>OX637572.1:16747140-18112011 GCA_951800085.1 Comarum palustre
CTCAAATAGGCATCTCACAATTAGTTCTCCACCTTTTCACATACTACTCAAAAGGCTGGCTACATCGATCCAAGGTGGATTATTTGTCACACCCCGAATCTTATAATTTCACTGCGAGTTACCTTCCTTCCGTTATCCGTGAATTTACGGTGTCGATAATAAAGTTTGAACACTAAAATTAACTGTCGAGATTGTTGACGGTAATTTAAAAATTATCGGGGTTTTTATTGGGGTAAATTCCGGTTTGGAACGGAGGAAAATTTAGGGGTCCCCTGTGTTTCTAGAAAGTTTCCTTGTTTGGAAACTTACTTTTTTTATAAATGTTTCCCTTTTCGTTTTTGGGCTGCGCGTCACTTTCTTTTTCTGTCTTCTCCTTCTTCGTCCTTCTCCGGGTCGACACAGCGCCTTCACTGTGCCCGACGAGATCCGCCACCACCGGCCGCCGTGGAGCGCGTGACCGGTCTCCCTCGACTCGCCGGAGGTCCGGCAACCCAGCAGGCCATCGTTTAGGGGCAGCGCCGCTGTGTGGAGAGAGAGGGAACTCTCGAGATCCGACTGCACTCTCGGATTCCGGTCGGGTCTGGCCTCTGTGCCGCCGCCTGCCGTTCCTAGCCGGTCCACAGTCATCCTCCGAGCCTTCCAAAGTCGGAGCGCCGGTCGATTACAGCCTAGGTGAGGGATTCAATCAAGAATTCCTAATTTTGGGATTTCTCTACTGTTCATTGTGATTTGTTGGTGTTAGGGTTAGTATTGGTTGTTGTAGTGTAAAGGAAAGTTGTAGGGGAGATGGAGAGGAGCAGGAAGATGGCCGGAGATCGCCGGTCGGAGGCCATTTGGCCGGTGACCGGACTTCACTGTTCACAGGGGCATTTCTGTCCTTTCCTTGAGAAATTACTTTTGACAGTTTGGTAATTGAGTTAGGATAAAGGTAAAAATATTTCTAAGTTAATTTGGAGGTAAAAGGTGATAATTGTGGAGAATTGGAAGTAATTGTATTATAGAACTTAATGTATATGAAACTCTGTGGAGGTGGGATTATTAGCCGAGTCGATTAGGTTTCGATTGTTATTCGAAATATCGTTTCGGTTCGGAAAAAGAATTACATGTTATCGTTGGTCGGGATTGACCGAAGATTTGCTAAGAGTATACAAGAATTAAGCTAGTTTATTACGGAGTTTATACTAATGTCTCCGGAGACCCGACTTTACGATTTGGGATAATTAACGTATTTATTTTATTAAACAGGACGTGAGGATTTACGTTCCGGGGAGGCACATGATCGCTCTCAGGGCTAGTCCCTTTACTGTGAGTGGACAGTTTATTTTTAAATGAATGCATGCCCTAATTATTGATTTATTTGCAAGATTTATACGATTGTTTCGAGCATTATAATTTCCTCGGGTTCTTGAATGGGTGTTTGGATGGATGCAAATATGTTGAGGATTAGTTTCACTTATTTGTTTTGGGAAGAGAATTGAGTAAAGTACTTATATGAAATTATATCATAAGGGTTGACCAATGAATATGCTAGCTAGAGTAGCGTGAGGGCGCTACTAGAGCTCTTAGCTCCGACCCTAGCCTGAGAGGTCAGGCAGATTACGTAGTGCACTATGAGGGCTGACCGTATCATTTCATTAGAGCTCTTAGCTCCGACCCTGGTCTGAGTGGACAGACAAACCTGAGAGGTCAGGTTGATATTATAAGGGTTGACCGTTATCACTTTATCTAGAGCTCTTAGCTCCGACCCTGGTCTGAGAGGACAGACAAGCCTGAGAGGTCAGGTTGATATTTCAAGGGTTGACCGTATTATTTTATATAGCTAGCATAGAGTAGCGTGAGGGCGCTACTAGAGCTCTTAGCTCCGACCCTAGTCTGAGAGGTCAGACTTATTATGTTTGTGAATATTTCTCTTCCCATAATCCTCACTTGGTTATTTTATCTTGCATTTGTGGAATTGTTATTAATTGTGGGCATGCATAAATGTTATTTTAATAAATAAATCTTTGGGAGAGCATGAAACATTAGTTCTAATTATTGTGGTGAATTTTTGGCGTTTCATGTATTAGTTTCGTCCACTCACTCTAACGTTTTACATGTTTCTCCCCTGGGCCTTTGTTTTTCTTAAAATGCCCAGACTGCAGAGTTCGGCCAGCAAATTAGGAGGCGCATAGTGGTTACCTCTCCACACCGTTTTCACTAGTAGGTTTCTGAAAACCTACAAGTGCCCTTTTCCTCCTTTGTATTAGAGCTCTGATAACCTGGATATATTATTATTATGTTTCGGGGTAGAGTACGGAACTTATTCATTATTATTCCAGGAATTTCGGATATTTATTAAGTTGAAAGATGTTTGTGATTGTGTTATGTTATTGTGGTTGTATTTGTGGAGGTGGTTCTGTGTTGTTGTGAGCAGGTTGGATTTTTATAAGGAGGGGGATGAGATTAGAAGTGTACTGCATGTGTTTACTTTGATTTTTAGGTGAAGGGTTACTCACTATTAGGGGACATTATGTCGAAATTTCGGTAACTACCCTTTTAGGTGGGTCCCGCAGGAGTCATTCGGGGATTTACTGGGAAATCTCGGGATGGGTCCTGTCATTGGTATCAGAGCACTAGGTTATTCGATTCTTTTTCTAAATGTCACTGCTTATGCCTTGTGTGAAACTAGTATCTATAGAGTGATGGACCGACCGCGGCGGATCCATCAGCATTTATGCTTAAGATACGAAGTGATCATCAGGTATTTGCAGTAGCTATTACGGTATTATGTGTGATACATGGTACTAAACATCTTGGTTTCAGGTTAATTATGCGCCGAGCACGTGGCCGAGCTCGTAGGGAGAATCTTTCCCCTCCACCGGAAGGAGAAAACCCTCTTCCTCCTCCTGGAAGAGGAAGTGAGGAGTCAGCTACTATGGGAGCGGGTTTGTTAGAGCGGTTAGTGCAGGGTATCCGCTCTGGTATGAGTTCTGAGCTTAACTATGAGAAGGCCCGCAAGCATGGTGCTAGGGTGTTTACCCATGCTAGTGAACCCATGGAAGCACTCAGTTGGTTGGAGGAGACTGAAAAGATGTTCCGCATAGTAGATTGTCCAGAGGAAAGGAAGGTGGCAATAGCTACGCAGTTTCTGGAGAGAGAAGCTTGGCATTGGTGGCTTGATGTAAGCCGCAGGGTGGGTGATGCAGCTCAGCAGATGTCCTGGGAGCAGTTTTCCGCCCAATTTAAGGAGCGTTATGTCAGCCGAGCACACATGAACCGCATGAGGGAAGAATTTCTAAATTTGAGGAAGAGTGATGACATGTCGGTTTCAGCGTTTGAGCAGCGTTTCAGGGAGCTGGCCTACTACGTTCCTGAGTTGGTAAAGACAGAGCAGGATAAGGTCTATCAGTTTGTTAGAGGCCTTGGTGGTAACTACTCTGCACAGATGATGGCTGTACCATATGCATCATTCATGGAGGCAGTGATGGCTGCTCTTAATCTTGAGGCCCAACAGTTTTCTTATGGTCGGCTTTCAGATGTTGGAGTTGCGAGTTCTGGCTCAGCTAGAAGATTGTTGACGAGGTCTAGTTCAGTATCCTCTGCTGGGAGTGGCTTTGATAGCAGCACAGGATCCGGGTCAGGATTCCGAGGGAGGCTTAAGAGCTTCTTCAAGAAGACCTCTAGGGGGTTTAGAAGAGGATCTAGCAGCCAGAGTGGGCCTTCTGGAGGTCAGAGTGCGCAGCAGAGTCAGAGACCGTCCCAGAGTTTTCAGCAGAGTCAGTGGGTACATGGTCAGTGCTATCAGTGTGGGCAGACAGGGCATTTCAGGAGAGATTGTCCTCTCTTGAGTCAGGGAACAGCATTGGCACCTGCCCAGACTATGGGGCAGACGCATTCCGGTACTGTTAGTAGTGGTACCCCCTCTGTGACACAGACTAGAGGCGGCACACAGCAGAGCAGAGGTAGTAGAGGCCGTCCTGCCACACATGCGAGACTGCATGCCATGACTCAGCAAGAGGGTCGCTCTTCTCCAGATGTTATTATTGGTACGTTATTAATTTTTGGCCGACCCGCTTTTACATTAATAGACCCTGGAGCGTCACATTCCTTTATGTCCAGTAGATTTTCCTTACATGCCAATGTGCCGTCATTACCACTTCCTGGGGAATGGCACGTGTCCTTGCCTTCCGGGGATGTGATGAAGATAGATTGGGTATTTAAGAGTTGTGAAGTGCTGATAGAGAGTTGCGGTTTTGAGGTTGATCTAATACCTCTTGATATTGTAGAGTTCGACGTAATCTTGGGGATGGACTTCTTGGAAACCCATAGGGCGATGGTGGATTGTTTCCGAAAGGAGGTAGTGTTAAGGAGTCCAGGGAAGCCTGAGGTCACCATTCAAGGGGAAAGAAATGTTCTCCCAAACTGTGTGATTTCCGCTGTTACAGCTAGGAAATTGTTGAACAAGGGTTGTCAAGCCTACCTGGCACATGTAGTGGATACCAGGAAGGGTGAAGTGAACCTGGAAGACATTCCTGTGGTAAAGGAGTTTCCAGATGTATTTCCAGACGAATTGCCTGGATTACCGCCAGCTAGAGAGATCGATTTCACCATCGAGATGCTTCCTGGAACCGCTCCTATCTCTCAAGCTCCCTATAGAATGGCACCTGCGGAATTAAAGGAGTTAAAAACTCAATTGCAGGAGTTGGTGAATAAGGGCTTTATTCAACCTAGCACGTCCCCTTGGGGTGCTCCTGTACTTTTTGTTAAGAAGAAAGATGGCACTATGAGACTTTGTGTGGATTACCGGAAGCTGAATCAAGTGACGGTGAAGAATAAATACCCTTTGCCACGAATTGATGATTTATTCGACCAGTTGAGGGGAGCCTCTGTTTTCTCAAAGATTGATTTGAGATCGGGTTATCATCAGTTGCGGATTCGGGAAGGTGATATTCCCAAGACTGCATTCCGGTCACGGTATGGACACTATGAGTTCGTAGTGATGCCATTTGGACTTACTAATGCACCCGCCGCCTTCATGGATTTGATGAATAGGGTGTTTAGTCCATTTCTTGATCGTTTTGTGATCGTGTTTATTGATGATATTTTGGTTTACTCCAAAAGCTTGAAGGAGCATGCCAGGCATTTAAGGACGGTTCTGCGAGTTCTCAGAGAAGCTCAGCTGTATGCAAAACTTAGCAAATGTGAGTTTTGGCTGGATAGAGTGGGATTCTTGGGTCACATTGTGTCAGAAGAAGGTGTTAGTGTGGACCCTCAAAAAGTAGCTGCAGTGGCTAATTGGGGTAGACCCACCAATGTGACAGAGATTCGGAGTTTCTTGGGATTAGCAGGTTATTATCGTCGCTTCGTTCAAGATTTCTCCAAGATTGCTGCTCCACTTACAAGATTGACCCGGAAGGAGATTAAGTTTGAATGGTCTGACAAGTGCGAGCAAAGTTTTCAGGAACTTAAAGAGCGTCTGACTAGTGCACCAGTTTTGGCACTACCAGATGATAGTGGGGAATATGAAGTCTATTGTGATGCCTCTAAACACGGATTGGGTGGTGTGTTGATGCAGCATGGGAGAGTGATCGCTTATGCTTCTAGACAATTGAAAACACATGAGGTAAATTATCCCACCCATGATTTGGAGCTTGCTGCTGTAGTGTTTGCTCTTAAAATTTGGAGACATTACCTTTATGGAGCCAAGTGCCAAATTTTCACTGATCACAAGAGTTTGCAATATGTGTTCACTCAAAGGGATTTAAATATGCGTCAAAGGAGATGGATGGAATTAATTAAAGATTATGATTGCTCGATTGAATACCATCCAGGAAGAGCTAATGTGGTAGCTGATGCTCTTAGTCGCAATCCCTCTTTATCCTTGGCGTATATCAAAATGATTCGGGTTCCACTTCTTTATGAGCTTCGAGCTACCGGTGTTGACTTAACAGTGGATGAAATGGGTGTTTTGGTGGCCAGTTTTCGTGTGAGGCCAGTATTAATTGATAGAGTTCGGGAGGCGCAATGTAATGACCCCTCCATTGTACAGTTGATAGAGAGGGCTCAGGAGGGCTCAGCGGAGGACTTTGCGGTTAGGAAAGATGGAACCCTTTTATTTAAGGGTAGGTTGTGTGTACCGAAGAGGAATGAAGAGCTTAAACGGGAGATCATGGAGGAAGCTCATAGTTCCATTTATGCCGCCCATCCAGGTAGTACAAAGATGTATAGAACTTTGAAGGATTATTATTGGTGGCCGAATATGAAGAGGGAAATAGCAGCATTTGTTAGCAGGTGTTTGGTTTGTCAACAAGTGAAAGCTGAGAGACAAAAACCCTCGGGTTTGATGGAGCCATTGCCTATTCCGGTGTGGAAGTGGGACCATATTACCATGGATTTTGTCTTCGGCCTGCCTCGTACCCGTAATGGGTATGATGGAGTTTGGGTGATTGTGGATCGTTTGACGAAATCTGCTCACTTTCTCTCGGTTAATAAAAAGTTTTCCCTTGATCGGTTGTCGGTGATTTATGTGAATGAGATAGTGAGACTACATGGGGTTCCAGAATCCATTGTGTCAGATAGAGATCCACGGTTTGTTTCCCAATTTTGGGGAGCTTTGCAGGCAGCATTGGGCACTCAACTTCATTTCAGTACTGCTTTTCATCCTCAGACTGATGGGCAGTCAGAGAGGACCATTCAGACCTTGGAAGACATGTTGAGGTCATGTGTTCTACAGTTTCGGGGGAGTTGGGATAAAAATTTGATGTTAATGGAGTTTGCTTATAATAATAGCTACCACTCTAGCATTGGCATGTCACCATTTGAGGCATTATATGGAAGGCAATGCCGTACTCCCCTATGTTGGAATGAAGTTGGAGAAAGAGAGTTTTGTGGCCCGGATATCATCTTTGAGACCAATGAGAAAATCAAGGTGGTAAGAGATCGACTCAAGGTGGCTCAAGATAGGCAAAAGACTTATGCGGATAACCGCAGGAAGGACTTGGAATTCCAAGTCGGTGATTGGGTATTCTTGAAATTATCTCCTTGGAAGGGAGTGGTGCGTTTTGGAAAGAAGGGCAAGCTTAGCCCTAGATATATTGGTCCTTATGAGATCCTCGAAAGGATTGGCCCACTTGCCTATCGATTGGATCTACCTCTTGAGTGGTCCAAGATTCATAATGTCTTTCATGTATCCATGCTTCGGAAGTACATTGCGGATCCTTCCCATGTGTTGCATGCGCCACCTGTTAGTCTGAATAAAGACTGGACTTATGTAGAGGAACCGGTGCAAATTATTGATCAAAAAGAGCAGGTACTTCGGAACAAGACCATTCCTCTTGTTAAAGTGTTGTGGAGGAGTCATGAGGTGGAGGAAGCTACTTGGGAACCTGAAGCTCAGATGCGACATCAGTATCCCTACCTATTTGAGTAACAGGTATGTAATTTCGAGGACGAAATTTTTGTAAGGGGGGAAGAATTGTCACACCCCGAATCTTATAATTTCACTGCGAGTTACCTTCCTTCCGTTATCCGTGAATTTACGGTGTCGATAATAAAGTTTGAACACTAAAATTAACTGTCGAGATTGTTGACGGTAATTTAAAAATTATCGGGGTTTTTATTGGGGTAAATTCCGGTTTGGAACGGAGGAAAATTTAGGGGTCCCCTGTGTTTCTAGAAAGTTTCCTTGTTTGGAAACTTACTTTTTTTATAAATGTTTCCCTTTTCGTTTTTGGGCTGCGCGTCACTTTCTTTTTCTGTCTTCTCCTTCTTCGTCCTTCTCCGGGTCGACACAGCGCCTTCACTGTGCCCGACGAGATCCGCCACCACCGGCCGCCGTGGAGCGCGTGACCGGTCTCCCTCGACTCGCCGGAGGTCCGGCAACCCAGCAGGCCATCGTTTAGGGGCAGCGCCGCTGTGTGGAGAGAGAGGGAACTCTCGAGATCCGACTGCACTCTCGGATTCCGGTCGGGTCTGGCCTCTGTGCCGCCGCCTGCCGTTCCTAGCCGGTCCACAGTCATCCTCCGAGCCTTCCAAAGTCGGAGCGCCGGTCGATTACAGCCTAGGTGAGGGATTCAATCAAGAATTCCTAATTTTGGGATTTCTCTACTGTTCATTGTGATTTGTTGGTGTTAGGGTTAGTATTGGTTGTTGTAGTGTAAAGGAAAGTTGTAGGGGAGATGGAGAGGAGCAGGAAGATGGCCGGAGATCGCCGGTCGGAGGCCATTTGGCCGGTGACCGGACTTCACTGTTCACAGGGGCATTTCTGTCCTTTCCTTGAGAAATTACTTTTGACAGTTTGGTAATTGAGTTAGGATAAAGGTAAAAATATTTCTAAGTTAATTTGGAGGTAAAAGGTGATAATTGTGGAGAATTGGAAGTAATTGTATTATAGAACTTAATGTATATGAAACTCTGTGGAGGTGGGATTATTAGCCGAGTCGATTAGGTTTCGATTGTTATTCGAAATATCGTTTCGGTTCGGAAAAAGAATTACATGTTATCGTTGGTCGGGATTGACCGAAGATTTGCTAAGAGTATACAAGAATTAAGCTAGTTTATTACGGAGTTTATACTAATGTCTCCGGAGACCCGACTTTACGATTTGGGATAATTAACGTATTTATTTTATTAAACAGGACGTGAGGATTTACGTTCCGGGGAGGCACATGATCGCTCTCAGGGCTAGTCCCTTTACTGTGAGTGGACAGTTTATTTTTAAATGAATGCATGCCCTAATTATTGATTTATTTGCAAGATTTATACGATTGTTTCGAGCATTATAATTTCCTCGGGTTCTTGAATGGGTGTTTGGATGGATGCAAATATGTTGAGGATTAGTTTCACTTATTTGTTTTGGGAAGAGAATTGAGTAAAGTACTTATATGAAATTATATCATAAGGGTTGACCAATGAATATGCTAGCTAGAGTAGCGTGAGGGCGCTACTAGAGCTCTTAGCTCCGACCCTAGCCTGAGAGGTCAGGCAGATTACGTAGTGCACTATGAGGGCTGACCGTATCATTTCATTAGAGCTCTTAGCTCCGACCCTGGTCTGAGTGGACAGACAAACCTGAGAGGTCAGGTTGATATTATAAGGGTTGACCGTTATCACTTTATCTAGAGCTCTTAGCTCCGACCCTGGTCTGAGAGGACAGACAAGCCTGAGAGGTCAGGTTGATATTTCAAGGGTTGACCGTATTATTTTATATAGCTAGCATAGAGTAGCGTGAGGGCGCTACTAGAGCTCTTAGCTCCGACCCTAGTCTGAGAGGTCAGACTTATTATGTTTGTGAATATTTCTCTTCCCATAATCCTCACTTGGTTATTTTATCTTGCATTTGTGGAATTGTTATTAATTGTGGGCATGCATAAATGTTATTTTAATAAATAAATCTTTGGGAGAGCATGAAACATTGGTTCTAATTATTGTGGTGAATTTTGGCGTTTCATGTATTAGTTTCGTCCACTCACTCTAACGTTTTACATGTTTCTCCCCTGGGCCTTTGTTTTTCTTAAAATGCCCAGACTGCAGAGTTCGGCCAGCAAATTAGGAGGCGCATAGTGGTTACCTCTCCACACCGTTTTCACTAGTAGGTTTCTGAAAACCTACAAGTGCCCTTTTCCTCCTTTGTATTAGAGCTCTGATAACCTGGGTATATTATTATTATGTTTCGGGGTAGAGTACGGAACTTATTCATTATTATTCCAGGAATTTCGGATATTTATTAAGTTGAAAGATGTTTGTGATTGTGTTATGTTATTGTGGTTGTATTTGTGGAGGTGGTTCTGTGTTGTTGTGAGCAGGTTGGATTTTTATAAGGAGGGGGATGAGATTAGAAGTGTACTGCATGTGTTTACTTTGATTTTTAGGTGAAGGGTTACTCACTATTAGGGGACATTATGTCGAAATTTCGGTAACTACCCTTTTAGGTGGGTCCCGCAGGAGTCATTCGGGGATTTACTGGGAAATCTCGGGATGGGTCCTGTCATTATTCACTTTCCATCAAAGTACAAGGTACTTCATTTATTACAGTTCTTGTCTATGTCGATGACATACTTCTCTAAAGTAATGACCTTCTAGAAATGGAATATCTAAAAGTCTTCCTTCTCAAACGTTTCCGCATGAAAGATCCTGGAAATCTGAAATATTTTTTAGGCTTTCACGGTCCTGGAAAGGTATATTTATGTCTTGTAAGATTCAAGACTTTTGGGTGCTCGTTCACATACTTTTCTCATGGAACAAATCTAACACTCACTCTCACAGATGAAGCATTATTGAAAGATCTTAGTAGATAAAGAAGGTTGGTTGGTAGACTAATTTATCTTACTATGACGAGGCCAGACATAGTCTATCATGTTTATTCATTAAACCAATTCATGCACCAACCCCGACAACCTCATTGGGATGCAGCCATACGAGTCCTCAAATACATCAAAGGTACTCCTGGTTAAGGACTGTTAGTTTCTGCCAACAACAACTTGGACATGAAAGCCTATTGTGATTCAAATTAAGGAAGATGTGCTAAAAGAATATCAGTTACAGGGTATTGTGTCTTTTCTTACGAATTCTTGATGGTGAAAATACAAGAAAATACAATTAAAAATAATAATTTCAAATAATTAAAAGCTTGTTGAAAATAGACTGAGTCATAAGTATCTCGCTCTCTTTAAGAAGAAGCCCTTTGCAGAATAACACCGGTGCATCAGACTCTTGACTTGTCCCCTCCAGTATACAATAATCCAACAACAAGTTGTATGACTCACTCTAATCGATACAAATTAGTAGAACCCTTAGTTGTATGATATTGATTACTGTAGTTTTTATATATATTCAATGCGTTGGTTAACACTAGATAAAATTACCACATCAGTGCGGGTCCGGATCGTCTAAAGATAATTATTGATGAGTGATGAGAATAATGAGTTATAGGAGTTTTTTTGCACTGTGTCAAAGTCTTACCCTAACAGAAGACCCCAGAATCACCATAAGGTAAGACCCTGTGTTCATCAACATCGTTCAAATCTAACAAGATCATTAAAATTCAAATCCTTACCCTAACTCATCAATCTTGATCTCTTTTAAACTCTTATCTAATTTAAGAATCAAATTATGCCTCTTTCAGACCAATTTGAGTGACCAAGTTAAGGAAGAGTTTGAAAGGAAATCTGTAATTGAACAACAAATTGTCTATGAGCAATAACAGTGAGACAAAAAGAAAAGAAGATCGAAGGCAACCAATATAAAGTTATTGAACTTAGGTCTAACGAATGATAAAATTTTCATTATTGAAAACGGCTTAGCTAAAGCCAAGTTAAGGATGGCTTCTTATGATTATGAATGACTTGTTCCACAATTGTTATATAGGAAATTATGAATACAAAAAATTCATCATTCATGTTTTTGTAGAGTATCTTTTAAACATTAAACTGTCTGGTCTCTTGATCACAACTCCATAATTGTTCTAACAAAACCCCAACGACTCAAGACCGTGGTTAGGTCAAAGTTCATATGGAAGGAAAGGTGAAAACGAAGTCAATTGAGGTTTTGGTTGCATAGAAGAATCATAGTAAATTTTTGTCGGAGGCAAAAGCAAAATATTAAATTTCTACGAGGGATAGTACACATTTACACAAAAACGGGAAACTTATAGCCCAAACTAATAAAAAAAGTCAATAACATATTCCAATGAAGCTAAACAAAATGACAAACTTGTCATTGTTCCATTTAAACCAACTAAACCGTCTTCTTCTTCTCTCTCTGCCCCGCTTCTAGAGAACCACACCTCCGACCTACGCCTCCACCTCTGCCTCCATGCACGACACCACTGACCTCATCGACGACGACAAGACAATGTCATCGACCAAAGCTTTAACATGCAGCTACGACGTTGAGACTACAAGAGAGGATCTAAGGCTCCGATTAAGGTGGAACATGGCTTGATCCAAGTCAGCACATTAGACTTGGAGCTTTAACAGGAGATTTGAAGCCTTACGCACTAGATCTGGTGATCTAACAATAAATTAGATGCCTTTGGTGTTGAGGAAGGAGACATCCGAAACCGAAAGTAGCAGAGGCTAGACCATTGAGTCCATGATTTCATGTCGCCGACTTCTTCTCCGTCTTGGAGTCCCGACATCTCACCATCATCTGTCGTTGTCGACCAAGCGTCTTCCCTCTTTTCTATGTCCCTCATCCGTGAGGTAACCCACTATCTTGAATTCAGTCCCAAATCTGATTTAAGGTTTTTCATTATGTTTCAGGTGCCGAATAGCTTGCTGAGTCGGTCGGAGATTTTGAACGAGTACATAGAGTTGGAGCAAAAGGTGTTGCTGGACCATGAGAAGTTTCGGGTGGAGCAGGAGAATACCAAGGTTTAGACGCTTTTGAATGGGTTGCAAAAATTTGATCAACATTTACAATGCCGGTGGAAACCCCCAACTTTACAAGAGGGTCTATCTTATATGCTATAAACTTTTTACAAGGGATGTTTTTCAATATTTTTTACCTCATAACAATTTTACTTCCCTTAGTATTTTTTTAAAAATTATTTCTACAAAATAGTTTCTTTAAACTATTTGTTATCGTCTGATGAGGATTTGAGAGAGTAAGAAGGTCCAGCTTCCCTTTTTAATGTTTATTAGGAGTTAATAAAATTTATTGGGGGCAGTATTTTTTTTTTTAAATTTACTACCCTCCAACAAAATTTTATGATCTTATAGAAATCGTTCATTATCTTATACGCATTTCTTTAAGAATGTTATGGTGAGATTTTATCATTATTGTCCTCTAATGAAAAGTTTATTGACCTCAGTAAAAATTTAAACATTTTCCATCAATACTGTTCCTAATAAACTTTCAAAAAATGTATAATATGGTTATGATAATGTCCGATCACATTGAAAAATGTTCGGTGAGATTCCGACGAGAGTAGATTTTTCGGTTTTTGGTGATTTTCTGGTGATCGGAGTGCTGCCGGAGTCCCTTGACCGGTTTTCCACATATGTGATACCAATGACCATATTCCAATGATTGGTGACTGATGACAAAGTCCGGCGACTAGAGTCCGTTGACCGGGGACCGGTGTTCGATGGCTGGAGCCGATGAGGTTCCTATCAGAGTTTTCTCCCTCTTCTATTTTCTATCTTTAAATATGTTTAAGGGATAATGATAAAATAAGATTGAAGTAACATAGCTCACTTAGAGTTTTAAAAAGATTTGTTCATTTAAACACAACTAATGACATTGAAATGAACATATTTTTTTAGAGTCATTTAAATCAATAAAATAGATAACTAAATTAATACTAAATGAATATTTTCTTATTTGTAAATTAACATATGGACACCGGTACGTGATTAGAATGACGAAGAAAATCTGAAAATACCAGGGGAGACTAATGATGTCACCCAATCAAATTGCCGGACTTAAACGAAGATCACATTCTCACATCACCAAACTTGTGGGGAAGAGAGGGACGGAGTACCATAAGACAGTAGAACACACCGTACCACATCACCAGCCAGCAAGGGCCAGTATCACAATTAGGCATTCACAGTTCGACCTCCAAACTATTTAGCAGCACACCCAAAACGTGCTCTCACTCTCACTTCTTCATCTTGTTCGTCTTCAAAAGCAGAAAAAGCTTGAATCTTTGGAGCCAGAATGTCTCTAACGTGCGTGAAAATGTCGGAGGACGTGTGGTTAACTTGTATGACGCATGCACTGTCCACCGAGACCGAAGAGATCATGGGTCTCCTCCTTGGTGATATTGAGGTTTCCTCTCATTTCTTCTTACTGGATTGCTTTTTTTTTTGCAGTTGGGTGTTGAAATTGGTTGATGGGATTGATGATGCTTGTAGTGAACTGGGTTTGGGTTGTTTTCTGAATTGGGTTTCTTTAAAGTTCTAGTCTTTTTATGGTTTGATAGAATTTTAGGGAAATTGGGTAGTGGAATTGCTGTTCTTGTGAAATGGAGGGTCAAAGTTGTTTCTTGCTTTTGGCTTGTGGTTGTTGCTTGGATTGATTTCCCAGTTGTGCCTTTGACTGTGTAAATTAGCATGGCGGTTCTGCTGATAATGTACAACGTTCTTTTTTTTCTTTTCCTGAGCTTACTTGCGTTTCGTTTGGATTTATATTCAATTTCGTTTGGAAATTACTGAACTTCCTATTTGAGTTTGAACTTCAAAAAGAGGTGTTTCTTAGTCCCAAAAAGTCATCATGCACTGTGCTCTACCTTTTGGTTGATTCAACTGCCAACTATAACCAGAGTTGCATTTTAATGTTCTAGAGTTTGTGTTCCGGCTTGAATGTTGTGATTTGGGGTTCTGATTTTAAGGCTTAGGTAGGCTAATGGTGTGAATAGAAGAATGACTTTCTGAGGGGTTACTCATTTATTCAGTATTGGGTAGCCATAGCAATCATATTCAGTGTTGGTTCCTTTTGGCTGTCTGATTTCTTGAAGTTGTTATGATTGCTTCTCTAATGACTATTCTTTGTTTGGTTTTTCCTGTGGTTGCATTCAGTTATTCTTTGCTAAATCTTGATGAATTTGGAAACATTAGTATTTTACAGAATTGCTCCATTAATGGTATTGGCAAAACCTTGTTTATGCCGATTGAAAAACGTTGAAGCAAAACGTTAAGAAAAGCCTCTGCCCAACTTCCTGGGGAATCATACACCAACTAATCCCTCCCCCTCCCCTTTGGATGGTGCCTTACCTGCTCATGGAAATTACAGACTTCAAGAGAGTGCTGCGTTGGATTAGGAAATAGTGGTCCAGTACAGATGTCACATCCAGCACTGTTTGTGGTTGCCAATTTCCAATATTTCTTTGATTGCAATTTTGTCAATTTGTAATCCTGAATCTTGGTTTCCTGTGCACCCTAACATCTCTTCCCTGTAGACATCTATATTGCCATACAATCTGGCTACACAGCCCATGTTTGTCTCTGATGTTTCATACACGGATTTTAGATATAAGCTTTAGCTGTTCCTTACTTCACCTGTTATGTTGGTCTGTAGAACTGCAGATGTAAGTGGAACACTCCTAGTATTTAGTTGTATCATGAATGCCCTCATGTCTAAATCTTGCTCATTTAGTGCTCTCAAAATAATTTTGAACATGTTTCACAATCTGAGAGTGAAATTTTTGTAATAAAGCATGATATATAGACACACTCACACACACACCCCTCCCCCCTGAATATGGTTGTGACCTAAAAATGAAATATTGTAATTTAGATCTGCCATTCTGTAACTATTGTCCTAATTTTGTCCATTATCTTATAGTTATAACCTTTTGCCTGGAATTTCAGAACTCTGCAAACGGGGGTGTCACTGCAGTAATTTGGGGAGCATCTCCTCAGACCCGATCAGATCGGAGGAAGGACCGTGTTGAAACTAATCCTGAGCAGTTAGCTAATGCATCGGCTCAGGCTGAAATATCCTTAATGCTTCTTTAAGTGCTTGTTTATCTCTTTGAAATTTGATGTTTTCATTTAGCAAACCGAAAATGGTTCTTTGCGTATCCCTAGTTATTGTTTTAAGAGAAATAAATGATTCAAGAAAAGAATTCGCCTGATTTCTCATGATCTGCATACTAATTATTATCCTAGTATAATCCCAGTTTCCCCCTTTCCTCCAGTATCTCTACTACCTGTGATTCTGCTCTGTCAATCAAGCATTCGTTTGAAGAAGATACTGCTAACTACAAAAGACAGGCTTCATTTTTTTATTACTTGGATCATCTGCCAAGTTAACGCCGGCTTGCTTAATGATATGATCGTTCATAGGGTTGTGTCTTCATGTTTTGTTATTTTGTGTTTTGTTCAGTTTCCACTAGTGAGTATATTGTGTAATTAACTCTATAGCACAGAATGACAAAATCATCTGGAAGAACAACAAGAGTGATCGGGTGGTACCATTCACATCCTCATATTACAGTTCTTCCTTCGCATGTCGGTGAGTGTTATTTTGTTATGCTTGCTTTCTTTCATTATATTCTCTCTTGAATTTCATTAGGTTGGGATAACGACTCTAGGTCTAATATATAACTGGTTAGATCACTTGGTATTGTTCTACTTCATAATCTAGTATTTCGCTTCTGCACGTATCAGAAACAATTGAAACTTCAAAATTTTAATATATTCATGGACAATCAGTTGCCTCTTATATGTATTTTCTTAAGTAAATTTCTTTTGGAAATTCTGCACGCTGGCAGAGGAAGAAATTGCACTAAACATTTATTCCTTCTATGTGGCTAAAAACTGTGGTGGCTCGAGATGAAATATTGTTTTGTTCTACTCTAGAATAAGACACGGATAGAGGAAGGCAAAGTCAAAAGCCAAAAATAGCCAATTCTTTATTCTGTAAATTCTGTTATACTAAGACACGGATTCGGCATTGACGTGATTTTGACTAATGGGATAGTTATAATCTTCTGCTCCCAGTTTGGTAGCCATGTTTTTTCGAGTTTCAAGAGGAAGTGGTGAAGGTAGGAGAGGAAGAAAAAGAGTTGGTAAAAGGAGTAGCGTTTAAGGTTAAGCATAGCTTAAAGGGCACTCCTCTTACAATGTGCAGCAAAGCTAATATTTCCAATGATGTAATAAGGAAAATTTAACCATTTGACGGTCAAGCATCTATAAGTTGAAAGTTGGTGTCAAAATATGGTCTTGGTCATGGATGGGATCCACATATCCTGTATTTATTTCATTCTCTAATTTTTGTTACTGGACTTCTACTGATATGCTTTGAAGAATTTTACTCTGTTGAACATTTTGATCTGATAAATTGTTATCTAAAAGGCAAGTCATCCTAATCAGTTGCTGAGACTGATAAACCTACTTTGTGCAGACGTACGAACTCAGGCCATGTATCAACTTCTAGATTCGGGGTTCATTGGTCTGATATTTTCATGTTTTAGTGAAGATGTAAACAAGGTATCTATTAAAATGCATCACATGAGAAAACTGTTGTGTTCAGATCCGAACATATAATGTTTGTTAGTATGCTTCTTACTCTCTAGTTATGCCTGGTATTTTCAGGTTGGGCGAATACAAGTCATTGCCTTTCAATCCTCAGATGGGAAGCAGCATCATATGTCAAGATCTATATCTTCAGTAAACAAAAGTTCAATTATAGAAGTTGAATCGTCTTTAAGTACCTCCGAAAGTGGATCGGTAAGATATGGCTATGATAGAGCAGACACTGTTGAGCAAGACACAGCTGATTCAAGAACTTCTGGAATTATAAAGGTATTATCCATTCTATTCAGTGTGCAAAAAGACCCAAAATGAAATATTAAAAGCCCATGTTAGTTGTCCAGGCAGCGGTGTTCTTATACTGGTTTCCTGATGAATGATAACAAATCTATAGTTGTCTAAATCTTGTTTCACCAAGTGTTGTATAAAACAGTGTATATGTGTGTATATACACTATATATGTGTGTATCTGTGTGTTGTATAAAACACACAAGTGTTTCCAGTTGCATATAAGATTTGAAAATTAGGTTTTGCCTTTATGTAGGTATTCAGTTGTGATGTATCTGACCATAATTACTTACACGCATCCATCAGCCATGATATCATATTTCCAAAAAACTAGTTGATGTGTTTTAAATTTCATTCATTTAATTAAATTCAGTTTACCCACCTGAGGTTTGGGACTAACATCATTTCACCCCGTACTCTTAATTTTGAAAGTTTACCCTCTGAAGTTTCTGATTTTCATCAATCATGCATAATTGCTGAAATTTTGACCAATTTGGACGTTAAATGCTAATATGTAGTAGAAAAAGAGTTCTATAAGACGATTTTTGTTGTTAGATGACTATATTTGCCCTTAAGGTGAGTTATAAAGTTATAATTAAGGTCCAAATTGGTCGAAATTTCAGCAATTAGGACAATCCGAAACTTTAGGAGGGTAAACTTTTAAAATTAAGAGTACGGGGTGAAATGATGTTATTCCTAAATCTCAGGTGAGTAAACTGAAATTAATCCTTTAAGTTAACATGCAAGTTTAAATGGTTAATTTTCCGTGGACTAGAGGTCTCGGTGATTTAACTTTATTGTGTAGATTATGCATGTATGTGAAATGGCACGAGCCTCTGTTTTGGGAGTGATAGTTGTCTAAACTTTAACACTGGTTGCTTTATGCTACGAAAAAAATTACGGGTGATTTCCTTAGGGTGGCGGTAGATCTTCAGACCTTGGGCTTTTCTTTGCTGGTGCTGAGGCAAATCATCTAGAAAGAGAAACAATTGGAGGGAACTACCCCATGGAAACTTCAGACAATGATATTGTTGCTATAGATTCCATGGATATGTCTGAGAGCATGCAAGAAGCAATGCACCGTTCGAATTTGGATATGAGGTATGAATGGGTTAGTACTAACTCAATTAAAACTGTGCAATTGATGTTGATTAGGAAGTTGGTGCTTTTGGTTCAAACTATGTTTCAGATTTAGCTGCAGATTCTCACACTCATGCATCTGCTCCCCTAATTGTCACTCTTAAAAACCGAGATCCCTTAATGTAAAACTGATTAAATTTTTTCTCTTTGTTCCAAACTTTCCCTCTTGAGGGAATAAATCCCAAACAGTTTCCAGCTTATTGCAGGCCTTAAGAGTATCACTTGATCACTTGTTTGGACGTAAGTCCATCTGAGCTAGTTCCTGGAATTTTTTAAGCCCAAATCCCTAAATTTGATTGGTTCATGAATCCATAAATCCACTGTAGTTAACTAAAGCCAAGTGATTTGTGGAATAGTCTATTGATCTGTTTGTTGTTTTCTGCCTCAATAAACTATTACCTGATATATCGTTGTGTTTATTTTTGTGTGTAAAGTTGTCTTCTATCTGTATGACTTACGTGGCCCTCAGAGACTCACTACCAAATATTAGAATAACACCAAATTTCATTTTAGATTTCAATTTGAGTATGATGAGATAATAATCTACCATTTCTCGATGTACTTGTGTTCTACAAGAGTGCATCGTCTGGTTCACTAAACTATTCTTCCTCTTTTAATGGGAACATGGCATTGTTGGTTCCTAAACATGGATGGTCTGATTAGTAGATTGTTGGTGTCTGTTGGATGGGACAGTTAGATTGGTTGTGTTGCGTCATTCTCTTTCACATGTCTTGATCCATCTTTGATTCTCTTACATTTGCGGCTCAGAAGAAAAATTAGCATCAACAATAATATCCCTCAATGAATTACCTGTTGTATATTTTAACTGATGAGGAAATCAAAGTCAAAGCTTTAAGGTTTATGGGCGAAAGACCAAATCATTCTCATTAATTGCTCTTGATACAATCACTACAGTTTGGAGGAAAGCTAAGTCTGGTTTTAGAAGTCTCTAAGCTTGGTGTCCATTCAAAATTCTACCTTGTGTCTTTTTGGATTTCCATTTCAGTTTAAAAGTTTAAAGGTTTTCTATATTAGGTTTTTTATGCTTCAGTTTTGAAATGAGTCGTTAATGCTAGTTTATTTGAGCTCTCTGCTCAAGTATAAACAAGTGTAAGTGCCGAATGGCAAAGTCAAGACATGGTGAATAAAATTATCAGTGTTTCTGAGTTTTCCTCTGATGGGATTGGCTTGAAGCCTAGATTTGGTGAGAAACCAGGGCATGATTCCCAAATAGAAGTGTTCTGTGTGTGTTTAAAACTCTAAAACTTAGAGCTTGTTGATCCTGGTGTCTAGGCATTAAGTTTACTGGATCAGTTTTGGTATCATCAATAACAGACAAATGTGTTTAAGAATCCTGAAATCTTTGTGCTTGCAGTGGTGCAGAGTATGTCAGAAAAGAAGTACCTCTTTATGTTTTACCGATCTCATCTCTTATTAAGCTTGATTCACCTCTGATGTCATTTACGGATTTGCAACGAGTACTATATGAGGAGGAGCGAGCGGCATACAACGAAGCAATCTTGCAAAATATGAGGTGACTATTTGTTCTTCAGTCTCTTTGTACTATCAGATTACTGTTAACTCTCTAATTAGTTATTATTATTTTCAGGGATGGGAAAATGCATCCACTTACTTTCATACATCACACATCAATGTATCAATCTTCTTTGTGCAAATTAATCGAATATTGGTCAGAATTCTATATCCAGCTCTCAATTTAGTTGTGTATGCCTGGCTTTTAATGTTATTTCTTTGCAATCATTGCAGCTTAAGCCCTGCTGTAAAGGCACTGCAGGGTCGGTTAAGAGAAAATAAAATCCGGGTATAAAAGCTTGCATGCTTTGCTATTTCGTTTTTATTGTTATCATATATATTTTATTTTATTAGTTAAGCCATTTCGCAATTCCAACTTGGCAGTCCAATTTTACTTTACATACTCATTTTTTACCTTCCATGCAAATTTCATATTCTCAGTGAGCGTAAGGGCTGAACATATTATGATTCCCTAGCATACTTTGGCAGTAAACAAATGATTCTTATATATACCCAAAAACCTTAGTTTGTGACAAAATTCCAGATAACTATCTCATGCAAAATATATTTATGGATTGTTGCTACAGTTGGCATTGCTCACGAATGAAGTGAAGGGTTTAGAGAATGAAACACGTAGAGGAAGCGAGTCAAGTTCTGAATCTTTTCGACAAGTTTCATCACATGCACTCCGAGGAACTGCTCCTTTAGGCCATAGGGAATTGTTTACTCCAGCTGGATCTATCAGTCCGAGGAGTGTAGCCGGTCCTGGTAGTCGAAGCAGAAAAGGATCATCATAGCTCAATCTAGAGGAAATTGACAGAGTACATGCTGTATTATCTGGATAGCAGTGTTTTGTTGAAATCAGTTATGCCTGCGCTTAGTATTATTTGGGTAGCATTGTTTTGTTAATACCAGTTATGCTTGCGCTTAGTATGAAAGTGCTAGTCGACCTCGTTGTTAGGCCATGATTATGCATTTATGCATAAGCAAGTGCTAGTCGACCTCGTTGTTAGGCCATGATTATGCATTTATGCATAAGCAAGTGCTAGATGAGAATATGAGAACCAAAAACAGTAAATCTCATCTTTACAATTCAAATCATTTTGTTATTTGACAAGTGTGATGCGTCTCATCAAGCAAGCAATTCTAGCAATCGATACAACTTATTTGAAGTATAAAAGAGGTTACCACTATTTAGCCAGAGTGACGATATGATTACTTCGATTCAATTCCATTCCATTTTTTGCTGGAATCAACTTTGATAAAGAAAACAAAACAGTTGAACAAAGTTGATGGTATAAAGTTTAGTCTGGCCCTTAGGTCCATGGCCATCACCACGATTGTGGATGTCGTTCGACCTTATCACCAAATAATGGTATGTTACATGTCTATTATGAGAAATTCTCCTATTATATACTCAAGGCCCCCCTCCTATATGTATGTATGCACACCGTTAGCTACTTTGATCAATCACTCTTTTCTTCTCTGAGCTTCTACCAATCAATTCCAACGTACACTAGCTCTTCAGCAATGGCTGACGCTTTCGTTTCCGTGCTACTGCAACAACTGGCTTCAATAAGCTATCAACCATTAGAGAAAGAGGTGAGGCTGGTTGTGGAGGTCAACAAAGTAGCCAAGATCACCAGCAATCTGGAAGCTATTCAAGGCTTCAAGCCGTGCTCAAGGATGAAGAGAAGAGGCAGATCAAGGAAGCCACCGTCAGAAACTGGCTTGTGAAGCTGAAAGATGTGTCGTACGAGATGCACAACGTGCTTTAATAGCTTGATAACTGGACTACTGAGATTCTCATTCAGCAACAAGGTGAAAGTAGTACCATTACGGTGTGTTTCTACGAACCATCCAACTGTTTTTGTTTTCAATAGAGTGATTCACCGCCGTGACATTGCTCGTAGAATACAAGATCTGAGTGATAGGTTGAATGAGATTGTATTGAAAAATGTATTTCGATTAACTGCTGAATTGTATGAATTGATACAATTATATATAACACTTACATACAAATAAGGCAACAAACATAGCTTAATGACAGAGATAGAATGTGCTAAGTATAGGAAGATAATGATTCTCATGCAATCAACCATGATTTGGGAAAGAGTGAATCATGGGATTGATAGTAAGAGAATCGCTAACACCCCCTCAAACTGGACGTGCCTGCACGGATAAGTTTGTTTGCAAGAAGATTATGTCGCGGTTTATGAAGCGGCTTGGTGAGCAAATTTGCTGGTTGATCTTGAGTAGGAATGAAACACACGGTGGCTTCCAAGAGACTCCTTTTCTCGAACAAAATGATAGTCCAATTCTGTGTTTTGTACGGGCATGAAAAACAGGATTGAAAGCCAAATATGTTGCACTCAAATTAGCAGAATTGTACGAGTCTTTTGGAAATTTAACTTCACCCACCATGAAGCCATTGCCAAAAGACTCGTCAGCTTCGCAATTGACTCGGGCAACTTCAGTTCCCTGTAATCTTTTCCATTTGTTTTGGACAAGTCCAAATACCTCAAGTGCACCAACTCGCCAACCTCGTTTGGAAGTTGTTTCATACCATTATTACCCAAATTCAACGTCCTCAAGCATTTTAATTGTAAAACAAATTCTCGGTTGAGAGTAGTAATTTGACAATTAAAAGTTGCAAGGGTCCTTACACTTTCGCAACTATCAAAAGAAACTGAAAGTGGAACATCGCATCCAGACGTTATGGTCAAATGGTGATTCTTGGAGTATGATATCAAGGAGTTTAACTTGATGAGGTAACGTACTGTCACTTAATATATCTCAAGAGAACGAATGGAAATTGGTTACAGGAATTGAATTAATTTCATTCGGATGATATTTCAAGTCATAAGTTTCGATAATTTTCAGAAAGTACAATCCAATCTTACTATACCATTGCTTGTAATCTGTCAGAAGCCGACGATTAAATCTCACAGCAGAGGGAATTAACTGGAAATGTGGAAGTGACCCCAACGTCTTACTTCAAGATTTTGGTTCATGTTCAATGATGCACGGTACCACCAGCCTGTGTCAAGTTCGAGTCTTATTTCCTGAAGGTACTACCAATTCCATGATAGAACAAAGTTTCAAAACTAATGCATGTTCTCTTACTATTGGTATTGAATATTTGATAGAATTTGTTTTTTCCTTGTATAGTATGTTAATACCTTCTTCAGTCATGCACCAATGTATTTCATTGTCCATTCTCACCAAAACTTTGCCAAATCTTAGGAGATTTTGTTGCAGAGAGCTAGCTTTAGGAAACCTGAGATGATGTTGCTTTCAACCTTCCAACTAATGACCAATAATTGCAAAATAACTCGAGACTTAAACAGCAAGGTCCCTTCACATTTTTAAACAGCAAGAATAAAACCAATATGCTTTAATTAGTTGTAATTCAACTTCCAGCCTTGCATTTGGAGAAGTTCGAATCGAGTATAGCAACTCTATCGCCCCATTCAACCAATATCCTAAAATTCCCAAAAATAGTTGAAAGTGGGAGACTAAAATATTCCCAAAATTCTAAAATAAAAATCTAAATACCATAAAACAAGTATTTCCTATTAAGTTGAAATTATTTACATTATTTCATAAATAGGATACAAAATAAGCCCATTTAAAATGGGTATGTGTAATGGGTAATAAGTAATGAATAATGAGTAGGTATATGGGTTTTACCCATTTAAATGGGTGAGTACTTACCCAAACCCAGCTTTTTGTAGTGCTGGCAATGATACACAATTTCATTCCAACCAAGTCATATACCAACCGTACCAAATACGTTGGTATACCATCAAATTGGTACACGGTACACAGTACAATATACTATACCAACTTCAACTTATTGGTTGATAGGTGATATATGTTTTCCCTATACCATGATATACTGTACCTACCAACCTATACTATATTAAATTATTTAATATATATATATATATATATATATATATATCTTTAAATTTTCAACCGTAGATTTTTCAATCGTTTTGAGAATTTATTACTTGTTAGTACTTTGGAAGTTTAGCTATTTGAACTTTGGCATTCAGTTTGTGACTTTATTTGGTAATTTGGTTAAAGTTGTATACGACTATGGATTTGTGTTGTTATTTGTTGTTACTTATTTAGATTGGATCTTTAAATTTTGGGACCATAAATATGTTGGTAGAAGCCTATTACCAACCGTACCAATTAGTTGGTATACCAACGTTATTGGTTGGTATAAATGGTGAATTTTTCATTCCAATCATATATTGGTTGGTATATGATATTGAAAAAATAAAGTTGGTATACCTACCAATCCAGCCCCTGCTTTTTACACATAGGTATTATCCAGTGGGTATTACCCGTAACTTTCATTTGGGTGGGTATAAACCCACGAGTTTAACCCAATAGGTTTGAATGCCAACATTAGTTATAGCTGAGTAATAAATTCAATAGTAAGAAGGACCGACAATGGGCTCTTACCTTGGTATGTTTCTTCAGCTGGTCGACCTGGAAGGCTCGTTGCCGGTTTGTATACCAACACATTCATGTTTTTCCAACCATTGTTATTCAGCTGGGTTGGAAAGCGGCCTTAGAGTTTCTCAGTACGACAAAGCCTACTGTTGAGCCTCTTATGTCTGAACAGGTATTGAAATGGATTCCTGCCCTAATGGACATGTTTGCTATAAATTGTGATGGGAGCTGCGATGAATCTGGTTTGGGGGGGCAAAGGTGTGGTGATTAAAGACCACCTGAGTTCGTTTATGGGCGGTCTTGTTGCCCTGGTTAGCGCTAGCTCAGCAGAGGTTGAAAGTAGTACAAGTCCAATCTGATTCACAAACTATCATATTGGATCTACACTCTACTGCCACATGCAATAATTAGAGAACAAACCTGATTGTTGAAGAAATTAAATGGAAGAGCAGGTATTTTGATCGGTTCACTGGAGGTGGATACCACGTGAAGCTAATTTTGCTGCTCACACAGCAGCACAGCTTGGAAACGAGCGTTGGGCCTCCGCATCTGGTGGAGACTCCCCCACCGTCTCTCACTATGGTATTGAGAAATGACAGGCTTTCATGTCCTCATGATGTTGTAAGCTAGAGGAAGCATTATGGTTCCCTCTGTATTTGGAGCTCTGATTTCTCCTCTCACTGCCACTGTTTGGTTGTGCTAGAGAACATATGCTTTATTTTGTTGTTTGTCTTTTAGGTTTTGTGACTCTATAATGAATTATTTAGCTTGTCAAAAAAGAAAGAGAAGCAGCAAATCTAAAAATCTTCGAGAAACAATTTTTCCCAAAAGCCATAAATTAAAAGACTCGTCTGTGGTACAGATCGGTATCACATGCCGATCGATTTTTTGTAACGGGAGGAGGAGAGTCACATGCGCAGTAAGGGGTAGAGCAGTGTGGGGAGAATGTGAAAAGCAGTCGGCATCCATGCCGAACTGCAGAGTAGAATTTTTTCAAATTAAAAACTTAAAATTATACTAACCACCAGCCAGAATGATCTCTATATTAAGAACATTATAACATATGGTCACCTAGACACATTTAAGTGATTTAACTATTCAACAGATACAAGCTTCACTGGTCAATGAAATCAACAGTCCATTCTTCTAATACCATATGATCTCCATATTAAGGACATTATAACATATGGTCACCTAGACACATTTAAGTGATTTAACTATTCAACAGATACAATCTTCACTGGTCAATGAAATCAAGGCCTCAGATGGCAACAGTTCTAGCTACAGTCCATTCTTCTAATACCATCTAAAGCAATTCCAGAAATCGTATCTGGAAAGATAAGTTTTCAGAAGGATTCTAATTACATAGCCTACTCAAAAATGTCAGAGGTAAGCAAACAATTTTCAAAAGGATTCTAAATCCCTAGTTCCGTTCATATGCTGTTACGTACTCACTTTCTCTTAGTTGGCGAATAAACTTAACTAGCCAAGTTCCATTCAAATTATGTTTCTCCTATTTGGAAAATGCAGGAGGTAAACAACAATTTTTAAAACAAAACGCAAGCGTTTCTGCAACTGTGAAGTTATCTCATAAACCATAAACAGATTCTGACAAAAAACAAAAACAAAACTTGCAGCTCAAAATCTGACACCATAGCCCAACTTGTTGTAGGCAAAAGAAGCTGAGGCCTGGATTGTACTAAAAGTGAGCGAAAGATAGGTTTACTAATCAAGGTCAAAGCAGACGCTCGCTCGGTAGGGCAAGTCGCTTTGGAGCAGCTCCATGAGGATTTTGGTTTTGCTATCGATGAACACATGGAATACAAGGAGAAGATCAAAGGTGCGTTCAACCATTTCAACGAAACCCTCAAGGTTCACCAAACTCGCCATGATGAGCAGACTGAGATCTTGAAGAAGCAACAAGATGCTTCTTTCTTTGATAGTAAGAACAACCTGGACTGACTAGTTTAGTTCAACGACGAATTCAAAAGCTAACAAGACAACATGGACTTGAGGCTTCTCCAGCTTGAAGAGACAATCCTCACTTTTACTCAGTAGATTACTGTCACATCCCGGGGCTATTTCCGGCCCCGGAACACAACGGTAACCGACTAATTTGTTTCTTCGAGTCGTATACTTCACGTTGTTAGTGTGCAATGCAGACCTCATTGCATGATCTCATGATGTATTCTTTCATACGGAAATCAAAAGTTCATTCATGTTCCGGTAGTTGACATCCTCATTATCTTTATTTACTAGACAGTGATTCGGCGACTAATCTTGTTTCTTTTTCAGAATCAGTCATGATGTCACCTCGCCGCGAGATGGATGAGATCACACGAGCGTTTTGTGCTTTGAGGAATGCTCCACCCCCTACTGCACAGGAGTTAGAGCTAGAGAGGAGGTCTAGCTGTTTGTCGAGTTTTCTGAAAGTTAGGCCACCTAACTTTACCGGCATTACTGAGGCTGTTGATGCCGAGATTTGGTTGAAACATATCAAGAAGCTACAGAGGATGGTGTGAAGATGATACTCATGTTCTGCTTGTGTCTTGGAGTAGACTAAAATGTCGTAGATGAACACGATCACAAACTGGTCCAGATAAGGTCTGAAGACTCTGTTCATGAGATCCATGAAAGCTGCTGGGGCATTCGTCAATCCGAATGACATGACAAAAAACTTGAAGTGCCAGTAGCGTGTATGAAAAGTTGTCTTCTCTATGTCACCATCTCGTACTCGAAGCTGATGATAACCAAACCTCAGATCAATCTTAGAAAAGAGCTGAGCTTCTGCAAGCTGATAGAACAAATCATCGATTCTCAGAAGTGGATACTTATTTTTCACAGTGACACTGTTTAACTTCCGATAATCTATACAGAGTCGAAGGGTCCCATCATGCTTTCTGGCAAACAACACCGGTGCTCCCCACTGTGATGAACTATGCATGATAAAACCCTTGCTCATAAGATCCTCTAACTGTAGCTTCAACTCCTGCAACTCTGCTGGGGCCATACGGTAAGGTGGAATCGAAATCGGCGTGGCTCTTGGGACCAAGTCGAACCGAAATTCTACCTCATGATGTGGTGGTAAACCAGGTAAATCTTTAGGAAACACTCTGGGATACTCATCAACTACCGGAATGTATCTGTCACCACTAGATCCACCTGTTTCCTTTGTTGATCTCACGATACTGTAGCAAGTCAAAGTCCTCATCTCACGAAAACATGGTCGTAAGAGTGGACTCGGCTGTGTGAGTCGCTCATCCATCCTGATCACCATAACTTTATCCTTGCCTGGAGTTCTCACTGTAACTGTTCTCTTCTCATAATCAATGAGGGCTCGATACTTCTCCAGCCAATCCATACCAAGGATCAAATCATACCCCTCAATATCTAGCGGGTAAACATCTGCTAGTAGCTTCCCTTCTTTAAATAGCAGCTGACACTTGGGAAAGATCCTATCTGTAGCTGCCCCCTTCCCAAGGGTAGAGCTGAAACAATAGGTACTACCAGTGGACTCTGACTCAAGTCCCAATGCATCAGCGAACCATGTGACAATCAAAGAATGTGAAGCTCATGTATCAAACAAAACTTTAGCCTCTGAATTAGACACAAGAATTGTACCATCTAGAGCTGTCGACGTGTCAAGAGCTAGCTGTCCTCCTGCAAATGCATAAACCTGTCCACGTCCTCCGGTATTACGTCCACCACAACCTCTGGTACGTGAACCTTGACTGGCTTGGTTGCTCTAACTCAGGGCAGGCTGCTGCTGGGAGGCTTGCTGATATAAATGCTGCTGATATCCTTGCTGATAATGCTGCTGCGAAGGAACCTGTAGATAAGGCTGTTGCTGTGAAGTCTGCTGGTAAGGCTGCTGAACCTGTGGCTGGATACGGCTAGAGGAACCTGAAGCTGAAGCCATGCCACGGTCTCTGTCAGGGCAGTACTAACGAGTATGTCCTGGCTGACCGCTGATGTAGCAAGAGTAGGGTGCTGACCGGTCGCCTGAGGACCCACTACCACTGCTACCAGCACTAGCGTTTTGACCAAAAGTCCTCTTATTGCTCCTCCTGGCTGACCTTCTGTCCTTGTTCTGAGAGTAAGATCTGCTACCCTGTCTATCTCTGGCCTGAAAGTGTGTCACCTGATCGTTCTCAATCTTGTAGGCAGCGCTGACAATATCCTGATAGGTGCGAGTAGTGTTGGAGAGCAACCCGCGGCGGATAGAATCTCGGAGGCCGAACTCAAACCTCTAGGCCTTCACCTTCTCGGTGAGACTTGGGACATACTTCAGTAGTGACGTGAACCTCACCACATACTCATGAACTGTCAAGATCCCCTGAGTCAGGCTGAAAAAATGGGACATCTTCTGATCTCTCAGAACTGGGGGAAAGTACTGGTCAAAGAACAGCTCCTCAAACTGCTCCCAAGACATCTGATCAGCATCATGTCGGTCCGCAATGTCCTCCCACCAACTGTCAGCCTCTCCAGTGAGGCAGCGGACTGCAAAGCAACTCGATACTCTACAGGGGTATTGACCATCCTATATAGCTTCTTGATATGTTTCAACCAGATCACGGCATCAACAGCTTCAGTAATGCCGGTAAAGTTAGGTGGCCTAACTTTCAGAAAACTCGACAAACAGCTAGACCTCCTCTCTAGCTCTAACTCCTGTGGAGTAGGGAGTGGAGCATTCCTCAAAGCACGAAACGCTCGTGTGACCTCATCCATCTCGCGGCGAGGTGGTATCGTGACTGATTCTGAAAAAGAAACAAGATTAGTCACCGAATAATTGTCTAGTAAATAAAGATAATGAGGATGTCAACTACCGAAACATGAATGAACTTTTGATTTCCGTATGAAAGAATACATCATGAGATCATGCAATGACGTCTGCATTGCACACTAACAACGCGAAGTATACGACTCGAAGAAACAAATTAGTCGTACATCAATGACACGGAAGATACCAAAATGATGCTCTGATACCAAGTAATTACTGTCGCATCCCAGGGCTATTTCTGACCCCGAAACACAACGGTAACCGCCGTAATCCCGGTCTAGAGAGAAATCAATACGTCATTTGACGTATTAATAACTCTCCGGACCGAAGTCACAAGGCTAAGAATAAAATTTTCAACACACAAATGATATGAATGTCAAATATGATATGACAAATATGTAGAATAGCATACAAATATTTTACAATAGGAAGGTAGCAAATGAAAATACCCGAGACAAATATAATACAAGAAAAAAGATCTCGGAATAACAAACCCGAATAATGTCTCAAAGTACAAAACCAATTATAAGGAAAACACCAAATACAGAAATCAAATATGGAGCCCACACCAGAACGGATGTCCCCGAAAGTAGAAGTGCACGATGACCGACGTCGCTCCACGAACTCCTAGTCCAACTCCTCCAGATATGGGTGCTGAAGACCTGAAAAGATGTAGGGGTGAGCAACTCGTCCTCGCTTACCCAAATGGGGCCCAAAGCCAACCAAGTCAGGGTTTAAAACCCTGAGAAAACATATAGATTATATATGTACATATACGTATAGAAATACGTTTAGGGCATTTAAAAACATATGCAAAAGCCACGCACACAAAGCTCGAGTAAAACTTTCTTACCACACAAGAAAGAACTCTCAGGATCCACGTAGCCGAAATCCCGGGTTTGTCTTCACAGCAAACCGGGGCCAACTACCTATGCGTCTCTAAAAGAATAGTAGAGAGAGCGTCCATTTACTGCTAATGCCCAACTAATCTCTCGTAAGCAGGATAATTAAAATAAACAGGGCATTGCCCCTCCGGAGGTTCACGGTCATCGACACCGTGGGAAGCGTAGTCTAAATATTAGGTCCCGTCGCTTTCAGGCCAAGCACCGAAAATCAAGACAACGGTACTACTCTTTGATCCAAACACACATACACACACCAAGTGTTGTGGTCATATCTTAAAATAATGCAGCTATACTTTTACATGTAAGTAAAGAAAAGCCACCAACCCGAGAGGGTTTCGGCTCACCCATTGGGCATGCCCCCTACTACCTGATATATTGATACAGCTGGCTGCGCTCTAACTCCCGGTCCTTCTGAAGCCAACGCCGATGTGCTCCTGAGTCCGTGGGTGAGATAATAATACATAATCAGACATATGTAATTCGAGGATTTACTTTCTATAATTACGACTTGATAAACATTTTCTGTTTATCTTTCCGACATTAGAGTCTAATTTATTTGACACTCCGATTCTCGAACCGACTAGAATTCGGGATTATTTCTTATTCAGAATTTACGTCGTTTCGTAGCGTTTTTAACTCAAAAACTTTTAAATCAATTAACCGTAGTGATTAAAAACCCTCCAGACCGAAATTACAAGTGTTCTACGGTAAAAGTCAACTTTGGAATAGTGAAAGTCAATTGTCAACAGTAAAGTCAACGGTCAACTATGAAAGTCAACCGGTGAATAGTGAAAAGTCAACTATCTAAAGTGAACCAATGAATAGTGAAAGTCAACGGTCAAAGTCAACTATTGAATAGTAAAAGTCAACGGCCAGGGTTAACTGGTAAATAGTAAAAATCAACATAAAAAGTAAACAGTAAATATAATTAGTAAATCTGCGAGGGGCTGTTTGGTAACTTTATCCCTCGATAAAACTGTAAAAGTAAAACTGACGCGGTAAAAACCAGAGTTTTTACCGCGTCGGTTCCTGACCGACTGTGTTGCCGGAAAATCTTTGTTTTCTGGCCAAATCGAGTCCCTAGGCCTGTCTTTCCTCTTTCTACACATCCTAGGCTATCCAACAACACCAAGATCACAAGAAAAAGTCGATTTTTTTATACCTAGAAGTTTCTCCATAGGTCTCCTTCTTCCTCCTCCTCCTTGCTCTTGGACAGCTCATGGTGGTGCCTAAGAGCTTCCTTGCTCACCAAATGGCCTGGTGTGACTCTATCTCGAATGTACAGTGCTCTCCAGTTTTTCTCCCTCTGCTGGCTGGCGCTGGCGTGGCGGGTGACCTAGGCTGGGTCGCCGAGACAGGGCGAGGCCACCGGTGGTGGCGGCGAGCGTCGACGCGCGCCGGGCGGTGCGCCTGGGTAGCTCTGTTGAGCTGCTCGAAGGAGAGAGAGAGTCTCTCGAAAGGGAAAGGGGAGAGAGACCGAAAAGGAAGGAGAAAGAAAAGGAAAGGTGGGGAGAAAGAAAAGAAAAGATAAGAGGATAAGGGAAAAGGATGAGGTTTTTAAAGAAAAACAAACGACCACGATTCAACGATCGAATCAATTGTCACAATTCAATCACACTTTTTAAAATAATTTTCAAACCAAATTCATTTTCGAAAACTTATTTAAAAACAACCGTACATCAAATTAAATCGTAAAAATTGTACGAAAAGTACGTTAAGTGTCGGAAAATATTCTGTAAATACTTCCACGCATATGGCGACGTGTGTCCTAACGTAAAAGCGTTAGACAAAATTTAAGACGTACCGAAAAGTAACCGGAATTAAACCCTAAATGTGTCAAAAAATTAAATAAAATTTTCGAGGTCTTATAAATGACATACCGGACTCCCCTCCAGGGGCAATCCAGTGGATACAACTTCAAAGTGTTAAGTTTAAAATTATTTTTTGAGAAGTGAAAAAGTTAAGTGTGTTGTTATTGTTGTAGACATGTAGTTAATGTTTTGTTAGTTTCTAAGTGTAGTAGTAGGAGGTCTCTAGAATTAGTATATGTCTAGAACTCTCCTTAGTCTATATTCAAGTATATTTAGTCTGCTAAAGGAGGTGAACAACTCGAGACCTCGTTAGCTTCTGTATTCAGTTTGTTGTTTCCAGAAAAAGCTTTTGTTCAGTCCCCGTCTCTTTGTCTGTTTTCTGGTTTGTTCTTATTCTTGTTGCTTCTTGATCTTGGGCAGAGAAGTGTCTCTGGTGTTTGCGTTTTCTTTATGGTATTAGAGCCACAAGGGTGGTGGCATCTGTGTTAATCCCTTGGTGAAGAAGATCAACTAGTGTTGCTGTAGAGATGGTCATCGAGTCAGAGTGTCGGCCTCGGCATAGAGCTGCTCAATCAGTCAGATTACAAGATGTGGAAACCCTGTATGGAGTCTTATTTTGTTGGTGAAGAGCTGTGGGCTGTTGTTGGTGGAGCAGACACGAAAAGGCTTGAAGACAATACATAAAATGTTGATGCTTTGAAGAACTGGACAACTGTGAATGCAAAGGCTGAGTTCGTGCTAAAGAAATCTATCTCTCCCTCATTGTTCGAGCATATATACAGATGCACCTATGCCAATGACATATGAGAGACTTTGAACAGGTTATTCAAGAAGAAAGATGTTGGTCGGCTGCAAGCTCTAGAGAATGCATTGGCAAATACAACTCAAGGTGATCTCTCTATTGCTTAATTTAAAGGCCAAAAATTTATGTTCAGAGATTTCACTATTAGATCTAGATGAACCTATCTTTGAAGCTCATGTGAGAAGACATATTATTCGTGGATTGAGAAAGGAGTTCAATCCTTTTGTCACTTCAATTCAAGGATGGGATCGACAACCCTCTTTGGAAGAATTTGAGAACCTCTTGTCTTCTCAAGAATCTTTAGCACGGCAAATGGTTGGGATTTCAATTTCAGGCAACTCCAACAACACAGGGGAGACACTTTCTGCTCACTACGCCGACTCCTGATGATAGTGCGACACAAAAACTTTCCCATAATGTGTCTGTTGCTCCTTCCAACGCACACCAATATTTTTGCAAAGCTTGTTCGTTGTCAAAGATCATAGCAAGACCATCTTATGCTACACAGACAATACAACAAATATTTCATTCTTACATCACATCCAAGGTGACATATGTGGACCTATACATCCTAATTGTGGGCCATTTTTATACTTCATGGTTCTCATGCATGCTTCCACAAGTTGGATTCATGTTGTGTTGTTATCTACACACAATATTGCATTCTCGAAACTCCTAGCACAGATTATTAAACTTCGGGCTCACCACCCTGATTATTCGATTAAGTCTATAAGACTCGATAATACTGGAGAGTTTACTTCTAAAACTTTTGATGACTATTGTATGTTTATTTGGGATTGAAGTAGAGCATCCCGTACCCCATATGCACATGTAAAATGGTCTTGGCGAATCTACTATCGAGCGACTTCAAGTGATCGCTCGAGCAATGATGATGCGCACCAACCTTCCAATTGCATCCTGGGGTTATGCTATTCTACATGCAGTTTTATTTATTCGTTTCAGATCCACCGTCAACCAACCATTTAGTGCGTAGAAATTGGTTACTAGATATGAGCTTGATATCTCGCATCTAAGTACATTTAGTGCGTACCAGTCGGTTACAGATGCTATGCTTGACTCTTTTGTTGAGGTTTCGCGGTGACAAGAACAGATGTACCAGCTGCAAATACTCCTGCAAGGCTCGAAATCCCTTCTAAAGAGGGCAGTGCCATTCCCAGGCTCCGTACGGCAGCAGATGGTGTTGCCGCCCCATGGTGGAGGAATGGAGGTCGTAGCTCCTCCTCAGAGGAAAAGGGGGAGGCCGTTTGGTTTGATGGACAAGCAGCCGAGACACAAACGGACTGCTAAGGCACAACATGATCCCATAATCATTGATCTTGAGAATCTTTCTCACAAGATTGTCTTTGATTACAGTTATGTCCTGGTGTTGCTGTTCGAATCCATAAGGGATGCCTCAGGATTAATGTCGATATTAGAGAAAATTGAAATCTCCATGTGTTATAATAACACCTTTGAATTGATAGACCGACCATCTTTGAAAGTTAAAGATATATTCACTTACTCTATATCTCACGGCATCATAAAACACAATGACATCGAACTGTGCTCTGTGGTCGAATGCAAACGTAGATCTGATTGACCAAAATGGAAAGTATCTATCCAGGCATAACTTGATTCTCTAGCAAAGTGACCGGTATTTGGCCCAGCAGTGTTAGCTCCGCCAAGTGTAAAACATGTAGGATATAAATGAGTTTGTTAGAAAGCGTAATAAGAAGAATGAGGTACTGAGGTACAAAGCTCGACTAGTGGCGTAAGGCTTCTCACAACGTCATGGAATAGACTACGAGGAGACATATTCTCCCGTAATGGACATCATCACTTTCCGCTACGTTATAAGCTTGGTAGTGTCCTAAAATCTAATATGCAGCTAATGGATGTGGTTACATCTCTATGAGAATCTTGATTCAGAGATATACATGAAAGTCCCTGATCAGTTTTCATTACCTAAATCAAGTGACTCTGACTATAAGATTGCAACGCTCACTTTATGGATTGAAACAATCTAGACGAATGTGGTATACTTATCTAAGTGACTACTTGGTTAGGAAGGGATACAAGAATGATGAACTATGTCCATGTGTGTTCATAAAAAAAACAAACTCTGGATTCGCTATAGTCGTTGTCTACGTTGACGATATGAATATAATTGGTACTCTTGAAGACATAAGAGAAACTGTAATGTATTTGAAATCCGAGTTTAAGATGAAAGAACTTGGGAAGACTCAGTTTTGCCTTGAGCTAGAGCATCGAGTCTGTGGTATTTTAATCAACTAGTCTGCATATGCCCACAAGATGCTCAGGCGATTTAATATGAACAAAATGCATCCGGTTAGCACTCTCATGATTGGTCGAAGTTTGGATATCAATAAGGATCCATTCAGTTCGAAAAAAGACAATGAAGAGGTTTTGGGCACAGAGGTCCCATACCTTAGTGTAATAGGTGCATTGTTGTACCTAGCTCAGTGTACTTGATCAGATATTGCTTTCTTAGTGAACTTGTTAGCTAGATTTAACTCAACGCCAACCCGACGTCATTGAAATGGAGTAAAGAATGTCTTTGGATATCTTAAAGGAACCATGACTTGGGCATGTCGCTTATGGACCGACGTCGTGCGTGCCACCGCCTTTCTACCTTATGCCGAGACCCGTAAAAATGTGTTGGTTGGTTTCACCGACGCAGGGTATTTATCAGATCCACACAAGGGACGTTCTCAAACAGGTTATGTATTCACTATTGGGACTACGGCGATATCATGGAGGTCTACTAACCAGACACTTGTGACAACATCCTCAAATCATGCAGAGATCATTGCTCTACATAAAGCTACATCCTTAAATCATGCAGAGATCATTGCTCTACATGAAGTTGTTTGAGAATGTGTTTGGTTGAGATCAATCATTGGACACATTAGAGGAACTAGTGGATTAAGTTCTACAACATATAAGCCTACATGTATTTACGAAGACAATGCAGCGTGTATTGAGCAGATGAAGCTTGGCTATATCAAATGTGACAATACAAAACATATCTCACCTAAGTTCTTCTACAATCAACAACAACAAGCGTTTCTCAACATTCAAGTGAACCAAGTGAGTTTTGAAGGAAACGTGGCAAATTTATTTACTAAGTCTTTGTCTAAGTCTGCATTTGATAAACATGTGAAAAGCATAGGCATGCGCAGGCTATCGAAACTTCCTGGGTAATGTTCACATCAGGGGGAGTTCACATGATTGGTGTTGCACTCTTTTTCTCTATGATCAAGGTTTAGTTTTATCTCATAGAGCTTTTGTTACGTGAATAGGTTTTTAACGAGACAATATCTGAAGCACCACCAACATAACAGAATGCGGCATAATGTGGAGTGTTTTAGAATATTATGTATTAAATGTGCTTTGCCCTAATGCTAATAGAATTAGATTTCATTTTCATATCTATTCTATGTAATCCTCTATAAATAGAGACACTTTATCAATGAATAATAGATTGATTTTCATAATTTACCTTTGCTATTTTTTCGTACCTATTTTCGTTGTTTAAAGGTATATTAGAAGAAAGATATAATGTATTCCTAATTTTAATTAAAAGAAACCAAGTTATATTTAAAGAGAAAGCAGAAGAAGAGAAGAACAATTTCTTGCATTGTTATTCAACAAACTAAAATGTTAAAATAGCCTCCATGAATCGAGAGGTGTATATAACAAAGGGGTATAAGTTAGTCGTAGTCATTCATGCATGGAAGGGATTCCCAAGGAGAATCGAATCGAATCATCAGCTGCCCACTTCTCTCTTTAATTTGCTCTTCTTTACAGTTTGCCTCTCTTCCCCTTTACCCTTCTCCAAGAGAATGGAGGCCAGATCTCATCTCTGTCTTCTTATCATATATACATCTTCTTTAAGAATCCCAGTGAGAGAGAGATAGAGATCAAAGCCTCAAAAGGGTTAGTGTGAGAGAGAGAGAAAGAGAAAGAAGAGAGAAATCGGAACAGTAGCGGCAGCTAGCAGCAGCAAAGAAAAGAGAAAAAGAAAAAAGATGGTCAAAATGAACACAATCTCGAAGACTTGTTATTCCATCATCAGCTTCGTGAACTTGCTTTGCTTTATTGAAACTCACCATTTTGCTTCTTTTTCTGTTTTTAGTTTCACAATTCTTCCTTTTTCTCGTTCTCTATCTCTTATAAGTTATTACTATTCTCATCATCAATGCCTTCTTACTCATATTTCCACTAATTCCCTCCTAATCCTATATATATATATATATATATATATACTAGCCTTCAAACATGCACTTCACGCATGCAGAAGAACTTTAATAGTATCTTTAATATATATATATATATATATATATATACACTAGCCTTCAAACATGCACTTCACGTATGCAGAAAAACTTTATTCGTACCTTTAAAATATTTAGTTTCTGTGTCACTACTTATAACTCTCAGTAGATAATGGAATCTCAACTTTAAGACTTATCATCATATTAATTATATATTTACATTGAGATGCAGATAATTTGAATAACAAATCGATACACGATACATGTGAAATTTGTAGTTCGATCAATATTAAGTAACAATTAAATTTCTGAAACACTAATAAAAATTACATAATTGATTGAGATGACTTAACACTGAATTTATATTAATAACCAAAATATATCGAATTGCAAGGAACACTCATTAGTTCATGTCATAAGCTGAACTGATAAACTTAATCAATATGGAAATTAATTGTTGGCCTAAACTCTAAACCCACATATCAGCATTCATATGTATCGTCACAATTAATATTTTGAAAAATTGATGTAAGTGAATATAAACCATGAAAAATCAATACAATTATTAATCGATATCATAAACCCTAAACACGCATGCCAACATTCATATGCATCGTCAAAATTAATGTTTTGAAAATATATGATATAAATAAATATAAACTCTGAACAATCGATACAATTATTAATCGGTTAAAATACACTCAACACAATTATTTAGTTTTAGAGTTGATTCAATTTTTTTTCTATTATTATTATTATTAAGAATATTATTATTATGGTGATGTTATTAACAACATCCGGTATTTAACACACTTATCAACCTATTATTATTATAATTAATATAAATTATTTTTAAATGAGTGGTAAAACTGTAAAAATATAAAAATTGAGAGCATATCTGTCAATTCATATACAGATGGTTTGATTGTAAAAACAAAAAAAAGGCAGTTTCATCCTTTTACTATTCACGTAAATAGTAAAAGGGAAATCCACTTATATATATGGATCAGATCAGGTGCGGAAGTCCGCATTTTTTTAAAAAAAATGTGGATTTTTGCAATTTGATCCACTTTTCGATCATGATTTCTCATCTTAACCTTTCACAATGTAGATATATGTGAGTAGATCATCTCTACAAAATTTCATTTAATTTGGAGATCGTTAAGGTATTAAATTATGTGATTTAGAACGAAAAAAACTAACGGTTCCGGTTAAACAGTTTTATTACGTTCTTAGTTTTGATTCATTTGGATGTCTTAATGATCTCCACATTTGTTGAAATTTTGCAGAGATGATCTGCTCACATATATCTACATTGTGAACGGTTAAAATGAGAAATCATGATCGAAAAGTGAGATAAAATTGCAAAAGTCTGCATTTTTTTAAAAATGCCGACCTCCACACCGGAAAAGGCCTATATACATATGTGCATACGATTCTCGGCCCTTTTTAGGGTGTTCATATTATTTACATCTGTTTTGGTTTTTACAGTAACCTAGTTACTCCATTATTTCCACTAATTCCCTACTAATCCAAGCATGCATCAGTTGGTAAACCCAGATGCAATTTGCTTGTTCTATATGTTGCTACTCCTTGCTGGGACACCCTTTAGGTTAAGGGGTGGATATTCTTTCAACTAGACTTGATCTGTCTGCAACTATGAAACTAATAGCAAAGAAATAAAGGAATATTCAAATTTGTAAAGCGAAATCATTTTTCCCAATAAATTGACTGTCAATTTTCGCTGATACTAAAAGTAAAATTGGAAGAGACCAGACCACATTAAAGCCTTGGTGAATCCAATTAAGATAAAGCTAAGAGCTTTATGTTCCATTGAAAGAGAATATATTTCATGCAATTAGATGCTGATCATGATTCCACATTGTCCACTAACAAGCAGGCATTTTTTTTCAATTTTTCAAGGGTGTTCTAGCTTGTATGGAGTTCATGAGTATGATATGCAGTCATATGCCATATTAGTTATATAGTGAACTCAAAGGGTCCCAAATGGCATAGTCAAAGTTCCTTTCCAGGTTCATGGTTTGGTTAAACCTTTATAGTGCGATCTTATCCTCTATTTTTCTTTCCTTCTCTCCATGCAAAAACCCAAACCCACATTCCTGGTTTCCCTTCCTCTCTCCTCTCTTTAGATCGGGATTACTACTGATCCGATCCTTGGATTGAGAGATGGAGGATGTCGATCTATTTTGCTTTCTCCTACCCTTGTTGTGGTAGATTCTCTGTCTGGCAGTGACAAATTTCATTTTCTTTTTCACGGGTTTTCCGTTTTCTCCCACCCTTTAATCAGATTCTCCATCCAATTTTACTGCCTCTTTTGATCTCAGATTACCCAACCTACATCTCCTCTTTTTTTTTCGAACCCCAGATGCTTCACAATCAAGGTGCACATCTTACATAATCATCAGTGTTTTGTCTAAATTTTGTGAGATAGATTTCGAATCGTTTTTCGTCCTCGACTATCTCCAATCCCCATTCTTTTTTTTGTCTTTTATTGGTTACCCCCAACCTGGCGATTATTGCCCGGTTTTGCACTGATGAGAATTGCGGATGTTATGTATGGTTTTTGGTTTTGGATTATGGAGTTTTGTATTTGAGTTCTGTGTTAGTGTTCATGCGCAAAGAAGAATTGGGGGTTTCGGCCTTGGCAGATGCTCTGATTATGGTCCTGTGTCATGCGGTGGTGAACTCCTCTTCCGTAGAGCTTGCTTTTGGGTAGATACCCAAATGTATTTGGTTGATGTTTGATTGGTTCTCTGTTCTTACTTGTTTTAATTCTATTTTTGTTTTTTTGTTCTTGTTCATCCAAGTACGGATCTAGATAACCCTATGAATCTATGTAATCCTACTTTGGTTCTTTATGTATATTTCAGTTTATGAATGAAAGTTTGATAACACTGCCAAAAAAAGAGTATATGGTTTGGTTTTGGTAGTAGATTTGTTGTGTTTATAGGGCTACAGAATCTGTGATTTCTTTTCTTGTGGGTCTGAATTGTTGGGTGTAGCATGCTAGACCTGCAAGGCAGAATCAAAATTGTCGACTTTAGTCAAACCTTACTAGTTCATCAACACATTGCTAATGATATAGTGGGCTCGATCGATAGCGAGCTATACATCTGTTGTTCTCTTAAATAAGGATAACCAAAGTGTTTATAAATCATGTAAATTGGAAGGTACTTTAACAGAAATTAGGTAAAAGAAACCCTAGCATGATATATGGGGTTAAATTGTGCCTTAACTTGTAAGTGTCATTCGCATGAAAAAAGCAGTAGAAATAACTGTGTGAAGTGTCGTAGCAGTAGCATGAGTACTATAGTGTGGACATGCATGCATTATTTATCATGTTAAAGAAACCCTAAAAAGAACCAGAGTAGTAGAAAAGCAAAACATTCAAAATTCAAAAATATCCTCCTAGGCTAGTAGTCTCTTTGGAATCGTGGAATATCGAGTAGTTCTTCTTCTTCCTCCTCTCTTTTTCTCGCTTCTGTAGCTTTAATAAGATTTATCTGATTCCATTTATCAAGGCTGCTAATTGAAGAATACGAAAAAGTAGTACACGGCCCTCCATTTATTCCCTTTTGCTGTGCCCTCAGATTTGTATATAAACCCCTCCCCGATTCCTTACTTCATCACCCGTATTCTCTTCTGGTTTTTCTCTTCTACACCATTCTCATCAAACTCTTCACATTCCGTCAAGGTTAGTGAGTTCACTACTAGTGTGTGTTCTCTATCTTTCATTTCTCTCGAACCCTAACTCTCAAACTAGCATCTGAGCATCTGACATGACTTCGTTTATATATGCAGGAGAAAAGATGAGCAGGCCAGGAGATTGGAACTGCAGGTCATGCCAACACCTCAACTTCCAGAGGCGCGACTCGTGCCAGCGATGTGGAGACATCAAATCCGGCGGAGGAGGACTTGACTTCGGGGCTTTCAATGGCGGAAGGCTCGGAGGAGGAGGATCTTCATTCGGGTTCGGTAATGCAACCACCGGCTCGGATGTGAGGCCTGGTGACTGGTACTGCGCTGCCGGCAACTGTGGCGCTCACAACTTCGCCAGCCGCTCTAGCTGCTTCAAGTGTGGTGCTTTCAAGGATGAGTTTGTTGGCGGCGGCGGCTTTGACTCTGAAATGCCTCGCCCCAGGGGAGGTTTCGGGTTGGGAAATGGCGGTGCTGGCGCTGGTGGTGGTGGCCGGCCTGGATGGAAATCTGGAGATTGGATTTGTACCAGGTACGTAGTTAGAATAAGAACAAAAAAAAAGAAAGTGGTTTGGTACTTTACTTGGTAATGGTGGGCTACGTACATAAGTTAGGGCACATCTTTACCTTCTTTGCTTCGGCTAGCTAGTTTGTTCTGTGCAATGATAAATTTTTCATCTTTACCTTGCATATTGAATCCCTCTTTCTTTGACTGCTTTTCAAGTTAGATTCAATCTAGTACTTCAAGAATCTCTGTCTGTGACTCCCCAATCTCATCACTCGATCTTCCTTTCTGGACAGGTTCGGATGCAACGAGCACAACTTTGCTAGCAGAATGGAATGTTTCAGATGCAATGCCCCAAGAGACACATACTAGAGAGAATCAATCCTAACAATCCAATTTTTGGTACGTAATTAAAAATTACTTAACCGCCATATAAAGTACAACAATAATTTATCTAAATCTTGCTTATTAAGCAGTTGGTTTCTTTGTTTATTGCAGGCATTGTTGCTGAGCGAGAAAGAGAGGGAGAACATCACTACCAGTTTTACTTTCCTTGATTATTATTTTGCTTTACTATGAGCTAGCTAGGTTGTTTTTCCCTTTTAATTTCATAGTGGCATAAGTTCACGTAAGCCAATTTATATGTTGCCTAGCATTTTGTTAGGTTTCCCCATGAGAACTAAATCAGTGTAATTTTGGTGCTATATATAAGTAGGTTTAATATCCAATATTACTCTTACCTCGATCATTGGTACTATGAGTTTTTTCAGTTAATATTATTGTAATTTTTTCTGCCGTTAGCTCCTGGTTTCGATCTGCAAAATGAAGTTGATTCCTTAAGATTGCTCTTTTTCCTCAAAACGATGTGCACAAACTTCATTAAAGATGCTCTGATCACATCAATATTCTTTAACCAAAAACTCGTACTTAAAGGCTGCTTTCATGAAGCGGTCCATATTCCGTAAAGAGAAAAGTGTATTGACAAGAGTCAGCATTGATGAGTTAGAGATTCAAATATAAATGGTAGTCTATGAGATATAAAAAATAAAATTATATTATTCTTTTTGTAGATAAAGAAGAAAAATATATGAATTATTAATTCAAATTTGATATAATAGACATAATATAACCTAATGGGAAAATATTAATAGAAAACATTCTATCAAAGTTTGAAATACTCATTCATTTTGTTAATTTATTGATGATTCATCAATTATTGTTCATAAAAAATGACTGTAACTAAAGTAAATTTTATAAATCAAGAAAGACAAAAAGCCGGTTTTAGAGTGACGCGCGCCTACGATTCATAAGAAAGAAAAGGAGAGAAAAACTGTAGAGAAAGAAACGGAGATGGAGGAGAAGAACTGCAAGACTCGGAGGTTTTGGATGTGTCCGAAATCGAACAAGTTGAGCAAAGCTCTGATTAGGTAAAAGCCACACTACGTACGTACTGCAAGTGCAAGGATCCTGATCCTCCCCCATTCAAAAACTCGTCAATCAAAATCTAGCCGGGTAGGAAACTCAGGAGATTAAAGTACGTAGAAGATGCAGATAATTGTTTTCTTTCGCTTATCTAAAATAGAAACCTAATAGCTTAAATCATCAGATTTGAAGTTTTGCGTCTCATTGTTAATATTTTCTTCTTTAACGACCTAAAAGTCTAAATTTTATGTTAACCACTTAACCTACACCCCATCAAGTGATACACAAGCACCATGATGATATATATAGACTAATAGGCAACGTCGTTCGATCTTAGACCGCCCTACCCACTAGGGCTGAAGCCCTACCCGGCCCTAGCCCTTCTCTAGTATGGAAGGGTAGGAGTTGAGCAAATGAAATCCGGTCCGATCCTAAAAGCTCGTCCTTTAGGCCCTAATAATTTCTTATTTTTTGTGTTGTTTTAATATGTTTCTTATTTTTATATACAATACAACTAATCTTCTCTTTTGTAGTTGATTTGCTAGCTTTGTTCATTTGATTTCCTTTTGTTTTGTTGATTAACGATTGTATTTTGATGATTTAGAGCATTAGTTCTTGAAATATATGAGTATAACCACTTAGTTTATAGATAGATGTCTTAAATTAATATAATGTGTATGCATGCATGTTAAATATAACAAAAAAATAATGTTCATTACATATAATTCTAAAGCTAAATTGTGAGAAAAAAAACAAGCTAATCTCGACGCTGTTTAGCCATATTTAAAGAGCCGGTCCTACCTGATCTTATTAGCCCTAACGAAATGGGCCGTTAGGATGGGCTAAGACTTACATATTCAAGCCTCGGCCCTACTCTACCCGATCCTAAATTTTATTAATTTTGACCGAGCCTTACCCTACCCTAAACCCTAAAATTTAAGGTCGGGTCCATGATGAGGGCTAGGCAACGCACATAGTTTATGAGACCATGATGATGATGTAGACTAATAGGCAACGCACACAGTTGATGAGACGTAGGTTAAGTGGTTAACAAAAAATTTAGACTTTTAGGTCGTTAAAGAAGAAAATATTAACAATGAGACGCACAACTTCATATCTGATGATTTAAGCTATTAGGTTTCTATTTTAGACAAGCGAAAGCAAACAATTAGCTGCATCTTCTACGTACTTTAATCTCATGAGTTTCCTACCTGGCTAGATTTTGATTGACGAGTTTTTGAATGGGGGAGGATCAGGATCCTTGCACTTGCAGTACGTACGTAGTGTGGCTTTGTATATATATTCTGCATGCTAGCAGCTAGCTTTGCAAATATTTTCATAACTATATCTAGAGTTGATGTCCCATTCTGCCTAGGTGTCGCCTTCAAACTCTTAATTACTAGACGACTGGTTTTAATAACAGAAGGCAAAGGAGAAATGTAGAAGTAGATGAACCGATGAACCGATGAACACATGAAGAGACGCGAAACTTGGGAGGAAAAAAACAGATAAAAACACTATTAAATCGATCAGCCCATGGCTATTGGTAAGATTCTCATCCACATTTTGTTGACGATGTAGTGAAACAAAAAATAATTTGTATATCATTTCCGCTAGTACTAATTAAAAGTTTCAACCGAATTTGGATATATTTCTAAGTTTCTAACATTCATTCATCTCTCTCTCAAAGTTTGATTACTCTGATATATGTGTATGAACAAGCTAGCAGAGTCCAACTTGAACTAAAACACAAAAATAAAAATAAGGAGAAAAAATTAGAGGGAAAAAAGGGATGGTTGGGCTTGGGTTCTGATGGGTCCAACAAGGGATCAATCCAAAATTCCAGCTATGACCTTGGTAGTGGTTACTGGTTTTACATGTTGAATTGTGCTACTTGGAACTTAACGGCCGTGCGTCTCTCAACTCTCTGAACTCCTCAGTTTGCACTCACATTTCATTACTTTTGGGGTTTTCTGAAACTCTCTGGAACATCTGAACCACTCTGGTCCCCAAAAGCTATCTCAATGGCTTCCTGTGAGTTTCTCTCTCCCTCTCTTTCACACAATCACTGAATTTGAATTTGATTTCTGTTGGTGTTTCCCAGTTGTCTGATTCATTGCCTTTGATTATGGGGACATGGGTATTTGGTGAAGGTGAATTGGTTGTGGTTTGAAATTGGGTTTTGAGATTCCTGGGTTTGTTTTGTTGTCTTTATTCATTGAGCTTTTGGGTTCTACCTCTATTCTGAAAATGTTAATCAATTTAATGTAGTGATTTTTGATTCATACATGTTTGATACCATGCATTAAATCCATGTTTTGATTCTGAGGGGTCTTATTGTAGGCTCCATTTGCAGTAGTTGTAATTGGTTGTAGTTGTCTTTTACAGGATTGATCACTGTTCAAGTCATTATACAAAAGCATCGGAAACTACTAGATCAAAATGAAATAAAGCAATGAAATTTCCTTTTATGTTGTATAAGCTCATGTGTTTGTGATATTATTTTTGTGGCAGGTAGCCTAGGGACATCATATACTAAAATTACAAACTTGAACTTGGGTAGAACAAGAGTTGGGATTTCACAGTCGTATGGTGTTAGAACTTGGGCACTGCAAAGACCGCAACTTTACTCAGGTTTGTCAATATCAAGACGGTCAGAGAAAGCGTCACATGTATGCAGCGCTCCATCTCTAGAAATCATATGTAAGTTCTCTCGGCTCTCCATCAGTAAATCATCTAATGTGTGTGGTTCCCAGTACTTGAAAATCAAAATCTGAAGTTTGTTGGGTTATTGTTTGATAATTGTGTTCTTATGGATGCATGTACATTGTTCTCACTAGTGTTTTGATGCTGAAGCTAAAATGACTTGTTTATTGTTAGGAAAGTAATTGAAAGGATTTTGAAGGTGATACAGAAAATCTTCAGAAGATTTAGGTAGAACTCAAGTTTATTGCCTAGTTACAGTTTAACATATATATTGCACATGTTTCCTTGTGTGGTAAGGGGTGGGATGAGTGAAAGTGTTTCTTGTTCATTCTTCCGGTACATAGCCCACAGTTATGGAGTAGGTTGATGTAACTTTTTATTTGACCTTATTGACTTGATCTTGTAATTCTTCCTGATTGTATCACTCAAATTGGTTTTGGAATGATGAATTGTGTTTTTGTGCTTTTTCAGATGTCCAAAGTGCGGCCTGTTAATTGCATATATTAATCAATCAAATGATATAGGTGTCAGAGAACTCTGTTGCCATATTTGGTCATTCTCTATACCGCCCAGTAATCTAGGACCTAAAAGTTTGTTTCTGGAATTTTCTAGGCCAACAATTCAGTAATTTTTGCCCTATTTGACAAAATATAGTGAGCTTGATTGATTCAGAACTTTTAGAATTTCATTCATTTTCTTTTTTCCGTTTCTCATCATAAGTTGCCTTTGTTTTTTCTTTTTGAATGTATATTCATTGAAAGTAGACATCATAACTATTTTGTTTCATTCATTTTGTTTCTTTTTACCCCTCATGCTTATCCTTTCCTTTTCATTTGATGTATGTCAGTAGTCAAACATCACAGCTTTCTTCATTTACTTAGTGAGTTTGGCATATTTTTTTCTTCAAACAAGTACATGGAATATATGTCTGACATCCTCTTGAGCAGTCAGTCTTTCTCTCTCCTTTTTTTTATTGATTTTTTAAGTAAACAACTAATAGAAGCATAAGAGACCCATTATTTTTCTCACTTCATAATTTTGTTTGTGTTTATACTATAAGTATGTAGAAAATTAAAGAAAGCTTCCTATTGCATGTTATAACAACGTGGTAATCATACCTAGTGTTTATACTATTGAGTATGCAGAAAATCAAAGAAGCTTCCTATTGCATGTTTTACCAACATGGTAATCATACCTGTTCCCATGACTAATTTCATATCCCTATGCTCTTGTTGTTGATGTAATAGCTGCGACAGGTTTGGAAGATGATTCTAAAGACAGTGATTCAGGTTCAGAAGGCCCGTGCATTCCAAACTTTGATGAGGTAAGTTGTCTTAAAATGAGATTTAATATAAACTTGAGCTCCGGCTATATATCAGAGGATTCTGAGCCATTGGCACATCATGAATGATAAGGAGGTCTTACTGTCGGATTGTCAGTATTGTTGTTTCTCAAAATTTTACTTGTAATTTAGTTTTGCATGTTATTTTTACTGATCCTAATTGGTAAAACAAAGTGTAAACCTTTCAAGTATCAAATCAGACCCAGAATAGTTTTACAATATGTTACAGTAGCGTATACTTTTGCAGATTAATCTAAGTTGTTTTAAATCCTAGATGTAGGACTTGCGTGAACTTAATGGTTGTATCTCAATGCACAGGATTTGCGTAAACTTAATGGTTGTATCTGGATGCACAAAATTTGGTAAACGATTTCTCGCTCTTACTGAGGGGTTGGATAAAATAGATCAATGCATGCAAGATATCCTCTTATCATTGATTGTAATATCAGAAGATAATGCTATTTTAATACCTAGAACATGGAATGGTTGAGATAATTTTAATCCATGTAGACACGAAAGTATGTATTGTTAGGTTTGGATTATTAGAGATCTGTATGGTTTTGTGAAATATTCCAAATACATTCGTCGTCCTTTAAGTTCATTTTTTGCAGAAAGATTATGATATTGATTTCATCAAAGGCATGCTCCTTTTCAGTGTAGTTTTTGTCTTTTGGAAACTAATATTTTGGTTCGGTATTGTATGCAGATACAATCTTTGCTTACAACAATATGCGATACATCTTCAGTTGCAGAGGTTCAGTTAAAAGTAAGCACTTTTTTCTTCTATGATGAATCTAGTTTGAGTTGTAAATTGCATTTTTTTCTAACACATAAGCAGAACTGTTTCATTCTTGTTCTCTCTCCATTTTCCCCTTTTGCTTTCTATGTATTAATATCACACATTCCGATTCTATAATCAGCTCGGTGGATTTCGGTTACATGTGGTGAGAGAGTTGACTAAAAATGTTAGCACTCCTCCTTCCATTCCCGCACCTGTTAGTGTAAGTACACCTGCTGAAGCACCCGAATCAAATGGATCTGTTCCTACACAATCTTTAGCTATCACTAGGGCAGAGCCTGCTTCAAGAGATATCCAAACATTGTTAGATAAAGCTGCTGATGAAGGCTTGGTGTTAATTCAGTCTCCACGGGTAAGAACCTAAATTGAGTTCTTTTATTTGTCTATGAATCTGGGTACTAACACTACTAATGGTGTAGGTGGGATCATTTAGAAGATCTCGAACAATAAAGGGGAAGCGTGCTCCACCATCATGTAAAGAGGTACACTTTTTTATGGAAAACCTTCTTAATATTAAGGGAAACAGTTTATGGAGTTTCCAATTTGTAAATAAAAGACCAGAAAACAAGAATCTGTTTGATGCTACATGAGACAAAAAGTTTGTGGTGTTGAGATTCTCACAGCTATTTTACGGGATGTACTAGCCCAGTTTATATGAAATGGAGTGAATGGTATAATTCCGTAAAAAGATATCTCTAGACTTTGTAATATTTTTCTGTCTCTCTATTCTTTTGCTAGTCTATAAAGCTCAATTGAACTACCGCAACAAGGTAAGAACAAAAGTCTAGGATCCAAAACAAAACCTCTGCAGGACTAGTACACATTAACAATGCCACAAAAGTCACAATAATGGAAATAGTTAGGTGTGAAATGAGGTTTGGCTTGAGGGCATTGATAACAGTACAGGTTGAGTGCTAACTAGTTGGAGGCAAGTGAAACTTTAGCAGAGATTGAAATACAACTTTGATACCGATTGATGAAGACAACTAAAAAGTGAACAGTGAAACAGATATTTTGAGCTTTATACCTAATGGTATACTGTTTATTGAACAGTAAAAATTAATGCAACTTCTTGTTTTTATCATTTAGTTAATGCCTTTCATTTCAATGTGCTATGCTTATGTCAGAATTTTTTTTTTCTAAAATAAAACACTTCATAATATAATTGATGATTTAAAAATAATTTTTGGTTGTTTAACTGATTTTGCATATTGTTGGAATTTTGTTATGCAACAGAAGCAAATAGTGAAAGAAGGCCAAGTGATTTGCTACATAGAACAGCTAGGAGGAGAACTTCCAATTCAGGTATGGGACAAATGAGAGAGGCAGGGTGTTTGATTTTCTCATTTTACCCAGCTTTAGTCTGCTTCCTTACTATTTTGTTTTAAATAAACTGTTTTTACTCATTCATTGTCTTTTATTGAAGTCTGATGTGGCTGGGGAGGTCATCAAGATACTAAGAGAAGATGGTGGTAAGTTTTGTGTCAGGCTTTGTTTTAGGTATTTTGATGTAGGGATCTTGGTTGTATCATGTAGTTGCAACTTCTAACCTTTTCTTTTTTAATAGAACCTGTTGGATATGGTGATGCTCTGATCGCGGTTCTCCGTTCGTTTCCAGGGATTAAGAAGCTTCAGTAGACAATTGGTGTATATATGTACCGGAATAAGGGAACATTGGTTCTAATTTTCTTTTCTTTTCCTTCCTTTCTTTCTCTTACTCTGCTCAAATTTAACGCTTTGACAGTAGTATTCTGTGAGCTAGTTTATACATGCTATTTTCACTCGTATGGTTTTTTTTACCGGATGTTTCTGATTGAGCTTTATACATGAAACTGGATTGGAACTGCTATATTGAGACTTTTACAAGTATTATGTCCATTGAAGCTATATGTGCGAACTTCAAAACCCGAGTTAGATGTTATAATAATACAGACATTGATGCGAATTTTCCCAAATTACTATGAGTGAATTCCACCTCCCTCTGCTATGCCACTTGTGGATTCCTGCCAGGAATAGGAGTAGCCTGCAAATCAGACTGAAAACTCTATCGCCTTGATCAGATAAGTCAGAGCAGGTATCCAGTATCGTAGGCATCTTGAATCAGCAGAGCAGCCTTAACCTATGACCTTGGGTTAAGAGTTGTAAACCGCAGAAAGCCACCAGAACCAGACTCCTGCCAACCTCAACCTCCCATCCACAGTCACTCCACCTGCTTCTCTACCAACAACTTGAGCTGCTTTGCCCTGTGCTTGGCACCAGCAGCTGTGCAGTAGCACTAGTTGGCGCAGCAATAGAACCGCAAATGCTGTGCTCGGACCCATAGCCATTGCCACATCATTAGAATTTGCTGTCTGAGCCACCCGAAAATCGTCACATCCTTCTGGTACCATGAACAAACAGACCACCGTTTCGACATATCCCCCTGGCCCCTTTAGCGAATTAGCGTTTCATACATTCTTTGTAAAATATCTTAGATGATCACTGAGTTGTGACTTGTTCGACACCTACTCACCGATTTTGAGACTTCCTAAAAATATCACTTAAAGTTAATACAACTACATTCATAATATACTTAACTCACTGCACTAGAAACCATTCAAAATAAAATCGTAAATCACTTTTTGAGAGTGAATTTAGTCCCACCTTACTGGAGATGGTTCATTAATTTGTTCCTGAAAATAAAATAAAAAATAGCGAAAATAGAGCGAGCTGTCTCTTAAGAACTCTGTGAGGGGAGTCCCTGTGTCGGTTTTAAGTTCCTCTATTGGATATTACTCAAAACTCTGCTTCTACTTTGTGATTAAGTAGTTAAACTCAGAGCAAATGTTTGGTGATATTGATACTTACCTTGCACTCGATCTTTATGCGCGAGTCTGTGAAAACACTACTGTAGTTAGTTGAATTGGATGTCAAAGTTGATATTACAAATAGGCTGCCTTCTGACTTCCAAACCATATTATGTCAAACTTGGTAGTTGGTACTACTCGTTGGGTGCCTTGGTACTTTATGTGCAGTTATTGCAGTGACAAGTTTGGTTCCCATTAGTCCATTACACAAGCAAGCATGAGATGTACATAACTAACATGCAAATTCATTTTTTCATCCAGAAGGCAAGCTCATCATGTCCAAGTTCTTCCAACTCCAAAGTTCTTGATCAGTTTATAGGGATGGGATTTTCTAAGACGATGGTTGAAAAAGCAATCGAAGAACATGGTAAGACCTATTGCATTCATACAGGAACACATTGCTTCATCTATAACTCTATCCTAATGTAACACTGCTATGATGGAATATCCAGGAGAAGGAAACATTTCTGTTGTGCTGCTAGAAAGAGGGGTTACGTCCACAATCTTCCAATTGCGAACAGATTTCCTCTAACTCCATTTCCCCCACAAACCATACATGAGGCATTTCCCTTGACAAAAGAATGGTGGCTTTGGGACATAAGAACAAAGCTAAACTGTATAGTAACTTGCTATTCTAGTGCAAAGTTATCAGAGAGGATGCTGAAGCTTCTTCAGGTCTGTGATGGCATTCCACCAGAAACAGTCCAGCGGGCTGTCTTACATGAATGCCGCAAATGGAATCTATTGTTGCCCCACTTGAGCCCGGTGAAGTGGAAATGCTCATGGGGTTTCCAAAGGATCACACAAGAGGAGTCAGCCGCACTGATAGATACTAATCAATTGGCAGTGCATTTCAGGTACAGTTTTCTCTTAAATTAGACCTCTACATATTCAAAATAAAATATTTTTTTTCTGTCAAACTCTGCTGTTAGAATGTTACTTATGGTTAAACCTATTCCAGGTTCACACTGTTGCATACCACTTCTCGGTCTTGCGAGACAAGTTTCCCAATGGTATCAACGTCCTCTCTCTATTCTCTGGAATAGGTGGAGCAGAAGTAACCCTTCATATATGAAGAATGTGGTCTCTGTAGAGATATCAGAATTGAACAGAAACATAGTGCAGTGTTGGTGGGAGCAGACAAAGCAAACTGGGAAGTTGATTCACCTTGCTGATGTAAAAGAGCTAGATACTGAGCGTCTGAAACAGTTTATCTATTCATTTGGAGGATTTGATCTTGTAGTGGGTGGGATCCCCTGCAATAATCTAACCGGCAGCAACAGGTATCATCGAGATGGACTTGAGGGCAAAGATTCTTCGCGTTTCTTTCACTACTCTCGAATTCTGGATTTGGTCAAGTCTATTATGGCAGGAAGATTGTAGGGTAAGTCCGTGTAAAGGATATTCGGTTTTGTGGTACTTGTATCTAACTCCCAGTCAGCTATGAACAGTGATGACAACCAAGACTATCCTTTCTGAAGTACTGGGTTTTTTGTGGATAACAAACTAGTTGTCAAAAAGACACATATATATGGCCTTAATTGAGAATAGCTTGTAGTGTGACTCAACTCAGTTTCAGACATGGCTTTATTTACTTAGTTTAAGCATATGCAGGCATTGTATTGATTGGAAAGAGGTAGTCTGCAAACAAATGCATGGATTCAGTAGCAAACCTTCCTAAAGTGCATTTATTTTCCTTGCGCAAATATAAGCACAATAGTTGCAATATCCTTTATGCATGCAATCTTTATATTCAAAAGGAAAAAAACATCTCCATAATAACATTTCTTAGAATTTTTCCTCATTTTTTTTATTTAATAGTTGAAAACATACTGAACTTTCTTTGATAGTAAGCAGCATATATGATTGAGATCATAATGTAGTTCATCAAAAATGCATGCAGGAGGTTCATGCTGGTTTAGCTGTTGAAGTAAAGCTGCTAGTCTATGTGCTACTGTACTAAGTTCGTAAAGCATGTTGAACTTGCAAGCCTGGAATACTGGTCAATAAGACTGCAACATCCTTTAATAGAGCTCCTCCATGCTCATCAAGATCATGATTTGTACTAAGAATCTGCTGTACTGCTTGAAGTAGTCACTCTCAATGGTGACATTTTGTAGTTGCATGGACTTAGCCAAATCCAATCCCTATCTGATAGAAAGTCTGCAACTCTGCTTGCTCGGCTGATCCAATATGTTGCAGTGTGTGCAAACGTAGCAGTGAACTGCCCATGTGAGTTGTTCAACACACCGCCTCCGCCTAGACCTCCCCTTGTCAGTTGAGGAAGAAAAGCTCCATCAACATTCAACCTTGATCTGTCCTACGCCTCTAGTGCTGCTTGGTTACTTTGTATGTTTCTAACTAATTGGAACTCCAACCAGGTTAGTGCTTTTAACACAAGACTTGGAGCAGTCTGAGACACATTCTCTCATAGCATGCCATTACGATTCTTCCATATTGCGCATAGAATCATCATCAACTTTTCCTAGACCTCAATGTTTAGATGCAAAGCTCATTCAAGGAGTCACTCTTCAAAACTAGGAAGGCAATCAAGTGTGCCGAAGATGAATAGGAGAAGCAGATAACAGTTTCAACAGCGAGAGGGCAATTACAGAAAGTATGTGATGAATTCTCTAACCTGTGAGCGCATAACAAGCAGCCTTCGTCACCACTACTACCTACTAAAGAGCTAGTTCCTTAAGTGCTAAGTTTTCAGCTAAAATGCTTAATCTTCCATAATTTTACAAAATGAAAAAATATATAAAACACTTCACCCAAACACTATACAAGCTCGTTATCATAATCGTCACATCCATAAAATTAAATGAAAATTGATATAATGCATATAGAAAAATAGAAGTAATTAATGTGGACATGTGGAGACTGTACCAATTTACAGGTTAAAATAAAATAAAATAACCTGATAAATTTTAGAAAGAAGAGAAAATAGAAATTAGACCAAAAGAGAAAAGAAAATAGAAAGAGGCAGAATAAAGGTGATCGCTCACACTCTACTGGGTGGCTCAGGGTTTAGGGTTTTCTTGTTTTAGTCTCAGCTGGAGTCTCGTAATATGTCTCTTGATAATTCATAGACTCGTAGCAATTTGCTTAGTTTCAGCTTTCGCTTACACTTTTCCATTCCCGTTTCACTAAACCCTCGTCTTTCTGGGTCATTTTTCATCTGGGTTTTCTTCCTACATAAGTCCATGGACTCCATTCCCAACTCATCATCCTCACCTTGATTCCGAGAATTGTGTCTCGTTTCACCATCTGGGTTTTCTTAGTTTTCACACCTGAACCATAATTTCACTTCTGGGTCGTTTCATATTCCACCAAAAAGCTTCATTTTCTGAGTTGGTTTCAAGCTGTGAAGTCGTACCATCATGAGTAATCCTCGATCAAACTGCCAATTCTTCACTCCATTTCCAAAAGAGGGTACAGAATTCGGAGCTGTATCTGACATTGACTACCGCCAAGCTTTCAAGAAACCCAGAATCTCTTATGTTGGGTCAGACTCATATAGGCGGTTGCATTACAAGACCCGTTTGTGCAGTAACTTCAAACGAGGTCGTTGCCATTTCGGTGAGGCGTGTCTCTATGCTCACGGAGCTGAAGAAATCCGCAACACTTTGTGTGGTTCGGAAAGTGAGAAGGGCTTGTTGGGTAGGACTGAGTATGGTAACCATGGGATTTGTGATAGACTTAAACTGTGTAAGATGTTCTTCAATCAGGGGAGATGTGCATATGGAGAGAAATGCCGCTTTCGTCATGTGATTCCGAGAAGTATCAGAGATGAGTCAATGATAACTTGTTCAGCTGGCGGGTCTGTCAATGGTGGTTGTGGTCAAATTGGGGGCAAGAGGTCTGTGGGTTTGGATGTTCATACTAATGGTGGGAGTGGAAGCTCTGTTGCAGCCGGGAGAGGGATGCTGAGTAGTACCAGCATTGCAAGTGGAAGCTTTGCTCATGGAGATGCCGGTAATATTATAGGTCTGTGTTTAATATGTTCATTATGTTCCACGAGGTTCATTGTTCTTATTCAGTATGATTGCATCATTTAATGAAGGCATATATCGTTGTGCATGACTTTGTTTTGATGGTGTTTCCTTTTGCTACGAACATTAGATGCCATATCATACTTAGTATGAGTATATGTATGTTAACATAGAAGACTAGGAACTGGGAGTAAGTTAAATTTACATAGACCTTCTGTTTATTTCAACCAAAATAGGAAACAAATAAGAGAAGAAACTTCCGGGTTTTTTAGATACATAACAGAACTTCTAGTTTGCAATCAGTAAGTAAGTGGAAAAACATGGTTGTTTGTCATTGACAAAATGATTTGATCAATAAAGGCAATAGACTAAAGAAGCTCTTGTGGTCCATAAGAGCTCCACATTCCTTTGCCTTTACATATCCAAATAAGTTTCTGAACCACAGCTGTAAAGTGGAGTGCTTCAAGGACTTGTTATTTCTCCAGCATTATTTCTTGTTCATCAGTTGTACAACATTTCAAGAATCGATCCATATGTTTTGTATCATTTTGTTGGAGCATCCTCCGTCTTATACATAAACAGATAAACCTACATTACACATTTTGGTCGGAAATATTGCATCCGTTATCGTTTAGTCATGTCAAATGATGAATTTGATTCACTTCATGATATCCGGAACATATGTAATTCCTTGGTTTCTGATTTTTCCCGGTCTTCTATGCCCCTTTCTTAAAGACAGACTCAATCTTAAGGGGTGTACAATGATTCTCAGAGAACTAAGATTGTGAGATATGTCTTATTGTTTTACAGTGCTAAGGAAGCTCTATGGCTACACTACCGTGGGGACCAAATATTCGAAGACTTGTACTGTTTCTAGAGAAGTGGAAGTTAGGGACAGCAACTTTGACTGGAATGAACTTCAGAAAATGAGTGGTATCTATGCGGATTGGATTGAAGAAATTCCTTTTGTACGTAGGAAGGTGCAGTGCTGAGTCTGAGTGCTTCACGGAAAAGATTTGGGGGTTCTGCTTCTCTGTTTGGTTCTATGGATAGCAAGTATGAAGTATGTTGTGTTATATCCTCTAACACCTTAGTTTTGTTGAATGGATAAGACTCATAAGAGATTGACATTGTTATCAAGGCATGGCATAGTGTTCTGGACACGGTTTGTAGGAAGCCAGCTCTTCTAAATCAGGAAAATTATATTTCACTAGAATACTAGCTGCTAGCTAGCCCAAGTGTGCACAAAAAGGAATTTGGATTATCTTTCTAGTTTATTTTCTTAATTTTGTTTCGTTGGCAAATGTTGCAAAATTATGTGTGCAAAGTATCTGTGAAATATTATTAGGTTAACCAAACCGTATATGTTACCTCCAAGAATGGTCCTTAGTACAAGGCTATAAGCTTCTGTGTGTGCATATGCATTGTTGTGTGTGGCCTCTGAAATTCATCTTTGCCAACATTTCTCAATTTTATGCTCCTCTTCCAACTATTGATTGTGGTTAATCTGAACAAAAATTTATCATACTTGATATGAGTACTAATTTTGCTCTAGGGTAGCTGGGAATGTGCAATACTTGTTTTTCTCTAGTGTAGCCGGTAGCATCGCAGATAACCAGAGCAGTTCCTGCTACTATTTTTTTACAGCAAATTCTTGATCTATCTCTCTTTAATGTTTTTCTGCACTTATTTCGTTGTTGGAATAGAGTGGACAGCAGACATGCTAGTTGTAGCAGGTCTTCTATGAAGTTGTAGCACCGAAACCTGCAAGCACAGGGATTTGTTGCTCCTGAGTCCTGATTGTAGATATTTTCTAGATGTGGGTCTGCATAACGAAACAGAGCCTAATTCTAAGTGGCAAAACAGATAGATTTTACCAGTCCGAAAAATACAGTTACCTCCAGGTTATACACTGTAGCTGGTAAACTCAAAACTGCCGATAGGTCTAAAATACTAACTGCAGTTATTTGATACCAATTTGGAGCTACTAATCCACCTAGCAAGTTTCTGGATGTACCCAGCAAAGAGGAAAGAAAAATTCAACTTTCTATTTAAACATAAAACACTCAAACCCCTCGTTTAGAACAAGTTAAACCTAATTTGTGGATGATTTGCACCTTCTGGGTCCTTTATCTCTGTCGTAGCGTCGAGTCGATCTAACAATGGTATTGGTAAGGACTCTTGGTTGAATTTCTAGTACTGTTTTTTTTCAATGGAGAAAGCCTCATTTGAATATTTCAGAATTGTTGGAAGTGTGCAATTTGTGGGAGATCCATTCCTTGAGTCCCTTAGTTAGTTTTAACTTGTGCAAGAAAATTCCTAGAATAAGCTTCCTTTTGTGGTTAAGGGGAAGTTGGAGTCACTTTGCCTAAACAAAATTGGTTAATGCACTTTATTCCTTGGGTGTGCCCATAAACAGCTGCTACTTGGAACCATGTCTTGCTCAAGTATGAGTTGAGATCTATGAGATGAATATGTCTCCAAGACTATGCGACTATGCCTAGCTATTTATGTTGTGTTTTAAACGTTGTTGTGTAAATGAAACTCCAACTTCTGGTCAACCCATGAATCAAGGTCAAACTAGGAAAGGTCGAGTCAACATTTATCTTAGAACGATCTGACCGACGGACTTAGAGTTTAACTCGTGATTTTAAAAGCTTATTGTTAAATTTAACAATTGTTATGAGATTTAACAACTCATATAAGCATTTGGCTCAAGCAATTATTATTAAATGTAAGTTGATAAATATTTTTAACAAATAATAAACTAACACATGGATAAAAAAGGAGAGAAAACGTATGTTTTTCACTAACAATTTTTGACTAGGTTGATAGATCTATCAGTTTTGTTTATCAATTTTAAAATTTAGCAATGTTTTAGGCATTCTACTAGAGCTCTTATTCATCTAAAACGTTGACAATTTTTTTAAATTGATTTAGCACATCTTAGTCGGTGGAGCTGTTTAGGGGTCCAAATCCATGTGGGTTGCTTGGTCTGAGTCCTGTACTCCTATGTAAGGTCATATATTAAGGACCAACGTCTTCCTTAACTTTTGATGGATCAGATTTTAGGGTCTCTATCTTTTTCACGTAAAGAAGTTCAAGAAAATTACGCAATAATATAGAAATCGAATTTGGTTGAAACACCCAAATCTCATAATACTTGAACTGAGACAAGTGTGACCCGTGAATCATTATTGTACTGATACTGTCCCAACTTAACCACCTTTAAGGTGTTGGGTTTTAATTACAAAAGATTTTGGTGCAATTATGTATGATCTACCCATATATATGTTGTATTTTTTTTTTTCTGATGTGAGTTCTTTCCTCTCCAACACTCCCCCTCACGTGCAACCTAACTATTTTTTAAGTCTGCACGTGTAATTTGATTTGGTTCAATTTCCACATCGGAAATCGGTAATTTGATTCGAAATATGATTTGGTCCAATTTCCATTTCAGAAATTGGAATATGCGGTCCAAGACCAACTGCAGACACTTGGTATGATATGAACCCTTTTCGATGAACCTAAATTTAGACTCATTATATTGAGAGATTTTCTCCAACTCTGATACCAACTTTAACTGGGACAAGCGTGACATGTGCATCACCATTGTACCGATACTGTCACAACTTAACCACCATTAAAATGTTAGGTTTTAACTATAAAAGACGTACCGGTACAATTAGGTATGATCTACCTACATATATGTTGTATTTTATTTATCCCTTTTTCTGATGTGGGATATTTCCTCTCCAACAATAATCTAGTTATGCTATTTTTAAATTTTAAGGGATAATAATTTGAAGATGATTGGAGAACGGTTCATCAACTTTGTGTTGTGCTAACGCTGCGAGCTTCGTTTAGGGTTTAGGGCTTGAAAACAAATATCTAACCAACCTACCGTATGGAATTTCAAATCTTGTTTCATTACAGTACACTCCAATTTGTCATCAACTTGCATTGTAGAGTTGGATGAAGGCCTTAGCTAGCATGAATGCCACATAAACAAAACCAAGGATTCTCGACAACGTCTTTGCAGCAATGTGGTCGAATACCTTGTTTCACCAGACCTATGGTAGATAGATTATGAATTTCAATGACGATGAGGTAGTTCTTCTGAAGTTCTTTCCATTCTTACTCAACTTATTTTTCCCCAGTGCCCATAACACAATATACAACATTTAAGGATGGAGGTTTTCATGTACCATTGTCAACAAATGCAGCCCATTTTATTGTTGACCGAGCCAATGCATCCATACGGTCAATGCATTTCTCAAGAAGAGGATCATCCTGGCGAAGAAGATCCCGGATATCATCCGAGGCAAGAATTACAGAGTTCACAGCCCTCACCAGAAGAACCTGGAGTGCAAAAGATTCTGTGACCCCTCTGTCTTTTCTGTATAAAGCTTCAATAGCAGGGATGCTAGTGTGTTCCATGGTCGCTTTATCTGGCAACACAACCTCAAACCCCTGCAATTGCGATCATAATGACTAGAGGCTTCTGGTGTTAACCCGAACGCTAGTAAGAATATACTAACCTGGTGAGACAATAACAAATAAACGAAAGCTAAAAGTATTCAGTTATAACCTATGAGCATGATTGCAGATTTATCAGGCATGAAGGGTATGCAATTGTATGAAGTTCCTACGAAAATTATTCAGTGCACCATCGTCGCTCGTGATCCTCCTAATTCACACCGTTTGATTATCTTCTCACCGTCAGATGTAGCACTATTCATTTTTATTTTTTCTGTTTTTTTATCTTTTAACGATGCATAGAATACTCTCTTAAAGTTCCTACTAAGTAAAGGATATTAATAGAGCAGCACATACTGTATTACTCTATAATGATAATCACCCTAATAAAAGTAACCTTTTCCAAGCATAAAGACTACATCAAGTTATGTAAGTCTGCACAATTGAAAATGCTATGCGCTGTGTAACCAAATACATCTAAGCAATGTAAAACTGGAATCTCAGTGTTCAATTACAAGGTATCAGAGAAATGGCATAAACATGAACCTGCTTGTGCTCATCTAGAACAGTGTGTGTGTGTGAGTGAGTGAACACAATCAAATGCTATTGAGGAACTAAAAACCTCATTCATTTTGTTGTGTTACAGAACTTCCAGCTTCAAATGGCCTCAGATTCGCTTCCTTGAGCTCCTTGGCAACACACTCACCCATATGGAGGAAAGGAACAGAACAACCATCAGAAATTTCATTATGCCAAGAATGTGATATATGACAAGGCATTACTATGCAACGAGCTCCAGAATGTTCAAGATAAATCCTCTTATTCCTCAGAATCTCCACAACTGAAGTGGGATTCCCTGTAGTTCGTTCATATTTAGTGTTAAGCAAGGGACCTGAGCTTCTTTGTATGAATGACAGCTCCTTATTTAACACAGGATCACAGCATAGAACAAAAAGAGGGCAACTTTCTCCATTCTTACTCCAGTGAATTAGCCACTCATGTTGTCATTTTCCTGCAGAACAACAGATAAGACCTAGCACTTGAAAAGGAATCCAAACTGTAATAATATTAAGAGGTAAGTTCACCATCAGTCCCTTAATTCTGGTGGCAAAACCAATGTAATACTCAAACTCTAAACTGTATCAATGTGATACCTGATCATTTGTTATGATATCAATGAGATGTTTCTGTCCAGTTTCTGTAACGACACCGTCAAATGAGTGACGTGACAAACAAATGTGGATAACCACTAGTGCCTCAACTCTTGTGGCAATGTCAATGTGATACTCAACTTCTAAAACCTGTCAATCTGATACCCATACTTAATTTTCGCTATTAATGTGAGACCAGATGCCATATTCCGTCACATCGTCGTTGATTTAGTCAAGTGACGCGCACTTGACCTTCATAAAAAAATTAATTAAAAGACCAAAATGATATTCATTTGAACTTTTTGTTAATTCTCTATTCGTTTTCTTTTAAATCAATATAATCTCAATTGTCATATCTGTTTGCTAACAACACCACTACCAAATTCCTCATTCTTCAGTTCATATATCATCACATCTCATCTCCCAATGGCGATTGAAACACTCTAAACAAAATTATATGCCACTCAAAGCTCGTGGACATCCCCTTCCCAAACCATCTACCTCTCCACTCCTACATTTTTCCAAATAAATCTGACTACCAAATAAATTCAAAAGCCTAAATTGATAGCATATCGAGAGACAAAACCCCAAATCCAATTCTCATCGAATTAAACCCCAAATCTCGATCATCGACGAAGTTACCTTGTTCTGTCACTCTCCATTCTCGTCGCCTTTATCTTCCTCCACCTTACCGCGTTAGAACCCTCGATAAGGACTTCTTCTCTGGCCATAACAACGTCTTCCTTCGGCTCCAATTACAAAGCCTCAATTTTCAACATTGCCGATATTTCAGAGTCGAGCAATTCACCATGGAAATGAAAAGTGGAGAGTTGGAGACGACAAAAATGGTGATAATAAAGAACAAGAAGAAAGATTCGAAGGTGGAAGGAAAAGTTAGAAAGTGAGAAGTAGCAAATGATAATCATTCAGAGAAGATGTAAGTTCACCATCAAATGAAAATCCAACATTAAAGTCCTTGTATATATATCCAAGGGACTTGTCTTCGTCTCCACCGACTACTCTACCTCCGAACACCACTTAGATTTACAGCAAATCATCTCCTATATGTTGTACCACACAAAGCCCGAATTTGCTCTTTGGGTTCACGTCGAGCACCATACCAAGTCACGCCAAACGACGCAGATCTCGACATCGGATCAACAATTTGCTCTTCATCGGAGCTTACCGGTTGTTCGGGTTTCTCCGAGCGGTATGACGGATCTTGAGTAGATCAAGCAGATCCAAGGTTGAGGTTGACCTCGCCAGCATCACAGATCTAGACTACAATCCCTAAATTGGTTGAGGAATTAAATATGAGAAAGTTAGTTGATCTTGTGTGTGTACTGCCTTTTTGGGTCACGTGCGGGTCACTTGACTAAAGTGACGGCAACGTGATGCCTCCGGTCTCACATTGATAGCGAACTTAAGTATGGGTATCACATTGACATGTTATATAATTTGGATATCACATTGGTCTTGTCACAAGAGTTAAGGGACTAGTGGTTATCCACAGTTGCTTGCCACATCACTAATTTGACGGTGTCGTTATGGAAAATTGACGGAGACATCTCATTGATATTATAACAAATGATCAGGTATCACATTGATAGAGTTTAAAGTTTAGGTATTATATTAGTCTTGTCACAAGAATTGAAAAACTAATAGTGAATTTATCTCTAATATTAACATGTATCTTACTAGATATGTTATCCGCTGCTTGTCACCGAGATATAGTGCAAATTAAAATATGTAACATTATTTTAATGTTGAACCAGAAAAAGCAAATCAAATCATTTTCTCCGACCCAAAACTATTAATTAGGAACAGTAACATTTGTTAACGTCGTACCAACAAATGTATAGTATAAACTAGAATTAATACATGCATCTTGACGGAACGTATACATTTATGAAGCGAGAAAAATCAAAAAAAAGTTTCAAAAGACATAAAAAAAGATAAATCGGTAATTTCAATCCAAAATGAGTGCAAAACCAACTTTACACTATATAGTAAATTAGTTATTAGCTGCGCTTTGTTTTCACCTTGGGTCCGCTCTGAGGTCTCTTTATTCTGGTGCCAAGTTTTTTTTGATACTTTTGATCTTACACATTGCTCTTACTCTAAACAGTGCTTGCCCTATTATATACTTGTAGGAAGTTGAGTACTCTATTTGATATCATCAAAGAAAATTGATCGGTGAGCAGTAAGGTGGTGAGTCAATGACATATACTCTGCAATCTTGTTCCAGATCGAGTTACAGTTGATATGCCATATGGATATGATTGTGTATTTGAACCCTCCATGTAGGTCTCATCATTTGGCCCTTCAACCTTATTCCGTCCTAAAACCAGCCCTACCCGGTCCTCTATTAAGGCGGGCCGACCCTAGCCCTTTTCGAGTAGAGTAGGGTAAGGGGTGAGCACATAAAACCCGGTCATACCCTACGACCCTACCCTAATGAGCCATTAAAGGCCGAATCCGGCCCGACCCTAAAAGCCCGCCCTTTAGGCCCTAATAATTTCTTATTTTTTGTAATGTTTTAATATGTTTCTTATTTTTTAGATACAATGCAACTAATCTTCTCTTTTGTAATTGATTTGCTAGCTTTGCTAATTTGATTTCTTTTTGTTTTATTGATTAACGATTGTATTTTGATGATTTAGAGCATTAATTTGTGAGATATATGAGTATAACCACTTAGTTTATAGATAGATGTCTTAAATTAAGTATAATGTGTATGAATGCATGTTAAATATAACACAAAAAATAAGGTTCATTACATATAATTCTAAAGCTAAATTGTGAGAAAAAAATAACAAGCCAATCTCGGCCTTGTTTAACCTAATTTAAAGGGCCGGCCCTATCCGACCCTATCCGACCCTATTAGTCCTAACGAAATGGACCGCTAAGGCGGGCTATGGTTTACATATTCAATCATCGGCCCTACCCTATCCGGTCTTAAATTTTGTTGACTTTAACCGAGCCATACCCTACCCTAAGCCTTAAAATTTAGAATCGAACCGGTCCTAACCCAGCCCATGATGAGGCCTACCTCCATGGGAGTTTATCCACAAAAGCCATGTACGTACAGCGATGCAGCGCAGCATCATTTTCATTACAGCTCATGGTGCAAATTGTGTTCCATTTTCCTTTCTTATGCAAAAGACTTGTTGAAATTATTACATAGCTAAAAGTTTCAGTAAATTTTGGAAATACTTTCATTTCGAAAACATGTGGTTCTTGATGCGGGTTTGGTTTCATATATCTAAACGCATAATCAATATGATTATCTCAACCGGTTAAATTTGACATGGGACTTTTGTGGCCTGCATCAAGTTATGGTATTTTCATTCGAAAACAACCAAAACCAACACAGAAATATGTTTTCTTTATATGATCGGGATTTATATGCTATGCAAACTGTAATTTCTACAGTGATTCATACAAAACAAATATGCGGGGAAAATCCAGATAATATATAATTTCTGTTCCCCTTCCAATAAGGATAGTCAGTTTAAAAAGCAACGAAGAGAAACCCCGAAGCTGCAGTAGTACACATGTAATGCAACATGAACAAAGAAAAGAGAAAGCACAATGACCATGTGAAGCAAACATGTTAGTGACACATTACTCAGTATATTAAGCCAATAGCTTTAGAAAACTCTCCATAAAAACTCTTCTTTAAATGCAGTTATGAATGACAAACTGGTTTGGGTAGCATCAAAAGAGAAAACCTGTTCCTTTCTCTTTAACTACGGTAAAGAAAAATGAAACTTCTACATCAAAATAGGTTTCTTCCCACAAACACAATTAGTCAGAAGAGTTCTACACGAAATGATGATTTCTGAAGACGTATTCATAAAGGTTTCTCTTTTACAATCTGAAGACCTCTGTAACTTCGAATTATCCTCCTTACATCCTTAGCTATAGACAAGAAGGCAGAACAGAAGGCAATTGACATTGCTGGGTGGATGTATATAAGATTTGGACCAGCTGATTTCGTCAACATAATTTCCTTAATGAGGCCCCATAGGATAAGAAGCACACCATAGAAGCTCACTCTCCATGGTCTTATATATCCCCAGAATGCTCCAGCCACTGAAAAGTAGCTTCCAACCAGAACCTGGTGCAAGCCAGAGTGAGAACAAGTACTACAGACTTAAAGCAATGTTCATGCACTTCATCTCTCTGACTTCATTTTTTTTATTCAGGACGCTTCATACACTCACTTTGTTCTAAGTTCATGTCATGATATATCCCTTCTGTTTTCTTTTTGTTAACAAGGAGATCAAAGATCAAACAGGTAAGGAAATGAGAATGAAGGATATATTATTACCATGGAGCTGAAATGGTTATCATATAACCTTCTTTAGCAGATCATTTAACTCAAAAGTAAAAATTTGGAACATCTAATTCAAAACTAATAGGCCATTAATGGAGAGGAACAGATAATTTAATGCACAGACAGGAACACTCATGATTTTATATACCAAGTTTAGAGCGTAGAGTGCTCAATGTGAGAGTTGTGTACTGAAAAGATACAAAACAGTTTTCAGCAAAATTACATCCAAATTATAGAAATGTTATAAGCGTACTAACCTCTAGGCGCTGCAGATCAGCAATTGCATCAGCTGCCGTTACAGCACAGGGGTCATGTAACTTCAAGTTACTAAAACTTGGGATTGCTTCATTATTCACCAATGCCTTTGCAATAGCACCGGGGTAGACTAGAGCCTTTATTGCAACCGTAGGAACCAGATCACATGACATTAGCTGAGGGGCTGTGATTGCTATTGGTGATGTACATCTTCCAGATCTACAAGGGACACTGTGAAACAAAGAGAACAAATATGCTTACTCTGATAAAGAAACACAGTAAATGCCAAGCATAGTTCAGGAAATGAAATTGACAATTCTTTGACTGTTACATTTTCCTTGGTTCTTTCTGAAAAAAGAGTTGCTGACATGAGTAAAATACCACAACCTGGAAGAAGTTGCTGGCATGAATAAAATACCACAACCACCATAACAGACCACTAAATATTGGGTAACAACTTATGTGTGCTCAGTTCTCACTTTAACCTCATTAATTCTTAGACCATCTCCAAGAGCTTCCCCATAATTTCTCTATAATGGGGAAGCAAAAGGCAATGCTTCAAGCAATTTTTCTTCTCCAACTCCAACAGATTCTCTATTTTGGAGATTTTATGTTCATTCCCCAAATCCTTCCTTCAAATTTTAGAGTTTGCTGCAAATATGGGGAATTTGGTTTTCTCTCTCCTCACATTCCCCATTTTGGAGAAAATTATAGAGAATCTGTTGGGGAAAAACACCCAAAATCTTCCCCAAATTTGAAAAAACCAAGAATTTGAGGAAGCTGTTGGAGATGGTCTTAGCAAGCAGAACATAATTTGCATATAGATGTGTTGTAGTATATTACTACTTTGAAATAGTCACATGGTATTGTTCCCTCTTCAGTAATAAACAAATGGAGCTAAATTTCTTTCTATAATCATTCCTCAGTAGCTGCCAATTTGACCATAATCACATATGGTACCACTAAATTTTAAAAATGAGTAAAACCCAGAATTCACAAATGTAAACAAACCACTTTTGCCAAAACATCACCATCAGAAGATAACCCAAATCTGGTTTTTACAAACCAAACTAAACACTACATACATTTCAGAGATCACAGTTTTCATCAAAATGTAAACCCATTATGGAGAATTAGAAAATGGGATTTGGGTAAGAAATGTAAGCGCCTTTTGGGTTTGTTAATTTCAACAAAATGTATATAAAATTTGGTGCATAATGATGAAAATTAAGAACTAAAAAGGTGGGAATACCTGAAAAGAGGAATCTGAAAGATGATGACAGTGAAATAGATACAGGAAGCAGCGAAGGATATGGTGGTTGCCCATTTCCTTGAAGAAGCCATTGCAAAAATGGGTTTTGAGAGAAAGAGAGGGAGGGGCTGGGCCTACTGGAAGAAAAGGTTGACGGAAAGCGGCAGAGCGGTCCCGGAAAGTTATCGCGGGGGCACAACTGAAACTTTTTCTTCCTTCTTGCTTTCTAAGCACAACTGCACGAACCACCAATTATTATATGAGAGGTAACTTTTTATCCAATATGAATCGTCCAAACTTTGAGATTACCGGCCGGTATAGTAAAACTAGAGGGTAAATTAGGAAAACATCTTACAAAAATAAAAAGGAGGTTTAATTAAGAAATTTAGAGGCGTAACTAGAACTTATTTATACTGTTTTGGTGACTACGGTGTTTTTTAAGGATTCTAGATACACCTCCAAATTTGTTGAGTATACCATAATTACTTACTATATCTTTGTTGAGGCTCAAATTTCAACATAATAAACCCAATTTATTAAGCCCAATTCACAATTTAAAATGAGTTCTACCCGTGAACGTCATGTCATGCACGTGGATCTAAGCCACATTCATACATTTAGAGCTTATAAAAGGAATGTGGTGTGGAATGTAAAAGATTATATGTAGTTTGTCAATAATTCTGGGCTTGAGACTAGAATCCATGCATGGCAAACGAAGTTTTAATATGGGCTAGTGAGATAAATTGTTGACAAGCCAAGCACATTAGAAGCTCATTAGACCCATGATTCTCTTATCAAAAACCTACTTAATTATTGATTATATCCAGGCCCAAGCCCACTTGGTAACAAACTAGGGGTGGGACTTCGAAACCAAAAACCGAAAAAAAACCGAACCGTAACTGTAAACAAACCTGACCGAAAGAGAAAAACAGGACCAAACCGGATCAATATGGTCCGGTCTCCGGTTTCATCCTCTCAAAAAACGAACCGGGCCGTTCAAACCGATCAACGGTCAAACTAACAAAAACGACGTCGTTTTATTGTAAAAAAAACTTAAGCCTAGTGTCCCCGACTCCACTCACTTCAAATCTGCCTCATTCTCTCTCCCTCAAGAAGAATTTGATATATTTTAAGAATATTTATTCCAAATTATTTCAATATGGGCGTTTCTGTGTGTTAATTGGTTATAAGATTAGGGTTGACTGTCCCGATTGAAATTAAGGACTATTGGATTATGTGGTTTGATGTATAAACTTTATATTGTGTTTAATATGTATGGAATTTAACTATAGACTTTAAACTATTTTTAGTTTTTTATTGTGTTTTTACTTTTTATATAGTTGGTATTTGGTTTGTAGGTTTTTTTTTATAAAAAGTTTGGTTTGTGTTTTTTTATAAGACATTTGGTACATAGCTTTACGGAACTAAAAAAAATAAAGTCGATTAATTTATTAACATTTTACTAGAGACTATATTTGAAAAAAATTGAAAAAACCGGAAAAAACCAAAACCGGACCGAACCGTAGGTGTGGTTTGGTTTACGATTTAGTACGACTAAAAATGAAAAACCAAACCAGACCGAATTTTAACTCCGGTTTGGTCTCTGGTTTGGGCCCTAAACCAGACCGTTTTAAACCATTCCCACCCATGCACAACAAACCCAAAGCCCATTTGTTGATTTTGCCCAAACTCATTTAATGACAAAACAAAATACATACATATACACAACCTTACTGCCATTAACCTTTTGGGTTCCTAACAAAGCTTGTTGACATTCATCTTTCTATATCTGGCATTTTCTTGAACAATCAACAATTTCACAGCAATATCTTTGTCCCAAATCACTGCCGTAAAAATCTCACCAAAACCATAACAGCAAGTCACCGCCATGCCACAGCTACACCTCTCAATCCGTGAGTAAAATAGAGGTATGGACCTTCCTACTCAACATGCTTCCATTTGCCCAAAGGACAGAGAGATTTTTCTCACACCTCTTAGTTTCTTAAGGGCAACCTTCCTTTGCATATCCTGACTATAAATAAGGGTTGTCTTGCTGCTGGAAAGGAGGGACCAACAACCCAGAAAACCCTCAAGCACACAGATCATGCTTCATCCTTAAGCTCCTAATCCTCATTATCAACCAAGTCTCATTCCAAATCCCTCCATAACAGGTAACATTGCTATCTCACTAAACTCACAGGCTCTCATCTCCCCCACCACACCCTTCTGTAATGCCTCATTCTGTTTGTGTTTTCTGTAAATTGTTGCTGTTAATATATGCCTTGAATCAGCCATCTGGAGGAACCAGCCATTCGGGGAGGATTCAAGTCAAGGTGGAGATTTGTTAATGTATGCCTTGAATCAGCCATCTGGAGGTACCAGCTATTCTGGGATCTCGCTGTCCGGTCAGCGATTTGGGGTCCAGGGGCAACGCGCCCTGGATTGGGGGTTCGGGGGCGCGAGCGGAATTATTCCCGCGAGCGAAAGTCGCGCGAAGGATATTTCTCTCGCGACCGAAACTGCCCCGCGAGCGACAGTCGCGCGAACGAGAGTCTCGCGAACAACAGTCACGCGAGCAAGATTGTTCAACCAGTGTCATCGAAGGGCAACGCCCCCAAGGCCCACGAGTCCCTGTTATGCTGGGTTATGGTTTCCTATTGGATCTAGTATATAGGGTTTAGAGTCCCTGTTATGCTGGGTTATGGTTTCCTATTGGGTTTAGTATATAGGGTCTAGAGTCCCTATTATACTGGGTTATGGTTTCCTATTGAGTTTAGTATATAGGGTTTATGGTTTAGTATATAAACGACCTAAACCTAATTGTATTTAGTACTCTTGGAGTTCTCCGTGGTTGTGTTTCCTCAAGATAATAAAACTGTTCTCTTCTGGTCGTGGACGTAGCTAACATATCGTTAGTGAACCACGTAAATCTGTGTTCTTTCTTCCGTCCGTTATAACAAACTGGTATCAGAGCCCAGGAGGGGTTCGAATTCTGGGAAGAAAGATGTCTGGTCTGACCGTGAAGATCGATAAATTCACGGGGAGAAACAGTTTCAGTTTATGGCAGATCAAGATGCGAGCCTTGTTAAAACAACAAGGGATGTGGGCGCCGCTGGTGAAGAAGCCGGGGGATCCAGAAATCGCTGAGATGGCCAGTCTGGAGGAGAAGGCACACTCGACAATCTTGTTGTGTCTTGTAAATGACATAATCACCGAGGTCGCAGAGGAGGAAACTGCGGCTGGTCTGTGGTTGAAGCTTGAGAGTCTATACATGACGAAGTCTTTAACCAACAAGTTGCTTCTAAAGCGACGTCTGTTCAGTCTGCGAATGGAAGAAGGCATGACTCTAAGAGACCACTTAGATCGGTTAAACACAATTCTATTAGAGTTACGTAATATTGATGTCAAAGTTGATGATGAAGATGCTGCCCTAATTCTGTTGGTATCTCTACCTTTGTCGTATGAGAATTTTGTGGATTCTTTTATTGGTGGGAGAGATACAGTGACTCTGGAGGAGGTTAGATCATCTCTTCATACTAGAGAGATGCGTCATAAGGCCACCGGTACAAGTTCAGACAGTCAGGCTGCTGGGTTGGTAGCCAGCGGAAGGATGGGACAGGGAAGCTTGGGTGAGAAGAAATTCAAGAAACAAGTTTCAAAGAGTTCCAAATCTGATGATGTCTGTAACTACTGTAAAGAAAAGGGACATTGGAAAAATGAATGTCCAAAGAAGAAGAAGGAGTATGAAAAAGCATCAGGTACTGCTGTTGTAGCAGAAGATGACATCAATTCTGAAGAGGATTTGGCTTTGGTTGCAGATGCAATCTGTTAGTTGCCCTTTGGGTGCAACATCTGGGGCAGAGGAGTCATCTGGTACATCTGGCACTCTTGTGGTGCATCTGGTACATCCGTGTTACTTCAGAGGCAGAGAAGTCATCTGGTACATCTGGCACTATTGGAGTGCATCTGGTACATCTGTGTTACTTCCGAGGCAGAGGAGCCATCTGGTACATCTGGCACTGTTGTGGTGCATCTGGTACATCTGTTAGTACATCTGAGGCAGAGGAGCCATCTGGTACATTTGGCACTGTTATGGTGCATCTGGTACATCTGGCACTATTGAGGTGCATCTGGTACATCCGTGTTTTATCTGAGGCTGAGGAGCCATCTGGTACATCTGGCACTATTGTGGTGCATCTGGTACATCCGTGTAACATCTGAGGCAGAGGAGTACATCTGGTATATCTGTTATCTGGTAGAGAAGTTATTTGTACATCTGTTAGCTGGTACATCTGTTATCTGTGAGAGGATTCAAGTCAAGGTGGAGATTTGTTAATATATGCCTTGAACCATCCATCTGGGGGTACCAGCTATTCGGGGTGATGCATCTGGTACATCTGTTAGTACATCTGAGGCAGAGGAGCCATCTGGTACATCTGGCACTGTTGTGGTGCATCTGGTACATCTGTTAGTACATCTGAGGCAGAGGAGCCATCTGGTACATTTGGCACTGTTATGGTGCATCTGGTACATCTGGCACTATTGAGGTGCATCTGGTACATCCGTGTTACATCTGAGGCTGAGGAGCCATCTGGTACATCTGACACTATTGTGGTGCATCTGGTACATCCGTGTAACATCTGAGGCAGAGGAGTACATCTGGTATATCTGTTATCTGGTAGAGAAGTTATTTGTACATCTGTTAGCTGGTACATCTGTTATCTGTGAGAGGATTCAAGTCAAGGTGGAGATTTGTTAATATATGCCTTGAACCATCCATCTGGGGGTACCAGCTATTCGGGGTGATGCATCTGGTACATCTGTTATCTGTGAGAGGATTCAAGTCAAGGTGGAGATTTGTTAATATATGCCTTGAACCATCCATCTGGGGGTACCAGCTATTCGGGGTGATGCATCTGGTACATCTGTTATCTGTGAGAGGATTCAAGTCAAGGTGGAGATTTGTTAATATATGCCTTGAATCAGCCATCTGGAGGAACCAGCCATTCGGGGAGGATTCAAGTCAAGGTGGAGATTTGTTAATGTATGCCTTGAATCAGCCATCTGGAGGTACCAGCTATTCTGGGATCTCGCTGTCCGGTCAGCGATTTGGGGTCCAGGGGCAACGCGCCCTGGATTGGGGGTTCGGGGGCGCGAGCGGAATTATTCCCGCGAGCGAAAGTCGCGCGAAGGATATTTCTCTCGCGACCGAAACTGCCCCGCGAGCGACAGTCGCGCGAACGAGAGTCTCGCGAACAACAGTCACGCGAGCAAGATTGTTCAACCAGTGTCATCGAAGGGCAACGCCCCCAAGGCCCACGAGTCCCTGTTATGCTGGGTTATGGTTTCCTATTGGATCTAGTATATAGGGTTTAGAGTCCCTGTTATGCTGGGTTATGGTTTCCTATTGGGTTTAGTATATAGGGTCTAGAGTCCCTATTATACTGGGTTATGGTTTCCTATTGAGTTTAGTATATAGGGTTTATGGTTTAGTATATAAACGACCTAAACCTAATTGTATTTAGTACTCTTGGAGTACTCGGTGGTTGTGTTTCCTCAAGATAATAAAACTGTTCTCTTCTGGTCGTGGACGTAGCTAACATATCGTTAGTGAACCACGTAAATCTGTGTTCTTTCTTCCGTCCGTTATAACAGTTGCCGTTATGAATTAAACATTGTTGTCGTTATCCATCTCAGTAGAAAGTCGTTGTCGTAAACCAAAGAAGCTATTGCCATAAATAAAGCTGCAAATGAAGGAAGACTACCGGAAAAACACAACAACAAGCTTCCTTGGATTCAAAGTCTTTGCTAACTCAGACAAAGAAGACTGATTTTTGGGCTCAGTAATGCTTGTCTCACTATCCTATGCCCTGAATTGAAAACTCCCTCTACAACCTCCATTCTACCTTTTAATTAAATAATATTTATATAAATATATTATTATTAATAAATATGAAATAATATGATAATTTTCTAGATAATCTAAACATTCATATCTAAATTGCCTCTAAAGTATGATTTGATGAAGTTGAAGGTTGTTAATGCCTATGTATGTATGCTAAAAATATTGGAGGTCAAGTATTTTAATTATATTAATGTACCGTTAAGGAGTATTTTAGACATGTAATATAAATTTTGATGTAAACCTTTATTTTCTTATAAAATTTTATCAATGTTTAATAATAAAACTATGAAATTATTATTAACATTTGAAATATTTATTATTATAAACAGATCGGATTAACGGGTCGGATATCCGTTAACCTGCCGGATTCAGATTTGGATCAAGCTATTAAAGATCCGGCGGGTAACGGGTCGGATCCGGATTTAAAGTTTCTATTACGGATCCGGATCTAGATGGATTCGGTCCAGATCCAATCCATTAATTTATAGGTCTAGTAAAAATTAAGCTGTCACTTTAGCGTGCCACACTTCATCTTTTCTTTACAAAGGAATCGTACACTCATCTTATCATTTCCATACCAAGTTTCTCAAGACGAATAAGACCTTTTTCATCTAAACCAATGGTAGTGAAAAACACCAACTTCGGCATCATCAACTTCACTCCGCCTTCATTTTTATAAAAAAAAAAACAGAAAGAAATCTCCATGATAAAAGCAGCGGTTGGCAATATGAGTGATGCGAAAAGTGAAAAGAGTGATTATGTGAATTGCGCTCTAACTTGTACTATTACTTATCTCATGTGAATTGCGCATCCCAAAGCCTATTCTGTATCTCAAATAATTCACAGCCAATTATTGCTACGTGACCACACACTGCATCATCGTCTTCATCGAATCATAGCGTTCTGTTCTATATATACAATCTTACATACCCATCTCCGATCTTATCGAAAGCTAGTTAGCTATGTGGAGCAACCTACCCTCTGATCTTCTTTCCAACATCTTCTTCTTCCTATCCCCCGACTCTTTCGCTTGCGCCAATGCGACATGTCGAAACTGGCATCAAGCTTGTGCCTCCACACTCAACAACCCGTTTTCGTTGCAGAAGCAACTTCACCCTCCATGGTTCCTAGCACTGCCTCTTCGAAACAACACCCTCTCTTGCTATGCTCACAACCCAACTAACAAGAACTGGTATGAACTTTCTTTAAACTTCTTACCCCACCCAGTTCGCCTCCTGGCTCACCTAGAAGGCCTCCTCTTGGTCCGACCCTCCATCTCGACCGTTCTCCAGTTAAGTCTCTGCAACCCGTTTACAAGGCAATACATGAAGCTTCCGATGTTAAACATCAAAAGAACCAACCCGGCCGTTGGGGTGATATCACATCCTTGCTTCAAAGTCTACGTGGCCGGTGGAATGTCGGAGGCGCCACGCGGCGGGGCCACGTACGATCCAACGCTGGAAATGTACGACCCTCAGCTAAACTTGTGGCGAATAGTTGGCACGATGCCAATGGAGTTTGCAGTGAGGCTAACGGTGTGGACACCAAAGGAGAGTGTGTACTGTGATGGGGTGCTGTACTGGATGACATCTGCAAGAGCATACAGCCTAATGGGGTACGACATTGCGAAGAACAGTTGGCGAGAGCTGAGTGTGCCAATGGCGGACAAGCTGGAGTTTGCGGTGCTGGTTCTGCGCAAGGGGAGGGTGACACTAGTGGGAGGGACGTGTGGGTTAGGGGGTTGTGTGTGGGAGCTTGGTGAGGGAGAGAGATGGATGATGGTGGAGAAGGTGCCGAGTGAATTGGGGAGGAAGTTTGTAGGCGAGAAGGGAAGTTGGGATAGGACTAATTGTGTGGGGAGTGATGGGTGTATTTACTTGTATAGGGAGCTTTGGGCAGGAATGGTGGTTTGGAGGGAAGTTGATAGTATTTGGGAATGGATTTGGACTGAAGGGTGTGAGTCGATTAGAGGTAAACAAGTGAGAAACTTGCAAATCAATGGAGCTCTTGTGCATCCTAATCTTGTATGCTCTTCCATTTTCTAATCAATTCATACCAGTAGACAACTGAAAATAACTTCTCAAGCGCATGTAATTTTGCTTGTATTATTTATATTATTATATGTAGTGTAATCAAATATAACATAGGCATGATTTGGTTGGCAGGAAACCATAAGATATGAAAAAGGAATGAGTGGTTATACATAGAGACAGGAACAGAAGATGTGACTGGAAATTGACTATCTGATAGAGTCTGAATTCAATTCATTGGTGAAGGGTGGTATTTCAATTCCATTCTCACCGTTAAAGCTATAATTATCTAAATTATTCTGTAATAAATTTTAATATTGTACAAATATAAAAATTATAAAGGGGTTTTATTAAAAATTATAACTGTGTATTTCCTTATTATGACTTAATTACCAAACATTACAATATAAATTAATATTTGATTGTTCTGAAATATTCTATTATGTGTGTCTTGGTCTTATGCGATTAGGATAAGGAATGCATATTCCGTATAGAGATATGTTTGCTAGTTATTTAAGGATATGCCCTATATAATCCTCTATAAATAGAGACACCTATCTATAAATAAAGTACATCTCTTTCACGATTCTCTAATCGCATTATTCTCATATTCATCATCGATATCAGCAATTCTTGAGTTGATATTCATCATCGATATCAGCTTTGTAAGAGTTGATGATTGAGTTAATCTGTTTGATTGTTCATTCTTTCTCTTGGATCCTTCTTTCTTCATTGGTATGTTGGTCTAAATTGACAGTTAGAAGGGTCAGCATAGCTCGCTGTATTTCAGAGTGATAAATTCAATGTGGTGATTATCTGATATCCAGAGATCAATTTGAATATTTCTGTGAGGTATGCTTGTCGATCTTTGTAGCCAACGGCTTTTAGTAATGGATGCTTTGCAAGTCATTTCTTCTGCAACCCAGATAGTGTCAAGCATGGTAGGTGCCATTGCTGCATTAGAACAAGCATCTAGGAACTTAGATGAAGCTCCAAAGAGAATTCAAAGCCTAGAGGAATTTGTCTGTGATCTTGAGAACTTGATTCGCCGACTTAAGCACAAGCATGTCAACAAGCTTCATAATCCTCAGTTAGACCACCAAATTCAAAGCTTGAATTCCCTGATAGAGCGTCTGCATCCAAACATCACCAAGGCCAGGAAAATGGTGTCCAAGAGTAGGTTTAAGAACTTGGCCAAGGTAGTTTGGACTTCCATGGCTGGAGACCCACTTGGGAAGCTTGTGAACTCAATAAGGGATGACTTGAATTGGTGGCTTGAATCACAAAGATTAGTCCACGATGTTGAGAAGACACTTGAGTCTACTGCACAAGACAGCCGTGTTCGACTAAAAATTAGGACTGAACATGGCTACCCAGTTCCTAGTAAATGCTACTTTGTTAGGAATTTACTAGAAAGGGATGATTCTCAACGTGTCATTCTCATTGTTGGGCTATATTGGGAAGTCTTTTTTGGCTCGTCAAGTAGCTTCTGATCCCCTGAAAAATTTATGGATGGTGCAGTTGAACTTGGCTTTGGACAATGGTGCAGTAGAACTGCTTGTAACAGAAGTATAGTTGAATATCAGAGGCGTTTGACAAGAAAACTTTGTAAATTTCTGGCGCAGATTGGATTTTGGAAGAAGATTAGGGATGAGCATAGTGGAGATCTGGAATATATATGTTGATTGCTTCAAGAAGCCTTGTATGGGAAGAGCATCCTTATACTACTGGATGATGTTTGGGAGCAGGACATAGTCGAGCGGTTTGCGAAGCTATTTGATAATGATTGCAGGTACCTAGTAACAACAAGAAATGAAGCTGTCTATGAAATTACAGAAGCAGAGAAGGTGGAACTAAGCAAAGATGACGTAAGGGAGACAAGCATGGAAGTTCTTCTCTACCATAGCCTCCTTAGCAAAGAAGAGCTACCGGTATGAACCAAATTGCTACAACATTAGTTGTCCAATATAGTTATTTAGTTACGTACACTGTGTTAACACAAATATCTCAGCTTCAATTTATATGATCAATGATGCATAAAAGAAATAGTTGCATGATAGATTAACATCTGCAACTGCAAAAATGAAAATTTTTGCTTTGATTTGCATACCAAAGCATTGCATGTGTTTTGCGGCGGTAGACTTGCTCTTTGATTTATTATAGCTTATATGCAGAGCTACTGTTACTTCGTTTCTGTGCCCTTCCAATAAAAGTTTTTACACCCATATGAAAAGAGAGAATATAGGAAAAGGTCTCATTCGAGTGAAAATATTTTTGCTCAGATGGTTTTTTTTCAGTTCCAAACATCTGAGGCTAGTGGATGTGATACAAAGCTAGTATGCTGCTTATGGATGAACGCATAAATGATACTATAAGACATATACGTGCTGATCATGATGATGTGGTGTATACATTAAACAAATGATCCTGCTCATCAGTTCTAGATTAGTCAGCTTAATAATGTATCATACAATATCAGTGTCTCCTAATCATGTATGCCCACAACCAAGTTCAGGAATTTGAAAGTAACACTTACTGTTTGAAGGTCAAAGATTTGGGAATTTTGTGTTGCTTCCTAATATATGGTGCAATCTATTGCTATAGCATCTCAGATACATCCACTCTCATTTTGTGCTCCCCAATCAATTTTTGCAATAATGCTGACATCTTGGTGGAATTTTATTATACTACAGCATGTAGCAGAGAACTTACTTGAGCGCTGCGGTCACCATCCTTTAACAGTTGCAGTTATGGGTAAGGCTCTCAGAAAAGAAACAAGAGCTGATAAATGGGAAAAAGCTATCACCAACTTATCCACATTTGCTACATGTGCACCTGGTCCTGTATCATATGTCAATGAAAAAGAAGCTGAGAATGCTTTAACCATTTTCGGTTCCTTTGAGTTCAGTCTAGATGCAATGCCTGGAGACCCTAGAGAGCTTTTTCTAGCTTTGTCGGCTCTTTCATGGGAAGAGCCTGTGCCAGAAGCTTGTGTAGAGGTTGTTTGGTCAGTTCTGAGACAGGAGACCCTGTTCCCACTCATAATCTGCAAGCTTGTAGAAGGCTCATTGTTGATGAAAATTGATACAGATCCCTTGTACTTGGTACATGACATGGTTGCTCTGTACCTTGAGAGCAAGACAAACAATTCTGTGCAGACATTACTAAATGCAACCACAGCCGAAAAAGCAGCATTCATCTGCCCTTGGCTTCTTATATTTGGGAAAGAGAGAGTAAAAGATTTTGCCGAAAAGAGAATAGTGGCTTTCCTTGGTGCTTTCGAGGAACAGCATGTGATTATCACCTTAAAAGCAACAATCCAAGCTCTAATGGCTAGCAAGTCCATATCAGAACTTGAAGAAAGTAGAGCAATCTTTAGTGGCTTATTGGGTCCTAGGACTGCAGACCTGATCTCCACTGAATCACAGAGCTTGGTTGCTGTGTCTGCACAAGCCATCACCATTTTATTTAGCAAGAGTGACTATTGCAATTATTTTCCATCCCTTGAATACACTGGTGCAGTCAGCAAGTTAGCTTGCATCTTAGAAAATTGTGATGACCCTGTGATCCAAACAGATATTTCAGTTGTTCTTGCAAAGCTTGCAGAATTCGGAACCCAAGAGATAGTCAATAAGGTTCTTCAGAGCATTCAATTTCATCAGTTGGCAGAGTTGCTCTCTCCAAATAATGAGCAATGGCATGATAGCATGTTTTCAATACTGATCTCATTGACAAAAGCTGGAAAATCAAAAGCTGTGGAAAGAATGCTTGCTTTTGAGATTGATAAGAGTCTCCTTAGACTCCTACAGAAGGGTTCTGAAGTAGCTCAACACCATGCAATAGTTGCATTGAAGATTGAAGACATTTTATGAGTTGGGAGGCCCCCGTCTGGTTGTATCTCTTGAACCCAAATATATAAACCTTTTGCCATGGCAAGCTAGACATTGTTTGGAGAGATTTGTTTTGTCTGATAGAAGTGTTCCTCTTTTGCCACAGCTGCAAACTTTTGAAGAGCTTATATATAAGGTACTACAAAGTGATAGCAAGCTGGTGTTGGAAGCAATGCAAGATCTCATACCAATCATTGAGAATGCAGGAGAACCAAGCATCAGAGACATGATTATAGAAAGTCCCCTCATCAAACAACTTTCCGAGCTCTTGCAACGTGGAAGCTTTGAACATAACTCATTAAAATCTCAATCTGCTTTTCTATTGATGAAGCTAGCTTCCTCTGGTGGTGAATCCTGCATTGAAAAGTTTCTCGAGTACGATATTATACCCATTCTAGTTAAGATGATGCAGTGCAGCAGTATAGAGTTGCAGGATGCAGCCTATACAGAACTACACCAAATGCTTTTTGGAAGCAGCGGAATTCTTGTTTTGAACCAAATCCTCCAGATGGGTCTCATAGAAAGGATGGCTCAAGCACTGGAAAGCAAATCAAGGAAGACCAGGGAAGTGAATGTGCATTGATTTTTAGATATTGTGGTGCTTGGAAATAAAGCTTGCATCGAGAGGATGTTTTCACTGCAAGTGGTGGAGAAGCTTGTGAAAATAGAAAAGGCCAGTGGGGGAGCTAGTGAAACACTGCTTGGATTTATAAAGGGAATTGATAAGTGCAAGCATTTCTGTGGCAGAGCGCAGGGTGATGAAACAACAAGTGGTTAGGAAGACAAGGGCTTCCCTTAAAGGCCATAAATTTGAGTTTCAAATTTTGGGAGCTGTTGATGCTTGTGTATCTGAGGGCTCAAAATCAGGTATTAGCGGTAGTAGCGCTAGTAGTGGTAGAAATAGAGGTAAACACAAAAGGGCATAGCTTGCAGCTTCACGAATGAGTCTCACATCGTGCTGCCCAAGTCTTAACTATCTGTTCACCTTACATTGAGATTGACATGAAAATAAAATTTTTATTCAAACCTCCAGCAATTTGGAGAATATATAAATGATTTCTAGGAGCTTCCCGTCATCAATTAAAAGCCTGAATGACCTCAGTATTTAAGCAGCAACTCAGTTTATTTGCAGTCAGAGGATGAATATAGCAAACGTAATCCATGTCCAAAAAAGTGAAAAACTGTGAAGGATCAGCAAACTAGAAAATGTGAACTACATCCGAACAAAGTTGAAAAGTTGAATTTGAAATCTCGTCTGCATGCCCATTGAAATTGAGAACTAGTAAATATCAATTGAATTGTGACTAAACACTACTGCCGCGCATTACAAGTTCTACTGGTATAAAGATATATACAGTATACACTACTATGAAACAGTACGAGGAGAATTATAATATAACAACTCATATATAGAGTTCGAGGAAGAACAACTTAGCAGGTCATGCCGATTAGATCAGTCTTTGAGCTCTTCCATCTTCCCCTATTAGTTCAGTACCTTAGATAATTGGGAATCCAAGTAAAGTATAGAAGCTGTTGGGTTTATGAGCATACCTGTGAGATGAGCTGTTCAGCGTCAGTTCGTTTGAGAAAATGCATTGAGTGACGAGTAAAATTTGATTTCTCATCATCGCTTAGTATATCTCCACCCATGTCATCAAGAACTCGCACCTTCATGTAAGGATCTTTTGGCATGGTGGCACAATATCGTGGCAAACACAACTTAAATTGATAATCTAAAACAACATAGACTCATCATTTTTCACTAACAAAGTAGGGGCTACACGTTATCAATCATAATATGTTAGGCATAACCTTGATGACAAGTAGTTTTATATTTGTTCCTTCCATACATGGTTACTCCACAAAATTGATTTTCTGAACCTACAATTGTCTCCACGCTTTCATTATGCACATAAAAGTTATAGAGACATTACTGACTTGATAATTATCAATGTATGAACATCTTCAGCAATTCAACAGAAATCCTAATAGGAATTACAGGAATCTGAAAGCAAAAGATCTTTATAACCTGAGCTTGTTGTTAAGATATAAATCTCACATCGAGAATATGAGACCTTGCATGTAGGTTTATAAGGGTTTGGATTACTCTCTCCATTGCCAATTGGTTTTAGAGTTAAACCTTAGACTATTTTATCATGGTATCAGAACGGGTTACCCGCATACACGTGTGAAACACATGCCACACGAACTCCACGTCAACCCAAAATGTTGTCCACGTGTTAGGCTTCAAAATTCGCCACACGTGGGGGGGCGTGTTGAGATATAAATCTTACATTGGAAATATGTGACTTTGTCTGTAGATTTATAAGGTTTTAAGTTACTCTCTCAATTGTTAATTGGTTTTAGAATTGAACCTCAGATTATTTTATCATTTGTCTGATAAAGGTCAACGTTTTCAAAGATGCTGAATATTTTGTAACGCACTATTTCTCTGAGCAGCTAAATTTCTCTTTTATTTCTTCAGAAATTACAGAGCCTACCTTCCACGTCAGAGTTTGTAAAATTTCAGCTCGGCTGTACCTGCATGGAACAATAGTTGTAAAGATGATAACAGTAAGACGTACAAATCAGTAAGAAGCAGTTTAAAGAGAGGTGGTGGATGAGTGCCCCATAGTGATCCTCGTTTTTCGCTGTCTGGACATTCAATCCTTGTTCCTCCATCCTCCTATTGCAACATGAAGTCAGATGAATTGATTGGGATGGATAGACCAGAAGATATATCATATGATATAGAACTCTAAACATAAAGAAGATTTCGAATATATGTGACAGGGAGTTTATAATTAAACCAAAACTAAACTACAAATTAACTCCTGAGGGAGTTATATATGTTAAGTCTAACCAGGCAAATATTTGTTCAATTTTTTTTGATGAAATGTATTTTTTGAACAACTAAAAAAATCAATTAAAAAAATAAATTTTGAATCATTTATTATTATATGCTGGTTATATTTTTTATTTATTAAATATTTAATATATATTGATATTTTATATATAAAATTATATTATTTATAGACGTCGTAAAGTCCCTTAAGTAATTAAAAATAGAAAACCGGTCCCTTATAAATGAAGATAGCCATCAAAAGCAAGTGGCTATCCAGTTTAATTTACGTCGACGTGACCATCGATCGATCACCAGGTCAGCCGTCGTGGACAGAAAAAGTAGAAATTCCATCGTTCATATGTACTTATGGTATTACGTACTCAAATAATTGAAATGACAATTGACAAACATGTTACATGTATGGTTTTATTATATATATTAGCTTCTAACATAAATAAAAATAAGTATATAGTTTGAGAAATTTATAAATAAATATTTAACTGGATAAATATGTAAAATATAAATAGATAAAACATATTTACTTTTTATGAAGTTCTATGCTAAGATAAAAACATTCTCTTATATTTTTATGTTTTTTTCAACATTTAACAACATCATGGTCAAATCTGAAATTTTTTTGAAGTTTTGACACTAAAATCAGGCTTCATATTATAAGGATTTAGATCTGAAAATTTCATTTTTTACTAAAATCAGGCTTCATATTATAAGGATTTAGATCTGAAAATTTCATTTTTTGATGAAACATTTGACACCAAAATCACACTTTTTATTCTAGGGGTTTAGATTAGATTGATTATCCAGCCTACAACCTTATCATATAAGTTGAGGAAAATTCTGACATACATTTCTATTGACCGGAGCTGCAGTTTGAATTTCTGACTCTTTCTGTTACCAAATCTATGGGATCTCCACCATTGTTTTCTCCAGCTCCCTATTTATACGCACTAGAAAAGTCTCCCTCATAGAATCAACATATTCGTATATACTGTATCTCAAAAAGAGAGACAGAGAGGCTAGGCTATGGCGGGTTTGCAAAGATCGTCGATGTCTTTCAGAAGGCAAGGCTCATCAGGGTTTGTATGGGATGACAGGTACTTGTCCGGAGAGCTCAAGCAACAACAAGTAGCACAAGATGATGAGGAGAATGAGATTACCATGGTTAAGGATGTTAAGCCACCGAGGGAAATCAAGACTAGTGTACAAAGAAGCCGATCCAACGGCGGAGGGCGCGGCTACGGCAGCTCAGGGAAGATCTTACCGGCTATTGAACCACCGTCGCCGAAGGTCTCTGCATGTGGATTATGTGGCGGTTTCCGTAAAGCTTCTAAGAACAATGCTATTCGGGGAGCAAAGCCTGGTAAGCGTAGCCGATCAGGGTACTGAATATGTCGATCTTCAACAACATGGTATGCCACTTGATGATCACAGCATGGCAACTCCGGTGTGTTGTGTAGAGGTTTTTCTTGTAAGTAGAGGTTTGGTATGCACATCAGATATGTAGTTACTGCTTTTGAGGTCTGATAACTCAGCTGATTCATATAATGAATGATTCATGTTTTGCTTCGAAAACGTTAAGACATAGTGTATCTTGTTCCAAACACATTGTTCATTCATATGATCACATCAACAAATGATGAGCACGAATATAATAAAATAATAATAATAATTAAAAAAAAAACAGATGAGCTTAGGAGTGGTATATTTCAAACAATCACATGAATTTGGTTTGTAATTGAAGAGTTCAACCCGTTGCAGCAACATAGATGATTTAGGACTTAGGAGTAAACTTTCTCCAATCATCTCTACGCGCAATGGCCCTGTACATTAGCAAAATTCATGAAATGGTGAAACATCAGTTTGTGCTTGAAAAATTGTCACTAGTTTCACGTCAGGACAACTTGTGTCACATTTTTGTGACTTTCAGCTTAAGGCGTCGAAAGTTTCCCATTCAATTAAGAGTAAGGTATTAAATATTTAAAATATTCTCGATATTTTCTTGAAATTTTTATTTTTTTACAAGCACCGAAATTAATTTTCATATCTTTCCGATATTTTATATTTAGCATATCTTTAGCCAAATATATAAGGTCTTAAATATTTAAAATATTCTCGAAATTTCCATTTTTTACAAGCACCGATATTAATTTTCATATATTTCTGATATTTTATATTTAACATATTTTTAGCCAAATATATAATTTTTATATAAATTTTGGAAAATTTTCCATTGATATTCGATAATTTCCGATATATCCATCGAAGTGTCCATTTTTCGAACCACCGAAATTTTCATGATTGTCAATATTTTAGTTCTTAATTAAGAGAGATTGTTATTGGTTTTGATGATAACATGAGAAGACAAATCATTCATAAAAGTTTCCCCATTCAATTAAGACAGCCTCACAATCTCCTGTGGATTCGTTATCCATGTCCCCCTTCTTCGACACTGTTTAAGATCTTTCTTCTTTTCCATCTTCTTTGAGGCTATGTTGCACGTCCGACACACGTCAACATGCCACATAATGTGTCAGAAAATGTTGACTTTTTTGATACGGTCCCGACACGTTGACTGACATGCCACATAAGATTTGGACACGCTACGTTACCAAATTTAATAATAATTATTATGAAAAAAAACCAAAACCTTGCTAAACCCAAAAAACCTCACATTTTCAGCGTATTTTTTTCGTCTATCTTCGCGACAATATCCTCTCTTCAGTCTCCAAAAGCTATGAGTCACTTTCTATTGTGAATCGCGTCAAGGTCCTCTTTGTCGACGGTTTCTCCACCGATAGCCTCGGTCATCAAAGAATTAGGGTTTGAAGGACGAGATTGGGGATGGAAGAGAGAGGATGTATAATTATATTTCAGAAACTCAAATTGAAATTTGATATAAGAGTAAAGATGAAGAGGCGGCATGATATATTGTGTTCGTTTAGTCAGAAATAGAGAGGGAGGAGGGATTTAGTTGAGACGTTGAGTGAGTATGATAAGAAAACAAAAGAAACACACACACACACACACACACACACATATATATATATATATATATATATATAGATGACCCTTCTATTGAGAGATCTTTATTTTTGGTTTATTTATAGGGATAGATATTCGACAAACTTTTTGATCACATAACAACATCTCCACCGTTCAATATGTAGATACATATATATATAGATTATTTATACAAAATTTCATCAAATTTTGGTGATCGTTAATGCTTTGAAATAACTGAAATTATTTAACGGATCAAATATGCCAATTTTGAACCGTTAATGCCTATAATTTTAATTCACAGTTTTGAACATCTTAACGATCACCGATTTGGATGAAATTTTACAGAGATGATCTATATATATATATATAACATACTACAAACTTCTTTATATATATATATTAATTATTTTTCGTGTCTAAGTCGTGTCGGAACTTCAGTTTTTAGGATTTACCGTATCCGTGTGTGTGCAACATAGCTTTGAGGCATCGTCCCCGTTAAATGTCTCAACCTGAGAACTACTTGTCCGTGATTCTTCATCGGAGCAAAGTTGAGCACTGTTACTATGCATGCTGGGTTTAATCTTCTCTAATGTGACATCTTGTAGAAGAAAATCATTAAGGCCAAGGGCTGGACGTTCTTTTTCCCGATCAACAAAGTTCCAGACTAGAGCAGCCTTACGTATTCTTTTCTCTTCTCTGAGTAAGTGCAATTGATCGGGAAACAACACCTTCCATCTCCAGCACATATTATCAGTCCGGTGAGGCACGCATGCAGCAACTTTTGACCAGCAATGTCCATATTCGTCAATTGCTGCTATCAATCTTGAGTCCTCGTATTCAGTCCAGTCACCACACTTTAAAGAAGGTTCTAACGAGTTGACATATCTATCCCTGCATTGTGCCTGAGTTCGACCTGGCACAAAGTCAGCTGCCATAGTACAATTTTTAGACCCAATAAAAAGCATTTGAGCTACTATCAAGCGTTTGTCTTCTTCTCGAGTCTATTTACCAGCTCTTGTTCTGGCTGGATGAAGTGATCTCTTCCATCTATTAGAGCATTGAGTACCGGTTCTTCCGTCCAAGGCAGAAGCTACAGACTGCCAATCACCGTCACCGAAAGCTTGCACAGCAGAAGAAAGCTTTGCATCCTCATCTTTGGTCCAGTCCCGTTTCAGTATCGAAGCATTTAGGATCCTTTGGTAGCGTGCCAAGCACTGAAATGGAGTCCTACAACTCCCTAGTGCTTGTGCAATATTACTCCAGTCATTGACACCATTCTTTCTCCGGACAAAATTGTTTGGGCCAAAATAATATTTCTTAGCGAATGATGACTTCTCGAGTCTATTGGACCGATTCTTGCGGTCTAAGTAATTATAAAGATTCTCTTTCCATTTGAAGTCATGTTTGACAAGGATTTGCGGTTGCTTAAGGAATCCTCTAAAGATTCGAAGAAGATTTGATATGCCTTGATCCGCAAGAAAGAACAAACCCTAGTGTTTACTATATAAAGGGGTCAAGTTACATTAACAAAAAGACATCAAAACGATTCAACACAACTTTTGCACACTGCAAAACAAGTCTCTCTGGAGCACCTCTACCAGAAAGATTCCTCGAGTCTTTTTGTCCATCAAAGCCCTATCCGTAGGCATTTCCTGCTGCTACTCACCAAAGCCCGACCCGTCGGAATTATCCGCTGCTACCTCACCAAAGCCTCATCTGTGAGCACTACCCGCTTCTACTCACCAAGCCTCATCTGTGAGCGAACAGTCCACCACCGCTTCATAAAGCCCTATCTGTAGGCGAATACCCACAAAAACCATTGTTAGGGTGAATAATCTTAACAAATATCCTCGGTCTGTCAAGGAATCCTTTGGCGAACGACCTGCAATCCTGAATTATAGCTCTGCTCAACCACTTCGGTCCGAGTAAGATACGCCCGCTTCGCAAGGAGAGGAGAAAAATTCTAGTTGCTCTTCAGCTAGGTCTATAGAACCTATATGCAAGCTTGTCCAGCGCCTGTATACAGTCGTTTGAAGAGAAGTCAGAAGGCGAACGTGCATCAAGATCAAGGATGTACCTGACCCATAGATACTGACACGCCCTCAAGCTTGGTTGTTCGAAGAAAATCTATTTTCACGCCGAACAAAAATATAGAATCACTTTATCCTCATCTCTAGTCCATGGCCCGTGATTGATCAATAGATCCTCCCAGTTCAACCGCCTTGCTTCACATTCTCCACCGAGCGACCAGGAACATACATTGAAGCCAACTGTTCCCAGTTAACCTTAAGCAGGAACTCGGGTAATTTCAAGATCCTTGAGTGAAGCCATTCGCGGAAGACTGAAGAACCATTTCCTGAAATTGCTGTCGTATGTTATTTTGAAGATGTTTCTTTTCTATATCTGACCAATTTTTTCGATCGGTTGAAAGTGGACATTTTATTGATGCCATATTGTAGTAAGCAACATGTGAATTTTCATTTGGGCCATAGAACATAGCTCTTGGTTTCTCAATTAAAAATAAAGTTTTATAATTAAAATTTGGTTAAGTTTGATTTTATTTTAAAAGTTTAGGTATGAAACTAATTGTAAAAAGTTTAGGTATAAGACTGATTTTAGACTAAAGTTTAGGTATAAAACTGATTAAAGAAAAGTTTAAGTATAAAACTGATTAAAGAAACTGATCTTAAACTTAAAGTTCAAGAGTGTAAAATGAAAATTTTCTTAAAATGAACTGGACACAAGGATCCTTCATTTGGGGCAGCTCCTCTGTTGTTCATCTTTTGCAGTGAGCTTGAAAGTCTGAGGATTTTGACACGCTGCTTTAGTTTGTTGTTCTCCTCAATTTTTGATTCGATTTGTATTAGCTTACTTCCAAGAAACTTCTGACAGTACCTATTCTTATTAATAGCATCCAAAAAAGCCAGTGCAGACTTTGGGAACCCTGAACTGCAGGCTTCATTATCAGTGACCAAAGATGGAAACCCTTCAAGAGCCTCAGATTCTTCAACTGAGTTCTGCGTAAAGTTCTCGGCAACAGCGAGTGGAGACATTGTTTTCGTGGGCTTCCGCTTTGAGCTCTTCAGAGTGTCATATGAATGCATATGCCTTTAGGGACTTGGGTCTTATTAATAGATTAACTGTAGTTTCCTAACTCTACCTGGGGTAGGATAATTTCTTGTTGCTGAAAGAACAACAATGTTTCCTAACTCTACCACAATATTTCCATACCACATAAGTTTCTGAAAGAAGTCATGACATCCTTGTCCATCAGCTCAATTGCAGCTTTCCATCTACTTGCAAAGTCCTTACAAGTGGCTCAACCTCCCCCGTGCCAGTAACAGGATTCTCAACATTAGCACTTGGGTCCTCCGCTGAAGGGCCACAAGTAAATTGTAGATAAGTACATTTGATAAGCAGTTACAAGAATACTAAGATGGTCACCCTTTCAATCTAAATTACCACAGTTAATCAACAACTTATCATCCCGGGTTTTGACAAACTTGTTTAACTCACTAAATGCTCTAGGTAAAGTTCTTCCTGCAATAAATAACGACGCCGTTCACAGTGAAAATATACAAAACGAAAGGGAAAGCCATTCACAGCATATGGGATATAACAATTGTTATTACACAAATCAAGCCCAAAACCATTAGTAAAATCTGACTTTTTCGGTCAACTTCTTTCTTTACACAATGCTTTCCCTCAAAGCCAGCTGCCAGCAAACAAAATCACAGAACTGTGATTTTGAGGGAAAGCAGGGCATTCAAACTAAAAGTGGGATTGAACATTATGGAAAAATTGAATAGACAAAGAAAATAAATTGAACTGAAGCCACAACTTATGGCATTTTGAACAGTCTAATATCATGTGAACTTTGTAGCATTGTCCAAGATGCCACATTTACTGGCACATCTGCAAGATTTCAGTTTGCACCAAAACATTCTGAGAGATAGGTAGACCAGACACTTACCACAAATAATGCTGTGTTGCTTTTCAACAGCTCCTCAAAGTGGATTTGAATTTTACCACCTTCCGGTCCAGCTTCCTAGCATTAAGATAAATGAACATTGTAAAAAACAACAGTGCAAGGCAGTAATGAAACTAATACAACTTAACACTCAAAAATTTAGCCAAATAACAGCCAAAGGCAGTACTTCAACTAATACAACTAATATATATGAACAGTTCAAGCAAATTAAAAAGCCCCACCTTGTCCAAGTATGAATAATCCAAGCATGGGATACGCCGCCGAGACATAACGAGCTGCAAAGTAAAGGCATCAAATTATCTTTCAGCTAAAAGATTTCAACACAACTGTCAACTGTAAGAGATAGCTACATATAGTAAGAAGCTTTTTAAAGAGAAGACTAAAATTTTTGGATTGAAACTACTAAGCAAAATCATTCTCTTCACCAACATTCAAAAATGTAAAAATATATAAAGAAAAATGGAGAAAGAAGAGTCAGATTTTTCGGCGGCCCAGCTGACGTCCTAAGTCCTAACCTTTGAAAGGCACCATAACTTTCTCCAAAGTACGCTTTCTAAAGGCCCTCTGGTTTTGTGTTTTAGCCCTCCCGTTCTAGGCTATTGTGAACATCTTGGCAATGCATCCTCACATAAATGCAGCTAATGCTGTCATAAAATGGACATGTATAGAAATTCAAAGACTTCCTTTTTAGCCAAATTTCAAATAGCGACCAGGGTATTTGAATAGCTGAATATCATTCAGATTTCTTGCTATGGCCACATTTGTAAGGAAACGAAAACATCCAGGGTTCAGATCTGATGCACAATATAATGATTAGAACTATCCATCTTTTTGGCCCTCCAGGGGATCATGCCAACTAAAATATGGCCAAATATGATACAACTCAGACAATCATCAATTCAGTTTATGCAACATTTTGTATCTGTCTAGATAGTCTGCACAGATAGATAATGAAACTGATTCAAATTCAAATGATCATATCATCTTTAAATGACCCAAATATGTGCGGTTCTTATCATTGAACAACATTAAAGGTGCCCAGGGTTGGAAGATCCTCATTTTCTTAGAAGGATGACACCACTTTATGAATGACTCCAAAGAGACTAAGCAAGTAGCAAGGCTGTAACATGCAATGGTATTAAAAAAGTTCTCAGCCATTACTTGGATGTGGTACTATGTCAAATACAGAGGAAACATCATACCGAGTACAACAGCACAAAACTGGTTCACTACAACACTATTAAGTCACCAATAGATGAGCAGAATATACTGAAACACAAATGAACTTTCTGCTCTATGTAATGGAATTGGTTTGCAATTTGGGATAACCCAACCTTGCCCACAAGAATCAAAGAATATCTGTCAAATTACCAGAGTATGTAGCATGCGCACTTAAGAGAAGAGTTCGCCTCAGTCCAAGATAATTCTACATCTGCAGAGACAATCGTTTTATCACAACTCAATTCGTTAATACATAAACTTACATAGCCAGTTGGAATGAAATACAAATGGTAGTCCAGTTTAAACACACAAACTCTTGCACTCATGTAAAATCACACAAGAGGCATAACATGACCAGTGTAACTATACACTTTCATGACTTTAGAGCAGTTTTACTCATCTATCTTACCCTCATACTTTTTCCTTTTCCTGTACGTCTAGAATCCTACTTCTCCTTCGGAGCCTTACTCAAGCATAAGTGCAAGTAAACTATCTCTCTTCATTTTATTCAAATATAAACTCCTTCAACTAGTCATTTTGTGGGTTGGGCTACTCTTCTTTTTTGTCGATGGAGCCGCTTTCCCTCATTCCACTCGTCCAGCCTTCTTCACGAACTTGTACAATAGATACCACAAATATAGCCAACTCTATTATCGAAGAAATAAGGAAACGGGCGACAATTTGGCACCAGATATCAGGAGGTGTAGAAAGAGCAGCTGTGAGAAGCGGAAAAACCATCAAAAAACAACGATTGTTTATGGATGTTTCGACATAAAGACCCTTTAGTTCTGGCAAACTAGCTTTAATTTGATGTCACAAAATGATAGATTGAGATACATCCATAAAGAAAAATTATTGTTTGACATATCTCCGAAAAAGCTACCTGTGTCCCAATTTGCTAGTTCATAATCAAGTACAGGTCTTTTCCTAATTTTGAAGTAGTCAATAGATTTTAGAAAAAATGTCCATTTACTATAAAATTTGACAAAATTCCACTTGCAATTATTTAACACTAATATTGAACCATTTACAATTTTAGCTAAAAATATGACATTTGGCATAAGAGTTTTCCACTTCCAAGACGTGGAAGTATCAAAAATATATGGAAAAATGTCCATTTATTACAAAATTTGACACTTTACTTCTCATTCCAACTTTTTTTTAAACATTGACCATTTGAACTTTCAAAAGAGAATTTATGCCCATTAGGTCTAAACTCTTAAGAACCTATATTATTTTAGTATCATTACACCTTTCACCCCTTAAATATGCTTAGAGAGAGAAAATGCAAGAGAGAGAATGGTTGACTGGAACCTCATCGACTCCGGTGACTGGAACCCTATGGCCGGAATTACTGACCCTAGTAAACATTCAATTTCAAGATTACTACCCCTAGTAAACTTACTTATGTTCCCAAAAACCAGACTCAAAAACCAAAACCAAGTTTACTACTCCTAGTAAACTTATTTTTGTTCCCAAAAACCACTCAAAACACCAAAACCAAGTTTTCTAGGAGTAGTAAACTTACTTATGTTCTTAAAAACCAAACTCAAAACATCAAAACCAAGTTTACTAGGAGTAGTAAACTTACTTCTGGGTTAGAAAACATCAATACACACCATAAACAAGATTTACCATGATTATTCTTCAAAAATGACTTTCACTGCTCCAAAAATAAAGTCGACAAGGGGAGATTGAGATGGTAGCTGTGGTCACCCACAACATTAGGAGAATTAAAATCTCCAAGGAGGGAATGAGATAGTGAAGAAAGTCAACCATAAAGAAACAAACAAAGGGCATCGAAGAGAAACTTGATGATTTGAAGCACGAGCTGTATTTTGAGATGGAGAAAAATTGGATTCTAGTCACCAAAACTCGAGAGTCGCTGTCGTCGATCCAATCTAGAGGTGTCAAGATTGAACCAGAATTTGTTGTTGATGGAATTAGACGCAATCGAGGCATCAACGTCGAACCGGCTGTGTCAAGGTCGAGGCGTCTTCGTAAGCTAGCGGCATCGAGGTAGAGTTCGAGACGCCGCCATCGTGGTAGAGGCTAGGCCCTGCTTCGTCGTCAGGGCCGGATCTGGCTTCTTCGTCCAGCAGAGTGGTGAGCAAGGAAAGAGGACGGTGGTGCGGAGGATCTGGTCGCCGAAGATGGTGGTGGGGAGGGTGACATCGCCGGCTTGGATCTGAGAGAGAGAGAGCTGATCGAGAATGAGAGGAGGGTGAGGAAGTGAGAGAAAGGTAAGATAATTAAGGAAGGGTAGAAATGTATTTTTAGTAGCAATTGTTGGAATGGACATTGCCAAACTTTTTTAGACCTAATGGACATTTTTTTTTCTGTTTTTGTAGCGAATGGTCATTAGCCCTAGATTTTATGCCACGAATCAATTTGACTCCTGTTTTTTTGCTGCCACTTCCTTTTACTCTTGTATATTTCTTTGAAAAAACTCGATAAAGCACTCTAATCATCTGCATGCATCAAGAAATTAATAAGCTAATTGACACCAATGATATGGTACATATAAATACCAGTTTAACAAAACAGTATATGCACAAGGACCAAAACAGAGCCACAATAATCATGCCGATAAAAGAACTTAAACCAGAAAATATGAATCTCACTTGGCTATAAATAAGTATTCAGATAATAAACAAAAAGGGAATCATTATTCCACCTGGTGTGATCCCAAAGAAATCCACACCACTGCCACTCTGTTATGCCCAAAATAGTTTGGCTGGAGAGTGACAGTTAAGTAAATGAATAGTTTCTCCACATGAATCGGCTTTGGCTTTCAAAATAAAAAGAACAGGGAATACGTGTTCACCTGGTTTAAACCCAAAGAAAATCCAACAGTGAAAGCAACCACTACTACAATTCTGTGTTGTGACCGAGACTGTAAGGTTGGTCAGCGAGACAACATCAGAGAAAGTGACAGTTCAGTCAGTGACAGGGATAGAGGTTCACAGTTCAGTCCTGTATAAAAAAAACACAAAACAAAGCCAAAACAAATGAAAGTCCATACTTCTGCCTAAAGAATTCATAACTGTTAAAATAACATAAAAAACTCATCAAAATCAACAAATGAAGAACTCACCTGTTATACAGCCAAGTGTTATGTCATGATGTCCATGGCTGGGTCTCCCAATTATCAGTATCATATCCAGCAGATCAAACTGGTGAACTCTGAGTTAAAATGGCAGGGGTAGCAAATGAAACTAATGCGATGAGTAATACAGAATATGCAGGGCACATGTGTATTTAGCATGAGGCCAGCATTGGTTGGAGTTCTAGTTGCGATCATGAACCTGATATAACTGTATACAATCTTTGATTGACCTTAACAAAACTTTGCCCTGGTATTTTTTTCAACTCCTTCTGTCTCATCAAACTTCTCAACCTAGCTTCATCTTCCCACCTACCAGCTTCTGCATATATAATTAACATAAGAACATAGGGAGGATCTAACTCGGACAAATGGACCGCCACAAGTTCAGCTAGCTCAACATTTCCATATCTGCAAGCACTAACAAACACCAACGTCCGGCTCAACCGGCATCCTCTCAATAAATTTATAAGCTCAGCTCAACCAAGTAGATCAACCATACAGGCATAGTGCTCTACACCAGGGACAAGGGAGTAATCTTTAATCATGCTCTCAATATGCCTTCTCCCTTCATCAACTAAACCTGAGTGCGTACAAGCACTTAAAACAGCTATAAAAGTGAAACTGTTTGGGTTAATACCCTTTTGTTTCATCATTGAGAAAAACATGAGAGCATCTTCCCCATTACCATGAGACGCACAAGCCCCTATTATAGATGTCCAGGACACAGCACTTTCATGAGGAAATTCCTAAAAAACATCCTTGGCCAGATCAATATTCCCACACTTTGCATACATGTCAATGAGTGCACTTGTGACTGAAACATTGGTTCCAAAGCCTTTCCGTTTGACAAGCTCATGCAACCATATCCCAGTTTTCAATGCACCCAAGCTAGCACAGGCTGAAAGAACACTGACTATTGTGATATAGTCATATTCCACATTTTCATTCTGCATCCTACAGAAGAGCTTTATTGCGTGCATTCCTGCTTTATTCTGTTCATAAGCAGCAATCATTGCATTCCACGAGAGCAAATTTCTCACTACCATCCGATCAAATAAAGATTTTGATGTCTCCAAAATTTGACACTTACCATAAAATGCAACCAAAACATTCGATAGTGACATATATCTGAGTCAAATCCAAATTTAATTCCATGACCATGAATCAGTTTTCTTAAATCCAAAAATCCTACACTAGCACAAGCAGGAAGGATGCTGACTAGTGTAACAACATTTGGCTGGGAACCTGAAGCCACCATGTCTCACAAAACATTCAACCCTTCTTTATATAACCCATTTTGCACATAGCCTGCAATATGGCAGTCCAGGAAACTATGTTCCTTACATTTGTTTCGTTAAAGACAAGCCCCGAGTTCAAAGTTTCACCATTCTGAGAATACATACTCACCAAGGAGCTCTGAACAAATACATCGGATCTAAACCCATTTTTATAATGTTACAATGCACTTCTGTCCCTTCTCTCAAAGCCGACTGCACTGCACAAGACCGAACTACAAAGAGAAAAGTATAATTATCAGGTGAAAGACAACTTTGATGCATTTTTCTGTACAAAACTATAGCTTCGTGGCAAGGTCCCCGATCTGCATAACCCCTGATTAAGGTGTTCCTAAGAAAAACATCTCTTTCAGACATGGCATCAAACATTTTCCTTGGATAATCCATGGCAGGGGCCACAGAAGAAGCCAAAGATACAAGCTTTGTTATAAGGGGAAGGTTCTGGTAGTACCCAGCTCTGATGGTTTTAGCATGGATGCATTTAAGGTCTGAAAGAGAAGAGCAAGACTGTAAAATGTGGTTTAGAGGGAGGGAATGGTAGTTATTAGAATGGAAGTAAGCTGGAACAGAGGTGATAGGATTGAGTTTCATTCAAAGTGCAAGAATAGACCACATGAAGGTTTGGGATCGGTTTCTCTTTTGCAGAAGCGATGATAGTGCAACACTACTGCTGTCGTGGCTCACATTTGTAATCCAAAGGACATCCACTCTTGAGAAGCTTGAAACCTTGAAGTAAATTCAATGATGTAGAGACAAAGTTAACAATCAACACAAATTCATATCTTGCAGGAAGTGAAAAACTTCCACAAAATGGCATGAGTTGAACCTTTAACAACATACCAATTTTAAAAATTCATCTGAAATTTTATGACTGATCAAATCACACAAAAGAAACCAGCTCAACAACTGGAATCCACTAAAACACATCACCCAAAGCTTTATTCAGCGAATGGGTTCTCATTAGATTTCAAGTTTCCATTAAATTAGAACCACATTTCAACCATCGTATTGGATACACAAATACAATTCCACCCGAAACAATTTTCAAACTTGTTAGCAAACAATGTATTAATCAAAAATTGATAAGAGAAACCAAATTTGGAGCAACATAAGTGTTCCACTCAGATTACAAGTCCAATTACATATGAACAAGTCTCAAATCAAACTATTACTTTCAGCAGACAAAAATCGAAGAAACATTGACTACCTTAAAAGTTGAGTTGCTGGGCAGAAAGAACAGGTTTCAAAGTATGGAAAAAGTGAAGCGCCGTCAATCAGTCCCGTCGCCACCGTTGCCGTCTCCCACCTCCAATAACAGTTTCTGGCTCTTCGTCCAAAAACCATGCATGTATATAAGAACAGCAGCCCTATATATACTTTTTTTTTATTCTTTTTTTTTCTTGGTCATTTTGAAAACCGGGCATTCTAAAAAAAATAGAATATATAAACCGGGGGTTTAAGTGCTTCTGACACAATTGAAAGAAACTTACAAAACATGTGTAGGTAAAAACAACAAACCGACACATTTGTTGTGAGTTGTGACTTGGGATAGTGGTGTTTCGAAGGTTGAGTCTTGAAGCAGTGTTCTTGTGATCTCTGTCTGCACATTCTGTGACACTATGAAAAGTCTTAGATTGTATTCTTCAACCTGTCTCATTCTTCTCCTTCATATATTCTCCTTCTTTGTGAGCTCAAATACTACTGCTACTACTGATAGAGAGAAATTTGACTCTCTCTTACAGCTCCCCCAATCCGGGTCAACCAGAACCCGACTCAGATCCAAGAGGGTTCTCTTTCTCGGTGATTTTGGTGTCAAAGGAGATGGCATCACTGATGATTCTAAGGTAACGAATTCCACTGACTTTTGTTTGTTCTGAGCTTTTGATTACTTTTAATTATGTTCAATTCTTTTCCATTTCGGGTCTTCAAAATTGTTTTGGGTATAGATAGAATCACATTGTTATTTGATTGTTTTAGTGGGTGAATGTATGAAGTGAGTGATCAAATTTCATTGTGTATGAGAACTAAGTTCTTCCCATTTTACAGAAACGATGATTGGTTTAAGAAATGTAATACAACCATATTTTGCATTCATTGAGCTGGTTTCTATAGTCTGGTCGGTTAAAAAAGTTCCATTTATCTTAGAACTATATAAGAGAACATATTTAGCAGAGAAAAATGTAATTTCTTTTGAATAACTTTGAATCAGTGATGGAATGAAGAAAGGGAAAAATTGTTTCTGTTTTCTACATACATTTTCTGTAACAGATGGATAGAGATTTTTGGTTAGAAACATTGAGACTTAAGGCATTCCTGGAATGACAGTATTTACTTTCTTTCAGGCTTTCAAAAATGCTTGGGAGGTTGCTTGTTCTATCCCTACTCGGACAAGAATTCTAATTCCTTCCGGAAGGACTTACCTTATCCATCCTGTTGATATTGCTGGACCTTGTCGATCGAAGGTCACTTTGATGGTATGAATAGATCCTATTACGTACTGCATTCCTTTTCAGTTACCGATATCTATGTGGTAGTGTATTTACTTCTCATTTGTTACTCAAAAGTTCCATTCATAATTAGATTGTCTTTCTTAATAGATATCTGGTACCATCATTGCTCCTATCAATCCTGATGCTTGGATTGGTTTGAATACACGTAAGTGGCTTTATTTCCATGGTGTGAACCACCTCACCATAGAAGGAGGAGGAACAGTTGATGGGATGGGTCAGGAATGGTGGGCTCGTTCTTGCAAGACCAACTCAACAAATGTATTATTCTCTTGCCTGTAAGCTTATGTTTAGTTGTAAATATGGCTATCTATATTTGTCTAACAGAAGGTGCATTTTGCTTTTGGCAGCCATGTCGGCATGCTCCAACGGTTGGTGTCTTTTTTATTCTATGTACTGTACTTTAAAAGAATATTTGCCTCAGATGATTTCATGGCCGGACTATCACATGCTTTCCAGGCCCTTACGTTCCATAGGTGCAAGAATTTGAAGGTCAGAAATCTTATGATTGTCAATAGTCAAAAAATGCACATGGCATTCACCAGCTGTATGCGGGTAGTGGCATCCAATCTCCAAGTTATAGCACCTGCCACTAGTCCCAATACTGATGGAATCCACATTAGCATGTCAAAGGGCGTTGAGGTCAAGGATAGCATAATAAGAACAGGTGATGTTCCTGAAAGCCTATTATAATGCATAAGTCTGTTCATTTTTCTTAATCAATGACTTAATATCTTTTAAATTTGTGTTTCTAAAGAAGATGTTATTTTCTGTTAACTTGCTTCAGATGTTAGAGAAAGAATTTATTCTTGTTTATATTATTTGCTATAGTGTATGTGATGATGCCACATAAATGCTACTGCTAGTTATCCAGTAAAAATTCCCCTTGGTTTATTTAGGACAGAGAGAATAGAAGCAGAGAACTACAAACTGAGAGCTTCAGTATACTAGATTGAAAAGGAATTTCCATTACAACTTCTCTCTATATAATCATGTATGAATCATATTGCATTGGAAGTTTGGAACTCATGTGGAAAAGATACTCTGACTTCTATTGAGTTCTTATACTTAATCCAGGAGATGACTGCATTTCAATAGTTAGTAATTCTTCACGCATCCGGATCGTGAATATCGTTTGCGGCCCTGGTCATGGCATAAGGTAAAAGAGATCTTCATTTCTATTTAGGCTTCACTATGTTGATCACCTTATATAATTCGGAAATGATTCTTTTAGCATTGGAAGCTTGGGTAAATCAAACTCTCGGTCACAAGTGCGTGATGTAATGGTTGATAAAGCATTCCTCTCTAACACTGAGAATGGGGTGAGGATCAAAACATGGCAGGTAATTTTCTTCTTTGTGCTTTCTCTTCACATGGATACACGTAGGCAATATGTAGCTCACAGAATTTTTCTTATATCTTCATCAGGGAGGTAGTGGTTTTGCCTCTAACATTGCATTTCGGAATGTGGTCATGGACAACGTATCAAATCCAATTATAATTGATCAATATTACTGTGACTCCCAGATACCTTGTTTAAATCAGGTATGAAAATCAAGAAACTCTAAGGTGCAACGTCCATGCATACTAAACCCTTCTTAAGTATTAGCCTAGTTCTTAGAAGTAACTGGTTCTAGAATTAGTGCCTTACTTTGCTACTGACTACACTAACATTTCAAATTAATGTTTTAGAACATAAAGTAACTCTCTTCATGGCGATGACACAAAGTATCTCGTTCATCCCATATTCCCCTAGCCTCATACTCTGACTTCATTTATCTGTTGTAAAACTTTTCTTTATTTGTATTCATTTACTGCTAAAGTGCTAAACTGCTAATGTAGTATATGTTTCAAAAAGTACCCGCTGCATTCTACCCTCTTAGTTCATATATCCAAAACCTCAGTCTTAGCTCGTAGCTTGAAGAGTCCTTGTTCTGCATCAAATCAGAAAGGCCTATTCAAGCCAAAACACACTAACATCCACATTTTGACATAATACAGACTTTGGCGGTCAAAGTTGAGAATATATCCTTTACGCACATTAAAGGGACTTCTGCTACAGAGGAAGCGATAAGATTTGCATGTAGTGATGATTCTCCATGTGAAGGTTTACATATTGAAGATGTTCAGCTTCTACCATCCACTGGTGAAATAGCAAGATCATTTTGTTGGCAAGCTCAAGGGTCAAGTTTGGGTACAGTTGATCCACCTGCATGCTTCTCCAATAGTGAAGAATTCATTGAACAAAAAGTCCTCGTACACCCTGTAAGTTTAGAATATGGAGGAAAGGAAACCTATAGATCAGAGTCGTTTTATAGCTCCTAAGCTGGATTTTTTTGGATTCCATCTTGTTGGTGTATGGACCTAGATCAGAGGTGCTTTGTCTATATGACTATTATAGCAGTAAATAGGTTTTCCACAAATGACAAAGACACTATACCAAAAAAATGTCTTGAAATAGGGGTTTTGTTTTTCTGTACATATTCGTGTACTGGTCAAACTTATCACTCCAAATATGTTATATGATTGAAAATAAAATTATATAGGTTACAATTCACTAAGGTGTTGCTTGTATTTGGCTATATCTCATACACGTGTTTGTTATGATTGTTTGGATTGTTCTTATTTCAGAGAATGTGTTATCTTGTTTTAGTGTCCTACCTGGTGGTATGCTTTTGGTTTTGGTTTTGGTTTTGGTTTTGGTTTGTGTATGTGAGTTTTGATTTTGGTTTGTCTATTTTGGTTTGGCTTTATAGATGAAGTAATTAGTTCATACAGAAACTAGCTACTAAGCTATTGATATAGATGAAGTAATTAGTTCATATAAAAAGTGGTTACTAAGCTATTGATGGCTTTAGGAAAAGCCAAATTAGCTATCTTATGGGCAGCTGCATTACCTTTTATGAAGAGATGAGGTTCAACAAACACAGAACAAAGGAAGATATTTGACAGCAGCAATATTTTTCTACTACCTTACCAAAACTGACAATTCACCATCACCAGATCTAAGACTTAACAAAGTTGAGACAATGATAAGTTAATAACATGAGTTAAACCATGATACATAACTTGGCCAGAGCTTCAACCAACTTCAGCTGATACACAGTTATTCACTAACATCTACTGACTGATATCTCTCACGTTCTTCTTGATTCTATCTTTTCAATAAAATATAAACAAAGAGATTCATCATTGATTTGTTTGATTTTTCTCCACCATCTCAACAGCTTTCTTCCATATAAACCATATAAATCTTTAGCCCCCGCATTGTAGAGACTTGGACTTTAAGATGCCAATTGAGTAAAGCAAAGAATCAAAACTTGATAATGCAACTGCATTGTAGAAAGACTTGGACTTTAAGATGCCAATTGAGTAAAGCAAAGAATCAAAACTTGATACAGCAAAGAATCAAAACTTGATAATGCAACTATCTGCTTGTTTTAGTGCATTTTTGCATTTTTTTAATTAACCACATATGTAGTTTGACCAAGAAGCAATATCACGTCCATACATTGGAGCTAACAACTGAGGAAGCACATCTCAATAATGGGACCCATCACATAAAGCGCCATAGTTAGCTAAAACGTCTGCTGAGGTGTTCCCTTCCCAAAAAACATGAGTTACCCGAACTTGAGAACCACGTAGAAGAGACATATCATTCATCCACCTAGTACGCAACCTCCAAGGAACCGAGGAAGGAGATTGAAAATATCTTAACACAACCATAGATTCTGTTTCTATCCAGAGATGATCCTAATCTCTAAGCCTGGATATGTGGATAGCCTCCAAGAAGGCCAAAACCTCAGCATCTAATGCCCTTGGAACCTGAGCTCTTACCGCAAAAGCATGCAAGAAAACACCTTCATGGTTCCTAGCAATGCCACCATAACCTGCATGATCTATAGCTCGAAAAGAGCCATCCGTATTGAACTTTATCCATGAGCAAACAGAGGCTCCCACACCACTCCTAAAAATAGGGGCACTCAAACGAAGCTAAGAGATTCCTAAAAACATAAACATGGGGTACTCGAACAAGCGCTTGAAAGAGAGAAAATAAGGCCCGTTGATTCCTTTAAAGAGATCACAAAGAAGTGTCGAAATCTTAAAAGAAAAAAATTACATACATCATGCTTCAAACTATTCCGCTCAAACCATATACACCACAAAAGTATAATGCAACTATCTGCTTCTGTTCAAGACTTGTAAAGTATATGTTACATTCCAGAGTGAATCATACACTGAAACACCATCTTTCTCAACACCGAGAGAAGAACCCAGATTTCTCTCTTCCACCTTCTTTCTCAACTCTCAAGTCCTTAATTAACATCAACCCAATACCAATTTCATGCCTCTACGACCTCCTAAATGTCCTTTCACATCAACTACGCATCAGATCCAGCCCCTAAGAGGAAATGATCCAACCACAAAGCTTTCCTTGCTGAAATGAACCATTCAAAATTAACAATTGGGGGATTCGAACGGCAGCGAGATCCGGCAAAACGACTCCTCTTCATGGCTGATTCTCTCCCCTTGCCGGCGTTCCATTCGTAGTAACGATTTTCTATACTGTCATCTTTAACTGATTTTTTCGTCAGTGGTTGTAGGTTCTCAGGTTTATAGTCACTAGGTAGGAGGCTAAGAGCTTCATACATAATACACACTCCACAAAATATTTCACCCATCCAAGTTTGAGTACATGAACATTTTGTGCCCCGGGTCCCAAAATACAACGAATTTTTCATGGATCCATGGTGTTTCTATAGTAATCTGGTGGGTTCGTACCAATTATCTTCCAGAAATTGCACTACTGCCACTGGTTCCCAACATTCTCTAGTAGAAGAATACTATAATTATATATTTTTGATCAAAATGCAGGATGTAAATCAATTCAATTGTAGGAGGCAAGCATCAAACGATAACTCGCCATGATCGGCACGATAAGATGGAGCTTTTTTTATAAGATAAGATAGAGCTATTGCGAAGAGTCCTAGACCTAGAACTTACTCTCCAAACTGTTGTTGAGTGCAACCATACCAAGTACACCAAGGGACAAGATTATATTGGAACAGCCAATTGGTATAAACACCAGGATATCTGGAAACAAGAGAGGCATTAAGGTCCTAAAACAGATAGCAAAATTGCACATGCTGTAAGCCAAATGTTAAACAATAAGATGATCCCCAACAATCAATTGCACCAAGAGTCCCATAATCAATTACATAAATCAGATGACACCTTTATCTCGAAATGCTTGTTGATCCAACTCATCCAAGTCCATTTTCATACTATATGCTACTGATTTCCAAGCTTGGGACACCCCTCAGCAAGAGGCAAGTCCAAGTTTTCAACCGTTCTAAATGTTCTAGGGAGCATCTTATCAACATAAATGGTTCCTTCCAAATGATCACACTCGTGTTGCAAAATACGAGCCTGCCAACCTGAAGCATGTATTTTTATGGGCTGGCCATCACGATCGAAACCTGAAACTTCAACATCAACATATCTTTCTACCAGTGCTCTGAATCCATCAACACTGCCAGAGTAAAAGAAAAAAATTACCAACTTGGATAAAAAGAAATGCTTCACCAACTGATCAAGGTCTAAATGAAATGCAAAAATTATTTAACACATTAATCCATTCAAGATTCTTGAAAAGTTCCACAAGAAAATAGCAATTTACAAATCCCGGAACATAGCTAACACTCGTAACAGAGTACTACCATCTAGCCTCCAATCATTTTTGAACTGATTACAGTCTTTAAACTAAGATAGACACAAAGTCATTTCAGTGGTAGGAAGATGAGATCCCTAAGAAGATAAAGAGCCTAAAAGTTCATGTCATATTTCCACTCAATCAAGGAGCAATTGCTGACAATATGACATCAATTCTGTCCAGTGCCGGACAATGGTGGTACCAGAAGCAGAACCTCGAGCTTAAGGTTGATGAATTTGGATATCAAACATAACACATTGAATTTCAGAAACCATGTTTTTAAGTAATGAAATCGGCTAAAACATCACAAATTCACTAATTGTAGAGCTTTCCAGTTTTAACCCTCACCTTAAGCAGCCTTCAAAGAAAACTGCCGTCTTGTTGCTCTTCTTTTGAAGCTTTGGGTTAATAATCACCTGCCTCAAAACAACAAATAAATTTTAAGAGTGAAACCATTTCAATGCAAGAAATTAACACATTATTTGGATGTCTTACACATTCAATTATCAACATACCAAAAGATCGAAAGACCTTCTATCTTGAGCTTTAATCTCATCCTTGGGTGCATAACTAATATACTCCTTCGTATCTTCCAAGACTATCATCTGCATATATGAGAGCAACAAACCTGTTACCTTATTTATGAAGTTGGTTAATCAAGCAACTGCTGTAACACATTATATAGAAAGCAAAGTATCTTAAGCTGAACTAGCTACTATAGTTTTGTTACTTACTACAATCAAATCGATAACAAACTATAGATTGAGATAAAACCAAGACACATTTTGGAACAATGAGATGATCAAAAGCTAAAAACTAACTCTCAAAGGAACTCCAATCTGTGGAGCAGCAAGACCAACCCCAGGAGCCTTCCTCATCACCTTCACCATATCATCAATAATCTTCTGAATCCTCTCCGACCCAATATCCTCAACCTCAACATCTCGCGCCGGTTCGTGCAAAACCGGGTCTCCAGCTTTGACTATATCAGGCTGGCTGAGACCCTTCTTCTCTCCAAGGCCCAGAAGCCAGCCGGCTTTGGCGACCGGAGAAGAAGCTGAGCTGTAACTTTTGCGGGTGGGGAAGGCCATTTTGGGGTTTAGAATGCCGGGGGTAGAAATGGGTAGTTGTAATCTTTGAAATTGCGGGGTGGTGGTTGGTCGTGTTTGGCATAGAGCAGAGAGAGATATGGGGATGAGACGAAGTGTGGATCGGTGGAGAGTCTCCATTTTGTTTGGGGGTTAAATTGGAGGAGGGTTTAACATAGTTGTGAATTGTGATGCAACATATATCCGACCCGAGCCCATATGAAATAGATCAGTCCCTCCCTTCCTACACCCTCACTCACAAATCAATTATCCATCACAGTTAAGCTCCAATTATCCTTCTGCAACCATTCACCGTAAATACCGGTGCCCCCCGGGCATCAATTATCTTTCTAAAGCTCTCAACTTTTGTTGTCATATTTCAATTTCAATTCGCTGCATGTCTACCCAATTGTCTCAATCCTGCAATCCTGATCAAGTTTTGATCTTTCCCTGTGTATGTACCTCATCTTTTAACTTTATTTCAATTTTTTGATTGAATTTATTTTGTTCAAGACTAGTTTAATCTTCATCTGTATATGTTTTTCCTGTTTTGATTAGTGTTACTGATCTGTTTATAAGAAATGTGATTAAATTATATGTACTTATTTTTTGCCAAATCAAAGTTGTGACAGCCTCTGAGTGTGTATAGATATAATGCTGGATGTTAAAACTGTGTATATCTTCTGCAGTTTGGGATTGGAATATCTTAGCCCACCTTACATGGATTGTTCGGTTCCGGCTGCCATAAGGGGTGGTGACAGTAGTCACAGTACTAAAAACTCTAGAAAATCCCAGTCAAGCTTGGGAGCAGCACCGGCCTTCTAACTGATGAACATTGAAACTGATGACCTCCCGGTTGTTGTGTTGGTTGAAATTTTTTGGTTGAAGTTTTGACAGATTTTGAAAATATAAAAATTAACTACATGACATCTTTAATCAAGTTGAGTTTAGTTCAGTTGGTTTGACTTAGTGTTTTCATTTACTTCTAGTCTTCTACAATGTCTTGGCTTTGAGCCTGGCAGTCCAACTTTTTATTTGTTCTCCTTTCTCTAATTGTTTCTCCCCATTTTTCTATTTTACTTGTGTTTTTCGCACCCATTACCTATTTTTCTTTATTTATTTTTTTGTCTGTTTTCTCCTCATTTTTCTGTTTTTCTGTTTTGCTTGTGTTTTTCACACCTATTGCCTATTTTTCTTCATTTTTTCTTCTGTTTTTCTTTATGGATACAAGAAACATTTTATTTGGGTGTCGTTTTTATTTTTTTAATTTACAAAATTGTTCATACCATGGAGTTACGTTGAAATTTTTAAGTGTTACAGTTAACTCAAATAGCAATTCAATCTTGAATTCGTCACAGACTTCCATGCTATAAGCATTTTTCAAATTGCAAGTGCGTTTCCAAGTGCAATGTCATGTCTGGTCGTTATTTGTGTCCGAGTGATCGTGACCAAACACCAATAATTTGTACTCTGATAACCAACAGAGGACAGGAGTACCTTACTAGACTGCCATAGTCCACTAAGCCACTGGGTCTCTTATTTGAAAGACTCATGAGTGTCCATTTGGAACAACAGCCGGTAGTGGTAGCTACATATAATGACTTGGTTTTGCGCTGTGCAAATGGGAACTATTATCAACGTGATTACTACATCTGCAATCCGTGCACAATTCAGTTGGGTTCCTGTTCCTCCCCCTCCTCGAGTTTACCGGTATACGTCAGTGGGATTCATGCGTGATCTCCCCTACTATAACTGTACAAAAGATGATCAGGGAAGAAGTTTCGTTCAGGTTGATGCTGAGTATAGGTGCAGGATAGTGAGATTAGTTCTTCCTATGAGATCTATTCGCAAACTCAAAGTGCAAATCTTTTCCTCTGAAACCAGCGAATGGATAATGACAACTATATCAGTACCATCAGGCTATGTTTCTGCAACTATCCCTGTAGAAATGAGCTTCTTTTACAATAGCATGCTGTATTTTGTGGGTGATGAACCTGGTGATCAAAATTTTCTTATGGAGATGGATCCGTTCATGAGAAACGACTGTATAATTGATGACTTTAAATGTCATTTCATTCGGTTTGGTGACTTACAAGGGTCTCTTGTACTTCGTGTCAACGTGAGTCATATTAGTAATGTAATATTGTAATTATATCATAGGTTTTTACGTACCAATTGTATTCCATGTAATCTCTTATATAAACTTTCATTGTGAGATGCATAAAATATCAGTCAATTCATTCTCTGATTATTATATTTGACTTGGTATCATAGCAAAGATTTGAAAGAACTTTGTCTTTTAGCTTCCGCTTCAATTCTTCATTCGATTAATTTTTTGTGAACCTGGTTGTTAAGGTTCTGTCTACACAACGTCTTCAAATTTTACCTTGTGATTTGTTTATTAAAAAAAACTTGTCTTGGTGATATTGCTGCCGACTTCGTTTCATTGTTAAACCGGTTTTGTCTTCTGCCATCGTTGTCTTTTGTCTTCACAGAGGTTCGTCGTCTGCGCCTGTCTCAGCCCAGCGGTTTCATCTCCGCTGCCCAGAACAGAGTTTCATCTTCATCGTCAAAGTCCAGGCCATCTTCATCTTCATCTCAGTATCAATATATTTTTAGTGCTCATATGCCTAAATATATTTAGGGTGATGCAGTACACGCTTACTCTCATCTTATCAATCGGCTTCCATTTAGTGTTCTTCAAGGAAAAATTCTTTTTGAGGTCCTTGTATCTCATGTCCTCATTCCCTCATTTCATAATCTTCTTACCCGTGTCTTTGTGTTGCTTTTGTTCATGTTTCTAAAAACCAAAGGTCTAAGTTTGATGCCCGAGCGATTAAGTGTGTGTTTGTTGGCTATGGAGGACATCAGAAAGGCTACAAGTGTTACCATCCACCCATTAGAAAGTATTATGTCACTATGGATGTTACTTTATTTGAAAACGTGAGTTATTTCTTCTCATCTGATACTGCTCTTCAGATGGAGCATTCATATTTCGAAGAGTTGTATCATGATGAGGGGGAGAAATCAGAAAGAGGAGAAGTTACACTGGCAAGAGATACAACGATGGGCCCAATTGAGATTATTATCTCATCAAATCCAAACCAAAGACTAATGCAGAAACAAAAGCACCAGTTCATCTAGAAACTGAAGCACCGGTTTTAAGCACTAAGATTGCATTTGAAGACACAACTGCCCCTCCTGCCTTCGCCGCTCCTACCCCTGACCCAAAGCTTACTGATACTAAAGATCACTCATTTGAGGTATGTTTCCCCACTTGTACTAGTAGTAGTGAGTCTAGTGGTGGTCAATATGTGTTACCAAATAGATCTACTCGAGGTCAAGCACCCAAAAGATATGAACACACTCTTCAAGCTAAATCAAGGTACCTAGTAGCCAATTATATGTCCACTAAAAGATTATCTAATTCATATGCATCATATTTGAATCAAATATCTGCGGTATCAGTACCTAACAAAGTGTAGAATGCATTGGGAGATCTAAGGTAGAGGAAAGCAATGGAGGAAGAGATGGATGCGTTACAGAAGAATGATACATGGGAACTTGTGCCTCCACCACATGGCAAGAAGGTTATAGGTTGTCGTTGAGTGTTTACTGTAAAACACAATGTAGATGGATCAGTGTACCGGTACAAAGCACGCCTTGTTGCAAAAGGGTTTACTTAGACATATGGTATAGACTATGATGAGACGTTTGCATCTGTTGCTAAAATGAATACTATTTGGGTTCTGCTTTCTTTTGCTGCTAGTTTAAACTTGCCACTTCGACAATTTGATGTCAAAAATGCTTTTCTTCATAGAGAGTTAGCTGAGGAGGTGTACATGAGTCTCCCATCAGGGTATGTAGCTGCTTCTCCTAGTGAGTTTGTATGAAAATTGAGGAACTCTTTGTATGGTCTTCATGCACATCCATGGAGGAAGGTTGCACGGTACCAAAATCATTGGTCATACACTGTATTGAAGACTCATGATGTCAAAAGGGTTGAACCTATCAGATGAGAGCCCGAGCCTCACATTTCAGACCTCTAACGTAAAATGAGGAAACTCTCTGTCTATATGCTTCCAAGTCTCCCCATCAGCAGGGTGTATAAGGGTATCTTCGTCATGCAATTCCCTATCAGCATGTCATCTCATAGCTTTGGTCGTGTGTGATGACATGTACAACCGGTCCAGCCTATCCCTCAACGGGAAATACCGAAATACCTTCATAGGTTTCCTATTACCTGCAGAAGTCAGCTTATACTTGTCAGTGTGACATACCGGACATACGGCATGGCCACCAAAGTCATTCCCTTCTAGATCTTTAACCTAGAAGAGAACACAGTCATATCTACATGCATTGATCTTGATGTAGGAAAGCCTAAGATCTTTCAGGATACATCAGACCTTATGATGAGTGGTAGGAAGACGATGATCGTGGGGTAGCATCGAAGCCGTGTATTGTAGATATTCATCAACAGCCTTCACGGTTGATTTTGTCCCAACTTTAATCTTCATTACGTCCATCACACTTTCTAGAACCGTCTTCTGACAACCGGGGTACACAAGAGTCTGTTGGAAAGCAAACAGTTTTTTGTACTTGTCAATACCAGCAGTGTTGACAACTCTAGAGAAGAGCTGCACCAGCTCAGACATATACTGTCCTTCAGAGCATACACCGCTCTCATAAAGAAACATATCGTTGATGAAGACATTTGTTGGATCGTTGGATGTACTACCCGTCTCAGAAAATTGTCCATGATCATGCAAACCCCATAATGATGTTTCACCGTTATATATCCAACATGTGTACTTCTCCCAAAACCCGTTACTCTTCAGGTGCTGTCATACTTTGTCAATCGCAAATCAATGCATATCGCTGCGACACTGACATTTCATGCACGAGCAATAGAAAATTGTATTCCCGTTAGCATTAGCCAATTCATATTCAAGAAAACTAATAACTTTTTTACCATATATTTTATCACATTTTCGAAGCGAAATTCAACTCTTATCCATATCCTGAAAAGATAACAAAATATATATGTATAACTCTATTTAATTAATTAATTCCATATAAATTCTCAAATCATTTAGTATTCTACTACATTAATTAATAACAATTTAATAATCAACACATATATATATACATAATTAATAATTACATAACAATATTATATATCAACATCGATCATTATAAAATCATAATCAACATATCGATCATCAACAACTTAATTCATACCATGCACCAACACAATATTATAATTAAATTAATTAACATATTTATATATATATATATATATATCTACTACTTATTAACAACAACATATATATTATCAAATTAAAATCGATAAACTACTCAATCACACTCAAAATCTATCAATTAACTCAAATAAAACTTAAAATCAATATTATATAACTCAAATAAAACTCTTAAATCAACTCAAAATCAACATATATACACATATACGTACCTATATATAGCTCCACAAGCTAATTTTAGATAGATTTCGACAACACCTAAACTTTTTCTCCTGTTTTTTTTTTCAAATGAGTTGTTGTCTAGATTTGTAAATATAAGACACTTTAGCTGATGAAATTATATATTTCGTCGGCTAAACTTTTAAAATTTCGTCAGTTAAAATTCACATACTCACTACCATAAAAAGACTTTAGCCGACGAAATAACCAAAAACAGGTTAACAAAAAAAATTCGTCCGATAAAATGAACTTTAGCCGACGAAAAAATTTTTCGTCGGCTAAAGGCAACTTTAGCCAACGAAAATAAATTTTTGTCGTCTTAACTAATTTTTTTCGTCGACTATAGTCTATGAACTTTAGCTGACAAAATTTGAAAAGTTTAGCTAAAGAAATTGGGGTATTTCGTCGGTTAAACTACATTTTTACTTACAAAGTTGCACTACGGATATTTCGGAGTCCGATTAACTATTGTAATACCAATATGGAAGCGAAACGGCCATGCGAGTCAAACTCATCGCTTTACTATGACATATGAGTTTTTTTAGCTATCCGAGTTTGTTTAAGGCTTCAAAATGCAGTTTTCTAAACATTTAACACACGAAAACGCCTATATCTGCATCTATATGAGGTATTTTTGTCGAACTTTCAACACAACAAACTCTCACAATGATGAGACGTAACTGCCCATCTATAAATTTTGAGACATTTACCTCTCGATGATAGGGCTCCCCATAGGGATAAATAATGGTAAGTAATAGGCATGTTGTGATGCTGATGACCAAACTTCACAACCAAAAATCCGACCATCAGATATGGTCATTATGTCAAAATATGTTTATGGTAAAAAATTCAACTTGATCTGATAAATTTAAGGGATTGATCCAGATGGTTAATCTCGTAAGTCAAACCCCTAAATTGTATTGACCATAACTATCGGCACCGAGACTTTACCGAAATTATGTGATTTTTTTTAACCGTAGACGTATTTCATCATTCTGGTCATATCTTATTTCACGAATTTTTTGTGTTTGAAGTTTCTACGGAGAATTTGTTTTTGAAACGGAACATATTTACTTAAAATTTTGTAAACAAGTTATATAACATTAATATGCGTGCTGTGATTCAGATGATCAAACTTGAGAAACAAAAATCTGATCATCTGATATGATCATTTTGTCTAAATATGTCTATAGGGAAAAATTTAACTTGATCCGACAACGTTAAGGGCTCGATTCTTACGGCCAATCCCGTAAGTCAAACCCCTTAACACACGGAAACGGTCATTTGACCATCTAGATTACGTATTTTGCCCATACCTTTAACTGAAAATAGTTTCAAATCGACGAGACGCAACCAGTGATATAAAAATTTTATGAAAAATAATCACCGGAGATAGGGCTTCCTCTAGGAGAAATAATGGAAAATTACATTGACCGCAACTATTGGCATCGAGACTTTACCAAAATTATGTGATTTTTCAAGAATAGATGTATTTCACCATTTCGGTCATATCTTATTTCACGACTTTTTTTCGTTTGAAACTTCTACGTATAGGGTTTAGGGTTTTAGCCAACGAAATCAAGGTAATTCGTCGGCTAAAGTTAAATAGATAAATAACTATAACAGACTATAACAGACAAAATTTATTTAAATTCGTCAACTAAAGTTAATTTAAAATTTTCGGCGGGGATTTGAAAATTTTGAACTTTTACCGACGAAATTAGGGTATTTTATCGGCTAAAGTACCCTCAAATTTCTAAAATCTCCGACTAAAATTTTGAAGTTTAGCGGATGAAATACCCTAATTTTGTCGGCTAAAGTTTAAAATTTTCAAAATTTCTGCTAAAATTTGGATTTTTTCTATATCTTTCATTCTTCTCATCCTCTTTTTCTTCTTCTCCTTCTCCTCCTCCTTCTCCTTCTCCTTCTACTCCTCTCCTACCCTCCTCCTCCTCCGGCCTTCTCCTCCTTCTCGGCCTCCTCCTCCCCGTCCTTCTCTTCCTCTCCTTCTCCTTCTCCTTCTCCTTCTCCTCCTCTCCCTCTCCTAGCCTTCTCCTCCTCTCCCTCTCCTAGCCTTCTCCTCCTCTCTTTCTCGACCTCCATCGGGCTTCTCCTCCTCCTCTTCTCCTCCACCTCTTCTCTTTCTCATTCTCCTCCACCACCGGCAGAAAAACGAAAAAAGAAGAAGAAAAATTAATCAAAAATATAAGAAATAAAAAAAGAAATAAAAATAATTAATTATAGCCGACGAAATTTAATAAAATTTGTTGGCTAAAGTTAAATAAAAAAAGAAAATAAATAAAATAACTAACTATACCTGACGAATTTTAATAAAATTCATCGGGTAAAGTTAAATAAATAAATAACTATAGCCGGCGAAATTTCATCGGTAAAAGTATATAAACTCGTTGGCTAAAGTCTAAAATTTAAGTCGACGAGCAGTCTGTCATCAGCTAAAGTATGGACTTCAACCAATGAATCTCTAAACTTTTATCGCCTAAAGTAAGGTCGACGACCTTCTCCCGACAACACTTTAGCCGATGAATCCTCGTCAGGCATTACTTTAGCCGACGAATATGTCTAACAGGCCGACAAATTTTTTTCGTCGGCTAAAGTATTTTCTCTGGTAGTTGATAGGAACATTTTATGTTACGTTCTTAATGTGTATTTACCATCATTTATGCTTTGCTTATCCGTTATTAGTGTAGTATTTGTATTTATTTATCATAAGGGTTTTTCTGTAGTGCAATGGCTAAAATGTGCGTAAAGTAGAGAAATTATGTGCAAAATTGTTAAAAGCTGATTTATGAAGCGATCGTGATGTTTTCTTACTATTTTGTAAATTTGTACATTGTCATTACTTGATTAATTTTTTTTAATGTTCAGATGACATGTATATGGACTTAACAAAACAAGAATCATACAAATCGGACTTATGGAATGTAGCAAAAGAAGCAGCAAAATCATTGGACCTGAGAGAAAGAAATCAGAACAGGAACAAGATTTCCAGAAACCATAACTCAATTTCAAAAATCGTCCCAGGATGATTCAGGGGGAACCAGGAGATGTGCCTTATATGTATGAAAATTTGTGGATGTCTAGTTTCTGAATCTTTTAGAATCGCAGCAATCCATGCTTGGAGGAAGGAGTTATGAAGGAAACAATGACAGGAGGTCAGTCTGCCAAAACAGCGCAGATTCTGCTGAAGTTGTCTACCGAGTTTGTAATTGTGTTTCTTCATCAAAATCCTTCCCAAGCATGCCAAATGATTGATGAGGACCTTAATGAAGATGAGGGAAGTTGTCTAGAAGAAGAAGAAGAATCAAAGAATCCACCAAGAGAAGCCGAAAACAACAACTAGGAAAGTTATCCCGGTCAAACTAGGATAACTTATCCTACCGCGACCATGAAAAGGATTCGGCTGTCCTAAGGGTACCTAAACGTGTAAGGGAGTCCTATATTGATTCCTTAACATGTAGGGGAGTCCGTGATTCAGAAAAGAAGGATCTAAAGTCACAAGCTAAGTCAGCAAATAAGGAGTCAAAGTCGTATGTAACAAGGAATCACAAAATCTATTCGGATTGGGACAAGGAGAGTGTATGCCGACTTTGCCTTAGGGTTTTCTCTATAAATACTTATGTAATAGTTCAGAAAAAGGTTCAACTCTTTGTTTAAGCCATAGTATAGCCAAGCTCTATCCAAAAATCCTAAACACAGAAAACACAAACTGCTGCACCATCACAATTCACTGCCGATCTGCTTCCATCTGTCGCTGATCTCGCTTCCAACCTTAGCCGATCCTTTAGGTAGGTCTAGGTATGGAATTCATTAATGTTTTGTGTAATACCTATTGTGTTTGTATGTTCTTAATAATATATTTATGTTTGTTTTTTGTTTTACAACTTGAGCATGTTTATATAGTCTTTTTGGTTATTTCTTGTATGGTTGTGTTCTTATTTGTAACGTCTTGAGCATGTGTGAGTTTTAGAATTTAGATTAAGTTGTTGTGTGTTTATGTGTGTAGTATGGATTAGTTGATTAATCACCACCTGATCATGTAATTGAACCTAAAGATAGTCTTGGCCAAGACGTTTCTAAGGGAGGAGTTTAATAAGTCATAGTAATTTAGGATCAAATTATGCACGAAGATAGTTTGATTCTAGTTACTGCTAAGGGTTTCTAGGGTGAGTGATTTACATGCTAATAGGATGAGTGACGTCATATCTATGATCATGTCTTCAACCGACTCTAAATTGTAAGTGTATTTTATGTTAAAGTCAGGCGCTTTCGTAGGCTTTAAATAAGATGACACATATATAGGCTTAGGATCAGGCGTTTTTGTAGGTCCTAAGTTTACATGAGAAGTCTAAAACAGGTTGAAATTAACTAAGTCATAGGATAACATGAATACCTCTATTTAATCTTACATGAAATTAATATGTATTTATTTCGCTGTTTGCTATTCTACGTGCATAAATATTGGTTGACCACCTATTGTAAATATTAGATTTAGAACTTAGGATGTTAGAAAACACTAAAACCCCCATAATAATTCGGTACATATGTATATATTTTGTAAATGATTTTCATTAATGTTACATGAATATTGTATTTTTGCCAAAATTGTATATGATGTTTATATATGTGCTTGTTTCATTATACTTGTATTTTGTGATGAATGTTCATATGTGTTATGTATATGAATGTTTATACTTGTATATTGCTAACGTGTTTTGTCGTAGTAGCAATAATCCTCCCTAGTGTCCCCGGTTTGAATGATCGATCCCTACTTATCTTTACTACTGCTATAGAGTTTTAAATTGCAGGTGCTTATTCTTAACCCGGTAATGGACCTTCGTCAGTAGTGACTATAGCTGAAGAAAAAATTAATTTAGCCGACTAAATATTTTTTCGTCGGGTAAAGTGAACTTTAGCCGACGAAAAAATAATTCGTCGGCCTATTTTTTTTTGTCGGCTAAACACCTTCTCCTTGTAGTGTTATCATTTACTTGCCCCACAACCTTTTATTTTAGGGTCCAAACCTGTCAAGCAGTGGCATGTCGTTTCTCTTTCAGTTCTTGCTTGGGGAGGGGGGGGTAATGATAAAAATGCTAACATAACAGCTCAAGTACAAAATTCTTAGGTTGAAAATGCCAACAGAACATCTCAGGTTGAAAATGCCAATAGAACAACTTAGGTTGAAAATGAAACTGTGAATCATGAAACTTCAGATATTGACCATGATACTGAGAGAAATACCATGAATAATGCAGAAGTGGCAGTTATTTAGAGTGATAATAGTATGAATGCTGAAGTGATGACTGGTATTGATGCTAGTGAGGTAGACTGTTTAAATAGAGGTATACCAAATACTCTTCTTTATGAAGTGTCATTTATTGAAGATCCTAGCCAGTCTTATAATAATCACTCTTTGTTGACAAGAGCTAAGAATGCGATTATTAAGAAGACGTCATTTGAGGATTATTGTGCTTATTCTTCTATAGTTCATCAGGAGCTGTTTGATGAATTTTCTTATTTCAGTGGTTTTTCTGCACTAGCAACTCTTCCTGAATTAATTGAACCAAGTTCCTTTAAGCATGCAGTTGGAAACCCTGAGTGGGATAATGTCATGAATGAAGAAATATCAGCTTTACATAAACAAGGAACCTGGGATCTTGTTCCTTTTCCTTTTTATAAAAATGTTGTTGGTAGCAAATGGATCTATAAAATTAAGAGAAATGCAGATGGAACTGTTTCTAGATTTAAAGCAACGCTGGTAGCACAGCGTTATAGTCAAGAAAAAGGTCTTGACTATGAAGAAACTTTCAGTCCAGTTGTTAGACATACCATTGACAGATTAATCCTTGCACTAGCTGCTATGTATAAATAGAATATCAAACAGCTAGATGTTAAAAATGTTTTCTTCATGTAGATCTAAAGGAAGAAGTTTATATGCACCAACCTCATGGTTTTGTTGATCATAAATTCCCTACTCATGTTTGTTTGTTGAAGAAATCTCTTTATGGATTGAAACATGCACTAAGAGCTTGGAATGAAAAATTCACAAGTTTTCTTCCAACTCTTGGTTTCTCCTTTTCTCATTCAGACCCTAGTTTGTTTATTAAAAGTTCAACAGTAGGTGTAATATCTCTTCTTCTTTATGTTGATGATATCATCATTATTGGTTCAGATAAGGAAGGAGTAGTTGATGTGATAACAAAACTTAGTGATGTGTTTGACATGAAGGATCTTGGTTCACTTTCATATTTTTTTGTGAATTAATGTGCAATACATGACCAGTGGTATATTTTTATCACAAGAAAAATATGCTAGAGAATTGATAGAGAAAGCAGGATTGAGCACTTGTAAAAATTTCAGCAAGACTCCTTGTCTTCCTCATGTTCAGTTGTTAAAGAATGAAGGTACTCCATTATCAAATCCATCCTTTTACAAAAGTATTGTAGGAGCATTACAATATTTGACTCTCACAAGGCCAGATATAGTCTTCTATGTTAATACAGTGTGTAAGTTCATGTCAGCCCCTACTTATGTTCACTTTTGTTCTATAACGAGATTTCTGAGGTATCTTCAAGGTACACTGACTAAAAGATTGTTCTATAAACATTGTCATTGTGCTTCTTTTATTAAGGCATATTGTGATGCTGATTAGGCTGGTGAGGTAAATAGCACGAGGTCAACAACTCGTTTTGTAGTATATCTTGGCCATTGTCCTATTTCTTGGCAATCAAAGAAACAAGGATATGTTTTTAGAAGTTCTACAGAAGCTGAATATCAAGCATTGGCAAATACTGCAGCAGAAATCTCTTGGCTTAGACATGTTCTTTGTGATTTACATATTCGGATTTCAGCTCCATCTCTTCTAAAGTGTGACAATCGTTCAGCGATAGCATTGTGTTCTAATCCTATTTTTCATTCCAGAATCAAGCATCTTGATAATGATTTTCACTTTGTAAGAGAAAGAATTCAGAAGAAGGATATGATGTTATAGTATGTTTCAACTAATGAACAGACTGCTAATATTTTTACAAAAGGTTTACATAGTCCAGCTTTCAAGTCTCATAGTGACAATCTCAGCTTGGTGACCACTGCTGAGATTGAGGGGAGGTGAAAACGGTGGAGTTTCAGCTCAGTATTGCAGACAATGCGCTGTTGACAGCTGTATATCAGCTTATTTGGCATTTTCTGGTTTTCACCTAGTTTTATCCTTTAATGATATAATAATGTGTAGTTGGGATTGATCCTAACTATATATATTGTGAGTTGGTTTGTTAGAATCATATTTTTGGCATTTGTAATAATTTTTAGTTGGGATTGATCCTAACTATATATACTGTGAGTTGGTTTGTGAGAATCACATTTTGGAATTTGTAAACTTCTGAGAAATTCATACTCAGGTTCTCTCTCTTCTCATTTTCACTATTGTTAAGCTTCAAGCTTTTCTTCATTTTAGTTCAATATGATGATGCTATTGGATATAGTGTGGAATATGGGTCAGAGAGGAGGTTGGAAGGAAAACAATGAAGTGAGAGTTGTGTGGTTCTCTCAAGAGAATGTTGAATCTGCCTGCAGCTGTGAGAATGCTGATGTTACAGACAGGTGGTTAGGATTTGGGCTTCTAACTTTTACTAGTCAGGTTGATACTATGTTGGCACAGTTTGTTCTGTTCTGTTTGAGTTTTGAAACCGGTACATTCAGATTCTACCTAGCTACTGGTACATTTTGCTCTGTTCCAATTAAGTACTGTATGCAGATTATGAATGTGATGGATTGCTTTCTTAATTGTCCTTGCTTGCATTATTGCTAAGTATTTTTGGGGAAGAAATTTCATTGGAAAACTTCAAAATAGGAAATCTAGCATCACTGTATTCTAGCACCACAGTCAAACAATTCCACAGTTTGGCCAAAAGTTTTAACTAAAATTTGTTTGGGGGAATTGTGGATTGTAATACAATTGTTCAGTTTGACCAAAAGTTTTCCTAAAATTTATTAGGGGCATAGTCTTTTGTAATGTAGATTTTTACTTGTTTGCCGCAGAAGAACTTGGCTCAAGATGAAACATTTGGGGGCAGACTAGTTAATAAACTACGTTCATGATCAGAAACACCGAGAAAATGAGAGCTATATAAAAAGCAAATGAATATAACCAAGCATGAGTAACACCACATACGGCTCCAAACATCTTGAGTAAAAGAACATTGGCAAAAGTCAGATTAGCAGTTCCAACATGACAAGCATGTAGTATCCCTTCTCCTTAGTGCCATTAAATTTGTGCAATGTACCAATTTATCATTTGTCTCAAGTCTCCCTCTAATAAGTGGAAGATTCCATGGGGTGGAGTCAGTGATATTGGAGGGTCATGTCCACATGTCTAATAGTCCTTTTTAACTAATAGAAAGTCGTGGGTGGTATTTTTAACACATCCTAACAAGCATTAACTAAAGTAATAACAAAACAGAACAAAACAACCTGGTATTTTTAATACGTCATAACAAGCATTAACTACAGTAAAAACAAAACAGAACAAAACAACGTCAAATATACAAAAATAAATTAAAAATAAAAATAGACCGGAATTTACTAGTGTCTAGCTGCGTCATATATCCTTCGAGAACCGTCCATTCCAGTGTGTTCCACCACATCGTCAGAGCGGCAACAGAAAAAACCAACCAACTGTTTGCTCGGATCAACGAAAACCTAAGCCACCCATCGAACAACCAATACAACCTCACCTTGCTACTATGTGTCAGTAGCAAGTCTCAGTTCGACTAATTAATCCTGACGTAGAAACAAGATTCTGCTCAAGCCTCTAATCCCCTCCAAGACTAGCTTTGAGCTCTAAAATAACGACATATTTGATGCACATAGTGCATAGTACGTCACACATGGTGTATATATATATACAAGAATTATTTTTTATGAGAAATTTGTCTGAATGGTATATGAACTTTTAATTCTTATAAATTTTGTGAGTTAATTTTAATAAAGGTACATGATAAATGGTTCACTAACAACTTTAGTGTTTCAAGTTTCAAAACAATCAAAATGGTATATGACGTTTAAAAGTGGGCACACTTTTAGTACATGCAGTTAGAAATTCAACTTCATGTAATTTCTCATTTTTCAAATGACAGTTTCAGGTTTTCTCCATTTTTTCTTTATATTTTCTATTTATTTATTTTTCTATTTATATACATTTTTAATCTTGTAAACTCAGACCAATGACCATATTCTCAAAAACTTTGTTGTTTTCTCATGATCTGGTTTCTTTCTTTGCTATTCGTTGTTTTTGTAGATGACTGGGTTTGTATTTTTTCTACAGTTTTATACCTCGATCGTCATTTTTATGTATGTTAGGTTTGAACGGGGATGAGAAAAAAGACAATAATACTTTTTTCTAGGACTGGGATCACACTAGTGGATTATGGCTCTTAGCCGACGGAACAATTCCGTCTGCTAAGAGTGAAATTTCGTCTTCGAAGATCTTAGCCGACGAAATTTCCATTTACTAAGATCCGTCGATGAAGACCCTAGCCGACAGAAAAATTTATTCCGTCTGCTAAGGTCCGTCTCCTAGGATCTTAGCCGACGAAATTAGTCAGTCGGCTAAGACCCTAGGAGATAGATTTATTTTAAAATTGTCAGGACCCACCCCGAGTTAAATCCCTTTAACTCGAAGTAAATCCTGCGGGGACCACCCCAAGGGAACTTCTTACCGAAACCCCCTTGAAATGGCCAACCCTTCCTATAATCCAACTCAGCACTTCCATGAGTATCTACAACAAACCCTAACTCATGAAGGCATCCTGCTCCCTAACCTACTTAATTAGCTATACTGGGTTAGTCAGAGCAGTCTACTAGGATGATTACCCTAAAGAATTTCAACGGCAACGGATTGATCGACTATGCCTCGACTCTTGTACGCGCACGACCTCCGCTCGAGAACCCTGCACCACTGGGCATTTGAAAACGAAGGGCCCAGGGGAGAAACATTGAAAAACTGTCAGGGTGAGTGGACAAAAAATAAAACTTAAAAGCTCTAGTTCCTTTAATGTTCTCCCTCTACTTTTTCTAAGGAAAATCCGCATGCAAATAAACCATCAATGATGCCCTGGCTCAAACATAAATAATTTAAATGTGGGGTGTTAACCTCATCCACGAGAAATCCGACCTGCTCTATCCGGGAGGGTCCATTGACCAGCTACTACCGAAGAGGGTCCCGACCTGCTACTATCCGGGAGGGTCCAATGACCAGCTTCTACCGGAGAGGGTCCCGACCTGCTACTATTCGGGAGGGTCCATTGACCAGCTACTACCGAAGAGGGTCCCGACCTGCTACTATTCGGGAGGGTCTATTGACCAGCTACTACCGAAGAGGGTCATGCTAGCATACAATCCTTTTTCTTTTCCCTTTTTAACATTCCTTTAAAACCCGTAAAACATGTAAAACCTCGTGGGAAAATAATAATAATCGAAACCCCTTAAAATCCGTGAGCCAAGTTTCCCCTTTTAAAATCATCCCCCTCCAAATCCCAAAACGGTGATAATCATTAAACCATAACCCGGGAAAATCTTTTAAAAATCACGGGAAGGGTTTGAACCTCTTTCCCGGCTTGTTTGCCTTTGAAATCCGTAAATCTCGTTTTCCCTAATCACCGTAAACATATAAATGGAGGAAATCATATATGCAGGAGAAACCAATTAACGAATATAGCATGCAATTTAATTTAAAACAAATGTCCACTCACAGTACTCTTTGCGACTTTCTTCCTGCTCGGAAAGCTCCTCGAGCGAAACCCTCGAACTAACACGTAGTCGAGCCCGTCTCACGTGCAACCAGGGACTGTACAACAAATCATTATATTAGTCATTTCACAGTCGACTTGGTCTTTTCCTAGTTTGACCAGGAAATCCTATTTGACCACATGTTGACCAAGTTCCTTTCTTAAAGCACTTTAACCTTTTTGACTTTCTTTCCCGGTTATCGACTCTTAACTCAATTTACCGGAAGTCCGACTCAGCTTCCGAACTTCCCTTTATCACTTAACTTGACGTTAGGGTGTCACGTATTAATTCGTTGAATTACTATGGACACCCATTCAACCATTTCACCAATACCTTAGGAGTCCTTAAAATAATCCTTAAACCTTAACCGGCAATAATCGATGGTCGGAATAATATTTAATTATCCGCCAATAATACTAAACTAGAACAATTCCAAAACCTAACCAAAACTCCTCCAAAAATTACCAAATTTTAACCATAGACTCCTCACAATATGTACTAATTAATGGGCATGAAAAACTGCCCAAAAAGTGGCGGCACCACCGCCAGCTCCGCCGCCGACGGCGGCCGCCGGCAGAAATTCCGGCAAAAATTCAGGCGACCTCCGATCGCCACCAAATTTTACCAGTAGCTTCGTCTCATCATTTGGGACAACTTTCTAGTTCAACTCGAAGGCCAATTCGGCCTCTAACTAGGTCAAAAACTCGATGAACCGTAGACCCCGAAAAATTACACTACCAAACTTCAAATCCTCAATTCTCCCTACACACTTCAAATCGAGCTACCAAATTCTAGGGGATTGTAGTACACCTAAACCCATCCTAAACATATAAAGAACTCAACAATTGGTGATCTAGGGAGGGAGAAATTCAATCCCGAAAATCTACTGTACACACCAAGAACAAATCGGAATTTCTCCCGATTTACGGCGAGTTAGGTCGGAAAGCTTACCTAGGATTGAAGTAGACTCGGAGGCCGAACTTTTGGGACCGGTGCGCCGGCCTGAGGTGGCCGGACGGCGGCGCTGTGGCGGCCGGAAGCTGCGGCAGCGGTTCCCGTCGGGGGAGAGGAGAGAGAGCCGGGTGAAAAATCTGATTTTTCACCCCGGTAACTCCTATATATAGCCGTTTTACCGCATAGTAACTTTATACTTTTGTTCATAACTTTCTCATACGAACTCCGATTTGAGCGTGCTACGTGTCCACGAACTCGTAACGACGCCCTCTACAACTTTCAAGAAGGAAGTTTCCCCAAATTCTTGACTTAACGAAAAGTCAACTTCACGATCATTGTACGGTTAAACGGTCACTTTAAATGGTAAAAGACCAAAGTAACCAACCGTAAAATAATTCTAGGATCGGGGCGTGACAATTCTCCCCACCTTATAAAAATTTCGTCCTCGAAATTTCTATACTCAAAGTCCAACACAGAGGGGGATAGTACCACTTAAAATAATAACATTGTTCTCCAATATTCACTTCCTTCTGAGAACTCTTCTGAGACGCCTCACGAAAAGCATTGTCAAAACCCTAAACACCTGCCCTTTACGATCAACATCCTTACTGATCCTCCTTATAAGCCGATTCCCAGTACTAGCCGGAAGGCTATTCATATAGGGTGTAAGGAAATAAACTTACTCCCGTAACAAGGACATACGTGACACTAGGTATCCATTAACTCTAAGGATACCCAACATATTCCTCAAACTCATGTAACCTTGTCACGTGTCACATCTAGCCAACGTAGCACTCCTTCCTACGTGGATGATAACCTCCGCTACTTCCCCATTTTCTGACACCCGACCACTCTTCTTAGGTCAAAACTAAAGCATCTGAAGTCTTACCGTGGATCACAATGATTTTCTCTTGAATCATTGATCAACTGAATCACTGAATTCTTCTGTTCTCCATCTCCTTTAGGAGGTGGAATACGACACTGCCTATCACTGATCCACCATCTGTAATCCTCGCGAAAATCGCTATTGTTTTTCACGAAAAGATGACAAATTCTGTCATACGCTGAAAACATCCTTTGGCAACAATTCCCTGTTGCCTAAACCGGAGTATAACCATATCTTAGAAAATCCAACTGCACAACATAACGACTTCGACCAGTAACCAACCTCCTATCCCTTCTGGTTTAGCCAAATAACCACCAACAACTGTCCTTACCAACTACAAGTGACGTCGTCACAATACTGCTAATACTCATTCTGATTCAATCACTCCTCGCTTATCGCGAGTAAAATTTCTTCAAGAATACTCGTATTCTTTCGTTGAACTTAGATATCAGCTCCCACATTCCCTATGCAGGAACTGATTACCACACCTGAGGAGTAAGGTCCGATGTCACTAATGGATTTAAATCCTCTAGTAACACAATACAACGTGGGGTCAAAACCCATGACAACATGCCCACGAGAAAACCATAACGACTTGTGTTACACGAACCATCACCTCATTTGAATCAGGCTTCCTGATCTTGTTTACGCTTTCTAGGAACCATTCTGTCAAGTTGTCCTGTTGTAGAGTAATTGTCTTTCCTTACTCTATCATTACTCAAACCACCTGCACACACAGGACAAGAATTGCTATGAATTTTAGCGTAAAACCAAAGCCATAGCCTTTAAATCAGGGAGATACAAGTCTCCAGATATCGAGATCCAACAATACTTACTCCTCGCATGAAGACAAATTGTCAGGCTTCACACTGCCTACAAAGCTATACTGACCGGATAAATCTTGATTTTACCAACACACTGATCATTAGAATCGCCAACTCAATTCTCACCTCGTGGAACTACAACGCACTTTACCCCGGGTAATACATCTCCGTACTATTCATAGGTAAGGTGCCACTGACCTCCCTATCTCTTACCTTAACTTGGAATGACGCATAGTGCAGAACTTGCACTTCAACCGTATCTGAGTGTCCAATACACATTACCCGTATCGCAATCAGGGATAGACTTACCATTAAAAGAATTTCCAGAGCCTTACCCGCTCAACAAGGATATTCCATTCCCAGATGCCTCTGTTACCCCATCGTCCGGTAATAACCGACAACTTTGGACATTTAACCAGATCGAACATCTATATAAAATTTAGTGCCACTGGTGCACATCCAAAGGAAACCCTGAACAAGCATCGGGAATTAATTTCACCGAACTCAGCCATATTGATCACCAAGCATCCGGTTCTCAAGACACAATTCGTCGAATGCCATCACCACACTAGGCGAGTACGCACCACAGAGTCAACTCGTACAACTAGAAAGTCTCTAACAAAACTGTCCCCCATGCTCTGCAAGTTTACCATCCACCACATCCTCTATTCGGTAAGATTCAAGATGCACAACCACTTACCATTCCAATTGAAAAGGAAAAATAGCTGCGTGCACCGAAAATCACATTACCACTCCAGATCCTAAATTACAAGATCCACTGCCACACGTTAACATCCCCTCAGATCATAACTTAATCTGAACGTGGCTTAATCACTCCACGATTTTCGATGGAGTGTTGCTCAACTTGGCAACATACTTTACCAGTCTCAGTAACAAAAATTACCACACTTAGACTCGTAAAACCTTCGAGTCATCAAAGAAACCCTTACCTAGTTTCACCGCACTTCATACTTACCGAAATGTTGACAATTTCAAAAGTCACCTCCAATGACCTTTCTTGCTACTACTCTACACTCGTGGCGCCAAGAACTGTCGCTAGGTCAATAATTCCTAACAAGTAAAGTCACTACTCAAATGACCCATGACAATGGCAATGCCAACAATTCTTTAATCCTCTCAGGATTCCATTAAATTAACATCAATAATTGATCCCCAGATCTTTATCCTCACTCCATAGATCACAATTGAGAATCTTTCCTGTCACTGCAGTGGATGTAACTCATGAACCCCAAACACGACTAAGTACAGCTTCGGTTACAATAATTGATTAAACCACAGCTAGTGAGTGCACACATTCCCATGCCATCAAGCTCCGTTAATCACCCTCGACGAAACAAAGTGTCATAACGGACGACTTTGGTCGCAGGTTTAAGCTTGAGCATCCACAAACATTCTCACTCAAATTCACTGATCTAGTAAACCTTACCCCACTGCTGTCACTTCACCACTTTCGTGCATCTATCTCAACATGCAATCAACCACCTACTAACGACACTTAATAATCTCGCTAACCAGCATAAAAGTCGGAGCGACTAACAATAACCCACTTCTGACATATACTTAAATGGTTAGGCCATCTACTGGACGTTTGTACAGAAACTTCCAACCAAACGTCCTTAATCTCCGTTCTCAATAAATGAAACTCTCATGACAAATTCTTAAAATGATGTCATGATCAGCCTTAGTCACTTACCTGGTGTCATTCTGACCACACACAGCTGCACACAATAATTATGTTTTACCAGCATGTGCTACCCATATTTCAACCTACCACTTCCCAGCAAAGGAGGGTACACGTGCTCCTGTGGGGTATACCCATGTACATCTTCAGCCGTCAAACAGTGCCGTTTGCACAACTACCGGTTCCTACACCACAATAATACCAAGTCCATCAAGGCTCGTATCACTATCTCCGGTACCCCAAGCACCCTTGGTCCGAGACCCGGTGGCTTGTTGCCACTTCCAACCTGTTCCTTAAAATTCCAGAACTACTTAACTTTAATTACCCCAAGTAACGCTTTCTCGATCAGAAAATCGGTCTCCAACACAGCCAACCTGGAGACTCCTTCACAGGTGTACTAATTAAAACACTTTGACCGCAGGTGGATAACTCACCTTATGATTCATAGGAGCCTCAAGATCTGGTGACACGATTTAATTTCTTGCCTCCAGGATAAATGGCTTAATGACCATTGTCACCTATAATTCACGTCACACTTGGACTCACTAACGATTCGAATATTTCTAGTACCACAAACATGGGTGGCTGGAGCGAAGAGAATCTGGTCGTAGCTGATGACAACGATGTCAGCACCAAGACTGTCCCACGCCATTAGTCTCAGTGGTTGTCCCATAAAGCATCAAGTGACCAAACTAGCCTTTACTTCCTTAACATTCTCCAATAGTGCCACATCATGGACTAGTCACTAGATCCAAACCACAAAAATAACAACACTCAACTTCCTTGAGTCATTCCACTTTCAAGTGTCCGTTGGTTTCTCTGAAACCACACTAATGATGAACCTCAACAACGTCGTGGCAATCGTCAAAACTAAATATTCATCCTCACTGGATAATCGCGCTAGGTGACTTCAGCTCTTTTTCCATGGCAGGATGCAACCTCTTTCATTAACTCGTACGACTCTTCACTTCTAAGAGCCTCATAACACGAACATCAAGGCCTTGTCTTAGGCTTCTACAACATCCCTATCAACAACCATGATAGTCCTCCAGGTGTGAATTAACTGTTTCACCACCGAGTACTCACACATAATGCTCAAACGTTAAACAACGTGAGTTTCCAGCTCGATCCCCAACTCAAATCTCAATTAATCCTTGGGGAACTCATAAAATAAATACGTTACGAGCTTACCTTGTTCCTTACAGGAGTTCATAGTGAGGTCGGCGTACTGAGGCATAGTCTTGAAGATTCCAATGTTTATAGGACTACTCGGTCCATAACTCAATCAGGAAGTACTACTCATATCCTTAATAAACACTAAGCGTCCAAAGCATAAAATGCCGATGGATCCGCCGCGGTCGGACCATCACTCTATAGACACTAAGTGTTACCAAGTACATGAGGTAGTAACAGGAAACGATAACCTAAGGCTCTGATACCAATTGTCAGGACCCACCCCGAGTTAAATCCCTTTAACTCGAAGTAAATCCTGCGGGGACCACCCCAAGGGAACTTCTTACCGAAACCCCCTTGAAATGGCCAACCCTTCCTATAATCCAACTCAGCACTTCCATGAGTATCTACAACAAACCCTAACTCATGAAGGCATCCTGCTCCCTAACCTACTTAATTAGCTATACTGGGTTAGTCAGAGCAGTCTACTAGGATGATTACCCTAAAGAATTTCAACGGCAACGGATTGATCGACTATGCCTCGACTCTTGTACGCGCACGACCTCCGCTCGAGAACCCTGCACCACTGGGCATTTGAAAACGAAGGGCCCAGGGGAGAAACATTGAAAAACTGTCAGGGTGAGTGGACAAAAAATAAAACTTAAAAGCTCTAGTTCCTTTAATGTTCTCCCTCTACTTTTTCTAAGGAAAATCCGCATGCAAATAAACCATCAATGATGCCCTGGCTCAAACATAAATAATTTAAATGTGGGGTGTTAACCTCATCCACGAGAAATCCGACCTGCTCTATCCGGGAGGGTCCATTGACCAGCTACTACCGAAGAGGGTCCCGACCTGCTACTATCCGGGAGGGTCCAATGACCAGCTTCTACCGGAGAGGGTCCCGACCTGCTACTATTCGGGAGGGTCCATTGACCAGCTACTACCGAAGAGGGTCCCGACCTGCTACTATTCGGGAGGGTCTATTGACCAGCTACTACCGAAGAGGGTCCCGACCTGCTACTATTCGGGAGGGTCTATTGACCAGCTACTACCGAAGAGGGTCATGCTAGCATACAATCCTTTTTCTTTTCCCTTTTTAACATTCCTTTAAAACCCGTAAAACATGTAAAACCTCGTGGGAAAATAATAATAATCGAAACCCCTTAAAATCCGTGAGCCAAGTTTCCCCTTTTAAAATCATCCCCCTCCAAATCCCAAAACGGTGATAATCATTAAACCATAACCCGGGAAAATCTTTTAAAAATCACGGGAAGGGTTTGAACCTCTTTCCCGGCTTGTTTGCCTTTGAAATCCGTAAATCTCGTTTTCCCTAATCACCGTAAACATATAAATGGAGGAAATCATATATGCAGGAGAAACCAATTAACGAATATAGCATGCAATTTAATTTAAAACAAATGTCCACTCACAGTACTCTTTGCGACTTTCTTCCTGCTCGGAAAGCTCCTCGAGCGAAACCCTCGAACTAACACGTAGTCGAGCCCGTCTCACGTGCAACCAGGGACTGTACAACAAATCATTATATTAGTCATTTCACAGTCGACTTGGTCTTTTCCTAGTTTGACCAGGAAATCCTATTTGACCACATGTTGACCAAGTTCCTTTCTTAAAGCACTTTAACCTTTTTGACTTTCTTTCCCGGTTATCGACTCTTAACTCAATTTACCGGAAGTCCGACTCAGCTTCCGAACTTCCCTTTATCACTTAACTTGACGTTAGGGTGTCACGTATTAATTCGTTGAATTACTATGGACACCCATTCAACCATTTCACCAATACCTTAGGAGTCCTTAAAATAATCCTTAAACCTTAACCGGCAATAATCGATGGTCGGAATAATATTTAATTATCCGCCAATAATACTAAACTAGAACAATTCCAAAACCTAACCAAAACTCCTCCAAAAATTACCAAATTTTAACCATAGACTCCTCACAATATGTACTAATTAATGGGCATGAAAAACTGCCCAAAAAGTGGCGGCACCACCGCCAGCTCCGCCGCCGACGGCGGCCGCCGGCAGAAATTCCGGCAAAAATTCAGGCGACCTCCGATCGCCACCAAATTTTACCAGTAGCTTCGTCTCATCATTTGGGACAACTTTCTAGTTCAACTCGAAGGCCAATTCGGCCTCTAACTAGGTCAAAAACTCGATGAACCGTAGACCCCGAAAAATTACACTACCAAACTTCAAATCCTCAATTCTCCCTACACACTTCAAATCGAGCTACCAAATTCTAGGGGATTGTAGTACACCTAAAACCCATCCTAAACATATAAAGAACTCAACAATTGGTGATCTAGGGAGGGAGAAATTCAATCCCGAAAATCTACTGTACACACCAAGAACAAATCGGAATTTCTCCCGATTTACGGCGAGTTAGGTCGGAAAGCTTACCTAGGATTGAAGTAGACTCGGAGGCCGAACTTTTGGGACCGGTGCGCCGGCCTGAGGTGGCCGGACGGCGGCGCTGTGGCGGCCGGAAGCTGCGGCAGCGGTTCCCGTCGGGGGAGAGGAGAGAGAGCCGGGTGAAAAATCTGATTTTTCACCCCGGTAACTCCTATATATAGCCGTTTTACCGCATAGTAACTTTATACTTTTGTTCATAACTTTCTCATACGAACTCCGATTTGAGCGTGCTACGTGTCCACGAACTCGTAACGACGCCCTCTACAACTTTCAAGAAGGAAGTTTCCCCAAATTCTTGACTTAACGAAAAGTCAACTTCACGATCATTGTACGGTTAAACGGTCACTTTAAATGGTAAAAGACCAAAGTAACCAACCGTAAAATAATTCTAGGATCGGGGCGTGACAAAAATAAAAAAAATTAATAATCATCTTAGCCGACGAAATTAAAAAATTTCATCTCTTAAGTAATTCTTAGCTGACGGAATTCAAAATATTCTGTCGGCTAAGAATTACTTACAAAACGAAATTATTTTAAGAGGAAATTAGAGAAAAACCTAAAAAATGAAGCCTCTTTTAAGATAAACTCATTCACATATTTCATTTTAATTTACACCCAATTCAAATTATTTAACATGCCTTATAGGTTTTATTTTTAAAACTAAAATTTGTCACCATTTTTCTTCTGACGGTTTTGTAATTTTGTTTTCTACATTTTAATGTATGCTTATGATGTTGATATCAATCATGCATTTTGGTTATAAACTTTAAGTTATGTTACAAATAGAGGAATTGAGTTTCAAGTTTTTGGTATAGGGTTTTAGGTTAGGGTATATGGTTTAGGGTATAGGGTAGGGTTTAGGGTATAGGGGTTTAGGGGTTAGGGGTTAGGCGTTAGGGTTAGGGTTTAGGGGTTAGGGTTTAGGCGTTAGAGTTAGGGTTTAGGGTTTAGGGTTCATATATTAATGGGATACCATTTCATTAACGATTATAGACAATGACAATTTCTGTAATTCTAGAAAAAATATGTTTTACTATTTATCTTAAATAATAGGTTTATTTTGTTTAAACAAACTTAATTAATAAATTTGAGTGTATTTTAAAACAATTTTAAAGGTGTGTGTAATTTAAAATGCGTCTACTAAATTGGGTGTAACATCAAATACCCCTTATTTTAAAATAAAAATAACTAAAAACTCATAGCCGACAGAATATTCCGTCAGTAAACCTAAAAACATTAAAAAAAAACTAGATCAATCACCGGAAATCCACCGCTGGCGATCGATCTCTGATAATCCACCGGCCATTCTGGTTCCACCATCACACACCACCATAACCAAAAACCACCACCACACACAACCACCAAAAACCACCACCGCAACCACACACCACCACCCACCACCACCACCACACACCATCACCAAAAACCACCACCACACACCATCATCAAAAACCACCACCATCACACACCATCACCAAAAACCACATACCACTACACACCACCATCATTTGGAGAAGAGAAGAGAGGAGATATTTTGGAGAAGTAAAGAGAGGAGAAAAGAAGATTTAAAGAAAAAAAATTGATTTTGTAATTTTTCAGAAATTTAGCCCAGGGATTCGAAATTTTAAAATTTTTAGCTCGTAGTCGATGGAATACAATAATTCCGTCAGCTAAGTGATAAATAATTTTTCTAAATTTTGGTATAAAATTCTGTGTGGGAAAATTTTTTGATTTTTTTGCCCTTAGCCGACGGAATTAAATATTTTCGTCGACTAAGCAATAACTTAGGAGACAGAATTATTTAATTCCGTTGACTAAGGGGTTAAAAATTATTATTTTTTTGTTCTTTTACTGTGTTAAGTAAATTAATGTTCCGTTTTAAAAACAAACTATACATAAAAGCTTCAAACAAAAAAAAAGTCATGAAATAAGGTATGATCGGAATGGTGAAATACGTCTACGGTTAAAAATCACGTAATTCCGGTAAAATCTCGGTGCCGATAGTTGCAGTCAATGTAATTTTCCATTCTTTCTCCTTTGAGGTAGCCCTATCTCCGGTGGTTATTTTCATAAAATTTTTATGCCACTAGTTGCGTATCATTGATTTGAAACTATTTTCAGTTGAAGGTCCGGGCAAAATACGTAATTTAGACGATTAAATAACCGTTTCCGTATGTTAAGGGGTTTGACTTAAGGGATTGACCGTAAGGATCAAGCCCTTAACGTTGTCGGATCAAGGTGAATTTTTTCCTATAGATATATTTTGACAAAATGATCATATCAGATGGTCAGATTATTGTTTCTCAAGTTTGATCATCAGAATCACATTATGTCTACTAATGTTGTATAACTTGTTTACTAATTAAGTCTTAAGTAAATATTCTGTTTCAAAAACAAACTATACGTAGAAGTTTCAAACTAAATAAGTCGTGAAATAAAATATGACCGGAATGGTGAAATACGTCTACGGTTGAAAAATCAAGTAATTCCGATAAAGTCTCAGTGCCGATATCATAGTTGCGGTCAATACAATTTAAGGGTTTGACTTTCGAGATTGACCATCTGGATCAAACCTTTAAATTTATCGGATCAAGTTGAATTTTTTACCATAGAAAAATTTCGACATAATGATCATATTAGATGGTCGGATTTTTGGTTGTGAAGTTTGGTCATCAGAATCACAACATGCCTACTACTTACCCTTATTTATCCCTATGGGGAGCCCTATCATCGAGGGGTAAATGTCTTCAAATTTATAGATGGGAAGTTGCGTCTTATCATGGTGAGAGTTTCTTGTGTTGAAGGTTCGACCAAAATACCTTATATAGATGCAGATATAGGCGTTTTCGTGTGTTAAGTGTTTAGAAAAACTACATTTTGAAGCCGTAAACGAACTCGGATGACCTAGAAAGCCTATATGTCATGAAATCTTAATGAGTTTGACTTGTACGGTCATTCCGCTTCCAGATTGGTATCACCATGCCATAATGGTCAATCGGACACCGAAATATCCGTAGTGCAATTTTGTAAGTAAAAATTATTTCGTCGACATGTTTTTTTTATTTCATCCGCTAAACACCTTCTCCATGTACTCCATGTAGTGTATGTACATTTCCAAAGAAAAACATATGGCTGATTTGCTACTGTATTTTTAATCTTAGCCGACAGAATATAAACTTTTTCGTTGGCTAAACAAGCTCTTAGTCAATGGAATATAGTTTAGATTCTGTCAGCTAGGCTTTTAGGTCTTAGCCGACAGAATGTGAGAATTTACGTCGACAAAATCTGGAATATAACCTATTTACTCTTCCACAGATAATTGTCTTTATAGAAAATGTAAATAATCTAATTACCTTTTTGCAGACATGTAAATAAGGTACAATACTAAAACACATGTATACTTTTGTCGACGGCTAAAGTTCAGTCGGTCATACATTAACTAATGAAAATAGTGACAGTCGTCGGCTAAAGTCTTTAATGAAAATAGTGACAGTCGTCAGCTAAAGTTCAGACTTTAGCCGACGACTGTTACTATTTTCATCAGTTAATGTATGAACGACGACCTTTAGTCGACAACACTTTAACCGACGAAAAAGTCTAACAGGCCGACGAATTTTATTTGTCGGCTAAAGTGTTTTTTTTTTTCTGGTAGTGATCATCCTTGAATGTTAACGACAACAATTGGATCAAGGTTCTAAAAATTACTAGGCGCTAGTCGGGCAGACAACCCTCAAAAGATTAATCGAGGATTAATCAGATTTGTATTTTTTTAATTTTTTTTAATTTTTAATATCATATAATTTTATAAATACAATTAAAGTATATTAAAGTATGTATTATAATATCTAAAATTAATAAAAATACTAAAAATATATTGAGTTAAAGGATAAGGTTATTGATCAAAATAAAAAAAATATTGAATGACGTAGTGATAAGCCCATAACTAGATGTAGAGCTCAAGTCTAATATGTAGTCCTTAATTGCCAATATGCTATTGTTAAACTATTTTAAGTCTTAGTTGTACGTTTAACCTAACAAGCACAATCATTCATTTTCTCTACGCCTCCAAGAACTCTTATGCAGACATAGACAATGGACTCTACAAAACTGAAACTTCATGTCCTCCCACCACTCATGCGTCAAGACAAATCATCTGCGTCAATCGCATCCTCATTGTCCTCTACTTCCTCTTCGTTCCTCTCTCTCTAAGTCTCTATTATCTTCTTCTACATTGATTACAACCGGACTCAGATTCCAGAATGAATTAAGCCTAAACCCCGATCGTACGTATCACCGATTGTCAGAGTCAACTCTGAGATCAAGCTTTAGAGTTTTGATCTAACCCAACCCCGCCCAACCGATTAGTCGCCTGCCTAGTAGATTAATCGTCCGCCTAGCTGATTAATCGGCCAAAAATCGGCCGGCCGTCCAGAAACGTCTTTTTAGGAGAAATTTAATCAGAAGGCTGTCGTCGAGCGCCCAAGCGCCGCCTAGACCGATTTTTAGAACCTTGAATTGGATCCTTAACTGTCAGTGGAAACAAGTATTGAATTCTGTATATGTTTCCCCTCTTCAATCTTCTTCAAGTTTATTTTGTATGTTTCACTCATTAATCTTCTTCAAGTTTATAAAAGGCCAACTCAAATCATCAAATTCAAAACCTCTTCTAGTATTTCTGGAATATGAAAAAAAACTAAAAAAAAAGAGTTAAGGGTAAATTGGTCATCTAAAATGCTACATATACCAATTTTACATCAGGGTGGAAACATGATATAACACTCTGATAATTTATATAGCAGACGAATTTATTTATTTATTTAAATGCATTAACATTTAGAATTTGGTAAGAGGGCCTCTAATTATAGTACTAGGGACTAGGGATGAGCCCATACCACAGTCTCGTTATCTATTCTGAATAAGAAGAAAAACAAAATTAACCTGCCTAGGGCATTCTTTTTTGACAAACCCTAGATCTTGGTTATCGTTACAGGAAACAACCAAAGGAAGAAAACCTATTCAACAATCGGTGGTGGTGGTTAATTGGTTGCTTCGATTGGATTGTGTACCATAGTTATTCGACGGTGGTTTTTGGTTTCGTGAAGGAGTAATTAGATCATAGCCGGAGTTACATCAAAGGTTGTAATTTGGTTTGTTTTTTTCATACTTGAGATATATTGACTCTGTGGATTACTTAATGATTTGGTTAATCTGGTACCGTTTCATGAAACAGAGTAATTAATCATGCCAAAGAACAAGGGAAAGGGAGGGAAGAACAGGAAGAGAGGTAAGAACGAGGCTGACGACGAAAAGCGGGAGCTTGTGCTCAAGGAGGACGGACGCGCAAGTGCTTCGGATGCTGGGTAACGGTCGTTGCAAAGCAATGTGCACGGATGCAATCAAGCGGCTTTGCCATATCCGTGGTAAGATGCACAAGAAGGTTTGGATTGCTGCTGGGGATATCATTCTTGTTGGCCTTCGTGACTATCAGGATGACAAGGCTGATGTGATTCTCAAGTACTTGTCTGACGAGGCCAGGCTGCTCAAGGCTTATGGAGAGCTTCCAGAAAACACACGTCTTAACGAAGTTGTGATTGATGAAGAAGGCGATTATGATGCTGTTGATGACTACATCGAGTTTGAGGATGAAGATATCGATAAGATTTAAGGTTTGCAGATCGACTCTTTTTCGTTGTAAACCTGAGTTGAATTGCATGCACTTTTAGAATAAGGTATAGATTGCTTCCTTATGTGGTTAGCATGAAATATTGATGAATGCACTACATAGGGTTGTGATTTGAAACTCTGAATATACAATATATTGATCTTTGTTATGTTTTTGCTCCATAATAAGGTTTCTTATTTCTCGTAACTGCGAATGTGTCATATCATTTTTATTTATTGATTAATTTTGTTTCAGATATGTTTTGCACAGCATATATAAATAAACTCTTGCAGTGAGCTATGCTAAGGTTAGGTTATGTAATTGTCTCCTTGCCTACATTTGTGAGACATCCTGTGTGGTTAAAATCTTGGCCTGGTTAGAAAACTTTTGGCTGGCTTCAATAGGCCTAGGGTTTAGTACCCAGAAGCTTGCATGCACGTATATCATATAGAGTAGGACTATTCTTATAACAATGTTTACATTCCTGTCAATATTGTACCCAAATGGTTTTAACTTTTAACAAAAGATTAAAACTTGGGTGTTATGGGGCTAGGTGACTAGGTCTCATAAGAAAGTCCAATGGAATATAGTGCTCCCAACCCCTCCATCCACGACATTTACCTAATATCAAACAGTCCTCTGAACATAAGGTATTAGTAAATCGAGACAACAGTTTCCAAAGTTTAAATCACAAGCTTTTTTGTTCGTTGCTTGGATTCATCCATCTTGATCTATATGTGCTCGCACTTATTCTGAGTTCCTCACCAAAATCTCATCCTCAGTTAGCGGAACTGCATCGTTAATCCTCGTTGAAGGATATATCATTTTTCCCATGTTCAGCGCAAAGCCATCAATTGCCTTGCGCATTAGAAACTATTGCGAAGTCAATATATAACTGCTTTCTTTCCCTTTCTTTCCCTGAGCCGTTTTGACACATTGGAGTAGAGTGCTTATCATTCATGTATATATGTTGTGTCGAGTGCTTACATTAACACCATTCATGTCGATTAGTTGGACATTTAGCTAATGCAAATATTTTCAGCATCTAATTTGTTGTAGGACTTTTATAAGATATTATCGGAGACTGATTAGGATTCTTTGCTGTATTAGGTATGCAACTCAAACACTCCTCGATTAGTTGGACATTTAGCTAATGCAAATATTTTCAGCATCTAATTTGTTGTAGGACTTTTATAAGATATTATCGGAGACTGATTAGGATTCTTTGCTGTATTAGGTATGCAACTCAAACACTCCTCTATAAGTTGATTAAAAAAATCCTCTCAATTTTGTTCTCTTATTAACAAACAAGAATATGGACGCCTAATCTTGAACTGGGTCAAGGACTCGGACGACAGAAAATCAGTCTCTCATGTAAGCAATGGTGGGCATACTCCATCTTAGAGTTATCAGTATTTATCAAAGTTGTTCCTATCTAACGAAACGTTATTGGATCAAATGACAAAGACATTGTTGAGAAAAAAATATTTTTTTCCGGATGAAATGAAAATTGGATTCATATAACAGGGGAAAGGTTTCTCATTCCTTAGCCGGAAAGAAATGTGGCCATAAAACAGGGATTAAGTGAAACAAAATTGACTAGACGGTAGAGTCGTGGAAACACCTATTTCGAGTCTGAACCAGTCATCAATTCATGTTCTAGACCTCGATCTCACATTCCAAACACCCAAGCCTAAGCAGCGACAACCTCGAGTTATTAGCCTAAGGATGTCCTAAACTAGAGGTACTAGACCTCACAACACCGACACCTCTTTTAATAGTTTTTTTTATCAAATACATAATTATATTACAATACTGTGGGTCGAACTCAAGATCTCTCACGTACTAAAAAAATTAATATCACCAAATCAAATGGTAGTGGCACCTCTTTCAACAGTTGGGACACAAGGTCTATGCACACTCGCAAATACGTGTCCAGATTGTCCAAGGTATTGCTTTGTTGGAGGACCTTTACGGATAAGCATGACCAAACACTTGCGTCGTTGGGAGCTTTCACGGATAACTTGAAGCATTTGGATTTGGGACGTTGTTGGTAACTTGGTATCTTTTTGACAAAACCCTCGGGTCCTCAAATTGTTCGATTACTGTTATGAATTTGGAAAGATGAAATATTACGGATCGTGGATTTTAATTTTTGGCAGATGGGTCTTGCTGAAAACCCCTAAAGGAATTGGTCCTTGAGGGGGTGTAAGATAACGCAACTGACTCTGGGGTCTCGTTCTTGCGGAAGATGTGTGTATTGGAAGAGCTAGGTTTGGCTTTATGTGAACGAGTAACTGACGTTGGAGGTGTTGCCAGCTCCGCAATTGGAACCCTCAAGAAATTGAACCTTGTTTTGGGACCCAAAGTGACAGGCACTACCGTTGCTCTTGCCAAGAATTGCCACAAAATGGACAGGCTTGAATTGAGGTATAATGAATTCGTGACCGGAATTGGGATTCGTGCATATTTAGGTCACAAAATATTAGGAGTGTTTAATCTACACCTAGTCTCTTAACACACACTTCGCGTATATCAATATGGTTTTCTCATATGTTAATATAATGAATTTTCCATCAGTAAAAAGATATAGATGAGTTTTTTGTTTGCGTGTTTTTTTATTTTGTATTTCAGTATTTATCAAATCACAAACAAAATCTTTATGAACCAACTTTTAATTAATAGTAAATGTAATAAAGAAGGGACAATTCTGGTACTTCAAAAAATTAAAACCAGCTTCCCATTATAGTAGTGGAGATATATTCGGAATCCTGTCAGTGAATCTGATTTGGAAGACCTAGCGTTTGCATGCCCAGCTTATTATAGGTTGTTGCGTCTAGCGTGAAATGCGAGAGAGCACTGTTATAGCAGATACGTGACCAAATTCGGTTTAGCAGCTGCTTGTTTGATCTGGTTAAAGTTAAAATTAGCAGTACATGGTTTATATCTCTTAACAAATGACCAAATTCGCTTTTAAGATATTTGATATGCATTTTGTTAAAGCAAGGAACATATATAATTAAGATGAGTTTAACACAAACAAGTCATGACATTGCAGATGGAAATAGTAGTATCGGCCATCTGGAAAATTAAGCTGTAAAGATAGAGGAATACAGCTTAGTTCTCTGCTAAAATCACAACAAAAACAAGCTACAATAGCAAATATTTTGGCTTGTTAAACAAGATATAAAAAGATATAAAGAGGTATAAAAGGTCCGTTGATTTGATTTCGAGTTCATTGTAATCATGCTTGTATCTTTCCCTTCTGCATGAATGAAACTTGCTCAGAGAATCGAATAATCGAACTTTTCAAATAAGCTTTATCGATGCCCCTCAAAATCCATCCCCTAATATGGCCTAATCCATATCATATATTCACTTTGCCTACTTTCAGTTATATTCTCGATCTAGTTTTAGGCTCTAACTACCTACCTTTTGCTCGTTTTCTATTCTGTAAGAAATTCTTGACCAAAACATAAAAGAAGGAAAAGTTAAAGGGGAAGGGATCGACGAATGACAACTTCTTGTCTCTTCAACCCGATCCAAATCGAACTCTTTGCCATCCCTTAAGTTTAGGGCACCCATATTGGCGACACCCCCTGCCATACCTCGTTCATTATAACAAATATGCATGTGCCTTCTACTCGTTCAAATTCAATACAAAATTTGGCATACAATGTGCATGCAGTGTACCTTAGCAAGAGCAGCTAACTAGAGATCGAGTTAGGTCAAGAATTCAAGATGCCCCCAATAACCCATACTATTCTTTATTTTCGAGTCTATCATCAGCTAGTCAACTACTGGAAGATTCTTTCTTCTTACTTGATCCAGCAATACACAGAGAGATATAAACACGTAATTTGCATTTCAAGGAATAAAAGATGGACATAATGCCTTGGTTCAACAACTATGGCGCCTAACAAGGCACCTTTCGGCCTTAAGCTCCTTCTCTTAAGCCGCACGAAGTATTCGAAAGCTCTCTACTTAATTCACATGCATTTAAAAAACTAGCGGTGTAGACGATGGTCAATTTGGCATTTTTTTTTTGATCAAGAAAAGTAACCATTCATTAATTGAAGGAAGGGTTACAACTTTCGGAATCGATTTTCACCAATTCCATAAGCCATTCCGGCCCATTTTCAATACAGAACATATCCTCATTTTCATAAAAATAAACTTAGCTAAGCCATGAGCAACCTTGTTGCATTCCCGGGGGTTAAAGATGACACTACTTCCACTGCAAACATTTAGCAGGGACTTCACTTCTTCCACGAAGAAACCTTCTGTAGCGGTACACGGATCAGGAGCATTGACAAGACGAACAGCCTCAGCGCAATCCATCTCAACTACCACAGGGAGAGTTCTCAAATCTATAGCAAAACAAAGACCTGCTTTCAGTGCCAAGAGTTCAGTCACCAATGGAGAGAAAGTACCAACAGCTCGCTGAGCAGAAGCTCCCATAAGCTCACCTCTCTCGTTTCGAATAACAACACCAAGACCTCTTCTTCCATTTCTAGTGTCAATTGCTCCATCAGTATTTAGCTTGTACAACCCTTCGCAGGGAGGTTGCCATTTACACTCTCTGTTAACTTTTTGCAGACCCTTGAATTTGTTTGCCTCCTTAAACTCACCCAACAGAGAATAAGCTTTAGAGATAATGCTATTTGGACTCTGATAAATAGGCTTACCATGAAGGTGATCATTTCTCAACGTCCAAAGGTGCCAGGTTATAAAAGAAAATAATTCCAACTCATCCTTGGGAGCATGACGGACTAAGGCTTCACACCAACTAACAAAAGTGGGGTGTTTCTTTCCAGATTCTTTCCAAATGGACTTCTTCCAAACTTTCCGGCTACATTCGCACTCCCATAGAGCATGAGGGGTAGTCTCAGCTTTAATGCCACACCTAAAGCAATAGGGGCTTTCCATAACCGTTCTTTGATGAAGATTAAAGGAACATGGCAAGATGTCATGAACTGCTCTCCACATGAACAGCTTGATCTTATTGGGAACATGAAGCCCCCAAATGACTCTCCAAAACTTGCTATTGACTTCATTATTTGATCCTTCCCCAACATTTGAGAGCGTTTTCTCCGTCTCCATTGCGAACTTGTACCCGGACTTTACTGTGTACCTGCCATTTTTTTCAAAAAACCATCTCCATTGATCACTGTCATTTCTCTGTCCTGTTGGGGTACCAATGATAAGGTCTGCATCCTCTTTGTTAAAGGAATTGTAAATCAAAGGAATATTCCAACCACCAGAAGGCAACATTAGTTCATCCACCGTAGCCGCGGGATTGAGGGTCACTGGGCTCCAAACTTTGAAAAGGGAGGGCCTAGGAATCCATTTATCTGAGTAGATGGAGGTTGCTTCCCCATTGCCAATTCGCCGAATGCATCCTTTCTCCACCAGCTCTCTTCCCCACATAATGGACCGCCACACAAAAGAAGGGTTGCTACCCAAATTTGCCTGCAAAAATGAGTTGTTAGGAAAATATCGAGCTTTTAGAACTCGAGCAGCCAAAGAGTTTGGAAATTCAATCAACCTCCAAGCTTGTTTACCAACCATAGCTTGATTGAACTTTCCAAACTCCCTAAATCCCAATCCCCCAATTTCTTTGGCATTGCACATAAACTCCCACTTTTTCCAATGAACCCTCTTTCCTCCCTTCTTCCCCCACCAATACTTAGCCACCACTGCATTCAGCTCATCACACAGACCAAGGGGAAGCTTGAACACACTCATTGAGTAGGTAGGAACAGCTTGGAGAACAGCTTTTACTAAAACTTCTTTACCAGCTAGGGACAGAAGATTACTGTGCCAGCCCTCCACCCGGTTCTTCACTTTTTCTCTTACCTTCCTCAAGATTTTGCCCTTATCCCTCCCTAAAACAGTTGGAAGGTCAAGATACTTCTCATGGTACGCGACTAGTTTCATTCCCATCTCATTACTTAAGAGAGCCTTCTCTTCTTCACTTGTGCTAGCGCTAAACGAGATAGCAGACTTCCCATAATTAATTTTTTGCCCGGAAGCTGCTTCATAAATACTTAGGATTTCCTTCAGCCGCTTGCACTCACTCATTGTAGCACCCTCAAAAATCAAACTATCATCGGCGAAGAACAAGTGATTGATGGGAGGAGCTCCATTAGCCACCTTCACGCCATGAATACCTCCAGATTCTTCTTCCCTTCGGAGCAAAGCTGATAAGCCCTCGGCACAAATTAGAAACAAATAAGGGGAAAGAGGGTCCCCTTGCCTTAAACCCCTTTGCGGGCATATAAAACCTTTAGGTTCACCGTTACAAACTACAGAGTAACTAACCGTTGAGATACAATTTAACATCAGAGAAATCCATCTTTCTCTAAAACCCATCTTCTCCATCACACTCGCCAAAAATCCCCACTCCACCCTATCGTAGGCCTTAGCCATGTCAAGCTTAAGGGTCATCTTTTTCCTTCCATTCTTTCCCCTCCTTTTGACAGCAAAGATGGACTCATGAGCTAAGATAATATTATCAGTGATTAATCTCTTCGGAACGAATGCACTTTGGTACTCAGAGATAATGGAAGGGAGCACAGCTTTAAGACGATTTGCTAAGGTTTTTGAAATGAGTTTGTAGATGACATTGCACAAACTTATAGGCCTGTAATCTGTCACAAGCTAAGGATCATTTGTTTTTGGAATAAGAGCTATCAAAGTATGATTAAGCTCCCTCACACTGCCATTTTCATTCAACACCTTTAAACAAACATCAACCACCTCATTCTTTACCACATTCCAGTACTTCTGGTAAAAAAGGGCAGGCAAACCATCGCAACCCGGAGCTTTAAGGGGGTACATCTGATGTAAAGAGAATTCAATCTCTTCTTGATTGAAGGGTCTGCAAAGGTCATCATTCATCTCATCATCAACCACTGGGGAAATGGCACTTAACAAAAATGGGTCCGTTCCTTCATATTCCGAGGTAAAAAGCTTGCTAAAATACTCCTCAAAAATCTTTGCAATTGTCTCTCCATCCTCTTTCCAGTTGCCATTCTCATCCCTCACTCCCTTGATTAAGTTCTTTCTTCCCCTTTCTTTTGCAGCTTCATGAAAAAATTTAGAGTTTCAGTCTCCCCCTTTTAGCCAACTGACTCTGCTACGCTGCTTCCAAATAGCTTCCTTTTGCTCAAGAAGTTCATCCAGCTCGCACCCCAGCGAGTCCAATTGCTCATCAGCGCCACTAGAGTTAGCAAGGTTTTGGATTACCTCCATCTTGTCTTGAACTTTTCTAATCCGAGAAGGGATATGACCGAAAGTTTGACTACTCCACTTCATGAGACTATTTGAAACAGCTGTCAGTTTCTGGTTCACACTACCTTCTCCTCCCCAAGCCTTCTTAATAGTTTTCTCACAGCCTTCATAATCAGTCCAAAAACTCTCAAAGAAGAACCTTCTTTTCTTCTTAACCCACTTTCACCTCCCAGCTTGCTCCCCCAATTCAATGAGGATTGGCAAATGATCAGAAGTTCTAAAAGCAAGGTGGCGGGTACGAATGTGATTAAATAAATTAAAGCACTCAGAATTCACAAAAGCCCTGTCTAACCTCTCTTTCACATTGTCACCTCCTTTTCTTCTGTTATCCCAAGTGAACTTACTGCCGACAGCATCCACTTCTCTAAGATCACAACTATCAACTGCCTCTTGAAAGTCGAGCATTTGGCTAAGGGATCTACCTCTCTTCCCTGTTTTCTCTTCATCCCTAAGAATCTCATTGAAATCTCCACCAACGATCCATGGCTCCCTACTGACGCTAGCCAATCTCCGCAGCAATTCCCAATAATGAAATCTGAGGCGAGAACAAGGATGACCATAGAAGCCGGTAAATCTGCAAGAAACATTATTGTTTGTTGTGACTCTCGCATCAATATGACCAATTGAAGATGAGATAATATTCACTTTCCAATCCTTCCTCCACAGTAAAGCCAAGCCACCACCTCCGTTTCTACTTTTATTAACAGAAAAACACCCAAAAGACCCAAAAGATCCAGCAATCTTTTTCAAAACACCATCCATTTGATCAACAGTCTTCCTAGTTTCCATAATGAAAACTAAGTCCGGCCTTCTTTCCCTGAGAATTTCTCTCAAGGCTCTCACCGTTCGAGGATTGCCAAGTCCCCGAACGTTCCAGCACAGAACTAACATTGCTCGTGATGGGTTCGAGAACCGGAACCCATCACGGTGTCAGCCCAATAGGCATCAGATTTAGTAGCTTTAGAGATCTCCATTGCTGAGGCAGATGGGCAAACAACTTCCTTCGCCAATTCTCCTCTATCAGCATTTTCTTGGAAACCAACCGAATTCTTTTCTACTGTAGCAGTAAGAGAGGAAGCTATAGGTTTTGTTTCTGATGAGCGAAGAGGGTTGCAAGCCAATCTTGCACGAGCCTTCCAATTTGAGAGCACACGTACTTTATGAGGTCTCTCCACAACAACACAAAAGGGCTTTCTCTTGACAGGCCCCAATTTCTTATTGGCATTGTTACTCTTGGGCTCACCGGAAGAAATTGGGCTTTCCCTGGGCTTATTGGAAAAAGTGGGTCCAGAGATGGGCAACTGCTTTTCAGACAGAAACTTTTCTTTACCTGCCCGGCTATCATTTCTCCCTGCCATATTAGAGCCACATGGAGGTGTCTCTTTTGCCAGAGCAAATGTACTCTCCAACGCCGCCGAGGTCAGAACATGCGCATTGATTTTTTGAGTTCCCTTCACACTACCTTCTGAAGGGTCAATTTCAGCCGCAGCTTTACTCTCCGTGCTCCCTTCCGAAGTGCAAATCTCCATACTGGACCCATGTGGCTTCACAGAGTCTACACCCTGCTTTTCTCCAATACGACGTCTCTTTTGCCTTGGAATTGGTAATAAGACCCCTGTTTCCGTTGAGACGATGTCTCATTGGGAAGCTCGCCACTTGAACCGGCTCTTTGAACCGGGTTTTGCTCAAAGTCCTCCCTTGAATGGTCAATTTGGCATTGCGCATAATATATATATTGGAATCTAAAGTAAGCGAATCATTTGTATTATAATTAATAATTATTGGTCATATAATACTAATTTTAGGGATTGATTATTCATTTCAATAAAAACATATTTGACCTTCCAATTTCAATTAATCTTATTAAAATAACATTTTTACCTCTAACTTACTCTATCTACCACTCTCACCCACCACTCATTCCAGGTCAAACTTTTTTTCTTTCTCCAATCTCTCACTTTTCTCTCTCATCTCTCTCTCCTGGCCGACATCGACGCCGACGTGACGCAGGCTTGACGACGGCAACGCCTCTCTCTCTCTTGGCCTAGGCTGACACGATGCAGGCTTGACGACGCTGACCGCACTAGCACTCCTCTACCTGCAAAGCCGGATCTCTTACACTTGGACTCGACCACACTAGCTCTCCTTTACCTGCAACAGCCGTCGAGTGCACCATCCTCTCCTCCACCGTGTTGCGCTATATTTGATCTTTGTCGTCTGCGATGTGAGTTCATATGTCCTCTCTCTCACTACCAGAAAAAAGACTATAGCCGACGAAATATCTAAAAACAGGCCGACGAAATTTTTTTTCGTCGGCTAAAGTCGGCTAAAAACCCTCAACGCAATTTTCTATTCTTTCTCTCTAAAATTTCACTTAAGCCGACGAAATGAAATTTCGTCGGCCTATTTTTTATTTTCGTCGGCTATATTGTTTATGCTGGTAGTGTTAGTAGACTTGAATTTGTTATAGATATAGCTTAGTAAACTTTATGTAAGAGTTTATTACCCCTAGTAGATTAAAATCCGGTGAAATTCCTGCTACCAGTAATTTTCCGGCGTCCTGTGACCGGAAACCAGAGTCGGGTGACCAGAGACTCCAGCAAAATATTATCTCTCTCATTTTTTTCCTCTCCAAGTGTGTACAAAGAACAAGGGTAAAATTGTTTCAAAATTTTTTTTTATTATAAATATAATAAAGATTTGTGTATTTTGACATTAGTAAGTATACCTTATATTAGAATAGACATTTGACTTTTTGATTCATTAATTTTGGGTCAGACTTTTCTCATTTTGTCCAAATGGTCAATCTCACAATAATTAATTCCATGATATATAAACTAGTTTTATTCCATGTGATTAGCTTGCTAGGTATGATTATATGATATTCCTGAATTGATCTACCATTTGTCTAACTAATAATAAAAGGAATGCTGTTCTCCAATAAAATTGGAACTTAATTATAATTAAATAACTAAAAGGATTGAAACAGATATTCGAAATTCATGTAATTGTTCAGATAAAAAAACTCATGCAATTGATATGAAATATTGTCCGAGGGAATTTTGATCATCAAGCGGATAGGAATTAAGCTAGATAGATTAACTAGGCTAGGGTTCCATTAGTCCGGTCTATGCATGCAAATCAAACTTAATCAAGAGGATAGGTTTGAAAAATCTTTGGGGAAAAAGCACTTGACAAGCCCCTCAAAGCATCTGAACTTTTTATCTAGTAAAATCAGTATCTTGCTTTTCTTTCTCCCTATCCTTTTATTCAAGGTAACTATATATATACCTCAGAAAACAGATTCTCATTGCCAACGAAGTTTGGCTCAGTTGGCAAGGACGGGCTTATGGTGGAGACCCCATCCTAGTTTGATCTCCGCTACCAACAAGCCTCGTTGATTCACGATCTATAAATTCTCCTATGGAAATCTATATCTGGAGCTAGTGTGACAGGTACGTATCCACTGTAAGTCCTTCACGGTTAAGATTGCAGGTTTGCCCTGACGATGGTAGTGTAGCGTAACCAAGCTCTCACCTAAATTTTTTCAGTAACATAAGAGAACAGTCTTATCTTATATAATTAGCAGCTAGCTAGCTTTCTTTAAAATAAAATAAGAAAATGATTATTTTAACCTATACGACTTTTTCCCATATAAATATGCAAGCATAGGAACCCCGAAAGCCACCATTCATTTCCGAAAAAATTTGAAGCTAGCTACGTCAATGAAGAAGATCTCCATGCCTCATCATCCTCACTACTCTCCCATTCTCGAAGAGCCAGAAAAACAGGACGCCAAAAGCTTTAGAGTACTCGAGAAAGGACCTGCTGCAATGTCTCATGCTCTGGATCAAACCAAAGAGGCAGCAGCCGCAGCAGCACCAAAGAAGCTAGAGAGGAAGACCACCGAAGACGTTAACGCAAGCGCCGATGCGTTCATCAAGAAGTTCAGGAAGCAGCTGATGATCCAAAGGCTAGAGTCAATCGAAAATTACGAGCAGATGCTAGCAAGGGGGCTCTGACAGATATATATAATCCTAAAATTTCCCCTTGATTCATGCCTATTCATGATCTACTTGAACTGCTATCATAAAATTTCTGTACGTAATATATAATTGATTATATATAAGATCGACTATTTGTTTTTGGCTGCATCTGTGTATAGTTGGCTCAATCTGTAATGATAATATGTTACAATATTGATCGCAGGTTAAAAGGATTCACAGCTAAGGATATCAAGCAATATCAAGTCATGCAATGTATTAGACTATTAGCTTTTCACATATCTGAATACCTGAATGAAATCTATACAACCATCAACGAAATACATACGTCTTTCATAAGTAAAAAAAGAACTATATACGTCAGGATAGATCAGAGTAAAACGGTCCATAAAATTTTAACGGACGTACAAGAAATGACGCTCATATAGAAAATTCTTTATAAACAAGCCCATGCCAATAAATGCCACAAATTATGCCAATAATCAACTCTTATTTCAATGGGACATAATCGACTCAGGTCAGCTTCATCATGAATTCATGATCATCAAACCGGGGCTTTACATCGGCGATAAGCAAAATAACATGGCACTTTGGGACAACAGCTTGCACCAGAAATACTCGTTGTGCGAGAATAGGTGGGTGCTGCTCTAGCGGGACACCTAATTCCGATAGTTGGCTGCTCATAGAATCATAGAAGTCTCGCCTGTGGTTGGGACCAGGGGTAGGGGATGGATATCTTTTCTTTGTGAGTGGAGTCTGAAAATTTCAGAATTAGAAGCATGTGAAAAACTGCAGGTTTGCTTGATGAGATAAAAATCAATACGAAGCACTATCTTGTGCTGTGCTGGTTCTCTTGTTTCTCTAAGGAATTTTTGCTAAAATGATTATGCTTCTCGGTCTCGGTGGAAATCGAGAAAGACATCATTTGTTAAATTATGGATCATTACTACACTACTGTATCTACGCTTATCCTATATATACACCCACACACCTATGTGCATAGCTTTTTCTACCAGGATTAGGGAAGCGTGTTTCCTAATTCGAGAAGGAAAAAGGTACTGAAATATAAAAGAAAAAGGAAAGGAATAGAACAAACAAGTAAACAACGATTGAAGTAGAGAGGGCAAAGTGATTAACAATGGGAGCGAGCGGCCGCTTCTTACCTGACGGACTGAGCAGCGGAAGAGCAAGAACTATTGGGTAGTTCTAGTTTGTAACACCCTAAACTTCAATTTAATTTACTAAGCAAATAAACTAATTCTCAACTACTATCACAGTTGTAAAACACCATGATCAGCAACCCATCTCAGAATCAAAAAAAAGTCGTTCAATTCAACGCCATAATCAATTACACTTGCAATTCAACAATATTTGTAACAAGAATCCAAACACCTCTCAAGACTTGAGAATTTCAATTTAATCTTTCACAGTTCTAACAATTTAATCTTTCACAGTTCTAACATGAAGATAATATCGGGGAATCAATACTTGTGGAAAACCACGATCCTAACTAGATACCTCAGTCTTCGTTGGCCAACTGAAGAGGAAGGAGCTGCCTCAGTTTCGCGTTACTGGGAGGGAGCTGTGGGCGTCTAGGCGGAGGCGGAGGCGGAAAGTGAAGGTGACAAGAGCTGCTGGGTCACTGTCCCAGTGAACCCCGGTCGCCTCCCAAATCGCTCTCTCCCCAACCAAAACCAGAATTCTCAAAATCGCTTGTCGTAAATGAGGAATAGAATGGGTTGCGGATTCTGGGAGTCTGGAACTCTCGCCTAGTGGAGTTGTGTTGGGAAAATGGGATAAAAGAAATTTCATTAAATAAAATAATTAAAATGAGTTATGTTTTTAATTAGAGGATTGTAAGTATAAATTTGTAATTCTGGTAATGAGCGTTATAAAATTATGTATTTATATGCATAATTTGGTTATAGGTGAATGAGAAATTGTCACCCAAAGATGACTATTTCAAATGAAAAAATGAACTTTCTTCCACATTATTGAAAAAATGTGAAAAATAAGGCTTTAAATAAAATCATACATTTTAAAGGTGCAACCATGACAACCACCCATGCTCGTATGAGAGATGCAAATCCCAGGTTGGAAGCCTAATTTCTTCACTTAGACACGCGCGACCTACGGATACGAATACAGCTCAAATTTGTGGCCTGAATTTTTGAACTTTCACATGTCTGTAAGCTGTTACAAAAATTCAATAACACTATAAATCTGTAACAGACCTATGAAGTCTAGTTATGATTTTGTAATAGACCTATTAAGTCTGATTATGATTTTGTAACAGACTTATTAAGGCTGTTTATGATTGGAATGTAACAAACATGAGCCACCAATTCATAGATGATTCCCAACACTATATATAAAGGTCACCAATCCTTCATTCTGAACACAACAACAATAAACACTTATTCTATTCTCCAAAAAGCTATTCAGTTCTCTCAAAATTAGGTGATAGTTTGAAGGCACTTCCTAGTTCGCTGAAGATTTTGTTCGTAGTGCAACAACTTGAGCTTGATTGTCATTTTATCACTACCAGGATCAGTACTTTAGCCGACGAAAATTTTCGTCGACCTGTTAATCCAATTCGTCAGCTAAGATGTCGTCAGCAGAGACTCGTCGGCTATGAATTTAGCCGACGAAACTTTATTTCGTCGACCACAATCTATGACTTTGACTGACAAAAAATATAAATAAATTCGTTAGCTAAATTATTTAATAAAAAATTAAATAATAACTATAGCCGACGAAAAAAAATTATTATTCGTCTGTTAAATACCACTATAGCCAACGAAACAGGACAAATTCGTCTGCTAAACTATGAACATAAAAAATAAAAATATTATAGCCGACGAATTATGGTAAATTTCGTCAGCTATAAGTCCACTCCAACAAAAAAAAACCCTGAAATTTCTAAATTACCATTCCAAGCAATCTGCAAATTACACAAAAACATCTCAAATTATAACCAACAACACCATCAAAGATGACAACACGATTTTTATTAAAATATTTATAAATTGTTCATGAATACATAAAACTATAAAAATTAATTAACTACCAAAAATCTATGTCGTCTAAATTTATATCGGCGTCAGGAGGAAGTTGTTGATGAGGAGGTTGCAGCGGCTGAGGTAGCGGTAAAGGCACAAGCATGGGCGGAGCCAGAAGTCTATGAAGCTAGGCAGCTGAAAACTCCTGCAACTACTGGAACATTTGTTGTTGCGCCGCCTGTTGGGTTGCATATGCTGTGATATTATACTCCTGTAAAGCGGTAGTATATGCTGTCTGGGCGGCCACTTAAGCGGGATGCGCGGCAGCCTAAGCTCGCGTCTCAGCGGCATGAGCGGCTTGCTCCTCTCGTAGTCTCTGAACTTCCGACTCTAGCTGACTCGTTCTGCTGCTGGTCAAGGCTGCTTTTCTTTGAAATTCTTGAATGGTCTTCAGGACCCCCTCGCCCACCTTTCCTAAACTCCGACAGTAGAAGTTGTTTCCTCACGGTGGGAAGGCTGTGCCCATCATTCTTACCCCAACCGACGGATCTGAAGTGTCTATGGCTTAAGACATGTTTTCCTCCTGCGTGTCTGGTCATGTCTCCCTTACTATAGCAGTCATCACCTCGTCACTAGTCTGTCTCACCTTCGCCTAATTGGATAAGAAAAAAAAATTAATTAACATTTTAACATATATATATATAAGTTAAAAAATTTGAAAACATAAAATGACTTACAATATTCTCCTAGGCGTCAGGATATGTCTTCTCGTACGTATAGACGTACCGGTTGACTTCTAGATATTCTCTAGCTGCCTTGTCCATCAACGATGCGAACGGTCTAGAACCGGCATAATGGTTCCTTGTGTTACGTTGTCGGTTCTGAGCGTTCGCCGAGGAAGCGGCCTACAAAGGAACAAAATAAAATATTAGTAAAATATTTTAAAAAGTACTAATTAATAAATATATAACTAATTAATTTTTATAATTACCTGTTTATGAGGGTTGTTGAATTATGATATCAGAAGCTAACGTCACTCGTACACCTTAAACTGGAACTCAACAGGGGTACCAGAACGTGCGTTCTCATGGGTAGTCCAGTGGTTCCGCAACTCGTTCTTTCACTCCTTGTACCTACAGATACTACAAAAATATTAGACATATTATTAATTACACATACAATCTTGTTTTTTTATTAACTTTCCAACGTACCTTCCCCCATGCACAACGTCGGCCCATGTGTTCTTCAGGTGCTGGGAAACGTCAAACCACACATGCATTTAACAGTTTATTAGTTTAGTTTTTTCATAAATCAACAATATAATAAATAATATTATGTAGGAATTTTGTAAACTTACCTATATCGCGTTTTGGACCATGTCCTTACACAACCGGAATCAGTAGTTTGGCCGACGAAATAAGCCAAATTCATCGGCTAAGATGTCATCGGCTCTGACTTTAGCCAACGAAATAAAAGTGGTCGTCGGCTATAGTTTAACACTTAGCCGACGACTTATTTTTATATTTTTCGTCCGCTAAAATACAACTATAGCCGCCGAATTAAGCCATATTTCGTAGGCTAAACGTTGGAAAAATAAAATAAAAAAATACAATAGCATAACTGCCAACGGTTACCCTCACAACATGTGAACGACTAGTGAAGTTCAACCGTTAAAAAAATTATTACCTCACCATGTGAGGGAACGGTAAAGGCAAGACTAACCGCCAATCAACTTGCCTCATTATACAAAGAGAACGACAAAACGTTCACAATCAACCAAGCATCAAGCGGTTCTCCGTAACACGAGAGTCAGCAACCCCTACCACTCAGTTAGTGGTTAGCACACACTTGGCAATCGCTCACTCAACATGCAACTAGCACTCATTCAGCAAGCGGACAACGTTCTTCCACAGGTCATTCAGCAAGCGCCTAACATTGACCCGCCAAGACATTGCAGCAAGCATTGGGGTTTGTCAACAAGATGAGTCGTTGGACTCTGGAAGCCTCTTATGTACATGATGTATATTTATAATATATGTTTTAAATGAGATTGTATCAAATGTTTGTTTGTATGCACTCAAGAACTTATCACTGATTTGCTGTATAAGAATGATCTTATTCATATGCCACCAAAGTGAGGAATGGAAAGAATATTTTGCATAAATAAGTAGATGTTAAGGATGATATAAATTAGACAATTAAAGTTGCATATTACATTGAATCATATGTTTGAATTAATGATTGCATATGTCTGTTGTATGTTCATGTTATATGTTTCAATAAGATTATATCAAATATTTGTACATGTGTTCACGAATCTCATTCAGTCATTGATTTTCTCTATATGAATTTTCTTATATCATATGCCATCATAGTGGGAAATGAAAAAAAAACTTTACATAAATAGGCAAATCATATATATTAGATAGATTAAGTTTCACTTACTACATGCTACCAAAATAGACTAGTATACCAGAAACTATCTATTCATTAAGTCTAATATAAATTCACATTATAAAACTTAAAATTAATTAATATTATTTCCAAAGAGATGTATCAAGCATTTGGTTTATGATTGTGCATATAACACAACTTTGAACATTTATATTTCATTAGAGATGTGTACAACACAAAGGTAGTCAGAGTCTCGAAGGTGTTTGAGTTTTCAATTTTCTTTACATGATTGGGTATGAATGGTTATTCAAATTATGAACTTTCATTCCTTTTGGGACATTCAGTATATTCTAGTATTAAAAAGTTAATTGACATGCATAGATCACATATTTACACGTAGGACACGGAAGAACAGAGGTTATGTTTGTAATAACCCGAAAATTTGAATGTTAATTTCTAATATCGTATGGAAATTAATTAGTGGAATTTGTGCGTATTCGTACTTTCGAGAAGAGTGTCGAAATGTTCAGAGTCAAGGGATGCTCGGAAACATTTTATTTAAGAAGTCAAAGGTTGACTTTTTGCTACGTCTAGTTTCTCGTAAAACTTCCATCATAAAAGTTGTAGTGCTCGACGATACAAATTCGTGGACATGCAAAAAGTGTGAGTCGGATATCGTATGAAGAAGTTACGGTCAGATGAAGTTTGAAGGTTTTAATATAAATAGGAAAGAGTGTGTTTCTATTTTTGGAACCGGTCATTTTTCTTTCTCTCTTTTCTTTCCTCTCGCGCGCGCTCTCCTTCAGTATCAAACTTTTCCAGCCGACCCGACCTAAACCCAGTTGACCCACCCGAACCTTCCGACCGACTCTGGCGACCACAGGCGGCGAAACAGGTCGGGTTCGTTTCGTCTGAGATGCGCCGTCTTCCCTGTGGTGGCGGAGGAGTTCAAGTCATCCTATGTGATGAGATTCGAAGCAGCATAGTAGCGAACTCGGGTCATACGCCGACCCGAGTGGTACTCTGGCATGCCACGGTGAAAGGACCTGAAACCAATCCAGAAATGATGTGGGTTCTGGCACCTACACGTCCGACAGTTTTGTGGGTTCTGGTTGCTTCTATAGGCTTCCTAGGGTTGTTGTGATTCCAAGTAGGTGGGTTTTGGATGAAGTTTGCAAGTTTGAGAGTGGTAGCACGTGGGGCCCACACGTAGTCGGCTTTGGCGGTGCGTCTGACATCCTCAAGGGCAGTGAGTTGTCTCAGGTTCATGTAATCGTCGATACGAGCGCGTGGATATATAATTTGCCGGTTTCGGTTATCGTTTTGTGTACGCGTGGATTTAATCTAATTCATTATTTTAGGATCATCAAATTAGATGAAACTTAGTTGGAGTGATCTATGTATTAGGTTGAACAAACTGAACGGTAAAGATTTGAAAATATGACCGAAAAATGAGTCAAATAAGAAACTTCATACGTTAATTTCAAAGTGAAGCTTCGCTTTGTATAAAAACTATATATATATATATATAATAGTGTTATTGACCTTTTGTGTTATTAAAACATCCTTTCTATTTTCATATCCACATGATCTCCCTCCAACAATTGATCTATAACAATAATTAATTTTACTGTAGCAATTATTAACTCTAAACGGATATGTTAAAAAACTAATACATGCAATCTTTTTATAGACATGTAAGACCACTGTACTATGTCACATGATGCTACTTTTATACCGAACAATTTCTCCAAAAGAACAATGATTCCAATCCCACAAATCCACAATGCAAGCCAGCTCAAAAGATTTCACACACTACTTTAAAGCCACGATATAAACACTAAAAGAAACCACATTTCGCTTTCTGTTAATTAAACATCAATTGGCAACAATTTGCCATATATATCATATGAGTAATTAACTCCAAAAAATGTGATTCCTGTAAACGTTTGTGCACTCGCATGGAGCTCAATTTTATTACAAAAACCTCATAACTAAACACACACATATATTATATATATTTCACCCAAAACAAGTGATCGGATATCGAGTAGTACTAGTAGCTTGATAAGAATCCGACTACTGTTGGGTGACTCGTATGTGCTGTTGATGCTGCAACATCGGCAGGTTGACAAGAGAACACGACCGAGCCATCTCGCCGGCGAGAGGAATCACCGGGAGGTTGTCACAGTCGCATATTTCGATCATAAAGCCGTCCGGATCATGGAAGAACAACTGATCGACGTGGATACCGCCTTCCTCTACCATTGAACGTTTGTAGTTCATCTCCATCTCCTTCAGCTTCTTCTCCACCGCTCCCATGCTCTCACACTGAAACCATGTCACATGAAAAACCAAGAAACATAATCATCATCAGCAACCTTCATAGATGAAATGAATGCAAACCCAATTCAGATTTCTCTTGCCTTTTTGGTAATTTTCATGTACCAGAATCACTTGGCATTACGTGTTGAAATTACTAACATTACGTGTTGAAATTACTAACATTACGTGTTGGAGTAGAGAGCCTCATTGTCCTTATCTATGTCTAGTTAGTTGCCTTTTTGATACTGATCGACTATATTCACGAGACAAGATATCTACATTATAAACTGACTGCAACTTAGATCTCAATCTCCACTTACGAAATCTAAGTGAACCATCCAACAAATTACAAAACTTCAGCCAGTTCAAGAAGAACGACCACATATGACATATTTACCTGCTACTAAATTATGATCATACCTACCTGAAATGAAATGTGATTATCTTTGGGATTAATCTCAGTTTTCTTGGGAATGTTTTCCGGCTCCTCAGACTGCAAAAGATGGATTCCGATTCCATACCCGAACAACCTAGAAGACAATAAGGATTTAAACAAAGTAACAAAGAAAAGAAAATCACCATCAATCTATATGAACATTCGAAGTTCTGAGAGTTCAAAGTTTTGTTAGAAAATTCTGTTACCATGCTCCATCAAAATCAAAAGATCCAGGCCTTCTTATGGGGACAAACCCAAGAACATTTTGGTAAAAAGCAATGGACTCTTCAACTGATCTGCAGATAAGTGAGATGTGGTTCAGAGATTTCAGATGAAGAGGGTTTCCCAGGGTCTCCTTCATAATGATCAAAGAGCGAGTGAAGGGGAAAGGGAAAGGGAGAGGGATAGGCAATAGATTCACAGGGGGGCGGGGGAGCAAATGTAGGGAAGCACAATAAAATAAACCAAGTCTGGTTTGGTTGAAGATTCAGAACGCAAGGGAGGCTCTATATAGAGGAGTAAGAGACCTTCATGGCTGCCGCATGTCCATTTTGCATGCAACGTGTCATATTGGATTGCTCCTACACGTAGATGCCAGGTATAGCTAATGACTTGGATCCACTGACAGTTAAATAGAAATTCATCGGCAATTATTAAGTGATCCGAAATTACTATACGAGAGTGATTCTTATATAAGGCAGGAGTACGTACCCACCTTACTTGGGAATTTTCATAATACCATTATACGATTCCGGTTAATATAAACAAGTCCGACACATTTAAGTTTGTCATTGAAGCCGAAACTACTCGCATGAATTTAATCAAGTCTACAATGTAGGCTGCGAGTCGTTTTCTAGGTTTACTGCTGCATAACCATAGTGAAAATATTGGGTACTGGGTTAACTTGCTGGATTTATTAATTAGCAATAGCATTCCATTGTGGAAAAGGCTGATGCCACACCATTAAGGAGACGTCCTCCTTTCTACCAGAGAAAGTAGCACGTTTCTAGAGCCTTCACTTCACTTTGGAAGTGAAATATGAAACTGAAAAAGAACATGTCCAAAATGATCTTACTGGGACGATTGGTCTGCCACGGGTGTGTCGCTTTTCACTTTCTTGTTGTTCTATGTGGTTGGTGGATATGACTAAATATGATATTGGAAATGACCTATGAAAGCGAAACTTTTAGAAAGACTGCTCACTTCTACAGTCCTCTCCTCTCCTTTTTTTTATAAGCTCCTCTCATTTTTTTAATGATGATATAAGAAAGAAAACTTAGAATGATGATATAAGAAACAAAACTTAGAATGAGGTTTGTGATTGAGTTGATTCGAATCGGTAATAGATATTATCAACTGTAAAATTAAAGTTTTCGGTTATAAAATATGACTACCAAAAACCAATTAACTTTTTCGGTATGAGATAAAACTTACCAAATTCGGTATTTCGGTTTTCGATATTACCAAATTTTACAACAAATATATTTTATAAATATAACGAAACAATAAATGAAGCAAATTTTTTGAAAATATAGTCATTGACACCATAACGTGCCTACTAATATGGTGTAACTTGTTTAATAGGTTAATTATATACAAGTGTACATTGTGAACCAACCGTATAGAGTATGTAAAATTTCTGAAAAATATTATTAAATAGGATATAATCAATATGGTGAAAAATAACTATGGTAGAAAAATCACATATTACCTGTACCGTTTGGGTCTTGATCAAATCAGTCAACATTATTTTTTCTTATGATTCCTCATGTGGAGCCATATCATTGGGATGTAAATTTCTCAATATTTTTAAACCGAAGCATTACTTAATTCTCATTCATACGAGAGGCTATGAGCAGAAGTATCGATCAAAATAAGACATAAATGGCTAAATAATAGTGTTTTCGTGTAATAAGTGATATCATATTATGGTTGAGCGCATTGATCAAGTTCTAAACATTGTCGAAAATAGGTGAAATTTGTTCCATAGTCGTATTTAAGTATACTGACCAAATCGAACGGACAAATTTTGATTTTATAAATTTCGTTGTTAGAAACCATAACATGCATACTAATGTGATATAACTTGTTTAGTAGGTTATTTGCAATTGTAGATCTTTGTGAACCAATTGTATGGAGGAAGCAAAATTTTCTATACTCATGTGAAATAAGATATGATCAGTATAGTGAAATACGGTTAAGGTAGAAAAATTACTTATTTTGGATAACGTGTGTGCTCAGACCAAAATGGTTAACCTTATTTGCAAATATAATATAAGTGTTTAAATAACTAGCATATCAGTAAATTCGGTATTTACCAAAATCCAAACTAACTTTTTCAATATTTTTCGGTTTCGGTTATTTCAATTTCAATTACCAAGATTTAATTTATTAAATCAAAAATATTCTGTCAGTGTATTTACCAAACCAAATGACAGCCCTACTTAGAATTGCCCTCGAATATTTACCAAACAATTTTGAAAGATTATCACTAACACTAGTTTGTGCTCGGGAATAATGATCATGTACGTTCCTGCATTGATCGGACTGAAGAAGAATCTGATCATTGGAACACAAATCATTTTACTAGCTACCTTTAGATCCCTAATTTCCATTATGATCACGTTTCCCCCACCCTTTGTCCATAAACATTTCACTACCATAAGGTAAGTAACCTTTTACTTTGCTTTAACATTTAACCCGTGTCCTTTAAAGAAATAAAACAACTAATTAAAAGAAAAATGTATGTTCCACGTTGCCGATGATGCAGCAAACAACTATCCGGGTCCCCAAACACGTAAGCTGCACATTGTTCTTGTATTTTTACTCTTGTTTTTAGCAGTTACTGGGTTTTATTTCTATACTCTTTCAAAATACAAAAAATCTGCTCTACATATCAGTATGATCACCCTCTCAACCACTCACTCCTCTCTCTGTGGTCTCCACATCCTCATCCTACAGTCAAAATCAATCGCATGCTATATGTATATATCTGTATAGCACACGAATCCAGAAAATGGCAAACAATGGGCTAGTATGTACTTGTTAAAGTCTCTAGGCCCTCTCTAGTCTCTATCCCTTAATTGGGAATGAATATGAAGGGAAAGTTGTTCTTGATCGAGACGAATCATAAGAGCAAGAGGAAGAACATGTAGTCGACATCGAGCTGATGCTTACTTGCTCGATCTGTGTTGCTTTTTTCAGTACTTGCTCGATCTCTGGTTTTATACATGTGGACGGCGCGCGAATAAGAGTGACGCTATTGTCATTACTCATTAAACTAGAAGATACAAGCAGTAGTCCGGTACCGAAAGTTTGATCGTGATATCTATGTCCGGTCATAGATAGGCTGGACCTCCTGATCATGGTGCCCACAGGGGCGGGATGGACCGCCGTACGTGGTGGGTGCCGGTTCTGTTACATGCATGTAATCCATGTTGTTTAGATGAGGTGCATCATTTTCAGGTCTCGCAATGGTAGGGAACCAAGGGTGTGTTAGGGTATGCTGCAGCACACCTGAAGTTTCTAATCAAAATTTTCCGAGTACACATGTACATCATCATCGGGCACCACTCAAGGGACTATTGTATTGTTCTTTACGGTTTATTTTCTTTAGTTATATGTGTTTTTGGTTAATTAATAACATAGGTGCGTTGCTTTTCTTTTGCTGTCCCGACCAATTAGTTCTTGCTTTTTGAGTTTTCTTGTTTTGTTTTTCTGGTTCATGTTTACTACTTGTGTTCGTCAAAGAAAAACCAGTTCTAGTTTTGAAATTGTTAAATAAGAAAAACAATGATGTTAAGGATTCAATTGAAGATATTCAATTGTTGACTTTGATTTCTTAAACAAATTGGACTGAGCTTCACTTCTTCAAGTTGTTAGTTAGTATTATAGCCACTTATTATGATTGTCCATACTTATAATCATTTAGATGATTATCGATCTTGTTGAGAATATTATAAAGATAAATATTGGATTTGTTTAATAGATGTTACACAACTGAAATATTTTACTAAAACAAATACCCTGTCAAAAACATTCTTTGTTGCATATTTAATTTAGTAACAAAATACAAATTTAACCCACCCGAATATTAATTTCTAGTTCCGTCCGAGCCTCCGATCCATTAATATATGGTAATTAATGGTGGTATATATTCCTCCATCATTTACAGTATTCATATTTGCATTAACACAGTGTGTTTCTCTGTAAGACGATGAGGACATTCACCTAATTAACTTTTACGAAAGGTTGGCACTCACCCTGTAATTAAAATTAATTTGTTTATGTACATGAACAATAATCATGTGTCAGCACAGTTGTATTAGAATTAGGCATTTTAGCTAAGTTATTATTCTAACTTTTATTATGTTGTCAATTTGTTATCATATTTTTTATAAATTTATCATTTTATCATTTTACTATTCTAACTTTCATAAATTTATTAAATTACTAACCAACCATTATATATGTCTTTAGTTGGTTTAAATCTATCATGATGCACCGAAGACTGTGAGGCCAACAACCAGAAACAACACTGAAGAGAGAGTTGTAAGCGCGCATGTTTTTTGTCATAGCAAATGTAAACATGCATGTTATATATACCACCTTTGTTACGATTCTCGATCAAAATGAATCTCAGCTGGGTACACTACTGGATCTTCGTTAATCATGATATATATATTCAGGAAGTTTCTCATACAAAAAAGTTTAAAGTATAGACAAGATGGTGCCCTCGATCATTATGTCATTTGCTTTTGAGTATACAAATTAAGACATAATTGGTTGGATATTCTTGTGGCCTACTGCACTCGATCTAGCTAGTTGTATAGAATGAGATCACATTATCGTGTTTTGAATAATATGTAAGTGATGATGACCCAGATTGTCTAATTTATTAACACTTAAGCTAAGCTTTCAGCATTCATCGATCAAGATTGATTATTCATGTGCATCGTCCATTTTTTTATGCTTTTGTGTTGTTGATCATCAGCTTCTTTATTCATTAATGTTCTGTTTTTGGATCCTTGCGATGATATTTTGGATCAGTTTAATATATATATCTTGGCAGCATGGGTAGGTAATTATAAATAACTCTACAATGCAAATTAATACATATATTATGTCGAGTCTATCTGCTCCACGCACGTAAACTAATAAAAGGCCGATCAAATTTCATATCACAATACTACGAGTGACTAACATGGATGTTAGTAAGGAAAGAAAGAGAGTTTCATTTCATTCATTATTCTCAACCAAGTTCGACAACTTGTTCGTTGCCAAACTTTATAAATATAGCACAAATCAAACCTATGACAAATTACTTCAAACTATAGCTATCCAACTTGCATCTAACGATAACATTAGTCACTTAAAACCTTAATCGGTATACAACCAAGTAATACACCAAAACTTACAAAAATATATATTTTCCAATCACAAGTCTACGTAAAGTACAAGAAAATTAAGCCAACTCCTTGCACTTATTACTATTAGGGCTAGTCTCAATGCCCTTGATCGATCTTATCATCACCTTGTCGGGAGGTTGCCCTCTCCAATATGAATATTGTGTTGGCGTGAGTCAATCCATATATTATTAGGATTATATATTGTTAGGAATATATAATATAATTAGTTTTTTATTAGGATTGATATATGTAATCTTGTATATATACTTCATTCTTAGAGGGTGTTAATATATCACAGAATTCATAATCTCTTTAGTTCTTCTTGATTTGGTATCAGAGCGTATTCATCTCTAATTGCTTCTCCCACGAGTCCAGGTGCGTTCTTTCAGATGTTATGGCTCTAGTTTGGTTGTTGAAGTTGTTTCAGAGTTTGGTTTGAAGTTTGGAGTTTAGAGTTCGGAGTTTAAAGTTCTTTCGGTTAACGATGGGGTCCGGGTTCAGTTTCTTAATCAGTTTCACGTGCAGACCTAAAAATTAGGTTGCACGTGAGGAGTGTTGGAGAGAAGAGATCCCACATTAGAAAAGTGATAAATAAAATATAACATATATGTGTGTGTGAATCATTCCTAATTGTACCGAGATCTTTTGTAGATAAAACCAACATCTTAAAGGTGGTTAAGTTGGGACAGTATAGGTACAAGGATGATCCACATGTCACACTTGTCGCTCGCGCTTTGACATGGTATCAGAGCCAATCAAGGTCCATTCGGACTCAATTGGTTTTGTTCCGCTGCGAATTTTGATTCTTTTGAAGTTCTCTTGGTCGTTTGAGTTTTTCGTTTTTCTTGTGTACGTTGGGTTTGGTGGTTTTTAGTTGTGAAAATAAATTTGTCAGTTTGGGGTATCGAACAAGCTTTGTTCAATTGCTATAGAGGTGCCCATCAAGTTTTTTGTTTAATTGGTTGAGGTGATTATTGATTGACAACGTGGAGAACAGAGGTGTGCAACAAACTTTGCTCATTCTAAGTTTGTTTTGGAGATGAATTGAGAAGAAAGGAAGGAAGGAAAAATAGAAGACGAAGAAGAAGAAGAAGAAGACTAAACGTGTGTTGTGCAATAGAGTTTTGTCTTTGTTATTCCTTATGTGAGACCCCGAAATTTTAATTTAATTTTCCGACACACTTAGGGTTTAATTCCGATTACTTTTCAGTACGTCGTCAATTTTCTAACGTTTTTACGTTAAGACACGCGTCGCCACATGCGTGAAAGTATTTACGGAATATTTTTCGGCACTTCACGTATTTTTCGTACGACTTTTACGTTTAAATTTGACGTTTGGTTATTTGAAATGAATTTTCGAAAATGGTTTTGGTTTTGAAATTATTTTGGGATTGAGAACGAATCGTGGCCGTTGATTCGATGGACGAATCGTGGCCACTCATTTTTCTTTATAACCCTAACTCCTTTCCCCTTTCTTTCCACCTCTCCTTTATCTTTCCCTTTTCTCTCCTTTCCTTTCTCCACTTTCCTCTTCCTTCTGCTTTCCATTTCGAGCCGAAGCTCTCTCCCTCTCTCTCCTCGACAGCAGCCACCAGGCACCACCTTCCGGCGCGCGTCAGCCCTCACCGCCACCACCATTGAGCTCGCACAGCTCCGGCGACCTTGCCTAGACCACCGGTGAAGCCAGCGCCGCCGCCAGCGCCGCCCAGCCGAGGAGAGAAACCCAGAAGTTACTGTGCAGAGCAGATCGAGGTGTTTCAAGCTTTTTGAAGAGCAAGGGACCTCCCAGGCGCCACCAGGAGCCGCCCAGGAGCAAGGAGGAGGAAGGAGGAGCCCGGTGGAGCTCCGTCGGAGGTATTTGGCCGGAAAACACAGTGGAGGCAGAGGGAGGTATAAAACTCGATCTTTTTCCATGTTTGAGATGTTGTTGGATAGCTTAGGATGTTTAGAAGGGGTAGGAGGAGATCAGAAGGCTCGATTTGGCCGGAAAACCGGCCAAATCCGGCGGAGAAATCGATCGGGAACCGGTACGGTAAAAACTCTGGTTTTTACCGTGTCAGTTTTACTTTTTACTTTAACCCAGGGGCAGAGTTACCATTTTGCCCCTAACTGTTTAAGTTATTTACGGTTACTGTTTTTACTATTCACTTTTACTGTTTACTGTTTACTTTTTACTGTTGACTTTGACGGTTGACTTTGACTTTTTGACTTTGACCGGTTGACTTTTTGACCGTTGACTTGTTTGACCGTTGACTTTACTGTTGACCGTTGACTTTTACTATTCCAAAGTTGACTTTTCTCTTATGCCGTAGAACACCTATTTTACGTTTTCGAACACTACGGTTAAACGTTTTAAAGACTTTTAGCTTGTAAACGTGGCAAAAACGACGTAAGTACTGAATAAGAAACAATTCTGACTTCTCACCGGTTCGAGAATCGGAGTGTCAAACAAGTCAAACCCTAATGTCAGAAAGATAAACAAAGAGTGTTTATCGAGTCTTAGTCGTAGTTAGTAGATCCTCGAGTTACTTATACCTGACTATCACTGTTGTCTCACCCACAGACTCAGGAGCTCGTCTACGCAGACTTCAGGAGGACCAGGGATTGGAGCGCAGCCAGCTGTACCATCATACCAGGTAGGGGGAGCACGCCCATTGGGTGAGCCGAAACCCTCTTGGGTCGGCGGCTCTTTTACTTTTACGTACTAAATAATGATGCATTGTTTTAAAGCTTGACCACATGCTTCTTATAGCACTTGGTGTGTGTGTGTGTGAGTTTTGGATCGAAAAGTAGTACCGTCGTCCTGATTTCCGGTGCTTGGCCTGAGAGCGACGGGACCTAGTATTCTAGCACTCCTACGGTGTCGATGACCGTTAACCTCCGGAGGGGCTATGCCCTGTTTATTTTCATTCATATATCCCGCTTACGCTCGTCTCGAACAGAGTAAAACGTGACGTAAGTGTGGCCTGCTATTAGTTGGGCGTTAGCTGGAAATGGACGCTCTCGCTATTCTGCGCACTCGGGCGCTTAGATAGTTGGCCCCGGTTTGCAGTAAAGACAAACCCGGGATTCGGCCGCTCAGATCCAGAGAGTTCTTTCATATGTGGTCACATGTTTTACCGAGCTTTGTGTGCGTGCCGTGCATTTACATTTCCACATGCTCTTTCGTACTTACGAGTACATATACATATATAAGAAATGTTTTCTCATGGGTTTTAAACCCCGACTTGGATGGCTTTGGCCCCATTTGGGTTAGCGAGGACGAGTTGCTCACCTCTACATCTTTTCAGGTCTACAGCACCCGACACTAGAGGAGCTGGACTAGGCCGCGGAGCGTCGGTTATCGTGCACTTCACCTTTCGAGGACTCCCATTCTGGTGTGGTTTTCATGTTTCTTGATTTCCGTATTTTCATATCTTGTAATCTGTTGGATACTCTGAGACTTTATTCGGGCCCAGTGTACCGAGACTTTTTCATGTACTATTTTAGTCTCGGGTATTTTCTATTATCTTCCGCTTGTAAAACATTTGTGTGCTACTCTGATCATTTGTAATTCAGTATTTGACATTCATATTATTATTCATTTGTTGTATGTTTCATTCATAGCCTTGTGGTTTCGGTCCGGTGAGTCATCAATACGTCGAAAGACGTATTGATTACTTGCTAGATCGGGATTACGGCGGTTACCGTCGTGTTCCGGGACCGAGAATAGTCCCCGGGATGCGACAGTAATTACTTGGTATCAGAGCATCGTTTTGGTACCTTCCATGTCATTAGTGTACGACCAGTTTTTTTTCTTCGAGTCGTATACTTCGAGTTATTTGTGTGCGATGCTGATGTCATTGCATGATCTCATGATGTATTCATTCATACGGAAGTCAAAAGTTCATTCATGTTCCAGTAGTTGCCATTCACATTATCTTTATTCACTGGACATTGTTTCGATGACTAATCCTTGTTTCTTTTCAGTCAGTCACGATGCCGCCGCGCCGTGAGGTGGATGAGGTCACTCGTGCGTTCCGAGCTATGGGGAACGTACCACCTCCGACTCCGCAGGACTTGGAGTTGGAGAGGAGGTCCAACTGCTTGGCGACCTTCCTGAAAGTTAGGCCACCTAACTTCACCGGTCTTACAGAGGCCGTAGATGCTGAGATCTGGCTCAAGCATATCAAGAAGCTGCAGGGGACGGTCAACACCCCTATTGAGTACCGAGTAGCTTTTGCAGTTCACTGCCTCACAGGAGAGGCTGATAGTTGGTGGGACACCGTTGCAGACCGCCATGATCTCGATCAGATGACTTGGGATCAGTTTGAGGACTTGTTCTACGAGCAGTACTTTCCCCCGGTCTTGAGAGACCAGAAGATTGGCGAGTTCTTCGGCCTTACACAGGGGAGCATGACAGTCCACGAGTATGTGGTGCGGTTTACTTCTCTGCAGAAGTATGTCCCAGGCCTCACCGAGAAGGTGAAGTCCCAGAGGTTTGAGTTTGGTCTACGGGACTCAGTTCGCCGCGAGTTGCTCTCTAATACCACTCGCACCTACAGGGAGATTGTGAGCGCAGCTTACAAGATTGAGGCTGATCAGGCGACCTTTCCTCAGGGCAGAGTTGACTATGGCAGTAGTGGCAGTAGGTCCCACTCTCGGAGCAGAGACAGAAAGATGACCAAGAGAAACAACAGGAGACCTTTTGGCGGTAATGTCAGTGCTGGCAGTAGTGGCAGTGGGTCCTCAGGAGGCCGGTCGGGGCCATATACTTGCTATGAGTGCGGTCAGGTGGGACACACCCGTTGGCGTTGTCCCAACAGAGACTTGGGTACGGCTTCAGCTTCAGGTTCTTCCAGCCGTATCCAGCCTCAGGGTCAGCAGCAGTATCAGCAGGGATCGCAGCAGCAGTCTTACTCCCAGGTCCCACAGCAGCAGCAGTATCAGCAGGGCTATGCACAGCCGTCTTACCCTCAGGCACCTCAGCAGCAGCCTGCCCCGAGTCAGGGCAGTCAGGCTAGTCAGAGTTCACGTACTAGAGGCCGGAGTGGACGCAGTGCTAGGGGACGTGGACAGGTCTATGCTTTTGCAAGAGGTCAGCTAGCTCTCGATGCCTCGACAGCTCTAGATGGTACGATCATTGTTTCTAATTCAGAGGCTAGAGTATTGTTTGACACAGGAGCTTCTCATTCTTTTATTGCCACGTGGTTTGCGGATTCTTTGGGATTAAAGTCCGAGTCCACGGGTAGCACGTATTGTTTCAGTTCTGCCCTTGGAATGGGGGCAGCCACAGACAGGATCTTTCGCAAGTGTCAGCTGCTGGTCAACGAGGGGAGGTTACTAGCAGATCTTTACCCGTTAGACATTGATGGGTATGATTTGATACTTGGGATGGATTGGTTGGAAAAATACCGAGCTCTCATAGACTGTGAGAAGAGGACAGTCACAGTGAGGACTCTAGGCAAGGACAAGGTGATGGTGATCAGGATGGATGAGCGACTCACACAGCCGAGTCCACTCTTGCGACCATGTTTTCGTGGGAGGAGGACTTTGACTTGCTACAGCATTGTGAGATCGTCAAAGGAGAAGGATGGAGCTAGTGAGGACAGATATATTCCGGTTGTTGATGAGTATCCCGGAGTATTTCCTGAAGATTTACCAGGATTACCGCCACATCGGGAGGTAGAGTTTCAGATTGAGTTGGTTCCAGGAGCCACACCGATTTCGATTCCACCTTACCGTATGGCACCAGCTGAGTTGCAAGAGTTGAAGCTTCAGTTGGAAGATCTTATGAGCAAGGGTTTTATCAGGTATAGCTCATCACCGTGGGGAGCACCGGTGTTGTTTGCCAGAAAACATGATGGGACCCTTCGACTCTGTATAGATTATCGGAAGTTGAACAGTGTCACTGTGAAGAACAAGTACCCACTTCCGAGGATTGATGATTTGTTTGATCAGCTTACAGGAGCTCAGTTCTTTTCCAAGATTGATCTGAGATCCGGTTATCATCAGCTTCGGGTACGGGATAGTGACATAGAGAAGACAGCTTTCCGTACACGCTACGGGCATTTCGAGTTCCTCGTCATGTCGTTCGGGTTGACGAATGCACCCGCAGCTTTCATGGATCTCATGAACAGAGTTTTCCGACCATACCTGGATCAGTTTGTGATCGTGTTCATCGACGACATCTTGGTCTACTCCAAGACCCAAGCAGAGCATGAGTATCATCTTCGCACCATTCTACAGACTTTGTGGAATCATCAGCTTTTCGCCAAGAAGTCAAAGTGCGAGTTTTGGCTTTCAGAGATGCAGTTTCTTGGGCATGTAGTCTCGGGTGCAGGCTTGTCAGTGGATCCTTCAAAGATTGAGGCAGTGTTAGATTGGGAACATCCTCGGAATGTCACAGAAGTGAGGAGTTTCCTTGGTTTAGCTGGATACTATCGTCGGTTTGTGCAGGACTTCTCAAAGATTGCCACGCCACTAACCAACTTGACAAAGAAAGGAGTCAAGTTTGAGTGGAGTGACGCATGTGAAGAGGCTTTTGCAGAATTGAAGAACCGGTTGACCACAGCCCCAGTCCTAGTTCTCCCCAACGGTGTAGATCCGTACCAAGTGTATACGGACGCTTCAGGGACTGGTTTGGGTTGTGTACTGATGCAAAATGGTGGGGTAGTTTGTTATGGCTCTAGACAGTTGAAGCCACATGAGAAGAACTATCCTACACATGATTTGGAGTTGGCAGCTGTTGTACATGCTCTGAAGATCTGGAGGTGTTATCTCTACGGAGCCACCTTTGAGATCTACACGGATCACAAGAGCCTACAGTACATCTTCACCCAGCGTGATCTTAATCTACGGCAGCGGAGATGGATGGAGTATCTTACGGATTATGAGTTCACCCTACGATACCATCCAGGGAAAGCCAATGTTGTTGCCGATGCCTTGAGCAGAAAGCCGAGGTATGAGCTTGCGAGTATTTTCCTCTCTCGCATGGAGGCTTTGGAGACACTGGAGGATTATGATTTGGACGTACGGTTTGGGGATTCTCACGGATTCTTGGCCAGTGTGTCACTCAGGCCCCACATCCTACAGCAGGTGGGGGAGTATCAGTGGAATGATCCAGAGAGCCACTTGGTTCGAGCTCAGGTCTACTCAGGTGAAGCCGACAACAAGTGGAGTGTCAGTGATGATGGACTTATCAGGTACAAGGGACGTGCTTTTGTCCCGAGTGATGATTACATCCGGAAACTAGTGTTGGAGGAGTCACACCGGACTAGTTTCACCATGCATCCAGGAGCCACCAAGATGTATCAGGATATGAAGCGCCAGTTTTGGTGGAAGGGCATGAAGCAGAGCATCGGGGAGTATGTATCCAGATGTGACGTGTGCAGGCAGGTAAAGGCAGAGAACAGACATCCAGCAGGACTTCTTGAGCCTTTGGCAGTTCCACAGTGGAAGTGGGACCACATCACCATGGATTTCGTCACTGGCCTACCCCGTTCACGGGAAGGTCATGATGGGATTTGGGTGATAGTTGACAGGTTGACGAAATCTGCACACTTTCTACCTGTCAAGATGAGCTCACGTACTCAGTACTTTGCAGATCTGTACATTAGTGAGGTGATCAGACTTCATGGGATACCGAAGAGCATCATCTCAGACCGTGACCCACGTTTTACTTCCAAGCTCTGGAGGTCGTTGCAGAAAGAGTTGGGTACCGAGTTGCATTTGAGTTCAGCTTATCATCCACAGACAGATGGACAGTCCGAGCGTACGATCCGTACCTTGGAGGACATGCTTCGTTCCTGCATAGTTGATTTTGGTGAAAAGTGGCATGAGTGCCTATCTCTTGCAGAGTTTGCCTACAACAATAGCTACCACCGCAGCATTGGTATGGCTCCATTCGAGGCACTGTATGGACGACCATGTAGATCACCTACATGTTGGTTGGACAGAGAGAACAGAGTTCTACTTGGTCCAGATGTGATACAGGAGACTTCAGAGAAACTCCAGATTGTCCAGGAGAGGCTTAGAGCAGCCCAGAGCAGGAGCAAGTCGTATGCAGATACACGTCGGACACCCCTTGAGTTTGCAGTGGGAGACTTTGTGTACTTGAAAGTCAGTCCCCGCAAGGGAGTTAGACGATTTGGGGTTAAGGGGAAGTTGGCCCCAAGGTTTGTAGGGCCCTTCCAGATAGCCCAGAGAGTTGGATCAGTTGCATACCGGATTCACCTGCCACCACGACTGCAGCATATACATGACGTGTTCCACGTCTCACAGTTACGGAAGAGCCCACCGGGTGCCCCACAGAATGTTATTTGGACTGATGTACAGCTGCGCAGCGATGCTTCGTACGAGGAGAGACCGTACCGCATCTTGGATCGTGATGTAAGGAAGCTCAGGAACCAAGAGGTTCCAGTGGTGAAAGTTCAGTGGGATCACCATAGTGAGGAAGAGGCCACTTGGGAGCTTGAGTCAGTCATGCAGCAGGCTCACCCACACCTCTTCTGATGTCAGGTAAATTTCGAGGACGAAATTCAATTTAAGGGGGGTAGAGTGTGAGACCCCGAAATTTTAATTTAATTTTCCGACACACTTAGGGTTTAATTCCGATTACTTTTCAGTACGTCGTCAATTTCGTCTAACGTTTTTACGTTAAGACACGCGTCGCCACATGCGTGAAAGTATTTACGGAATATTTTCCGGCACTTCACGTATTTTTCGTACGACTTTTACGTTTAAATTTGACGTTTGGTTATTTGAAATGAATTTTCGAAAATGGTTTTGGTTTTGAAATTATTTTGGGATTGAGAACGAATCGTGGCCGTTGATTCGATGGACGAATCGTGGCCACTCATTTTTCTTTATAACCCTATCTCCTTTCCCCTTTCTTTCCACCTCTCCTTTATCTTTCCCTTTTCTCTCCTTTCCTTTCTCCACTTTCCTCTTCCTTCTGCTTTCCATTTCGAGCCGAAGCTCTCTCCCTCTCTCTCCTCGACAGCAGCCACCAGGCACCACCTTCCGGCGCGCGTCAGCCCTCACCGCCACCACCATTGAGCTCGCACAGCTCCGGCGACCTTGCCTAGACCACCGGTGAAGCCAGCGCCGCCGCCAGCGCCGTCCAGCCGAGGAGAGAAACCCAGAAGTTACTGTGCAGAGCAGATCGAGGTGTTTCAAGCTTTTTGAAGAGCAAGGGACCTCCCAGGCGCCACCAGGAGCCGCCCAGGAGCAAGGAGGAGGAAGGAGGAGCCCGGTGGAGCTCCGCCGGAGGTATTTGGCCGGAAAACACAGTGGAGGCAGAGGGAGGTATAAAACTCGATCTTTTTCCATGTTTGAGATGTTGTTGGATAGCTTAGGATGTTTAGAAGGGGTAGGAGGAGATCAGAAGGCTCGATTTGGCCGGAAAACCGGCCAAATCCGGCGGAGAAATCGATCGGGAACCGGCACGGTAAAAACTCTGGTTTTTACCGTGTCAGTTTTACTTTTTACCTTAACCCAGGGGCAGAGTTACCATTTTGCCCCTAACTGTTTAAGTTATTTACGGTTACTGTTTTTACTATTCACTTTTACTGTTTACTGTTTACTTTTTACTGTTGACTTTGACCGGTTGACTTTGACTTTTTGACTTTGACCGGTTGACTTTTTGACCGTTGACTTGTTTGACCGTTGACCGTTGACTTTACTGTTGACCGTTGACTTTTACTATTCCAAAGTTGACTTTTCTCTTATGCCGTTACTGTTGACCGTTGACTTTTACTATTCCAAAGTTGACTTTTCTCTTATGCCGTAGAACACCTATTTTACGTTTTCGAACACTACGGTTAAACGTTTTAAAGACTTTTAGCTTGTAAACGTGGCAAAAACGACGTAAGTACTGAATAAGAAACAATTCTGACTTCTCACCGGTTCGAGAATCGGAGTGTCAAACAAGTCAAACCCTAATGTCAGAAAGATAAACAAAGAGTGTTTATCGAGTCTTAGTCGTAGTTAGTAGATCCTCGAGTTACTTATACCTGACTATCACTGTTGTCTCACCCACAGACTCAGGAGCTCGTCTACGCAGACTTCAGGAGGACCAGGGATTGGAGCGCAGCCAGCTGTACCATCATACCAGGTAGGGGGAGCACGCCCATTGGGTGAGCCGAAACCCTCTTGGGTCGGCGGCTCTTTTACTTTTACGTACTAAATAATGATGCATTGTTTTAAAGCTTGACCACATGCTTCTTATAGCACTTGGTGTGTGTGTGTGTGAGTTTTGGATCGAAAAGTAGTACCGTCGTCCTGATTTCCGGTGCTTGGCCTGAGAGCGACGGGACCTAGTATTCTAGCACTCCTACGGTGTCGATGACCGTTAACCTCCGGAGGGGCTATGCCCTGTTTATTTTCATTCATATATCCCGCTTACGCTCGTCTCGAACAGAGTAAAACGTGACGTAAGTGTGGCCTGCTATTAGTTGGGCGTTAGCTGGAAATGGACGCTCTCGCTATTCTGCGCACTCGGGCGCTTAGATAGTTGGCCCCGGTTTGCAGTAAAGACAAACCCGGGATTCGGCCGCTCAGATCCAGAGAGTTCTTTCATATGTGGTCACATGTTTTACCGAGCTTTGTGTGCGTGCCGTGCATTTACATTTCCACATGCTCTTTCGTACTTACGAGTACATATACATATATAAGAAATGTTTTCTCATGGGTTTTAAACCCCGACTTGGATGGCTTTGGCCCCATTTGGGTTAGCGAGGACGAGTTGCTCACCTCTACATCTTTTCAGGTCTACAGCACCCGACACTAGAGGAGCTGGACTAGGCCGCGGAGCGTCGGTTATCGTGCACTTCACCTTTCGAGGACTCCCATTCTGGTGTGGTTTTCATGTTTCTTGATTTCCGTATTTTCATATCTTGTAATCTGTTGGATACTCTGAGACTTTATTCGGGCCCAGTGTACCGAGACTTTTTCATGTACTATTTTAGTCTCGGGTATTTTCTATTATCTTCCGCTTGTAAAACATTTGTGTGCTACTCTGATCATTTGTAATTCAGTATTTGACATTCATATTATTATTCATTTGTTGTATGTTTCATTCATAGCCTTGTGGTTTCGGTCCGGTGAGTCATCAATACGTCGAAAGACGTATTGATTACTTGCTAGATCGGGATTACGGCGGTTACCGTCGTGTTCCGGGACCGAGAATAGTCCCCGGGATGCGACACCTTACATTCGTTCTATTTGTGGTTTGTTGAAGGAGATAGAAACAAGACGGTCAATTTGACTCTCAACGACTATATGGCTCTCTACGATTCTAATGGTAATGGATTAATGACGACTAAAAAAATTTGAGGTAAAATTGATATTGCTTTACATGTTTCTAATTTTATTGGAAATGACACATGGGTTATTGGTTCTGGTGCCTCAGATCACATGATTTATGTTAAGTCATTCTTTGTCACGTTATCGTCTTCGTCTATAAAACAAGTTTCTAATGTCAATGGTGAGTTTTTTCCGGTTATAGGTATTGGGTCTGTTTATGTTACACCCTCAATCGTTTTTCATAACGACCTGTATGTACTCTCTTTGTCTCACCATCACTTGTCCGTGTCTCAGTTAACCTCACAACATAAGTGTTCTGTCACCTTTTATCCTATGTATGTTGTTTTTCAGGATCTGTGCACTTGGGCGATAATTAGAAATGAAAACCTGAGAGGAAGACTGTTTCACTTGGATTGCATGTACACTAGAAAGATATCAACACCACAAGGACCAGTTGTTTTGAAAGTGAGTTCTGATCGGTTGAATGAAGTTTGGTTGTAACATCGGCGTATGGGTCATCCGTCATTTGATGTTATAAAGAAGTCCATGTCTTCTCTGTTTTATGAGATAAGTGATTCTAGTCTACACTGTGAAACTTGTGCCCTTGCTAAGAGTCATCGATCTAGTTATTCTTTGAGTTCTCATTCAAGTTCACGACCTTTTGAGTTAATTCATTCGGATTTATGGGGACCTTCCAAAAATTCTACCCTATCAGGTATAAATTACTTCTTTCTGTTCATTGATGACTTCACAAGATTAACTTGGGTTATTTTGCTTAAGAAGAAAGATGCTTGCATAGTTTTCTCTGCCTTCACAGCTTTCCATAGTTTTGTCCGTACACAATATGATGCTTGTATTAAGATATTACGGTCTGATAATGGAGGAGAATTTGTTAACTATTTGTTTCGTGATTATTTTCAATCTCATGAGATTATTCATTAAACCATTTGTCCTCAAACACGAGAACATAATGGGGTCTCTGAAAGAAAAAATTGTCACTTGTTAGACATGGCTCGTGCCTTCCTGTTTAGTGCCAATATGCCCAAGTATCTTTAGGAGGAGGCCGTGTTGTGTGCCTCTCATCTCATCAATCGCCTCCCATCATCTTCTCTTAAAGATCGTATTTTGTTTGAGGTGTTATCTAGTTCTGTCTCAATTCCATCTCTTAATGCATTTCCTGCCCGTGCTTTTGGTTGTATAGTCTATGTCCATCTTTATAAAAATCAAAGGTCAAAGTTAAATGCTAGAGCTCTCAAATGTGTCTTTGTTGGGTATGAGACTCAACAGAAAGAGTACAAGTGTTATCATCTTCCTTCCCAACATTTTTATGTCACCAAGAATGTTACTTTCAATGAAGATACATGTTACTTTTCACCATCTGCTACTCCTAGTCAGGAGGAGAGTGTTTACTTTGAGGATCAGTATAACCCTGTGACCGAAACAAGTCTTGGAATTACTCATTCATCCCAGAGACTTTCTGTTGAACCACAGCAACAAACGGTTCCTGAAGCCATTGACCAGCTGTTTGGGTCTGTTCGACCAATAGAAAAAGACTTCTATCAGTCGAAGGGGGAGCAACCCATCGACAGTACATCATCAGAGGACAATATTTTACAAGGTGGACAACCTACTACTGCTAGTCCAATCTCAACCTCTCCATCAATAGTCTCTCCTGTTCAAGAATCGCCTGAGGTATGTACTAATTCTCTTCCTCTGTCATCTAATAGTGTTGATAATCCTTCTGTGTCTAGTGTTGTTGCTCCTTTATGTGGCTCTACACAAGGTCAAACTAAAATTTTACCATATCGATTAACCTGTGGTCAACCCCTAAAAAAGTATGAACCAAGTTTAAGTGCTAAGGCTTGATATCCTGTTGCTAATTATGTGTCGACCCATAGGTTATCTAAATCATATGTAGCCTTTGTGAATCAATTATCTTCTGTGTCTTTTCCTAGTAAAGTGCATGATGTCATGAAAGATGTGAAGTGGATGAAAACAATGACAGTTGAGATGGATGCTCTTGAAAAAACATTGTACGTGGGAGTTAGTGTTATTACCACCGGAAAAGAAGACAGCTGGTTGTAGGTGGGTGTACACATTAAAACATAATCCTGATGGTTCAGTACATAGTACAAGGCAAGGTTAGTAGCTAAAGGCTACACTCAGAGGTACAGGGTGGATTATGACAAGACATTTGCACCAGTGACCAAATTAATACTATACGTGTACTTCTTTCGTTAGACGCTAACCTTGATTGGCCTTTGCAACAATTTGACGTCAAGAATTCTTTCTTGCATGGTGATTTGCATGAGGAAGTCTATATGGATTTGCCTCCTGGTTATGGTACTTTAACTAGGAAGTCGATAGTGTGCAAGTTGAAAAAGTCTCTCTATGGTCTAAAGCAATCACCAAGAGCGTGGTTCGGGCGTTTCTCCATACTTATGAAGAAGATTAGATTAAGCAACGTTGTGGTAAGGTGACAGCTTAAATTATTTATGTTGATGATATGGCTGTGACAGGTGATGATAGTGAGGAAATTTAGAAGTTACAAGATCAATTATCTTCTGAATTTGTGATTAAAGATTTGGGTAGTTTGAAGTATTTTTTGGGAATCGAATTTGCTCGTGCTGAGAATTGTATTGTGTTGAGCCAGAGGAAATATGTTTTAGACTTTATTGCAGAAACATGTATGCTTGATTGTAAACCTGTTGATACTCCATTGAACAGAATCATCAATTGGCAGAATATTTAGATCAGGTGCCTGCAAATAAGTCGCAGTTCATTGATTAGTTGGCCGACTGATTTATTTGTCTCACACCATACCAGATTTAGCCTATGTAGTTAGTGTTGTGAGTCAATTTATGCATAATTTCAGTAAGACTTATATGGAAGATGTATTTCGTATTTTGCGATATTTGAAGTCTGCTCCAAGAAAAAGATTAATCTTTTCAAAACACAGACACTTGGATGTTTCCGGGTACACAGACGCAGACTGGGCAGGTAATATTACAGATCGCAGGTCTACGTCTGGCTACTTCACTTTCGTAGGTGGTAATTTGGTTACTTGAAAAAGTATGAAGCAAGAAGTGGTAGCTCGCTCTAGTGCTGAAGCAGAGTATTGTGGAATGGCTTTTAGAGTATGTGCGATGTTATGGTTGAGACACTTGTAGAGAGATTTAGGATTCAAACAAAATAAGACGCTGTTTTTGTATTGTGATAATAAAGCTGTTATTGAAATTGCTCATAACTCAGTTCATCATGACAGAACGAAACATGTGGAGGTCGATAAACATTTCATTAAGAAGAAGTTGGATCAGCAGATTATTGCATTCCCATATGTACCTACTGAGAAGCAGCTAGCCGACATTCTTACGAAATCAATCTCTAGTAAGACATTTTATTACTCACTGGATAAGTTAGGCATTTGTGATCTGTATGCACTAACTTGAGGGGGAGTGTTGGCGTGAGTCAATTCATATACTATTAGGATTATGTATTGTTAGAAATATGTAGTATAATTAGTTTCTTATTAGGATTGATATATGTAATCTTGTATACATACTCCATTCTTAAAGGGTGTTAATATATCGTAGAATTCATAATCTATTTAGTTCATCGCACCCTATAATTTAAGTTTCATTTCATATATATAATTTCAAATAGCTAGGGTGTATTATTTAAAGAATAGTGTACATGATACTTCTCCGAATGCTCGAAGATTGTCCACAAGAGTATATCGGATATGTAACGTGCGATTCTCTTTCAGTCTCCAATGAGCCGTTCATTTTAACGATAACTATGCATTTCAATCTAATTAAAAAAAGCTAACATATATTTCTTTTTTGCTTTTTTATTTGTAGTGAGCAGTGACTGCTCATTTTATTGGCCTCATATTTTCCTTGATAGTCCTTGTCAACTACCACCGACCACTCGATCTAAACCAGATCGATGCTAGTGATTTGAGGACCGGATTATTCTAACTATATATCAGCACGCGCATGCTGGTATGATTACATAAACATATACATGCTTCTTCTCTCTTTGGCCACTTTTTCTAAAGTTGCAAAGCAGCTGAGACACATATGGGGGGTTGAAAATAGATAGAAAGAAAAAGAACCAACAAAGAGGCCGGTACTTATAAAAAACAGAGGCCGGTATTATCCGCAATGGTGGACAGTCTGGTTTTTCACTGAAAAAAAGTAGTATAAGCTTTCTTCTTCTTTATATAATTAAGAGGTTAAAAACATGCATGATGTTGAGATATTTATCTATCATTCGAAAAATGATGTCTTGGTAGATTTATAAGGGTTTAAACTATTTTTTTATTACTAATTAGTTTTGAAGTTGAACCCAAACCAGTGACGTAGTCAAAAATCTTAATTAGAAAGGTCAACATTTGAATAAGCAAACACAAATTTTATCGAATAACATGAAATGGTTTTCGGTAGACCATTTGCTGGTTGTAGAAAAAAAAACCAAGACAGCGAGAGAAAATAAGAGAGAGAGAGAGTCAACCTAAAATGTATAATAAGACTATTTGTTGTTCGCCTGTTTGTAGAATGAAATAAGAAGACGACAATATCAGACTATATACAATCACCGGTAATTAAAAAAATAAACTATTGTAAAATACATCTAAAATGTAGAGTGAATTAAGGAAGGATAGAGGACTATAAAATGAACCAAATAATTTAAGAATCAGAGCAATCTTAATGTCATATATGGAAGCTGTTCTAATTTAGTTAATCCGCCTCAACATTTGAAGATAGTTATTTTGTCTTTCATGTCAGAATGACAACATAGAAAACATAGAAGAGTTAAACACTGTACAAAACATACACAAATCAACCAGTTTGAATAACTTAAAAGAGTCACTTGACCTTCTTCGTCAGTGTGGCTACGTCACTGCCCCTAACTACATATATAAATTAGATAAATTAGATGCGTATTGGAAATAACGGACATCCCAATTGCAAAGCCAACATATATATACATAAAGCTTCCAGATTGTGTATCTGAGTATGAGATTGAATGTCGACAGGGGACGTACCCGTGATCATATATAGCAACTTGAATAATTCAAGATTATAAAGCTCGAAAAGGCAAAGACGTACGTGCGTTTTTGTTAGTGGCGTGCGAGACAAACCCCAGTATGAACGACTACACCGGTAAAGAGACTCGATTCTGTGTACGATTAACTGGGGCTGGAGGAATTTTTTAGTGGCTTGATCATATATGTGTTAATGTCTAGTGTTGTTATATTTTAATTAAAATAAGACAGGTGAAATTATTACAATTAAAATAAAAATTATTGATTTTTATATTTTATGAAATAACATTTAAGGGTATTAAGTGAGTTCATACTAGGGTCTAAATTTTAAGTTTAGGGTATCAGGTATAGGATATATGGTTTAGGGTATTAGGGTTTAGGGTTTAGGGTATAGGGTTTAGGGTTTAGGGTATAGGGTTTAGGGTTTAAAAAACAATAAGAAACTCAAAATGGTCTTTAACAATATAGCTAAAATATATATACATATATATATATAAGTTTAATTGTAATAAAACCACATGTCTTATTTTGATTGGAATGTAGCACCACTAGGCATTGTCACGTGGTGCTACGGTAGCACTGAAAAATTCCTCCTGTGGCTGCTGGCTCTACATCTTTTTCTCTTTCTCTTTTCCAGAAATTTGTAGAAGCAGCAGTATAAAAAAGTTTAATCGACAGATTAATAACATTTTCCTCGCCTAATATATACTTAGCCGGTTGAACAATTTTTGTAGCCTAAGTTATCACCGAGGCAACGAAAAATTAATCCGTCAGCTAAGTATATCTTAGGCGACAGAAAATTTTATCTAGTCGATGAAATTTTTATATGTAAATATAAATTCTTATTTGTAGTAACTTATGTGACGAAAAATTAATCTGTCACCTATGTTATATCTTAGCTGACGAAAAAAATCACTTAGACGTCGACGAAACCATTTTTATAGAAAAAATAAATAAAATAAAAATTAATACAATCACTTAGTCGACAAAATATATTATTTTGTCGCCTAAGTTCAAAAACCCTAATTTTTCTGCCTAATTTTTGACGAAACCTCAAAATTAACAAAAACTAATCACTTAAGCCACGAATACATAATTTTTCGTCGCCTAAGTGGCAAAATTTTAAGCGGCAATATTTCCGCTAAAAATTTCATAAAATTTTGAATTTTTTTCTTTCAAAAATTGTAGAGATTCATTTTTTAAAAACTATGTCTATCTCTTTCATCTTTCTCTCCCTCGTCATCTTCATCTCTCTCTCTCTCCCTCGTCTGCTCGCTCCCCCACCCTCCACGACGCCTCCTCCTCCTTCTCCTTCGCAACACCTCTTCCTCCTCGTTCACTCCTCCTCTCGGTGACAGCTTCTAAATTTGGGTGGTGGTGGGATTTGGGGCAGTGGTGGTGGATTTTGGGGGCGGCCGGTGGTGGCATCGATCGAGAATTCAGACAAAGAGGAAAAAAATGGAAAAGAAAATAAAAATATAAAAAAATAGAAAGAAAAATGAAAATTAAAAGAATTTGAATTATTCTTTAAATAAAAATATTATTAATTTCTAAATTTTAACTTTCGTCGACTAAGATTGTAGTCGACAAAATAATTTTTGTCAGCTAAGTTATTTTCTAAATTTTACCTTCTGTCGACTAAGATTTTAGGACGAAATTATTCCGTTGGCTAAGTGATTCTTAGTCGACTGAAATTATTTTTCCGTCATCTTAGTTCTTAGTAGACGGCTCTTAGCCGACGAATCTTAATCGATGGATATTCCATCACCTAAGAACTTAGCAGAGGAAAAGTGGCTAGGGTGTAGGGAGAGGGTGGCGAGACGATTCAATTGACCCTTCTCATAATTGATCATTTAATTGTTTTTTGAATGATAATTATATTATTACACCATATTGACCCTCCTAATTAATGTTAACAATTAATAATAATGTTTTTTACCTTTAATTGGTTCAATTAAATACATGATTTTCATCTCTATTGTTTATGTTTTCTCTAATAAATCAATCTCATAAGGTCATAGAACACTGGTCTAACTTCAAAGTCAAACTAATTGAACATTTTACATAGAGCAATTATGTTATTATCTTATTTTTCTTTTTAAAATATATTAAAACTTTATTCAAATAAAAAGCGGGAGAGCCAAAAATGACAATCTAAAGTCTAATATGAAAGTTAAGAAATAAAAGCGTGTATGCGTCACTCATAACTTTTATGAAATTACATACTTATAACCAAAAAGTATATGGAAATTCTAAATTGCGAGATGAGTATATAAATTAAGTGATCTTGTTAAAATATTATTTGGATAAAAGTCATAAAACCCTATATGACAAAATTGTGAGCCAAAGTAAAAAACTAAAAGTATCGATCACTGACTTAAAATGTAATGAATTGTTTGTAACCTAAACCAACTTATCAACATGCAAAATCAAAGACTAAAATGGATTAAGATTTTTGTGTTGAATATATAAATGAGTAATTATGTTATCAAACAATATTTTTCTTAATGTCTGTTATTTCGGTTTTGCCCTCCTAGTTGAAATTTCTGGCTACGCCACTGAAAGTGACACTTAGCAAGCGAAATAATTTCGTCGCCTAAGTGCTAAATTCCAGTAGTGCAGAGAAGGTTATAGAGAGCTCGATCTCTATGATGCATATGTTGATATTGAGTGATTAGAAATCAGAAGTGCAAAAACATAGTTTGGAGTGATTTGTGATCAAAATGGTGCTTTAATAAGCTCATATGATGAAATAATTGTGAGGGAATCGAAGAGAAGAGAGGCTTTCTCACGAGCTATATGAATATTTTTTCGATTCACTAGTCAAAGCCAAAATTTAGACCTTGATTCCTGAAGAAGGAAATCAATACGTAAGTACTTAATTACGTTATGAGTCAATCAACTCGTAACATATACATCATCATCGACAAATAGCTGAACAACAAATACTCCCTATAAGCATGCCACTTGCTAGAGTTCAACTATCAAGTATATATGATCCTTTTTTTGTCTGCTGAGAAGATGATCCTTTTCCTTTCGGTCCTTTGTATTCGAAAAGAAAAAGGTATATATACCTCCACATGCCCGTGAAGACATCTAACATTCTAACCTTCTAGGGTGACTTGATCAGTTTGGTTTGGTGTCCAAAATAATTTGGAATGTTTGTTTGACAAGTGTGGAGCAAACTAATTACTACCATGGATTAAGCCCAAACCACCCCCTACCATATACCGTAACTGTTTTTTATTATTCGAAAATCAACAAATTATATTATTTAATTAGCAACAATTCAAAATAATAACGCAACCAATTATATTTTTTATAGTGTAGTGGTAAGCACATCCACTATCTTTTGACGAAGTCATGGGTTCGAGTCACCATAAGAGTATGAGTGAAATCATTTGATCATCTTTTTAAAAAAAATAGAAAAAAATGCACCCATAGGGATCGACAATAAAAAGTTATATTCTAAGGTTAACAAACTGAATCTAGACTCAGAAACTAATGTTTTATATGTACCAGATTTGTCTCATCATTTGATTTTTGTTCCCCAGTTGAATGCTATGTCTCGATGTTCTGTAACTTTTTTCCCATATATGTGATTTTTCAATATCTTCTTACCAGAGAGCTTATCAGTCGGGGGTATTTGAGGGACATATTGTTTCACTTGGATCAGACATATGCAAGAGAGAACCCAGGAGCACAGCCTCGCACCGTTTTGACCTCGAACTCTATCCAGCTAAATGAAATTTGGTTGTGGCATCGCCGCTTAGGGCATACATCCTTTAGTGTTATGAAAAAATACACGCCTTCTTTGTTTATTAGTGTGAACGAGTCTACTATGTGTTGTGAAACATGTGTCCTAGCTAAGAGTCATCGTGCTACTTATTCTCCTAGTTTCTCTAGGAGTAGTGTTTCTTTTGAAGTAATTCATTCAGATGTCTGGGGACCCTCTATAGAGCCTACTGTGTTGGGTATTAGGTATTTTGTATTGTTTGTTGATGATTGCATAAGGTTGTCATCGATTGCATCTTTTGAAAACCAAAGATGAAGTCTTTCTAGCTTTTCCAGCTTTTCGTACTCTTGTTCATACACAATACAATAGAATATAAGAGTTCTTCGTTCAGACAATGAGGGGGAGTATGTTAATCATGCATGCTTTCAAACAGTCTGTTCATGCATAACCCGAGCGAGAGTCACATAGATGTTGTAAGAATTTTAAGGTACTTGAAGTAACCTCTAGGAAAAGGAGTAATGTTTTATAAACACAACAACATTCTTGATGTTTATGAGTTCATAGATGCAGATTGGGCAGGTAATATTACGGATATGAGGTTAACATTAGGTTATTTTACGTTTGTGGGAGGTAATTTGGTTACATGGAAGAGTAAGAAACAGAAGGTTGTTGCACGATATAGTGCTGAGGCTGAGTATAGAGGTATGACTCATGGATTGTGTGAGTTGTTATGGCTGAGAAATCGGTTATGTGATTTGGGTGTCAAACCCAAAAGTGCTATGCAGTTGTATTATGATAACATGGCAGCAATTGATATATCATAGAATTCAATACAACAGATCATACTAAACATGCGGATGTTGATCGACACTTCATAAAAGAAAAGCTAGATTGTGAAATTATTAGCTTTCATTTTGTTCCTACTAAAGAGAACAGCTTGTAGATATACTCACTAAAAGAGTGTCTAGGAAGACGTTTTATGACTCACTAAGCAAGTAGGACATGCTTGATGTGTATGCGCCAACTTGAGGGCAGTGTCATCGTGAGTCATATTAGAAATGTAATATTCTAATTATATCGTTGAATTCTACTTACCAATTGTATTTCATGTAATCTCTTATATATATCTCCATTGTAAGAAGAATAAGATATCAGAAAATTCATTCTCCAATTCTTGATATCTTTGACTTTATCAAGGTGGTGAGCATGAGTTTCAAATTTACTTTTACATCTGATATAAGAAATTTAATAACAGAAAATAACGTAAGTAACAGTCATACATTAGTAGATTTTCCTAGGATGTTCCAGGAAATTCATATTCATACGTTAGTTATGGAATGATTTATGAACATTTACATACATTTATTTCATAACTTTATCTTACAGGAGCTACTTTTAAATGTTTGTCTCATGTTACTTACACATGGAGTAATGTTATTGGCTACAAATTTCATGTGAGCTGCATCCCATGTAGCCCTCCACTATCTTCCGTCCTTGGTTGTGGGATTTTACCAGGTTTGCATGTTGTTGGAGCACCGTCTTCCGGGCTGTCCTTGAGGTTTCAGACGCTCACGATCAGTTATGAAATGAGGCTTGTGACGCTTATAAACTTGTTTGTATTTTTAAAAATCATTCTAGTTTCTTAGGATTTATTTTAAAGAACAATTCAAAATTATATTATATCATAGCTTAATTTAGTCAAAATATTTGTAGAACCTTAAAATAATTTCACATCAAACACGATTTTAAAAATAATAATGAGGAAAAAAATTCATATCTAGCGACTTCAAGGTGTTAGCAACGAAACCAAACCTGGAATTATATATATGTACATACCAAAGTAAAATTTGTTGAGTTACTAGCTATAGATGCTTGAGCAGTTTAGGATTTAAGAAAGTTTAATTAAGATTATGTACAACTAGATTGAATTATATCACTAGTACAATTATTGTTTAATTACCTCTACCAACGTGATGACATAGTGTTTAGAAGGGATAATGACTCAAATGCAAACTCAAAAGTTTGAGGCCATTTGGGATAGGGGGTTCTAGGCGGTTGCCAGATGTGCCTACCTTAAGGCAGACCTTGACCGTCTTCGGGTGCTGTGATCTCTAGGACGAAGCCAGAAATCATAACTGAGAGGAGCCGATATAAAATGGTTAATATATATATATATATATATATATATAATAGCTGAAATTTATTATAGTATAAAAAAAGTCTTAAGCTAGATTATATCTTACTCGTTATTCCTATATAACGTAAAAGTCATCATCAAAGATTTTTGAGAACTACTACTTCGATACTAATCGATGTTGGGTAATAATGAAGATTTTTGAGAGTACAATACAAAATTTAGGTTCTACTGATCTATATAAAGTAATTTGCAAGATAAAAGCATAATTAATATGACCAAATAACTATTTTCTCTGAGTAAAGTTTCAAACTGATTAATGAGAAAGTATAATGAGAATAATGGTGTACTTATTCATTGATAGAAAAACATATTTATATGCATTGCATAGAGTCTCCCGAATGATCTAGAACATCTATCAATATTGTATCTTATACTAATAAGGAAACCGGATCAACTAATCATATGTGTATTAGGACAAGACACATAACAGAATGACGAAAATATAATTTCCTTAAACTCTCCCTTATGTTGCGTCCTTAATACGTCACAGTGTTTATGATGTTACCTCGGTAAAAACTTTGCCAAGTAAAACAAAAACCTCATGGGTGAAACAAAAGACTTGGACGAAGGGGAAAAGAGCACAACACACCAACTACAATTGAAGCTAAATGTGATGTAGACTCCCCTTGATGTATATACAACAACTCCTGATTAGTAACTCAATGGCTTGTACCAACACACTTCACATGCTTCAAAAGTAGACTTAGACAACAATTTAATACATAAATCCAGCCACATTATCCTTAGATTAAACTTGCTATACCAAGCATTATATTGATCTTAAAGGAAGAAGGTTGCATAACAACTCAAAACATGAGTTCGCGTTGAAAATCAGATACATGTGTGTCATGACCTTCGTGTACTTAATCAGTCATAACTTATTTGATACAATAGGTATGGACAAACCGTAAGAAGCTCTGGAAACTACACACCTGTAGCTTTCCAACACTACCGGAATCAGTAGTTTGGCCGACGAAAAATTTTCGTCGGCCTGTTAGCCAAATTCGTCGGCTAAGATCTAAGCCTACGAGTTGTCGTCGGCTAAGATGTCGTCAGCAAAGACTCGTCGGCTATGCCTTTAGCCGACAAAATAAAAGTGGTCGTCGGCTATAGTTTAACACTTAGCTGACGACTTATTTTTCTATTTTTCGTCGGCTAAAGTAACACTAAAGCCGACGAAATAAATTGTCGTCGACCTTAACCTAAGACTTTGGTCGACGAACTATAAATATTTCGTCGGCCAATTTAAAAAAACTATAGCCGACGAAATTTACTATAAATCGTCTGCTAAATATTTAAAAAAATTAAAATAATATAGCAGATGAAATATAGTACATTTCGTCGGCTAAATAATACTATAGCCGACGACTTAAGCCATATTTCGTCGGCTAAATGTTAACAAATAAAATAAAATACTATAGCCGACTAATTATGGTAAATTTCGTCGGCTATAGTACTTTTTATACAAAAAAAATCACAAAATTTCTAAATTACCATCCAAGCAAGCTGCAAATTACACAAACAATTTCATATAACCAACAACGTACACCATCAAAAGTAGTCTAAACGTTTTGCATTAAATTATTAATTTATAAATTGTTCATAAACTATAAAACTATATAAAATCTATATCATCTAAATCTATATCTACGCCAGGAGGAGGTTGTGGCGGCTGAGGTAGGGGAATAGGCGTAGGCATGGGCGGAGCCGGAAGTCCCTGAAGCTGGGCATCTGAACTTCCGCCTCTAGCTGAGTCGTTCTGCTGCTGGTCGAGGCTGCCTTTTTTTGAAATCCAAGAGTGGTTTTTAGTACCCCCTCGCCCTTCTTTCCTAGACACCGGCAGTAGAAGTTATTTCCTCGCGGTGGGAATGCTGTGCCCATGATCCTCGCCCCAACCCTGAGATCTGAAGTGTCGATCCGAGACATGGCTTCGGACATGTCTTCCTCTTGCGTGTCTGGCCATGTCCCTCAGTCATCAACTCGTCACTAGTCTACCTCACCCTCGCCTAATTGGATATGAAAAAATAATTAATTAACATTTTGAAATATATATAAATATAATTTAAAAAATTTGAAAAACGTAAAACGACTTACAATATCCTCCTAGGCGTCAGGATATGTCTTCTCGTACGTATAGACGTACTAATTGACTTCTGGATGTTCCCTGCCCGCCTTATCCATCAACGAAGCAAACGGTCTAGAACTGACATGATGGTTCCTTGTGTTGCGTTGCCGGTTCTGAGCGTTCGCTCGGGAAACGGCCTACAAAGGAAAAAAAATAGTAAAATATTTTAAAACGTACTAATTAATAAAAATATAAGAAATTATTATTTTTAATTATCTATTTATGAGGGTTGTTGAATTCTGATATCAGAAGCCAACACCACTCGTACTCCTTGAACTGGAACTCAAGGGGGGTACTAGAACGTTCGTTCCCATGCGTAGTCCAGTGGGTCCGTAACTTATTCTTCCACTCCTTGTACCTACAGATGCCACAAAAAATTATAAATATTATTAATTGCACATATAATTTTGTTTTTTCATTAACTTTTCAACGTACTTTCCCCCATGCATAACGTCTGTCCAGGTGTTCCTCAGGTGCTGGGGAACGTCAAACCACACCTGCATTAAAATATTTATTAATTTAGTTTTTCATAAATCAACAATGTAATGCATAATATTAATTGTGAATTTTTTATACTTACCGACATTTCGTTGTGGACCATGTCTTTAACCTCCTAGGGGACATCACCCTAGTCTGACCACAACATAGGGACTTTATCCCTAATGAGCGCTCCCATGCGGACGGAGTACATCCTCGTCTTCCCGCCCGATACTACGTTCCCATCCCCGTCAGTATCGATGACGATCATTCTCGAGGTACTCACGGTCTTCCCGAGAGCCTTCCCTGTGACGAGGCCTCTCTTCTTCCTTATCGGCTTGGCTCCGACGGTGTCTATCACAAATTGATTATTAATAGATTATTCTTATTATGACATTATAAGAAAAAAAAATTATTTATATTTCATTACCTGAGGGCGTTGGGGCAGACGCGAGGGATTCCGACTCTGTCGCCGATGATGATACCCTTGCAGAAATTAGATCCATACCAAAAGGCACGAAGAGGTACGCCCCTGATGGGGTCACCTGCGGGGGCAGTGGATAAATCGACGCACCTGAGTCATCGACTGCCGGTAATGCCGGTATCAACCGCGGAAGGTAGAGAAGAGGCGGCGACATCTGTACCCAGAAGACCCACCCTTCGAGACAGTAGGGCCCGGAGTCGGTGCCCAGTGTATCTCAGGCATACGTGGGACCGGATTTGGACCAAAACAACTTGGCCTCTAAGATAGGCCTTATATGACACCAATCACGAATACCTTCCGAGATACCTGATTATATCTTCACTGAACTACTAAACTGGTTTGGAACACGGCTCATCTAGAAAAGTTTATTTTACGCCCAAACAATAGAAAACTCTAATCAGTTAAATATAACTTACCGTTTTCGTACAATATCTCATGATCGAATTTTTAAGTGAGATATCTTCATTTTTCAAAATAGCCAGGTAAATGATTTGTCAAAGTGTAACCAAAACTTTTGCCTTACTACTATTTGTAAAAGAAAAATACGTGAGGTTCACTATAAAATAGTAAACCTACGGACTAGCAGATTTTGATTTTGTTTTTGTTTTTTTTTTTTCAGAACTCTAAACACCAAAGAACATAGACTAGTAGACGTAGGGCTGTTTTTTGGACCAAAGCCCGGAAACCTAGATCGGTGCGGCTCAAATCCGGACCGATTGTGTCAGGTTTTGAAAATGAATTTCCTAAGTCGAACTAATCCCATACTGAATTAAATACTACCGGGTCAGGTCAGGTTTCATTTCTTAAAACCTGGACCAGCCTAAAAATTGAAAAATGTATGTATTGCTAGCTTAGGTATCGTATTCCTATTGAGTTACTACCAGCTAATAAATAGCAAAAAACATTATTCATTCACTCTTCAGTCTTTACACTTCAGTGCCTCTCTCTCTTAGTCTCTCCACTTCCTCGTCAAAAAACTCAGAAAACCCTAACCCCCAAATTCATGGATTTGCCCCATAGATATGGAAGAACAAGCAGTATTTGGTGCTTTATTCCAAGCAAATGTGTGACCCCGAAAGTAGATTATTAGATAACCGCCCTTAAAACACTTTATTGCCAGTTTTGATACAGTCGAATTGGGAATGAATTGAATCGAAAAAAATAGAAATTTGTTGACTTACAACATTGTCGAGGGCGACGTCGTTGAAGAAAGTAGATGCGCGGTGAGTGGAAGGGCAGTTGAGATGTCGTCAATGTCTTTGTCGGCGAGGATAGCCTGGCCTTGACTCATCCACTCAGACAATTGCTGCAGCTCCTCGATCGCCTTCATGGTTGAACAAGTAGATCAAAGGAGATATGAGGGAATGAGCGGTGGATCTGAACCCTAGAAATTGAAGATCTCTGTGATTGAGAGAGCGAAGTGGATGCAGGTAAGGCTTGGGTTGTCTTTTCTGTCGTTTTAAAACCTCTTCGCTTCTTCTTTCCTTAATCTGGGAAGGCTATGCTATTTGTAGAAAAAACATGATCATACATCAACCAAAAATCCACTCGTTCCTTAATCTTGTCAATGTTTAATATGTTGTATTGTTGTTCACTATCTTCTATTAACTCAGGCTCACTTTTTACCATAAAAACATTCAATTAAACCTGTTTTATAATAAAAATACGCGTTCTATAAACTTTATTCATTAGTAAACTTGTGTTTGAACTTTGAATTTTTTTTACCCGAAAACCTAAAAAACCGACCCGACCGAACTAGGCATGAAATTATCATGTTTCGTATGAAAGATACATGACTCGAACCAGCTTGAAAATTCCTGGTTCGGGATCGGGTTTCGTTTTCTCTGGCCCGGACCGGCCCGAAAACAACCCCGTAGACTAAAGAAAAAAACAAAACCATAGAACATAGACTAGTAGTTAGCGTTAGAAATGTTGAGAAAATAAGAACTAAAAAATCTAAAACAATGAAAATTTTGGTGGTTTAAAAAATGGAAATCTTAATTGATATATCGATAAATTATCGAATATCGATGAATTTTTTTTCTAAAATTTATATAAAAATTATATATTTGGCTACAAATAGGCTAAATATAAAATATCAGAAAATATGAAAATTAATATCAATACTTATAAAAATTAAAAATTTCTAGAAAATACCGATTTTTTTAAAATATTTAAGACCTTAAAGAAAATAGAAGTTCTAGTTACACCTTTAAATTTGCTGTTTACCCCTCTTATAATTTTTGTACAAATTTATTTCTCTTTTTACCCTCTTGTTTATAGGTGGAACCTAATATTTCTCCTTTACCGGGTTACAATTCAAGAAATAACACATAAGTGTGGTCGATTATTAAATGTGCATCGTTTATTATGCTTGAAGTACTGTTTACAGGATTAAAGCCCAGTCAGATTTGAGAAGCCACTCTGGGTCCTTTGTCAGGGCCCAGTTCATTGTAAAATTGAGGAAAAGCAAGGGAGTTTATTCCCACATTGGAAAAGGACAAAGTGCTGCCTTTAATGCTACTATAAATACCGGTGAGGACCTCCCGGTAAGACGACGGACAACTTCTTAACTACTCTTGAGTTTTCTGCTTATCTGACAGTGTCTGACTTAAGCATCGGAGTGGCTTCCCTCGGTAAACCCGGGGACGCCCCTTTGACGTGTTTGTTCTTTACACAGGAAAACTCGGAGTACAAGGAAGTTCGCTATTTCTGGAACCGTGCAACCCGCTAAAGGGGCCGCGAGTTTACCCGGAAACAATTGGTGCTCTCGTTGAGAGTCGAACTCAAGACCTCCCGCTTAATATTTTGAAGGACGGTGGAAATGGCAGGAGAACAAGATCCAACTAGGAGGCTTAATTTCTCAGGGGATGATAACCCGGGGACCTCCGGGACCCAGTTTGGCCAAACAGATTTGGCAGCAGCATTTGAGCTCTTGAAAAAGGACTTTCTCGCTCAGAAGGAGCAATCTACTCGAGAACATGCCGAGTTAATGACGGTAAGGGAGCAATTAGCAACTATCCAGGCCGAGCATGGGCTTCTTCAAGCAACCTTAACTCAAAGGGCGAATGCCATGGGGACGTCAGCGAGACTTGCTGATATCATCACCCCAGAAGGGAATCCTCCGGGTTATGGAAACCCGCGAACTCTTGACAGTGCATACATACCACCCGCTATTCTCCCACCCACTGCCCACCCTAACCCAAATCCACAAATTATCCATCTCTCCAATCCTTTGTTTAATCACAATCTTACAGGACCTCCTCCACCTCCAGAGCCGTTGTTAAATCAACCACTTCCCCCAGCAGATGCCCAGACCCAGCTGCTTTTACAATTGACACAAACTGTGACCCAACTTGAGCAGCGTCTTAACTCGGGAACGGGACCACAGCAATACCAACCCTTTATTACCCCGTGCAAGCCCATTCTCCACACGGGTTCAAGCAGACAAAAAGCCACCGGAAGCAAAGCCATTTAAGATTAAGAGATATGCCGGAACGGGGTGCCCGTATGCACACCTAGAGTTGTTCCAGTCTCAGTTGGATTCAACCCGGTTCACAGATGCCCAAGCATGCCATGCTTTCCAGGAAACACTCAGTGAGAAGGCATTGAGTTGGTTCCTCAAGTTACCGGCTTTGTCAATAGAAACCTATGGTCAGCTGACACAAAGGTTCCTGTCCCGGTTTATCCTGCTGTCTAGTGCCAACCGAAGCACCACTTCGTTATTCAAAGTCCAGCAAAGGGATGATGAGAGCTTGAAAATTTTTGTAACCCGTTGGCTGTCCACGACTTCCAAATGTGGGCACTTGGACGAGTCAGTAGCATCATAGGCGTTCTTACAGGCGCTCAAACCAACCCGCTTTGTGGTGGAGCTCAGGAAGCAGCGGTTCAGGTGCTACGACGATTTAATTAATGAAGTAACTCGGCAAGCTCAAGCCGAGTATGACACCTTCGGGGAACGCCGGACGAATACCGGGTTCACAAGCCAGCGAGCTGATGGATGGAGAAAGGAAGGGCAGAATAAGAGTGGCCAGGGATACTACGGCAAAGGTTCAAACAGATCAAGGGAGAAGCCAAGAGAAGCTCCATACCAGAGACCTCCAGCCCAGGAAGCAAAAACTCCTTACATTCCGCGATATGAAGTGTTAACCAATTTGACAGCCTCCTATGAAGAAATTTGGAACCGCCATAGAAATGACATTCCCCCAGCTCCAAAAATGAAGTTTCCCAAAAGGGCAGGGCCGAACAACAGGCAACACTGTGCCTATCACAACGAGTCTGGCCACAACACCGACCGGTGCTTTTCCCTTCGAAACACCATTGAGTACATGATCCAGAACGGCAAGTTACAGCAGTATAAGTCACCCGCCACAGGTGTCAACCTGATTGAAGTATATGGGGAGATAATGACGATTCACGGGGGTGGCACCCAAGGGGTGTCTGGTCACCGGGCCAAAAGACTCTGCCCAAGAGGCCCGGAGTTAGAGATAATGCAGCTTCGTCAGGAATGCCGCAAGGAGCTGGTTCCTTGGGATACCGTGTCACTTTCTCAGTCTGAAGACACGCTGAAAATGCATCACAATGATCCTTTCATTATCACTCTTCAGATTGACCATTGGAGAACTCGAAGGGTTCTAATAGACACGGGAGCCGCTGTCAGCGTCATGTTCAGCAGTTGCTATAAGGGGTTTAAAAGAGGAAGAGATAAGCTCTATAGAAACCACGAGCCATTGATCAGTTTTTCAGGTGAGACAACTCAACCGTTGGGGTCTGATCAGCTAACGGTTACAGTTGGAACCGGGCACCAATCCACAAGAATTGTAGTTCCCTTCATAATTGTGGACTGCCCATCTTCCTACAATGCCATACTTGGGAGAGATGCACTCTGGGGCCTACAAAGTTTTATAGCGGGTCATATGCTGCTTATGAAGGTACCTACACCCGGGGGTTGGGTTACAATTCGCGGAGACCAAGAAGCCGCTGTCAGATGCAACGCGATAGCAACAACTCAGTCCCAGCATGAGATGTTTTCGACCGGTTTTTCCCTGTCCCCATTTGACAAACCCGATGACCCCAGGGATGACCCGGATTCTTTGCCCATCAGTAAGACGGCACAAAAGAAAAGCCAGAAGTATCCTGCCAAGTTCTCCCGGCCAGCCCCAATCGAAGCAACAGAATGGATTCAGATTTCAGAGGAATACCCGGAGAGGAAGATTTGCATTGGCACAGGCCTTGACCCCGAGGTCAGAACCCGAATGATTGAGCTGCTAACCCGGAAACAGAAGGTGTTTGCATGGTCATATGCAGACATGCCCGGAATTTCTCTAGAAGTTATGACGCATTCCCTCAATATTATCCCGGGTGTTAAACCGGTAAGACAGAAGCGTCGTGCATTTTGCGCAGAGAAGTACAAGTCCATTCAAGCAGAAGTTAAACGTCTTAAAGACATCGGGTTCATTGAAGATGCAACATACCCGGATTGGTTGGCCAATGTGGTGATGGTCAAGAAGGTAAACGGAAAGTGGAGGATGTGCGTCGACTACACAGATCTGAATAAGGCTTGCCCGAAGGATAGTTTTCCCCTTCCAAAGATTGATCAACTGGTGGATTCAACCGCGGGCCACCCCCAGTTGAGCTTTATAGATGCATACTCGGGATTTAACCAAGTTCCGATGAATCCCGCGGATCAACAGCACACATCTTTTACAACAGACAAGGGGATGTATTATTACAAAGTGATGCCTTTTGGACTCCGGAATGCAGGAGCCACGTTCCAGCGCCTCGTAGTGGGCATGTTTGCAAACCAACTCGGGGATACTATGGAGGTTTATATAGATGATATGCTGGTAAAAAGCCGGGAAACAAGCAAACACCCAGATGACTTGGAGACCATTATCGACATTGCCTTGAGCAAGGGAATGAGGTTAAACCCGGAGAAGTGTGTGTTCGGTGTTTCAGGAGGAAAGTTTCTCGGGTTTATGGTCAGCGCTCGGGGAATTGAGGCAAACCCCGACAAAATTCAAGCCGTCTTGGCCATGCAACCGCCAAAAACCAGGAATGAAGTCCAGCAACTTACTGGCAGGCTGGTAGCCTTATCCCGGTTTATATCCAGGTTAACAGATAAATGTGCCCCCTTCTTCAAAATTCTCAAGAGTCAACACCGCGAGCGGATTACATGGCAGGAAGATCACAATCAAGCTTTTGAAAAGTTGAAGGAATACTTGGCGTCAGTTCCTTCCTTGTCCAGACCTAACCCGGGGGAAATACTCTATCTATACCTGGCGGTATCTCAAACGGCTGTCAGCTGTGCCTTGATAAGAAAGCCAGAGTCTGAAGAACTGCCAGTCTACTATACTGGAAAAGGATTCAATGATCCTGAAACTCGTTATCCAGATATTGAAAAACTGGCCCTGGCCTTGGTTGTAGCAGCAAGGAAGTTAAGACCCTATTTTCAAGCACATTCTATCCATGTGCTCACCAACCAACCACTACAGCAGGTTCTGCAAAAGCCGGCGACTTCAGGAAGACTGGTCAAGTGGGCAATTGAGTTGGGGGAGCATGATTTGCACTTTAAACCGCGAACGGCAATCAAAGGGCAGGCAGCAGCAGACTTCATTGCCGAGTTAATCCCAGCAGATTCATCAGTTGCTGAAACTCTTCCTACACAAGCTGAACCGGAGAGTTGGCAAATATTTGTAGATGGATCAGTCAATCAGAGGCAATGTGGAGCAGGCATTACATTGGTAGACCCAGAGGGTAATATGTTTGATTATGCTCTACGCTTTAACTTCAAAGCATCAAACAACACGGCTGAGTACGAAGCCTTAATCAAAGGGCTCCAACTCGCTAAAGATATGGGCGCCCGGCATCTCCGCATACTAAGTGATTCACAACTGGTAGTGCAGCAGGTTAACGGCGGATTTCGGGCAAAGGAAGCACATCTTTCGTCCTATCAAAAGTTAGCGGCTTTCTTGCTGGAAAAATTTGACACCTTTGAGGTTACTTAGATACCGAGGCAGCAGAATGTGAGAGCAGATACTCTGGCTAGGATTGCAACAGGGGACGATTCCAATACCGAGTTTAAAGGCTTACTGGTGGAGACATTGGAGAAACCAAGCATCTCACTCTCCTTTTCTGAGATTTTCGCAGTGGAAGCAAACCCGCCACCATCTTAGATGGATGAGTTCATCAACTTCATCCAACATGGAACCCTACCTGAGGACCCGGTAGCGGCCAAACGACTACGGGTTCGAGCGGCGCGGTATAGTATCCGTGATGGGAAACTGTATCGACGAGGACATACTTTCCCTGATTTGAAGTGTATTACACCCGAGGAAGGAGACCGGGTTTTGCAGTCGCTTCATAGCGGGGTATGTGGAAATCACTTTGGAGCCCGTAACCTGGCTTTCAAAACCCTAAGAATGGGATATTACTGGCCTTCTTTGGAACACGATGCCAGAGTCGTCGTAGATTCCTGTCTTCAATGTCACCGATTTGCAAGCTTTCCCCGTGCCCCATCAGTCCCACTATCAGTAATCATTTCTCCATATCCATTTTGCATGTGGGGGATTGATTTCATCGGGCCTCTACCCACAGCTCCGGGACAGCTCAAACACGCCATTGTCTCAGTGGACTATAATTCCAAGTGGATAGAAGCTCAACCCCTGGCACGGATCACAACCGCAAATGTTAAGAAATTCCTTTGGAACAATGTCTTTTGCCGGTTTGGAATCCCAGAGACGTTTATCACAGATAACGGGACGCAGTTTGACAATGATGAGTTCCGGGAATTCTTACATTCCAATGGGACAAAGGTGCTATATGCCTCCCCTGCACACCCGCAGACTAATGGACAAACTGAAGCTGTTAACAAGCTCATCAAGCAAGTTCTGAAGAAGAAGCTGGAGGACGCAAAGGGTTTATGGGCTGAGAAACTTCCAGAGGTTTTGTGGGCACTTAGGACAACTCCAACAGAAGCCAATGGGGAGAGCCCATTTCTTATGACCTTTGGCTCTGAGGCAGTGATCCCGGTAGAGATGGAAGTCCCGAGTGACCGGGTACAACTGTTTGACAGGGAAACCAACAATGAAGGCATCCGCCTTAACTTGGACCTCCTGGAGGAACGCCGGGAGCGTGCACATCTCAGAAATATCAACAAGAAGCAAAAAGTGGCTAAACACTACAATTCCCGGGTTATCAAGCGCCCACTCAAACTCGGGGATTGGGTAATGAAGGAGGTTATCCCTAAGCCAACGGGGTTCAAAGCTCCATGGGAGGGTCCATATGAAATTGTTGAAGTCGTGGGCCCGGCAACGTTTTACATCAGGGGTACAGATGGAGTTACGCTTCCACGACCATGGAACGCCCAACATCTACATCTCTTCCCCAAATAGGTACCAAGTTATCTATGAATGTCCAAATTTATTGTCTATGATGTTGTATATAAAGCCTTTCAGGCCCACAATGCATGAAACCCCCTACCGGGTTATGTTTATTAAACAGTTTGTTGAATTGAATGCAGCCTTTAGCGGCCCTACTTGTATGCCTTAACCGGCATTCTCCGATAATCTCCGGTCTACATGACGTGAAATATTGCAAGCCTTAACGGCCTTATTTCACTGTCAAACTCGGCATTCTCCGATAATCTCCGATAATCTCCGGTCTACATGACGTGAAATATTGCAAGCCTTAACGGCCTTATTTCACTGTCAAACTCGGCATTCTCCGATAATCTCCGATAATCTCCGGTCTACATGACGTGAAATATTGCAAGCCTTAACGGCTTTATTTCACTGTCAAACTCGCCAATCTCCGATAATCTCTGGTAATCTCCTTAACTTGAAATATTGCAAGCCTTTCACGGCCTTATTTCAGTCTTTGAAAGTCCTAACGAACCCGTACAGCCCTAGCGGCACTTTTTATTAAACATGCCAAACCGGCAATATGCGTACATTTTGTCAACACTTGTATATTATGCATCACAAATACCGGGTTATTCGACAAGAAGCCATAATTGACCGGTACGGCCCTACCGGGCCTATTGTTATTTTATGAAGATAACATGCCAGACCGGCACTATATATAAATTTTATCTACACTTGTGAGATACGCATCAACTCAACTTGTTATTTTACAGGGAACGTGTTATAGAAAGACATTCCCCCGTAAGGCCGTAGCGGCCCATGGAGGCCCTAACGGACCCATATATCCTAGCGGCACTATATTTATTCACATGTCAAACCGGCATTATATGTAAATTTTTGTACTGTGTATCAGGTTACCGTGTTTTGTCACAGGAAGAGTTGTGCGAAGGAAAAATTTGATTACTTCAAAAAAGATCAATTACAAAAAGTAGCGAACCGCTACAGGTAAACTAATCTATTACAGCAAAAACAAAAAAGCTTAAGGCTCTAATTCATGGCGCTGCCGACCCGCTACCCCCGCCAGTGCTAGACCCGCCACGTCCTCCCCGGGGCTGTATGATGAACTGACCCCTACGGAGAGGTGGCCGGTTTCGAGGACCACCAACAATCCCACCACGGGAAGTACCTCTCCCGGCTGCTGTAGAACGAACCGGGGGACTCCGAGCCGGGTTCGCAGGAGCCCTAGGGTTTGCAGCCATGGCAGGAGTCGACCGGGAGGTGCCTGCAGCCTCGTCGGGTCTGACATGACCTTGGTGACCATCATAACCAGCCTTGTCGAGCCAGCCTTGGCGAATCCCAGCGCTAACAATTTCGGCGCGAGCCTCGGCCCTTGCCGTCCGCAGCTTCAGGTCAAACTTGGGGCTCGCCAGAAACTCGGAGATAGCAGAGTCCTTGGCCCGGGAAACTGCCTGGATTAAATCTCCTTTTTGTTGCTCCAGGGAAGTAACCTGTTGCTGCAGCGCCTGGTTTTGCTCGGTCAGCTGGGCTATAGCGGCGTCTTGAGCACACCGGTCCTCCCGGTGACCCTCGATGACTTTCTCCAATTCCGAGTTCTTGGCCACCAAGTCTGCTATTTGTTCTTCTGCCTTGGCCAACTCCGCACACGACGCAATGGCTGATGCGCTTGCGAATTCCCGGACCCGAGCCAGGCTTTCTTCGCTCGCCGTCACCTGGTCCCGGGCGGCCCGGAGGTCGTCCCTGAGCACTCTTTCTCGCTCGGGGATGTCTTCGTTTATGAGCCGGTCAGTTGCCAAGTACGACAACCTGACAGCCTACATAAAACAAATAACGGGTTAGTACAAAGAGACAACAAAAAAAAACAAAAAAAAAAGGAAGAACGGGTTAAGGAAGAAGACAAACTTACCCGCATCAGTTTCTCCTGCGTCCTCCGGGCTACAATCAACGGGTCCTCATGCTCCAGGACATAGGAGTCGGCGGCGTAGTTCTTCAAATCCGCTACCATCCTCTGGATGGCCACGTCCGCCATTCCCGCGCCCGCCAACTCCTCCATTATTTCAGTAGTGTCCCGGTGCTGCTTTCTCTCCCTCCTCTCTTTCCTCTCCTTCCTTCTCTTCCTCCTCTCGGACCTCCCCGAGCTGGATGCCTCCCGGGTGCGTTTGCGAGAGGGAACGGGCTCCACTTCTTGAACTTCGTCACTCCCGTCACTCCCCTCCGGGTTCTCACTCCCTATCCCCCTTTCCAACCCTCCAACCTCTTCACCCCCGTTGTCATCCTCTTCAGTAAACTCCTCACCGGGGAGCACAGACGAGGGAACCGCGCTCATCACCGGTTCTTCAGTCTCTTCATCGGCGATGGAAGATTCCCTTCCCGGTTCTTCAAATAGCGGGTTATAATCCACCTCTGAGGGATTCCCTTCAACTTCCTCTCCCTCCTGGAAAACCTCTGGCCCGAGAACCTCAGCCAAGTACTCGGGGACCTCGTTGTAGTGCAAGACGTCAACATGGAACTGCTGAACATCCCCTTGCTCGGCGTCTGGGCGCAGGAAAGCCGCTTTTGTTGTCAGGTCGATATCATATGCTAGACCCTCCGCCCCTTGCGTCCGGATCCCGGCCCATACAGCTTTGTCCTCGAAGCCGTCATATATTCCCGGGTTCTTGCGTTTCGTGAACTCCATCGGGAGAAGAGCTGCAACAAAACACATAACCCGTTAGACAGGAGCATGGACAACAAAATTTGGAAAGGACACGCGACAAACCTGGGAGCTCCATCAACCGGCACCTGCTGTACACATACAGCCTACAAAGCCGGTACGAACTCCGGTCATCTTGACCCCGGAAGGCCCATAGCATCCTCCGGATCTTTTTCTCCATCACCGGCTCCAAAGGAATGTCGGGGACGTCTGCAACACAAATAACGTATGTAAGTACAACTCGGGAAGGAGAAAAGAGAAACCCTAAGGGAGACGACTTACTCATCAGTGGCTGGAAGTCACCCGGTACTTGAAGCGCGTGTCCCGGGTCTTGAAAGTTTCTTATCAAGAAACTTTTTTCCCTCCAGGTCCGGCTCACGGAGGTTGGCAAGTCCTCAATGATCTTCTTGAAAACCGCTTTGGACTTCAGTTGGATGGTCCCACTGAAACCCGCCTTCCGGGAGTACTCGGCCCGGTACATGGTGTGTAACTCGTGATAGGTGGGCATCTGCTGCTTTAGCACCTTGTACATGACGCACAACCCTAGTAGCTGCCTCCACATGTTCGGGCCAACTTGCCCGATCGCGAAGTTGCTCGCAGCCAGGAGGTACTGCACCTCCACCTTTAGCGGGAGTGACAGGCCGCAGCGTAGCTGGTACTCGTGGCATAGCGTCCACCCATCCCCGGGAGCGAAGAACTGATCCTCGGGTTCTAAAGTCCGAATTTCCACAGACTCGGGAATCTTCCAGTTGCTCCTTAGCTCCACAATCTCCTCCGCGGTCAGTGAGTACCCGGGAGGGTCGAGAGCGGTCCCATCAGTGAAGGTTACTGAGGCAAACTCGGGGACGTGAGCATCCATTGCGGGGTTTGTCATCTGCAAAACAAGAAACACGGGAACGTCGTCAGAAACCCAGATAACCCGGCGACCACAAGGATAAACTCACACACTAACGCAGAAACCCAGATTGGAACCCAGAAACAGTACACATAATCGATCCAAAACACTCAAAAACAACGGAAGAGGAAACAGTACCTTACTTGTGAGGGTTTGAAGGGCTTTTGAGATCGATTTGAGTTTGGAAATCCAACAAGCACAGCGACAACAAAGAATGAGAGCAAAAGCACGAAAAAGTTATCGGTTTCGAAGGTGAGACAAAACTGTCACCCTCAACCCCTATTTATACAGTTAGAGGCGTACACTGAAGGGACGTTTCGGTTTTTCGAGAAAATCGCCACGTGTCATGCATGCCGCGTCCCAAAACCGAAAAACTTTTCAGTTTCCCCCACTTCAAACTGAAAACTTTTCGGTTTCCCTCACTTCAAACTGAAAACTTTTCAGTTTCCCCCACTATAACCCGGAGACGTCGTTTTCAATTCTCAAAGTGAACGTGTCTGCGGGGTACCCTTGCGTACGGACTTGGGGGACTGGGTACACCGGGTCTGGATTATAACTTTGTAACCCGGTAAAGAAATGATTTCAAGTCCCCACCCAAGCGTACCCCTTGACTGAGGACTTGGGGGACTTGTTTATAGGTGGAACCTAATATTTCTCCTTTACCGGGTTACAATTCAAGAAATAACACATAAGTGTGGTCGATTATTAAATGTGCATCGTTTATTATGCTTGAAGTACTGTTTACAGGATTAAAGCCCAGTCAGATTTGAGAAGCCACTCTGGGTCCTTTGTCAGGGCCCAGTTCATTGTAAAATTGAGGAAAAGCAAGGGAGTTTATTCCCACATTGGAAAAGGACAAAGTGCTGCCTTTAATGCTACTATAAATACCGGTGAGGACCTCCCGGTAAGACGACGGACAACTTCTTAACTACTCTTGAGTTTTCTGCTTATCTGACAGTGTCTGACTTAAGCATCGGAGTGGCTTCCCTCGGTAAACCCGGGGACGCCCCTTTGACGTGTTTGTTCTTTACACAGGAAAACTCGGAGTACAAGGAAGTTCGCTATTTCTGGAACCGTGCAACCCGCTAAAGGGGCCGCGAGTTTACCCGGAAACACCTCTTGTTAAAAAAAGAAACGAATTCACCTTTAAAAACATTAGATGTGAACTCCAATGAACGTTTGTTTTGTTTCATCCCAAATCTGTGGTATGTAATTAAATGCCAAGCTTTTCTTTTCTATAACAAACTAACAACGAATTGAAACTCGGGCAATTAAAGAAGACGAGACACAATCACTTAACTCAAACAAAGAATTACAATTCGAAGTGCCAAAGAGCCTTCCATCTTTCTACCTTCTACCCATTTCACAAGCAATTAACTGACCCAAGCTTGCCCAAACGAAAAGACAAACCATTTTGTCTCATTCCTCTGTAATTATACTTCACTATTAAGGAATTTTCACAAACTAATGTTGGTTTGGACTAAAAGTCTGTTGAAATGCCGTTTACAAAGTTTGGGTTGATTACTTGATTTTCTTTTGTCTTGTATCTTTCACTCTGGCAAGTTTCAATCTGAAGCCAACCATCTTTCCTTGATTTCGTTTCATATATGAAAATCAAACAATTATCAAAGCTGTTGTGCTTAGATTTCAGATCAAGCTTCACTTTTTATCGAACCCGTTGTTGGTTATGTAGAGATTGATATGAATGAAACATATGAGTTGTAGCTATATGAAATGAGATGGACTGATTCTGTCTCTACAATTTAGAAAAATGGACATAATCGGAGGTTTTGTTGTTTTCACCGGATAAGAAAGCATATAGCTAGAGTGGGTGAAATAGTATTTTTTAAAAGAAGTGTAAATAGTAAATTTAGATGTCCAACTAGAATCCTTTTAAAGAAAACCATGTGATCCGAATAAAAAAGTTACCATTTTGCTAACAACAGAGCAGTTAGTGTTTGTGGCTTTGAACCTACTAGGTGAAATGCCCGCGCCAGCACGGGTCGAAATTATGTAATTATCGGAATTGTGTAATTAGATAATTGATGCAGTAAATCTGCATTGTTTGCCATTTAAACTCATGTAAAAAAACATGTCATTTTAAACCCTTTGGAAGAATTTATATTACATGAACAATTGTAAACTGAAATCTTTATCATTTGAACTCAAACGCATATAACACGCATATAACTCATAGATAATAACATAGGTCCTTGCTATTGTATCATTTGGAAGGAATTGTCCTTGTATGGACAATTGAAATTCTAAATAGAAACATCCCTCAAAATAGAATATATGATCAGATGACCTCCAAAATGTAAATTGAAAAAAGTGATATACCATTTGAGTATAGGAATAAAAGAAAGTTTTTTATCAAAAACGAAAAAAAAAATTAAGTTTCATGACATATTTTTGCACTGAGCCCTAATGACCCCAGTTTTCATTCCCTTTTTGGCAGACTCTAATTTCCAGTAATAAATCCAAATTTTTTAATCACCCATCTAATTTTCAGCCACTTTATTTATAAGGGAAACAATTAGTGCAGCTATTTACCAAAACGGAGAAAAAATTACATGATATAAAAAGGAAATTTTGCATGGCCTTTAAATAAATAAAGAATTTAATTGATAAAGAACCCAAAGTTTATGAAGAAAAGCCAAGTATCAAGGTTCTAATGCTCAAAATGCTTTAGAGATCAATGTGAGGCTTCTCTATGTCACCTAATTTGTGCCTCAATTGCTTCTCTACATTCTTGAAATAACCCAACTAATCGATTGTTTAAGCCTATCATGACGAAATTAAAATTTAATTGCCAAAATCAATCTTTGATTAAATTAATTTAAACCAAGATCACATACAAATCCTTGATATGTTTCAGATATCCTTGAAACGCCACAACCATAACACCAACAGAACACAAACAATCCCACACCATACCTAGAGAAACCTCACAACCACAGAAACCCATGCAAACACACCCACAAAAGCGAAAACCAAAATTGAGAAATACTATATCTTTGTACTTCAGAATGGAATTTTAAGCAAACTACTTTAATTATAGATGAATTACACATTTTGAGTATCACATACACAAAATCTAGGTGATACACAGTTCAAAACTCTGGTGTCTGTATCCAGAATTTCGTAGTTCAAAATGGTTAGGCTTGATCAAAAGATGTGCTACGTAAGTTATGCTGGTTTAAACCAGATCCTTAAATGAGTCTTCAATGTCACATCCACGGTTTGCAGCTGATTCGGTGTCCTTGTAAGGACAGAAATAGTGAAGCATCCAAATATAGAAACTTAACCAGTATCACCGGTGGAAAGAGCCTAAGAGTTGGAGGGAGCCAAAATGCTACTTCAATTATATACAACTTATAAATTAGAGGTGCAAAGAGATCAACAACGTTGTAACAATAGGTTCCCGAACAAATTCTATGCTAAGCAAGGAACCAATACTGCAGAGATTTGCATTTCATATAGACTAATATTTAAAAACGTGTCAAGTTTTGTAGATACATGAGATAAAGCAATTAATTGCCACAAAATCACATTGCAATCAGAAAATTATTAGGGAATTACACGAATGTTAACTTTATATACAACATTTCAGATAGGCAAGCAAGAGAACTCATCCTTTTACAACTCACCACCTAAAAAGCTATTCCACATATCAATTTGATTAATTTAAAAGATAGATAAGCCAGTAAGTTTCCAAAAATAGTAAAATATAGTATCTTTGTTTTACTGAAATCTAGTTTCCCCTCAAATAAGCGATACCCTATTACTTTCTTGCTTGTTCCATTTGCGACTGTTTTGAATCTAAGATGCTTTGAGCTGGAAATTAATAGAACAGTAGAGATCATAGGTATTGAAAGAAATATTATGTTCATGTAGTCATCCCTCTATCATATATCCTATATGGTAACAAAAATAAGTGAAAAAAAAGCAGTCAATTCAACTCAACAAAGATACTGCCTTCCAAAATCAGATCATGCATTGAAACAAATGTCGGCACTAACCTCTATACTTTCCATGACCAGAACAGATAAGTTATCTTGTAAAAGCACCACCAAACTCTTCTAAGTTCTATTATAACTTCATAAACATAAAACATCCATTGGTTTGCCTTCCATACACTGAATATTCTCCTTCCCATCGTTGTATTGACACCCTCCATTATAGTATCTTCCATCAAAGCACCATCTTAGGGTACTTACCAAAGCAAAATAAAAAAGCAATCATTTTGATGCGACAGTAATAATGATAGTTAAACATGTTTGTGTCTGTGCTACTGATGATTGCATGAGAAGATCCTAGTGGAAGATTTGAACCTTCGTTTGCAATTTGAAACAACTCATGTTATGTAGTAGTAACAGGCAAAGTAAACTATAGTTCACATATTTTATATAATGAAATCATGTTACAAATACATTCAATCATGTAGCAATGTAGATAGAAATCAATAAGAGGCCTGCATTTGCTTTTTCCAGATTTTTAAATTCTCAATCAGAACAATAGTCTTTTTTATATGCAGCATTTGCTCTGAGAAATAGAGAAGTCCATAAGAGACAGTTGCAAAAGAAAAAAGGAAGCATACTTGTATCTAAAGTTTAATCAGGCACATGATCATATTTTAGATTTATATTTAACATAGCTAGTTATCAAATAAAGTTTAATTACAAAATGATTTAAACTACAAAGTTACAGTCATTACACTAACTCCTTCAGTTTTTATACAAATATCATTTACACTATGCAACATACAGTGTGTAACAGCTTACTGTATTCAAATATGAAAAATGAAAAAATAAGAATAATCTTCATAGTACAGCCTTTTTCCGTTTCCAGGAGATTTTTCCTACACAGCAAACTAAAATATTCCGTCTCCAGGAGATTTTTCCTACACGGAATTAGTGTAAAGATCAAAAGAAAATTATGACCAGAGTTGAGGAGACATGAGAGTAGGATATGCAAATTTAAAATCTACATCTCTACTTCACGGAATTGACTTGAAAAAAGGAAGCAATTCAAACTTCAGCTTGAATATATAAATATGAGAGTAAAAAATATAAACATGAGGAAAATGATTAAATAACTACACTATATATTGAGTCTGCTTCAGTAATTATAAACTTCAGCTCTATCTCTATCAGGTTAATAAATGACAGAGAAAGGTAAAATGCGATATTTGAGCAGTTCAAGAACAATAACCAAAGAAATCTTCAACATGTTTGTCTCCAGACATGCAATGCTCTCAAGAAGAAACATGTCATTTAAACCGTCATTTAAACATCCCTTGAGACTTAAATTACCTCTATGATTCTGTCCATTCAAAATGTTTCCTGCAATAGGATGATGGTCTGCATCAATGTTCCGGCATCAATGTTTCTCCAACTATCCCATACCATATTCCCTGCATCCATATACCGTTAGCCTTTTGGTTTTTCTATCATTGATTGAAAAATGTGCATGCACCAAGATCTAATTCCAACCACATAGTAGCATCCCACATTCACATCTCCAATTCCCTCATCAGTTGCAAGTGATCCCCAAACGTAAACCCCAATATCCCCCTTCCTACATTTCATAATTGTTTTTAAGCATGTGTTCCTGTATTCTAAGCTATGACAGTTTTATACAAATCCTTCCATATTAATTGAAATATCTGGGTTTTTGCATCCATTTCTTCTTCACTTTCTGTGGTTGTGATCACGCTATTGGATCCCCCACACCTTGATAATATGAAGTAATTTGCAATTAACTTCATCATGCATGATTTTGAAACAGGAAAACTACGGTTTGTTGTACATTCGAATTTTTGAAGCTGGTGTCTTCCATAATTTTTCATTATCTGAATTTTTGTCTGAAATATTGGCTCTGATAGGCAATAAATATTGTTTTTATTTCCATGACCAACAAAAATTCACAATCTTTCACCTTATCATCAGCGACCCAATTACTAAACTCACTGTCTTTCACATTATCAGACCTCAATTTAGTCTCAGAATCATCAACTTTCATTACGAACAAACGAAAAAAAACGATCTGATATTGTAATCAGGAAAGAAAAAAACCGAATGAAAGAGAAAAAATTTACCTGAGGAGTGGGTTTGGAGAGATTCAGTCAACCTTGGACAGAGATCAGCAAGATGAAAGGAAACGGAAAAAAAGAAAGGAAGAAAACGAAGGTCAGGAGAAACTGGACCAAGCAATCCCGATCGAGTTTTGAGGAAACGGAAGAAAAAAGAAAGGAAGAAATGGTGGAATGACAGTTTTGCTCTTTTGTATAGTAAATGTCTCACTGGTTGAGTGGTAAAAAGAGAAAGAGGGTAGGAGCAACCAATGGCAAAATGGTCTTTTTAATATCGTGGCTTGGCTGGAGCAGCGCTAACCTTCGGCTCCTTATGAACAGTGGCGGCTCTGTTCCAAGATTGTTATATAGGAAATTATCGTTTCGGACCGAGCACTTTTTGGTACTTTAGCAGTTTAAGCCCACATAAATACCCGAAATCAATTTCGAGCAGAAAACAGTAAAGCTCACCAAAAAAGGGGATTTAGGGTTAGGGTTTTGAAGCTTCAGCTGTTCCACTCAATTGGATTAACACTGCAATGGAGGCCGTTGGAGAGATTACCGAGGCTATGAACAACGTCAACATCAACAACTCAGAATCACACAAGAAGAATCGAATTCAGGTCTCAAACACCAAGAAGCCCCTCTTCTTCTACGTCAATCTCACCAAGGTATAATCCACTTACCTCAACCCTCTTCCCTCCTTATCTGTGCTTTGTAGGTTGATTTGCTTCTGGGTTTTCTCTTATTTCTGTATATAGCTCTGTTTCTGCTGAGTCCCGATTTTGGCAAATTGAGCTTAACCTGGATATAAGGGGAATTTGTGGGTTTACAATAAATGAAGTAGTGTCTTGTATTTCCTTAAATGTTTCGGAGTGTTAGTTTGTTGTTCTGAATCGATTTGTTTCATTAATTATGTTTGTGTGATGCACCTGTTTGCAGAGGTACATGCAGCAGTACAATGAGGTGGAGCTATCTGCCCTGGGAATGGGTATTACATCATTCACCTGTTTTAGTTTTGATTTTTTCTACTACTGATAACTATGTGTAGATCTGTGTGAATTTGATTGTGCATTGTGCTGTTAAGTTATGCTGTTATTGATGTCTATGTAAAATCAACTAAATGGCGATGTGCTTAAAAATGGTGATGAAGTTATGAAAATCAAATAGGTCATTTATTTAGGTGCTGATTGGGTGTGCTATGTTATTAATTTAGTTTTTGGAAGCTTTACAAGTGTTCAGGACTCGGTATTTGCCTTTCTATTGGTCATAGTCTGCGTAAGCTGGGCTCTACAATTGTTGATACTACAGTTGGCACACCTGGGAAGGGTGATTGACAATTTGACCTTCCAAATAGTATTGGGTTATCTGGAAAAGAACCCATTGGTCCGTCCTATGTTCCACATGATTATTACTAAACCTGTAATGGAGGAGGGTTATGGGCTCCACTTTAAGGGTTGACATGCTTTCTTAGTTTGGAATGGTTTACTTTCTTATAGAATGGAATTTTAGAGCTATAGAAATGTACAACAGGGATATTTTGGACAAACTTATCATCTTGAAATATACTCACAGAAAGATTACCAATGTTCAACCGGAAGGTTACATAAGGTTTCTAGTAATATCTTTTTTTTATTGGCTGTTTGGGAGGGTATTCCTGAGAAGTGCGTAGTGAAGGGTAATCTGAAGTAAAGTTATGTAACTTAAATGAGGTATTGTTCAAAGCTGCATTTTGTTTTGGTGGGGAGTGGATGCCAAGAATTCCATACATCACAATGAAAGTGGTTTATAATTGGAAGCATATTTTTGTGTGGATGTAGATGATTAGGATATCAATTAAGTCGTATATATGGAAGCATAAACATATTCGTATGTATTTACGAAATTGTGTGGGTGCATCAGGAGATTGGAACGGACCTTCTCCTTAGGCTTAGAAAAACTCCCACTTGTTGTGATTCAGATATCCATAGGAATCCCCCTCATTGCATTTTTTTTCAATCGTGGCAAACAAATCTCATCATCCCTATTCCCACATGATTGAAAAATAACTAAGTATAGTAAAATAAGTCAATTATTTTGTCGTAGCAGGATCAATGCACTGATTATGTTCTTAACCTTAGTTTATGTTCCTTGGGTATCAATGCTTTATGCACGGATTAATTTCCTATTTTTCTATTGCAGCTATTGCCACAGTTGTCACAATTGCAGAAATTCTGAAAAACAATGGGCTGGCTGTTGAGAAAAGTGAGAGTCCAGTCCTTTTTATCTTTCAGCAAAGCAATTAACAATTGTCAAACGTATTCATTTTTTCCGAATATTATGCAGAAATCATGACATCAACTGTTGACATAAAGGATGATTCTAGAGGGAGACCAGTCCAAAAAGCCAAGGTATGTGGATATGATAATCTAATAGAAAGATTCCTGCTAACTTGGAGCTGAGTTTGTGTTTTTTTTTCTCCTGTATCAGGTCTTGTTTAAACTTAAGTCACTGTATATGAAAAATATCATGTTATTTTTGCAATTATCATCGACTTATTGGGTTGGTCATATTTGTCTACATAAATTTATATTTTCATCTTGTTCGGATGATACAAATAAGCTCTGTATCATTCTTGCTCCATGCAAACCACAATTATCTGTGTTTCGGTGTATTAAGCAATTTGAGTTGCAAGGTTAGTCAATTTGATGGACTTTCTTGACCTTCTAGTGATAATAGGTTTGGGGTATGCTTAGGATTGCAAATCGGATCAGTTGAAGTTATATTGGAAGATATTCGAGCTTGAAAACCCTCAAAAAATGATTTAGCTAGCTAACATTAGTAAGTCTCATCTAATGAGTAAAGAATAATGCTGGTCGTTATTTGCTATTGCTTATCTATGTGTTGATACTCTTTAGAAGCTGGATTAGGCCTATGCTTTTTTTACTTTAACTTTTGAAGTATAACTCTTTCTTGAACCTCATCAGCTACTGTTTCACAAAGCTAGTTTAGCTTTTCATTTAGCTAGTCTGCCACCCGCTACAGCACCCGACCCCCACAAATCCAGATTTCCAGAGAAGATCTTCAATAATCAATAGTACCATTGTGACTATATACCCACTACAGTACCCCTACCTTGACACGCCCTTGACCAGAATGAGCCTTGTGCTGTGAGAAATTTTGATAATTGACCTTTTTGAGGTGATTGAATTGATTTTTAACCACATTTTTTTAAGAGTTGAAAACTAACCATAAATGTCCCATATATAACCTATAAGCCAAATTCCTCTTTTTTTTATTATTTTTTATCTGCTTCATTGATCGTTAAATCAGACTGGATCAAGAACTTTATTACCCAAGATTTTTCCTTTTCCTCTCTTGTTGCACTGGCCACATTCAATTGTGTATATATGGAGTCTTCAATCAGTCTTGTGTGGCCAAATTGACTTGTAGAATTTTTATTGTTAATTTGTTAACAAAGGAATAAAGTCTGAGAGTAGGATGCTGATATGTGTGTAATTGTTAGATTACTTTGTTGCAAGGAGAACGGAGTTCTCATCATATGGATTAAATGGTACCTGAAAGCTATACACTAATTCCTCACTACAGATTTAGGGTGGTCATCTAATGTTGACCTTTTTAATCGCTCTCATAATTTAGGCACCCAAACTGTTTCATATTATCATATGCAATTGCTTAGTGATGCCAATTACTTCTTTGTGTTATCAGTCTTCAGCCATGATTGTTTATCAATTTAAGTACTGTATTAATCACTCAGTCTATACAGCAATATATGATGTGAGATCTTGGAGCAATGGTCTTGGAAGATTTTTTGGGCACTTGGGGAATCAGTAGGGATCGATGAAAGTTTTCCCTGTTCTTTTTATTTTTATAAAGGAAAACAAAAGGATAAGAACATATGAGTTAGACAAATTTAATTAGGGGCACTAATAACATTTGATTCTTCTATATAGTTATTTTTCAACTCTTAAAAAAACATGATCAAAGTTCACACACCTTAAATAGGTCATTTATCAAAATTTCTCTTGTTCTGCCACTCTCGTGAATAGAAATACAATAATAGTTCCTTTGGAGGCGTGTTAATTGTCTTGTTTTGCTAGTCTCTTGAGTAGAAATAGAACTTTTAATTCCTTATTGATTATTGTTGTTGTTGGGCTGTAGATTGAGATATTGCTTGGGAAGACAGCAAATTTCGATGACTTGATGGCTGCAGCTGCGGAGGAGAGGGAACTTGCAGCGGCAGAGGCTGAGGAGCAAAGCTAAAAGTAGTTCCTTGTTCAGTTGTTTGAGGCTTTTGCATCCTGTTTGGCTGGATTATGTACTCTAAATATGGTTATGGAAATAAATTTTGCTTAAATATATTTTTGAATTGTAGAATATGCATGAAGGCGTTGTATGCATGCAACTTCTTTCGTCCGTATGTGTGTACTGCACCCAGTATGAGATTTAAGACGTCAACCGATTATTATCTCCCCTATAAACTGTATTTGGTTGGTAAGATAGGAGTCATAGCATCCCAAAGTGACCATCAAATGAAATCAACTAGGATGATGAGAGCCTTAGATGTGTAGTTGGCTTCACACTTGTGGGTTTACAAATGCTTTTGCCATTTGGTGTTAGGACAAAGGAGATATTTGAGATAATCTGGGAGTTTGGAGAGGGTTGAAAATTCGGATAAATCCATGTATCATCAATCCGGTGGGTTTGGAGTGATTGCAGAGTTCATGTTGATGATTCTGTGGAGTTCAGGACCGACATCAAAAGAATTGTTCTGGGTTATTTTTAGAGTTTACAGTAGAGCTAATTTGCCTCGTGATGCGATTCGAGGTTATAGTAGAATGGTTGAGTTTGGTATCAAGCCCAGTGTTCATGATGTTGATCAGCTTCTCTATACATTATGTAAAAGAAAGCATGTCAATCATGCCCAGGAGTTTTTTGATAGTTAAGAGTGGGTTGAGTTGGGTGCGAAAACTTATAGTTGATGTCGGGTTGGGCAAACATTTGTGATTCGGATAATGCAGGCAAGCTGTTTGATGAAATGACTGAGAGGTTGTTTGGTGGATGTACCTGCGTGTAATAGTTAGTTGGAGGCTTTGTGGGAATGTGGATGAGGCTTATAAGATATTTCGCGAGATGGGTTCCAAAGGAGTTGACCCAGATGCTGGTACATACTCAATTTTCATTCCGGCATATTGTGAAGCCAATGATATTCATTCGGTTTTTAGTGTGCTTGATAGAATGAAGAGATATAATCTTTTGGCTAATGTGTTTACGTACAATTGTGTTATCAAGAAACACTGTAAGAATGAAAGGGTGGAAGAAGCATACCAACTTTTGGATGAAATGATTGAAATAGGAGTTAAGCCTGATGAATGGAGTTACAATGTAATCCAAGCTTACCATTGTGAGCCTGGTGAGGTTAATCAGGCTCTTAAGTTGTTATGTAGAATGGAAAAAGATAGCTGCATGCTGATCGGCATACATACAATATGGTACTGAAGTTGCTGATTAGAATCCGGAGATTCGATATGGCAACTGATGTGTGGGAGAGAATGGGGAGGAGAGGATTTTATTCTTCTGTTTCACCATATTCTGTCATGATTCATGGTTTGTGCAAAAAGAAACATAAACTAGAGGAGGCTTGTAAATACTTTGAGATAATGATTGATGAAGGTATACCACCATGCTCTTCGACTGTTGAGATGTTGAGAAACCGGCTATTGGGTTTGGGGCTACTTGTTGACATTGAAATTCTTGCTCGTAAGATGGAGCAAAGCAGTTCTTGTTCAATACAAGAGTTTGCAAAAGTGCTGAGAGGAAACAAAGCTTCTGTAAGATCTAGAAGTGAGGTCACTGACATTGAAAGTGATTGACAGGGTGCAACTATCCAGTATTGCACGTCTGCTTGACGCAATTGATTGAGCTTGAAGAGAGCTCTCTTGATGAATTCTCAGGTGTGGTTCCTTCTTGATATGATATTGGGTATTTTCACTATTCATGAATATAGATATATGTCTCTTTCTTTCTATCATTGGCATAATCCATGTAAATGTTCATAGAAACCATAACATATACCATTGTTACTTAACTGAGGATTTTGTTCAGGAAATCCTGATCAGGTGGTGGACTTGAAGAAGCAAATTATGGATATAGATGCTTCTGTTAGTTTGTAATCTTATTACCCTAGTCTGCTGTGGGCAGTGCTGCTGTCAGTACATTATGATGGATTTTAAATTCCATCACCGAGGCATCAAGTTATAGGTTATCCATGATATTAGGCTGCGTGGTTTTCCTTGTGTAATTGTGTCTAATGTTAATATCCTGGGACGGTGCTAAATTCAGATACAGTGTTTCTATTTTTTGTTGTTGAACACCATTACATATTTACATACTCTGAACCGTTGCATGGTGCACATCACTGCATTAACACTCTGAAAGAAAAGTCAGTAACTTCCCGTTTCCATTACTGTATAAAAAGTAGTTAACTTGCTCCTCTATTGTGTAAATCTAGTTTTGAGAATTTTTACTTGGGGAATAAGTTGTGGGTGTAAGCTGATTTGTTATGCACGCTACTTAAAATTAACTCTTGCACCTTCATTTTTTCAATTGCTGGTAAAAGATGAATCGGGAAGGGATGCCAGACTTCAGTCTTGATATTGCCTGTGAGAATCTCTACTTTTCTCTTTATTGTGATAGCAAGGAAATTTTGCATGATCAACGTCTTCATCATCAAGTGCACGGGTAATTGAACAAACTCCCAAATGCCATATGAGAGCTTCCAACTTCAGAGTCGCTTGGATTCAAATCGAAACTTGTTCTAAGAAAGTGTTTTCAGAAGTGTACCAGTTAAAAGGTCATTGGTTAAAAGTTTTCCACCTTGCTTATATACTCTCAGATGACCTCATTTCAAGGACTAAAATATCGACGATCATGTAAATTTCGATCGTCTAAAAAATGAAAATTCAAAGAAAATCATAAGACATGAAACTTTCAAGTAAGCTTTATCATCGTTTATTTGACCAATCACTTACTCTATAAGAAATATTATTTATATACAACATTAGATTAGGTGAATTAGAATATATAACTTATTTGAATTGATTTCATTAGCATTATTATGTGTATTCTTCTAATCTTCATACTTTTCTAAGTTCATATAGAGACAAATTATTTAATAGAATTAAGTCTGATTAGTTGCAATAAAACAAGCTGTTGGGAAAATAAAAATAAAACAATTGAGATATCTAAAAATGTTGAGAATAATACTTAAATGACTATTGTGAAGTACATATCCAAATTCTTTGGTGTACAGATGGCTGGGTTTCTCTGATTATATATGAGAGACCGATGTTCGAACCTCAAAGGGATCACTCGTCCATTTTCCTGAAGTTTGAGTCCAAGTTGGGCTTTTGAGTACAACTTGGGCTTTTGGGCCCCGTGAAATTTCTAGAGAGACGAAAAATAGCTAATATCGGCCTATCAAAAAACCGTTGATGGAAAAACATAATTTATGTGTTTCTTCGTCAAAATCATAATCTCTATCCATGTGGGTCCATTTTCTTGAAGTTTGAGTCCAAGTTGGGCTTTTGAGTACAACTTGGACTTTTGGGCCCCGCGAAATTTCTAGAGAGACGGAAAATAGCTAATATCGGCCTATCAAAAAACCGTTGATGGAAAAACATAATTTATGTGTTTCTTCGTCAAAATCATAATCTCTATCCATGTGGGTTTGGTCTAGTGGTCGAGGCTAGCTCTATCATGTTGGACGAATGTCACAGTGATACTCCTGGTAGTAAGGAGGTCACTGGTTTGATTATCCGCATCATAAAGAATCCTATGGGGAGAGCTCTAACCTTAACCCCTTCAGCGGCTCAAAGTGATAGCTCACTCGACTATCATTTTCTGTAACAAAAAAATCATAATCTCTTAGAATTTCAATAGAATGAGTAGACTATTCTTATTTTTACTTTTACAAGTTATTAGACACTATGATTAGTTTTTAAGTTTTTGGCTACAAACAAATAGAAAAAAAAAATCCTTAAAATTATGTGCTCAACCGGCGCACTAGCATACACCCAATCATGCACTGATATTGTGCCTCCTAGTCCTCACCTGCACCAATCCGACACACCTTGATGAACCCAGCCTCTCCCTATGCCGTTTCGCCCAGCCTAGTGTCTGATCCCTCCACCTTTAAGCACCAACAGCCCTGATCCCCTCAGCCTGACATCACCAAAACCCCTTATCTCGTCAGATCTCCCCGTTGCAGAAATCCCCAACCCGACTCTTCCTTCTTCGGATCCACGCGTCTTGGTTCCAGAACCCGATCGAAAACCTGTTTTCACCTCACTGGTGCTGAGGTAACTTCTTGATTTACCGTGGGTAATTAATAGTTACTGTTATTGTTAAATATTATTGTTTTACCGTAAAACATGTTAAATGTGAAAATCTGATTTAACTATTTACTGTCATGATTAAATGTTGCAGAATTAGTATTTACTATTATTTGTTTTAGACAAATTAACTGGAATAATTTGCTATGAAATATTTTGCATATCTTAAATTATACAATATGCTTGCCGTTTATAGTTTACAACAATATATATTTATGAGCATGTAAAATGAACCTATTGTTAATTATGTTGACTTCCTAGAAGGGATACGATTTTTATGCCATGATATATTTTCTGATTAATGTTGAGCTTGTCAAAATATATTTTTGAGCATGTTTATGTGTAGTTAAAATTGTGACATAAATATTATTTTACATGCCATGCTAATTTATTTGGGAAAATTTTAAGAATAATACACCAACTTTGCGCCATTGATAGTAAAAGGTTCTCAACTTTTCGAAATAACACATTAGTACATGAACTAATAAACCCTAAATCATATTTGTACACGCCGTTAAGTTTTTCATTATGTGGTATGTTAAATGTAATATTTTGAAGAGTGAATTGGTCTGTTAAACTATTCATATTTTGAAGAGTGAATTGGTCCGTTAAACTATACATATACGGTCACGTCATAATTGTAAAACTACAATAATCATCCACAATAATAGATACGAGGATTAAATGTCATTTTAAATTTTAATACAAAATAATAATATATAAATAAAAATAGAGTTACAGTGTCAAAATACTATTTTACTTTCATATATTTAACACTGTTACAAAAAAACTTAACGTCATGTATGGAAATGTTGTCAGATTCGTTATTTTATGCACTAATGTGTTATTTTAGAAAGTTAAGAAACCTTAATTAATAGTGACGCAAAGTTGATGTACTATTGTTAAAATTTCATATTTATTTTCCATAAATATTATTATTATTTGAGCATATCATATGAATTTTGATAAAGAAATTTCATTGCATATATATCGAAAAACATAATCTATAACTGTGATAAATTATTTTCACAAAATATGAAAATATGTCGGTTAAGCATATTGGTCTTGCAATCTAGTTAATATTCTTGGAAATTAATCGTGGATGTCCTTGTGACTGCGTAATTAATAATTCTTCGCTCTTGTTTATGTAGATGGTTGATCCAACTAGACCTGAATTTGATATTTTATACTCGTAAGGAATTGAGTGTCACCTTTGGGTTTATGATGTGGAGACCACTTTTGTGGGAAATGACTACTCCTCCACCATCATACCCCCATCAACACTAATGACAAATGACCGACTGACAAGGTGAAAACCAATGCCCTAATGTTCTTAAGGTAGCATATTGATCCCAGCCTTCGCTAGGAGTACCTTCAATTGAAGACACCCTTAGAGCTATGTGATGCTTTAAAGGGACGTTTTGAGAACATTCATGCACTATGCTCCTATAAGTGACCGTTCAGTGGAATGAAATTCGCTTGCTTAACTACAAGAGGGCCAATGACTTCAACAAGGACATGTTGCACATGAAAGCAGGTCTGAACTTCTGTAAAAAGGAAATAACTGAAGATGATATGATTCAAAAGAAACTACTTTTCCTACTTCAGCACTTAGTGCGAACTAGTGTAGGTTGAAGTATGACAATAAGAGAATCACTATCTTTAACAAGCTGACCAATCTACTACATGTGGCTGAAAGACACAATGAGGTTCTCTTAAATAACAATGCTAGCAAGTGGGGACAAAGAAAATTCGTGAGGCTAACTTTGACAAGGTGAAAGGTGGAAAGAACCTTAAAGCAAAGGGTGTTGGACGTGCTGGCCCTTATCCACGTGGGAACAATGCACCACGTGGAAAGCGTAGAGGGGTCATGGTATGAGCCGTGGTAAGGGCCTTGGAGGCCCCTCTAATGTGTGGTGTAGAGATGATGGTGCTGGCTCTAGTGGTTATGGTGGTGATGGCCCAAGTGGTCATGGTTCAAAGGTGTAGAAACAAGCTAAGAATCCTCCAAACCAAAGAGTTGGCAATGAACCTTGTTATAGATGTGGATCTATTGACCACTGGTACAAGAATTGCCAAGCAAGTAATAGTGACAACAACTTCTAAGAGATATAGCGAGTCCAAAGAACAAGAGACCCACTATATGAAAGATGGAGGCCCTAACCCACATGTCAATCTCACTATTACAGATTTCACTAGCAACAAGGACCCCGCTAAGTCATTGGACACTTCAAACTTTGAATGATATGCTTCGTTTATTTTTATTTTCTAAGACAATTATGGTATGTTGTCTTATTAATAATTAGATTATTGGTTAATCTTAAAGTTTATTTTGTGTTATGGTTTGATGAACTAGATTCTCTTGCAAAGATCTTTATTTGATTATCGTTGGTTTATTAATGAATTTTGAATTTTATTCTGAAGCATTGAATTTTATTTGATCTTATTTATACACACATATACATGGTTCGAAAACAAGACACTACAAAGATGTAAAACAATATATCCATCACATAAAAGGAAATAATTATTTACAAGAATGAAAAGTATATCATTCTAAATCGAAATACTCTAAAGAATGTGAGATATATTTTTCGACTAATATAACTATATCATCTATTTTAAATTGTAGAAATGAATCGAGGTGAAATTGAGTGCTTAGCTGATAATGGGACCACTAATTACGTGTATTTTTACACACGTAATTAATACTTAACACACTATGAATTAGCTAACCCTCATAACAATTATTATGTAATTTATCTACTTTTATTTATTTTGCTGGAAATAAAGATAGTTGCAGAACACGAAAGAAACCGTACGAAATTAGAGCAAATTGGAGTTTTCGGCCAAAAGACGAAGTAGACAATGCTGGTCAATTATGATCAACGTCACTAAAGGAGCGGAAGCTACTTGGTCCCGATAACATAGTCAGAATGCATCGAAGAAGTCAAAGAAGAAAAAGAAGAAGAAAGAAAAAAATGAAAGCATAAATCAGCCTTGCTGATGTCATCATGACATCAGCGTCACCTTCATCACCACGTGACCCTCTTCTCTTCTGCATTTTCTTTCTTCCTTTTTCTTTTATTTCTTTCATTTTCCTCTCCTCCACTCGTTGCTTGCCATGTGGCAAGTCAAAAACCCTTCTTCTCTCCAAAACCCTCCAGCCGCACACCACCATCATATATAATCAATCATCCCATCTCCATTCTCTCGAACTCACACGTCACCGAGACCTCTTCCATCTTCACCCTCTCGTCACCTCAAGGCCACCATCCTCCTCAAGACCATCTCCTTTCTCTCTCATCCAAAATCACCTCATCCTCACTTCTTCTCACACTCATTCATCTCAACCTCATTTTCTTCTCAAGACCATCCAATCTCATCAAACTACTTGAAAATGAATTGAAGTGAAGACTAGATTTAGGTAAACATGAGAATTTGTGAATCAAGGCTAGTCATTCTTGCTTCATAGCAATTGTGGCTTGTTCTTGTGCATTCTCACTTCTCTACACATTTTCTCTCTTTGATTTATGCATATTGAAATTGGTGTTGTTTTGATTATGGGTAGTGAGTAGTTTTTTTGTTTGGGGCTAGGGTTGTGTGCCCTAGCCTAAATTCTATGTAATGGATGTTTAATTTTTGATGTATTGATGCGATTCAATTTGTGGGATGCTTGTTTCTATGGTTATTAAGTTAAAATGCATGCTTAGGAGCGTAGTCAACTCTAGGGTGAGTGATTTAACATGTCTAGGTTAGAATTAGAGGTTTGACTCCCTCTAGTTCCTATGCTAGTGGGTTACAAACATTGTGATTTACACTCGTAGCGTGATTGCACGGGTGAGTTGCTTGGTAGTCGAATTTCCACTCTTTACACCGATTAAAGTGAGTTAGTGACCTTTGAACCAGCTCTAACTCTCTCTAATTGAGTTAGTGTGACCCTTGAACCGGCACATTAATACCTAATTAGGAATATATGGTCCTTGAGTCTTGAAACGCCTTGGATACGACTACCGCCTATCATAACTTTGCATCTACATTAGAATAGCTTCCGGCACATGATTTGGGTGAAGGACCGTCCCTATCACCCAACACTCTTTTGTCTTAAAACTTTATCGTTTTCATTTCTAGTTGCAATTTTAGTCGATTTATATATATTTAGCCTTTTTTGTTCATTAGCATCACAAATTCCTACCTAGCCTATACACTTATCTTACCCTTTCATGGTAGTTGATGAAACAACTCGAGAGAGTGACTTGATGTTAGAGTACTTCAAAAGAAAGAAAGAAGTCAAAAGTGTGAGGATACAAAAGAATAAGTGTGGGGTGGTGACTTTTTTTATAGAAAATAAAAAAAGAGAAAAAAAAGAAAAAAAAAGAAAGAAAGAAGAAAACCAAAAAAAGAAGAATAAGGTATTGTATAGTGTTGTTAGTGGGTTGTTATTGGAAATAGAGTGAGTGAATAATTAGCACATGAAAGCAAACATCTAATTTCTCTATAAGAGAGAGTTGCTTCATCGATTTCATGGACTTTGTCTTTCCATGTCCTTCATTTCTATTAGCCACATGCCCTTAGCCCCGTTACAACCAAATAAAAGACCTCATGATCTTGAAAATTATGAAGCGACCTCGCAAAGATGCGCTTGAAGAGCAATCCTATGGAGACCTAATTTGCGAAATTAGGTTGCAATTAGAAAGATTAGTGAGTGACAGAAGGGAAGAAGATGCTAAGTGGGGATAGTCACTTCAATCAGTGATTGTACCTACTTGTTTCCGGGTAAAACTCGTGGTCCCTTTAACGGGTCACACGGCTTCAGAAATAGCGAACTTCCTTGTACTCCGAGTTTTCCTGTGTAAAGAACAAACGGGTCAAAGAGGCGTCCCCGGGTTTACCGATGGAAGCCACTCCGATGCTTAAGTCAGACTCTGTCAGTTAAGTAGAAAACTCAAGAATAGTCAAGAAGTTACGTACCTTTATGGGGAGGCATGCGCTGGTATTTATAGTAGCACTAAAGACAACATTCCTTGTCCTTTTCCAATGTGGGAACAGTTTCCCATGCTTTTATTTAGCTTTATGGCGAATTGGGCCCAGACAAAGGGCCCAGAGTGGCTTCTCACATTTAATTGGGCTTTCACCCTATAAACAATAATTCAAGCACAATTAATAATGCATATTTAAAAATTAATTAGACATTTAGAGGTTATTTCTTGAATTGTAACCCGGTAAAGGTGAAATATTAGGTTCCACCTATAAACAAGTCCCCCAAGTCCTCAGTCAAGGGGTACGCTTGGGTGGGGACTTAAAATCTTTTCTTTACCGGGTTACAAAGTTAGCAGCCAAACCCGGGGTATCCAGTCCCCCAAGTCCGTACGCAAGCGTAACCCGCAGATCTTTTCCACCTTTGGAATTTAAAACGATGTCTCCGGGTTGTAGTGGGGGGAAATTTGAAATTTTTTTTAGGGTTTGGGACGCGGCATGCGTGACACGTGGCGCTTTTCTCGAAAATCCGAAACGTCCCTTCAGTGCACGCCTTTAATTGTATAAATAGGGGTGAGACTGACAGTTTTGTCTCACCTCCAAACCCGATAACTTTTTCGAGCTTTTCTGCTTTCGCTTTCTTTCTTGTCTCTGTTCCTTTCGTTTCCAAGACTCGAATCTGCCTCAAAACCCCTTCAAACGTTCCCAGCAAAGGTATTGCTTCTCCTCTCCTCTTTTTGTGTGTTTTGGGATGATATTTGTGGTGTTTCTGGGTTTTCAAGAAGGTTTTTCTGGGTTTCTGCGTTATTCTGGGTGGGATTTTAGCTTTGCGGTCCCCAGGTTATCTGGGTTTCTGTCTAGCTTTTTTGTTATGGTACCCGGGTTTTTATGAATCTTTTTTTTGACGTCCCCGTGTTTTCTGGTTGTTTTGCAGATGGCCAATGAAGCAATGGACACTCATCTCCCCGAGTCCAACTTTGTAACCTTCACTGATGGGACCGCTCTCGACCCTCTCGGGTATTCACTGACAGCGGAGGAGATTGTGGAGTTGACGAGCAACTGGAAGATCCCCGAGTCCGTGGAGATACGGCCTTTAGAACCCGAGGACCAATTCTTCGCTCCCGGGGATAGGTGGACGTTGTGCCACGAGTACCAGCTGCGGTGTGGCCTGTCACTCCCGTTAAAAATAGAGGTGCAGTACCTCTTAGCTGCAAGCAACTTCGCTATCGGGCAGATTGGCCCGAACACGTGGAGGCAGCTTCTCGGGTTGTGCGTCATGTATAAGGTATTGAAGCAGCAGATGACGACATACCAGTTGAAATCCAAAGCGGCTTTTAAGAAGATCATCGAGGACCTGCCATCCTCAGTGAACAAGACTTGGAGGGAGAGAAGTTTCCTAATTAGAAACTTTCAAAACCTGGACTACGCGCTCCAAGTACCGGTTGACTTCCAACAATTGATGAGTAAGTCTTTCTTTCGCTCCGGGTTTTTCTTTCTGTTCTCTGTCCTGGGTTATAATTATGTTATTTGTGTTGCAGATGTCCCCGACATTCCTCTGGAGCCGGTGATGGAGAAGAGGATCCGGAGGATGCTATGGACCTTCCGGGGTCAAGATGACCGGAGTTCATACCGGCTCTGTAGGCTGTACGTGTACGGCAGATGTCGGTTGATGGAGCTCCCAGGTTTGTCCAGTGTCCTTTAAACTTTCTATTGTCATATGCTCTTGTCTAACGAGTTATATTTTCTGTATGTAGCTCTTCTACCGATGGAGTTTACCAAGCGGAAGAACCCGGGGATATATGACGGGTTTGAAGATAAGGCTGTATGGGCCGGGATCCGGACGCAAGCAACGGATGGTCAACTGTATGACATTGACCTGACCACGAAAGCGGCTTTCCTGCGCCCAGAAGCCGAGATATTCAGAAATTCTTCGTTGATACCTTGTACTTCAACGAGATCCCCGGGTACCTGGCTGAGGTACTCGGTACGGAGGTGTACCAGGAGGGAGAAGAGGAGATTGTGGGGAATCCCGCGGAAGAGGTGGCGGAAGACCCAATGATTGAAGAACCGGTGATTCAATTCCCCTTTGGAGACGAAGAAGAGGTGCAGATTGAAGAACCGGTGATGAGCGCAGTTCCCTCATCTGTGCTCCCAGATGAAGAGGAGTTTACTGAAGATGAGGATGACGACGGGGGCGAAGAGGTTCGAGGGGGTGAAAGGGTGATAGGGAGTGAGGAGAACCTTGAGGGGAGTAACGGGAGTGATGAAGTTCACGAAGTGGAACCCGTTCCCTCTCGCAAACGCACCCGGGAGGCATCCAGCTCTGAGAGGTCCGAGAGGAGAAAGAGGAGGAAGGAGAGGAAAGAGAGGAAGCAGCACCGGGCCATCCACGAGATCATGGAAGAATTGGCGAGTGGAGGGATGGCGGACGTGCCCATCCAGAGGATGGTAGCGGACATGAAGAACTGTGCCGCTGACTCCTACATCCTGGAGCATGAAGACCCGGTAATTGCTGCCCGGAGGACACAGGAGAAACTAATGCAGGTAAGTGTTTCTTAGTTTGACTTGTGTTAGTTTGTTTCTGGATATTAACCCGGTATTTGTTTTATGTAGGCGGTCAGGATGTCATACTTGGCAACTGACCGGCTAATCAATGAAGGTATCCCCGAGAGAGAGAGAGAGAGAGTGCTCAAGGAGGACCTCCGCGCGGCCCGGGACCAGGTGGTGGCAAGCGAGGACTGCTTGGCTCGTGCCCGGGAAGAGGCCAGCACATCAGCGGTTTTGGCTCGGAAGGAGTTGGCCAGGGCAGAAAATCAAGTGGCAGAGTTGGTGGCCAAAAACTCTGAGCTAGAGAAGGTCATCGAGGGTCACCGGGAGGACCGGTATTCTCAAGATGCCGCTATAGCTCAGCTGACCGAGCAGAACCAGGCGCTGCAGCTATAAGTGACTTCTTTGGAGCAGCAAAAGGAAGATTTGGTTCAGGTGGTTTCCCGGGTCAAGGACTCTGCTGTCTTCGAGTTTCTGGCCAGCCCCGAGTTCGATTTAAAGCTGCGGACGGCAAGGGCTGAGGCTTGTGCTGAAATTGTTAGTGCCGGAATTCGCCAAGGCTGGCTCGACAAGGCGGGTTATGATGGCCACCAAGGGCATGTCAGACCTGACTAGGTTGCGGGCGCCTCCCGGCCTAACCCTGCTGTGGCTGCAAAGCCTAGAGCTCCCACAAACCCGGTTCGGAGTCCCCCGGTTCCTGCTTCAGCAGCCAGGAGAGGTGCATCCCGTGGCGGTATTGTCGGGGGTCCTCAAAACCGGCTACTACCCCGTGGAGGACAGTTCATCATACGGCCCCGGGGAGGACGTGGCGGGTCGAGCACTGGTCGGGGTAGCGGGTCTGCAGCGCCATGAGCTGGAGCTTCTCTCAGAGGATTTTTTGTTTTTGCTTTTGTAGACTAGTTTTTATTTGTAGCGGCTTTCTACTTTGTAACTGACTTTTTTGAATGAAAGTATTCAAGCTTTTCCTTTGCATAATTCTTCCTGTCAAATAACACGGTAATCTGATGCATAATATGCAAGTGTTGACAAAATTTACACATAGTGCCGGTTTGGCAGGTTAACGTTATAAAATAAAAATAGGGCCGTTAAGGCTTTACGGGTCCATAAGGACTTTCAAGGGCCGCTAGGGCTTTACGGGTCCGTTAGGACTTTCAAGGACCACGAAGGCTTTACGGGTCTGTTAGGACTTTCAAGGGCCACGAGGGCTTTACGGGTCCGTTAGGACTTTCAAGGGCCGCTAGGGCTTTACGGGTCCGTTAGGACTTTCAAGGGCCACGAGGGGCTTTACGAGTCCGTTAGGACTTTCAAGGGCCGCTAGGGCTTTACGGGTCTGTTAGGACTTTCAAGGGCCACGAGGGCTTTATGGGTCCGTTAGGACTTTCAAGGGTTGAAATAAGGCCGTGAAAGGCTTGCAATATTTCAAGTCATATATAGATTGCCGAGTCTTGATAGTGAAATAAGGCCGTTAAGGCTTGCAATATTTCATGTCATATGGAGATTGCCGAGTGAGGCATACAAGTAGTGCCGCTAAAGGCTGCATTCATTCAACAAATTGAGTGATAAACATAACCCGGTAGGGTTTTATTCATTATGTGGGCCTGAAAGACTTTATATATAACATCAAAACATAATAAATTTGGACATTTGTAGATAACTTGGTACCTATTTGGGGAAGAGATGTAGATGTTGTGCGTTTGAAGAACCATCCGTGGCAGGCGGTGAAGATCGGAAGCTTGAGGAGCAAGGGAAGGCCTCAGCCTCTACGAGGACACCAGAACCATGGGAGAATCCCAACCACCCTTTATTTCTCCATCATTCGGATCAGCCCGGTGCGGTGCTTGTATCACAACCTTTGATGGAAGATAACTATACAACATGGATTCAATCCATGAGCATGGCTCTGACAATCAAGAATAAGAAAGAGTTCGTTGATGGATCCATTCAGAGGCCCACTCATAGGATTGAAGAACAGCAGCAATGGGATCGCTGCAATACTTTAGTCAAAACATGGCTGCTAGGATCAATGTCGAAGGAGATATCCGGCAGCGTGATTCACTGCAAGACTGCTACAGATATGTGGCTTGAATTGAAAGAACGATTTTCCCATACCAATACTGTCCAATTGTTCAACATAGAGAATGCAATCCATGACTGTGAACAAGGCAACGGCTCTGTGACGTCCTTTTTCACCAAACTCAAGAGCTTCTGGGATGAGAGAGATGCACTTTGTGAAATTCCACCTTGCAACTGTGAGGCAGCCAAAGAAGTCAAGGCATACATGGAAAATCAGAAGACCATGAAGTTCTTAATGGGACTCAATGACAATTATGCTGCAATTCGAAGCAACACAATTGCAATTGATCCACTCCCAAGTGTGAACAAAGTATACTCGATGGCGTTACGTCATGAGAAGCAAGCAGAAGTGTCAACTGGGAAAGCATTAGCTCAACCAGAGGCGGCGGCTTTTGCCGTAAACAGGGGAGGTCGTGATCTTGATTCAGGAGAAGGAGAAGCTAGATGTGAAAAGTGCCACAAAAATAATCATAGCACCAAGAATTGCAGAGCACATCTCAAGTGCACATTTTGTGGTTGGAAGGGCCACACTTATGACTATTGTCGAAGGAGAAAAGCCGCTGCCGACGGAGGACAAGGACGTTCCAAAGGGAATCATGTCGCATCCATGAATGACAAAAGAGTGGATGTAGTCACCTTTCCGTTTTCACAAGAAGAATGTAAGCAGCTTGTTGAGTTGTTAAGTAAGAACAAGACTGCTACAGTCAACCAAGTCGGTAATATTCCCAATTATGAGGAACTCTCAGGTAAAGCTTTTTCTTTTCCTCAAAATGGCAAAGCAAGTATTTGGATATTGGATAGTGGTGCTAGTGACCATATAGTCTGTACTCATACTTTTCTCACCTCTTTGAAAATCGTTCACAATCGTTTTGTTAAATTGCCGGATGGTACCTCGGCTCAAGTCAGTCATATTGGCAAAGTGGTTTTCTCTCCTCAGTTCATTCTACATAACGTCTTATGTGTGCCCCTCTTTTATTTGAATTTGATCTCTGTCAGTAAATTGGCATTTGATTCATTCTATATCACCATCTTTCTCAGACAACTTTGTGTTATACAGGACCTACGATCGGGGAAGATGATTGGGATGGGAACTAAGAGAGAGGGACTCTACTGCCTCAATCAAGCACAGAAAGGAACATGCAATTTTGTTGACAGTCGTACACCCAATCTTTGGCACCAACGTCTTGGCCACCCTTCTAGCAAAGTTTCTTCATTGTTTCCCTTTTCTGCAAATAAAGCTTGTGATACAAGCAAATGTTATATTTGCCCTTTAGCCAAACAAACCAGAATGTCATTTCCGTTAATGTCACACCCCGAATCTTTTGAAGTTAATAAAAGTTATCTTCTCCGTTTACTATTAGAAATTACCGTATCTATTTTGGAAAAGTGTCAGTAATTAAATTCTCAGAGAGTATATTTTGAGAAGATAATTAGAAGATTTAGGTGAATTTTATTCTGGTTGACGATTTCTTATTTCGAAGAAGAAAGAAAAATGGTAAAGGAGTTAGAAAAGTTTCCGTTTCAGGAAACTTTCCATTTTCCTTTCTTTCCTCTTCTTTCTTTCCTTTTCCCCGGTTTCTTTTCTTTCTCTCTCCTTCTTCTTCTTTTCTTCTTCTTCTTCCTCCTCGCGCGCTCGACTCCCTCTACCTCCCGCACTGTGCTCGTCGCTGTTCTCCCTCCACCGGCCACCGCTTGACGCGCCACCAGTCCCGGTCGACTCGCCTCCACCTCCGCCATCGATCTGGGCGGCCATCCGTGGCAGAGGAACGCTGGAGAGGGAGAGGAAGCCTGCAACAGTAACTGCTACAGTCGGAGCTCGCCTGGGTCGACCTCCTCCGCCCTTCGCGCCGATTTTGGTGGGTATGGGAAGGACCGCCGCCCTCCCTGGAAGCTCCATTTGCAAGGAGACAGCCTATAATGAACCAGGTAAGGAGATCGAGCTCCGGGTTATGATTTTTGGAGTTTTACTGTTCATGGTTGATTTAAGATAGTTAGGCCTTGATTCGAGTTGTGTTGTGGTTAGAGAAGTTGTTGTGGTAGAGGAGGCGGTGCTAGTGATGGCCGGAAATTGTCGGTCGGAGGCTCGCCGGCCGGCGACTGTGTTTTGCACAGTGAAGGGGTATTTTGGTCATTTTACCCTTGATTTTTGAATAATTGTTATTTAATTACTGTTGTGGTAAATGTGGTTTTACCTGGGGTAAAAGGTATGTTTGAAAAGGGAATTGGAAAGCTTTGGTAAAGAAATTGGAATGACCGGGTAATTAGGGTTACCCCGGTAATTGTCGTTCGGCATAGACTATATTAAGGTTGGACTTAAGTATAAGCTGAGTTGTTGGTTAAGTTGGTAGAGTGTTATGGTTATCGGAAATAAATGATAACTGGAAATCCTGGAAAATGTCGGGTCGGTAATTGGAAATTAAATCTATTTGTTGAAAAGTTGTTAAAAAGAAAAGAACTTGGTCAACACGTGGTCAAATAGGATTTCCTGGTCAAACTAGGAAAAAGACCAAGTCAACTATGGGATGACTACGCAGTTAGTTCGGGGGTTTCGCTTGAGGAGCTTTCCGAGCAGGAAGAAGGTCGCAATAAGTACTGTGAGTGGACCTTGCTTTTAAATTAAATTGCATGACATATACTTTATTTGTTTTCTCCTGCATTTATGAGATTTCCTCCATTTAATGTTTTACGGTGATTTTGGGAAAATGAGGATTTACTATTTTAAAGATAAACAAGCCGGGAAAGAGGTTCCTACCTTTCCCGGGGTTTTAAAGGATTTTCCCGGATTATGGTTTTAATGGTTTTCACCGTTTTGGGATTATGGAGGGGGACATTTTAAAAAGGAGAAATTTGGCTCTTGGATTTAAAGGGTTTTAAAGTAAAGGCAGAGAACCGATTTTTGGTTCCTGGAAAGGTTTTCAAATCCAATGTATTTGGGGTGAAGTCAGGGAGATTTGACTTGGTTTTCGATTTATTATTCCCACGAGGTTTTACGAGGTTTTATAGGTTTTAAAAGGATTTAAAGGATAAGGATATATATTGCATGCTAGCATGGACCCTCTCCAGATGGAGCAGGTACCATCTCTGGATAGTAGCAGGTCGGGACCCTCTTCGGTAGTAGCTGGTCAATAGACCCTCCCAGATAGTAGCAGGTCAGGACCCTCTTCGGTAGTAGCTGGTCAATAGACCCTCCCGAATAGAGCAGGTCATGAGACCCTCTCCGATGAGCTGGTCAATAGACCCTCTCGTGTAGAGCAGGTCGGATTCCTCGTGGATGAGGTTAACACCCCACATAATTGTTTATATTTGAGCCAAGGCATTGTTTATGTTTTACTTGCATGCGGATTTTCTTAGAAAAACTTAGAGGGAGAACATTAAAGGAATTAGAGCTTTTATATTTTATTTTTGTCCACTCACCCTAACGGTTTTCAATGTTTCTCCCCTGGGCCCTTCGTTTTCAAATGCCCAGTGGTGCAGGGTTCTCGAGCGGAGGTCGTGCGCGTACAAGAGTCGAGGCATAGTCGAACAATCCGTTGCCGCTTGAAATTCTTTAGGGTAATCATCTTTGTAGACTGCTCTGACTAACCTAGTTTAGCTAATTAAGTAGGTTAGGGAGCAGGATGCCTTCATGAGTTAGGGATTGTTGTTAGATACTCATGGAAGTGCTGAGTTGGTATGTAGGAAGGGTTGGCCATTTCAAGGGGGTTTCGGTAAGAAGTTCCCTTGAGGTGGTCCCCGCAGGATTTACTTCGGGTTAAAGGGATTTAACTCGGGGTGGGTCCTGACAGTTAAGTACAATCTCCAGTGAGTCTTCTTTTGATTTAATTCATGTTGACATTTGGGGTGGCTACCATGTTCCTTCACTTTCTGGTGCACAATATTTTCTCACCATAGTTGATGATCACACTAGGAGCACTTGGGTATATTTGATGAAGCACAAGTCAGAAACATGAAATCTCCTAGTTAATTTCATTCAATTAGTTGAGAATCAATTTGATAAGACGGTTAAGGTTGTGCGTAGTATAATGGTCCCGAGTTTAAGCTCACAAATTTTTATTCATCGAAAGGGATAATCCACACACTAGTTGCGTTAACACACCACAACAAAATGGTGTTGTTGAACGTAAACATAGACACTTTCTTAATGTTGCTCGAGCGATTCTTTTTCAAGCCAGCTTACCTAAACATTTTTAGGGGGATGCTGTACTCACCACACCTTATCTTATCAATAGGACTCCCACACCACTTCTTCAAGGAAAAACACCCTTCGAAAAGTTGTTCAACAAAGTTCCAAATTACTCTCATTTACAGGTATTTGGTTGCTTGTGTTTCATGTCAACTCATCATACCAAGCCCACAAAGTTTGACCCTCGTGCAACTAAATGTATCTTCCTAGGTTATCCTAATGGCCAAAAGGGTTATCGCGTCTATGATCTTGTAGAACACAGGGTATTTGTCTCACGAGATGTGTTGTTCTTTGAGGACACCTTCCCATTTCAGTCCAACTCACCCTCAAATTTTCAACCTCCTGCGTCCATCTTTCAACCACAAACACAATTGTCTTCTTTTGATATTGAACCCACAGTCACACCTTCTGCAAACTCCAGCGTTCCACCGCTTGAGACTATCTTAAATACTCCTAACTCACCACAACCAACTGACCAACCTGTTTCTTCTCCATCATTTAATCTCTCTGACTCTTCTCCCACAGTGGCTCCACTCTCATCACCTCCACGACGGTCCTCACGTCCTACCAAAACCCTGACATTTTTGCAGGACTTTCACGTTGAGGCAGCCCTCCCCTCACGGACTACTCCACCATCTTTACCGAGCACAGGTACTGTTCATTCCCTTTCTCATGTCTTATCCTATGATCGACTTTCACATAATCACAAAGCCTTCACCACTAAACTCACTATCCAGAAAGAGCCTGCATCCTTTTCACAGGCAGTACAGATCCCCCAGTGGCGTGAGGCCATGCACATGGAGATTCAAGCATTACAAGCCACTCACACTTGGAGTTTAGTACCTCTACCACCTCAAAAGCATCCCATTGGTTGCAAATGGGTGTACAAGATCAAACTCAATCCGGATGGGACAGTTGAACGGTACAAGGCACGGCTCATTGCGAAGGGATATAGCCAAATTGAGGGAGTTGATTATAGAGAAACATTTGCACCAGTCGCCAAGTTGACAACAGTGCGAGTCCTTCTTAGTCTTGCAGCTTTGCAAGGATGGCACTTACATCAACTAGATGTCAAAAATGCGTTTCTCAATGGCGATCTTTATGAGGAAGTATACATGACGATTCCTCCTGGGTTCGGACGAAAGGGAGAGAATAGAGTATGCAAGCTTCACAAGTCCATTTACGATTTAAAACAAGCTTCACGGCAGTGGTTTATTAAACTGTCAACAGCCCTCAAGTCAGCTGGTTTCCATCAATCTTGGTCAGATTACTCATTGTTCGTCCGAACTCGTTCAGGTAGATTCACTGCATTGTTGGTTTATGTAGATGATGTGATCTTGGCAGGAAATAGCTTGAAAGATATCACAGACACAAAACAATTCCTTTCAAGCCACTTCAAACTGAAAGACATGGGGCAACTTAAATACTTCTTAGGTATAGAAGTTGCAAGGTCGAAGCAAGGCATTTCACTCTGCCAGAGGAAGTATGCTTTGGAAATTCTTGAGGACACAGGCTTTCTTGGTGCCAAGCCGTCACGATTTCCGGTCGATCAGAACCTGTCGCTCACACAAATGAATGGTAAATTGCTACACGATCCATCTCAATATCGGAGGCTTGTAGGACGGCTAATATACCTGACTATTACAAGACCAGACCTTGTCCATGCTGTTCATATATTAAGTCAGTTTATGGACAAGCCTAGACAACCACATCTTGAAGCAGCACACAAAGTTTTACGGTATATCAAGCAAGCACCTGGTCAAGAAATTCTTTTACCTGTCGCAGGATCACTGGAATTGAAGGCATTTTGTGATGCTGACTGGGCTCGTTGCAAGGACACAAGAAAGTCTATAACTGGATATTGTATTCTACTTGGACACGCACCAGTTTCCTGGAAGACAAAGAAACAAAGCACAGTTGCTCGTTCAAGTGCGGAGGCAGAGTACCGTCCTATGGCCACAACGTGTTGCGAGGTAACCTGGTTGCGAAATGTATTGAAGGATTTGAATGTGAATCTAACACAACCAGTTAAGTTATTCTGCGATAATCAAGCTGCCATTCATATAGCCTCGAATCTAGTATTTCACGAACGTACCAAACACAAAGAAATCGATTGCCATGTTGTACGTGAAAAGGTGCAAAGAGGAGTGGTTAGAACAACACATATCCGGACCAATGATCAACCTGCAGATTTATTTACCAAGCCATTGAGTTCGAAACAGTTTGAAGAACTACTTGGCAAGTTGAGTGTAATTAACATACACTCCAACTTGAGAGGGAATGTTGAAGAAAAGAATCTGTCAAAGGAAAGAATCTCATCATATCGGTTAGCTGATTCTAAGGGATAGCAATAAGTTGGCTGTGTATATGTATTTGTTCTTAATTCTAGGCCATGATAGTGGATCTGATATGTATAAAGCTAGTAACAGAGTATAGTGATTAGCAAGAAACAAATTCTTAACATTCAATTTCTCTTTATATCCATTATGTAGGTATGCTACGTATGCAAAAGCTGTGCTTTGCCAGGCATGTTACAGTACTTTACGCCTCACAAAATCTCTGGAGAAGAAAGCCTCTGAGCTTCTTGATGCCATACCTAAACCTTTTCTCTCACTTCACCTTCGTTTTGAGCAGGATATGGTAGCCTACAGTCAATGTGGATATCCAAACCTAGCTCCTGCTTCTATTGAAGCCATCAAGGCAGACAGGGAGATAGAAAGCCGTGGACTAGAGAGCTTTCTCAAATTTGGAGGAAGCGAGGAAAATGTCATCTAACGCCTAATGAGACAGCCTTCATACTTCAAGTGCTTTCGATCCCAACACACAAACATTTATCCGGCAGTTGGGGACGGTCTGATGGAAATGGAAGGATTAACATCCATTTATACCAATGTAGTTACCAAATCTAGCCTACTTAGTGGAGAAATTTTGAAAATGACCAAGTTTTGGTCCATGAGATGATTTTTGACCATGTTTTTGATAACCTTCTTCTATCGTGTTTTCTTTGTTCTACGACCTGATAAGATGAATATGGAAACCAGTAATACTCATAATTTTGAGTTATCAATTATCCTGTTTATTCACTAAACTTAAGTTCTCAATTCCAAAACGGCTACCCTGCTAAAAATCTTCTAATCTTTGGTGGATGGATCAAATCTAAATCCAAACCCATATTCAAATTCATATTGGCTTCCCAGAAATTCTAGAACATCCACCAGGTCTTCAGAGCTCAAAGACTACATTGAATTCCCTGGTTACAGGGTTAAACCCTAAAACATCTCCCCTGACCAAAACAAGAGTAAATATTGGAGTAAAAAACATTGCTACCCAAAAAATCTCCAACTCTATCGACATCAATGACTGACAGTTCATGATATCAACTTTGCTTCTCATTGTCATTACTATTGAGAAACTCATCTAAACTGTAATTGTAAACTTTCAGGAATAAAAATCGGTCACAAATATCTACGTCTTTGGTAGAGTACGTTCTCGTGCCCAAGGGCTTTATTGCTAGCTATAATGCAGTTTAACAAATTTAGGAACATAAGTTAGGGATTTCTATAACTTTGATACACACAGGAATCTGCATAACGGCTTCATCGGTAGCAACGTGAGAATATTGCGACTGATTAACATGACAGCAGTAACGTAGGGGGTTGATTGGGGCACATGGAACAATAATATACAATTTTTTTAAATCAAATGTAGTTTCTATACATTACATTGATAATTGTCCTCAACATGATTTCATATTTTGAAATCGTTTCATGATAGGCCCTCAAAATTCCGTTTTTCTGTTATAAACACGAACGGTTCCGGTTTGACAAATTTTAGTCCGTCCATTTGTTTTTCGATTTTGAGGGCCTTAACGATCACCAAATTAATTGAAATTTTGCAGAGATGATCTACCCAATATAATCTAGATTCTAGACGGTTGAGATGAGGAAATTCGATCGAAAAGAGATGCAAAAATGAAAATCCGCACCAAAACCATTGGTGCGTACGTGTGTCCTAGAGCAAAATTATATATATATATATATATATATATATTACCCTACAAGCATCCATTGATTTATGTTGATTTAATAGTAATCATTTAGTCTTGTTTTATAGGTCCTCACTAGAGTTTTATCCTTGAATTCAGATAAGTACTTGAGGAAAACAAAATAGACAAATCAAGTTATTTACAATGCTACATCCTTAATTTTTTTTGATGGCTGGGACCTAATAGGAGGCTAGGCCATCACGCCTGTAATGTCTTTATTATTACAAATACACAATACACTCATAAAAATGGGCTTTACCGGTTTACCCACCTAAAGATACATCACTTTTTTTCTTTTCTTTTTTTTGGTTTTCTGTTTTTGTTTTGTTCTTTTTCTGTTTTTTTTTTAAATCAAACAAATTACCTCACGCATCAAGCAAATTAAGAGAAAATAAGAAAACAAAAGAGGCTGCTAAGGCCTTTTACTTGGCGAACATCGAGTCTTCATTCCAATTTGACTTCCCTGCAGGTTATATATGCCTTTGTTAAAAATCATGAATAGTTACGATTGGATGCAATAATATCACAATCAATTTTTGTTTTTCTTTTCATCCTATGTTTTAAGCTGTAGAAAGTAGAAAGGATCAAGCAAAGTGTTGATTATGCGTACTTAAAGATAAATGGAATTACTGTATTAACCTGTTGTGTAATTCCAGAAGCTTGGCATCATTCCGAAGCCTTCTTTCCTTTGGACTTTTTTCCTGCAAATTCAGATAGGAAAACAGTGTCACCGGTTTGGTTTCATACAGAAATATCTGTCACGTTCAAACTAAGCAAAAGAGTTTGGTATGACAATGTTATGGAGATGGTAATAAAATTCTAATTCTTGCTACTTTATTCAAGTGTTGCATTCTTTTCCTTGAAGTGGAGATGCTCGTGAATTTCAAAATCATGTTTCTTTTTTTAAATCTCTTGTTAAATTATGATTATACACGGACAATTCTAGTAGTATGATCAAGCAACTCTAAATATAATTACTGTACCTGTGCGGTTCCTACGAAGATTGTACCAACTTGCTGAGGATGAGCTTGAAGTTTCTGTAGGTGGTGTTTCTATTTCCAGATCCAGGATGTCCTTGATCTTTGGCCAGTCACTGCAGTCTGTTCCACAGCTTCTTATCAGCGAGGGGCATCCTTGGATAGACAGATGCTGGACAGACGCTGATAGGCCTTCCTTGGGCAAGGACTCGAGTGCTGGGCAATCTTCAAGGTAGAGATCAGTAAGGGATGTGAGTTTTGCGAATACTTCCCCAGGGCCAAATGAACTGAGACTTGCACATGGGCCAATACTCAAAACTTGAAGACTGGTTGGGAGGCCTTCAGCTGGCAGTGTCAGAAGTTTAGGACAGTTACGGATGGAGAGATGCTTAAGAGAGTTGAAGCCCTCAAACAACCAGCTCCCGTTCTCTTGGTTGGATAGATACTCAAGGTCTGCGCAATCTCGGATATACAATGCTTGGAGGCCATGGAGACTAGGCCACTTTGGGAGACAAATGAGATTTGGGATGTTAGAAATCACCAAGGAATATAAAGTCCCAGAACTCGGGATCATACCGACTAAAGTTTCATCATCACATGCATCCAATGCTAAAACCTGAAGCCGTTGTGCATGGTTTGCGTCTGGTAGGGTGCGCAGTTTCTTGCACCTGCTTATTTCCAGTTTCTGTGGATAAAGTTCTCTCGGCAATGTCTGCAGTTCAGGGCAGTTGATAATGTTTGCTTCCAACAGAAAATGACTCGTCAGGCTATAGCTTGTTTCTTGGCGACCATCCACAACGCTCGTTTCTGATACCACGGCTTCAGCCCAGTGCTTCAGCACAGGATTGCCAGCAAGTGTTATGAATTGCACAGGGCCAACTGGAATGGTGTCCATTGAGTCGCAATTCTTGATCTTCATACTGCGTAATGCATGAAACACGCTGGGTAGTTTCGTCAGCTTTGGGCAGCCACTTATATTTAGACGCGAGAGGCACAGGTTCCTCTCTTCCTTCCACTCCATCATTTCTAGCATTTTTTTGAGACGGAGTTCTCTGAGGTTGGGTAACTCGCCAAGAGACAGGATTTTGATCCCTGTGCAATCATTTAAGTATATAGAACCCAAGTTTTCATACTTCCTATATCTGATCCAAATTGGAAACTCGGAGCTCCTGTAGTGACAGATTTGGATGTCTTGGACCATTGGGTGAGGCTGCAGGTCTTCGAGTACCTGCTTGGCATCTTCATCTTGCAAGTTCAGATTGGTGCTGCTCCATTCATATACCAGTTTTTCAATCATTTCTTTTTCTTTCAAGTTGGCCTCCCCTGCATCTACTGCATTTTCCAGGTTTGAGATGTGCAGGAAACCTGTAAGGTACTCCATATTCTTCAATTCTTTAAGTCTGTATCCTGTATTGCAGCCAACCTGAATGTACACATGTCTTGTTACATGGGTGATGAAGTGTAGAGAAGAGAAAATGAACAAAAGAGAAAAGAAAGGACAAGACCAACCTGAAATTTGTGAAGATTGTGCAGACTGGTTAGACACCCAATGCTTTCTGGAAGCGTTGATACTGTGTACCAAAACATTTCATCTAGCTCCAGATGTCTCAGGTTGACAAGAGTTTTGAGCTTCCTGGGCAAAGTGAAAAGCCAAGGGCAATTTGAAAGTTTCAACGTCTGCAACTGGTGGAGGTTGCATATTGAACCGGGAAGCTTTTTAATTTCAGTTTTTGATAAATCGAGGTAGTGCAAAAGCTTCAAATTCTCGATTGATCCTGACAGCTCTTGAAGTGTGCTTGAACTCAAATCTAGCGTGCGCATGTACTTGAGTGAATGGAATATATCACGCTCAGCTTTCCCAAAGGCTTTGAAGTGTTCATTTGGCAATAAAAGTGTGCGCAGCTTCTTTGATCTTTTGATTATTTCCGAAAGGGGCTGTTCAACCTCATTTGAAAGCAGTGATACATGGCGAGTTACTTCCTCAAATCTCTTTGGCACAACATCTTTCACTTGGCAGCAAAAGGGAGAGGAGATGGATAGCGCCAAGTCATGGATAAGATCATGCATTCTACACTTGCTCCCGTCTTCTGCCGTAATCTCAAAGAAGAACCGGTCTGACAGCTCCTTGAAGTATCTGCTTCCTATGACTTCTGTCCTGTGTCTTTCATGAGGTTGAATGAATGCTTCTGCTGTCCATAAATTTACCAACTCAGTTTTGTCAAAAACATGAGCTTTCGGAAACAGGGAACAAAATGCAAAACATTGCTTTAGATCTGAAGAAAGATTGTTATAACTCAATCGAAGAGCAGGCAGTACTTTATCGTTTTTTAGTTCCCATATTTCACTGTTAGCGATATAGCTCCACTCCTCTGCCTCAGTGATTCCACGGAGCAGACCCCCAACTTGTTTTACTGCCAGAGGTAAACCGTTGCACCTGTTTACAATTTGCTTTGCATATTCCTTCAACTCATCTGGCAAAGCTCTTTCGATGAAGGCAATTTTCTCCAATAGCGCCAATGATTCCTCATTATTAAAAGGTGGCAAGCTATAGGAGGCTTTTGCACCTGTAATTTTCCACACTTCTTTGTTCCGAGTAGTAACCAAGACCCTACTTCCATTGACGCCTTGTTTCAGTAAATTTTCTAGTGGCTGCAATTTCATATAATCATCGTTCCATAAATCATCTAGAACAAGTAAGAATCGCTTTTCAACCAGAAGCTCACGAACTCGGACTTGCAGTGCCTCTAATGAGATGCCGGCATCAAATTTACTATCATTAGACTTCAAAATTCCTTCCAAAATGCCTTTCAGAATTTTCTTCTCGTGATAATTTTCAGTAACACAAACCCAGAATTTTCTTTTAAAATGATCATGAACCCTTGCATCATTATATACGAGTTGAGCTAGAAATGTTTTACCCAAGCCACCCATCCCCACGATTGGGATAAAATCAATACCGCCCCCATTACTGGCTTCTTCATCTGGTATCAGCAGTTTTATTATGTTCTCTACATCATCTCCCCTTCCCTCAACTATATTGTTAGAAAGAGAGCCAGTTTCCCTTGAAAAGCTTTCTGTCCGCACTGGAGGATTTCCAATGATGGTCCTAAAGACTTGTCCATCTTGTAAAATCTGTTTTATTCTCGCTGTAATTTCTTTCAGATCGCATGATTCTTGGCTCTGAAAGAAAAATTTTGAAGCACTAAATGGAAGAGAGATCGTTTGTACCTGCTTCTTCGTCTTCCAGTGGTGATATTCTGCTGCCCAGGACTCGATTAAATCCCCTGCATCATAACCTGCTATTTGAAGCTTCTTGAGCCAATTGTTCATCCGGTTGAAACCATCAGAAGAATTCGTCCGATTTCTTTCCAAAGCTTCAAGCAACTGGCAAATATCTGTCAAAGTGCTGCAGAGGGTGTCCACGTCATCCCTGACATTGGTGAATGCATCAAACTCCTTGGTAACAAGAGAAGTTAATTTAGTGAGGGCAATCTTCACAACAGGAGCCGCAAGGGTGATGATGACTGTTTCAGCCATGTTGCTGTTTGTTCTCAAAGAAAGAACTGGAAACAGCAAACGCAACAGAAGGAAGAAGAAACGCTCATTCTTACAGACATTTGTAAGAGGACGATCATTTGAATGAAGGAAAAAACCAACCACTGTGGTATTTATGATGTGAAGTTCCCTTCCCTTTTCTTGAGGTTTTTGCAAGAGAATTTTTTTTACAAGAGAAAGATGATCGGAAGAAAATGAGATAACTAGTACAGACTAATTAAGTTCTACGTAGGCTACAGCTCAACATCTAGACCTTCTTGATACATATGGACTATCTACCGGCATTTTAAAAGTGCAACTTGTATATTGACCCCGTATTTAAAATTGCAGCACATTGTTCATTTTCTGTAATGCGCATTTTTTTAATGACATGAGTTATCTCAATAATACTATGGTGCCTTCTCACACAAGTATACACGGATATGCATATGCAGAAGTGCCGCGCTTACACATCTGAACTGTCATTTTTCGGACTCTTTTAAAATGTTAACTATTATATGTTTATATAACAAAAGAATCATACGTATTTGTAGGTGTGTATTATTTTATTTATTAGAATATATACACAAATCTAAAGAGTCATGGTTCATGTACTCCCTAGGCTTAAATATAATTAATTAAGTAAGCAAATTAATTTTTTAAATACAATCACTGTTGCAGAACAATTTGATATTCGCAACACGTCTTCAATTTGTCAAACAAGACGTACTTTATTGTGTAATTAAGTGTATTAGGTAGGCATATGGTCTACTTGTCAACTATGTATTTTATTAATGTATTAACTATTTGAAAACTTTTTTGTACTTATGAATTTTCTATGCTGAAAGAGAGTCATGGTTCATGTACTCCCTGGGCTTAAATATAATTAATTAAGTAAACAAATTAATTTTTTAAATACAATCACTGTTGCAGAACAATTTGATATTCGCAACACGTCTTCAATTTGTCAAACAAGACGTACTTTATTATGTAGTTAAGTGTATTAGGTAGGCATATGGTCTCCTTGTCAACTATGTATTTTCTACTTGTCAATTTAATGTTTTTGATAAGGTTGATAAAGTATGACATAATTTTATTTTATGTTAAGAAATATGTATTTGTGATATGAACGCATGAGTGTTTATATTAATTACGTCACTTAAATTTCTAAAATATAAAATTTTATCATGTTTCAAATAAAATATTAATTCAACTTTATATAGATAAATATTAGTTAAAATTTTAGATATATATATATATATATATATATATATATATATATATATATTCGGACCTATGAAACCACACAACAAATATTTTTTATATTTATATTGATAAAGAGTACTAAAATGTCTATTTTATTCTCATATTTAACGAAAAAGTTAATAGAAGTATCAAACTGTCTTAGTTAACAAATATGAAAACTCAAATACGTAAAAAATGAAGAGAAACAACTCAAATATATAGAAAAATCTGCTCTACATATCGGCATTACATGCCGATCACCCACCCAACCAGTCACTCCCCTCCTTGTTGGTCCGCACGCAGCCAGCTGAGAAACCGACACATCTCAAGCCACGCAATATAATATACAAGTCCTATATGGATACAGAGTGTCTCGAACCATGTGTATTGTATTGCAGACAATTACTAACTACTTCGACAGTTTCAGCACTAGGGCTTTCAAATATATAATAACAACGAATTTATGAGATTAGAACAAGTGAGCGATGAGGTTGGAGAATCTCAAAACGTCACCTTAAAGGCTTCAACTTCAACAAGAGAATTTTGAATTAGCATAGGAAGCTAGACACAAACTGGCCCAAAACTCACCAGCCATTAGAAACTACATTTGGAGGTGGAAGCTAGCCAACAGGTTCTAAGTCTTTTGTCCAGTACCATGGCGGAGGCAAATGCTGTAAAAGTCGAATTTGTGGATTACAAAACAAAGGTTAGTCTCTGATTCAGATGTTACATGCATGTAACAGAACATATTGATCTCTTTTTGTTTAATTGTCTAACTTAAATGCCTTCTTCCCCCATATCATTCTTGCAAATTGCATGTAGAAACTATGGGTTGAAAAGATGTCGAGCTACAAATGCGTGATGTTATGTCCAAGGCGATTACATATCGCTCTGGGTCCTCCTTACTGGACCTGGAATTGTTATAAAGAGACAAGGTACGTGAAAACTAATCATTAATATTAACATACCAGAGATGTCACCCCAATTTCAAAATTGATTTTTGAAGCACTCAATCTAGATATAATTCATGGCAGAAAGGGTAGAGGTAATTCTAACTTTGAAGATGATCTATATTCTTAGTAAAACTGACAAGGTGGAGGTTGCCAAACTAAGGACTGTATGCTGGCTAGATGTGAGAGGCCACATACAGATGTCTGAGCTCTCAAGCGGAGTTGTTTATGAGATTGCATACATAGTCAAATTAACAAACGGAGCATCTGGATGGGAGCTGCCTATCACACTCAAACTCAGGTACCCAGATGGCAGGGAACAAATTCGCCAGCAAAGTTTACTCGAGAAGCCGAGAGGAGAATGGATGGAGCTCAGCGGCGGCACTTTTCTGACCAACCAAGCAGAAACCGGAGAGTTCTGGTTTGATCTCTGTGAACATGGTGGACACTGGAAAACTGGGCTTATCATCAAAGGTATTATTGCCAAGCCGAAACAGACCAGATAGATGCACGATGAAACAGTATTAATCGACTATATTCGCCCTCAGATAATCAAGTACGAATTCTCTGCATAGTATATAGTGGTTGTTTGATATTTATGTTGTGTGTTTCTTGGTTCCCTGCTGTGGATAATAAGGCCTTTATATATATAGGTCCATATATACGTCTCATATGTATTACGTATTGTTGCTTGATATACGTACCATGTATTTGCATGTTGCTTGATATTTGCGGAACTCTGTTTGTTCATGTCTTATCAAAAGAAATTGTTATGATGGGAAACATTTTCTTGTTTGAAATAAATATATAAATTGTTTCAAAAATCAAAAAATAATACACATGACAGCATGTCCAATACTTCTGCGGTTGTGATTATGTAATTGAATCGATTCAATTACATTTTGAACCTCATACTAATCTGAACTCAACCTTGCCCAACCCTAGTCATAAGCTTCATTAATTTTCCGATCTCATTTTTAGCCTTTTTAGAATAGAACAAGGAATCCTGTTCAAAAAAAAGAAACGAAAAATCCGTTTCAGAAGAATAAGGAACAGAAGTCGGTATATATATTTACTTGGAGACCACGCTACACAAATACTCGGTGGACAAGTGTATCCATCTCATCGATCTCCTATAAAAACTCACGCTGCCCCAATTCCAAATCCCACAATCAATCTCTGGTTACACTCCTCAAAACCCTAACCCTAAAATCCTCAAACCCCTCCCAGCAATGGCTCCTCCAAGTCTCCTCGGCCCCCCACAGCTCCACCGATCCGATATGCCCACCACCCAACCCGAATCCGGCGACGCTTTCATCGACTCGATGGTCGCCGACTTCAACAACCTCAACAAGCCATCCCCACCAATGGGCTTCACCGAGAACGGCTCCGCCACATACCTCTCCTCCGGCAACCCCTGCCTCGACCTCTTCTTCCACGTCGTCCCCGACACTCCCTCCTCCTATCTCCACCAGCAACTCCCTCTCGCTTGGGCCCACGACGCCCTCACCACCCTCAAGCTCATCTGCAACCTCCGCGGCGTCCGCGGCACCGGAAAGTCCGACAAAGAAGGCTTCTACACCGCCGCTCTCTGGCTCCACAGCCGCCACCCCAAAACCCTAGCCTGCAACGTCGCCTCCCTCGCCGAATTCGGCTGCTTGAAGGACCTCCCGGAGATTCTCTACCGCCTTTTACAAGGCCACGACGTTCGAAAGAAGCAGAAATCCGAATGGGAGCAGAGGAAGCACTCCATCCCCGTAAAACCCTCCCCGAGATCGGCGAAGTCGGCAAGAACCGGCCGCGGAGTCAGCAGGCAGGAGCCCAAGGAGGTCAGGAGAGCAAACGCCGCGGAGAGGGTAAAATCGGAAAGGGAAAATATCAGCGCGTTGAGGCATCAGAAGACTATGGAGATGGCCAACAAGGCCATCGAGAGGTACCAAAGAGACTCTGATTACCGGTTTTTATACGACCGGGTCTCGGAGCTTTTCACCGAGTGTTTGAAGTCTGATGTTGAGAGTCTGAGTGCCAAGGAATATAAGAAGATCAGCCTTGCAGCCAAGTGGTGTCCTTCTACGGATTCGTCTTTCGATAGGGCGACATTGCTGTGTGAGAGCATTGCAAGGAATATTTTCCCTAGGGAATCGTACCCGGAATATGAAGGAATTGAGGAGCCTCATTACGTGTATCGAATCAGGGATAGGTTGAGGAAGGAGGTTCTTGTGCCGCTGAGGAAGGTGTTGGAGTTGCCGGAGGTTTATATCGGGGCTAATGAGTGGGGTTCGATTCCTTACAACCGAGTCGCCTCCTTGGCTATGCAGATTTACAAGGAGAAGTTTTTCAAGCATGATGCGGAGAGGTTCAACAAGTATTTGGAGGACGTGGAGGCTGGAAAGTCCAAAATTGCTGCCGGTGCGCTGCTGCCGCATGAGATCATTGCCTCTCTGTGGGACAGCGATGGTGGGCAGGTGGCTGAGCTGCAGTGGAAGAGGATGGTGGAGGATATGGTCAAGTTGGGGAAGATGAGGAATTGCTTGGCTGTGTGTGATGTGTCTGGGAGCATGAGTGGGGAGCCAATGGAGGTGTGTGTGGCTTTGGGGCTTTTGCTGTCTGAGCTGTGTGATGAGCCATGGAAAGGGAAGGTGATCACCTTCAGTCAGAACCCTGAGTTGCATTTGATACAAGGCGAAAGTCTCGAGTCGAAGACCGGTTCCATAAGGAGGATGGACTGGGAGATGAACACTGATTTTCAGAAGGTGTTTGATTTGCTTCTCCAGGTGGCTGTCAGGGGGAAGTTGAAGCCGGAGAATATGATCAAGAGGATTTTTGTGTTCAGTGACATGGAGTTTGATAAGGCTTCGACGTCGAATAGTTGGGAGACTGATTATGAGGTGATCCAGAGAAAGTACAGGGCAAAAGGGTATGGGGATGCTGTGCCACAGATAGTGTTTTGGAATCTGAGGAACTCGAGGGCTACTCCAGTGCCGGGGACTCAACCTGGGGTGGCTTTGTTGAGTGGCTTCTCCAAGAACCTGCTCAAATTGTTCCTGGATTTCGATGGGGAAATCCGCCCTGATCTGACTATGGAATTGGCTATCTCCGGCCCTGAGTATCAAAAGCTGGTTGTCCTGGACTGATCATCATCTTGTAGTGTTTCTATGCTCCAGGGAAGCCAGTCTGTAGTGTCTTTTTTTTTCAAAAAGTTTGTAGATGAAACAATTGAATCAAATGAAAAAATCTGTTATGTTTCCAAGTTTGTCTGTTATCTACCTTTATTTCTTGCAATTAGGATGCACCAGTGCTCTTGTCATTCATCATTGCTGTGTTTTAATCACAATTCTGCAGGTCCATAGTTCTCTGTGGGGATAGGTGAACATTCACATACAAACCAAAGCAACTAAAACAATGGCCGAAAATATAAAATGTCAGAGTAAAACAGCAGTTCATCTATAAATTGATGTAGCTAGCTATAGTATTTCTTGATTACCTTGGGTTTAGGATGTGCTGATACATTCTAGTCTTCTTGAAGATTATATACTAATATTCTGCATAGCCTGGTACAAATCAATCCTAGAAGATCTTATCTTCATGGACAGAACTCAATAAGCCTCCATGTTTAATATCACTTCAAAGCTTTTAGCCTTTTTATAGATCTGGACATTTTATTTATCAATTCATAAAGCAATGTACATTTTACTAATTTGGACAATTTTAAATTTACAAGATGATCTGATCATGCAAATGCTATATGAACTGATGAAAAACTCTACTTGTTTTCTTTGAGAATAGTAAACAATTTAAAATAAGGATTAGGATTAAAGAACCTCAGCTCATATCCTACAGTTCCTACTGTACTTCAGAGATTTGAAATATTTTTTAGTTCACCCTAGTCAAGCAGTCTGATCAATCCAAACAACCGCACATAATAATTCCATAATCATATCAGTTCAAATATGAAGACAGAACAATGGCTCAACTATAAAATGCTCAACTTCCTGAGCAACTCGTTCCTTATTTTCAAACCAGTAATCATCATACTTCATTGCAGTAACACAAAATTACAGTTCTCGTTCCTCTACAGGCTACAGCACCACACATATTGAGGTGCATGTGTTAGTAAATGAAGATGAAGAACTAGTGAACTACTTTCAGTGGCTTTCCCTTTATGGACTTTGCAGCTTCAATTTTAGTCCTCTAGTTTCAGGTATGCCATTTTATAATCTCATACTTCCATCTATTTTTTACTCCACTAACTTTCAGGTATGCAATAAGGGACTGCTCGAAATATATACATACCATATTCTAACTCGGTTTGCACTTTGCATGATTCTAACTTCTAATGAACTCCACACACTAGAGATTCATAATTTCAATTTTTTTTCACCATTAATACTGAAGCACTACAAAACAGCAAAGTTGGAAAATAATTCGGTGATGATGGTAATTAGAAGTTCATAGCATTCAGCCTTAAGATTTGGCACTAGAGTTTTCAACTTATAATGACATGACCTAACATTACAAATGAAAAAAAAAAACATATTGTGATTTAAGGCATACAATTAGCATCATTTGGTCTTTATAGTATTATTCAATGTTTAGATGCTTCAATCATGTGTCTTAGCAATAAGAATACCACACATATTAGAGGCAATGTGACTTCGCTTTTAACTCTCTTGAAGGATACTCGTTTGTTTGTCACCTTTCCATTCTTAATTCTATTTGTGTCATAACGTAAGAAATTTATAGCATAACAATTTCAGTCCTAAGAAAAAGCATCCATTTATTAGAACCAGTCCTACACTCCTAAAGCTGAAACAAATAAGATGCCCTTTTGTTCTTGTCCTCCAAATTTGTCATTTTAAAGTTTAACAAAAGTATCTCCAGTTAACATTATTTGGGAAGAACTTGGAGATCAAAGAAGCAAATCCCTACATTGTTAAAGGCAGGAAACACAAAACTTGGAAGCTCACTACAAGCTAGCATTGTACTGTAGATTATAATATCCAAGGTAAATGAGCAACCCTTTCTGAGAACTCTAGGGACTCGCACTAAACACTGTCCTCAAACTCATCTTCATTGTCATCATCATTATCCTTATCATCATCAACAGCCTCCTCATCATCAGAATAGTTGTCATCACTTAAATTATCATCATCATTATCCAGATCTTCACAATCAGTGCCCTGCTCAACAGCTTCCCCAGTGAAAAGTGATACAGCGTGAGGAATGATCTTTTCTCGAATGATTCTACTGCAAAAAGCACCCGCAACAAGTTAATAGAAAACGAGAGCTTTTTTCCCCCAAAGATGATAGAATATGTGATACTGCTACACATGCATATGAAGTTTTGATTTTGATACTTGATATGTGAGTAACAATTCCTGTCATTAGTTTCTAGATATCTGTTATCTTACAGTTTCAAGATGTTTGACTTTACGAAGGCTCCCAACCAAACTGATCAGGCACCACAAAATGTAATCTTGTAGAAGAAGAAAAAAATATATAACATACAAAATCAAAGGAAAAGTAATGACTTACCCAACTTCAAGATCAAGATCCTTCTGAACTTCGAATTGATCTTCCTGCCATCATATAAGAAATTATAAATATGCTTGTATCATAAACTTATGTTAACCATAATGCAAAACTTACAATTTTTCGGAAATTATCATGATGCATATAAGTTGTGTAATCATCAGGAAGCTCAGGATACTCAAGTGTGTTAAAGTTGACAAAAGTTCGCTGTTTGGTCAAGAATTCAGCATTCTTTGATCGCTTTCTTGGCCTTTTCAGAAGACTAGCTGTCAAGCTTTTGCCAGGATACCAATTGATGTTTGTCCTGCAAGGTACACCAGATTATAAAGAAAAGTAAAGAAGGGGAAAGATCGGTACATTATTAGAAGATAACAATTTACCCAATTGTCTTCTCCAACATTAGTGGACCATCACTACTCATAATATGCTTTCGTTAGGACAGTATTTTTGAAAAATGGATTTGGATCAAAGAAAAACTCCAGCTTGAATCCCTTCGAATTTTTTATCCTACACTACTTGATATCTTTGAGATATTTGAGAGATCCTTCATCACACTTTGTAATCTATCGAGATAACAGCAGGTCATACTTCCATAATAAAAAATATATAAAAAAATTCAACAAGCTCAAGAATATGAACTATAAAATTTCCTACCTTCTGAGCAAGTACTTCATCATTCTTCAATGCAGTAGCCCAAAAGTAAGGCACTCCTTTCTCTACAAGGGACATTTTAACAGCAAACTAAAGTGCTGTACGTTGAGTAATTATAATTTCATTTTTGAGAGGTACCTTCTCTGGCTTTATCTCCTTCTTGGTTTACTGCAGTTCCTTTTATGGTTTTTTGAACTTCAGTTGTACCATTAACAATCTCATATCTCTGCAGTCAGCCATTAAGTTCCCCAGAATACTTTAACATATATTCAACATCAATAGCACCTTAAAGCCAATTCAGGAGCACCAATTTTAGTAAACCTTTTAAAACTAAGATCTGGACTATATGACACTGTGAGGCTGTAAAAGAGATATGATTCCAGTTGAGATCATAAATACCTTTTTGTAGAGAGGTTCGTACAGATCCTGAAATTTTCCTTCCAGCATAGCTCACTCCCCCAAAAACATTGTTTTCAGTAGCTCCTCGTTCTCTCCACAGGAGTATGAATTACTAGAAATCTGGAGAAAATTTGATCATTAGGCTTATATTTTCTTGAAAGATTTTTTTCTTATATATTTACACAAACACTTAAATTATCATGCAGTAGCTCTTGTACAAGCCAAACTGGAATTTGATCATATAGCGAGATTATCATGAATTCTTTATCACCAAAAAAATTACAAACAATCTCTGTTTTCTGGAAAAGTGTAACTGGCAATAGAAACGTTTCTTGAGAGAGAAAAAAGAGCAGAATATGCCAAAATCTAAATAAAGTACATATCTGTGTACCTCTTTATTCATTTGGTGCCACTGGGGAATGATTTCATCTCGAATTGTTGAACTGCATGACAGAACATGTCGTTGGATTTATAAATTGAAAGAGATGATACGTAATAATCCAATATGAACTACATGTCATTAAAATTAGAAAATCTGATAGACAGTTGTTTATACTCGATCTATTTTATTCTTGTTCACACATTCTCTAATCAATGTTGGCCTTAATTATCATCTTTATGTGGACTATCAGTTACATCTATACAAGTCCTAGACATTAATTTAGTGCACTGTATTATGCTGTCTCGTAGTCGGATTCAATATATATATATATATATATATATATGTCATAAGTAGTTAGCTGTAATCAGACTGCGCAAAATTCACAATTAACCAATTCAAAGAAATCATTATTTGTCCAAACTGTACTTCCTTACAAAATGTCATAATCCCTGTGCATCTGACTTTGGACATCTGCGGCCTGTCAACATAAACATCGAATGTTATATCATCATTGGCCATATTGAACATATGAATACTCAAAAATAGAAAACAATTATTATCCTCACAGACCTGGAGAGGTTCAAAGAACTTGAAGAAGCTGAGACGGTTTGTAGTCAATATTTTCCCAGGAATCCACTTGATCTTCGTCCTACAAGTTAACCCAACATGAAGAAAGAAAACAAAGCAAAGTGAAATAAAAAGTACAGCACAGAAGAGTTTACCCAATGGCCTTCTCCAAGATAGGCTTATTGTCATTAGTCATGTGGTACGTTTTTGTCAATACAGAATTTTCAAAATAAGGGCTATAACTGAAGATAAACTCCATCTTGAATCCCTTAGAGTTGCCTATCCTAGAGCACTTGATATCTTTGAGATTATTGAGAGCCTCTTCATCTTTGTCTGTGATCTGTTCCGGGAAACAGATGATCATATATTAAAATACATTACAAAGGAATGAGTACAGAACTATGGCAGTAAGTCAGTACCTCCTTAGCAAGCACTTCATTATTTTTCAGTGTATAAAGCCTAAAGTTGTATCCCTTTTCTGCATTAAATACATATGTCAACAGCGTTCCGAAACAATGCTCAAGTATGTATAGTTCATGAGTTATTAAGATTAAACTTTAGAGAATGTACCTTGGGAACTCTTCTGTCTGGCTTTCAGTGCAGCTCTCTCCTCAAAAATTTTGTTTCCAGGTCCTTGAGTTGGCCCTGCAAAAGAACAATGTGAATGAGTAACTCTTAACCTGTATGGATTAACACAATACCAGCCTATTCACAAAGTTGTTGATTAAATTATACTTTTAGAATGAGGATTAAACTCAGAAAGTTGAGATTAAACTGAAACCTGTATCTTAGTCAAAGCCGCAATGCGCTTCTTCAGCTCCGGTGATTCCAATTTCTTAGATTGCCATCCAATCAAGCTCTGAAGCATACGCAAATAAACAAAGTGAAATTTTTCAAATCGATAATGTTTCACTATGTTTTAGAGAAGTTGCTAGAGATATTCTAAATAAAGACCCAAAAATGTAGTTGATAATTGAATATTATTTTATGTCCTAGCTAGCCAGCATGATGGTATGTGAAAAAAGATGAGTTGAGAAAACAGATCGATCAACCTAGCTAGCTCTATTCGTATAAAGGAAAAAAGAAATGTAAAAATGGCTAAGCTTGCAAACTGCCTGCCCATCCTATCAACTTTTCAAGATTTTTATCAAAGGCTTTTGAGTCTTTCAAGTTCTGCGTTAAGAGTGTTGATGAATTACTGTGATTACAAACGTACATATCGCAATAACAAACAGCTCTAAGTACCTGTGCTTCACCATTTTTGAATTGGCTGCTGCTAAGAAACCTATTTTCTTTTCTTGCATATCAATTAACAACTAACCAATTAAGGGTTTCTCAAGCTAAGGCAAAGTCAAAATTAGTATTCATTTTCAATTACTAAAGTCCTAATATATGTTTTATATTTAAAATCTGTGTACGTAAACCGTAGAGGATCAACCTAAAAAATGGGAGCTCTGCATCTCTGTAATAATCATCTACATAGAAACTTATAATGATCTCCCATAGATTCATTTTCAATTACTAAAGTCCTAATATATGTTTTATATTTAAAATCTGAGTACGTAAACCGTAGAGGATCAACCTAAAAAATGGGAGCTCTGCATCTCTGTAATAATCATCTACATAGAAACTTATAATGATCTCCCATATGTCACCACCTATTAGTATAACCAGTCGATCGGGTATTTCAAATCGTAAGTATTTATAATTAGGTAGCCTTGCCTTAGTGGTTTTCCAACGCAATAGTGTTGCTTTAGGTCCAAAAATCACTCATGCAAGGAAAGGTAACTCTTCTATATATCTGCCTCCAAGGAAAGCAATATCAAGAAGCATTTGTGTAAGACTACTTACACGCTTTGGTTACATCCGAATTAAGGTCAATATGCGTATGTGTGGCCAAACATACATATACATATCTGTAATCTCTCACAGGTCAGAACTGAACAATATGAAGCGAAAGCTTCAAAAAGTACTTGTTGATCAGAGCAATACCGCCATCAAATTGATGAAGATGGATCATAGAGGTGTCAAGGAAACTAAACGTCGCCGTTTTATCACTCAGCGGGAAGATAAACGGGTTTTGACTTGGTATTTGACTTCTATTTTCTTCTCCCATACTTCCTTACCTGGCAACCAACAAAAGAGGAGTCCTGTTAGCACTATACAGCTATACGAAAAATAATGAAAAGACAACCATGCAATTCATTTAGAATTCTACCTACGAAAGGATTCATACCAGATGCAACAAGCGGAAACAAGGCCATCATGTCTGAAAGCTGAGGATGGATCATTATATCATGAATGTGGCAGATCAACTTTTGCAATAGCACTAGACTACCTCAACTGACAATCACTTGTGAAAAAAGATGATTGTCTTCCTCTATCTTTCTGTCTTCCACTTCTTGACGTTCAGACTTAATTATCTTCAATCAATGACTGCAAAACAAGTGTAGCTTCAGACATTTTTCCTCCATGGAATTGAGAATCTATTATGTGTGAGTATCTGACAGCAGTTTGGAGCTCTTTTTCCCTCAAGTTAAAGGAGATGATATTCTTCCAGTCCTTTGATCTTCCTCCCAAAAAAATACCTTGTAGCACAGCCGCAAAAGAAACAGAGTCTAGATCAATTCCTTTATTTCTAAACTTCTCGTTCAACTGTAATGCAGTTTCAACCATTCCATACTGACAAAGGCAAATGAGAATGGAATTATAAACAGCAGACTTCTGAGACCAGCCATCGGAAACCAATTTTTTATAGAAATCAAGAAAAATAGATTTCTCCTTTTCTCGAGATTCATTCACTTCCTTTGAAATTGCAACATTTGTGAACCCATTTAGCAAATAATGGATAGTGACATCATTAGGACTGCACTTTTTCCTCAGCATTAGTTCGAAAAAGGAGGCTGCTTCTGCATGTTTACCTTCCTTGCAAAACTTCCCTATAAGTATGCTGTATGTGACTACATTTGGCTCCACGCCACAAGATTGCATCTCCACGAAAGTTTTCACAGCTCCATCAGAATCTCCTTTGCGACAAAAACCATTGATCAAGGAGGTGTACGTAATGACATTTGGCCTGCATCTTTGTTTCACCATCTGTTTAAAAATTTCCAATGCAGCATCCAAGTTATGCTGCTTGACATACCCATCAATTATTGTGGAGTAAGTAAACCCATCAGGCTGATGATTCATTTTCTTAATCTTTTTGAGGCACAACAGTGCATCATTCATCATTCCAAATTTGCAGAAACCCTTGATCATAGCATTGTACCCCACAACACCAGGATCTAGACCCCTTTCAACTGCTAACTCGAATATACTTTTAGCCTCCTCAAGGTTCCCATTTCTAATTAACCCATCTACCAGAGTAGCGTAAACAAAAGCATCAGGAAGTATATTTTGGTCAAGCATTTGACCAAGCAGCAATTTGGCAGCAGGAACCCTCCCTTTCTTGCAAAGACCATTTATCAACACATTGTAAATGCAAGCATCAGGGAGTATTCCATTATCTATCATTCTGTCCCGGACTGTCAATGCAAAATCAACATCCCCAGAAACAACATGTCCATGAATCAATGCTCCAAAAGATACCAAATCAGGTTTGTGACCTCTTTTTGTCATCTCTACAAGCAAATCCAGGGCCCTAAAGTGTTCCCCTTGTCTGCAATAGACTTGAAAAAGAGGAGTATAACTAAACTCATTTGGGACCAATCCCCTCTTCATTGCCTGCTCTAGAAACTGCTCGGCTTCCTCAACCTTCCATTTCTTACACAAACTATTAATCAAAATATTATAAGTTCTAATATCCGGCTGGCAACCACTCTCAATCATCCTCGCTACAGCATCCACAGCAGTACCAGAACCATCATGCCTACACCTAGCCTCAACTATAGCATTATGCACTCCTACATTGACCCTCAAACCTCTCTCCTTCATGTCCACCAAAAGCCTATCAACCGCAGCAAAGTTCCCATCTTTGCAGTACCCATTAATCAAACCTCCATAAGTTTGCAACGTAGGCAGAAAACCCTTCAACTTCAACTCCTTAAACAGCCCATCAGCCCTTCCAACTTCTCCCTTCTTACAATATCCATCGATAAGCGTATTATAAAACACAACATTGGGCACGCAACTCTCCCCCCACCTCTCCTCAATCAACCTCCTCCCCTCTTCAACCTTCCCTTCCTTACACATTCCCCTCACCATGATACAAGTACTATAATTATCTACACATACATCACCACCATCTCTCTCAAGCATTTTATCATACACCTGGCGTGCAACATCAACTCTCCCATTATTCACAAGCACCTTAAGCAAAGCATTGCAGGCATAAACACTCGGAACCAAACCACACGCATCCACCCCAGATCTATACAACTCAAGAGCCTTATCAACCAACCCGGAATCTGCATACGCTAGAATCACAAAGCTCAAAGCCTCCTTACTGGGTTTAACTCCTTCCAAGTTCATACTCTGCATCACATTCTCAATCTCCGGAACCACTCGAAACCAAGCCAAACGCTTCAAGAGAGAATTGTACGCCGACCCAGTTGGGGAGCAGCAGTAGGGTCGCCGGAAAGCCCAGTCGAAGAACTTCAAGCCCAACTCTGCGTTGGGGAGTTTGTCCAAAACGAAATGGGCGACGTCGGAGACGTGGGTTTCGGTTTCGGAGAAGTGGGTTTGGAGGGAGTGCTCCCATTGTTGGTGGGTTGTGAGGATGTGGATGGTTTCGTGGACCAGGTTCTTGATGTGGGGTGGTGGAGAGGGAGATGAGCGAGAGGGTTTGGGGGTGTGGAGGGGTCTGATGCGAGAGAGAAGAGTCTTGGACATTGGAGAGTCTCAAAGGTTGGAGCTTTGAGGGTTTAAGAGGGTTTTGGAGGTGGGGTTAAGCATTTATTCAGAATTCAAATTTGTCCTCAAGCTGTGTTTTAGGTTAAAACGACCTCACACCTCTCCTCTGTTGGCCTTTCTCGACAAACATGAAACTGTAAAGGGATCAATTATCAAGCCGGAAGTCCATAGACTATTAGATGAGCCGAAGAAGTTATTGATTCATCTCAACTTCTTGTAAACAAGTTGGCATGAGGGAGAATTTTCCATCTGCCAAGAATTGAAGTTTACGATTAATGTACTAAACAATGGGGGTGCACAGCCACACAAAATGATTGCTACCATAGACAAACAGCTACTGAACTTCTCAAGAGCCAATGCCAGCATAATAAGAACAGAAGATGAGCAGCCAATAGCAATCTGTTCTCGCATATTGATGCTGGTTACGGTTTTGCGCCATTTGAACTGCAGACTGAGTCTCCTCTAACACCGAATATAGAGAGCTAAAGAGATTTCTGTGATTTGATGTGGATCATATGAGCATTCAAGAAACAGCTTGGGATAGAGCGGGCCAAGCGGCTGCTCCTGGTCATGATGAAAGACAACTCTGCTCCTTCAGACTTTCAACTTTTGATTTCCTTTTGAATGCGCCAGATCTGAGTATACAAAACGACGACTCAGCTACAGTTTCTTAACACAGAACGATTCAAGCCACATGCTGATCAAATACATAATCTACTCTACCAAAAATGTAAACAATTTTATCTATAACTCAAGTTTCTGTTTACAGATGCAATCAAGTTTCAAATCAAATGACAAACTTGATCAGAATATCTCCTAAGGCTCCCCTTAGAAATATACAATATCCAGATATCAAATCAAGTCAAACATTCAACCAATTATAAATAAAGTTCTTGCTGTTTGCAACTAACACAATTTTTCCCCTATAAGATGTATAGTGGATCTTTTTGAAAAACAATAAATGAATATTATTGATAAAGAGAAATACATTACAGTATGAGCAGTCACGTACAACAAAATAACAAACGTTTTTCTACTCGTGGGCACAGAACACAAAAGAGACGGTGCTTTTGTGCATTCATCAAGTTTTATTTCTTTTTCTTTTCTTCATCTCTTTTTTTGTAACTTTTTAACCAGCCAATAAAAGACTAAAATGTGGTTAACTAGTTCAAAAATGAAGAGGATAAAATGATCTTTCAAAATTTATTAAAGCAAATGGTGGTGGTGGGGAGTAACTTTTGGAATTGAGATTACACACATCAACTAAACCATCAATGGTATGCAAAAGTGACCAGTGAAACATTGAGGCCATTTGCATATGACACACAACAACCTCATCTCTATCCTAATGACAGACATTTGAGTCGGTATGTCCATGAGTATGTAATTACTAAATATCATATAGCTAGTGTGTAAACATCAATGTGCTCCATCTTCCTAGTTCATTCAATTCTCAAGCAAACCCACAGTAAATAACTTTCAAATTATATTGCATTCTGCCTATAAATTACCTACATCAGTTCTTGAAAATACACAACAATACCTTACACTCCCTTCTATGTTTTGTTAATTAGCAGATAATGAATAACACAGATTATGCAAAAGATTCCTTAGTGTAATCCTTTAATGCTTCTGACCTCATTTCTGGGATCCTTGAGAAACTGGAAATAAGAAAACTAATTTTTTTTAAAATATGCCAAGTTTGGTTGATTGGAACAGCATTCAAACAACTATAGTTTTACTAGTAAGGATTACCTTACAGACAAGCATCTAAAACATAAAGAAAGAAATGATCCATCATTCTGATCATCGACTTATACCCTTGTATTATTTCCGACTAACAATCTCATGTTTAGAACATAACCGCTATAAACATGATTAAGATAATAAGACTAAGAATCAATGGATAAAAAAGACTACTTTCATCACAAAACAAATATCGGAATTAGTCAAATTACCAATATATGCTTTTAGTGTTGTCTTATGAAGAGGACTTGGCTATTGTTCTTTGACCATTCTGCTCTTCACCACTAAAACTGAAAATATTGAACAATCAATCAAAATCTAGAAGCACACAGGAGTTTGAAAGAATGAACTTAGTTAAGCATTAGAGGAAAGCCATTGACAACAAACTTACAGCAAATTTGGTGCCCATGTCCATTCAGAAATTCATTTCTTTTCTACGAGCAAAACTCAGAACTCCATTATATCATGAGCTTTATTGAGGCAGCAGTACAACAAATTGTTGAGGATTATGGGAATGTCCCTTTCATATGATTAAAAAATTGAAGCCCAATTAGTTCTGCAAATTTACAGGAGTTGGGCAAAAACAATTACCAGCTCTAGTAGAGCTGACCAATTATACAATCAACCACTTTTCAGTTTTCCAGTCCCTCGTCTTATCTTCATTCAACTCTTGGTTATTATGGATTGCAAAGAACTCAACTGTTTGGGAGGAAATGGAGGCACCCGTCTTCGAACCAAAGTAATGATTGCTTGAGCTTTACCAAGCTGACTATTTCTGTTCAGGCCTTGAAGCAATATACGAATGGTATCCACATTTGGATACCAATTCTTCTGCATGCAATTTCTACATATCGTATATGCCTGATTAAAATCTCTTTCTATGCAAAGATAATGAATCATGGTCTGATAAATTTTAACATTGGGCTTGTATCCCTTGTCATGTAGAAAAGAATATACCCTTTTTGCCATGTCAAGTTTCCCAGCCTGGCAAAACCCTTTGATCACCAAATTAAATGTAACTTCATCAGGTGATATACCAATATTCTGCATCATCCTCATCACTCTGTTTGCTTCCCATGGTCGCTTCGTATCAACCAGAAATTGGATTCGAACATTGAAAGTGGCAAGATTAGGTAAACACCTCTTCAAGATCATAAGATTCCATAAACCATTAGCAATCTGCCACCGCCTACATTTGTAAAATGCTGATATCAGAGTTGTATACGTAATGACATCCGGTCTTATTCCTAACTTTTCCATCTCCACCATGATCACATATGCTCTAGTCAAATCCCCCATTTCACAAAAAGCCTTGATAACAATATTAACCGAATAAACATCCAATTGAATATCAAATTGCTGCGGAATATCACTCATAAACGCCTCAATAGCTCTTAAATCATGAGTCTGAGTCAAAACCTTGAGTGTAGCATTGTATGACTTAACAGTCCTAGAACAACCATATAAATGCATATCACAAAAAGTATCAACAGCATGCTTAGTCATCCCAGCCTTACCATACAATGTTATAATCCTCATAATGAACCCTTCTCGCCGTCCCTGAGGAAGACTCTTCTGATGCTCAAGCAAATGCTCAATGTAATCAAACCGGCGAGCCCCAGCTAAACGAGCCACAGTGTCCTCAAATGCAAACCGGTTCTCAATAACAAGCCGGTTGTGGGCATTGGCCTTAAACAGCTGAAACAGCTTTTCCGGGTCCCTCTCGGCTTTAAGCTTAACCAGAGCAGGTTCTTCCAATGCCTTTATATTACTGCAAACCGAATTCGACACTGCAGCAGCAGCAGCACAATGATTCCTAGCTATTGCTGCAGTAGCTGCAATATGACAAAATCTGCGACTGGTTCGCAGAGAGAGCATGGTTTAGGTGTTTCCTCAAATTGAAACGTACCCATCCATCAAAATCAAGACTTTACACAACCCATTACGCTAAAAGGTTCACAAACAAAAACCCATAAATATAAAAGCTTGAGACTTTATCAGAGTTTGGGCACCGACCTGGTAAAAGCTTCACCGCCCATGTGAGAAAGCCAAAACCCAGAACCCTAAACAACAGAAGTGCATCACATATGAAGCTAATCAATCCAAGTAAAGAGAAGAAACTGATGCATATGATTGTTTAGGCATTGATGGATTGGTTGAGAGCGTAGAGTAGGAATGAAGAGCTGAGATGATAGGTTATTGAGAGAAGGGAGAATTTAGGAGGGGTGGATCTGAGAGGGATGTCATTTGTTCCTTGTGGGTTTAGGTTTGGCTTGCTGTGATGGTACACCGTGCTGGTCCATAAAGAACCGTGGACTGCTAAGGGTTAATTCAGACCCAAATAAGGAAGGGTTAAGGTTCGAGCCATATTTTCCATCAAATGAGACATTGATTTTGCGAATATAAACGAGACATCGTGAAGTCTAGAACTCGACTCACGAGTCATGACAACTGGTAGATCAATCACAAAATGTCCACTAAACTCGCTATTGAGTTTTCAACTCTAACTTCCTGCGACTTTTATCGCACAGAGCTCTTTCCATCCCACATTTCTCTATTTCTCTAGTTTTGGGGCATTGGATTGATATGGATTCCAAGCCAAGATTATAAGTTACCTTGGCATATTTGAGGAAGAAAAAGCCATATCGGCCATCTTTCGTCTAAGAAACACATTCAATTAAAATTCAAACATTATCCAACTATTTTCAGTAAGTTATCATATGAACTAAAGTCGTTTACAATGCGAAATGTAATAGATCCACGGGCAATGGCAGACGGTTCCTTTTGGCACCTAATTTGCTTCCGGTTAGTCCTTTGAAGTTATAACCAGCAACCCCAATGCGCCGATGAGAATATACTGGACAAAAGACACAACAGGATTAGTCCAGTTAGGCGAATAGTTTGAGTGTGTGCATGACTTATTAAACCATTTGTTTGGGGCAGAAACAAACCTTAATAATTGGCTTTTCAGTCATGATAATTGTTACCCAGCCAACATAAGGTAAGAACCTGAAATTGAAACCAAAAGGGGATCAAAGTTGTGACAACAAGCATGTAACTTGCTAGGTGATAGTTTCACCCTTGTCAATGCAGCAAAATAAGCAATACAGCAACATTATGCAGATTAAGTGGTAGAGGAACAAACACAAACAAATAGGAAGGTTTCCAAATCTTGGTTGGCCTAATATGCCATCATAATGTTTCAAAAAGAAGTATATACCATCAAAATTAACCTATATGGAGTATACTTTGACTGAACAGCACAATATAAGCTGCCATATTTACAGATGTGGAATATACACAGCCATAAAGAGGCAAATGCAAGAGTTCTTACCCTACAGCTCTGCCCATAATATGGTGCCGTTGAAGCCACAACTGACCCTGGGCATAAAGAAGTCTATCATCCCCATAATTGTTATCTCCTGAAAAAAAAATGCACAAGGGGTGAATAGTTTAGTAAATTAAGCGTAGCACGAAACCCAAAAACAAATATCAGATGTATGTTTTGAAACAGAAGGGCTGCACAAGCCAAAATAAATATAAGTTATGTTAATGAAACATATCTCGGATACATATTAATCAAAACTATGGACGATTTAAAATCACACAAAAAGTAACATTAGGTTATATTGAAGAAACTGGCACCTTTTGTGAGGACATCTACTTCTCCTGTATCTTCTCTTTCATGAACCTGCAAACATCATCGACCAACAAAGCTCAACAATAGGTGCTAATAATCAACTGTATATTGGAAAATAGTGAAGAAAGAAAAATGGCAGATGAATTGACAGTCGCAATCAATAACATCTACATAGTGAAACTAATCTTTAACATCTACTGAGGACACCTCAACCTCTTGAGTTCCTCGCCTAAAAGAGTGATGCATAATTTAGTACTTAGATGATAATGAAGGGGAGGAATAGTCTGATTTCAGTTTTTTTGCCTTCACTTTTGACTCTAGACAACATCTCCTTGGAATATAGTATCAAACACTTGAAATAAAACGCCTAGACCTTGTCCTCAAAGTCCAAACCAGAGTCCCTAATTTAACTTTCAAAACTCATTGTTCCTCATGAAGCCCAAGAGAAATACTTGGAATATAGTATCAAACACTTGAAATAAAACGCCTAGACCTTGTCGTCAAAGTCTAAACCAGAGTCCCTAATTTAACTTTCAGAACCCATTGTTCCTCATGAAGCCCAACAGAAATACACATCACCATCAATTTCAGAAACTGCTAGACAATTTGTTTACCTTTATGACACGATGGACAATTGGAATCTCACGGCCCTGAAGAAAAAAGGCAAAGGGAAATGAGAGCATATTAGTACTTAAAAGATAAGAATAGTGACTCCAGTCTTAATAACTTGAGTTTATTTATAGTGTGCATGCATTGCCAATAAGAAAAAAGAGTGAGCAGTAGTGCTAGTGAAACTACTGGAAAACACAAGTACATTAATATAAAATATTCTGTAAGGCTGAAAACAACTTCTAGGAAAGGAAAGAATTCGAAGTCAACTGAATTTAACCCTTTGTACGTATACCATCGGGGTTCCCTTTATAGTTCCCAACTACAGCTCCAATAGGACTACAAAACTCCAGAATTTTTACCTGTACATGGTATATTTTTTTTCTAAATCTTTTATCTTTTGTTTTCAGACACATTATAAGCACACTTGGGTACAGGCTTATTAATTAGTAAAATCCAAAATCACAGAGAATTGTATTTGCAAACTTGAAACGGTAAGAGATATGACAAAAAATATTACAATTCATCTAATAATTAAAAAATATATATATTCAAGGAATAAATCACCATGTGTATTAAAACAAGCCTGACTGTAACATAACATAAGACACTAGAGTCACAACACCAAAATAAAACCGAGTAAAGAAAGGTTGCAACAGAATCAAAATAAAGAAGTACTTACATCAACATTAAATACAACAATTTCTCCTGCACGAATGGGTTCTTTACTCATGTGCAGAAACAAAATGTCCCCCTGCAAAACATAACAATTGGATTATTAGTTAAGCAGCCAAAAACATGAACATATAGATATAAAACTGCCAATCAATCAAGAAAATCAGATTATTAATACCAAAATACCATAGACAGAAGCTCAAATTAAAAGGCACCGAACCTTTCTCTTTCAAATAACCATCCACAATGGAACACAAATTCTTACATAAAAAAACCCAAACTACACCCAAACATTTTAGGCCAAATTTAAGACACATTAAATGAAAAAAGTTACGAGTGATGCTTTCAGTTATAGCAGTGCTTGAAAAGAAGAGTGAATTCTTAAACTGCATGGATAGTATGACTAATTGTATGGTTTCAATGTGATACACATGCAGTTATAAATATAACATATGAAATAAAAAAAATTGTGCGGTAAGCATGCCTATCTTAGAAAGAAGACCAATTCAAAACTATTTTGATTAAGCAGGGGGTTAACCCAAAATAGAAGAGAAAAAGGAAGATTGCTTCATCTTAGGAACTCACAACCTCAGAAGAGGCTGCAGAACATCCATTATGAATGAATAAAAGTTGTTTCCATGACGCACATTACAAATAAAAAAGCATCTGCTGTTTAGAATCAAGCGTCTTTTCCTCAGCGCCTGATACCTTTAAAAATCAGAAAAAGGAAAACTTTATCCCATCTTTCTATTGTTCTGTACATTCCCCCAAATGCCTCCTTTCAGAAGTATCTCTAGCCAAGACCATTAAAACTACTTATTCCTGACTTGAAATCAGAAGACTGCAAATATATGCAGACGATAAATACTGATAAATTTGAAGCAATCATGAATCATCATATCTTACCCTCCTGAAGCCTGGTTCCATACTTCCGGACAAAACAACAACGACAGGAGATTCACTGCCGGTAAAGCACATCAAAGCCTTCCATATTATAAGTGCAGATGTCACAATCATACCTGAAACAGAAAAACAATCAAAACCACCACAACATTAACCAACCCAGGTATGACAACAACCAAAGTGACACTTATCAAAACACGAAACCCACCAATTCAGGAATTAAAAACAGGACCAAAGCAATTAGGTTGAACCCTATTCAAATGCAAAATTAAATTCATTACATTACAGTGCCAAGCATATACACTACAACAGCCCACATGACAAAGTAAACATTAGAAATCTGATGCACACCCACGTACATTGAGACAAAGCACGAATTGTTAAGATTAAGACCCAGAGGGTTTAAGGGTATACAGACCGAGACTGACGGCCTGAGTGAGGACCTGCCGGAACTGCAGGGATTTGACAGAGTCCACCGTCTCGCCGATCCAACCCATTCTTGTCTTCTTCTTCTTTGTCTGAGAGACCCGGAGCCGTTTCTTCCTCTCTCTCTCTCTCTTCGGCACAAACCCCCGTTTCTTTTCTTCTCTGTTTTCCCTTTTTATTTTGATTTGTTGTATTTTGTCCTTGGACCAATCTAAAGGAGCCATGTCAGCAAAACGATGTGGCACTCCTGTACATTTTTTTCCTTCTTCTTTTTTCCCTTTTTATTTTAATTTTTGTATAACACTTTTTGAATTTGTTGATTTCAAAACCGTTAATGCGTCATGACCATTCTGAATTCGTGAAACAATTATATGATTCGTACTGAGAGATGACATGGAACATATAGACTTACCCTTGCCCCAACTAGCATTCTCTGTTAGTTTTGTCTATATTTTTTCTTTTCTTTCTTTTTTGAATTTGAGAAACTGATGGAAGAAGCTATACTGCCGTGATGATTGCAGCTTCATACAGGGTTTCATATATGACAACGTTGCAAACAATCGTTACACAATTTTTGGTCGCTCAGAATCGTGTGAGATATAGAAATTTCAGTACTTGATCTTCCCTATGTATAGTTATCTTATGAAGTTTCTCAAGTTGATTGATATAAACCTGAGGTGTAATAAGTCTTCCAGAAGTACAACTTTGATCTGAATTAGGAGGCTAAATAATCTCTAACATGCACCAATGCTGGCATTCTTTTTCCCAAATGCAGAAAAATTCTGAAATAAAAATTACAGAACTCGTCTACATTGCTATCTTCACTTAGAAAATAGCAAAATGGCTTCATGTACTCCTTATCCTAGAAGAATCTTGTTTATCCTGTTCTTCCATGCTAAAATCACAGTTGATTCTATTGGGGTCACACCATATAGATACATGCATCTTTCTCGCTGCCCTGTTTACCATCTTGTAGTTTAGGGTAAAGCTCTCATTATGCTCATTTAAACGAAAATAAAAACAAAGAATTTAATAAATCAAATTCTATTAGCATGAAAGTTCCATGATCCCAACTATATTCATTTCTCGTATCATACGATGGGTGTAAGCCATTCTCTCCGCAAAGATAAAATAACGTTGTAGGAGTTTGTAAAGATGACAAAGAATGAAATGTTCTTCATTAATTATTGACAGTATATAAATATGTACATGCGTGTTGTATAAATGTATGATACCACACACGTATGCATGATACTAATTGCATATATAATTCAATAAGTCATGCACCAATGACAACCATTGCTAATTGCATAACTTGAATAGATATTGGAATAACGTTCGAGTCGTATAAAGTTCATTGCAAGTGATGTTTCAAGTATTGCTATTTCTAATATGAACTCCATTATATATATCAAGCATTTTCAAATTTGTAGTAGCTTATAGTTCTCTGTTTTTCAAGATGTATGCAAACCATACACAATCTGAATGTACACATTCCATTAATCAGTAATTCACTCACTTCAATATGTGTGTGCGTGCGTCTGTGACATTCCTGATATAGTGAAGTAGAGATAGTGTTTCTCTTTTTTTTTTCTTTAGGGTGTGGTATAGTTTCTGATGCTATACCTGCAATTCTTGAGGAACTAGCAGTGAACTCTCAAGAATGTCTCAATTTCTTAAAATCCGGGCAGATATTTCATCGGTGGAACATCATATAGCTTGCCAAAAGCATATGTATATCTGCAGAAGTAAAGCAAAGAGAAAGATATGTCAGAGGAATTGAGGGAGTGACTTTTCGGTGTGTATTCTTCAATAAATTGTAAAATAGAACTAAAGAAAGATACTTACCCAAGAACTAAGATTATAGCAGCAGTGATTCCTAGTACATATTGATACCACTTGTGCCTAGATTTAATTTGGCCCTTATAGGAAGATGGAATGTACTTGCGGTTTACATATCCAAATTGAGGCCGAACAAGACTAACAAAGCCGAAGAAAAATCCGGCGAGGAATCCTCCTATATGAGCTGAACCGTCCACTCTAGGTATAAAACCTAGCGCCAAATTCAGGCCAATGACGACCACGAGTATGAGGAGCGCAATGCACTGAGTAGGAAAGTTAGATCTGAGACACGTCTATGATGGATAGTTCTAAGATTACTGCTAATGTTGATAATTTGCTTGTATTTCCTATTTCGATACAGTGTTTGTGTGGGGTCTAAGTTGCTTTGTGGTTTAGGTTCAGGTACTTTGGGATAGGATCTGGTAAAATAACATATTTGGACTTGAGCACAACATATCATAAAATGGTAGCAGTGGATCAGTTTTAATAGCTTCTTTGGATTTGCATTTGAGAGTCACTGAAATCATAGGAAAGAGGAAAAACAAGGGATACCTTTCTTGTATAGATTGTCCAGTTTGTAAAAAGCTCAGAAAGCATGGCTCCCAACAATCCAAAAAGTGCCCCAGATGCGCCAACTGATACTTGTTGCTCTTTGATATGTCTTTGATGAATTGCAGATGCCAAGCTTCCACCTAATCCAGCAAGTAAGTAGAGGAGTCCTATTCTGACTGCCAAAATGCAAACAATTGAGAACAGTTAGTTTGCATTGGTCATATTGACACCGAGTTGACAGACTTTATGTAAATCTAAGCTCTTACAGAAACCAAATTCCTGCTCCAGCCGGATTCCTACAAATAGAAGGCTTATCATGTTAACTAGCAGATGAACAAGTCCAACATGAAGCCACATGCAAGTTACAAGACGCCATCCTTGTCCTTCTTCCACCACTAAGGTCCGGAAAAGGGCACCTAGCTTTGTCAGACTGCAAAGGGTAGCAATTGGATTAAGTTACGATGTTTTCAGTGTGACACTGATGATTTGAAGCTATTGAACATAAATGAATTTTGCAGTGACCCATTATCAGAATGTTTGAATGAATGTCAAGAAGATTGTTCTGCCTCAGACTCTGATTGGTGCCAATTTCCCTTCCACTTACCACAACCTCCATATGTGAGTCTTTCAAGTTAATCCCTTTTTAGTTGACTAATTCACAAATTTAATGGGTACGATTAAAGCTGGTCATTGTGTGAATACTTCCAATGTGACCTAAAAATTTGAAGGGGTAAATGTCCTTTTGAAATCCCATTTTGACATAATTTTGTTACAGTAAAAGAAAGGAACGAGAATTGAGGAGTTCTTACGTGTTCATAGAAGGACCAAGGAGGTAATTTTCTTTGATGGGTTGGAAAGAGAACCTCCCCAAGAAAGGCAAAACGCATTGAGGATGTTCCTCTTGAGAAGGGCAATTGTTATAATACATTGTGACAATGAACATGATCACATTGATCAGAAACATGAGTGGTACAAGCCACGAAAACCATTCTTTTTCGGGTGGGGGGCATATTTGTGGTGGAGGTGGCCGGCTTCTCTGATTCCTCTTCTCTTGACCCCTTTCTGGTGACCCCTTTTCGACGTCGTCCGAGGGTGGCAGTGCCTTCCCCATTTCGGCCACCAAGATTGTGGAAGCTAGAGGTACACACTGCACCCAGAAGATGCTAATGTGCACCAGGTTGTATGGAGGGAGAGAGAGGTGTTCTTGGTGGGGGAACGATTTTTTTTCTTCTGGGTTGGGGCGGTTAGATTAGGTACTTTTCCTGATTTTAGATGTGAGGATATTACTTGATGATCCTTGAAAATAAATTACAGACATGCATGGAACAAAATTAATTATAATTACTTGCACAAAAGAAAATTATTAGGTTTCAGTTTGTTTGTTACAATGTTATATATATGTTTGAATTTGTTTCATTTTTAGTACGTCAGTTGCTCAAAATAGAATCTTAGCTTATCAATTCTTGACAGACTTTATGTGACATTGTGAATCTGGGATGCAGTTTATAGTGGAAGACGTGCATGATTGCATGACTATAATTAAACGCCTATAGTTAATATGACAGCGTGTAGAAGAGGTTTCTAATTATAGATTCTTGTTACATGGAGTGTGGTTTGTATTTTGTGTGTTATCAGTATTTTGTTACAAAATTCTGCGCATCAGTCTCTTCTGCAACAACTTTCAGATCGATTACCAAACCACACTTGGCTCGAGCTGCCGATTAACTGCTGATCGATTTGTCCATCTTAGGACTCGTATTTTTGGTTCTGCTTTGTTCCATCAGAAACAGGTTTTTCTTAGTGCACTGTTGATTTAATTTGCACTGTTGTTGACATGGTATGGCAGCAGGTGTACCGCAGAGATGTGTTGGTTGTCTTCTACTTGTGGTTTAACAGTTCCATACTGGTTCCTAATTTAGGGGTCAATTTAATTGTTATAGCACCTTGACAGTCCTCGATAACTTGATATGGCGGGTTAACACAACTGAAATTTCAGGCCGTGCATGGAGTTCTTAGGCCAAGCAATAGCCAGCCCTCTTTCATCTTCCCTAGTTATTTTAGTAAACTCCAAGAATGACTTACAGAAGCTATTCTGGTAGCAGATCATCAGTTGTAGAACAAATTGAGTAGGGATGACATGAGCTTGTATTATGGTGTGAATATTGGAAGGGCTACACTTAGGACTCTCACTAAGTGTAGTATTTCATCAAATCTTGAGCAAACTTTTGACATGAGGTGGCTTGACTATCAATTTTAGACTCAATTTGAGGCGATTAATTCATAATCTTCTAATCATCAGATGGTTTAGAAGTGTTGCATATATGTGATTATAATTTTCAATTTTCAAAAATACACAAGTGTTGCATATATGCGTACGTTTTGGTTAAAAGCAAGTATTTTGTAACTTTGTGGTGTTATACTTGCAGTACAGGATATTCAGTTGAGCCTTGAAGAATGATAATTTTGTGCAAATTTCCTCAAAGCGTATACAAGATCAATGACTTTTGACGGTATCCGGCAACTTGTCCTTAATTTCCTTAATGTTAAACAGCACACCGAAGCCGGCTGCGAATCTGCAAATTAAAACAAGAGAGAAACAATAGGCTCAGCTGTGTAGTCTTGAATAAATGGGGCAAAAACAGAAAACCAAACCAGCAACTTACACAACAATGGAGCCTGCAAGACCTACTGCCGCTAAGAAATACTGACAGAAGTTGTGCCTTCGTGTAGGTTTGACCTCATGGTATGCTGGAATAAATTTCTTGCTTATATATCCAAACTGAGGCTTGATGAAGAAAACAAAACCAAGGAAGAACCCAGCTACGAAACCTCCTATGTGAGCTGAATTGTCCATTTTCAGTAAAAATCCAAGGCCGATGTTCACGCCAACACTGAAAAGGAGTAACACGATGGCCTCGAACTGAACATGATAAATCAAATGTTAGCAGTGGGAACTACTATATACGTAGAACCTCCATGAAATGTTAGAGATGAACTTGTGTTTACCTTATCATCATAGATTGTCCAGTTTGTGATCAACTCAGAAAGGGAGGCTCCACACAGTCCAAAAATCGCCCCAGATGCCCCAGCTGACACAGTCACTTGCATGTTTTCTTGAGCAATCCGAACACAAGACGCTACGCCTCCGCCCACCCCAGAAAGCAGATACACAAGCCCGAATCTATCTGCAGCCAAGATGAAACAGCATGTAATTACAGGAATCATTTAGCATATTGAACTACACATTAACGGACACACAAACTGATGAGAAAATTAGACGCCGCTAGCTCTTACGGTATCCAAAGTCGCGCTCAAGTCGGTATCCGATGCAATTAAGACTGATCATGTTGAAAAGCAAATGAATGACTCCACCATGTAGCCACATACTAGTGAAAAGGCGCCATGCTTGACCATGCACCACTTGAACCCGATCGAGCCCCCCTAAACTCCTAATACTGCAAAAGATAGAGCATTATATCAAGGATGCAACCCTATAGCATTATTTTCTTAATTCGACCAACTACAGGCACTAGTAGCTTTATCATCATCCTAAACATAAGCAATGCCCCGAATTCTAAGAAGCAACTTCTAACAGAATTCTGTATCAACTGTAATCTTTTCCCATTTATGTTTAGTTCCTTAAGAAACACAAAATGCAAATAGACAAATTGATGTGTTTTCATGTTTGGGATTCGGTTGTGGATGATCCATTTTGTAGTTCTAAGCCAGTAGTTTCATGATCACTTACGAATTAAATTTAACATTCAACGGTTTAGTTAAAATAATTTTTATGGTCTTCATCTCACCGATTGATTATAAATAATGTAATTGAATTTTCATACTTGCTCATCAATTCTCAACCTCCGTCTCCTCTTCCAAAACAACTGATTGAAATCATTACATGTAAAACTGATTCTATCCTATTCAAAAGCCATCTCGATTATATATCATCTGAGTGAAAAACCAGTGAAATTATATTGAAATCCTAATAAGCAAAGGAAAAAAGAAATAAGAGAGATCAGAGAGATGAAAAATCCTTACGTTTCTGCAGTAGGACCAATCCAATGAACTTGCTCGAAGGGTTCGAATGAGAACCTTCCAAAAACATCACCTAAAATACACTTATCCTTTGGGGTTCTAGATGGACAATTGTTCTTATACATTTCGTACACAAACATGCCGATATTAACCAAGAAAATAATTGGCAAAAGCCACGGAGAGTATCGCTTTTCCGGTGGTGGCAATGGCGGTGGAGCGTAAAAGTGCACAGGCGGCGGGGGTGATGGTGCATAATACATTGGCGCCGGACCTGGTGGATAATACATATTTTTGGATGTCAAAAATGGGTACCGGCCGGCCGGAAGGAGGAATAGGTACACACACTGCACTAAAGCTGTTACAAGTCGTAGGGGGCAGAGAGAAGGGAGATATAAATTTTGGGTGGCAAGGAACGAGTCTAGTTTGTTGTGATCGGTTAAATTAGGTTCACGCTAAATAGTTCTGTAAGTGGATATTACCTAGATTGACATGTTTAGTTGGTAATTACTTGGGGACAAAGATTATTTGATCTGTAGTATAGTTTGAATCACATTCTCAAATTCATTTTAACTGAGCAGAACTTTAACTATTTATAGTTGCAGCCTCCGTTACCTCAAATATGAACGTAGCATCTTCATGTTTCATAATTAATACACATGATACTCAACTATTTATAGATTATTTGATCCTCATTCACCATCGATAATTCTCATGTTTTGTAATTCTTTTTCTTTTGAATAAAATTACCAATGATTCTTCTCAAAAAAAACTAAAAGATGCATGATCAACTCTATGCGAACTAATAAACGAAAAATAGGTTTTCTGTACATATATTTCATATATATATATGATCCTAAATAAACATGATGATACTCATATAGCCCAGCTATTTTCAGTTTAATCCTGACATGTTGATTTAAAACCATCAATGATGTGTAATAACTAATAAGTAGCTAAACCTCTAATTTCATCATCAGTAAGAGACTCCAGTACTTGGAATGGTTGCATATATAGGGTTCTAAATATAGTAAAAATTCATATAAACCAACTTCCAGGGGGACTATTATGTGAGGCTGCGATTCTGTTGGCGTTTATCTAGTACCACGCTACGCTGGTTCCAATTTCATGAGCTTGGGGTGCGTTGATGATCTTTGCATTGTATAATTTAAGAGAGTTCAAGTAGAGGTTGCAAACATTCAAGGTTGAAAGTGAGATCAGCTCTTTCTTTTAACGAGAACAAAATACAAGAAAGAGGCTCTCAGGCAGCAACCCCTATATTAGGAGAGGTCTTGAATTTTCAGGGTGAATGGAACCTCTATTTTAGTATTTAACTTTTGTTGTTTAAATGATTTAAAATCATTACATTAAATATAATTTAATCTTATCACGTCATCTTCATTTAATTTAAATATCCAAACAAAGAAACCAGTTCCTCTATTTTATAGTTCAAACGTCTAGCATGACATTTTTTAGGGTCGAGAGGCTAAAACTTTCAAAATAGTGGTAAAGTTCCACAGCACTTCCAGGATTCAAACAATAAGCGAATATCGGTTTTGCACTCCAAACAAACAGTAGAAAAGTGCAAGTAACATTCTGCTTGAAATGCCGGCTAAAATAAAATTAGAAGAGAAGCTTATCTGATGTAAGGGGTAACAAGAAAATAATCACTTTAAAGCAATAATATTTAGAGTTATTTAATTCATAAGCATACAATTCTCATGCTAATAATCTAAAGCAGATGCAAGGAAAATGATATTCTACGTTCCCTTGATTGCTATTAAACAAAACTAGCAGCAGCCACAAGATCCAGAGTCCGCCATCCTTCAAAGTAGATCATACTTGCACTGCAGAAACATACCAAAAAGAAAACCTGTGAATATCTGATACAACGCCATCCCACACTCCTGGGCACACAAAATGAATACCAAAATGACTTTTGAACATACAATGATGGAAAGGGTATCTTACTGTATGTAGAAGTATCAATTTGCTCTGGGAGCTCCTTTATGTCCACTTCAAACCTTGACTGGACCTGAAACAATCAAATGGTAGAACTTGAGATTAGAAAAAGGACAATTTGATAATCAAAGCACATAAATCATATGCCTATGCTAAATTACATTAAAGCATAAATTACCTGATCAAGCACATCAGAGTCGGCCGAGGATGAGACAAATGTTATTGCCAACCCTTTAGTACCAAACCTTCCGGCTCTACCAACCTATGAGGGAAACAAAACATTAGTGAAGTCGGCAACAAAAGATGACATACTGAGAAGCAAGAAAAAGAATAAAACAAATACCCTGTGTAGGTAGGTATCAGCAGAATCTGGCATGTCATAGTTGATAACAATGTTAACACGCTCAATGTCAATTCCTCTTCCTACTAAGTCTGTTGCCACAAGTATTCTTGAAAGTCCCTCCTTGAAATTCTTGTACCTTATCAACCTACAAATGGAAAATTATTTAACATCCGATGTGGACATATACCATTCCTGATTCCTAACATGTAAATGTAGAATCATGATCATATAAAATGTTAGATACATGCAAGCGAGCAAGGCAACACACTGAACAGGATATATGGAAACGCAGAAAAAAAAATGAAGAATATAATTATAGTGACCACAGAAGATAAAATAGAAAAATAAGAAATCCTCTAATGCAGTAACAAGCAAACAAAAGAAAATGAAAACTCCAAAAGAAGAATTTGGTTTCCCGAGTATGGAAAAGTAGTGTATAAAGCAATTTGGCATGTCGAAATTGACAGATCCAAATTGAGGATTCTACAACCTCACCCTCAATACCCTCACAGTTTTCCCTTAGGAAGAGTACATTCGTAACCCCCTTAGGAAGAGTACATTCATACCCCACATTAAATTACAAGACCCTTTAAATTGATACCAAGAAGAAAACAGCAACCCTTTCATTACAACAAAAATCACATGAAAGAACATATTATTTCATGTGAAAAATAATATGTTCTAAGTCCAAAACATATTATTTCCTTTTCAGTTATAGACAATGTCCTTCAAAGTCACATGTCTCCTTGAAAATTTTTGGGATATGTTGATACTAAGAGGCTGGAGAGAGCCTAATTAGTTACTAAGTTTTAAATTAGGATTAATTGATTGACGCAAATACTATTGGTGATTGCAGTCGCACATGGTAAAAAACGACAAAAATTTATCCTCAACTATATGCTTCAGTTGCAAAGATAACAAAACTACAAGTTTAATATAGTTAAAAGCTAATCAATAAGATGTCTACGACAATCAAATAAAATATTGCACACACAAAACAGCCTGAGCAATACAATCAAAACATCACACAATGAATCAACAGTTACCTTATCATATAATATACAGTCACAGATAGATTGATACTTTACTCACTTGAATATCACCCAAAAACAATAGAATGTATACCTTTCTTCCTGTGGCATTCCAGAATGAATGCAGATAGAGGGAAAATTACAGTCAGCAAGTAACTTGTTCAACTCAGCTGCTCTGCTCACACTTTTTACAAAAATAACAACTTGATTGAAATCCAATGCATCAAGAAGGTCGGTCAGCTTGCGGTTCTTCTCAGATTCGCTCAATTTGATGTAATGCTAGAGAGAGGGAGGGGTAAGCAATCAAGAAACAAGTCATAAAAAAACAAAAGGCTCATCAATCACAAGTCGACAGTACCTGCACTAGACCATGAAGCGTCAACTTGGCTTCATCATCAACATAGATCTCCATCGGCTGAAAAAAAAAAACAAATGTATACATGAAATGAATTAGAATAACAGATGCCAGTTTCACTCGAAAAAGTGAACATGCAAACCACACACATCCCATTACCAATGATTCAGATTTAAAAGTATTTCATGCAATATACATGGTAACTATATAACAATATTATTTTATAGGATCTTATATACTTGAGTGCTGCCTCAAAGTGCTTTTAAGAGACTCATATGACAGTCTTGAAATACACTACTATTTCCACTTCACACATTTAACGAACTGATTTCATTCATCAACATGTTCACTGGATATTCACTTCACACATTTAAGAAACTGATTTACTTCATTAACATGTGTCCTGGATAGTTATTTATCAATAGTATGTCTGCCAATGTCTGGATCCTACTCACAACAAAGGAAAAGGATTCCAAATATGCTGATGGTTCCCAAATGCACGTCAAGTTTTAACCAAATCTTACATCTTGCATAAATTTCTTGCAGACAGGACGGATATCCTTGCTTAATGTTGCAGAAAACATCATCACTTGCTTGTCATGAGGAGTAAACCTGAAGATTGCCTGCACATCTCTCCTCATATCTGTAGAAGATAGAACACATAATACATATATAAACATAACACCCAAAGAGAATTTCTATGAAATTGTGCCGAAATCCCCATTAATGGAATTACACATAAAAGCTTACCAAGTGATTCGAGCATCTTGTCACATTCATCAAGAATAAAATGCCTCACATTCTTCAGTCCCAGCTCTTTATCTCTTGCCAGAGCCAACACTCTCCCAGGTGTTCCCACAACAATATGAGGGCATTCATTTTTCAGCAAATCTTTGTGAACCTTGATACTTACTCCTCCATAGAAGACAGCAACTTTTAGCTCCAGCAGATAAGTACTGAACCTCTCAAATTCATGACAAATCTGTAACAAGAACAATAGTTCTGCTTAGAATATGAAACTGCGAACAGGATTACACAAGCAGAATACTCCCAACCAAAATCCAATGTATATAACACATCCACAGATCCACCCAAACACACAATGCATACATGACGCACATCATCATATTAATAGATTGAAGAGGAATATTCTACAATGATAATTTGTCACAAGGCGTACCTGGTAAGCCAATTCTCTTGTGTGGCAAAGAATCAGAGCAGCAACTTGACCAGCAACTGGTTCTATTTGCTGAAGAGTTGACAGAACAAAGACAGCAGTTTTTCCCATCCCAGATTTTGCTTGGCAAAGAACATCCATTCCTAAAATAGCTTGTGGGATGCACTCGTGTTGAACTGATGAAGAAGCAAAGAAAATCGTACCGGACGAAACCGCAGTAAGTATAAATGGCTTCCAGATCCTTTTTTGGAAAGGTTTACCAAACCAGTTTTCTTGCCCAAATGATGAATATTGAATTAGTGATTACCTGGAGACATGTAAAACAGCAGACTCAGAAGCAAGCAAAGAATAGATTCTAAAACAATTGAAATCACAATAATAATTTTGGGATTCTCATTAATCCAGCCCAATTGTCACCATCAATCCATCATAACCAATGCCCAACTAGAAATCAATTGGTAGATGAGAACAATTGAAATTCATATGTTTAGTATTTACACAATCATGTGGTAAAAACAAAAAACTATCAAGAAAATCATATAATGCATTCCACGTTTTGCAAGTGACGAAACATACAGATGCTAGAAATCAACAGCTTTAATATTCTCAAGCTATTCTAACACTACCAAAAAAATTATTACGATGACAATACCAGTCTGAGGCACTGAACTAACTAAATTCACCAAATGAAGCATGCCTCAGCATCAATGCAGAATTCAAAGAGAAAGCTGATCTTGCCTTACACAGAATTACTACAGAGGATGCATGAATGTAGCATGTTCTTTCAGAACAAATAAATAAATCTACAGGGTTCTTGACATCTATATAAGGATTAACAACAAATATACAGTGGAAGTGATTAAAACTTTGCCTTCAGATGGATGTTCAAATCCAGAATCCACAATTGCTCGAAGCAGCTCTGGTTTCAACAGGAAGTCTCTGAATCCTGAACTATGGATTCCAACATAGCCCCTATAACAATTCATAAAACATATTAGAGAATAAAATTAATGGTCCCCCAGGGAAGAAAAGAAAATACAAAGCATCACAACATTTAAAAACCTAGTTTTATGCGCCCCGCACCAAAAATAAAAGTACATGATATCCCTCTAAGCAGTTTAACAGGCACAAACAAGTTTTTATTTCAAATATTTTCCCAGTGGTGGAACAAAGGAGACCATAAGCATGGTTGCCTGATGCACTCCCTTCTCCAAATCCCCTAATCGACCACCCCATCTATTGATCTAAAGTTCCGAATATATAACATTAACTCTTAATACAACAATTACATTAAAAAAACAATTGGTCTTCTTAGGATTCAAAGTAAACCACTGAAATATGAATACAGCATCCTGGCTCCACAACGGGCTTATTAATCACCAGTGAACTTCAAGCCTGATCTCATTGTTTCATTATACTCGACATTCGACTCAGTTCTACACCCCTCACCGCTTCAAACCAATCATGTAGAACTAAACTGTTTAAACATGTCGACCATGTTTTTAACTCATCAGCGTTTTTTTGGGTTCTTGGAATTAAACACTAGGGGTGGGCACTTTGAGCCCGAAATGCAGTCACCCCCCCGCATCACACCGAATTCATAACCGAATTTAACCGAAGTTAGGCAAACCGACGTCGTTTTGCTCATACACCGCACCGTTTTCAAACGGTGCAGTTGCGGTTCCGGGTATAAAACCCACCGAAATAAACCCACCGAACCGATTTTACATATATACATATATATAGCTTTTACCCTAGCCGCGACCCTTCATTCTGTCTTCTCCCTTCGTTCTCCCCTCACAGTCCTTCACTTCCTCTCACTCTGCTGACCCTTCGTTCTCCCCTCACAGTCCTTCGTTCTCCCTTCAGTCCACTGCCTCTCAGATAGTCAGACTCTCCCTTCAATCGATCCAGAAGTTATGTCTCCCTTCAGTCTCCCTTCAATCGATTCAGTCTCCCTTCAGAATCTTCCTTGAATCTTGAATCTCCTCTGTTTACGTCGTCGTGCTCACCGGGGACAACTTCGAGAAGGAGGTCGGTCAAGATCGCCCTGCTCTCCTTGGTAATCTCTCACTCTCTCTCTCTCATTTAGCTAAGTGTGATAATCAGAATAATTTGAATTTTGTAGCTTGATTTGATTTTACTTTGTGCGATATGAGTTGATGTTGGTGGCCTGTGAACTTGTTGGATGAGTTGAATTTACTTTGTGCGATATGAGTTGTGTGATAGCCTAAGGTCTAGATGTTATGAACATGCACTTGAGGATTGAAAGGTCCTGGTTTACTGTAAATGAACAATAATCATGAACAATCTGTAATCATGAACAGTCTGTAATGTTTCAGCTCAAATGTTGAGGTTCTGTTAAGAAAAGGTGAATGTAGGTTTGTAATCATGTTCATGTGTTGAGGTTCTGTTAAGAATAGGTGAATGTAGGTTTGATGTTATGAGTCCACATGGCAGGTTTGCACTTACTCTAGTTTAGTCCATTGATGTTATGATGTTAAGAATATTAATGAGCAAAGGGAACAGCAAACCGCGGTTAGTTTATTTGGATGATCTGGTCTTTTAGTTAGTTTATTTCAGGTTGAATGTTCCGTTTAACTATTTAATGCGGTTTAAAGCAAACCGCACCGAACCGCACCGAAAATGCAGTTTAACCGAAAATGCAGTTTGCATTATTTAAATGCAGTTGCAGTTTGCAAAATTAGAAAACCGAAAATGCAGTCTGCACTGCGGTTTTGGCCTTAAACCGCATTGCACCGCACCGCACCCACCCCTATTAAACACAAAGGGTTACCAAACATTACAGAAACACAAAAAGGTGCAATCTTAATCAAAATACAAAAAAAGACAGATGATATTAATTGAAAGAATCTAACTTTTTGGCGGATTCGCCATTGGCTTTGCCGGAGACCGAGTTGGGGGCGTTCTGCTCTTCCTCGTCGTAGTCGACGAGCTCTTCCTCGTACCCATCGTTGTCTCTGATTTCACCCATCCTTCCTGTATTCACATCCCAATTTGAGATTCCAGTGTCTGATAATTGTGACCCACAAGTTGAAATAGCGTACCTTTGAGATTGAACTGAGAACAAGAGAGGGTTGGGATCTGAAAGTGTCGAAGCCTCTGTGAAATTAAATAAAAAAGAAGATAAAATTTGAGGGGAGAAGAAGGGAGGGAACGGATCTAGGGTTTCCAGGGCAGAGTCGGGGAGTACTAGAAGATATATATGGGCACACCATTGACACCGCTTAAATATCTACAATGTTATTGATATTTTCTTTAAAAAAAATTTTTTTATTAATATTGATATTAATTTTTATATATTTTATATTTAATGTTTTTTTAATTAAATATATAATTTTTAAAAAAAATTATAATTTCTCAATATATCTATATTTATTTTCTAAATCATCAAAAAAATTATAATTGTTGATATTATAATTCGGAATAAACCGAATTAGCCTCTGTAATTTTGTTTTTGTTTGCTTTTTTTTGTTGATGAATAAGATACATCGAGAATCAGAGACTTCAACAACAATAACACTGGAGTGATCAAGTCAATTATTTCAAGCAAGGAGAGGAAGCCTTTGCTCGTCTCGGAAAACAAAACCAGTTGTTGCCTCGAAAGTATCTTACACAGAGCCATCAATAGTGTATATTTTTGTGAAAGAACAGTCATAAAACGAATGATTATTAGTTTCTAACCCTGAATGATTAAAAGGGCAGCTGCAATCAATGGCCAGATTAGTATAACTCATGTCCCTAATCTTCATTCTGCCTCAAATTAATTACCAAGGCAAAAAAGAGCGTACAAAAATAAATAAAGTCAGATTTCAATCTAAATGAATAGAAAAATCAAGAGTTTTTGCCAAATAATCTAACGGGTTGGGCACTTCGTACCGCAATCTCGATCTCGTCTCTGTCCCGTATCGAAAATTGAAGGGACAGGACAAAATTTTAAAATGGCGGTACCATCCCGTCTCGATAGTTTGGAAACTGGACGGGACGTGACCATCTTGAAAGTATAAATGTACTTGTATCCAATCATAACCGTCTGATTTTTAGGGTGTATAATATCTTACAATGAGACGTCCAAAATCTAAATATAAATTCACGGTACTAGTTCCATACAATAAGGGTTATATAATTCATTCACATTTGATGATGATAATCATATGAAATATATCGGCCGCCACAACGAATCTATGTAGTGATAACTGGAGCTCTTTTGATTTTTCAAACTTGAGAGTTTTCTCGAGATCTTACTGAATTAGTTAGATACAAATTACAAACATTTAATTAATTGGTTGTTGATTTCCTTTTCATTTTTACAATTTTTGTTCGTCTTTTATTTATATAGAATTAGAAGTTTAGAACTATGACAATTATACCATAAAAAAGTAATATCATAGAATATATATATATATATATATGAGAAATTAATACATAATAAAACTCTCATCAATATCGGATGTGTTTATATTGACTTTATAAGAATAGATATAAATTTTCTTTAAGAATTTAGGATCAATTTAGAGCGATGCTTGATCTTATAGACCCATTTACAGCCAATTGGCTTCTTTTCTGCAGGGAGTTTAGTGAGGGACCAGGTGCCATTAGTCTCGAGAGCCTGTAACTCTGATTTCATGGCTGCTTGCCACTCAAGGTGAGCAGCAGCCTCCACATAAGTTTTAGGTTCTGTAATGGCACTGATTTGAGCAACAAAATATTTATATATAGGTGTGTATTGATGATAAGAAACATAGTCTGCCAATGGATAACGCGTACCTTTCGCAAGACCTGGAGCCAAGGATGATGATTGAACAGAGCAAACACGCGAGTAGACAGAATCAGAGAAGCAGACCGGTGGTGCAGTATGGCGGTTGGAGCGGCAGAGCGGATTTGGTGGTTCAGTTGGGATTGTAGGAGTGGGCTCGGGTGAAGGGACACGCTCGGATGGAGGAGCGAGCTCGGGTAAAGGGGAAAGCTCTGGTGCTGTTGAAGAGGACAAAGTCGAGTTAGGTGTCGAGGGAGGACCAAACAGTGGGTCCGATGGGAGAAGACTGGGTGATTGATTTTGGACGCCTAGAGTATGTGTGGAGGGGAACCGAGGCCGACGGAGGACAAACAGGGTTCGGTGCGGACGATGATGATGAGGGGGCTGTGATGGTGGCGGTGGGTTGCAGATGGGGAAGGGTGGGATGGTGGGTGATCGGGAGGAAGAGTAGAAGGATGTGGAGATGATGTAGAGGATGGGGGCACAGTAGGATGATCGAAATAAAAGTCAACGAATGAAGGAAGTAAAAGTGGGCCTGTGGAAAAATTTGTTCATAGAATACAACATCCCAGTTGGTAAAAACTCTTTTTGTTGATAAATTGAACAGTTTGTAGCCTTTCTGTCCAACAGGATAACCAACAAAAACGGATGGCATGGCACGATGATCAAATTTATGTGATGGATGAACATTAGTTGCATAAGCCAAGCATCCGAAAACTCGAAGATGAGCATAAGAAGGTGGTTTGGAGTAAAGTAACTCAAATGATGTTTTGAGAGAGAGAGAGAGTAAAGGGGAAGGTATTTGATTGATGATATGAACGGCAATGAGAGAATATTCACCTCCCAAAATGCGGTAGAGAGGTGGGCATGAAATTTTAAAGCACGTGTTACTTGCAAGATATGACTATGTTTGCGTTCCACAACCTCATTCTGTTAGAGCGTGTAAACACAAGAATGTTGGAAGATGACACCGTTATCATGAAAAAATGAGGGCAATGAAAGAAATTTCCCACCATTGTCACTTCGAAAATTTTTAATGTGAGAGTCAAATTGTGTAGAAGCATCGGTGAAAAAACGTTTAATGAGAGGCTGGGCTTCATATTTGAAATTCATTAGAAAAGTTCATGTGAAACGAGTATAATCATCAACGATAGTTAGAAAATAATGAGAGCCACAAAGAGAAGCATATCAATATCGATTCCAAATATCACAATGAATAATCTCAAAAGGTTTAGTCGAAGAAATAACACTGGTAGCGAAAAGTAAGCGACTTTGTTTAGCCAAAGGACATACATGGCATGCATTATTAAATTGAATGGGAAAATGCAAAAAATTCTTAGCAATGAAACTTAAACGAGAAGGTGATATGTGCCCAAGTATATGGTGCCAAATATCGGTGGAAGAGATGGTGAGGTTGTAAGTTGGTTTGTTTGGTGATGGCTTTTCCGCCTCCAGCGTCGTTAGGTAGTATAGTCTTTCTCGATGTTTACCCAAAGCAATCGTCCTCCTTGTAGCCAGATCCTGCAAAATACACTAGTATGGGTAAAAGTTCACCGAACAGTTCAAATTTCTTGTCAACGACTAACAAACATTAGATCTTTGAATGTAGGCACCGATAATACATCATGTAGATAATAACTGGAGTTTAAGGGCAGTGTCCCCTTTGCAACAATTTTGGTTTGTTCTTCACTATGCAATGATACTTATGGTAAAGAACTATCAACGAGTTTATGTAATAAATTAGGGGATTAAGTAATATAATTCGTTGCTCCGTTGTCAATGATCCAATTGCAAGAAAGGACTTTAGACAAACCTGGTTGAGATACTGCATTTGCCTTTGAATTAGTGCCCTCATCTGATGTTTTAGAAATAAGTGATAACATTTGCTTGAGTTGATTTTCTGTGATCGTAACCAATCTCTCAACCGATGCATAATTATATGCAATTCTACCTGGATTATCTCTAGCTCTTGGGTGACCTCCTAGGTATCCATGCAATTTATGGCAAGTTTGTGCCCAGTGGCCCAACTCATCATAATAGGTGCAATGAGGTCGACTTCTTCCTGAACTTTGACCACCACGTCGTCCTCCATTCCAGGCCCTACGGTAACCACCTCTACTACTGCCGCAAGCTGATCGGTCGTTCCAGTCGTAACAGTCAGCGCGGTCGTTCCAGCCACCATTGTCGCGGTCGTTCTAGCCACCACTCATGCGTTCCAATCGATTAGTCCAAGCGTGCAAGCCTTGATTGTTCCTGTCTTCTCCAGCATATCGATTGTTTCCCCTAGAATAACGATTTGGTTCTGTTTGTGGTGGTCTGCCACCCCCTGATAGGACAGCCATGGCGGTGCTGTCGGAATCATCTACCATGTGTGATGAAGAAGAAGCAATCAGATGAGAATGCTTGACGAACAGTGAGTAGAGGCTTTATGAGAAGGATTTGTCCTCGGATAGCCTAGTATGTTTCATTCAATCTCATCAAGAATTGCATCAATTTTTGTTGATCTGTTTGTTGTCTTGCATCGAGATTCATCAGCTCATCCCATAGAGCTTTCAATTTTGTGTAATAAATTGAAACCAAGAGATGCTCTTGCCGAAGAGAGATGTCTCGCTGTATTTCATAGATACGAGTTGCATTGGCTTGAGAGAGGTCCTCCCAAACCTCATGAGCAGTAGAATAATAGTTTACACTTTTCTCTTATTTCTGGATCGTAGGAATGGACAATCCAAGAGTGAACTATATCGTTACATCTTAACCAAACTGCATTGCTTTCAAGATCAGTTTCTTCTGAAGGTGCTTTAATGGAACCATTGATAAATCCAAACTTGTTCTTAGAATTTAGAGTTCGAAGCATAGATCGTTTCCAACCAGAGTAGTTATCTCCAGTTAAGGGTTTAGAGACAAGGAAGATATTCCTAACACATAAAGGATATTGTTGATCTGACAGATACTTTCTTTACACTTTTTAGACACGAAAGCATTCTTCCCTTTACCCTTGCTGCGACCTTTACATTTCTTCACTTGTTGATCTCGTAAAACCAAATTTGTATTATTTTCATGCACTTCATTTTCGATGTCTAAATCACCATTTGTTGCATCACTTCCTTGTTGGGTCTGTAAATTACCCTCTAATTTTGCTTCAAACTCTAACATTTTGACTCAACCAAAGTGCATGTTTTCTTGTCTCTTGAACCTTTCGCTACAATCCTCAGTGCTATTTGAGATAAGTGACTATATTGCACAGTAGATGATGAGGTAGGATCACTTAGATTTTCTCCACTTGAGTCAATACCATGTCTAGCATCATGTCTCCATCTCCTTAGGTAAAATTTTGATGGTAAGGTAGACACGCCAAACTCACGAAATAGTTTCAATGCATGTGAACAAAGAATCCCTTCAAATTCAAATTTCTTACAACTACACGCAATCGACTTATTTGAAGGAGAATATGTCAGTGACCTCAAAAATGGATTTCCTGGTCTGTGAACTACATATGTTTGGATTATGCCATCATCACTTTCTAGCTCCAATGCCAAATCCAAACATTTTTTTATACTCGATCACTTTGAAAGTGATAAAAGATGTTTTTTGTGTACCTCTTTGCTGCTTCAACCTCCACTTTCTAATTTGACACAAAGACATGTTTTGTTTGTGAAGTTACAACCTCTGCCAGCCTCTCCTTTTCTCTTTGATCATCTAGTGATAGTTCATACTGTATGACCTATTCACGAAGATAACGGTTCTTAGATTAAAAATGTTTCAGAAACTTATTTATGCTTTAACTTCTTTGTGTTGTTGTCATGCCTACAAGAAAAAAAAATACATATGGTTCTATAAAATAAAACACATAAACGTACTTGAAGCATAATTAATATCATGAGCATAGTAGCAAGTGATCAAAAGAAGTGGTAAAAGCATTAGCACATTGATCTCTCCTCCTCAAATCAAGCGTAATTCTCTAGAATCATCTCTCATTCATTAGCTAGAGTGATTCATGCTAACTAATATCTTGTAAATTGATTAATAGCTTGATTTGTGCAATTTGTGATCTGTGAATCTCCCAGAGATCAGCTGTAGTGTTTGTATATAAGTGTGTAATCTTTGCAATAGAAAATTAAGAAAAAACAGTTTTCTACATGGTATCAGCCAAATTAGGTCCTCACCTATGATGTCTTTTCTTCCTTCCTTCTGTGTTTGTATCATCTTCGTCCTCCATGGCTTCCTCCTCCACCTCCTCTTCCAGCAATCCTACCTTTCCCAAACTCACTTTAGATAATTACCTCATCTGGATTGTCCCTGTTGAATCCTATCTCCATAGTGCTAAATTGTGGGGCTATGTTGATGGGTCCATCGCAGCCCTGGCAACAACAATCACCACCCTGCTATCAACACCACTTTAGAATCTTCCTCTCCTAACCCAGCATACCACAAAAGGTTTATCATCGACCAAAAGATTGTGAGTCTTCTCACCACATCCTTCACAGAACCAGTTGCATGCATCTATCTTGGGCGCAAAACATCAAAGGCTATATGGGCCTGTCTCGCTCAATTCTTCAATCAACTCTTCAATGCCAATGCCACTAGTCTCAAGCTTCAGCTTTATGACCTTCAAAAGGGATCTCAACTAATTGATGCTTATTTACAACAGGTTAAAACTATCGTGATTCTCTTGCTTCAATCAATCAACCTGTTTCTGATGCAGATCTAGTCATCGCCACCCTCCATGGCCTTGGTCCCGATTGCATGATGCTCCGTACTGCCCTTGCCCAATATGGAAACCTCCCCAATTTCAGCGACTTGCGTGCGCGTATCCTCTCCTATGAAGCACAGCAGCCTCGAGCATCTGACTCTGGCTCCACTGCGATTGCCCTCTTCAATCAAGGACCTCAGCCTCACCGTGAGTAGCGTGACTCCCAGCCGCTCTCTAACCGAAATTATAACAGCGGCGGCCGGAATCAAAATCAAAATCGACACAATTTTTGGCTTTCCCAGTCGACCTTCATCCTTTGGTCAGGCCTATGCGCAGCCTGCGCCCTTTTCAACCCCGGCTTGGGCTTGTGAGACCCCGATAATTTTATTTAATTTTCCGACACACTTAGGGTTTAATTCCGATTACTTTTCAGTACGTCGTAAATTTTGTCTAACGTTTTTACGTTAGGACACACGTCGTCACATGCGTGAAAGTATTTACAGAATATTTTCCGGCACTTCACGTATATTTCGTACAACTTTTACGATTTAATTTGACGTTTGGTTATTTTAAATGAATTTTCTGAAAATGGATTTGGTTTTAAAATTATTTTGGAAGTGGGATTAAATCGTGGCCGTTGATTCGATCGTCGAATCGTGGCCATTCAATTTTCTTTAAAACCTTATCCTTCTCCCTTTTCTCTCCACCTCTCCTTTCCCTTTCCTCACTTTCCCCTTTTTCTTCTCTTTCCACTTCTGCTTTCGCCCAAAGCAGAAAGTCTCGCTTTCCTCTTCCTCTCTCTTCGACAGCAGTCAGCTGCTCCTCCGCCCGCCTCGTCCCGGCGACCTTGCCTAGACCACCAGCGACGCCAGCGCCGCCCAGCCAAGGAAGGAAAACTCGGGAACATTGTGCAAAGCAGATCGAAGTGCCACAGCCCATTTGAAGAGCTAAGAAGCTCCCAGGCGCCACCAAGAGCCACCCAGGAGCAAGGAGGAAGAAGGAGAAGGCCAGCGGAGCTCCGCCGGAGGGGTTTCGCCGGAAAAACCCAGGGAGGCAGTGAGAGGTATAAATCTCGACCTTTTCTGATGTTTGAAGTCTTGTTGAGTAGCCTAGGTTGTGTAGAAGGAGAAGAGAGGAGTCAGAGGGCTCGATTTGGCCGGAAAACCGACCAAATCCGGCGACACAGTCGATCGGAGACCGACACGGTAAAAACCAGAGTTTTTACTGTGTCAGTTTTACTTTTACAGTTTACCCAGGAGTAGAGTTACCAATTTACCCCTGACTATTTGAATAATTACAATTACTGTTTTTTACTGTTGTACTGTTTAGCTTTTACTGTTTTACTTTTTACTGCTGACTTTGACCGGTTGACTTTGACCTGTTGACTTTTTGATCGTTGACCGTTGACTTTTACTATTTCAAAGTTGACTTTTGACTTATACCGTAGAACACCTATTTTTCGTTTTCGAACACTACGATTAAACGTTTTAAAGACTTTTGATTTACAAACGTGGCAAAACGACGTAAGTACTGAATAAGAATTAATCCCGAGTTCTCACCAGTTCGAGAATCGGAGTGTCAAATGAGTCAAACCCTAATGTCAGAAAGATAAACAAAGAATGTTTATCAAGTCTTAGTCGTAGATAGTAGATCCTCGAATTACATATACCTGACTGTCATTGTTATCTCACCCACATACTCAGGAGCACATCGACGTAGGCTTCAGGAGGACCAGGAGTTGGAGCGCAGCCAGTATAGTCGTACCAGGTAGTAGGGGGGCACGCCCAATGGGTGAGCCAAAACCCTCTTGGGTCGGTGGCTCTTTCACTTTACTTATATCTATAAAAGTACTGTTGCATTGTTTTAAGCTTGACCACGCGCTTCTTATAGCATTTGATGTGCGTGTGTGAGTTTGGATCGAAAGTAGTACCGTCGTCCTGATTTCCGGTGCTTGGCCTGAGAGTGACTGGACCTAGTATCTAGCACTCCCGCGGTGTCGATGACCGTGAACCTCCGGAGGGGCAATGCCCTGTTTATTTTATTTATCCCGCTTACGCTCGCCTCGTACAGAGTAAAGCGTGACGTAAGTGCGGTGTGCTGTTTGTTGGGCGTTAGCTATAAATGGACGCTCTCGCTACTACGCGCACTCGGGCGCATAGGTAGTTGGCCTCGGTTTGCAGTGAAGACAAACCCGGGATTTCGGCCGCATAGATTCAGAAAGTTCTTTCATGTGTGGTTAACATGTTTTACCGAGCTTTGTGTGCGTGGCTTGCATTTACATTTCCACATGCTCTTTTCGTATACTTACGAGTACCTACATATATAAGCTAAATGTTTTCTCATGGGTTTTAAACCCCGACTTGGTTGGCTTTGGCCCCATTTGGGTTAGCGAGGACGAGTTGCTCACCTCTACATCTTTTCAGGTCTTCAGCACCCATCTCTAGAGAAGCCGGACTAGGAGTTCGCGGAGCGTCGTCGGTTATCGTGCATCTCCGCTTTCGAGGGCACCCATTCTGGTGTGGACTCCATATCATTTGATTTCTGTATCTTTGATGTTTGATAATCTGTTGGATACTTTGAGACATTATTCGGGATCATTGTTCCGAGACTTTTTCTTGTATTATTTTCGTCTCGGGTATTTTCCATTATCTTCCGCTTGTAAAACATTTGTATGCTACTCTGTGTATTTGTCATTTCGTATTTGACATTCATAATATTCATGTGTTGATTTATTTTATTCATAGCCTTGTGGTTTCGGTCCGGAGGGTTATCAATACGTCAAATGACGTATTGACTTCTCGCTTGATCGGGATTACAGCGGTTACCGTCGTGTTCCGGGGCCGGAAATAGTCTCCGGGATGCGACAGGCTGCTCATCCTCCTTGGGCCAATGGCATTTTGGGATCTGGTCCACAGTGGTGCTCTAATTGTCACTCAAATCACCATGCCTTGTCACAGTGTCCCCATCACTACTCTTGCCCTCCTGCTGCAGCTCCATTGGCCGGTACTCATTTTTCTGGTGATCCCAACTTGTATCCTGACACCGTAACCACGCATCATATGACCTCTCTTCCTCTCCAGAATTCTCAACCTTAAGGAGGCCCACACAATGTGTATATGGGTAATGGAGATTTCATACCAGTATCGCACACCGGCAACCTTTTACTTTCTCTCGATCATTCTGTTTTTTCCCTGCCTAATGTTTTTCATATCCCTTCCATTCATAAAAATCTCCTTTCAGCAGCTCGTTTTACTAAAGATAATCTTGTCTATTTTTTCTTTGCTCCAGATTTTTATCGTATTTATTGCTTACGTACGAGACGTTTATTGTTTCAGGGTCTCTGTAAAGATGGTATGTACCCTCTCAATTCGTCTTCCATCTCTCCAGTCCCACATGCCTTAGCTTCTATCCACTCGACTCTTTGGCACCACCGCCTCGGTCATCCCTCTTCTTCCGGCTTGGCTCGTTTGAGATCAACACTAGGTTCTGATTTCTCATTTAAGTCATTTTGTAGTACTTGTGCGGTTAGTAAATCACATAAATTATCATTCCCTACAAATAAAGCAGCCTCGGCTTCATCTCTTTTTTAAATAATTCATAGTGATGTATGAATGTTCCTCACTTTGTCTGTTAGTGGTTTCCAATATTATGTGCTTTTTATTGATGAATTCTCTCGTATATGTGGTTATATCCTATGCGTCGTAAAAACGAGGTCCTCACTCATTTCCAAACATTAGTTGCCATGGTTAAAAATATATTTCATCAGTTTGTTCAATTTCTCCAAAGTGATAATGGCACAGAATATGTCAATAATGCATTTTTCTATTATTGTAAGTCGTTGGGGATCCACCAACATTTTTCATGTCCTCACACTCCGAAACAAAATGGGCTTGCCGAGAGAAAACATCGTCATATTGTTGCTATGGCTCGTACTCTCCTTCATACTTCTGAGGTTCCGCAAAATCTCTGGGCTGAGGCTGTCACCACATCCGTCTATCTTATTAATTTTCTTCTCACTCCAACTCTTGACTAGGCAACACCTCACACTCGCCTTTACAGCACTCCTTATACCTCCCTTCGAGTGTTTGGCTGTTCTTGTTTTCCCCATCTTCATGCCTATGAGTCAAATAAATTGTCTAATCCTAGTCTTGAATGTGTGTTTATTGATTATAGTCCTCATCATAAGGGTTATAAGTGTCTTCATCCTTCCACCAGACGTGTCTATATATCACGTAAGGTGTTATTTAACGAAAATCACTTTCCTTACAAGGATTTACAGGTACATTCTGATAGTTCCTCTGGCCCACTAGAATTTATTCTTTTATCTAGTTTGTGCCCAAATGCACCTCTGTTATATCAAAGGCACATTAGATTATGGGTTGCTCTTTTCTCCTTAGCAACAACCTGTTTCTTTATCCGCTTACTCTGATGATGACTGGACTGGCTGCCCTAACTCCCGTCAATCTACATCCGGTTATCTCATATACCTTGGCTCCAATTTAGTCTCTTGGTGCTCAAAGAAACAACCTACTATTGTTTCAGTGCAAAATCTGAATATCACTCTCTTGCCCATACTAGTGCTGAAACCACCTGGTTAGGCTTCCTTTTATATGAACTAGAAGCTCATATTCAGTTTCCAATACTTTTATATTGTGATAATCTTAACACACATACATGGCCTCCAACCTTGTATTTCATGCTCGTACCAAACATATAGAGCTAGACTATCATTTTGTAAGAGAAAAAGTTGCACTCGGGAGTCACCGTGTTTGCTTCATCCCCTCCATTGATCAACCAACAGATCTCCTAACTAAGCCACTCCACAAACCTCGTCACCTACTCCTCGCCAACAAACTTGTTCGTCAAGGCCCTCCAAGTTTGAGGGGGTATTAGCGCATTGATCTATTCTCCCCAAATCAAGCGTAATACTTCAGAATCATCTCTCATTCATCAGCTAGAGTGATTCATGCTAACTGATATCTTGTAAATTGATTAATAGCTTGATTTGTGCAATTTGTGATTTGTGAATCTCTTAGAGATCAGCTGTAGTGTTTGTATATAAGTGTGTAATCTTTGCAATAGAAAATTAAGGAAAAACAGTTTTCTACAAAAGCTATTCATACCTCCACAAAAGTTGGATCGACCATAGACCTGTGTCCATTTTTCACGTATTTCATATAAGTTTTGTAGCCACTTAAGTTCATTTTCACTTAAGTCATAGTTATCGATTAATGAATTCCAGCTTGACATTACTTCTTCAACTGTCTCTAGATCATATACATGACTTCTGAAATCTTGTGCAAATGTCGAAGACTGATGAAAGACATGATTCACATGCTTTGATGCATTCTTAAATATGTGCCACAGACAAAGCCGGTGATGATAATGAGGAAATACTTACTTAATGGCAGCATAAATTGATGCAGATTGATCTGTGAATATGGTCTTCGATTTCTTTCCTGCCATAGCTTGAACAACAACTTCAAATAACCATGTACATGCCTTTGTGGTCTCTCCATCTAATAAACCACATCCAAATAGGACTGTTTGACCATGATGATTAATCCCAACTATCGGAGCACAAACTATTTCATAGTTGTTTGTTTTAAGTCGTACCAAAGGCAATTACATCACCAAACAAGGCATAATCTTGTCTTGATTTCCCATCACAATAGAAGCGACCACATATCTCATTCTCCTCGTTTGTTCGAATTTCATAAAAAATGACTCATCCTCATTTTTCTCCTTGAAGTAAGCAAGCAAATTATTCGCATCACCATTTTTCAGCAGTGTTGCACGCCTTCTTTGAATGAAGTTGTTGCAATCTGTTTGAGTGAAATTTAGATTTTGGTGCCCTCCAGCTTCAACAGTCATGTACCCGTAAATTTCTGATGGCTTAAACCCTGCATGGGTCATTTGATTCATGAATACACCTTGAGAAGACTGTTTCGGTGTGACCTCAAAGCATGTGAAAGTGAGGGAGGAACTAGATCATGGTTATGTTCTGAATGAAATGCTGTCACAGAAAATTTTCCGTCTTGTCGAAGTCTGATCTCAAGCTTGGCCTCACATCCACATCTTCGTTCGTCTCTTTTTCTTTTTGGAGTGTTCTTTTTCTCATAGCTACCTTCATGAGAGCAAGTATACAATCTTTTCCAAACCACGCCAGTATTTCTCTTTGTATTAACTCTACGTTTTCTCACACTAAACCCCATAGTCTTAGCATAAGAATTATAACAGTCATATGACTTATAAATTGTGATTAAGAACTTTTATTGATGTTCTTTCTTAATACCAATACAAACCAGAGAGCCGTAGATAAGCTGAAAACATGGCTTCTGAAGTCTGTATTTCTATATCTTGCTACATGCTTGAAGTGGATGATGCTGAAGCACCATGACAGAGATTAAATCCAAACTGAAAATATGACTTCTGAAGTCTGGATTTCTATCTTGCTACATGCTTGAAGTGGATGATGCTGAAGCACCATGACAGAGATTAAATCCAAACCATATATCACTGGGAATATACGCGTTGTAGTAGAATGTAGCAGCTTTTGTATTATGACCATATATTGTCACTGTGTCTACTAACCACCCATCATATCCACTCCTATAGAGATACACATAACAAATCTGGTATGTGCAAGGCCCCGTAATCTGAAATGTGTCTGTGGAGCAACTCTCGAATGCCCTTGAACGTGGATTGTCTATTCTAGGTGCATACACCTGATAATTCAAGAAAATACCGATAAATGAGTTGCCTATTCTGCCAAAACAATAAAAATCTTATTTTGTGTTCTATGACATCCAATGTCCAGTACTATGTTAGGCTATTAGTTCCAACCATTCATTCAAACAAAATTATCAAGAATCATTTTCTGAATACTAACAACTTTTATTTTTCTAGATGACATTCCCAAAATCAACACGAATATATAGGACGGTGAAATACCTGATAGCCATAAGCATCACCAAATGCAATACTGATCTGATCTCGAGTATATCGAGGTGAAGAACAGCTGGTCTTGATTGAAACCGTGTAAGAACAACTTCCTACATTCTATATATAATGGCTATATCAATTAGTTTCTTTACTTGGTAAAACAATGACAAGGACTAAAACCAATGATTCAGAAGAAAAACAATTTAATCTTCAGAAATAATCAAGTATTCTAATATTTTCTTCAGTCATATTCATACACCAACTTCTGAAATATAGAACTTGTAATGAACCTTTCAGATCAGCAAAAAATCACAACCTAATCAGTTATCACCAGAATACATATAGAACCGTGGGGATACTTCACAGTTGACGCAGTTAAAGCTCTCTACCCAGAGTTGCTAGTTGCTTACTGAAAAGTCCATACCTGGGTATTGTTGACCTTGAAAGATCTGAGAGCTTGGGGCTGTGGAATGATTGATCTTGCTTGTATGGTGCTGAAGATGAGGGCAAAATGGAGCAAGAAAGTCACAGCGGCCTTCATTCTTTCTTACTCGTTAAGATTAGTCTGAAAACTTGAGAGGAAAATCCATATATACTACTCACAAGACCCTCAAAGATCAAAGGGTAGATTGGACCAAACCGTTACAAATATTCTGACTTGTTTTGGTATCTGATTATGAGACCATTACCTCTTTGTCATGCTGCCAGCAAATGATCATTAATTATGAAAAGCACTGCAAACTCAAGTCACTAAAAATCAGAGGAGGAAGGAACCAGAAGACTAAGGTGCACTGTTAATGGTGTAATCCAAAGAAATAAGGGCTAAAGAAATAAACGACATCATTATAAGTGACACGGTCTGCATGCGTACACCATGTGTAATGTGTGTACCTGCATCCATTTCCACCTTTTTCCACTTGCCGGCCTTCTTGGCACTTGGCACCTTAAGACTTAAGCATCAAGCATATTCTTTGATCCAGAATTTGGATAGAAAATGGCAATTCATCAGTCATTTTTTAAAACAGCTATTCCATCATTACATTAAAAATGAGGTGCAAAGGCAAGAATTACATTAAAATCAAGCAGGAAAGTGACCAGATGAATCTGCATAAACCATCTCTGTTGATATTAAATTGATTTTACTGAAGGATGATTCATAAAGATTATAGCTTCATTGAAATTTCAACCGGACTTGGAAGTTGAAGTGAAGAGTTTCACATACAAAAATACATTATGATGTCTCAAAATTCATAAGCGAAATGCTAGAGGCACACTTCGCAGAACCATGTAACACAATAGAAGGAAAATCTCCAAAAGCATAGAGAGCATATCAGCTCAGAAGTCCAACCATTTGTTGAAGTATTCGCAAGTGGTTGGGGAAATAATGCCATCTGGGGAACATTGATTAATACGCGGACAGACTCCACATGGAATGGAAGCCATGGATGACAAGGTTGGTTCCCCTCTAACACCTCTCTTGCAGCACTTGTAACAATCTTTCCCAGCTTTGATACCAACAAACTCCCCCATCCCAGTGCTCACGACCTTCAGGACCTCATTGTCCAAAACCAAAGCCTCCAAAATCTGCTTTAACTCCTGTGCGGATAAGTTAACAGTTAAAAACTTTTTCATACTAACTGCGAGTGAAATTTCCTCCAGGGTCGAAATCTTCTTATCATAAATGACCTTCACCAACTCTCTTTTTACAACCTTTATAAACTCAATATCAAACTGTCCATTATCATACCAAGCACCACCAGTTATCTCCTTGGAGGGCTCAAACTCTGTAGCCATGTAATGCTTCCTCGTCTTGTTATCAAAATTTTTAACCTCTTTTATCAGTTGTTTGGCTAGAAGTGTTTTGATGGCCTTGGTAAATAAATTGGTCTGGAGTCCTGTTTCTCGCCTCAAGTCTTGTACAGATATCCCCATATCTGTTTTGCTACGGATGGCATCATAGAGTTTGCTTTCATGCTCTGTCAAAGACCCAGACTGCGAGTCCAAGCGCTTCCGTTTGAGGGCTGAAGGCTGTTGTGATCTGCTCATTCCTATCGAGAGGAATGGAAACGATAAAGATTTAATAAACAATGATTCAAATAATTGAACGTCAAAGATAAATACAAGTAATTAAATCTCTTAAGAATGTTAACAACAAGCAAAAGTAGAATGGAAAAATACATGCTTGCAAGAAGCACAGAATGACAATTTCACCATACATTAATAATGAGAATAAAGTCACCAGAAAGCCATGGAAAAGGAGCATTGGCATCACCTGTTACAAGTGTAATTGAACAAGAGGCAACAAGAGGGAATCCCTGAATCTTAACAGAGACTATTTAGGTGTCTTCACTATATAGAAATGTTCCAACTTCATTACACGATGCAAGTTAAAAATTCCAGGTAATCCTAAGAGAAATACCCCTATCAATAAAATGAAGTATGATGCGTCATTCAGCTTCATATTTCCAACTCTACCTCCTGATTCTGTTTTATGCAAAGTTCCAACAATATGTTGCAAGTGTTATCCAGACAAATCAGATGATAATCATAACTTATATAGAATCCTATACACTTCTAACATCTAAGAGGGGAAATTGGCTTCTCTACTTGAATTTTTATTGCTTGGATTTGCTTGAATGATTTAAAACCATTGGATTGAGTACAGTGTGGTCACTGATGCCATCTTTATCTAATCTAATGGTTTTAAACCATCCAAACAATAAAAATGCAAGTAGAGAAGCCGGATTCGAGGGGTGGAAATAACTGATGGAATGTACATCAACTTATCAGCAAGAGTAAATCCACAGAAGCACAAACTATATGAATAACTTATAATAAGAAGAACAGCAATCAAGCAAAACTGGGATTTTGATTTCTAAGACAGCAGCTAACTTTTGCTTTTCGTTTCTTTCATAACAATGTGACATGGGTTTTACTTTAGTTGATTAAACACCAGAAACCATGTCTATCTCTGTTAAGATTCTAGTGGTTCATAAGCTTCAATGAAACATAAATTATAATAAAAATCCAAGAAAAACCCAAAACCAAAACAAAAGGGAAAGGGGAAGAAAGAAATTACCTTTAGAATGAAATGATATTGGGTTTGATAAAATAGCAATCGGCAATGAAAGGCTTCTTCTTGTTTCTTTGGGTCTAAGTTGAATAAAAGGGCAATCTCAATTCTCAAGCAGCGTTAGAATAGTTGATCTCCAGGTTCAGTCTGTCTTTCAGACGAGGTTTCGAGAAACAAAGAGAAGGAAGAGGCTGCTCTCTCGGGTTTTGTGAAGTCGAAATTTGTACTTATATTTACTACATTTTAATTTTTTTTACAAAAGGACCTAAAAGCCCAAAAGAAAACACCAAGTCCAAAACTACAAAGTATCAGAGCTAGAATAGAAACCGGTTTGTCTTGCTCTACTAACACCAGGATGGTTTAAGCAGAATGAACAGGAACACTGCCAAAAGAAATGCTGAAAATTTGTGTTTATACTTAGTTTTTTTTTCTTCTTTGGTTGAAAAACTAAAGAGCAAATTCTCTAGTACAACCAACCTATACCTAAACAGGCAAACAGGTGAGCATAAGCAAATAAAGACATAAATTTTCCAAACTTGATGCTTTGAGCAATAGACTCATCTCGTCACTATTGAGTTCTGACCACATCTGCTCAAAACTTTGACACTTTTTTTTTTCTTCTTTCCCTAAGATGAGTTTGGTTTCTCTATTTAGATTTTTGTTGCTTGAATTTGCTTGGATGATTTAAAACCATTAGATTAAGTACAATGTGATCATGTAATGTTATCTGTATTCAATCTAATGGTTTTAAATCATCTAAACAAATTCAAACAAAAAAAATTCAAATAGAGAAAACAGATCCCCTAAAATAACTTGACAACTATTTAACTTCTTTGGCGAATGTAGCGTTTCGATTATTGTTGGAGATGCTCCAAACCACAGTTGAGAAAAAGAAAATTGCCCAGGTTTGATGATACATATTGGCCAATTACCCACAGAGAAAGAAAAGGAAAATTGCCGAAGTGTGATGAGAATAAGAAAATTACAGAAGTGCTCCAAACCACTGTAATTGTATGATCCATTACCAAGTGCCAATTCTATTGGACCCATAGGGAGGTCATTCTGATTTTACCATGCGCCAATGCTCTTGCTAATACTACCGACCGTTGTGTAATGTTGCTACAGCTATAAAACTTACTCCATTCATTGTTTCAAGCATACAGTACTTGAGATTGACATTGTTCCATATAGAAATCGGGCATTTACTACATTGCTTCTGTCTCCTCAAAATCAAGAAACACTCTCCATAAACTGATAACATTAAAGATTAAAATACACTCCGGATGAATCAGCATCCTTCTATGAAACGCATTCTGCTCCCTCAGACCACATGATTCTATTTGATTCTCCAACCGCTGGTTACAGACAGAAGCATCTGATCAAAATTCAGTTGGAGGCCTTAGCCTTATCATCCTCTTGATTCTGTCCTTTTCAGTATTCTCCAGGTATCCCTTAAAACAATAGGAAGACAAAAGTCAAAAACATAAGTAACAAAAGAAAATTAAACCTCAATACTAGAAAGCAAGATAAAGAAACCAAAACCCAACCCTCCTACTAGATGCCCCAAAAATAAAAAGACGTGGCACTTGCCCTTCTGCAATGTAGAAACTGTTGTGGAGTTTATTATAATCTCTCGTTTGACCCAGCACCATCACCTGGAAATAAACCAAGGTGATCTAGGTCTGACCTGCTCTGGGCAACAATTACCAATATATTGTGCTACGATGACAACCATCAAAGGCATGCCTTTAAGTGTATGGTGCCGGCAGGAAAAAAGAAAAAGGAACATGATCTTTAATTAACTTTTTGTTGATGGTTAAACTACTTCAAAAATTATTCATCAGCTCACCTTCCAAACAATTTCATCCAGACACAAGCAAATTTTTCCATACTTATCCAGAAAAAGGCGCTCAGTGGGAGGCTTCCCTATTACGTCCTTCACAGCGGATGTTATAACGAAGATCACCTCTGACACTAGCAAGAAACCATCCAGGATTAACATGACGGAACAACAAAAAATCAGGCACAAAATCTCTTTATAAAAAAGTAATTGTTAAAGGCAATTATAGCACCACAACAGAGCACTATCATTTTGAATTTGTTTACTGTGATTGAGCATCAACTTTCCATCACAAAAAACACAAGGGAAAGAAAAGCGAGAGAAAAAGAAATAGCTGCCTTGAGCCAATTGCGAGCTACACTATAACATGGAAATAAAAAGCACTCAATTGTCCATTTATTTCTTCTAAGCAATGACATATCAGTGATGGGAAATTTTATGCGGATAGTTGCAACTAAATCAACTGAACTGCTCATGAAAAAGGCATCGAAGAGAAGTGGAAATTTGTAGCTTTGCACTTGATCTGAAACAATGTTGAATGCAACTTTTACATTCGAATGAACATATTCATTATGTAATTAACATCAGAAAATTAAATTGAGTGGCCAATACTTACAGGCTAGTTCATCATATTCGTCCTTGCCCACAACATAGATGCTGACATCCCCAAGCACAGTGTAAACAATGTAAACTGACCTGAGAACAATACAATTGAAGATGAATAATCTAATATGATATCACACTCTAAGTCTTCATGCAACTGTTGATTTAAATTACTGTTAAATCTTAAAACTTGCAGGAGATCTTAATGCAAAGAGGGAACCCTTTACAGAGAAAGTAACAATCTACAGTAAATATGCTTTATTATACTTCGGACCCTCGTCCACAGGCACCTCTTTGGCATACAACGAAAATGACTCCAGCTAATTTAAGGTCCTGCTCAGTACTGAAAATAATACTATATGAAGCTGCCCCAAAAGCGTAGCATGACACTACAAAGTAACTACAGCAATCTGAACATAGAAATATATCAGCCCCATGCAAACTCAAAAAAAGCATACATACTTGTGGCAGGCAACAAGGAGTTCTTCATTCTTCACACCTCTAAGATTCTCAGCTCCTAGTTTGACTAAGAAAGATCGCCAATGCAGCCGTTCCTCTGCGGGAACTCCATTGAACCTTCAACAAGGCACAGAAGACCTTGAGACTATAGCTTCAAAAAGTAGTAATCAAGTGCACAGAAATGTCAAATGCTACCAATTTTCACTTCCTCGTGATCTAGCATTGGCGGTTTTTTTACTATACAGCGTACACATTATACATTAAGGCGCGAAGATGAGGTCTTCTACAGATAAAATCACTAATCTTCTTGCTGTGCCTGTAATGATTTGTCGTATACTAATCTTAATCTGACAAGATCATAGAAAGTTTATCCTTGATAAATGTAGTGATCAGACAGAAACTCAATTCGAAGAATACAACAAACTTCAACATAACAAAGCCCACCCCAGTTCATATCAACATAAACACAAAGACAATGAAAGCTATGCAAAACTAAGTAACCCAAAACTCATTTTAGATCCAAGCTAAAGAAACATCCAGGAACAATGAACCAAACAATAAGGGTACACCAAGATCAACAAATTGCAGCCGAGAACAGAGCCAAAACCATAAAATGGATCATGCTAAACAAATTTAAAGCAAGACAAGAATTGTGGAGATCTGCACATACCGTTCAACAAGGATGTTCCCTTCAGAGTTGGCGAATAACACAGCGAGTATCATAGCTAGATGCCCACTCGCAGATTTGAGCACCAATGTTTGTTTGAAGAAATGGTCTCAAATCTATCTTTTTTATGTTCGGAGTTTGGTTCTTCTGTTGCCTTTTGCTAGACGACTTTATAGCGTTCGGCTTCTCTACTGGAACCAGGTGGCTGTTTTCTGCCTTTTTGCTAGGCCTGTAAAAATATTGCAGCCCCCAGCCCAACGATTCGTTGGGCCACTAAGCCGGACATATTGACATGGCCGAGTTTTTTTGACATAACAATTTCATATTTCATTAAAAAAAATGATCTAAACAATGTCCGACCTTTTACAGAAATAAAATTTTGGTATCTCACGTTTTAAAAACTTCAAAACGGTATCTCACGCTCTTACTCCGACTGAAAAAATATATATATCTGAAAATGTTAGTTTCGAGTCACCAACATCCCTTACATCATCATTCTCATCTGAGCTCCTCGCCCTCCTCCAATTCACTCTCGGTCCCGACTTTCTCTTATTCATCGAGATCACATGGTATAAATGACTATTGCAGGATCCGATGCAACATCTGAATCTCAAATTGACAATATCTGGCTACTTTTGTTTTTGATAACCACCAATTGATCACAAACGTTCTCTAATTTTAGCATGAACCATAAAGATTTAAAAAATATGACTGATACAAAATGTTTTATGTGGCTATGGTTGGCTAATGCAAACTATCAAGTGCATAAAGTTAAGTATTAGCATCAGAAACTGTATTATTCTTTGAGAGAGAGAGAGAGAGAGAGACTGTCATGACGGAGTGGAGAAGTCATGGTTCACTTGATTGTTATAATTTTTTGGAGGGTCAGAGCAAGCTTAATTATGTTTTGTCTTTGACTGTGGAGAGCTTACTTGAGCGCAGACTACAAACAATTATGTTTAAGAATGGTAAACCGGTTTGGTAAAGTCTATTCGCCAATGACGATGACTACCATGACAAGATTGTTTTTCAATGGTGACGCTTCTCTTTTCTCTGTTCTCTATTTCTCCGTCACAATCTACTCCGATTTTAAAAATAACGAAAATCCGAAAACATTTTCTGTAAATCATATATTTGAAAATAATTTGTCAATCACATCCATAAAACAAGACAAATACGTAGAGTGCCGAAAAAAATATTCCGTAAATACTCCTACGCAAGTGGCGACGCTCGCTCTAATATTAAAATATTAGAGTGCATTCTCGACGTACAGAAAAGAAATCGTAAATAAACCTTAGATGTGTTAGAAAATTAAATAAAATAAGTCGCACACTTGTATTATATTTTTAGTTTTTTTTCAGCATTTTGCAATGAGAAATTTTATTAACACATGCCTAATTACTAGATACATATCCTCTTTTTTATACAAATGATATAAAATCTTGTATGTATGTACAATTACCTATAGAGACATTTATATCAAAAGTAAAGAAACCTAGTTGAAATAAAATACCCCGTTTCCCTTAAAAAACCACTTTAAGAGTTTTCTTCCCTCCTTTGACGTATGTGAAGATACCAAACCCTAATCAGAAATAACTACAGACAGCTATCATGAACAACCATAGCTTCAAGTAAAAATTGAAGATCGACAACATAATAGATTCCTGTGGTGTTTATCAACCCTTATGCGATGTATGATTTCTCTATGTTTAATTAAGTTTGATACAATACAAAATTTGATTGTAGGGTTTGTTATTCAAATTGAAGTTGTGAATTCAGATTTTGATGTTCACCAAGAACTTCGGATGGTGCTATATGTATATACATATACTCTTATTTGTTTGTCATTGATCTTTACGAAACTCAAGATTCTATTATATTTTTAGAAAAACTCAGTTTTAGTAAGGATTACTATATTGCGCTACGATATGCATAAAAATTGAGGATCACAAGACGTGTTAATGGATGTTGTAGATTTATTAAACCAATAGGTTTTTTTTCCACAACACATTGAGTAAATTACAAAAAAAGGATGTATATATTTAGAAAATAGGTTGTGTATTGTCAAAAAAGTATTTTAGGAAGTTAGGGGTGTAGTAAAATGTTAATACAATAAAGTTGATTGGAGGTGTATTAAGCAAAAAATGTGTATCTAGTAATTAGGCATGTGTAGATAAAATTTCTCTTTTGCAATTTCAAGGGCAAATCTAGAAGTTCAAATTGTTGGTGAAACTTCGACACCAAAACCACGTCTCTCATTATACGAGTGGAAATATAGTTAAACTTCTATAAATTAATGGGAAAATATCATTTTATTACTAATTTATACTCCTCTTAGCCCATTCCAATAAATCTAATATTAGAAAGCCGATTTCAATACAATGTCTTCCTCTTTTTGCCTAATTCATCAAAAGTTATGTGTCTGACCCACAGTTTCTATTATGTCAAGACCAAAATGCCCTTGTAACAGGAAGTATAACATATTCTAGAGAATATTTGGTCAGAACATCAACGGACTTCGGTCACCGGCTGTCGGATTCCGATTCGGTTGCTGGATCTAATCATTGGAATTTCACCGAACTTCAATCATAGTCGTCGAATTGTTGACCCCCAATAATAAGATTCCTGACCCCCATTAATAATCTTATTATGTTAATGGCTCTTAATAATTGTATTACTAACCCCAATAATAAGTTAAAGCACAAAAAACAAAGATAGAAGAAGAATAAAAAGAGGTAATTCCAACAAAAAAGAAACCAAAAGAAAATAATGGATAGTCAAGTCAAAATGAGGATACAAGTTAACAGTGTTAACCAACTAACCTCATTTATAGTGCAAGAATCTGAATAAATTCCAACACAGAGTGAGAGATAAGGAGACAAGAATAAGAAAACCATTACCTTTGAGATTTCTGACATGAAAATTAAAGCAATGCCATAAAAAATCTAACGTCAGAGCCGACACTTGGTTGGGTATGAGACTGAGCTTGGATCAGGGACTCGAAAAAGATGAGTTAGGAAAACATAGTTGTATTTTCGGAGAGAATGGAGACTCCGAGAACGCACGTGAAAAGAACTTAGAAGAGATATTTTAGGTGTGGGTGTTATCTAGGTACCCATAGGTAGTACTCGTTCCCAGATCATTAAACTCATATATCTTTGTAAAAACTCATACTTATCTACTGTTGAAAATGGACCCATTACTCAAAATTCATACCCGATACATATTTTTATCCATGGGTACGCCTACCATTGGTTTCAATGCCATCTTTAGTTAACACCAATCCGTCCGGAATGAGATCCTCTCCTCATATCCCATTCCTAATATCTTCCTAACAAATCAGTCTTGATAGTATGATTAAATGAAAGACCCAGATCTAATCCTCTAACCTAAAACCTAATCACTCTCCCTCTTTCTCTCTCGCCTCACTCTCATTCTCGACTCACTCTCTCTTGGTAGACTCATCCCGCCTCACTCTCCTGCGCCCATCCCTCCTCACGCGCCCAATGTCGTCGCTCTCCTCCCTCTGCAACCAGCCCACCGTCGCTCTCCACCCCAGCGACCTGCAACCGGTGACCCACAACCAGATCGCCCTTCGCTCTTTACCCCCCTCCCTGCGACGCGCCCTCTGCCCCCCGCGCCCGCCGTCTCCTATCCCTCAGGTATAAGCTCAAATGCTTTAAACTATAATCTCAAGTTTCATAGGTTCATTAGTCTACCATTAATTGTTGTGATTTTAATTTCATGGTGGTTCAATGTAGGTTTTGAGAATGGAACAGACAATGGAAGAAGACTTGAAACCTAAATTTGATATGGCATTTGATTCTGAGATTGGTGCATATAATTTCTACAATGCATATGGATATAGTGAGGGATTCAATATTAGAACAGAAGCATGTGCCAAGGATAAAAAAGGTGTACTCACTTCAAGGAATTTTTTATGTTGTAAGGAAGGTTTTCGGGGGCAGGATAAGAGAGACGATTTAGCTAAAAATCTAAGAGAACATATAAGGACAAGATGTGGAGCACATATGGGGATTAAGTTGGTTAGGCATTCAGGGAAGTATTATGTTTACTGTTTCTTTGAAGAACATAATCATCCTCTTGTTAATGAAGAAGTTGTGTACATGATGCCATCTCAAAGAAGTATGACAACTACAGATAGGGCCTTTGTAGACCTAACTGCAAATTCTGGACTGCTACCAAAATCTGCATTTGAGTTAATGGGTCAGCAAGCGGGTGGAAGGGAATCATTGGGATTTACAAAGCAAGACTATAAGAATTATCTTCGAATTGTTCGACAAAAAAATGAAAATCGGAGAAGTTGGTTATCTAATGGAATATTTTTCAAAGTAAATGTTGGAAAACTCATCTTTCTTCTATGAGATGCAGCTAGACACCGAGGAACAAATTACCAACATTTTTTGGGTAGCTGCAAAAATGATAATTGATTATAGTTTATTTGGATATGTTGTAAGTTTTGATACTACATACAAAATTAATGAAGCAAATTGACCATTTGCGGTGTTTGTTAGACTAAATCATCACAGACAAAAGGTTATATTTGGAGCTGCCCTAATGTACGATGAGACTGCTGCATCCTTTATATGGTTGTTTGAAACCTTTTTAAAGGCAATGAGTAGGAAGGAAGCCTCCACAAACAAGTTTTACTGATCAAGATGCAGCGATAACCAAGGTTGTATTACATGAGATGTCTGATACATACCACCGACTTTGTATATGGCATTTGAGAAAGCAGGCTATTTATTTCGAGACCATGGTGAAGAAGATGAAGGTAATGTGCTCAACAAATTTCTTTATCAAATTGAGGAAGAGGATGAGTTCTTGAGTGCTTGGCAGTCTATGCTTGATGTGTACCAAGTACATGATGATCCTTGGTTGGCTGCAACATTTGCAATAAGAAAAAAAATAGGTGCATGCATATTTGAAGTGGACCTGGTCAGTAAGAATGCAAACTACACAACTTAGTGAAAGCCTTAATGCTGCTTTGAAGGGGTATTTGAAATCAGACCTCTAATTGCCTGAGTTTTTTTTACTCACTTTGAACGAATGGTATCTGATAAGCGGTATAAGGAATTGCAAGCCGAGTACGATCTGTTTTTTCGTATAGTTCACTGCAAAATGGAGGTAAGTATATTGCCACATGCACGAGAAATTTATACCAAAGCGATATTTAAAGTATTTCAAGCTCAGTTTGAACATTCTTTAGTCTTCCATAACGAAGTGTGTGTCCATTGGTGAAAATTCTATCTTTATTGTTGTAAGGGATGGTTTCACTAAGGAGCGGGTAGTAAAACAAGAAGGTGAGTCTACCATATCTTGCAGTTGTAGAATGTTTGAGACTATAGGTTTCTTGTGTAGACATTGCATCAATGTCATGACAGAAGGCAGAGAAAGTACACTACTAAAAAGGATACTTGCGCAATATGTCTTGAAGAGGTGGACCAAAAATACAAGACTTGATAATGTTGTGGAAGACATGAATGGACATGAGATTGTAGCAAATCCAAGACTGAAGCAGACTTGTTGATTCAGAAGTTTATGTTCTAAAGTTGTTCGAGTAGCATCAAGACAATCTGAGTGAGAAGACATATGAGGTAGCACATATGGAGGAGGAGGAGGAGGAGGGCGACGACCTTGGGTCGCGGGGGCAGAGGGCACGTCACGGGGGGCAGAGGGCGACAATGGGACGGGGCGGCTGTGAGAGGAGGGTGAGGCGGGACGGGGTGGCTGAGCATGGGAGAGTGAGGATGGATGGGCCGGGCGGGCACGAGAGAGTGAGTCGAGAGGGCTCATCTAGTGGATTGTCCTCATCTAGTCGAGAGAGAGAGAGAGAGAGAGAGAGTGAGAGTGAGGCGAGAGAGAAAGAGGGAGAAGAATGAGTCAATAGAGAGTTATTGTGGTGAGGGAGAGTGAATAGGTTTTAGGTTAGAGGATTAGATATGAGTCTTTCATTTAATCAGACGGTCAATATTGATTTGTTAGGAAGATATTAGGAGAGGATCTTTGTCACACCCCGATCCTAGAATTATTTTACGGTTGGTTACTTTGGTCTTTTACCATTTAAAGTGACCGTTTAACCGTACAATGATCGTGAAGTTGACTTTTCGTTAAGTCAAGAATTTGGGAAAACTTCCTTCTTGAAAGTTGTAGAGGGCGTCGTTACGAGTTCAGGGACACGTAGCACGCTCAAATCGGAGTTCGTATGGGAAAGTTATAAACAAAAGTATAAAGTTATTGTGCGGTTAAAAGGCTATATATTCTCTCTCCCCGAGAGTTTCTCTCTCCCGATCGGCAAAACACTGCCGGATCTTGCGCGCGCCACAGCGCCGCCGTCCGGCCACCAACCTCCGGCGCACCGGTCCCAAAAGCTCGGCCTCCGAGTCTACTTCATTCCTAGGTAAGCTTTCCGACCTAACTCGCCGTAAATCGGGAGAAATTCCGATTTGTTCTTGGTGTGTACAGTAGATTTTCGGGATCGAATTTCTCCCTCCCTAGATCACCAATTGTTGAGTTCTTTATATGTTTAGGATGGGTTTTAGGTGTACTACAATCCCCTAGAATTTGGTAGCTTGATTTGAAGTGTGTAGGGAGAATTGAGGATTTGAAGTTTGGTAGTGTAATTTTTCGGGGTCTACTGTTCATCGAGTTTTTGACCTAGTTAGAGGCCGAATTGGCCTTCGAGTTGAACTAGAAAGTTGTCCCAATTGATGAGACGAAGCTACTGGTAAAATTTGGTGGCGATCCGAGGTCGCCGGAATTTTAGCCGGAATTTCTGCCGGCGGCCGCCGTCGGTGGCGGAGCTGGCGGCGGTGCCGCCACTTTTTGGGCAGTTTTTCATGTCCATTAATTAGTACATATTGTGAGGAGTCTATGGTTAAAATTTGGTAATTTTTGGAGGTGTTTTGGTTAGGTTTTGGAATTGTTCTAGGTTAGTATTATTGGCGGATAATTAAATATTATTCCGACCATCGATTATTGCCGGTTAAGGTTTAAGGATTATTTTAAGGACTCCTAAGGTATTGGTGAAATGGTTGAATGGGTGTCCATAGTAATTCAACGAATTAATACGTGACACCCTAACGTCAAGTTAAGTGATAAAGGGAAGTTCGGAAGCTGAGTCGGACTTCCGGTAAATTGAGTTAAGAGTCGATAACCGGGAATGAAAGTCAAAAAAGGTTAAAGTGCTTTAAGAAAGGAACTTGGTCAACATGTGGTCAAATAGGATTTCCTGGTCAAACTAGGAAAAGACCAAGTCGACTGTGAAATGACTAATATAATGATTTGTTGTACAGTCCCTGGTTGCACGTGAGACGGGCTCGACTACGTGTTAGTTCGAGGGTTTCGCTCGAGGAGCTTTCCGAGCAGGAAGAAGGTCGCAAAGAGTACTGTGAGTGGACTTTGTTTTAAATTAAATTGCATGCTTTATACTTGATTGGTTTCTCCTGCATATATATAATTTCCTCTATTTGTATGTTTTACGGTGATTTGGGAAAAAAGGGATTTAAGGATTTTAAAGGCAAACAAACCGGGAAAGAGGTTCATACCCATCCCGTGATTTTAAAGGATTTTTCCCGGGGTATGGTTTTATTGATTATCACCGTTTTGGGAATATGGAGGGGGATGTTTTTAAAAGGAGAAATGTGGCTCACGGATTTTAAATGGGGTTTTCGATTTATTGTTTCCACGAGGTTTTACAAGGTCTTACAGGTTTTACAGGTTTTAAAGGGATTTTGAAAAAGGGAAAAGGATATAAGGATATAAGGATTGTTTGCTAGCATGGACCCTCTCCAGTTAGAGCGGGTACCATCTTCTGGGTAGAGCAGGTCAGGGACCTTCTCCGGTTGAGCTGGTCAATAGACCCTCCCGGATAGAGCAGGTCGGGGACCCTCTTCGGTGGTAGCGGGTCATTAGACCCTCCCGAATAGAGCAGGTCGGTTTTCTCGTGGATGAGGTTAACACCCCACATAATTGTTTATATTTTGAGCCAATGCATTGTTTATGGTTTACCTGCATGCGGATTTCCTTAGAAAAAGTAGAGGGAGAACATTAGAGGAATTAGAGCTTTTAAGTTTTATTTTTGTCCACTCACCCTGACAGTTTTTCAATGTTTCTCCCCTGGGCCCTTCGTTTTCAAATGCCCAGTGGTGCAGGGTTCTCGAGCGGAGGTCGTGCGCGTACAAGAGTCGAGGCATAGTCGATCAATCCGTTGCCGTTGAAATTCTTTAGGGTAATCATCCTAGTAGACTGCTCTGACTAACCCAGTATAGCTAATTAAGTAGGTTAGGGAGCAGGATGCCTTCATGAGTTAGGGTTTGTTGTAGATACTCATGGAAGTGCTGAGTTGGATTATAGGAAGGGTTGGCCATTTCAAGGGGGTTTCGGTAAGAAGTTCCCTTGGGGTGGTCCCCGCAGGATTTACTTCGAGTTAAAGGGATTTAACTCGGGGTGGGTCCTGACAATTGGTATCAGAGCATTAGGTTATCGTTTCCTGTTACTACCTCATGTACTTGGTATCACTTAGCGTCTATAGAGTGATGGTCCGACCGCGGCGGATCCATCGGCATTTTATGCTTTGGACGCTTAGTGTTTATTAAGGATATGAGTTAGTACTTCCTGGTTAATTTATGGACCGAGTGGTCCTATAAACATCTGAATCCTCAAGACTATGCCTCAGTACGCCGACCTCACAGAGAGCTCCTGTAAGGAACAAGGTGAGCTTGTTACGTATTTACTGTTATGAGTTTCCCAATGAGTATTTGAGATTTGAGTTGGAGATAGAGCGGGGAACTCACGTCGTTTAACATTGGTTGAGCAGTTGGTGTGAGTGCTCGGTGGTGAAACGGTAAATTCTTGTCTGGAAGGCTGCCATGTTGTTGGCAGGAATGTTGTAGGAACCTAAGGCGAGGCCTTGATGTTCGAGTGATGAGACTCTTAGAAGTGAAGAGTCGTATGAGTTAATGGAAGAGGTTGCATTATGATGGAAAAATGGGTGGAAGTCGCGTAACGCGATTATTCGGAGAAGATGAATATTAAGATTTGACGATTGTCAGGATTTTGTCGATTGTCGTCTTTGGTGTGGTTCCAGAGAAACTGGCGAATGTGTCGAAGTAGAATGACTCAGGGATCTAAGTGTAGTCATTTTAGGATCAACGGACTTGTTTTTGGTGACGAATCCATGATGTGACACTACTGGAGAATGTTAAGGAAGTGAAGGCTGGTTCAGTCACTTGATGTTGTTGGGACAACCACGAAGACTAATAGTTGGGACTACCCTAGATGCTTCCACGAGGTTTTACAAGGTCTTACAGGTTTTACAGGGATTTTGAAAAAGGGAAAAGGATATAAGGATTGTTTGCTAGCATGGACCCTCTCCAGTTAGAGCGGGTACCATCTTCTGGGTAGAGCAGGTCAGGGACCTTCTCCGGTTGAGCTGGTCAATAGACCCTCCCGGATAGAGCAGGTCGGGGACCCTCTTCGGTGGTAGCGGGTCATTAGACCCTCCCGAATAGAGCAGGTCGGTTTTCTCGTGGATGAGGTTAACACCCCACATAATTGTTTATATTTTGAGCCAATGCATTGTTTATGGTTTACCTGCATGCGGATTTCCTTAGAAAAAGTAGAGGGAGAACATTAGAGGAATTAGAGCTTTTAAGTTTTATTTTTGTCCACTCACCCTGACAGTTTTTCAATGTTTCTCCCCTGGGCCCTTCGTTTTCAAATGCCCAGTGGTGCAGGGTTCTCGAGCGGAGGTCGTGCGCGTACAAGAGTCGAGGCATAGTCGATCAATCCGTTGCCGTTGAAATTCTTTAGGGTAATCATCCTAGTAGACTGCTCTGACTAACCCAGTATAGCTAATTAAGTAGGTTAGGGAGCAGGATGCCTTCATGAGTTAGGGTTTGTTGTAGATACTCATGGAAGTGCTGAGTTGGATTATAGGAAGGGTTGGCCATTTCAAGGGGGTTTCGGTAAGAAGTTCCATTGGGGTGGTCCCCGCAGGATTTACTTCGAGTTAAAGGGATTTAACTCGGGGTGGGTCCTGACAATCTTAGTCCAATCCATCCAGCCATTCTTATTTGAAAGTCAAAGGTTTGAGTACTGACTATTAAACAATATAAAAGTTAATCTTATCTAGAATGTCTAGACCATCCATAACTAACAAACATACTAGATATCTTCGCTTTAAAATTCAATTTCAAATAGGGAAATTTTTAAGAACAGTTACCAAATATAACCCATTCTTAAAGATCGTACATCATATTTCAAAAGAATCTAAACTGTACATGAAGTTGTAGTTTGAACTCAAAATAAGTACATACTGTTACCTATTTTAATATTTGGCATGATTTCCTTTAATGAAAAGTTATTCAAGGAAAAAAAACAAAATCTTGCTCATTATCTCCTCATATCAAATTTCTTCTCTCTAGTCCTCAATAAGAAAGTCCTCAACTTTTTAGAGAATGAAGAAAATAAGAAAAACAGCAGCTAGTCCTCAACAAAAAATTCTTCAATGAATCTCCTCCCTTGATTGGAGTTGTCTTTAATTAGTAAAGACTAGTTAACAATAATGTAATATTTTAAATTTGGGTGGTTAACTTTTTAGCTATTTTAAATTAAAAAATAATTAAAGTTGCATAAAGATGCTCTAATTTAAGTGATACTAAATTATGCTTATTTGACATCTTTAATATTAAAAGATAAGTGAAATTCGTACTCTCTAAATTGAAAGCCACACTCATACTTTCTACTTTTAGTAATCGTTCTCATAAGAATACAAAAGTGGATTTATGTTCCCTATTAAAATCTAGGTTCATTTAGTATGCCGTTATCTCAAGTAAATTTGAGTCTGCTTTTCTCTTATCTCTACAGTGCCTTCCTGATAATACCCCTGATCTTTTGATTTTTTTTTTCAGTCCAGTCTGGTTAGGAGAAATTGACTTTTAACCATCCGTTTTAGTTAATTACAGCTTGCCTTTCAGTTTTTTTGGTTAAAATAAAAATTCATTAGCCACTTTCTATCACTTTTACTTCCTACCCGCTCACATCTCCATTGATTGTTTTACCTCTCATTTTATGTCTTATTTTCGTCCAACCGGTCCCTACCCCATTGTTTTTTTACCCCTCACCCCATTAACCTTTCACCACTTAATTATAGTTTTGCAAATGTTTTGACGCAATGAAAGTTCCTATATGGGAATGGAAACGTAGGGACTAGGGTGGCAGCACATTGACATAGATATATATTCATCCATAGTTAATTTTTGTAAATCTTTATAACTATTCACTTGATAATTTTTAGATTATTCTGATAACAAATTTTATTCAATATTTTAACTTATTATTGATGGGTACTCGTTTTTTAGTATAACTATAAGAGATTTATGATAATAAATGTAAGTGAGAGAATCTTATTACAACAATTATCAAATTTTTTTAATTTTTAATCAAGAAGATCATCATTATTATGTTTCATATTAATACAAAACAAAATCCTCTTGCACGCGTAAAACGCGTGTTTTGAGGCTAGTGTTAGTTCTTAAGTTTGTCATTTAACGTCTCCACCAATTTAAAGAATTTGTTTTTTTGTTTTGTTTTCATGTGACATGGTCAATTTTCTTCTTCTATAAGGTCTATCCCATTTTGAATTAGTTTAAGGCTCTCTTGTTTTATATTGTGTCTAAAATCGGTGGTATCTTCGCCACTTGTTACATTATCGTTGAACCATGTCAATCGTGCAACCATGTCACATTAAAGTGTGATCATGCTTAGCTACAAAACCAGTTTGATTGTACGCTTGTGTAGTTGTCAGTGGTCAACTCGAGTTATAATGAAGAAGGGAATTCAAACGTGGCAGTAGAAATCAGGGAAGGCTTCTTCTGAGGTAGGCCATCCTCATCCACTCGAGTTATAACGAGACCTTTCGACCAATTACATTACGACGTGTCGTTATCCGGTGTCGGCAAGCTCCGCTAGTGACAGGGACGGGTTACACGTGTTGTGCCAGCGGCAATGCTGATACTACTTTCCTTTTTCTTTCATTCATTTCGAGACTTTTGTTTTGGTAAGCATTCATTTTGAGACTTTGATTGCCTTAATTAGCATTTTTAATAAGGAAAATTCCCCGGAGACGAAGAATTCATATGTAATTGTAACCAAAAAAAGAAGAATTCATATGTAATATGTACTAAAACATGGACCAACATGAAAACAAAATACCAAAAATTGCTTCAATTGGTGCTAACTTGCTATGGTTTGCTCTCTATGTTTTTGAATTGGCTATGAGATTTAGATTTTGTGATGGATCTAAATATCTTTAATCTTGTCCTAAAATCAGCTAGTTATGTACATTATTTCTGACTCATTTTTTTTACATTTCACTATTTAAGCAAACTACAATGATTAATTTCTAGTCAAAGATGAATTCAGACACAAAGAGTAGGTGATGAACATATGAATATGAGATTAATTTAGGTCAAACTCATTGCAAAACATTACCAAAAGAGAAGGGTTAAAAGAAACGAGTGGCAAAATAAAGAGAAGAAGAGGACTAGAAGCAAATTACGGACAGAATGAGCCAGTCATATATTTAGCTCGTCTTCATTTCATAGCTTGTTATACGGATCTGGCTCTCTTTTCACATTATGAGATGAGGGTGGTGTAAGAGTGAGCGCCATTTACTACTTATTATAAAATCCATAGAGCCAATACCGGATCAGATCCTCGCATACTCTGTTCCTGCTCTGCTTTCACTCTCTCAGATCTCCTTCTCTCTCTCTCTCACATCCCAAACGTGAGTCCCTCAACTCAACCCAACTATCATAATTCAATTCTCAATATCAATCACCGTTCATCAGGATCAGAACTAAAACACTCACTCACATATTCACAATTACATGAAATTCTTGTTCTTGGGTACTTTTTGTTTGTTTTACTGTGTGATCGGATCGGTTTTGTGTTAAAGTTTCAATCTTGTTGGCTTGTTTGTCATTCTGGGATTAGAGGAGAAGTGGGTTTTGGTTTTTTGGCTGATCATTGTTGATGGCAGGTGAGAAATGGGTGACGCGGCTGAGCATTGGCTACATGGGACTCTTCATGCTACGATCTACGAGGTTGATAATCTACACAGCAGTAGTGGGAATTTCCTCCGGAAGGTATATACTTTTACGATTTGGTATCTTCCTTTATGCATAAGGATCATGGCTGATAATGGTGATCTGTGATTTTGCTTCCGTGTTTTGTTCTGTTGCTATTTGATTGCGTGTGTGCGTGTGTGTGTTTGTGATAATCTTTACAACTTGTAGGACTGGTTTACTGATCTGCTTGTTTTCCAAAATGTAAAATGTGATCCTTAGTGTTGGAAAAATGAAAAGAAAGTGGAATCAGACTGTTTTGGATTTAGATATCAAATTGTAGCCCAGGACGATCTATGTACTTGTTGAGATCGTAGTGTTTTTATCATACAAAATGGAGGATGGAATTTCTTTATGCACTGAAGATGAAGGTTTAAATCTTTCAGTCTTAAGTGATATGTCCATGATGAGTATGGAAAAGTTTTTTTGGAAAATAATGCTCTACTGAAAGCATTGTTTGATTCAAATTAAGCAATGGAAAGTTTGATTTAAACTAAGCTCTTCGGAGTGGGTACTTGGGTGTTTGATTTACTGAAAGCTCTCTTTTCTTCTGCATAATAACGTGCAACAAGAATTTTATGATTTATGGTATGTTTGATGGATGTTATTCCTGTGCGAAGCCTTAAACAATGGTAGTGTATGGCTATCAATATTTCACGTTCAGCGACAGAACTATGGTAAGAGCCTTTTCTTGTTGCAAATGCTTCTACTTGTTCCCCATATAGGAATGCACAAATTTTAACTGGGAACAGATAATGTATGTTACTGTCCTCTTTGTTTCATTTTTTAACGTAAGTGTGGATCTTAGTTACTTAATTAGTTAGATTCTGTGCATCTATTTTCTGTCACATTACAGCTTACAACATAAGTTTGGAGTTTGATGTTTTGTATATACTAAATGTTTTCTTTTCAATGATGCATAAGAACATGGAAGGGAGAAGTTTCACCATGCACATGATGTTTTGTATATACTAAATGTTTTCTTTTCTCTGATGCATAAGAACATGGAAAAGAGAAGTTTCACCATGCACAGGAGATTGCTTCATGTAGTGGAGATTCATCTTCTGTTTATCAGCTATCCCTGTTTTCTAGTAATGGTTGTTTGTGCCATTTATGCCCTGCACTGCAACACATGACAATGCTGATAACTACTGATTGTCATATCTGTTGCTTAAATGAATTGTTTCAAGCAGAGGCTATTGCGTTTTTCATGGGAAAGTGTATATCGTGTCTCATGTGTAAGTGCAATATATATGATGGTTGTTGAAAACCTGTATCTGTTCAGGTTACCTTTGTTTTCTGTTCTCTAACAGATATGTTCTGATTGGACCTTGTTTTCCTTTAATGCATGGTCACAAATCTAACTGACAAGGAAACACTAAACCAGCATCATATTTTTCCTCCATTTCATTCCCCCATTTTTCAGATCGGTGTACTATTTTTAAGTACAGTTTGAAGAAAGATTAGAAGCTTCAGAATCAGCATATGCTATTTCTGTTCTTACTTTCATAATTGCACCTCATATTGATGAAATTTGCTTTGCAGATTACTGGAAAACTTGAAGAGACTGTTGGTATTGGCAAAGGAATTAGTAAACTCTATGCAACTGTTGATCTGGAAAAAGCTAGGGTTGGTCGGACCAGAGTTATTGAAAAACAACCCTCTAATCCCAAGTGGTTCGAGTCTTTCCACATTTATTGTGCCCATGTTGCTTCAAATGTTATATTCACAATCAAGGAGTCTAATCCTATTGGAGCATCATTAATCGGAAGAGCATATGTACCTGTTGAACAACTTATTGAAGGGGAAGAAGTGGATACATGGGCTGACATTTTGGATGACGGAAAAGAACCTGTTCATGGCGAGCCCAAGATACATGTGAAACTACAATTTTTCCATGTTTCAAAGGACCGCAGCTGGGGTCAAGGTATTAAGAGTCCTAAATTTCCTGGAGTTCCGTTCACATTTTTCTCACAGAGACAAGGATGTAGGGTTTCACTGTTTCAAGATGCTCATGTCCCAGATAAATTTATTCCTAAAATTCCTCTTGCTGGAGGCAAGTATTATGAGCCCCACAGATGTTGGGAAGATATCTTTGATGCAATTACTAATGCAAAACACCTGATCTACATTACTGGGTGGTCAGTCTATACTGAAATTTCATTAATAAGGGACTCAAGGAGGCCAAAATCAGGTGGAGATATAACTATTGGAGAGTTACTTAAAAAGAAAGCAAGTGAAGGGGTCCGTGTTCTTATGCTTGTTTGGGATGATAGGACCTCTGTTGGTTTATTAAAAAAAGATGGACTGATGGCCACCCATGATGAGGAAACTGCACAGTATTTCCAGAATACTGACGTCAACTGTGTCTTATGCCCTCGTAATCCTGACGGTGGTGGAAGCATTGTTCAGGGGGCACAAATCTCTACCATGTTCACTCATCATCAGAAGATTGTGGTTGTGGATAGTGAAATGCCAAATGGAGGATCACAGAGTAGAAGAATTGTGAGTTTTGTTGGGGGTCTTGATCTGTGTGATGGAAGATATGATACTCCATTCCATTCACTTTTCAGGACATTGGATACTGCACATCATGATGATTTCCATCAGCCAAATTTTCCTGGTGCATCGATTACAAAAGGTGGTCCAAGAGAACCTTGGCATGATATTCACTCTCGGCTGGAAGGGCCTATTGCTTGGGATGTGCTGTTTAACTTTGAGCAGAGATGGAGAAAGCAAGGTGGTAAAGATATACTTGTTCAGCTCAGAGAGCTTGACAATGTCATTATCCCACCATCTCCTGTTATGTTCCCAGATGACCATGAGACATGGAATGTTCAGTTATTCAGATCAATTGATGGAGGAGCTGCTTTTGGCTTCCCAGATACGCCTGAAGATGCAGCCAGAGCTGGGCTTGTTAGTGGGAAGGATAACATCATTGATCGAAGCATTCAGGATGCTTATATCCAAGCTATTCGCCGGGCAAAGAACTTCATATATATCGAGAATCAGTATTTTCTTGGTAGCTCTTTTGCCTGGGAAGCTGATGGTATAAAGCCCGAAGACATTGGTGCTTTGCATGTGATTCCTAGGGAGCTTTCGCTTAAGATTGCTGACAAGATAGCAAATGGGGAGAGGTTCACTGTCTATGTTGTCGTACCAATGTGGCCAGAGGGAATCCCAGAGTCTGCATCAGTTCAGGCTATATTAGATTGGCAGAGGAGGACAATGGAAATGATGTACAAAGATATTAAGCAGGCACTTGATAAACATGGTGTTGAGGAGGATCCAAGGAACTATCTGACATTTTTCTGCCTTGGGAATCGGGAGGTGAAGAAGGACGGAGAGTATGTACCCTCTGAGGCACCAGAGGCAGATTCAGATTACATTAGAGCTCAGGAAGCTCGGCGGTTCATGATTTATGTTCACACCAAAATGATGATAGGTATGTAGTACACCGTTATACGCTATTTTTTTCCTTGAATGTCTTGAATGTTCCTATATTTCTACGCAATTGATACTAGTATGATACTGATCAATGCAACCACATAATGTTTTTTTTGCAGTTGACGATGAATACATCATCATTGGATCTGCCAACATCAATCAGAGATCAATGGATGGTGCCAGGGACTCTGAAATAGCCATGGGAGCCTACCAACCACATCATCTATCAGTCAGGGAGCCAGCACGTGGCCAGATCCATGGTTTCCGTATGGCATTGTGGTACGAGCACCTTGGCATGCTTGATGAGACCTTCCTCCAGCCAGAAAGTGTTGAATGTATCAAAAAGGTGAACCAGATTGCTGATAAATACTGGGACCTCTATTCAAGTGAAACACTGGAAAATGATTTGCCGGGACACCTGCTTCGCTATCCTGTTGGAGTTACCAGTGAGGGAGAAGTCACAGAGTTGCCAGGATTTGACTTCTTCCCTGACACCAAGGCTCGAGTGCTAGGTGCAAAATCCGACTATCTTCCTCCCATCCTTACTACGTGAAGAGTTACTATTTTCTTTCCCCCTTCTCAGTTTGGGTTTGTCAAAGTAAGAATGTGTTACATTGCGTTTTCTTTTTATGGTACACTATTTGCCTTAGTAGATTAATAAATCTGTGTTACAACCTGCAGAGACGTTATTTATAGCAGGATGTTCATAGCAGGTTCAATAGTGATGTGTGTTGTGATATTAGCTACTCTACTCGTATCAATTATGTGCCATGCTTGCTTAGTGTTTTTCCTCTTATTTGTTTTCTTCTCTTTCTGTCTTGTGGTGTGCTCATTTCCTTATGTCTCATTCGTTTCTTTGTTGGTTTCTCTCTTTTCTACCCGAGAAATAATCTTCTCGATATGAAAGAACACAAATTACAGAAGATAGGTGGATGCGGTTTTGTTTTCGTTTTCTTTTCTCGATCATACTGAAACCAAAATTCACGAAGGTTTCGTTGCTTATAACTCAGGAGTCAAATCAACGAACCTAACAAGTAACAAACCTATTTTTATACCTAATAAAACCCAAAATCGAGCATCAAATTATCTAATTCGCCAATAAGAACAGGATGGCCAACAATCTAACATGCCAACGTTGGCATTCCAACTCAATCGTTTGGGTGGGTTGAGATTTTAGAATCATGCAAGAGGAATGCTATATTTACACTGAGCTAAGTAGCAATCTCTCATTGCTTCTTTTTATATATTTAAATAATAAAAACCAAATCTTATAGAATATATGAGTAGAGAATGAATGGAATCAATTTATCTTTATTATGAATATGAATGAGCTCTTTATATAGAGACTCACTTTAAGTATAATGGATCAATCCTACATAGATTGAGTTAAGTCTATAATGTAAACCTATTACAACTAGGGCACACGCATAAGGCCCATTGGGCTAAGTCCATATACACGGCATAAGACCAAGTGCACATACGCACATGTTATATTTCCTACAACACTCCCCCTTGTGTCGCGCGTTGAAATGCCGGATGGTGCTTACAATGTTGCCTCGTTAAAATCTTGCCAAGTAATAAAAACCCTGTAGGAAAAAACAACCTTGGTCGAAGGAAAAAGAGTACAGCACACCATGCTTCTTGATCGAGAGCATGGCTCCCCCTGATAAGTAGCTCACTTGGGGAGACTCGATAGTCATCGCATTCCAATGCTCTTCACATGCTTCTCGAGAGTAGACTTAGGCAGAGCTTTAGTAAACATGTCTGCTACGTTTGCCTCTGAACTCACTTGATTAACTTGAATGTTGAGGAAGACTTACTGTTGCTGATTATAGAACTTTGGTGAGATGTGCTTCGTATGATCACACTTGATGTAGCTTTGCCTCATTTGTTCAATACATGCGGCATTGTCTTCGCGAACAGCTTCATGTTGCACTATAATCTCTGCATGGTTGGATGATGTCGCCACTAAGGTCTGTTTCGTGGACCTCTAAGATATCACTGTATTCCCAATGGTGAAGACATAACCAGTTTGGGAGCGCTCCTTATGTGGATCTGATAAGTATCTAGCATCAGCGAAACCAACCAAGATATCATTAAGTGTTTCGTTATAAGGGCAGCAAGCGGTGCTAAGAACATTAGGAGAGTAATGCTTCTCGACATCTAAGTGTGCATGCATGCACAACGCTTGGTAGTCATGTGCACAGCCCCTCTCGGCTGCTGCATCATGCTCGGCAGCATGTGCACCGTGCTCAGCAATGTGCACGCAGTACCCGACAGCTGCAGCGTAGCGCTCGGTGGCCAGCGTGCACCGCTGGACAAGAAGCAGGCAGTGCCCAGCCGGCAGAGTACACCGCTCGGTATGTTGTCGGCAGTGTCCAGCAAATAACGTGCACAGCTTTGCATTCAGCATGCAGTGCTCGGCAGTGTGCACCTAGTGCACAGCCGGTAACTTCTGGGGCTGGGCAGGGGCAGCACTATGCTCGGCAGCGTGCACACAGCTATCGACAGCTATGCACAGCGCATGGCAGTAAGGTGCACAGTACATGGTAGCTTGGTTCCTTAAGTGACCTGAACCTAGATTCTCAAGAACTCTGCACTCTTTTGCAGTCCATCTTGAATAATTATATGAAAAGAACAAGCCCATGTGCATTGACCCTTTAAGGTATCGAAATATGTTCTTGACACCGGTCCAATGATGTTGCGTTGGCGCAGAGCTATGTCTAGCTAACAAGTTCACTGAGAAAGCAATGTCTGGCCGAGTGCACTGAGCCAAATATAGTAGTGCACCGATTGCACTAAGATATTGTACCTCAGCTCCAAGTACATCCTCGCCATCCTCTTTAGGACGGAATGAATCTCTCTTAGCATCCAAACTCTGGACTACCATGGGGGTGCTAACTAGATGCATTTTATCCATATTAAAGCGCCTGAGCATCTTGTGAACATATACACTCTGGTGTATCAAGATTCCAGCGGCTCGGTGCTCTAGCTCAATGCCTAGGCAAAACCGAGTCTTCCCCAGTCCTTCATCTCAAACTCGGACTTCAGATGTGTCGCGGTCTCATTGATCTCATCAAGAGTCCCTATGATATTCATATCATCCACATAAACGGCGACTATCGCAAATCTGGAACTCGTTTTCCTTATGAACACGCAAGGACACAACTCATTGTTCTTATAACCCTTTCTAATCAAGTAGTCACTAAGGCGGGTATACCACATCCACCCGGATTGCTTCAATCCATATAGTGAGCGTTGCAACTTAATGCAGTACGCACTTCGTGGTTTAGAGTCACTTGACTTAGGCAGCAGAAAACCATCAGGTAACTTCATATATATATATATATATCTATGAATCAAGATCCCCATAGAGATATGCTGTAACCACGTCCATGAGCTGTATGTCCAGTTTTTCAGATACTACCAAACTGACAAGGTAGCGGAAAGTGATTATGTCCATTACGGGAGAATATGTGTCCTCGTAGTCTATTCCAGGGCGTTGTGAGAAACCTTGCTCCACAAGGTGAACTTTATACCTTAGTATCTCGTTCTTCTCATTACATTTTCTAACAAAGACCCATTTATGTCCCACAGGCTTTACACTTGGTGGCGTTAGCATAACCTGTCTAAACACCTGTCACTTGGTTAGGGAATTCAATTCCTCCTGGATAACAACTTTTCATTTAGGCCAATCCGCTCTACGTTCACATTCATTAACGCAGCGTGGTTCGATATCATCGTGCTCAATAATCTCAAGAGCCACAGCATATGCAAATATATCATCGATATGCATGGATAATTGGTCCAACAATGATACTGTGTTCTCATAACACATCAAGATTTCCATGTTCTCTATTACCGATTCGGGTCCCGGGGTGTCCTCCAAACACACCGACATCGTTTCTAGGGCATAAGTGTAATCAGAGACAATCTCATGAGAAAGATTCTCAATATCGATGAGTAAGGGATTGAATTGTGTCATAGGAGCCCTTTTCTTCCTGGGCTGCACATCTTTTGAACCAAGTGGCCTCCCGCTCTTCTTCTGAGGAGCCACGACCTCCACCCGTCCACTAGGGTCGGCAGCGCCCATGTCGTGGGTGGCAGTGCTCGGGCCCGGAGTGGTCATGCCCATCTTTGGGACTTCTAGCCTTGCAGGGACATTAGCAGCTGGTATGTTCGGTTTCATGACCGTAACAATCTCAGCAAATGAGTCAGGCATCGAATTCGCCACTTGCTGGAGCTCAAGGATTCGCTTCACTTCCTTCTTAGCATGAGAAGTGCGGCGATCATAATTAGCAAGCGTTGGAACTGACCAGGCCAATTCATATCGTTCACGCCAAGCAAGCATGCTCTCATCTCTCCCTACCGACGGGAAGACGGCCTCATCAAAGTGACAATCAGCGAATCAGGCCTTAAAGAGATCACCTGTCAAAGGCTTTAGGTATCTTATGATAGTTGGGGAATCATAGCCAACATAGATACCCAAACGTCATTGCAGACCCATTTTCATATGCAATGGTGGCGTAATAGGCACATACACTCCACAACCGAATATGCGTAAGTGCGAAATGTCAGGCTCATATCCAGTAACCAACTGGTACGCACTAAACGCTTGGTTGGAAGCAGGTCGGAAATGAACTAACACGGTTGCATGCAATATAGCATAACCCTAAGACGCAATAGGGAGAATAGGGAGCTTTGAGCCCATGACCAGTGCTCTAGCTATCAACTGAAGTCTCTTTATCATAGCTTCAGCCAAACCATTTTACGTATGCACATGTGGGACAGAATACTCAATCTCTATCACAACCGATATACAATACTCGTCAAAAGTCTTCGACGTAAACTCACCGACATTATCCATCCGAATCGACTTGATTGGATGATCAGGGTGGTTAGCCCGCAGCTTAATAATCTGTGCCAGAAGTTTGGGGAAGGCAGCATTCCTTATGGACAACAATACGACATGCGACCGGCGTGTCGATGTATCCAATAGAACCATGAAGTATCTAAACGGTCCACATTCTAGATGGATGGGTCCACAGATATCACCTTGGATATGTTGGAGAAATGAGATGTTCTCTGTGTTTACTTTAGCATAAGAAAGTCTGGCCACCAACTTAGTCATTGCACAAGCTTTACAAAACGACTTATGAGCATCAGACAGTGTCAATGACGCGTCAGGAAGGGCCCGGATCCTCATGACTGAGTGAGGATCGGCAGAGCTGTCCTCTAGCGACCCAAGTGTCGGCCGGGAGCTCACTTTGGCGACCACTGCATCTCTACCCTCTTTGGGGAGCAAGTGTCCCAAACCTTTTCGCTTTGTACGGAAGAAAGGATGTCCATACGAGTTTCGTAGAATCCTTATCATCATATCTCTTCTGAGGTGACCGAGGCGGACATGCCATAGCTTGTACGAGTCATGGTCCCAATAATCATGTTCGTCGACCGCATAAGATTCAATAACCCTTATGGTGGTGAGGTACAAACCACAAGATTGACTCATTAGATTTTCCAAGATGTGCTTAGAGCCGCACTTATTGGAGGTTACACAGAGGAACTCACGTCCATTTTCACAATGCGTCTCCAAGTGGAAACCATTGGCGCGGATGTCCTTGAAACTAAGCAGTGTTCGAAGGCCCTTAGGCGCATACGAGGCATCGGAAACAATGATCAAGGTTCCATTCGGCAGCAGGAAGCTAGCTGGTCCGCGCCCTTGAATGACGGGGGATGAACCGATCAAAGTCTTCACGGAAGTTTGACATGGCGTCAGGTCTGTAAAGAGCAGCCGATTCCTCAGGATTGTGTGGGTCGTCCCACTGTCTGCAAGACACTCGATTTCTCCACGTGACATACCTATCAAACAAGGTAGATACGTGTGAAAAGATATTAAATCGAAGGCAATAACCGAAGGAAACAATCAAAGGCAATGGTGTGCATTGCAGAATTCTTGGTAGCGTGACCTTTGCTCACTAAAATATTCATAACTCCTTCGTTAGGATGGATATGAACGAACCGTGAAAACCCTTGGAAACTAGACAGACCTAAATTTTCAGTGATATGTGGTTTGCGTTCTAGTTCATCCAGAGCTGTTCACAAAGCTCTTCGGAAGTTACTATACAGAAAGTGGAAGATTTACTGTTTTCGTTTTTAAATGCCCTGAATTGCAGCTTGCTCGTATGTCAATGCTTTAGGCCCTTGGAAACGTTCAACAGTGCATTGCATCTACATATATGTCATTGCACTAAGAATTTGGTAACTTGGTAGTGCATGAGGAGCCACACACATGTCGATGCACAGAGCACTCGACAACATTCGTTGGCTGCACACTCTTAGGCGCCCATGACACACGGTATGGGGCAGTTAGGAGGGGGCTCGACAGCTCATCACCAATCACAGAATGAGGTGCATAGAGCTTCAAAAAATGCTATTCAGAGCTCGGCCCTGGTGCCCAGTGCTCGGTAGTTGATGTCTTTGTGCACGGTCTCGAGTGTTCTGTGCTATGTAGCTCACTTAATGCTTGTCCTTGATATAAGTGTACATCAATTGGTGATCAGTGCACATGCCCTTGTGTTCAATGCTAACATCTAGTGCTTAGTGCTCAACACCTAATGCACAGTGCACGACAGTTCATGTGTAGAGCACAAAGCAATAGACACATAACTTGTCAACATCTGGCACAAAAGTGGTGGCATTACTCACACACTATGAAGCAAATGACACACAATTGGGGCAAAAAATAGTCAAGGGGTAATAGGTAGCGTACAAGGTTAGCAACAAGCATGCTGGGTGACAACATGCACGTGACTGTCGGCAGCTGGCAGCAAGGTGCACGTGGGCTCTGCAGCAGTGTACAGCAACTCTGCAACCATGTCGGCAGCGTGTGTAGCGCACGCAGCTCCTAGGCAGCGCTCAATAGCTGTTTGCCTTAGGCTTAAAAACAGTGTTGCCTAGCTTCTAAACTCCATTGGAGAGTCTTAGAGCGGCATACAATGGTCAAGTGCATCGGATATTTTCAAGTGTTTGTATAAACATATCGAACACAATAGTTAAGAACATCGAAATTTTATTTTACGCATAATGGTTTACAACCAAAGGTCTCAAGAACAATCGAACTAATCATGGCATAAACATGCCTTATTACATATGCTTGAAGGGAAAAACAACAAATCATGGAGGTAAAAACAAACAAGAGCTCAACAACTCAAAAGTCGGGCGCATCTAAGTCGGTTTGTTCCTAAAAATCCTCAACCGTAGGGTTTGTATTCGGCCCTTTGTCCACTTCCACAGTGACATGAATCTCCACAGTTTTCTTATACTTCTTATACGCAGCTATTATGTCTGCAGGTGCTCGGCATTGCCTCATCTAGTGGTCCTGTGACCCACAGCGATAACATATATTTGCCTTAACATTTTTCTTGGTGAGTTTTAAATCGGCTTAGGAGCTCGGCCCCTAGGGGCGGGTTCATCATCCTTCTTCCGGGTATTAGATCGGCCCTTAGAGCGTTTAAAACCTCTAGTGCCTCTCCTCGTCCGGGTGCCTTGACCAGAGCCTTGCTCACAGTGATATGGTTCATAATGATCTCGTGCTCTCTGTTTCATGACTTTTCCGCCTCTGACACTATTATAATTAGTCTCTGGAACAACAAGGGTTCCAACAGGCCAGGCAGTGTTCTTAGTCAAGATCTTACAATCATTTTCCTCAGTTAGCAACAACATCATAAGAGAGTCAAACGTCAGAGTAAGACCACTCTTATAGTAATGCATATACTGTTTCATCAAAGTAGCTGATGACCTAGGGAAGGTGAGCAACGTTTTCTCTATAAGATCATTCTCGGACTTCTCAACTCCATAAAAATGCAGACGAGCACGTAGTGCAAGCATGTCTGCTTGGTACTTCGCTACAGATTTGTAATCAATTAGCCTGATGGAAGCCCATTCAGCCTGCAGCTCCGGTAGAAGCGTAACATGAACATTACCAAATCGTGTAGCGAGCTTGTTCCACAGCTCTAGTGGATCGGCTACTTGCTGGTATTGCCACCTCAATGTGGAATCCAGGTGCCGGCGGATAAACATAAGCGCCTTGGACTTTGTTCTTTCATCCGACTGCTCTACACCCTCTGCAAGGGGTTCTGTAGGAGAATAAATGGTGGAGATATAGTCCTTGCCAATAAAATTCTGCCTCATGTCGAGGACCCAACGGTGATACTCACGACCTTGGGCGTCCAGGGGATCAAACTACAAGTGTTTGTCCATTGACTCTGCATATAAGAATTCAAGCAGTTAGTTCGAGACCAATTGGATTCGATGCTTATTCTTAAATCAAAACAGCTATGGATACCACACCATGCTGACCTAGAGAGGATATACGGTGCATATGTACATGTTGGCAGCCTCGGCAGCAGTGCTCGACAGGTGCACGTGTGGTGCCCGGCTACAACGTGCGTGTGCACAGGGCCAATCCCCGGCAGTAGCGCTCGGCATCAGCCTAGCCGGTGCACGTATGGTGCTTGACAGTAGTATTGGCAGCAGCGCTCGGCATCAGCCTAGCCAGTGCACGTATGGTGCCTGACAGCAGTGCACGTGCACAAGGCCAATCCCCGGCAGCAGCGCTCGGCATCAGCCTAGCCAGTGCACGTATGGTGCCTGACAGCAGTGCACGTGCACAAGGCCAATCCCCGGCAGCAGCGCACGTCAGTGCACAGGAGGCGCGCATGCAGCGTCGGCAGCAGCGTGCACCCGCGCACAGGGGCAGACCTCGGCAGCGGTGCCCGACACCCGGCAGCGGTGCTCGGCAGTGCACAACGACAACATGGCAGACATATGCAATCACTCCATCTAGAGTTTTTATTCAACAAATTGTACCTGCAAAGACAAACGTCCTAAACATAGAAGGGAGAAGGAGAAGGGAGGAAATGACTTTATCCCCCCCGAGTTTAGTGAACTTTGAACGAGTTTTAGGGTTTCAAAGCACATACATTTTTCGATAAATTCTCCAAAGAAGCTTGAAATTATGTTTTGATGCTTGGGGCAGCGATTGTGCTCAGCAAAAAGGCAGCAGCAGCTCGGTGTGCTCGGTAGTGCACGTCTGGGCGCAACGGTGCACGCTGGTGTTCGGTGGGTGCGCGTCGGTGCGCGGCGGTGCACAAGGGGTGCACGTCGGTGCTCGCGACAGTGCGCAGGCAGGGGCTGCCAAAAAAAAACTTTTGGGTTTTGGGGTTTTTTTTCAGTGGTGGGCGGCCGATAGTAGCTAGGGTTTTCTAGAGCAAAACGTGCTGATAACGTCTTGTAGAATATGTGAGCAGAGAATGAATTGAATCAATATATCTTTATTATGAATAGGGATGAACTCTTTATATAAAGACTCACTCTAAGTACAATGGGTCAATCCTAAATGGATTGGGTTAAGTACATAATGTAAACCTATTACAACTAGGACACACGCATAAGGTTCATTGGGCTAAGCCTATATACACGGCATAAGACCAAGTGCACACACGCACATGTTATATTTCCTACAACACCAAATTTGTTTTTAATCTATTTTCTTGAATAATAAAATCCAAAACTGTTTTTTTTTTCATAACTACCCTTTAGCTAAGGTTCTGCTATTTCACTATCCTCTCATGTATGGAAGCATCATCTGAAATTCCCTCAAGGTCTTCACCATTTAAGTTTAAATCTATATCTAGATCCGGGGTCTCCTATATCGATTACCAAAAACATAGAAACAATTAGAATAAAGAAACAAAAACCATATAGCCATACACAGACATATAATCAAGCTATACATCGATTTCCTAAACGAAATACATAAGAGATTCCCTATAATCAAGCTATTTACTCTTTAAGATCCCTTAAAAAGGAAGGAAATCATGTAATAACACATCTTGATATAACAAATCTCTTGATAATAAGGGATTTCCTATTATCAAGCTGTTGATTTTTACAATCGCCTAAACAAAAAGGAAATCGTGTTTCAGAGTGAAAATTATCGACAAAAAAATTGTAAAACTTTACCTCTTCATCCCTTGTCATCACTATCTAAGTTTTTCTTTAATTTGTATTTTCTCTGTTGGGTCGAATTTAAGTTTAGAATGAGAGAATGTCTCTTTTCATTAAAGTAATGAGAAATTGATGTTCTTGATGGCGGAAATGAAAAAGAGATGGACGAGAGTCGCTCTCACTTTAATAGCTAAAGGGGAGTGATGAGAGAAAATAGAATAAAAACAGTTTTGAATTTTATTATTTAAAAAATATATTAAAAACATATTTGGCTTTGAATATTTAGATATATAAAAATAAACAACGAGAGATTGTCACCTGACTCACTCACCTAAATGTGAATATAGCATTCTCCATCTTGCAATATGCATGGAGACGAAATACTGTAGTTCCCCAAGTATGACCGACAACATTTCATCGGTTTATGTAGTCCATGCCTACAAATGTGACCATTCCCTCCCTCTAGAAGTCCAACAAAAGTTGACTACTTAGCTCATCCCAAAGACTCTTGGACCTTTCTCCAACTTTCTATTTGAAAACACTCATGAACTAACTCACTAAAGCCAATTAGCCAAACCAAAAACCAACCACTACACCTATTTGTTCTTTCCAAATCACAAGAGGAATCCAGATCCAGACAACCAAGCACAGAACTTAGCCAAGGAGAGGATCCCTCGTATTTTACATGTTCATATACTCGGAGTCGTGCGTTGAGAAATTAGTTCGCACTCGTCTGTGTTCAACTGTCATTAGATTAAAATCTGAAATAGAAACCACCAGAAACAAAGTCCCTATATGAACCAACCTTCTCCAACTCACAATTTTCTGTGTTTCACAAATTATAAAAGCCTTCGACCTCTCTCTCTCTCTCTCTCTCTCTGTCTCTCCAAGCCTCTAGTCTCTTCTCTGTTCAACCGTCCTTACAGTTTTGTCCCAGCCATGTCATCTGTGCTAAGCTCTCAAGGTCTGGTCTTGGCAACGGTCATGGCCATCTCCAGCACCCTCGTCTTTCTTGCTTTCTCCAGAAAACAAACCCTCCCAGAACCCCAAACCGCAACAAAGCAAAGTCATACTCTTCGGTCTTGCTTGTCTGCAGGTAAGTAAACTTGGGTCTGCTCTGTTTTCTCTGTTTCTTTTTCTCGTTCTTGAAAACTTAAGCAAAGATTTCATGTTTATGGTTCTTTAACTTCTTGGTTTGGTTCGTTTCAGGTGATAAGAAGAGGGATAGAAAGAAAAAGAAAGTGCGTTTTGCTGAGAATGTTGAGGAAAAGATGGTAGGGAGAGTTATGGAGTCGTCGTCTAAAAGAGCTGAAAGAAGTTGCAGAAACCAAATTCCTGAGATCATGCTTCCTTGTACAATGGAATCCGTAGAGACCGGGTGCAGAGGATGGCGTGTTCATATTGAGTACTGATCACCACAGAAAAGTTTCTGGTTTTTTCTCGGCTTTTCTTTGTTGGTTTTTTTTCTGGTCACCGAAAGACTCAAAATCTTCGTCTTCCTGTGGTTGTAAATTCTGTTTCTACTTTTCCAAATATGGGTTGTGAATACATCGAACTTTTGTAGTTTGTAGTGTACTCTGCATGTTTTTTTTTCAATTGCGACCATCATGACTCTGTATTTCCTTTTTTTCAGTGATTGGTAATTTTCTTTTTGCAAGACTTTGATCCATGAGAGTCAAGTTCTAGTTTCATGTACAAATTTACAATCGATCCATGAGAGTCAAGTTCTAGTATAAAAATGGTCCATGTAGTACTTGTTTGAGTTCACGTATGGAAAGATGACCAAACCAGGGGAGCTAAATCATTGATCAAGAGTTTTTTTGGAAGATATGATTTTACAACTAGCCTCAGCTGCCAAACCAAGTTGATCAAACCAAACAGTACCATCTCCCTTGTGGTCTTTTATTTTTTGGAAATAAAAACGAGTGGCTCCGAGTTATTCATCACTTGGCTCATTATTTTTATCTAATCTAAATATATCATTTTCCCCAATAAACTAAACTAACATCGTTTCCTTCAATAAGATTTCCAATAAAGAAAAATAAACTAAAGCTTCCAAGAGGTTAATTACAGTATCAAAGAAAAGGCTCTAAAGGGTTAGATCTTTATCATCCCAACATAAAGTGGAAGTAATAGAGCGGCATATTTTAGCAATAGTATCGGTAGCAAAATTTCGCAAAGTGGATCAATCCACCCATTAACTGCGTCAAATACTGACTTGGAGTTTCTTTATAATTCAAGTTTTGTGAATCCCTTTGTCTTCGTATAGATAAGACACTCTTAGTGCCAAAGCCTTCGCAACAGGAATTGAGACTTTTCCAACTTGGTCGGCCGTGGAAGAAATTGGTCTTCCATTTGCATCCTGGAATAAATCCACTTAACCTTGATTTTCTATTAAAAGAACAATCAAAGTTAATATTAACACAATAGCTAAAGGATGCAATAATTTACTATATATATATATATATATTTGTTGGTCATAGTGAAATAATTGTTCATAAACAACAATGTAAATACGGGTTTGTCATCTTTTTAGATAGAAATTACGGATTTATATTTTTTTTGCGTCTCTGAAACTTCACTTTTGTTCTATCTGGTCACTCTCGCTTTATAAATGTTTTTTTTACGTCTCTGAAACTTCTCTTCTGATTTCTCTCAATCACTCTCGCTTAATAAATATATACGTTGGGCCAAGACTCGGGTATTAATTCTAGTGGCACACAATGTTTGATAATATAATGGCACATGATGTTTGAGATCGCACAACTAGAACTCATGTCAAGAATACTCCATTTTTATAGACATTGAGACTCTTGCCACGGTTCTTGCTAAAGTATTTGGTCTTTGTTCCTCTAAAGTTCGTATCATACAATGGTCTTCCAAATAGTGATTATCTTTGCAAATAAATCATCATCTAAGGCAGATGAAGAAAAAGTTCCTTACAAAAAATTAAGGTAACCCTCCTCCCAATCAATTAGAAGACCACATTAGACAATCTCCAACAAGATTGTTTGTTGTCTCATTGTGATTTTGCAACGAGCGCAGTGTTATTGTTACTATCTGTAGAGATGATATGAAATAGAGATAATATATGTCTAGTTTTAAGTCTCTTCTAACGAGTAAACAACCGGAAAGAGTTTCTAATGAGGACCTTATAATAAGGACTTTTAAATGAACGGTTGGATCAAATGTACATAAGAATTAGAAACTATCAATTAAAAGTCAAAACCTTGATCCAACCGTTCATTTGAAAGTCCTCACTTGATACTCATTATAAGGTCATCATTAGAAACTCCTCCAACCGGAAAGAGCTTCTATAAGGACCTTATAAACCAAACATTATAATTTGTGGCTAAATATCAAGTTTATATAGAAAATCTAGAAGACGGTTTGATCATGTTTATAAACATGATCATACCGCAATCAAGTATCAAGACTATTTATAAAAATTAATATTGTTGCAGATGAATCAAGTTGCTTTTCAGTATATCAAAAAGTCTAAAACTCGTGGATTCATTTTTAACATCAAGAAGTTTCTAGTATATATTTTTAATCTTTTTAAATAAATTATGAGTCAAATGCAAAGCAAGGGTAGATGCTAACATTTCGAAGTTTCTAGTACACATTTTATTTTATATAATTTCAGTCCTAGTTGTGTAAATGCATTTTTAAGTCCATTACCATTTTATTTAGCGGCAGTCTTTCTTAAGTAAGTGAGAGGTTGTGAGATCGACTAAGTCTTAGTTGTGTAAATGCATTTTCTATGTCCAGTACCATATGATTTAGTTACATAGTCTTTCTTTAATAAATGAGAGGTTATGAGTTATAAAGTTGTAATAATTGTTTATCACATAAAAATATGACATGAGTGGCTGGAAACCTTTAACTTATTTAGTAATGATCTAACATACATGTGGCAGGCAAATAGAGGGTGGGTGTATAAAAGATATTGTAATATGAACCAAGTTGATAAATAGGCAATTTTATTTTATTTTATTTTGATGAGTTGATAGCTAGACACTAAGGACCACAACATAATAAGAGTCGAGTTCAATTTGCCAAATATCAGGTAACTTTCTGGTGAGCATTGAGATATTGCCTTCCTTATGCCAACTCTCCTTGTCAGTGATTTTTGAAAGTTATGAAAATTACAATTTTATTAATTGAAAATTTTATTATTTAGATTTTATGATATAGTTTTAAAATGATAATAATTAATATTTTTATTAACATCAATCGAGAAAATTGAGAAATTACACCTATTTTAAGAGAAACTCAACTCAAGAACTTAAATTCACAAATTTCACGATTATTTTCCTGTGAAAATTGCTAAATCCACTGGTTACGTATCCAAACGAGGAAAACAATCCTATGAAATTGAGAATTCTCTGTTTTTAATTAAATTTATAGGAATTCAAATGCATCCAAACACACTCTAAAAAAAGAGAAAAGGGAACATTTTGAAACAATAAATAATAGGAATTCACATGAAAGCATTTCTATGACTACATATACTCGATCGAAGTAGTGTGGATGCCGAGTTGATTGTCACAACATGTGGTGTTTCAATTCGACCCTTACACGCCAAGTTTGTAACGATAAATAAAAAGTTACAGTAATAACTTGAGCAATATATATATATATACACGCCAAGTTTGTAACAATAAATAAAAAGTTACAGTAATAACTTGAGTACACGCCAAGTTTGTAACAATAAATAAAAAGTTACAGTAATAACTTGAGCAATATATATATATATATATATATATATATATTGCTCTTCCAGTGAGGGATTCCTTTTTAGACACTTATATGAGGGATGAGGTTTACACTAACTTTTCGATCATAATTTTTCATCTTCACCTTTCACTTTATAGGTCTATATGAGTAGATCATATCTGAAAATTTTCATCCAAATTTGTGATTATTAAGGTTTTGAACTAGCTTAAATCAATAGATGTGAAATATGTCAAACTTGAACCGTTCATGCAAATTGTAGTTTTGAGCAACTTAATTATCACAAATTTGGACGAAAAATTTGCAGATGTGATCTACTCATATAGACCTATAAAGTGAACGGTAAAGATGAGAAAATGTGATCGAAAAGTTGGTGTAAACCCTCATCTCTCATATAAACCATAAAAAGAGATCCCTTAGTGGAATGACCCTATCTATAAATATAGGGCCCTTCCTCTAAGGGATCCCTATTTTTAATTTATTTATATGGATAAGCATTCAACAAACTTTTAGATCATATTTTTGAATCTTAATCGGTCAATTCTCAGGTCCTAACATATAGATCACATCTATAAAATTTTCTCCAAATCGGTGATTGTTAAGATGTTCAAAACTACGAATTAAAATTATAAGCATTAACGGTTCAAGTTTGGCAGATTTGATCCGTCAAATGATTTCAGTTATATCAAAGCCTTAACTATCACCAATTTTGATGAATTTTTTACAGAAATGATCTATATATATGCATCTATATATTGAACAGTGGAGACATTGTTATGTGATTGAAAAGTTTGTCGAATGTCTATCCTTATAAATAAACAAAAAATAGGGTCCCCTTAATAGAAGGGTCTTATATATATAATCCCCTTCTAATGAGTGATCCTTTTTTGGTTTATATGAGGGATCAGGGTTTACACCAACTTTTTGGTCACAAAATCACATCTCCACCGTTCAATATATAGTTTTATATGAGTAGATCACTTATGCAAAATTTCATCCAAATTGGTAGTCATTAAGGTGCTCAAAACTGTGAATTAAAAGTTAAAGCATGAACGGTTCATGTTTGGTAGATTTGATCCATTAATTGATTTCAGTTACTTCGAAACCTTACCGATCACCAAATAATATGAAATTTTGCAAAGATGATCTAAATATATGCATCTAAATATTAAACGGTGAAGATGTTAATATGTGATCAAATATTTGGTGTAATCTTTAGTCCCTCATTTTACATGGCACATAGTCACGCCTCTCAGCTAAGTCACAAACATGCAAACACAGGCTACACACACCACGAGTGTGCACAACCAGCACCCTAATGTGCAATTTCACAGTAATTATATAAACAACTAGCACTCAAATGTGCAACCCAGACTATAGACATAATAAAGTGTAAACAACCGGCACTCTAGCGTGCACTCTCATGTCATGTATATAGCGAGTGTAAACAAACAACACACAAACATGCAACTAAAAGCTACATACACCACGAGCGTGTACAACAACCTCGTCATGAGGAAAGGTGTCTCATCAACCAGTTTATCTCTGTCATGATAAACTCTTATGCCACCACGCCTACTATGATAACCTCTCATGACACCCTGCCATCAGACATAGTAATGCCATAGCCCCTTGTCAATATCCCCATGCAGCTTTGTAGCATGTCCTCAGGGTTACACTTGTTAGCCACTCCCTACGGCCACTCTTAAAGATCGCTCTCCATGATCAATGTTTCTACTCTCCATGGTCTCTACGCGATCTCCTTATGATTTCTCTTTGGTTCTTTTCTATCCATGACACGATTTCTCCAGTCTCTACTATTACTCCCTATGGTTACACAATGGTTGCTCTTATGTATAGACTTCATGGCCACTTTCTATGATTCTTACATTCTCATGACTCTCTATGCTCTCATGGTTAAGATTCTCTTTGACAACTCATTATATGATCGACGATTCTCTCAAGCATATATATCATCACTCTTTTAGATGATTCCCTAGAGCTACCCCTATAATGGGTCCTTATGGTTCTACTAGTATGCTCTATATTTACATCACCATGATGGTTATGACTATTTTATCATGACTTTCTTAACGGGTTAGTGTGAGGTTTAGACACCTCGTTACTCCAATACATAACAGTTGCCACAACCATCGACATTATCCTCATAGATAAGCCATCTGTGGCAAGTACACTCCCCTGCACATGACGTATATTGTCTAAACATGTGGAATACACTCTCTGGAACATGGCCTCCACCACACACCATCTGTCATCTATCAGCTAGCTGGGGTGAGTCATAAAAACTCCCCGACGTGTGGCACTTACAAGCCACCAAAATGCTAATGACATTTCCCGAAATATGACATTATACACACCTTGAGCACGCTATAGGAAAATATCTATACCGCAGTTCTCGTTCCGGTACACGACCACTAGAATTATTCATGACACAAGGAGACTTGTGCATTATACCCGACACCATGATATCCCTCAACACTAGGGAGACATATTAATAGTTACTGTGCTTATCTATTCAAGGTTTGGTGTATATTATCACCATGCCTCTTGGCATACTCTTGCTACCCACACTATACTCTCACTACCCATGCGATATTCTCGCTATCCACGCGACTCTCGCTACCCATGTGATACTCTAGCTATCCACGTGATATTCTCGCTATCCACGCGACTCTCACTACCCACGCGACACTCGCTACCCCGTGATACTCTCGCTATCCATGCGACACTCGCTACCCACACGACTCTCTTTACCCACATGACTCTCTCTACCCACACGACTCTCGCTCCCCACGTGACACTCACTACCCACGCGACTCTCGCTACCCACGCGACACTCGTTACCCACGCGACACTCGCTATCCACGTGATACTCTCGCTACCCACGTATTTGAAAGCTAGGCAAACTATATCTTTATGTTGTGAGAAATTGGCAACAAGGTTATCGATCCCCTTGTAACCGTGTGATTTAATAGTTACAGGACGTCATATTATCAATTGTGAAAACCTTTTGTTCTACTTAGTTATAAGAATATTAGTTGAATGCGTTTTTTTGGAGTATTAAACCAAAATGATCTTTTAGTTTTCCTAAGAAAAATTTAGAATAAATTTACTAACAAAACAGCCGAAGATGATGCGGCTTATGCTATGCTGAAATTTCTCTCTGAATAAAAGAAGATCAAAGTGATTTATTTCAACTATGAGGAATTATGGGCTCATAATAGAAAGGTTTTTTAGAGGAAAATAAAAAGGTTGATTCTTTGAAAATGAGAAAAGAAGAACTCATACCAGAGGTTCAAGCTCTAGAAATCGTGGTGGCTGACGTGAATGTTGACTTATTATACCGGCACCCGAGATTATGAATTTGGAAGGCGAAACTATGGAAGAGAAAGTTTTTCAGAGAAAAATATAATTTTGGTTTGCGAGAGGTTATGAAGGAGTATTAACCAAAGTTATTTTTTAGTTTTCCTAAGAATAAATTAGAATTTCAGTTATAGTCTTTTAGAGTCTAGGATTTATGTTACTACCGGTTATGAGTTTTTCATTTATCATTTGGGAACTAAAAAAGGTTGGGTGTTTATTATCTTGACGGGTGTTTCTTATCTTCTACTCATTGTATCAAGTTGTTCAATCCAATCTTCTAAATTTCATATCCAAGTCTGTTCTATAAGGTAGCCATCTTGATAGCCTAAGAACTATGTGCATGACTTCGGGCTGCACATCTCCATCTATTATTTTGTTCTTATTTCTAGTGTTTGTTTCTTGTTTAGACTTACATTTTGCTTTCGCGCTATTCTTTTAATCCTCCCAACATTCATGTTTATCTATACCTCCGGAAAGCCTAACTCAAATATGCCCACAGTTTTGAAGATATTTTCTTATGTAGATAAATTAAATATGTTTCAAGCTTTCAACTTCAGGAGCTTCCTGAAGGTAGATGGTGTTGTCTACATTGCACCTGTTAACATTGGATGAGTGTTGATTTCGCTGACGATAAAAAGGCTTTAAGCAAGCATAAAATGTGGCTCGACTTTAGACAATCTTTCTTGCACCTCAATAGATCTCATCACCTGTTGAGAGTAAGAGAGAGCTTAAAGTTGTTTATTGTTACATAAGATCACTTATAAGTAGTAATGTAGTATAAGGAGTTTCAATGCTAGAAATCAAGATTTTAATTTCAGTTGGCATATATGATAAAGCTGGTCACCGTTTTCAGAATGCGTATAGCGAAGACTTATTATGAACAAAAGTATTATATTTAAAAAGCAAACAATTACTTGCCTTCATCTTTCAGCTCTAATTTATTTAGAAATCTCAATTTGACATAGTATGGACTATTATTAGGGAGGAACTTCCCTGATCATGGCCAATAGAATGATGACACGTTTAGATGGTGTTCGGTTTTATAAGTGTATTTTAAAAAATGAGATGAAAATGTGTGGTGAAATACTTTTAAAAATGATGAAAATGAAAAAATGAAAATATTTTCAACTTTTACAAAGAAAAACTGAAAAAGCCAATTTGATGTTTTCACTTTTTCATTTTTCACGTTTAGAAAATATGAAGAATATTTTTTTTACAATAATTACCAATTTCATTTCCAAAGTAAAAAATAACAATCTTATTTTCACAATTTTATTTTAAGAATCTTTTTCTAAAATTGTTTTGAAAAACGTTACCGGACAGATATTTTTCTAATGAAGGCTGAGGAATTCCTCTAACGCATGCAAACAGCCTTCATCTCTCTCTTTCACTTCTTCACCATTTGCTGTCTCACTTGACATGGACTCATATTAGATCTCGGCATCTTCTCTCACCCACCGAACCCTAAACACAACTACAACACTCACCTCCCAAGTGTTTTGATCTGCAATCCCAACCCCCTAGCTGTAAATCATTCCATGCTCCTCTTTCATTTCCATTTTAACGAACACATGCCCGGTTTTTCGATCTGCAATCCCAACCCAATCGGATGAACAACTCGACCCAAGAATGTCTGCTGAAAGTGATCTGATCCAACCGACTTACATGGCTAGAATGACAAGCTTTGGTCGTCTCTTTCTTAGTCTTTCAATCTCTCAAGTATTTGAAGTTAAAAATGAGTATCCTCCTCCGTTAGCTTTGTTAATGATTCTAAAGATCTATTATTGAGATTGATACACGTCATCATTTGACTGGCCATGGTCAGGTCAAGCTGACTATATATGGTCAGACAAGTTCCTTCCCTATTATTATTATCATCATCTTTTTTCTGCTTCTACCTGTTGTATAAGTAGGAACTGGTTTTCAAAAATAATTTATGATGTGTTACTCATGACTTCCTTCTTGGCTTCACGTCCCACAGTTCGTTGAGCTTCTTTCTCAACAATTTTCATCACAGACATCTCCTTGTCTTGATGGCTCAACACCAATTAATATTTTAGTATTCTCCAACTTAGAAAGCAATCGACTTTTTATGTACTATATACATTCTCCGGATGTTTGGGGTGAATTTGAGCCTCTCCGAACAACCGGCTTGAGGAATGAGGAATGGCGTGCCACCACCTTAAGCTTGAGGCAATGTAACTATCTTGGTTTTGAGAGTTTGCACGTCTTCTGACTTTTCTTCAAACAACTGTGAGTATGAGCTAATAATCTTGTTATTTAACTCTTTCCTACGATTTAAGAAAATCCACAAGATTTACTTCAACAACAAAAATAAAGTTTGCGGAGAAGAATATAGATGAATAGACAAGTCTCAGTCATTAAAAAATAAGAATGAAGTTCGAGACGAAGGAGATGTAGATGGGACCCGCTTGGAGATGAAATTCATTCCCTGGATGACACCTTTTTTATTCTTACGGACATCCTCTTCTGATCCTTACACACACGCATATATATATATATATATATATATATATATATATATATATAACATTAGCAATTTAGGGCATGAGAAACACTAACTTGTTTTTGCTAGAAATCAAAGTTTATTGAAATTGAAAGACAGAAGAAAGAAAAGAAACGCACGAACTCAAAGGCTATATAGCGGCTATTCTCATTGATTTGAAAATGTTTGATACTAGAGTATATATAGCCGTTGATATAACAAATTGACATAACTACCCTGCACTAGCTATTTACTCTTATAATGCTAACATCCTCAAACATATGCTTGAAAACAAGAATTATGGTTTGAACAAACTACACATCCATAGCCAATTTACATGAAGGAAGAAATTACAAACATAAACATCCCAAAATACAAACCCTAACTTGATATCCGACGATAACATTCATTGCAAGAAACTTCATATTTTTTTTTCAACTATAGACTAACAAACTGAAAACTGCATTAATTTGCAGAAAATGCATATTTTTCTTTAATAAACTAAAAAGTTGTGTATGCTGTCATAGGATGAGAAGAATCACTTGATGCTTCATTTATATGCATTAAACACTTGCACAAACTAATTGATAATTTGCCTCAATATATGTAGCATTTCATCAGAGGATTTCCAGCAGTCCCCATATTTATATCGGCAACACAATCCAAACCTTAAGAATCTGACATAATATTGAAATTTCATATTTACATGTTGGGAAATTAATCCTCCGCCACGCATGTGCTAGAAATTAAAGGAAAAGAAGAAAAATTCATAAGACAAGAAGAATACAAGATTTAACCAGGTTCAGCCTGTTGGAAAACAATTTGGACTCTACATTATCCTTGTTTAAATAAATGGTGTTTGATAACTTGAATATAATTAGTAGAAACATAAATATAAACTTTATCTTGTTATCTATTGAGGTATATGTCTCTCATTAGAAGTTGGAGACTTATCAAGTTGATTAACCTATCAACATTAAGTTTTTGAGATAAACCTAAAGACTTGTATTGATAAACGTTAAGTAAAACTTGGACTCCTTATGGGATGAGGACGAGTTTGTTTTCTAGGCCTCTATATATACCAGTAGAAAGTCCCTATACTAGCTACACATTTCATTGAGATCAAACAGTTCCATTCTGTGAGAAACGTAGTATAGCATAGAAGATTTTCCTTGGTGCTGTTTTTGTGATATTGCAGATTGTGTTGCTGTGCTGCTCTCAAGGATGACTTCCATGAATGGTATTCCCAACGATCCCAATAGATATGGTAATCACCTTTTGCTTCTTACGTGATTTTGGTTTATACAGTATTGTATTTGTGATTTATTGTGAAACGATCTTAACTTCAGTAATTATGCATTTCAGTCTTCAGGCATAACTTAATAATTGGTATCAGAGCAAGAATCTTTACAATTTTCACAAATCGATCAAAACCTTAAAATCAGAAAAATTAATCGTTTTTTTACTTTTAATTTTTCGGCCTATAGTGTTAATAAAAAAAGGGCGACCTATAAAACCGGTTTCTTTTCGTTCGATACGTTCGCGTGTTCTTCTGTTTTTTCTCCTTTTTCTTCGATATCGCTCTGCATATGAGGCTCATCACCTCAGATGGGATTCAAACCCAGAAAACCTTGAAATCGGATTTCGATTTGTTGGGCGTGTGCCTTCTGTTTCTTCTGTTAATCTTTGACTGCAGATGGATGAGGGAGACGCCGAGGTAAGTCTGCGTTTCTTGTTCTTGTCAAATTCATTGAAACTGTGATTGAAGACACGAAATATGAAATTGGATTATGTGTTTGACTCTATGGTGATTCTGTTTTCATATACCTATATCAATTAATCTGGGTATGAAGGATTGGGTGTTTGATCTGTGAAATTGATTCTTGCTGTTTTCGTCTTACACTGCTTCTGTTTCTGATGAATTTGATATGTGTGATGATGTCGACATGATGTTGTTGTAATATGTTCACATACATGACCAGATCAATCGAAGAAAATTTTCTGAAACTATTGATAGGATACAGATGGTTTGATATATGTATGTTCTGTTACTGTGTTCTATGATCAGTTATTCATATGCCTGTTCTGTTACTGTGTTCTATTATCAGTTATTCATATGCCTATTCTGTTACTGTAATCTGTGATCAGTTGTTCATATGCCTATATGTATGTTCTGTTACTGTAAGTAAAGTGGAAGTTCTGTGTATTATATGCTGACTTTATATGCTGAGTTCATATGCCTACATGTATATTTCTGTATACAGTAACTTAAAATGGAAGTTTTGTATGTTTAAATACAGCATGCTGAATTTCTGTGATCATATATGTTTCACCGATGTTGAATGGCTAAACCTTTTCAATTGCTAAGTGAACTTATTCTTGTATGCAACTATGAAAGTGTGTTCAACTGCCATATATATGATAATAAGTCTGCTTTTTTATGGCATAGAAGATTAGGACATATTTCTAAGGATAGACTCAAAACACTGATAAAGAATAAGACTCTACATGAACTAAACTTTCATGATCTAAATGATTGTGTAGAATGTTATAAGGGAAAGTTGGCTAACAAACACAACAAAACTGCAGTAAAAAGTCAAAATCTCTTAGAACTTATACACACTGATATATGTGGACCTTTTAAACATAAAACCATATGTGGAAACACATACTTCATAACATTTACAGATGATTGTTCAAGATACTGCTATATCTATTTAATATCAGAAAAATCACAAGCACTCCAAGCCTTTAAAATCTACAAATCTGAAGTGGAGTTACAGCTTGAAAGAAAAATCAAAACAGTAAGATCTGATAGGGGAGGGGAATTCTTTGGAAAATACAATGAGGCAGGCCAGCAAAAGGGACCTTTTGCTTTATACCTTCAAGAACATGGCATTAAGGCCCAGTACACTAACCCTTATAATCCCCAACAAAACGGAGTAGCAGAAAGAAAAAATAGAACATTCCTAAATATGGTGAGGAGCATGATGTGCACCTCAGGTCTGCCAAGATTCTTGTGGGGTGAAGCCTTAAGAACTGCAAATTACATTTGCAACAGAACACCCAGCAAGGCTGTAGAAACAACACCATTTGAGATCTGGTGTGGCAGAAAGTCAAGCCTGCATCACTTACATGTATGGGGATGCAAAGCTGAAGCTAAAATACCAAATGTTTTAACTGAAAAGTTAGGGTCCAAAACAGTGAGTTGCAATTTTATAGGGTATTGTGAAAAATCAAAGGGTTATAAGTTTTATGCAGCTAAACATTCACTAAGGATTTTTGAAACAGGTCAAGCAAAATTCCTAGATGAGACTATATGCAGCTCAATTTTTGAAGATCTCTCTTCAGATTTTGAGGAAATCTCAAGTGATAAAACATTAGAAGCTTATCTACCCTTACTGCATAATCAAAACACAACTACAGTAAATATGCAAACTCAAAACATAGATCAAAATCCAATTTTAATGGAGCCTGCAAAAAATGATCATGTTGCAGTTGAAAACACTGAAAACATAGAGCAAGAACAACCAGAAATTACAGAACAACCAGAAATTAAAAGATCCCAAAGACAAAGAAAACCCACCTATGATGAAAACAGTGACTACATTGTCTATTTGCAAGAAACGGATGAGCTTCTTGCAGAAGAAGATGATCCAAAAACCTAAAGACAAGCTGTTGAAAGTGAAAATCATCAACAATGGCAGCTGTCCATGGAAGCTAAATTAATGTCTATAAGACAAAATAAAGTGTGGAAACTGGTCAAACCAGCTCCACAACATAAAGCCATAGGTTGCAAATGGGTTTTCAAATCAAAACGAGATGAAGCTGGAAATATTGAAAGACATAAAGCTAGGCTTGTAGCTAAAGGATTCACACAAAAGGAAGGAATAGATTATAATGAAACTTTTTCTCCTGTGTCCACTAAAGACTCATTCAGAATTATCATGGCTCTAGTAGCTCATTTTAATATGGAACTTCATCAAATGGACGTTAAAACTGCATTTCTTAATGGAGAATTAGAAGAAGAAATCTATATGAAGCAACCTGAGGGTTTTTTAGAACCTGGAAAGGAAAACTATGTATGCAAACTTCAAAGATCAATTTATGGACTTAAGCAAGCTTCTAGGCAATGGCACAAGAAGTTTGATTCAGTTATTTCATCTTTTGGTTTTACAGAAAATACAGTTGATGAGTGTGTATACTTAAAGACAGTTGGGGAAAATTTTATTTTTCTCATATTGTATGTTGATGACATTCTGTTAGCTAGCACTGATATGAAGTTGCTAAATGCTACAAAAGCTTTTCTATCTAGCAGTTTTGATATGAAAGACCTAGGTGAAGCCCATTATGTTTTGGGAATTGAAATTAAGAGGAACAAGAAACTTGGAACCTTAGGCTTATCTCAGAATGCTTACATTTGTAAGGTTCTGAAACGCTTCAATATGGCAACCTGTAATCCTGGTCTAGTTCCTATGTCTAAAGGTGACAAGCTATCTAAAATCACTAAAAATGGGGGGAAGATTGAAGGTGACAAAGTTATGGACAGCAGGCCTTATGCTGGGTTAATTGGCAGCTTGATGTATGCGCAGATCTGCACCAGACCTGACTTAGCTTTTGCCGTAGGAATTCTATCTAGGTATCAATCCAATCCTACTCATGAGCATTGGGTTGCAGGTAAGAAAGTCTTAAGATATCTACAGAGAACTAAGTCTCACATGCTAGTCTACAGAAAAGTTGAAAAACTTGAGTTAGTAGGATACACTGATTCAGATTTTGCAGGAGAATATCCTAATGACATGAAGTCAACAAGCGGCTATGTATTTATGCTTGCAGGAGGTGCTATGACATGGAGAACTATGAAACAAAATTAATCACTACCTCCACAATGCAAGCTGAGTCCATAGCCATGTATGAAGGGGTCTGTGAAGGCTTATGGATTAGGAATTTTTTGATACAGATTGATGCTCTAAAATTTTTAGTTCAGGGAGCACTTAAGATGTTCTGTGACAATGAAACAGCTGTCTTTTTTGCCAAGAACAGCAACAGATCAAATAATTCCAAGCATTTAGACCTTAAGTACTATAGTGTGAGACAAAGGGTTGAACTTGGTGATATAGAAGTACTCAATGTTGATACAAAAAATCAACTTGCAGATCCATTCACTAAACCTTTATCAGTTGAATGTTTTCAGAGACATGTTGAAAATCTGGGAATTCTCTCAGATTTAGATGCTTGAGCTATGTGGGAGTCACCTTTTCATTTTTAGGATTTTAGTTCTCTTCAGTAGATTTCTTTTCAGAATTAGGAACATCTCATTGTATTTCATGTTTCATCAATAAAAGTCATATTTTCAAATATACATCTTATGGATGATTATATGTATATAATTGTGTAAACATGCAGAGAAGTGAACCATTATGCAGATTAAGGATAGCAAGGACAGGTTCACTCTTTTACAAACTTGCTGACAAGATTTTGAATTATTCAAAATCATTCAGAGGACTTGAGCAAATAAAATCAAGGTAGACATAATTTATTTTTGCTCTTCTGTTTATCTTACTATGCTTATGTGATGTGCAACATTGTTGTTAGTGATCTTCAATTGATTTAGTCATATGATTAAATTCAATCTTAGGTTCTGCATCAATTCTGCATATTGACCAAGCTGGATAAGTTTGAGTTATTCTTATGTTTCAATGCGCACTATAGAACTAATATAATTCATTGCAGCTCAAATACTATACACAATGATAACTTGGTCCAAGTGGGAGATTGTTGGAAAACAATTTGGACTCTACATTATCATTGTTTAAATAAATGGTGTTTGATAACTTGAATATAATTAGTAGAAACATAAATATAAACTTTATCTTGTTATCTATTGAGGTATATGTCTCTCATTAGAAGTTGGAGACTTATCAAGTTGATTAACCTATCAACATTAAGTTTTTGAGATAAACCTAAAGACTTGTATTGATAAACGTTAAGTAAAACTTGGACTCCTCATGGGATGAGGACGAGTTTGTTTTCTAGGCCTCTATATATACCAGTAGAAAGTCCCTATGCTAGCTACACATTTCATTGAGATCAAACAGTCCCATTCTGTGAGAAACGTAGTATAGCATAGAAGATTTTCCTTGGTGCTGTTTTTGTGATATTGCAGATTGTGTTGCTGTGCTGCTCTCAAGGATGACTTCCATGAATGGTATTCCCAACGATCCCAATAGATATGGTAATCACCTTTTGCTTCTTACGTGATTTTGGTTTATACAGTATTGTATTTGTGATTTATTGTGAAACGATCTTAACTTCAGTAATTATGCATTTCAGTCTTCAGGCATAACTTAATAATTGGTATCAGAGCAAGAATCTTCACAATTTTCACAAATCGATCAAAACCTTAAAATCAGAAAAATTAATCGTTTTTTTACTTTTAATTTTTCGGCCTATAGTGTTAATAAAAAAAAGGGCGACCTATAAAACCGGTTTCTTTTCGTTCGATACGTTCGCGTGTTCTTCTGTTTTTTCTCCTTTTTCTTCGATATTGCTCTGCATATGAGGCTCATCACCTTAGATGGGATTCAAACCCAGAAAACCTTGAAATCGGATTTCGATTTGTTGGGCGTGTGCCTTCTGTTTCTTCTGTTAATCTTTGACTGCAGATGGATGAGGGAGACGCCGAGGTAAGTCTGCGTTTCTTGTTCTTGTCAAATTCATTGAAACTGTGATTGAAGACACGAAATATGAAATTGGATTATGTGTTTGACTCTATGGTGATTCTGTTTTCATATACCTATATCAATTAATCTGGGTATGAAGGATTGGGTGTTTGATCTGTGAAATTGATTCTTGCTGTTTTCGTCTGACACTGCTTCTGTTTCTGATGAATTTGATATGTGTGATGATGTCGACATGATGTTGTTGTAATATGTTCACATACATGCCCAGATCAATCGAAGAAATTTTTCTGAAACTATTGATAGGATACAGATGGTTTGATATATGTATGTTCTGTTACTGTGTTCTATGATCAGTTATTCATATGCATGTTCTGTTACTGTGTTCTATGATCAGTTATTCATATGCCTATTCTGTTACTGTGATCTGTGATCAGTTGTTCATATGCCTATATGTATGTTCTGTTACTGTAAGTAAAGTGGAAGTTCTTTGTATTTATATGCTGAGTTTATATGCTGAGTTCATATGCCTACATGTATATTTCTGTATACAGTAACCTATATGGAAGTTTTGTATGTTTAAATACAGCATGCTGAATTTCTGTGATCATATATGTTTCACCGATGTTGAATGGCTAAACCTTTTCAATTGCTAAGTGAACTTATTCTTGTATGCAACTATGAAAGTGTGTTCAACTGCCATATATATTCACTGCATATGAACACAGCTGCAGAATACATAAATGAATGAAACTCCCAAAATTACATTCAGTGATCTTATTACTGTGTTCACAAGAAGTTTTGTTTCTGATAATATATTGAAGCCTAAATCTAAACTTCATTGATTCATAAAACTTTTTATATGGTATTAATTTTGTTGCACAAAGTAACTTTTACTATCATATTTAGAGAACTGTAGAAAAATCAAAGCTTGTGTTGTTGTTTATAAAGTTGTATTGTCTTGTGGTCTCCATAGAGACATTTTCTGGTACAATTTTGATTCAAGTAACAGTGTCTTACATGATCTGTATTTTCACTCTTGGTATATTGGGACTTTTCTTTGTCTAAAGATATTGACTGTTTTCAATATACATCTGACATTACATGACCATGATAATACATTTTAGAAATTACAGATATTGGATTTTATGCCATAAAGGTATTATCTAGTATAAACTTCATGGGACTCTTAAGATATGTTTCAATAGTTAGACTAAAATGTTTAACTATATGGACTGATACATATACTGCAGTTTACACATTGTATACTCATATGACTTTAAAACTCATCTGCATTGATTTCTATCATGATAGGAAGTGATGTGGTGACACTAGGACAGATTCATGTCCTTACTGGGCTTAATTTTCAGAAATGGAAGAATGAGGTCGATTTCTACATGTCCATGAATAACATGGATGTGTGTTTTAATGAAGAGCAACCTGAGGAGTTAGATGAGATGGATAGCACTGCTGAAGAAAGAAGACTGTACAAGGAGTGGTGGAGAGCTAACCACATGGCCAAGAAGGTGATCCGGAACACCATTTCAGATACCATAAGGAACTGTGTCATAGAGCCTGAGCTTGCTATGGAGTTTATGGAAAACATAAGGCAGAAGTTTAAAGAATCTAGCAAGGCTGAAGGTGCTAAGCTTTCAAGGGAGCTGCATGAGAAGAAATTCACTGGAAGTGGGAGCATAAGAACCCACATCATGCAGCTAGAAGAAATAAATAACAAGCTCCGAGACCTGCAAATGGGAGTTAATGATGCACAGGTGGTGCACATAGCCCTTGAGTCCCTCCCAGCTGAATACGGGAACCTGAAGAGTAACTACAACTCCCAAAGGGAAAAGTGGGAGATTGATGAGCTGATTTCAATCTGTGTGAACGAGCAGGACAGAATTCAGAAGGAGCAGAAAGAGAAGGCTCCAGCAACCTCTGTGAATCTTATGGGAAAGTACAAAGGCAAGAGGGACATCACTCTCAGGCCAAAGAAGACAAATTTCAAGAAAAATGGCAAAAAGACCCCTGTTGCTGCTGTTACTACTGCTGCTGGAAAATTACAGAAAATCAAATGTTTCTTCTGCAAGAAAGTTGGCCATATCAAGAAGAATTGCGATGGATTCAAGAAGTGGATGGTGAAAAAGGGTACGGCCTATAACTCTCTAATTGATTTAAGCTGTTTTTCTGGTTATTATTCTGTTTCTTTGTTTGATAAAACTGCATTTACTCTAGAAGTGAACTTCATAAATGTAAAAGCAAACACCTTTTGGTTGGATTCAGGCTCACCAATTCATATAACCAACTCAATGCAGGGTTTGCTAAAGAGGAGAACACCTCAGAGGCATGAGAATACAGTATGCGTGGCAAATGGCATGAAGGTGGCTGTTAAAGCCATTGGCTCTCTACAGTTGGATTTAGGTTCAAATAAAAGTCCTTTTTCTGGAAAATGTTTTCTTTATCCCTTCCCTTAAAAGGAATTTGCTTTCAGTTTCTTTGCTAATTAAGTTGAAATGTAAACTTATTATTGATCATGATGGATTACAAATTTTTCAAGGTTCAGAATTTCTTGGATGTGGTGTTTTTGTTAATGATTATTTACAATTAAACTGTTCTGTTGCAAAACAAGATATTATGTTAATTGAAAATAATGAAAGCACACTTAAGTCTAACACTACTGTTGGTGTTAAAAGATCAATATATGATAATAAGTCTGCTTTTTTATGGCATAGAAGATTAGGACATATTTCTAAGGATAGACTCAAAACACTGATAAAGAATAAGACTCTACATGAACTAAACTTTCATGATCTAAATGATTGTGTAGAATGTTATAAGGGAAAGTTGGCTAACAAACACAACAAAACTGCAGTAAAAAGTCAAAATCTCTTAGAACTTATACACACTGATATATGTGGACCTTTTAAACATAAAACCATATGTGGAAACACATACTTCATAACATTTACAGATGATTGTTCAAGATACTGCTATATCTATTTAATATCAGAAAAATCACAAGCACTCCAAGCCTTTAAAATCTACAAATCTGAAGTGGAGTTACAGCTTGAAAGAAAAATCAAAACAGTAAGATCTGATAGGGGAGGGGAATACTTTGGAAAATACACTGAGGCAGGCCAGCAAAAGGGACCTTTTGCTTTATACCTTCAGGAACATGGCATTAAGGCCCAGTACACTAACCCTTATAATCCCCAACAAAACGGAGTAGCAGAAAGAAAAAATAGAACATTCCTAAATATGGTGAGGAGCATGATGTGCACCTCAGGTCTGCCAAGATTCTTGTGGGGTGAAGCCTTAAGAACTGCAAATTACATTTGCAACAGAACACCCAGCAAGGCTGTAGAAACAACACCATTTGAGATCTGGTGTGGCAGAAAGCCAAGCCTGCATCACTTACATGTATGGGGATGCAAAGCTGAAGCTAAAATACCAAATGTTTTAACTGAAAAGTTAGGGTCCAAAACAGTGAGTTGCAATTTTATAGGGTATTGTGAAAAATCAAAAGGTTATAAGTTTTATGCAGCTAAACATTCACTAAGGATTTTTGAAACAGGTCAAGCAAAATTCCTAGATGAGACAATATACAACTCAATTTTTGAAGATCTCTCTTCAGATTTTGAGGAAATCTCAAGTGATAAAACATTAGAAGCTTATCTACCCTTACTGCATAATCAAAACACAAGTACAGTAGATATGAAAACTCAAAACATAGATCAAAATCCAATTTTAATGGAGCCTGCAGAAAATGATCATGTTGCAGTTGAAAACACTGAAAACATAGAGCAAGAACAACCAGAAATTACAGAACAACCAAAAATTAGAAGATCCCAAAGACAAAGAAAACCCACCTATGATGAAAACAGTGACTACATTGTCTATTTGCAAGAAACGGATGAGCTTCTTGCAGAAGAAGATAATCCAAAAACCTACAGACAAGCTGTTGAAAGTGAAAATCATCAACAATGGCAGCTGGCCATGGAAGCTGAATTAATGTCTATAAGACAAAATAAAGTGTGGACACTGGTCAAACCAGCTCCACAACATAAAGCCATAGGTTGCAAATGGGTTTTCAAATCAAAACGAGATGAAGCTGGAAATATTGAAAGACATAAAGCTAGGCTTGTAGCTAAAGGATTCACACAAAAGGAAGGAATAGATTATAATGAAACTTTTTCTCCTGTGTCCACTAAAGACTCATTCAGAATTATCATGGCTCTAGTAGCTCATTTTAATATGGAACTTCATCAAATGGACGTTAAAACTGCATTTCTTAATGGAGAATTAGAAGAAGAAATCTATATGAAGCAACCTGAGGGATTTTTAGAACCTGGAAAGGAAAACTATGTATGCAAACTTCAAAGATCAATTTATGGACTTAAGCAAGCTTCTAGGCAATGGCACAAGAAGTTTGATTCAGTTATTTCATCTTTTGGTTTTACAGAATATACAGTTGATGAGTGTGTATACTTAAAGACAGTTGGGGAAAATTTTATTTTTCTCATATTGTATGTTGATGACATTCTGTTAGCTAGCACTGATATGAAGTTGCTAAATGCTACAAAAGCTTTTCTATCTAGCAGTTTTGATATGAAAGACCTAGGTGAAGCCCATTATGTTTTGGGAATTGAAATTAAGAGGAACATGAAACTTGGAACCTTAGGCTTATCTCAGAATGCTTACATTTGTAAGGTTCTGAAACGTTTCAATATGACAACCTGTAATCCTAGTCTAGTTCCTATGTCTAAAGGTGACAAGCTATCTAAAATCACTAAAAATGTGGGGAAGATTGAAGGTGACAAAGTTATGGACATCAGGCCTTATGCTGGGTTAATTGGCAGCTTGATGTATGCGCAGGTCTGCACCAGACCTGACTTAGCTTTTGCCGTAGGAATTCTATCTAGGTATCAATCCAATCCTACTCATGAGCATTGGGTTGCAGGTAAGAAAGTCTTAAGATATCTACAGAGAACTAAATCTCACATGCTAGTCTACAGAAAAGTTGAAAAACTTGAGTTAGTAGGATACACTGATTCAGATTTTGCAGGAGAATATCCTAATGACATGAAGTCAACAAGCGGCTATGTATTTATGCTTGCAGGAGGTGCTATGACATGGAGAACTATGAAACAAAAATTAATCACTACCTCCACAATGCAAGCTGAGTCCATAGCCATGTATGAAGGGGTCTGTGAAGGCTTATGGATTAGGAATTTTTTGATACAGATTGATGCTCTAAAATTTTTAGTTCAGGGAGCACTTAAGATGTTCTGTGACAATGAAGCAGCTGTCTTTTTTGCCAAGAACAGCAACAGATCAAATAATTCCAAGCATTTAGACCTTAAGTACTATAGTGTGAGACAAAGGGTTGAACTTGGTGATATAGAAGTACTCAATGTTGATACAAAAAATCAACTTGCAGATCCATTCACTAAACCTTTATCAGTTGAATGTTTTCAGAGACATGTTGAAAATCTGGGAATTCTCTCAGATTTAGATGCTTGAGTTATGTGGGAGTCACCTTTTCATTTTTAGGATTTTAGTTTTCTTCAGTAGATTTCTTTTCAGAATTAGGAACATCTCATTGTATTTCATGTTTCATCAATAAAAGTCATATTTTCAAATATACATCTTATGGATGATTATATGTATATAATTGTGTAAACATGCAGAGAAGTGAACCATTATGCAGATTAAGGATAGCAAGGACAAGTTCACTCTTTTACAAACTTGCTGACAAGATTTTGAATTATTCAAAATCATTCAGAGGACTTGAGCAAATAAAATCAAGGTAGACATAATTTATTTTTGCTCTTCTGTTTATCTTACTATGCTTATGTGATGTGCAACATTGTTGTTAGTGATCTTCAATTGATTTAGTCATATGATTAAATTCAATCTTAGGTTCTGCATCAATTCTGCATATTGACCAAGCTGGATAAGTTTAAGTTGTTCTTATGTTTCAATGCGCACTATAGAACTAATATAATTCATTGCAGCTCAAATACTATACACAATGATAACTTGGTCCAAGTGGGAGATTGTTGGAAAACAATTTGGACTCTACATTATCCTTGTTTAAATAAATGGTGTTTGATAACTTGAATATAATTAGTAGAAACATAAATATAAACTTTATCTTGTTATCTATTGAGGTATATGTCTCTCATTAGAAGTTGGAGACTTATCAAGTTGATTAACCTATCAACATTAAGTTTTTGAGATAAACCTAAAGACTTGTATTGATAAACGTTAAGTAAAACTTGGACTCCTTATGGGATGAGGACGAATTTGTTTTCTAGGCCTCTATATATACCAGTAGAAAGTCCCTATGCTAGCTACACATTTCATTGAGATCAAACAGTCCCATTCTGTGAGAAACGTAGTATTGCATAGAAGATTTTCCTTGGTGCTGTTTTTGTGATATTGCAGATTGTGTTGCTGTGCTGCTCTCAAGGATGACTTCCATGAATGGTATTCCCAACGATCCCAATAGATATGGTAATCACCTTTTTCTTCTTACGTGATTTTGGTTTATAGAGTATTGTATTTGTGATTTATTGTGAAACGATCTTAACTTCAGTAATTATGCATTTCAGTCTTCAGGCATAACTTAATACAGCCAATATTTTTGAATACGTCCTCGAAGAGTACCACCTTCACTAATGAGAGATTACACACGTACAAGATTACACTGCTCAAGTTTATGCCAAACTCAAGCCCTTGTATCCAATATGACATCCCTTGTACACCCTCTCTCAACTTAAAAGATTATCTACCCCAAGAGTTATTCGCACTCTTGAACACAACTCACTCTATCTTCTATACACAAAGACTCTTTGAGTTGCTATCTCTCTCCTTATGTTGTAGTACATTGAATGAACATAGTTCTCCTTTATATATCAATTTATAGAAGTCTCTAGACTTGCCCCATCAATATTCATCCATGACTTAACCTCTCATGTTCCCCGTTACCTCCATGTAACATCCTAAGAATAATATTATGTATAACTCATAAATTTAATCTACACATTAATCTACTTAACTATGCATAAACATCATGTATATAACTTTTTATCATGAATGCACAAATTAGTGACCCTTGTACATTCATATCATGCATTATCTCCACCACAAAGGGAATCCCAACAGTACACAGCAGCTCATAACCAACTTAACTCCTCTCTAAACTTTGAATTGACTCTTCATAGCTCTGCGTATCACCCAAACTCCTTAGCAGCAATATAACAAAGGCAACAAACTCATCAAATATGGAAACATCCTCCAAACTGAACACACCCATCATACAGAACCATACAACCAATTGTAATCCAACTTTCCAAGTCAATTCACCAAGCTAAAGACAAAATATTAAATTGCTTTCTCCCTTTTTTCTTTGGGTTGACGGCAGACACAAATTTTTAACAAAAGAAAAAATGGCAAACTGATGATATTGACATGAAAAATTAAACCAGAAACCAATTCTACAAATCCAATTATAGGTATGAAAAAATGGGAAGATATTGCCCATCCTACTTAAATGTCTGATGCTAACTGAGGTGGGTGTAGAAGAAAATGATAAGCCGATCACAATCATGAATCTAATGAAGCACAATAATATTGATATCAGAGAGTTATAGCCTCAAAACATGCTCAATATCAAACTACGCACAGTATACCCATATCTCCCACTTATCTATAAATCATCAGTACTCATTCACCATCACCTCTCCTGCTGCCTCTTACAATCCCTCAAATTCTTAGAACTTCGAAGAGCCATTGGTATAGTAAGAAAATAAAGAGAAGCACGGAGGACGCTACCAAATCGGATGGCCAACGAATCGAGACAACATGCCAACGACCATAGGAAGCGAAGATGAGAGAGATGACTGAATAAAGAGCCGAGTCAAAGCCTAGAAGTAAACCTAGATGCACACCCTAAATCTCAATTCCAGATTTCCATAATCACACTCTCAGATCGCAACGAAAACTAGAGAAAACAGCTGGGTAACGATGATGAAATCCAATTCGAGGATTTGATGACTTCGAGTTGATAGACTTCGTATGAAACTAGACATCTGAGGGTAGAGTTTGAGAAAATTGAGGAAAACTGATATTGAAAGTTATTGAAACGAAAGCGGAAGCAAAAAAAGATTCAGAAGCACACTGCCACACAAATGTGACCATGACTCTTACTATCAAAATAAATATTATAGTGACAAAAAAAACAGGCCGACGATTTTTTTTTCATCAGCTAACGTTCATTTTAGTTGACGAAACAAAAAATCGTCAGCTAAGTTAATTTTTTGTCGGGTAAAGTGGATTTTTAGCCGACGAAATGTTTTTTCGTCGGCTAAAATAATTTTTTCATCGGTTATAGTCTGTAAACTATAGTCGACGAAATTTTAAAAGTTTAGTCGACGAAATATGTAATGTTGTCGGCTAAAAGTCCTTATATTTCTAGATCTAGACAGCAACTCAGTTGAAAAAAAACGGGAGAAAAAATTTGGGTGTTGTCGAAATTGTTGGGTGTCGTCTAAATCTGTCTAAAATTAGTTTGTGGAGCTATATATAGGTACGTATATGTGTATATATCTTGATTTTGAGTTGATTTAAAAGTTTTATTTGAGTTATATATATATATATATATATTGATTTTTAGTTTTAATTTGAGTTGAATTATTGGATTTTGAGTGTGATTGAGTTAATCGATTTTGATTTGATAACATATATGAAGTTGTTGTTATTAATAAGTAGTAGTAGATATATATATATATATATTAATTTAATTATAATATTGTGTTGATTATGATTGATGTTAATTGATATATATATATATATAATATTGTTATATAATTAGTAATTTGTATATATATGCATCTATATATATGTGTGTTAATTATTAATTTGTTATTAGTTAATTGTACGTTAACTGTAGATAGAATACTAAATGATTTGAAAATTTAATTAATTAATTAGAGTTTATACATATATATTATGTTATCTTTTCAGGATATGGATAAGAGTTGGATTTCGCTTCCAAAATGGGACAAAAGATATGATAAATGAGTTATTAGTTTTATTGAATATGTGATGGATAATGCTAAAGGGAATACAATTTTCTATTGCCCGTGCACTAAATAAAACTAAATGTTAGTGTCGCAGCGATATGCATCGATTTGCAATTGACAAGGTTTGGTAGCACCTTAAGAGTAATGAGTTTTGGGAGAAGTACACATGTTGGATATATCCCGGTGAAACATCATCAGGGGGTCCGCATGATCATGGGCAATTTTCTGAGATGGGCAGTACATCCAACGATCCAACAACGACCTTCATAAACGATATGTTTCTTTATTAGAGCGGTGTATGCTCTGAAGGACCGTATCGGTGCAGCCCTTCCCTAGAGTTGTCAACACTGCTGGTATTGACAGGTACAACAAACTACTTGCTTTCCAAAAGACTCCTGTGTACCCCGGTGATCAGAAGACGGTTCTTGAAAGTGTGATGGACGTTATGAAGATTAAAGTTGAGACAAAATCGACCGTGAAGGCTGTTGATGACTATCTACAGTATACTGCTTCGATGATGCCCCACGGTCATCGTCTTCCTACCAGTCATCATTAGATTCGATGTATCTTGAAAGATCTTGGGCTTTCCTACATCAAGATCCATGCATGCAGATATGACTGTGTTCTCTTATAGGGTAAAAATCAAGAAGGGATTGACCTTGGTGACCTTTACGCATGTCCGGTATGTCAGAGTGACAAGTATAAGCTGACTCCTGCATGCAATAGGAAACATGTGAAGGTACTTTGGTATTTCCCGTTGAGGGATAGGTTGGAACGGTTGTACATGTCATCACACACGGCCAAAGCTATGAGATGACACACTGATAGGGAATTGCATGGCGAAGATACTCTTATACACCCTGCTGACGGGGAGGCTTGGAAGCATAATTTCCTTATTTTACGTCAGAGGTCCGAAATGTGAGGCTCGGACTCTCATCCGATGGGTTCAATCCTTTTGGAAACATGAGTCTTCAATACAGTGTATGGCCGGTGATTTTGGTACCATACAACCTTCCTCCATGGATGTGTATGAAGAAGGAATACAATATGTTGAGTTTATTGATTCTGGGGCCCGGTTATCCAGGAAAGTGTCTCGATGTGTATTTGAGACCCTTGATTGAAGAGCTTAAGTTTTTTTTTGAGATGTTGGCCATCCCACTTATGACAAGTACATGCACGAGATGTTTCAGATGCATGCCATAGTTGTTGGTACCATCAGTGATTTTCCTGCCCGTGGAATGTTGTCGGGCAACGTCGTTTGGGGATACAAGGCTTGTCTAGAGTGCCTTAGCGATGAGGGGAGCACTAGTCATTGCAACAAGATATGCAGATTAGGTCACCGTACTCTCTTTCTGTATGATCACGAATGACGGTTCGATGACAAGGCATTTGATGAGACTGTAGAAAACAGTGTGCCTCCTAGAAGATTGACGGGGAAAGAAAGTTTAGCAGTGCTTAATGAGTATGATTTTGGGCAGCTCAGCAATCATCCCAATATTGTGGCGGCAATACCTGACAGACCCGACAGGTATAAATTTTGGACACATAAGAGCATATTCTGGGAACTCCCATACTTGAGTAAGTTGTTGATCAGACACTACCTAGATGTGATGCACATAGAAAAGAATGTGTGCGACAGTGTGGTGGGAACAGTGCTGAACTTGAAGGGAAAGACAAAAGACGGTCCGAAGGCACGCATTGATCTTAAAAAATGAAGATACGAAGACATTTGTGGTTGAAAGAAGGGAAGAAAAAAATGCCTTAAGTTCCTTACACCGTGAATCCTGACCAGAAGGACGTAATTTTTAGGTGGATGTGTTCTGTGAAGTATCTTTCAGGCTACGCATGAAATATAGCCCAGTGTGTAAACATTCGGGACAATAAAATGTACGGATTAAAGAGTCATGACTGTCATATTCTGCTACAACATTTGACAGTGCACCTCTTCAAGTGTAGATGGTTTGATACTAAAAACCCGCAGAGCATGGAGATCGATCAGTACGAGATTTTATTGGTGAACACTGCTACAAGCTGTTACGAAGATGACCCGCTCGTTTTTACCACATCTGTAAAACAAGTGTTTTATCTTGATGACCTTGTTAAGGGTGACCCATGGAAAGTAGTCAACCTTGTCCACCCTCGAAATATTTACCGGGCGGCTACACTTGGAGATCAAGCCCGAAGACGAGGAAGAAGATGTTGCGTATCAAGAGCCCAGTGCAATAGGTATTCCTGACTCTTCGACAATTCGCCTTAATAATTTTAAAGCGGGTCGTTCGGTTTGAATTCGTGATTTAGACGCAAGGCTTATTGATATGGTTCCAAATCAAGAAACAGACGACGACTCTTGTGATGAGGAAATGCATATATTGCCAAAAATTAATTCTGACACGGAAGAAAACTCATCAAATGATTTCGATTACGAGCCTTCTTTGTTTGAATTTGTATACAAATTGATGTGCTGTATATGCTACAAGCTGTTGAATTCATAATTTTGTTTAATTTTGATGATATATGAACATGAAATTGGTATGGTTACATTAAACATCCTGTTTTGTTTAGCCAATGAATACCCTAATATGTTGTCGGCTAAACCATAAACCCTAACCCTTAAACCCTATAATATAGCCGACGAATACTCTAATTTTTTGTCGGCTATAGTTAAATTCGTCGGCTATAGTTAAATAAATAAAAATAATAATTTATACCACTGGTTGCGTCTCATCGATTTGAAAGTATTTGCAGTTGAAGGTCCGGGCAAAATACGTACTTTAGACAGTCAAATTACCATTTCTTTGGGTTTAGAGGTTTGACTCACGGGATTGACCGTCAGATCGAGTCCTTACCATTTATCAGATCAAGCTGAAAATTTACCCATACACATGTTTAAACATAATGATGATATCTGACGGTCAGATTTTTGTTTCACAAGATTGATCATGAAAATCACAACATGCCTACCAGTGTTGTATAACTTGTTTACCAAGTGTAAGTAAATGTTCCGTTTCAAAAACAAACTATACGTAGAAGCTTCAAACGAAAAAAAGTCAAGAAATAAGATATGACCGGAACGATGAAATATGTCTACGGTTGAAAAATCACGTAATTCCGATATAGTTTCGGTGCCGATAGTTGCGCTCAATGCATTTTTCATTCTTTCTCCCTAAAGGTAGCCTTATCTCCTATGGTTATTTTTCATAAAATTTTTATACCACTGGTTGCGTCTCATCAATTTGAAACTATTTGCAGTTGAAGGTCTGAGAAAAATTCGTAATTTAGACCGTCAAAATTCGTAAATTGTAAATACATATAATAAATTAGTATAAAAAAATACTATAGTCCACGAATTGCCTGAGTATTCGTCAGCTAAAGTTTTACTATAGCCGACGAAAATCATGGGTATAGCCGACGATTTTTTTTAAATTCATCGGCTAAAGTTTCACTATAACCGACGAAAATCATGATTATAGCCGACAAATTTTTTATTCTGTCGACTATACTTCTGCCTATATAAGATGAACCCAGCGTGCCCTATTTTATTTTTTCTCAAATCCGCCTTCACACCTCTCCTCCTCCTCCACTCCCTCCTCGGCCTATCTACCGCCTCCTCCACTCCTCTCCTCCGCCTCCACATCCCCTCTCTCTCTTTTTTGAATTCTCAAGCAATTAAGGTAAGAAATTCCAATTTTTGTATATAGTGTATATATTGATGAATTTTTGTTAATTTGATATATTTGTTATTGAAATTGTGATAATGTTGTTGAAATATTTGTTTAACAACATTTGTGATAATGTTGTTGAAATATTTTAATATTTGTTCAAATATTTAATAAATTTGGTCAATTAAAATATTAATTGGTATATTTAATATATTTGTGATAATGTTGTTGAATTATTTGTGATAATTTGGTATATTTAAAAAATTTGGTCAATTAAAATATTAATTAGTATATTTAATATATTTGTGATAATGTTTTGAATTATTTGTGATAATTTGGTATATTTAATAAATTTTGTATATTTGTGTATTAAAATATTAATTGTAATAATTTAGTATATTTATTAAATTTGGTCAATTAAAATATTAATTGTAATAATTTAGTATAGTTAATAAATTTAATAAACAGGATGAAAGACTTATTTAGTAAAACTAAGGGTTCAAATGGACAAAGGTCTGAATCGTCTGAGGGGACGTCTAGCAACCCTCAAGTGTCATTTCAGGGCCCCATGACAGCCCGACGTGTGTCCCTTCTAGAGCCGACGCAGAGGCAGTCTGACGCCACTCATTCCTCCCGACAGTCGGGGGCCACACATTCCATCAGACAGCCAGGGGATACACATTCCTCGAGGCAAACAAACGCCCCTCGCTCATCAAGGCAGCCGAGCGTACATCACTCTTTGAGGCAGCTGTGGCCTTCGACTCAGGCGGAGGTGTCTGCACCACGTATGTCTGAGATACACAGGGCATCGACTCCGGGCCCTACTGTTTCGGAGGGTGGGTCTTCTGGGGTACAGATGTCGCCGCCTCTTTTCTACTTTCCGCGGTTGATACCGGCATTACCGGCAGTCGATGACTCAAGGGCGCCGATTTATCCACTGTCCCCTCAGGTGATCCCATTAGCGGCGTACCTCTTCGTGCCTTTTGGTACGGATCTAATTTCTGCGAGGGTATCATCATCGGCGACAGAGTCGGAATCTGTCGCGTCCGCCCCTACGCCCTCAGGTAATGAAATATAAATAATTTGTTTTCTTATAATGTCATAATAAGAATAATTCATTAATAATCAATTTGTGATAGACATTGTTGGAGTCAAGCTGACAAGGAAGAAGAGAGGCCCAGTCATAGGGAAGGCTCTCGAGAATACCATAAGTACCTCGGGAAGGATCATCATCGATACTGACGGGCATGAGAACGTAGTATCGGGCAGGAAGATGAGGATGTACTCCGGAAGCGTGAGAGCGCTCATTAGGGAAATTGTCCCTATGTTGTGGTCACAATGAGGCGAGGTCTCACAGGAGGTTAAGGACATGGTCCACAACGCAATGTCGGTAAGTATAAAAAATTCACAATTAATATTATGTATTAGATTGTTGATTTATGAAAAATTAAACTAATAAACGTTTTAATGCAGCTGTGGTTTGACGTTCCCCAGCACCTGAGGAACACCTAGGCGGACGTTGTGCATGGGGAAAGGTACGTTGGAAAGTTAATGAAAAAACAAAATTATATGTGTAATTAATAATATTTATAATTTTTTTGTAGTATCTGTAGGTATAAGGAGTGGAAAAACGAGTTATGGACCCACTGGACTACGCATGAGAACGAACGTTCTGGTACCCCCTTTGAGTTCCAATTCAGGGAGTACGAGTGACGTTGGCTTCTGGTATCAGAATTCAACAACCCTCATAAACAGGTAATTAAAATTAATAATTTCTTACATTGTTATTAATTAGTACGTTTTAAACTATTTTTACTAATTTTTTTTCTTTGTAGGCCGTTTCCCAGGCGAACGCTCAGAACCGGCAACCCAATACAAGGAACCATCATGCCGGTTCTAGACCGTTCACATCGTTGATGAATGAGGCACCAGGGAACATCTAGAAGTCAACCAGTACATCTATACGTACGAGAAGACATATCCTGACGCCTAAGAGGATATTGTAAGTCGTTTTACGTTTTCAATTTTTTTTTAAATTTTATTAATATATATATATATATATTTCAAAATGTTAATTAATTATTTTTTCCTATCCAATTTGGCGAGGGTGAGGCAGGCTAGTGAAGAGGTGATGAGTGCTATAGTGAGGGAGACATGGCCAGACACGCAAGAGGAAGACATGTCCGAAGCCATGTCTCGGATCAACACTTCCGATCTCTGGGTTAGGGCGAGGATCATGGGCACAACATTCCCACATCGAGAAAATAACTTCTACTGCCGGGGTCTAGGAAAGAAGGGCGAGGGGGTACTAAAGACCACTCCCGGATTTCAAAAAAATGCAGCCTCGACCAGCAGCAGAACGACTAAGCTAAAGACGAAAGTTCATATGCTACGGGAACACCAAGTTGCTTTACAATAGTATAATGCGGCAGTATATGCAACCCAGCAGACACAGCAGCAGCAAATGTTCCAGTACTTGTAAGAGTTTTCAGCTGCCCAGCTTCAGAGACTTCTGGCTCCGCCCATGCCTACGCCTATTCCCCTACCTCTGCCGCCGCAACCTCCACCTGGCGCGGATATAGATTTAGATGATATAAATTTTATATAGTTTTATAGTCGTTTATGAACAATTTATAAATTAATAATTTAATACAAAACGTTTAGACTAATTTTGATGGTGTACGTTGTTGGTTATATGAAATTGTTTGTGTAATTTGAAGCTTGTTTGGATGGTAATTTAGAAATTTTGTGGTTTTTTTAATATAAAAAGTACTATAGCTGACGAAATTTACCATAATTCGTCGGTTATAGTATTTTATTTTATTTTATTTTTTTCAACGTTTAGCTGACGAAATATGACTTAATTCGTCGGCTATAGTATTATTTAGCCGACCAAATGTACTATATTTTGCAGGCTATATTATTTTAATTTTTAATTTTTTTAAATATTTAGTTGACGATTTATAGTAAATTTCGTTGGCTATAGTGTTTTAAAATGGCCGACGAAATATTTATAGTTCGTCGGCCAAAGTCTTAGATTGAGACCGACGACAATTTATTTCGTCGGCTAAAGTAAGACTAAAGCTGACGAAAAATATAAAAATAAGTCGTCGGCTAAGTGTTAAACTATAGCCGACGACCACTTTTATTTCTTCGGCTAAAGTCATAGCCGACGAGTCTTAGCCGACGAATTTGGCTATCTAACAGCTGACGAAAATTTTTCGTCGGCCAAACTACTGATTTCGGTAGTGTAGGATTCAGAGTTTATTGAAATTGAAAGACATAACAGAAAGAAAATTAACACATTAGACTCAAAGATAGACTACATTGTGCATATTCTCATTGACTAGAAAATATATGATACAACAGTATATATATAACTATATTTACTCCTATAATCCTAGCAGTTTTTTGTCAAATATAATCCTAACAGTTTTGTTGCCGCAAAAAGTTTCTCATCCTTGCAGATATAGTTGCCAGCCACATACGCTACATTTTTATGTACTTTTCCTTCTCAAGCGTCGGTTGGATATTTAGAATGCCGACGACCTAGAAGAATAAAGTGTCCAATCTATTCGGAACGAAGTAAGGGATTGAAGGCCATCATATTGATGGTTGACCACCGGAGCCTTCTGATAGTATCTAGCTAGGACCACCCCAAAACACCCTGTTGTTGCTTGAACCTTAAAACTCCGATTCAGCATCCGTATACACTTGAAGTGACTCTGTAGATCCAAGGAGTTTCACAGGCTTAGTGGCGGTTCCATTTCCAATGAGGTAGATCGATCTGAGGGTCCGACCAGGGTTCATCAACATGGTCTAAGTGTAGAGTAGGGTTCATCAATATATTTTCATTTTTTTTCCATATTTCTTGGCACTGCGTTGCCCAACTTCTCTCTCTAGTATAGAGTACCTCCCCACTTCCCAAAAGTGGATCCTGAAGATCTTTGATCCTTCAACCCCCGGATTCCAGTTCTGGCAAATCCGGCAAGTAGCCACCAAGACGTCTTATCTCATAACTCATTTCTAACCACTTCTCAGACTACCCTTTTAATCCAGTATTAGTTTCGGATCTCAATCTTTTCTCCCTAACCAGTTGCTGTGGTTTAATCTAAGGCGTCTATTACTCATGGTCACCTTTAGATACTATACACTGCAAATCCCTTATCTTTTCTGCTAACCATATCCCGCCAACCTGACACTCTTTCCGGCACCGGAGTAATTCTATCATCTTTTCAGGCAGAAAAGCATCAAATCACCTTATTGTCTCCTCTTCCCAGATCTCTCCCGTAATGTTCTCGCAAGGGTGTTTTTCCTATTTAACCACAAGAGCTTCACTCTCTTCGAACAAGTCCACAAGCTCAAACAAAAAAACTCTCCTTCTCATCGCCGTGGCATTCATCTCTGGAAACGCCCAAAACCAACAACCAGATCATTGAGCAGTATGTCAAACCCAGGCCAATCCCCAGATCCCATTTCTAACAGCAGAAGGATCACCATTGATTTGAACCAACAAAATGAAGGAAACGATCAGCCAATGTTTCTTCTGGGTTACATAATTGCTGACAAGTATCTCAACGTAGGAGCAGCTATGCGTATCCTCGCCAGGGCGTGGTCTGAGTTTGGTGAGGTGCATATAGAGTCTGTTAGAGACAACAAGACGTTCCTCATAACAGCAGTCAACGAGGAAGGAGGTCAAAGGATCTTGGATGAAGGTCCGTGGTCAGTAATGGGCCATACGGTAACCATCAATCCATGGCCCCTGGAGGCAACGTTAGAGGAGGTTCCAACACATATTCTCATTGTTTGGGTCCAACTTCATGGCTTGGCAAGAGGGCAGATGACGAGAGACACTACCATCACACACGGGGCTGAGGCAGGAACTCTCTTAGAAGTGGAAGATTTTTGGAGGGGATTTCTACGAGTTCAAGTTCAACTAAACGCAAGTGAGCCTCTGGTTCCAGGTGCTCTCGTAGAGTCAGGAGATAGATCAATCTGGATAGAATTCCGGTATGAGCGTATCTCTAGATTTTGCTGTAACTGTGGAAGGTTGGGCCATTCTGAAAGATTTTGCAGCTTCCCGAGGCATCCGATGGAGGAGAAACTTGGGTTATGGATGATCACTCCAGCGGTCCGTAAACTTGTTGCAAGACCCCCTTACGGAGAGCGAGGATGGGATCGTTTTCAACGACAAGATTTCCAGAACCGTCAGCGGAGATGGTCAGTTGAAACTACCCCTACCAATAGAGCCATTTTTCCAAGTCCTTTTCCCAACCGCAACTTCAGACGCAGTGACAACAGGAATGAGGAGCCCATTTGCATCCCAACGATTCATCCTGGCACAGCACAAGCACAACAAAGACGAAGTCCGATTCGGGGGATTGTAATTTCGGAAAACAGGGAACAAGAGCTTCCGTACCAGCACCAGCGGGGAAGTCCTTTCTATAGACCAGAGTTAGAACATTTGTCTCCTCTATCAGCAAAACAGAAAGGGAAAGGGAAAGCTGTTCTTGAGGAAGTTCAATCTGAGGACGATGAAGATATTGAACCCATACATGCTGGGCCCTCATCCCAGTCAGCCACCCAACCTAGGTCTTCCAGTCAGCCCAACATTCCAAGAATCGGTCCAATGGGAGAGTTGACAATTGGCAACACTGCTCTAGTTTTTGATTCAACTACTAAGGAATTTGTTCCAGTGGGCCCCCCCAGCCAAGAATCCAAACTGCCTCTGATGCTATTTCAAGTATTACAACTCAAGTGATCAAACCGTTCCTCTTAAACCGCCAATTCCTATACCCATCATCCTCAAAATCCAATGGACCTCATCAAACCCATCTGAGCCCAAAAACACAAAGCCTTGCAGAAATCTCCACCGATATCCAACCCCCCCAGATCTAACCAACACCTCTCACTCCCCACCCACAGATACCACCCTTTCTCTTGCCCTCACTCCTCCCCCTCCGATCCGAATTGTTCGCTTCCCCCCAACTCCAACCCCATCTCCAACTAACTCACCTCATTCTCCCACAGTGACTGGGATCGCCTCTTTCCTCAATCGGCTGCGTTTGAAGAGACAGGCAGATGATGGGGAGCTTCAGAATAATCCTAGTTCGAAGCGTCTGCGATCGGAAGGCTCATCTCAAGGTTCGTCCTATCTGTCTGAAGCTAGTGCTAAACTCTCTGATGCCATCCCTCTTAATCCGAATCAAGGTAACACCTAAAGGAATCGAGGCAGGGGGTGGGGTAGAGTCCGATCAACAAGAGGAAAAGGAAGAAGACAATTGGTCACTGAGTCAGCCCAAAACCAGAGCCGGAGACAAGCTATCCTTGGAGAAACTTTGGGATCCCCATAAGGTATTTTGATGACTCATTCAATCCCCAATGAGAATACAAGTGGATCTGGAACTGTGCTTGATCACTTGGCTTCCCCTCCCTTTGGCATCACTATGCCCAATCTCTCATTCCAAACCCCAAATGCTCCAATGAACCAACAATTCTTTTTTCCAACTCAGACTGCTGCACCAATTCTCCCTCAATTATCTCAGGAGGCTCCTCCATCTACCCTTATCTTCTCGGCAGACCAACATGGGCAGGTTGATCCAACTTTATTTTCTACAGAAGATATTCTGGTGATAACGGACGCAGGTTTTTTCCCTACCAATGGCTCTGGTGGCTGGCCAAACGCAGCCACGAGTAATCAATGAGACTACTTTCTTGGAACTGTCAAGGGTTGGGGACTGACTTGACAGGGAAAAACTTGCGACGCTTGGTTAAGCGTCATCAGCCCTCGATGTTGTTCTTATCGGAAACACACCCGCAGGAACACGCACTGCGTTTTTGGAAGAAGGCTCTTAACTTCGAAGACATGTATGTGGTTAATCCCTCATCTACTGGCAGTGGTGGGCTCGCAATTTTCTGGAACAACTCTGTTTCTGTGTCTAGCATCTCTAGTTCGGTTAACTTTATTAACTCTGTTGTCTCTTTCAAGTCTGAAGCTCTCCATTGTAATATATCTTGGATGTATGGAAATCCTCATGCTAATCAAAAATCAGCGTTTTGGCGGTCGTTGCACTCTGTTTTTGTCTCTCGCAACATTCTATGGTTGTGTGTAGGAGACTTCAACGAAGTTTTGTGGACTCATGAGAAGTGGGGAGGTCTTCCTCAACCACAGTGGAGAATGCTCCTTTTCAGAAACTTCATTGAAAATGCGAAGCTCATAGACTTGCATTTCAAAGGTTCTCCCTTCACTTGGTTCTGTATTCAACATGGTCAAGTTGTGATGAAAGAAAGATTGGATAGAGCTTTTGCCAACCATAACTGGCTTCTAGCTTGTCCCAGCTCTCAACTACTCCATCTTCCTCTGCTGGGCTCGGACCATTGTCCGATTATGTTTGATTCCTGTCCAGAAACTGCGAGAGCTCCTCGTTTTTTTAAGTTTGAGCAATTTTGGACTTGTCATCCTCATAGCTTCGAAGTCATCAAAGACAATTGGAAGAATGAAGTAGGTCTCTCTGCTACCCAAAATTGGGAGCAAAATCTTCACTTATGTGCATCAGCTCTTAAAAACTGGGCTCGGGAAACTTTCCCGGACTTTTCGAAGGAGACAAACAATGAGTTGTCAAAAATTCAGGCAGCTCTTGATTCAAACATGCTTGATGTATCATGAGAGATAGCAGCAGCCTCAGATAACATCTTAAACTGGTGGTCTTATGAGGAAATATATTGGAAGCAACGTTCTAGAGTGCAGTGGCTTGCTCATGAGGATTTAAACACGAAATTTTTTCACCAAACCACGGTAATGCATCGTAGACACAGCAAAATTCTTCGTATCAAAAACAAGGAGGGAGAATGGCTATCTGAAGAGAAGGCTATAGTGTCCCACCTTAACAGCCATTTCAAAGAGTTGTACAAAGCCACTGCCACAGAATTCACGGATGATGTATTAGGCTTTGTTGATAAATTGGTTACGCTGGAAATGAATGATGCGCTCATGGCTGAAATCACTATTGAGGAGGTGAAGGATGCAGTTTTTGGTCTAGGGCATCTAAAAGCCCCTGGTCCAGATGGCTTCTCTGCGACCTTTTACAGAAGCTACTAGAACATTGTCAAGGACATCCTGTTTAATGCCATCTCTGATTCATACCAAGCCCAGAGAATCTTTGGCAAATTTAACCATACTTTCATTGCTCTAATCCCGAAAGTTGAAGCTCCGGAGGAAGCCTCACAACTACGTCCAATTGCCTTACGCAATTTTGCTTATAAGATCCTCACTAAGATCATGTCTACAGGTTGAAACCAATGATGCCAGCTCTTATTTCTGAAAACCAATCAGGTTTTGTAGAGGGCAGACAAATTCAAGACAATATGATAGTGGCGCATGAATGCTTTCATCATCTCAAATTACAAAGAGCAGGATCTGAAGAAGTGTTGGCTCTTAAACTTGATATGAATAAAGCTTATGACAGGGTGGATTGGCTCTTCCTTGAGAAAGTTCTTCTAAAAATGGGGTTCCATGTTACCTGGGTAAAGTTGGTGATGGCCTGTATAACAACAGTTACAATGGCAGTTCTGGTCAACGGCTCTCCGGGGAAAACTTTCAAACCTTCCCGTGGATTGCGCCAAGGAGATCCCCTGTCCCCGTTCCTGTTTCTGTTTGTAAACGACGTTCTCTCCCGAATGATCAATAGAGTCTGTAATGAGAGGTTATTAGATGCAATCAGGTTAGAGCCCAACTGTCCAATAATCAGTCATCTCTTCTTTGCGGATGATTCTCTTTTCTTCCTGAAGGCATCTGTAGCCAACTGCGAAGTTCTATCAGACATCTTGCATCACTATTGCTCGGCCTCAGGTCAGTCTATCAATCTCCAAAAATCTTCTCTCTACTTCAGTCCAAGCACAAGGCCTGAGATTAGAAACCTGATCAGTTGGATTCTCCAAATGCCGGTAGTTCAAAATCCAGGGAAATATCTCGGTCTTCCCACTCTTTGGGGTCATTCGAAGGTTTCGGCTCTGAATTTTGTGAAGGAGAACATAGAGAGAAAGATCAAGGGCTGGAAGCAATCAACCCTTTCCCATGCAGGCAAAGAGGTCATGATCAAGGCAGTAGCCTCGGCTGTTCCAACTTACTCTATGTCTCTCTTCAAATACCCTGCCTCTGTGTGCAAAAAGATTGACTCTATATTAACAAACTTCTGGTGGGGAAATCATTTATCAAAGGGAATTCAATGGAAGAAATGGGAGCTGCTGGCTTTGTCAAAGAATGAGGGAGGCTTGGGGTTTAAAAGCATGCAGGATTTTAACTCGGCGCTACTAGCAAAATTAGGCTGGCGCCTTCTCTCTCATCCTCAGGCGTTTTGGGCTCGGGTTATTAAGGGCAAGTACTTTCCGAATAAAAGTTTTCTTGAAGCTTCTCATGGCTCTTCCCCTTCTTGGGTTTGGTCAAGTATAATTCATGGCAGATCCCTGTTGGAGAAGGGGTTATGCTGGAAAGTGGGTAATGGTCACTCGATTGATTTTTGGAAAGATAAATGGCTCCCATCGCTGCCCTCTATGAGTCTTCATTCATATGCTCCTCTAAACTTGCCTTTTACCCCGGTTTCAAACTTCATTGATCGTTCTAATGCATTGTGGGATCTTTCATCTCTGCCTCAAACCATCCCTCAAGAGTTTATCAATGCAATCCTGGCAACTGATTTCGGGGCTACCTCCTCAGAGGACATTTTGATATGGAAACCATCAAGTAATGGTCTTTACTCAGTCAAGTCAGGATATAAATCATGTATGGCTTCTCTGGCTCGAAACAACTCTACTCATCCTCATAGCTCTCATTTCTTATCCCCTGATTTGTGGAAATGGGTTTGGGGCCTAAGAGCTCCTCCTCGCATAATCCATTTCATATGGAGAGCTCTCTCCGGCGCCATCTCTACAAATTTGGCCAGAAGTAAACGTCATATTGCTCCTTCCCCTTTATGCCCGGTTTGTGAAGACCATCATGAGTCTTTTGAGCATCTGGTCTTCCTCTGCCCTTGGGCTCAGAAGTTTTGGTTTGCTCATCCACTCTCATACCGAGTGGAGGTGCAACGAATCACAACCTTTGATCGCTGGGTTTTGGCAATGTGTGAAGCTCATCCAAAAGACGAAAGAAGTTCGTCAGTCTTCTTTACATACGTGGTTTACCTATTATGGTTCATATGGAAGGAGCGTTGCAATTTTGTCTTCAACCGAGGCAAGCTAGACCCTGTTCAAACGGCTGCGAAAGCCTTTGCAGCAGCAGAAGAATTCTTAAGTGTGCCAAAGAATCTGCAATTCCCAAATCTTTGCCAAAGGAGTCACGACGATTTGCCGTTATGGTCTCCTCCACTGCCTGGCACTCTGAAAATCAATACGGATGCTGCTTGGGACTCAACCTCTTCTTCTTGTGGTCTTGCTGCTGTGGCTCGAGACGATCATGGAAACCTCATCTCTGGACTCGCGAATTTTTCCTTTGCTTCCTCTACCATGGCTGCAGAAGCCAAAGCAGTTGAGCTCGGTATCAGTCTAGCTACTTCCCTCTCGCTCTCATCGTTCTCTCTGGAGTCTGACTCTCTCGCTCTCATTTCGGCTTTCAAAAACCCCCTATCGCTTGTGGATTGGTCTGCTGCTACAATCGTTGGAAGAATTAGATCTTCTGTTGCCAAGTTCAAGCGAGTTAACTGGCTTTGGGCCAGCAGAAAGGCAAATGCTGCGGCTGATCATGTAGCCTCTTTGTCTTTGCGTAGGGTGTGCACAGATGATTGGATTTCCAATCCTCCAACCTCCCTTATGCGAATCCTTCAGTTTGACGCAGTAGGGTCTCCTCCTTAGGCCCTTGTTTCCTTTTGTCTGTAGTCTTTTTCTTTGTTTTCCTAAGTTCTGTTGTTGTCTGTTTTCTCCTTGGGTTGGGTTTCTTTCTTTATGAAATGCTCATTACCAAAAAAAAACATGGTCTAAGTGTGAGATATCGCTGACATTTCAACTAGACAGAGCTAAAGAGGCTACGAAGCTAGCAGTGACGTCCTCCAAGATGGTTGACATGGTGAGGAAGAGGAGATAATAAGATAGAAGTAGAGATGCTGAAGGCCGAACTCATAGTACGTGTTAGATAGTCTCTAACAGTTTTTGTATTAATTTTTTATTATAGAGGAGAAAATCATAAAATCTCTATAAGAAAATGAGCTAAACTCCAATAACTCTTTTATTTTTATATACAAAATTAAATATTTTTTATATAATTTAATAAATTTATAGAAATATATAAATTTATTCAAATCAAACCTTAATTATTTGGTTAATTGTTTTAACTTAATAACGTTTTGTTCTTTCTTTAGGGAAGAAAATAAATTCAAAAAAGTACGCAATAAAGTTTACATCAAGATACAAATTTGTAAAAATTCTATAGATTTAGAGAATATGTTTATCTCTCTTCCCACATTTTGTATTATAGAGAATCCTTTATATGAGCTATCGGAGCCAAAAAATGATGTTTTCCTAAAAAATAGAGATTATTCTAGTTTTACATGAGCTGTTAGAGATACTCTTAGGGTTGGTACTGTAGATTAAAACCACGCACAACAGTTGTAGTTATCCGCATAGGCGGACGAAGAAGGGATCGAGTGGAGGCAGCTGCCCCAGTGAACTTTTTATTTTTTTCCTGTTAATCACCTTCTTGTATTTTTTTGAAGTCGGAATCACCTTATATATGTCAATGTTTATTTGATTTTTCTCTTATCACAACTTAACATATACACCTATTGTTTAAAAAAATGCTAACCCACAAAGGAATATATCCTCAATTTCGTGTCTAGATCAATGATTTTCTAGATTTCTGGTTTTAGGGGTGTTTTTTTCTTCTCGGATTTTTTGTTTTGGGGGGTCCTAATTGAACTTGAATATATTGAAGCTTCGATTCGAAGTTAGGATTGCATCTGATTGGTGGAAAGGACTCTGATATCTTGCATATTAGTTTAGATTAACTACATGAAGAGTCACAAATTAATACAGTGGAAGTGAAAATCAATACTGACCCGTCTCTAAAGGCTCTTAGCCTTAACATTTGTTTTTTTGCCCTCACTTACATAACTTTCTGCGCCACTGGTTATCCAAGCGATCGTCCGTCATAATAATTACGCATCACTATGACGATTCTTAAAACAAGGTAGCATGGTTGTAATTATAATTTGGGTTAATTTGGGTCGTTTAAACTTGAAACCGTTACAGTGGAAAATGCATTATATGCATGAGTTAGTTGTTCGATGACTTGATCCTATCAATCACTCAATCATTTACTTTTAGTTTGTCAGACACTTAAAATATTTGTTTTGACTGCCAGAACTTGAAAGTTCTACTGAAAAAAGCTCCCGTAGTTTTACCGTTCATTGATTGATAGCTTAAAGCAACCATCTAATCAAGTTAATACCCAAGTACTATATGAGTGACAGACAACTCTTTCCATATTCGATCAATCAATCAATCAATCAATCAATCAGGTAGATTTAAATAAAACTTTCATACAAACAGTCATGCATGCAGTTGAGGAAGCTAACAAAGCCAGTTCGAAAATATAGAAGTAGAACTAGGTAGATTCCACTTTCATTCAAAGCATACTGGTCGATCTCTACAATAATAAGGGCCTACGTACATATATAGGTGGGTTTATGGCAGTGCCATAAAAACCTTGCGTCCTCAATGGATCTGTGTTTCTTCTGCAACTGTGGAGCTTAGTAGCTTTAGCCTAGCAATACTCCAACTACAGTGGTACTGGGATTATGAATGTGATTGATTTTGTGCGAAAGACCTGCACAAACAGTTGGGTTTTACGGCTAAACTTATTGCTTTAATTGATGTGCTGTACTGGGTATCGAACCCCAGCTGCCAACACTCGTTGCTGCTCTATCTGCATCATTTGAAAGATGAGAATTGGTCAGTAACAGTGATCAAGGAAAAAGGTAAGAGAAGTAGGAAAACATGACACCATTGTGGTATCTGTGAACGTAGGGAATGAACTTCCTTTTCTTTTCATGTTTGGTAATTGCAATTTTGGAAAATCATGCATGACTAAAAGGAAACTGTTTCACCATTGGAGAAAGTGAAACCATTTGATCTTTCCCCATTCGGTTGAGGTTGGGAAGAAAATTAAACTCATCCCAAGTGACAAGCGAAAGCGAAACCATACAAAGGAAATATTGGTTTTCTTTGTATGTGAATTATTCGCGTGACAAATACTTTGTTTTAATTAATGTTGCAATCACCAAACATGAGAAATGGAAAACAAGCATTCTCAAGTTTCTTAATCTACGACGACAGACTTATTTGCACTGATTCAACGAAGTTCAGAAATACATTAATGGATGAATAGCGTCTCTTAAAATCATGTTAAGTTACCTGGAACAGTTCATGCAGTTTGTTCTTGAGGTAGCAGTAGTCATGTTCCAGCAGCTCTAAAGCTCTCAAGCACCTGAAACACACAAAGAAACAAATCCATATTGGTATAGAACATTAGACACCAACTTGCTAAATAGCAGGAATATTATTGCTGTTTCTCGATCGTGTGAAACTGAAATGCAGGTATATGTCTGGTATATATGGTGGTCAAAGTCTTTGAATAATGACAGAGGAGTTAATGAGATACAGTACAAGTTTGAACTCGCAAGAAATGACCGGTGAGTGAGTGGGAGTTAACTGACCCAGCACGGTTGTGTTGTTCAGAAGCGGCTCGAAAAGCGACGCAGACGTTTCTGAGTCTCTTGGCACCAATGCTTGAGCTGCTTCCGATAAACTGATTCAAATGGATACCCATTTTCTTGAAGTCCGAGAACTCCCTATCCATCCTGTGCATACGGTCATCATCGATCATCAACAACCAACAACGAACTGATTCATATATATGAATTCAACCAAATACATAGAGATCGATGACTCACAGTAGTGCTCTGAGATTTCGCAAGAGCTTCTCCGACTCTTGGAAGTAGATGTTGACAACTTCAGAAACAAAGTTCGGGGAGCTCTCGTCTTGAAGCTGCTGCAGTTGCAAGAATTGCTCGTCCAATACTCCCTAAAACTCAGTGAGAATGTTGGTGTTTACCTCTCAAACATCATAGGATATGAAAATTATGAAGAAGCTAGAAGATAAAGGCATATTGTACCTGGTGAAAGAGCATTGCGAGCAACCGATTCATATCGGCTCGCAACCGATCAACACCCAACCCCAACATCCACACAGGCACACCCGTCTTGGCGAAACAAGGAAACGATCCAGCAACAACAACAAAGAATATAGTTTTGCTTCACCCAGCAGAGTTAAGAAGAAGCTAGCTTCTGCGTTCTAGGGCTCTCTTCTTACTCCCAATGACTTGTTAGTGACACCCTTGACTACTAAAGCGTTAACTCCCACCTAGGTTTTATAAGGGGTAAGGTTATGGAAGTGATGGATCGAACACCATAGGGTTTCGGACCCCTAACTTGACTGAGGCCTAAATTTTAAATGATGTCCATTTTTTGACACAGTTTCAGTACTCTCAGACGAAGCGTGGCGTTGTGGAACCCAATCTCGAGGCGAATGTGGGGCATCAACCGGACCACCCTACAAGCCAATTCACACGGGTGATCTGAGTTAGTGAGTCGTCTGAGTTGGGGTGTGGGAGGTGGTGACCAGCTGTTCCCGTAGCCAGTGAGGCTCGCTCAGCGTGCTGTCTGTTGTGGCCGAATGGTGCGGCGGTGAAAAGCTTTAACCTTACTCTCACTACTCGACAACCGTGGGTAACTTACTTGTCAGTCGCTCACTCCAACAATCCAGACACCCATGGTGAGTAAAAAACAATTCAAATCCAGATACCAAACCCTTCGACATTTAATACTGATTTCACTGTTTCTTGTGTTTTTTTACCTATTTTGTTTCACTTTCCCCCTGCTACTTTCTGTCTGTTTCTTATCGGGAATTTTTTTTGCTTCTTTAATGGTTCTCTGAGCAAGGGAATTGGGAATAGTAGAGAAGAAGCGCCCGTTAAACATGGCTCTGAGGCAATATGAGCAGTGTTGTTTCTTTTGACACGCGACACACAGATTTAGAAGAAGAAATAATACAGAAACTTACCCATTTCGCCACCTGATGGTCTCTTGACCAGGATAGCACCATGAGAAGTGAGGAAGGTACTTTTGAAAAGGGACCAAGCTAGGGAGTGATGCATCACAAAATCATAGGCCAAACAATGGTCCCAATTTTTATGGAAGATGATGCTAGGTACTAATTAAGTCCCATTACACTTCATGACACTAAAAGTTGTTATATATGATGATGGCTCTTCATTTTTCGGAAGTATACATGCATATTGATGCAATAACCAAAAGTTAGATCCTCCATTTTAAGTACGTACCTAATGATGATAGAGGATACATTGCAGATCATTCCACCCCTTTGCGAGCATAATGCGGATATATAATGTAGGAAAAATGGTAGTTTTAATCATTTTATTTAACCAATTTAAATGAAAGAATTAAAATGGGTTATAGGTGAATAAGAAATAGTCACCTAAAGATGACTAATTACTTGAAACGATTATAGACTTTGTATTGTCCACTGACTGTTTAAATTCTAGGAGCTGTAACCTCATAAAATGTGAAAAGATGTAACCTCACAACAAGTGAAAGGTTATAACCTCACTAATGTGAAAAGTTGTAACCACACAAAAATGTGAAATGTTGTAACCACATAATGTTGAGGGTTGTAACGTATCAACCAGAATTTATAACAATTCAAATAGTTGGATTGTTCCCCATGTATAAATAGCAACAACTTCCTTTGATTAAAACACATATGTCAACACATTCAAAACACCTTCTCGATAATCATCTCATCCTCAGAAAAAGTTATACTCTCTATAGTTTATAGTTTATAGTTTATAGTTTTCTGGTGATAGATAGAAAGTATTACATGTTCGTCAGGTGTTCTTGACAAAACTGCAGCTCCAAAGCACAAGCAGTCATTGTATCCTAGGAGAGAAGTGTCATAAACCTTTTGCACCGGTAGAGTAGGCATAATTTGTCTAAAGGAAAATGTGTGAGACACACGATTCAACTTCAACACTTTTCTTTTGTCATTCATTCGAGTTAGTAGCATAAACTATATTTGTGTTCTTCGTTCTAAGTGTTCCAAAACACTCGATCAACTTCAAAAAGTTCTACTTCTCTTTTAATTAAGTGTGGTAATTAAAGTTGTTCATAGTAATTATTATTTTTTTTTAATTTTTATCATTTTATTATTTATAATTGTTGTTTAATTATAGATTGGATTTATGTAAAATATATATTTGCAATACATAACCCTATATTGTTACAGATAAGAATAAAACAATAAACAAAGGTAGTACTCTCAATACATCATTCTAAGCTCACTTGTTGAAAAACAAAAAATGGGAACCTATAATCTTAGAAATTTAGCCACTAGTGGATTTGGGCTCTTAGGCGACGGAACCAGGACTATTTCTTTGGTTAGGATTACCCTAACCGACCGAACTATTTCCGTTGGAATGGATGAATTTTTCGGCGACTAAGATTATCAAAGCCGACAGAATTTTTTCATCAACCATTTCCGTCGACTATGAAACTCCGAGCCGACGGATAAATTCAGTTGACATATTTTGTCAACTAAGTGTATCCTAGTTGACGAAATTTGATCCGTCAACTAAGAGATACGTACCTAGTCGACGAATATTTATCCGTCGACTAGTATGCACTTAGTCGACGGAAAATTATCCGTCTACTAGTATGCTCTTAGTCGACAAAAATGTATTCTTAGCCGACAGAATATTTCGTCAGCTAAGAAAACAAAGTTCAATAATTCTCTGACACGGTGCTGGACGAATATTTTTTAGCCGACAAATTTTTTCCTTAACCGTCGTCGGCTAAGTGAAATCAAATCTAATAAAGAAGAACGTATGAGTTGAAGTTCTATCTACACTATCTTTCCTCGTTTTCTCCATTCCTCCGATCCATCTCTTCATCAATTTCTTTCATGTCGATTCATCCATTCTCCATCAAAACTTTTGATTCATGAATTGAAGTTCTCTATCCATTTTGACCATTGGTACTTCTTTTCTTCTTTGTTTGGTTTCGGCATCAGAATCTCATGACCAAATAGGACTGAGTACAGGGGCGGAGCGACGTTAATCAACGGTCGGACCCGTGACCCAATCAGATTTAGCCAAAAAATATGGTTGTAAATATATCTTATCCCTATAACTAATGCCCCACTAAACATTTAAAAAGAAATATATATATATATATATATTATTTAGATCAGAATTTAAACATGAGGAACTCTTTTGTCGTCATTTTTTCTGAAAATCTTTGCTGTAGTTATTTATTGACTTATTTATTATTACTATTATATAATTTTTCTGTTTCAATTTCTTATAGCAATAGAAATCTATATCCAATGTACGAAACTTTAACAAATATATTAAACATCTATATATATATAGTCAAGTATGGTAGATTACCGTAGTTTATATCAAGTGAGAGTTCCAATTGCAAATCTTTTTCTCCTCCTCGCATTCAAAATGTTGAGATGCTTCCAGAATTTTAACAAATCAATCGGATAGGGGTGGGCATAAATCCCGTAAATCCCGGTTCTATCCCGGTCCCGGCAGGATTTGAAACTAAAAACACTCGTCCAGTCCTGTCCCGTCTCGTTAGAGAAACAACAGGACAGGACTCGTGACTGAAATTTTGAGTCCCGTCAGGCCCGTCCTGTCCCGTTTAACTTTAAAAATTCATAACTAATTATAGAAACCTTATTTTCACTCAGTGTTCAAAAAAACGCTAGGCGCTAGTCGGGCGGTCAGCCACCTTCTAGCGCCCAGAGCGCCTAGGCGGGGCCTAAGCGGTTTTACCTTTTTTTAAAAATATATATATTTATAATATAATTTTAATTCTATATAATACTCAAATAGACATTTACCAACAACCAAATTGATCCATCAACAATCAAATAATAATACAAGAGCTTCCAAACAACTCTAAAACGAAACCTTATCATAAAAACATACATATAAACTCAAACATGCAAAGACAATCAAGTACTACTACCACAAAATAAAAGTGTCTAGCATATATTACAATAAAAGTGTCTAGTATATATTACAACATATATAATCGGGCTGGGTCCCCAGTGCAACATATATATTTTTCTTTACCAAATACATATGCAGCTGAATATAATGGACAGAAAACGTACCTGGGAAGAATTGCCGATAGCATGGCGGGGCCTAGGCGGTTTTTTATAAAAACGGGTCGGCCTACCACCTTCCAGCGCCTAGGCGCCGCCTAGGCTGATTTTTCGAACAGAGTTTTCACTACCAGAATAAACATTATAGCCGAAGAAAAAAAACGGGCGGACAATTTTTTTTCGTCGCCTAACGTTCACTTTAGCCGACGAAAACAAAACATCATCGGCTAAGTTAATTTTTCGTCGGCTAAAGTGGATTTTTAGACGACGAAATATTTTTTCTTCGGCTAAAATATTTTTTTTGTCAACTATAGTCTGTAAACTATAGCCGACGAAATTTTAAAAGTTTAGCAGACGAAATATGTAATGTCGTCGGCTAAAAGTCCTTATATTTCCACATCTAGACAGCAGCTCATTTGAAAAAAAAACGGGAGAAAAGGTTTGGGTGTTGTCGAAATTGTTGAGTATCTTCGAAATCTGTCCAAAATTAGTTTGTGGCGCTATATATTGGTACGTATATATGTATATATCTTGTTTTTGAGTTGATTTAAGAGTTTTAGTTGAGTTATATATATTGATTTTGAGTTTTAATTTGAGTTCAATTATTAGATTTTGAGTGTGATTGAGTTGATCGATTTTAATTTGATAATATATATGAAGTTGTTGTTATTAATAAGAAGTATATATATATATATTAATTTAATTATAATATTGTGTTGATGCATATATATAGTATGAATTAAGTAATATTTAGATTATGATTGATGTTAATTGATATATATATATATATATATATATATAATATTGTTATATAATTAGTAATTAGTATATATATGCATGTATATATCAATATATATATATATATATATATATATGTGTGTGTGTGTGTGTGTGTTAATTATTAATTTGTTATTAATTAATTTTACGTTAACTGTAGATTGAAAACTAAATGATTTGAAAATTTAATTAATTAATTAGAATTTATACATATATATTATGTTATCTTTTCAAGATATGGATAAGAGTTGGATTTCGCTTCCATAATGGGACAACAGATATGGTAAATGAGTTATTAGTTTTATTGAATATGTGATGGATAATGATAACGGGAATACAATTTTCTATTGTCAGTGCACTAAATGTCAGTGTCGCAGCGATATGCATCGATTTGCAATTGACAAGGTTTGGCAGCACCTTAAGAGTAATGGGTTTTGTGAGAAGTACACATGTTGGATATATCACGGTGAAACATCATCATGGGGTCCCCATGATCATGGACAATTTTCTGAGACGGGCAGTACATCCAACGATCCAACAACGGCTTTCATCAGCGATATGTTTCCTTATGAGAGCGGTGTATGCTCTCAAGGATAGTATATGCCTAGGCCAGTGCAGCCCTTCCCTAGAGTTGTCAACACTGTTGGTATTGACAAGTATAACAAACTACTTGCTTTCCAACTGACCCCTGTGTACCCCGGTTGTCAGAAGACGGTTCTTGAAAGTGTGATGAACGTTATGAAGAGTAAAGTTGAGACAAAATCGACTGTGAAGGTTGTTGATGATTATCAAGATCCATGCATGCAAATATGAATGTGTTCTCTTCTGGGGTAAAAATCTAGAAGGGAATTAACTTGGTGGCCTTGACGCATGTCTGGTATGTCAGAGTGACATGTATAAGCTGACTCCTGCAGGCAATAGGAAACCTGTGAAGGTACTTCGATATTTCCCGTTGAGGGGTAGGTTAGAGCGGTTGTACCCTTATACACCCTGCTGACGGGGAGGTTTGGAAGCATATAGACCGTGAGTTTGCTCATTTTGCGTCAGACGTCTGAAATGTGAGGCTCGGGCTCTCATCCGACGGGTTCAAACCTTTTGGCAACATGAGTCTTCAATACAGTGTATGGCCGGTGATTTTGGTATCATAAAACCTTTCTCCATGGATGTGCATGAAGAAGGAATACAATATGTTGAGTTTGTTGATTCCGGGTCTCGATGTGTATTTGAGACCTTGATTGAAGAGCTTAAGTTTTTTTGGGACGTTGGTCATCCCACTTATGACAAGTATATGCACAAGATGTTCCAGATGCATGCCATGGTTGTTGGTACCATCAATGATTTTCCTGCCCGTGGGATGTTGCCGGGCAACGATGATAAGGCATTTGATGAGACTGTAGAAAACGGTGTGCCTCCCATAAGATGGACGGGGGAAGAAATTTTAGCAGTGCTTAATGAGTATGATTTTAGGCAGCTCAGCAATCATCCCAATATTATGGCGGCAATACCTGATAGACCCGGCAGGTATAAATTTTAGACACATAAGAGCATATTCTGAGAACCCCCATACTGGAGTAAGTTGTGGATCAGACACTACCTAGATGTGATGCACATAGAAAAGAATGTGTGCGACAGTGTGGTGGGAACAATACTGAAATTGGAGGGGAAGACGAAAGACGGTCCGAAGGCACGTATTGATCTTAAAAAAATGGAGATACGAAGACATTTGTGGTTGAAAGAAGGGAAGAAAAAAATGCCTCAAACTCCTTACACCTTGAAGCCTGACCAGAAGAACGTAATTTTCAGGTGGATGAGTTTTGTGAAGTATCCTTCAGGCTATGCAGAAAATATAGCCAGGTGTTTAAACATTCGTGACAATAAAATGTACGGGTTGAAGAGTCATGATTGTCATATACTGCTACAACGTCTCTTCCCTATTTTCATTCGATCGTTTCTTCCCCGTTAGGTGGTGGAGCCGTTAGTAGCGTTGTCAACGTTCTTCCAGAAGTTATGCACACGAGAAGTGACAAAATCTGACCTCCGGAAAATGCAAGATGACATTATTTATATCATGTGTAAATTTGAGAGGATATTTTCTCTAAATTTTTTTACATCATGCCGCACCTGATGATCCATCTTCCCGAGCAATTGTTGCTTACCGGTCCAGTACACTATACTTGGATGTATCCCATGGAAAGGTATGTTTTTTACACCTAAATGTTTTATTGTACATGTTCAATATATAATTATAACACTTTATTTATAGGCAACGTGGAGACTACAAATCTTATGACTTCGATACATCTACCGGTATGGTTTGTGGAGTTTCCTTCAACGTTCCTAAATGCAACTTCATGTAGGTGACACACTCGTGCGCAATATATGCTTCATCTATACATCCTTCCATAGTCTCTAATGATGTTGAAGTTTATGGAATTTTGCCAGACTTCTAAAAGTTGCAACCATATGAGCTAGTCATAGCCCATTGGTGGGTATTGATTAATTGTCCAGAAGTTGAATGCTGGAAAGACATCCATTTATACTGTCGAGACATTCTTGGTGATCTCGACTACCACAACAAGGAGTTCGCGAACTATTTTGGCGGCTGGGTATGCAATTCTTTATTTTTGTTCATGACTTTTTCATTGCATAATTATTCATATTTACAATACATTGAATATTTGGTTGCAGATGAACCATATTCAATTTGATAGTCATGTCGCATCCTAGGACTATTTTCAGCCCCGAAATACGGCAGTAACCACCATGATCCCGGATTAATGAATAACCAATACGTTATCTGACGTATTGACTACCCACTAGGCCGAAACCACAAGACTAATTTAAATAAAATGACATAAAAGTGAGGAGCAAATGAATAAATAAATAAGGTAGTATACAAGTGCGGAAGGTAGTGTACAAGACTTAGACTACAAGATACATGAAAAGTCTAAGTCAGTAAATATACAACATGGGCCAACGAGCAAAGTACACGTGGATAAAAGCTCGATAGGTCAGAGTGCGCCAAATGCGTCTAAATCAACAGTCAAGGAGATCGAAAAGCTGAAGTACCACGAAGGATGAAAAGCTCCTCCAGGGTGATCCCGAAACACAGATGCTGAACAGCACGCACTGCCAGACCCCTAGTCACAGATCCATCTCTTCTAAAGCAAGTCTATCGGGTACCTACAAAATAGGAGTGAGCACTCGTTCTCGCTAACACAAAATGGGCCGAACGCAACCAAGATAGGGTTTGAAAACAAAGGTGTAGTCCTCATAAATAAATACTACATATAGTTTTCACCGGTGATTAAACAAATCGTAAAAACATGTAACAACCAAAAACTGTATTTGGTTTTCATAGGCAGATTTAAATAAATTCCTTTTCCCATGTGTCAATGCTAACATCAATATGACTGAGCGCTTAAAGTAGCAAACAGCCTGCAGGGCTTGGCGGATCTGGGTGGCCGAATCCCAAGTTTGTCTTCATAGCAAACTGGGGTTAACTACCTATGCGCTTGAAAACGTCGAGTAGCGAGAGTGTCCATTTAAAACTAATGCTCAATAGATCACTCATAAAAACATCGCACTTAAGCGGCAAACTCTGTGCGAGACGAGCGTAAGCGGGAAAATAAAATAAACAGGGCATTGCCCCTCCGGAGGTTCACGGTCATCGACACCGTGGGAAAACATAGTCTAAACACTAGGTCCCGTCACTCTCAAGCCAAGCACCGAAAATCAGGATAACGGTACTACTTTTCGATCTGAATCATCACCCGTGTCCAGCCTCGGTTTTCTAAACATTTTATGGAGCGAAAAAATAAGAAAACATATATCGCGAGGCATCGACTATGCACAAATAAACATCATATCATATAACTTTTATATCGTAGAGCACTACACAAATTAAAATGTCACTAACCCGGAAGTTACTGCTCACCCTACCAGTTATGACGAAGCTGAAATCCTCGTGCTCCAAACCTCAGTCCTCAAGCTCTAAGTGTAGGCGAAATCCTGAATCCGTCAAAAGACAAGTCAACAACTAAACAAGTCGAAAGTAGAAACTTAACGGTCATTCTATGGTCAACTAACCACTTTTCTAGTTTGACTAGGAAAGGTCAAAGGCTGACTTTAGGGTTGACCAAGAATTTGACCAAGTCTACCAAGTTGGTCAAAGTTGACCGAAACCCGGTAAACTCGACAAACTTTTCATTTATTTTCTCCGACACTAGAGTCTAATTATTTGATGTATCGATTCTCGAACTGGGTGAGAATCAGAATTATTACTCATTCGGTACTTACGTCTTTCTGTCGCCTATTTAATTTTTAAAACCTTTAAACCATTTAACCGTAACGGTAAAACGTAAAAATTAGTCTTCTACAGTAAAAGTCAAAACTCAACCATGAATAATAAAAGTCAACGGTCAACCATGAATATTAAAAGTCAAAGGTCAACCATGAATAGTAAAGTCAATGGTCAATAAAAGTCAACCGGTCAAACTGTAAACAGTAAAAGTCAACTAGTATATAGTAAAAGTCAACCGATCAAACTATAAATAATAAAAGTCAACCGGTCAAACTATAAATAGTAAAAGTTAACCAGTCAAACTGTAAATAATAAAAGTCAACCAGTAAATAGTAAAAGTCAACCGGACAAAATATAAATAGTAAAAGTCAACCAATAAATAGTAACTAAAGTAAAATTGTAAAACTGTAAAAGTTAAACAATAAAAATGGTAGGTTGTAATTTTGGAAACTGACAGAGGCATTTTGGTCAATTCATCTCAAAGTAAACCTATAAAAAAGTAAATCTATCGCGGTAAAAACCATAGTTTTTACCCCTCTGTTTACCGATCGATTGGTTTGTCGGAAAACGAAGTTTTTCCGGCCAAACCAGTCCTCAACACCTGTAAAACACTCTTCTACAACATCCCAACAACACAACAAGCTAAGAAACAAGAGGAAAGGTGGAGAATTTACCCTCGAAGCGTTTTCCTGGGTTGTCTGGTAGACCTCCTCCGACGGAGCTCCGCTCGCCTCCTCCTCCTCGCTCCTAGGCAGCTCTTGGTGGCGCCTGGGAGCTTCCTTGCTCCTTCGGTATAATGGTTTGGCTCGATGGTGAATGCACAGTGCTTCGGTTCTTCCTCGACTGGGCGGCGCTGGCTTGGCTGGTGGTCTGAGCTAGGTCGCCGGGGCAGTGCGAGCTCGCTGGTGGCGACGGTGAGGCAGCACGCGTGCCGGTACTGGAGATGCTGGATCGACTCAGTCACTACTCGAAGAGAGAGAGAGAGAGAGAGAGGTCGAGCAGAAGAGGAAAGAAGGAGAAAGGGAAGAAAGAGAAAAAGGAAAGGGGAAGAAAAGGAGAAAGAAGAAAAAGTGGAAAGAGATAAGGGAGAGAAAAAAAAAGGTTTTTATAAAACCTTTTAACGGTCACGATTCGTCGAACGAATCCAACGACCACGATCTCTTCCGACTTTTAAAATATGAAAAACTCGAAAACGTTTTCTGTAAAACACACATTTGAAATTAAATTGTCAAATCACGTCCGTAAGACAGGACAAATACGTAGAGTGTCGGAAAAATATTCCGTAAACACTCATACGCAAGTGGCGACGTTCGCTCTAATATTAAAATATTAGAGTGCATTCTCGACGTACCGAAAAAAAGTCGTAAATAAACCCTAGATGTGTCAGAAAATTAATAAAATTAGTCAGGGTCTCACAGGTCACCCAAATTGGTCACACGAACTAAGACTTCTAGCGATGAAGCCGATAATGTCAAGAGTTTATCCGATGTGCAAGGTCAATGACGTGCAATTATATGTGAACAGAGAGACAACAGACGGAGAACACAAAATTTTGGGGTGATGGCGCATGGTGGGCAGAATGGAGTTGACTATTACGGTGTTCTTGATTCAGTGATAAAACTAGTTTATGGGCAAGGCATGATAGTGCACCTCTTCAAGTGTAGATGGTTTGATACTAGCAGCCCGCAAATCATGAAGATCGATCACTACGAGATTTTATCGATGAACACTGCTACAAGCTGTTACGAAGATAACCCGTTCGTTTTTTCCACCTCGGTAAAACAAATATTTTATCTTGATGACCTTGTTAAGGGTGACGTGTGGAAAGTAGTTAACCTTGTGCACCTTTGAAACATTTACCGGGCGGCTACACTTACAGAGGCCGGAGACGAGGAAGAAGATGTTGCGTATCAAGAGCCCAGTGCAATAGGTATTCCTGACGCCTCTACAATTCGCCTTAATAATTTTAAAGCGGGTCGTTCGGTTTGAATTCATAATTTAGACACAAGGCTTATTGATGTGGATCCAAATCAAGAAACCGTCGACGACTCTTATGATGAGGAAATGCATAGATTGCCAGAAATTAATTCTGACACCGAAGAAGACTCATCAGATGATTCCGATTACGAATCTTCTTAGTTTGAATTTGTAATACAAATTGATGTGCTTTATATGCTACAAGTTGTTGAATTCATAATTTTGTTTAATTTTAGTGATATATGAACTGGAAATTGGTATGGTTACACTAAACATCCTGTTTTTTTATTTTTTTTGGTTTTAGCCTACTAAATAAGCCATATTTATTGGCTGATCTGGGCCGTTGACTTCATTAAGATTAAATTTGGACCGTTGACTTCGTTTATATATAGGGGGCGTTGACCTCAACTCCTCTCTCTCCTCCCTCGATCACTCTCTCGCTCTCTTTCTCTCTCCTCGGTAGAGACCGCCCAGTCGAGCCTCGTCGGCGCGCGTGCTGCCTCACCGTCGCCACCACCACGTTCACCAAGCTAAGACGATCATTTCCTGACCACCAGAGCCAGCGTCGTCGTGGTGATGTCTAGCAGAAGAGAGAGAGGGGGAGAACTGCCCTCTCTGACTCGAGGCAGAACCAGGCGAGAGGGAGGAGCTTGAGACATCCTGGCAGCGTCAGGAGTTGCCCAGAAGCGTGGAGGAGGGAGGAGGAGCTCCGCCGAAGGAGAATCGCCGGAATTTCAGACGCACGGGTTAGGGTAAGAAAAGCTCGACTTTCTCTCGTGTTGTGATGTTGTTGGATAGTTTAGATTGTTTAGAAGGTAGATTTGCAGGTGATGAAAGCTGATTTGACCGGAAAAGCTTCGTTTTCCGGCAAACCAGCCGATCAGAAAATCAAGGGTAAAAACCCGGGTTTTTACCGCGGTAAAACTCCCTTTTTATTGTTTTACTGAGGGGTAGAATGTCAAAAATGCCCCTGGCAGTTTGGGGTATTTACAGGGGTGCAACTAGGGTTAAAATTCCTAGAATACCCCTGGTAGTTTGAGTTATTTACCGGACTACCACTAGGGCATAAACTCCTAAAGTGCCCCTGACAGATTTGTATATTTACGAGGCTGTCATTGAGGTTAAAAAGACCATACTGCCTTTGATTATTTTGTCTATTTACAAGGGCTGGCATTAGGACTGAAATTTCTAAAATACCCCTAGCAGCTTAGCTTATTTACCAGGTTACCATTAAGAGTGAATTGACAACACTGCCCTTGAGAATTTAAGTTACCTACAAGGGTATCTTAGAGTGGTTTTACCTATATGCCCTTGAGGGGCTCTATATATTTCTGTGATTGTCTGTATTTCTTATTTATGTGTTTATGGGTGGATGTTGTTTATATGTACGTTGGATTGTTAGGAAAAATTCTGGAAAAATAGTTGATCGGTAATTACCTCAGCGGATAGGTTAAATTCCGGGTATGCATTAGGAGTTTGCTACCCTTTATATTAGATCGACTGATAATTAGAAAAGCAGGATTTGCCCGGTTATGACTTTAATAAATTAAGAGTTACATGTGGCTTGATCCCTAAGGACAGGGTACGTAGGCAGCCCGACCGGGATTCGGGTGCAGTCAAAATATTATTAGAACCCTAGGTCCTCTAGATGCTTGGTTTGAGATCCAAATGAGGAAAACGGTATAACCTCCGGCTGTGAGGTCTATTCCGGTATCGTTTGGACTGTTTGAATTTGGTTTGGAAAGAGGGTAATCATTTCTCAAGGGGGATTTCATGTAAATCTCCCTTGGGATGAGTCTCGCATGTTCCAACCCAGGTTTAGGAGGGAAACTTGGGTCGGGGCGTGACAGAAGGTCCGAACAAAATACGTAATTTAGACGGTCAAATTACCGTGTCTTTGCGTTTATGGGTTTGACTCACGGGATTGACCGTCCGGATCGAGTCATTATCGTTGTCGAATCAAGCTGAAAATTTACCCATACACATTTTTCAACATAATGATGATATCAGACGGTCAAATTTTTGTTTCACATGATTGATCATGACAATCACAGCATGCCTACTAATGTTGTATAACTTGTTTACCAAGTGATAAGTAAATGTTTTGTTTCAAAAACAAACTATACGTCTACGGTTGACTTCAAACGAAAAAAAGTCATGAAATAAGATATGACCGGAACGATGAAATATGTCTACGGTTGAAAAATTACGTAATTCCAATAAAGTTTCGGTGTTGATAGTTGCTGTCAATGCATTTTTTCATTCTTTTCTCCCTAGAGGTATCTCTATCTCAGATGGTTATTTTTCATCAATTGTTTATACCACTGGTTGTGTTTCATCGATTTGAAACTATTCCAGTTGAAGGTCCGGGTAAAATTCGTAATTTAGATGGTCAAATTACTGTTTCTTTGCGTTTAGGGGTTTGACTCACGACATTGACCGTCCGGATCGAGTCCTTACCGTTGTCGGATCAAGCTGAAAATTTACCCACACACATGTTTCAACATAATGATGATATCTGACGGTCAAATTTTTGTTTCATAAGATTAAATTGGAAATACATATAATAAATTAGTAAAAAAAATACTATAGCCGACGAATTGCCTCAATATTCATCGGCTAAAGTTTAACTATAGCCGACGATTTTGTTATTTCGTCGGCTAATATTAAACTATAGCCGACGAAAATTATAATAAAAGCCGACGATTTTTTATTTCGTCGGCTAATATTGAACTATAGCCGACGAAAATTATAATAATAGCCGACGATTTTTTTTATTTCATCAGCTATACTTCTGCCTATATAGGCTTCTAACGACCCCAATATGCAGAAACCCTATTTCAATTTTTCTTTTCTCCGCCTCCACTCCTCTCGTCCTCCTCCTCCACTACCCTCCTTAACTCCTCTACCGCCTCCACCACTCCCCTCCTCCACCTCCACCTCCACATCCTCTCTCTCTTTCGAATTCTCAAGCAATTAAGGTAACAAATTCTAATTTTTGTATATGTTGTATATATTTTTAAATTTTTGTTAATTTGGTATATTTGTTATTGAAATTGATAATAATGTTGTTGAAATATTTGTGATAATTTGGTATATTTGTGTTAAAATATAAATTGTTATTAATTAGTTTATTTAATAAATTTGGTATATTAAAATATTAATTGGTATATTTAATATATTTGTGATAATGTTGTTAATTATTGATAATTTGGTATATTTGTTTATTAAAATATTAATTGTTATTAATTGGTTTATTTAATAAATTTGGTATATTAAAATATTAATTGGTATATTTAATATACTTGTGACAATGTTGTTAATTTTTGATAATTTGGTATATTTGTGTATTAAACTATTAATTGTTATTAATTTGTTTATTTAATAAATTTGGTATATTAAAATATTAATTGGTATATTTAATGTATTTGTGATAATGTTGTTAATTTTTGATAATTTGGTATATTTGTGTATTAAAATATTAATTGTTATTAATTGTACAAATTACAGGAATTAAAATTAAATGATTGTTAATAAATTTAAAATGTCAATTACAATTAAAAATTCTTATAATTTAATAAACACGATGAAAGACTTGTTTAGTAAAACAAATGGTTCAAAGGGCCAAAGGTCTGATTCTTCTGAGGGAACGTCTAGCAACCCTCAAGCGTCGTTTCAGAGCCCTATGACAGCCCAAAGTGCGTCCCTTCTGGAGCCTACTTAGAGGCAGTCGGGCGCCACTCATTCCTCCCGACAGCCAGGGGCCACACATTCCATCAGACAGTCGGGGACCAAAAATTCCTCGAGACAGCAAAACGCCCCTCGCTCCTCGAGGCAGCCGAGTTTCCTTCACTCCTTAAGGCAGTTGTGGCCTCCAACTCAGGTGAAGGTATCTGCACCACGTATGCTTGAGATACCAAGTCACTGACTCCGGGCCCTACTGTTTCGGAGTGTAGGTCTTCGGGGGTACAGATGCCGCCGCCTCTTCTCTACCTTCCGCGATTGATATCGGCATTACCGACAGTCGATGACTCAAGGGCACCGAAATAACAAACATTGAGAAAAACACTGTTTGATAACATAATTGCTCATTTATATATCCAACACAAAAATCTTAGTCCATTTTAGTCTTTGATTTTGCATGTTGATAAGTTGGTTTAGGTTACAAACAATTCATTGCAGTTTAAGTCGGTGATCGATACTTTTAGTCTTTTACCTTGGCTCACAATTTTTTCATATAAGGTTTTATGACTTTTATCCAAATAATATTTTAACAAGATCACTTAATTTATGTACTCATCTCGCGATTTAGAATTTCCATATACTTTTTGGTTATAAGTATGTAATTTCATAAAAGTTATGAGTGACGCATACACGTTTTTATTTCCTAACTTTCATATTAGACTTTGGATTGTCATTTTTGGCTCTCCCGCTTTTTATTTGAATAAAGTTTCACTATTTTTTAAAAAGAAAAATAAGTTAATAACATAATTGCTCTATGTAAAATGTTCAATTAGTTTGACTTTGAAGTTAGACCAGTGTTCTAAGACCTTATGAGATTGATTTATTAGAGAAAACATAAACAATAGAGATAAAAATCATGTATTTAATTGAACCAATTAAAGGTAAAAAAACATTGTTATTAATTGTTAACATTGATTAGGAGGGTCAATAATATAATTATCATTCAAAAAGTACTTAAGTGAACAATTATGAGAAGGGTCAATTGACCCCTCTTGCCACCCTCTCCCTCGTACCTCTTCGTGCCTTTTGGTACGGATCTAATTTCTGCGAGGGTATCATCATCGGCGACAGAGTCGGAATCCTTCACGTCCTCCCCAGCGCCCTCAGGTAATGAAATATAAATAATTTGTTTTCTTATAATGTCATAATCAGAATAATATATTAATAATCAATTTGTGATAGGCACCATCAGAGCCAAGCCGACCCCGTCACTGAAAATGCTCTCGATAAGACCGTGAGTACCTCGGGAAGGATCGTCATCGATACTGACGGAGATGAGAACGTAGTATAGGGCAGGAAGACGAGGATGTACTCCGGCCGCGTGGGAGCACTCATTAGGGATAGAGTCCCTATGTTATAGTCAGACTGGGGCGAGGTCCCACATGAGGTTAAGGAAGGACATGGTCCACAATGCAATGTCGGTAAGTATAAAAAATTCACAATCAATATTATGTATTACATTGTTGATTTATAAAAAACTAAACTAATAAATGTTTTAATGTAGGTGTGGTTTGACGTTCCCCAGCACCTGAGGAACACCTGGGAGGACATTGTGCATGGGGGAAGGTACGTTGGAAAGTTAATTAAAAAAACAAAATTATATGTGTAATTAATAATATTTATAATTTTTTATGGTATCTATAGGTATAAGGAGTGGAAGAACGAGTTACGGACCCACTGGACTACGCATGGGAACGAACGTTGTGGTACCCTCCCATGAGTTCCAGTTCAGGGAGTACGAGTGGCGTTGGCTTCTGATATTAGAATTCAATAACCCTCATAAACAGGTAATTAAAAATTATAATTTCTTATATTTTTATTAAATAGTACGTTTTAAAATATTTTACTAATTTTTTTTCCTTTGTAGGCCGTTTCCCGGGCCTCCTCATCGTTGATGGATGAGGAGGCCAGGGAACATCCAGATGTCAACCTGTACGTCTATACGTACGAGAAGGTATATCCTGATGCCCAGGAGGATATTGTAAGTCGTTTTACGTTTTCAAATTTTTTAAATTATATTTATATATATTTCAAAATATTAATTAATTATTTTTCTTATCTAATTAGGTGAGGGTGAGGCAGGCTAGTAACGAGGTGATAACTGCTATAGTGAGGGAGACATGGCCAGACACGCAAGAGGAAGACATGTCTAAAGCCATGTCTCGGATCGACACTTCGGATCTCAGGGTTGGGGCGAGTATCATGGGCACAACATTCCCAACGCGAGAAAATAACTTCTACTGCCGGGGTCTAGGAAAAAAGGGCGAGGGGGTACTGAAAACCACTCCTGGATTTCAAAAAAGGCAGCCTTGACCAGCAGCAGAACGACTCAGCTAGAGCCGGAAGTTCAGATGCTACGGAAACACCAAGCCGCTTTACAAGAGTATAATGCGGCAGTATATGCAACCCAGCAGGCACAACAGCAGCAGATGTTCCAGTACTTGTAAGAGTCTTCAGCTACCCAGCTTCAGGGACTTCCGGCTCCTCCCATGCCTACGCCTATTCCCCTACCTCAGCCGCCGCAACCTCCCCAACAGCAACCTCCTCCTGGCGCCGATATAGATTTAGATGATATAGATTTTATATAGTTTTATAGTTTATGAACAATTTATAAATTAATAATTTAATGCAAAACGTTTAGACTTTTAATGGTGTATGTTGTTGTTTATATGAAATTGTTTGTGTAATTTGCAGCTTGCTTGGATGGTAATTTTTAAATTTTGTGGGGTTTTTAGTATAAAAAGTACTATAGCCGACGAAATTTACCATAATTCGTCGGCTATAGTATTTTATTTTATTTTTTTTCAACGTTTAGCCGACGAAATATGAGTTAATTCGTCGGCTATAGTTGTATTTTAGCAGACGATCTGTACTCTATTTCGTCAGCTATATTATTTTAATTTTTTTAAAATATTTAGTCGACGATTTATAGTAAATTTCGTTGGCTATAGTTTTTTAAATTGGACGACGAAGTATTTATAGTTCGTCGGCCAAAGTCTTAGGTTGAGGCCGACAACAATTTATTTCGTCGGCTTTAGTCTTACTTTAGCCGACAAAAAATGTAAAAATAAATCGTTGGCTAAGTGTTAAACTATAGCCGACGACCACTTTTATTTCGTCGACTAAAGTCAGAGCCGATGAGGCTTTGCCGACGACATCTTAGCTAATGAATTTGAGTAAAAGGCCGACGAAAATTTTGTGTCGGCCAAACTACTGATTCCGGTAGTGTTTCGAGAGATTTCAACTCTTAACTAATGTTTAATATGTCCTCTATAACTTTCATGAAGACACTAAACTTATATAACAAACCAATTTGTATAATTTTTGAAAATATGTCAACTAGTACAAAATCTCATAATTGATATGCATAATTTACTAATGCAGACCCTAACGTTTAAAAAATCATAGCTTAATCTAGAAAATTTATTTTCAAGTGATTCAAATTCTGAAATGAAACTTAAAATGTCTACTATAAATTATATGAAGATACCTAGATGAAACTTTAAATTAAACTGTACGATTTCAAGAGGAAACGAAACTAGTGCAAGATGGCTAGGATTAGGTTCCTCTCGTCTAACTTTCAAAATTCATAACTAATTGTAGAAACCTTATTTTAAAGGGATTCCAGCTCTCAATTAATCTTTAGGATGTCCTCTGTAACTTTCATGAAGACACTAATTTTAAATAACCAACCAATTTATACAGTATTTTAAAAGAAGCCAACTGGTTTAGAATCTCAGAATTTACTGATGCAGACTCTAAACATTAAAAAATTATAACTTAATCTAGAAAAATCGTTTTCATGTGATTCAAATTCTGAAATGAATCTTAAGATGTCTACTACAAATCTTATGAAGACACCTAGATAAAATTTCAAATGAAACTGTATGATTTTCAGTAGAAAAGAAATTGATGCATGATGGCCGGAATTGGGCTAGTCCCATCCTGATCCCGTCTCGTCCCATCCGGGATTAGGCCTGACGGGATCAAATCTAAAAAATGTAAGACCCGTCCCATGTGTAACAACCGGAACGGGATGTGGGATGACCTCAATCTCGTCTCATGCCTACCCCTACTATCGAATGCGCTACCAATTTATGAATGATTGTTTGATTTCATATATCAATAAAGATATTTTCATTAGTATAAAAGATAAGATCGTATAATTCTAAAAAATTAAAATAAGAGTATTATGTAACGATTTCAAAATATGAAATCTCGTCAAAGATAATTACCGTTTCAATAGATAGAAATTAATTTTAAATATTATTATTATTTTATATTATACGTGTGCCCCACTCGTTCGTAATTCCAGGCTACGCCACTAACTGAGTAGCCCTATATTGTGCACCTAAGATGCCAGCAGAGATGTCTACCACTTTCAAACTCGCAAGAGCGGTACAGGATGCAAACGACTTGAACATAATGAATCGAGAACTCACCTAGACCTTTGCTCGGACACAATCTGATTTGGGGGTGACACACACATAGGAAAAAAATCAACTCTCATAGCACTTTTAGTTTCTTAATTGGAATGGAAAATGGTCATGAATCAAAGACAAGTGGAACATGAGAAGAAACTAATAAGTATTGATCGAATCCGAATGGTTGAACCCTGAACCCGTCTCCCCTTTCAAACTCGTAATCAAATTTCTGAGCGTTCATAATCGTTTCTTGATAAGAAGGTGAGATTGTGAGAGACATATATATCTTGATTACTTAACATGTTTTTTTGAGGAGATTAGGTAACATGTTAGTAAATGTATGAATTTGATTACGAGAAATTTTGAAGAATAACCAACTTTTGGTGATCAAGATGGTCTATTAAAGTATTAAGCCCTTATTTAGTGGAAGAGAACATTAATAACAATTTTACAAAGTTAAAGTCTTAAAAAAATTGGGGATGAGAATAATCAAGGTAATCATGAAACTGTCTGTTTAACTTAGTCTCTTCTTCAATTTTGAAAGCCTGAGACATGTTCATCATCCATATACATAACCTAATTGTATATATTGTTATTGTCTCTAGTCCTATACGGTCTTTCTGGAGTTTTGTGATTACCATGATGAATCTCCACCATCATCCCTCAATATACAATTTCTACAAGTTTAGTCTTCCAAATTTTTTCTACCATGATGAATCTCCACCATCATCCCTCAATATACAATTTCTACAACGACAAGTTTAGTCTTCCAAATTTTTTGCCCTATATCTATAAGATCGATATAGAGCCACCTCAGCATATCAATATTACATATGTCAACCCTCTATCATACAACCAAATAATCGATCTAAAGCCATTCAAATATCACCAATGCCAAAAACATCTAAATGTAAATTTTAAATTATAACATTAGTAGCCCCTTTACCCCGTTAATAGGTTAGATGATCAAACAGTGTTGTTTAAAATTAATAACGGGCAGATAATCTCTGCAAACAAAACTAAGTATTAAACGTACAATTTAGCATTGGACTAAACTATAAGTAGAGGCAGGGTCGGACTTGAATAGAGTCCAAAGAGTCTTGGGACTCAGAGCCCAGAAATCTAGGAGGGCCTTAATTTTTTTTATAGCTTTTGGTTGTGTGAACCGTTAGAAAAGTATGGAAAAATTGTGAAAATTTAAAGATAACCGAAGACATCTAAGATGAATTGAAGTCAAATATCCAAAACTAGGGCAATTACACGTGATTGTGGAGCCCAAGGACAATTTGACTGAACTTAAGCTTCATAATTTAATTAAGGTTTTGTTGAATAATTTTGATTTATTATTAATTATAAACTAAACATGTTGTTTTGTAGGTAAGATTTGAGGCTCAACTCCGAGAGTTCGACTCAGGTCTAAAAATCTCAAGTGCGAACCTAAGTAGAGGATGACAATAATTTATCATCTCTATGTTTAAAGTTGTGTATATATTTTAATATTGGCGAATGTTGATCAATTATGCTCTACGACACGAGAAAGCCCCTAAATTTTTTGTTGCAAACTTTTTACTGTGTTAAGTTGTCATTTTTCCCTTGTAAATAAATAAGTGTTTAATAGACTTTTTACCATGTAAAATGGTTAGTTTTCAACTAAATGATAAAAAGAGGTTAAAAGCAGTCTTGATGACTAAAAGTTTGTTACTTTTCAAAATTTCTCTTTGATTACCCCGTAATCATTCCATTTTATTTCAAGTAAACATGTTCTAAAGTTTAACAAAAGGATATAACAATTGCCCAACCAAAATACATTAACAAGTTGAGAAATTACAATTATAACTCTAGAATTGTTCCAGTCATGTGTAACTCTCGAATGATCGCATATAATCTATCTAGCTTTTAACATCTATGCAAATTCTGAAATATGGAAAACCATGAACTAAGATATCCACAACAAGTACGATCATAAGGTGGAAATAGTTACCAAAGATGCCTAGCATTGACATCACCATTTAAATATGAAAAACCTTGATTTGGGAATAGTATATGAATGAATTTGGATTAAGATGTATCCTTCTGCCAATGATTTACGATGTGCATATTAGAGAAGACATGTCTAACTGAGAAACAAGTTTAGCAAGAATATTTCTTCAACCAATTAATAGAACCAACTTTACAAGGATGAATAAGTACTGCATGAACTGAAGTAAATGTAATAGTTAATCTATGCAGGGGACATCGATCTTCACATCTGATATTCATGTATTCCTCATCAGCAAAGTGGAAACAAAGATTCACCTTCATCTTATTACATATCTAGTCGACAATATATATACAGAGACCTTAGTATTTCTCAATTAGTTGTTGAGTTAGGGATTTGCATTGCAAAAATGTTTATGAAGGAATGAATGATCTGTTCCATATGTATTGCATTGGTGTTTGTAATGCAGAGACACTTCATTTATTCGTTTCATATTTTGGCCTGGTTTTGTTCAATTATGTGTTATGTTTATACCTTTTCCTATGGTTATTCTGGATTTGGACTAATATACATTCTAAGGAAATCTTATTAGGTAAACCTTTTCATATGGTGTCACTGTAGAGTAGGAGACGAGTAAGGAATGGAGCTTCTGTACTTCGAGCTGGATTTTCATTAATGCAAGGTGAGGTAGTTCCTATCCTTGAAGTTTCTGGATTAGTTATTGATGATGTTGTGGATTATTGTTTGGATATTTTGATTTGATTTGAGGAGGAGCAGTAGCTTGATGGAGATTGGATTTGAGGTTGCAGCTTTGGAGGATTTGGGTGCCATGCAGCTTCGGCAGAGGAAAAGGAGAGTCTCGGCATGGTTCTGTATTAACTGAATGTAGCTTTTCCTATGTTTTGACGTCTTGGCTGTAAGTTAGTTGAGATTTGTGTGCTGCATGTTAAACTGGAGGATAAGGTTGTTAGTTACTGCTTTGGTAATTTGGGAGTTTGGTCTCGGTGGTGAAGAGTCTTGGAGTTATGTTGTATGACTAATGTTTGATATCAACTAATCAGATAACAATGTGAAATAAGACTTCTAACGATGAAGCCGATAATGTCAAGAGTTTATTCGATGTGCAAGGTGAATGACGTGCAATTTATATGTGAACAGAGAGACAACAGATGGAGAACACAAAATTCTGGGGTGATGGCTCATGGTGGGCGGAATGGAGTTGACTACTACGGTGTTCTCGATTCAGTGGTGGAACTCGTTTATGGGCAAGGCATGACAGTGCACCTCTTCAAGTGTAGATAGTTTGATACTAGCAGCCTGCAGATCATGATGATCGATCAGTACGGGATTTTATCAGTGAACACTGCTACAAGATGTTAAGAAGATGATCCGTTCGTTTTTGCCACATCGGTAAAACAAATGTTTTATCTTGATGACCTTGTTAAGGGTGACGCGTGGAAAGTAGTCAGCCTTGTGCACCCTTGAAACATTTATCGGGTGGCTACACTTGGAGAGGCCGAAGATGTTGCGTATCAAGAGCCCAGCACAATAGGTACTCCTGACTTCTCTACAATTCGCCTTAATAAATTTAAAGCGGGTCGTTCGTTTCGAATTCGTGATTTAGACATAAGGCTTATTGATGTTGATTCAAATCAAGAAACAGACGAAGACTCTTATGATGAGAAAATGCATAGATTGCCAGAAATTAATTCTGACACCAAAGAAGACTCATCGGATAATTCCGATTATGAGCATTCTTAGTTTGAATTTGTAATACAAATTGATGTGTGCTTTATATGCTACAAGTTGTCACTACCAGAAAAAAGAGTATAGCCGACGAAATATCTAAAAACAGGCCGACGAAATTTTTTTTCGTCGGCTAAAGTGGACTTTAGCCGACGAATTTTTTTTTCGTCGGCTATAGTTAAATTTTAGCCGACAAAAAAAAATTTTGTCGGCTAAAATGCTTTTTTCGTAGGCAATAATATGTGAACTTTAGCTGACGAAATTTGAAAAGTTTAGCCGACGAAATTAGGGTATTTCGTCGGCTAAAGTAACTTTTAGTTATAAAATTGTACTACGGATATTTCGGTGTCCGATTGACTATTGTGATACCAATCTGGTAGCAGAACGGCCGTAGGAGTAAAACTCATGGCTAAACCATGACATATAGGCTTTTTTGGCCATCCGAGTTCGTTTAAGGCTTCATAATGAAGTTTTTCTAAACACTTAATACACGAAAATGTCCATATCTACACCTATATGAGGTATTTTGGCCGAACCTTCAACACAACAAACACTCACCATAATGAGACGCAACTGTCCATCTAAAAATTTTGAGACATTTACCCCTCCATGATAGGCCTCCCCATATAGATAAATAATGGTAAATAGTAGGCATGTTGTGATTCCGGTCATCAAAATTCACAAACAAAAATACGACCGTCAGATATCATCAATATGTTGAAATATATCTCTTGTAAAAAATTCAACTTTATCTGATAAATTTAAGGACTTCATCTAGACGGTCAATCTCGTAAGTCAAACCTCTATATTGTATTGACTGCAACTATCGGCACCGAGACTTTACCGGAATTACGTGATTTTTCAACCGTAGGCGTATTTCACCATTCCGGTCATATCTTATTTCACGACTTTTTTGCGTTTGAAGTTTCTACGTACAGTTTGTTTTAGAAACGAAACATTTACTTAAAGCTTAGTAAACAAGTTATACAACATTAGTACGCATGTTGTGATTCCGATGATCAAAGTTGAGAAACAAAATTCTGACCGTCAGATATGATCATCATGTTGAAATATGTATATAGGAAAAAATTTAACTTAATCTGACAAAGTTAAGGGCTCGATCCTTACGGTCAATCACGTAAGTCAAACCCCTTAATGCACGGAAACGGTTATTTGACCGTCTAAATTACGTATTTTGCCCGGACCTTCAACTGAAAATAGTTTCAAATCGATGAGACGCAACCAGTGGTATAAAAATTTTATGAAAAATAACTACCGGAGATAGGGCTACCTCTAGGGAGAAAGAATGAAAAATTGAGTTAACCGCAATTATCGGTACCGAGACTTTACCGGAATTACGTGATTTTTCAACTATAGACGTATTTCACCATTCTGGTCATATCTTATTTCACGACTTTTTTTCGTTTGAAGTTTCTACGTATAGGGTTTAGGGTTTTAGTCGACGAAATTAGGGTAATTCGTCGGCTAAAGTTAAATAAATAAATAAAATAAATAACTATAGCCAACGAAATTAGGGTAATTCGTCGGCTAAGGTTAAATTAATAAATAAATAACTATAGCCGACGAAATTAGGGTATTTCGTCGGCTAAGGTTAAATTAATAAATAAATAACTATAGCCGACGAAATTAGAGTATTTCGTCGGCTAAAGTTAATTAAAAATTCAAATTTCATCGGCTAAAGTTCAAAATTTTCTATATCTTTCATTTTTCTCCTCCTCCTCTTCATCTTCCCTCCTCCTCCTCCTCTTCATCCTCCCTCTCCTAACTTTCTCCTCCTCCTCCTCTTCCTCTTCATCTTCCTTCCTCCTCCTCCCTCTCCTAACCTTCTCCTCCTCCTCCTTCAAATCCCTCCTCCTCCTACTTCTCTAAATGCTTCTCCTCCTCCTTCCTCTCCTCTTCTCCTCCTCCTCTCCCTCTCCTAAACTTCTCCTCCTCCTTACTCCTTCTTCGGTGTAAAAACGAAAAAGAAGTAAAAATTTTAATCAAAAATACAATAAATTAAAAAAGAAAAAAATATGAAAAAAAAAAAACTATAGCCGACGAAATACCCTAAAATTCGTCGGCTAAAGTTTTAAAAAAAAAATAATTACATAAAAAATAATAATAACTTTAGCCGACGAATTTTAATAAAATTCGTCGGCTAAAGTTAAATTAAATAAATAAAAATAATAGCTATAGCCGACGAATTTTAATAAAATTCGTCGGCTAAAATTAAAAAAAAATAATAATAACTATAGCCGACGAAATACCCCAAAAATCGTCGGCTAAAGTTAAATAAATAAATAAAAATAATAGCTATAGCCGACGAATTTTAATAAATTTCGTCGGCTAAAGTCCAGAAATTAAGCGACGAAAAATTTATTCGTCAGCTAAATAAATGACTTTAGCCGACGATGAACAGTAATTTCGTCGGCTATAGTGTTGGTCGACGGATTTTGCCCGACGACTTCTTAGCCGACGAAATGTAAGGTTTAGCCGACGAAAAAATTTCGTCGGCTAAAGTGGTTGTTCTGGTAGTGTGTTGAATTCATAATTTTGTTTAATTTTGGTGATATATGAACAGGAAATTGGTTTGGTTTACATTAAACAACCTGTTTTTTTTATATATTTTTCAGTTTTTGCCGACGAATTATATCATTTTTCGTTGGCTAAAACTATCTTAGCCAACGAAATAAGATGTATTTCATCGGCTAAAACTATCTTGGCCGACGAATACCCTAATATGTCGTCAGCTAAACCATAAACCCTATACTATAGCCGACGAATACCCTAATTTTTCGTTTTATGCTACGTTCTTAACATGTTTTTACCCTCATTTATGCTTTGTTTATCCATTATTTGATTAGTATTAGTAGATATTTAGCATAAGGGATTATTTGTAGAACATTGGCTAAAACATGTGTAAAATAGATAAAGTATGTGCAATATCGTTAAAAGCTGAAATTGGAAGTGTTCGTGATTTTCTTAAGTTTCTGTAAACCGATACATTGTCACTACTTGATTATATCTTTTGAATGTGTAGGTGACATGTATGTGGACATAACAAAACAAGAATCGTGAGGATCGGACTTATGGAAGGTAGCAAAAGAAGCATGGAAAGACAAGAGGCCAAAAGCATGAATTCGGAACAGAAACAGAGGATTTCCAGAAACCATAACTCAACTTCAAAGATTTCCCTAGGACGATCCAGGAGTAACTAGGGAACGTGCCATATATGGATGGAAAGCTGTGGATGTCTAGTTTCTAAATCTTTTGGAATCGCAGAAATCCAAGGTCTGAGGAAGGAGTTATGCCGGAAACAATGGCCGGAGGTCAGTCTGCTGGAAACAGGACAGAATTTGCTGAAGTTGTCTACCGAGTTCGTGAGTGTGTTTCTTCACCAAAATCCTTCCCAAGCATGCCAAATGATTGATGAAGAGCTTAATGATGATATGGGAAGTTGTTTAGAAGAAGAAGAATCGAAAAAATCACCAAGGAGAAGCCGAAAATAACAACTACGAAAGTTATCCCGGTCAAAACAGGATAACTTGTTCTACCGAGATTATGGAAGCCTTGCGGCTGTCCTAGGAGTCCATGAGCATGAAAGAGAGCCCAATGCCGATCCACACACATGAAGAAGAGTCCATGAATTCAGAAAAAGAAGTTTTTAAACTATTTTCCAAGTCAGCAAATTAAAGAGAAGGAAGACAAATCCAACAAGGAAAGGAGAGAAACCTACCCGGTTTGGAACACAAGGGGCTGCCGATTTTCATTAGGTTTCTTTAGGGTTTTGTCTCTATAAATACACATGTAACACAGTAGAAAAGGGGTCCTCAATTTTGTGAAAACCTTAGCTAGCCAACTCTACCAAAAATCCTCAATACAGCCGAAGCACAAAGCTGCCGCCGCCGATCACCCGTTGCAGCCGCCAACCACCTTATTGCCCTATCCGACCCTTTAGGTAGGATTTGGCATGGATTCCTCCAAGCTTTTGTGTAATTTTACTGTATTTTATTCGATGATTTATATATTTTGGTGTTTGGGTTTATGGTTTTGTGTTATGAACACGTTTGCTTGTCTTTCTTTGTGATCTACTTATGAACTTGTTCATTAGCATAACATTTAGAATGCATGCTAGGTTTTGGATTTAGAATAGGTTGTGTATGTTTATGTTATTTACTGTTTTCTAATTGATTAATCCTCACCTGAACACGTAATCGAACTCTAGGTTAGCTTGAATCCGGACAAGTTAGCTATTAGGGGGGAGTTTCATATGCCGTAGTGTTCTAAGGGTTGAGATCAGGCGATTGTAGGTCTTGATTCTTAGTCACTACCAAGGGTTGCTAGGGTGAGTGATTTGCATGATGAATAGGATGAGTGACGCCATACCTAGGACCATGTTTCCAATGACTCTCGTTCGATCAGTGTATTTTGTCTTAATGTCAGGCGATTGTAGGCATTAAACAGGATGACACATATACAAACTTAGTGTCAGGCGATTGTAGGCACTAAGTTTACATGAGAAGTCTAAATAGTTGGAATTAATTAGAATTCAAGAAAACATATTTCATTGCATCTTGTTCTTGTTTAAAACTTATGTGTTTTCTATTTGGTGTTAGTTATGTTTTGTGTTTAACAAAATTGATCGACCAATGTAAATATTAGATTTAGATTTAGGACTTTAAAATTCACCATAAAATCCCCATCATAATTCGGTAAATATGTGAATACTTTGTAAATAATTTAATTCTTTTTGTTCATAAATTTCGATACCATGTCTATATTTTATGGATTGTATGTGTGTATGTGTTTTATACTTGTATAGTTGTGACAGAATTGTACTTGTATGTTTATTTTACATTTGTGAATGTTACTAACTTGTTTTGATGTAGATATAATCCTTCCCTAGTGTCCCCGGCTAGAACGATACCATACTTACTAATACTACACGATAGGGTTTTAAATTGCACAAGTCAACTCTTGGCCTCGTCAATGTCGCCGCCTCTTCTCTACCTTCCGCGGTTGATACCAGCATTAGCTGCAGTCGTTGACTAAGGGGAGCCGATTTATCCACTGCCCCCGCAGGTGACCCCATCAACGGCGTACTAGTTCGTGCCTTTTGGTACGAATCTTATTTCTACGAGGGTAACATCATCGATGACAGAGTCGGAATCCGTCTCGTCCTCCCCAACACCCTCAGGAAATGAAATATAAATAATTTGTTTTCTTATAATGTCATAATAAGAATAATTTATTAATAATCAATTTGTGATAGGCACTGTCAGAGCCAAGCCGACAAGGAAGAAGAGAGACCCCATTACAGGGAATGCTCTCGAGAAGACCGTGAGTAGCTCGGGATGGATCGTCATCGATACTGATGGGGATGACAACGTAATATCGGGCGGGAAGACGATGATGTACTCCGGCCGCGTGGGAGCGCTCATTAGGGATAGAGTCTCAATGTTGTGGTCAGACTGGAGCGAGGTCCCATAGGAGGTTAAGGACATGGTCCACAACGCAATGTCTGTAAGTTTAAAAAATTCACAATTAATATTATGTATTTTATTGTTGATTTATGAAAAACTAAACTAATAAACGTTTTAATGCAGGTGTGGTTTGACGTTCCTTAACACCTAAGAAACACCTATGCGGACGTTGTGCATGGGGGGAGGTACGTTGGAAAGTTAATGATCAAAGAAAATTATATGTGTAATTAATAATATTTATAATTTTTTTGTGGTATCTGTAGGTACAAGAAGTGGAAAAATGAGTTGTGTTGGCTTCTGATTTCAGAATTCAATAACCCTCATAAACAGATAATTACAAAAATCTTATATTGTTATTAATTAGTTCGTTTTAATATATATATATATATATATATTAGGTGGTGCTATTAACACACCCCATCTATTTTTCAACCAATCATGAAACAAAATTTAGTGACAAACTTGTAAATGAAAATAAACTATGTGGATAGAAAAAAAGATGAGATGTGTTAATAGCAACACCCTATATATTTGACTAAATTTTTGGAGACCTACAGGCAGTGGGTTCCCGGTTGTAGAGGTCTCATTCATGATAGATTAGATGTCCTGTTGTCCAACAAATAAGATTTTTTTTTAAAAAAAAATTGGAGACCTAAAGCACAAGCTTGTTGTGCTTCCCCAGAGCCGGATTGCATAATTTGGTTTAAGCAAACCTCTGGTCTAACATGATTAACTTTTGGTTATTGTGATGGCCAAACAAAACAAGGGGCTTGATTCATACATAATGAACACCGTACTTTTGTTCATATTGTTAATGAAGAATGCTTTTGTATTGACGTAAGCTGAGTATTGGGGAGGAACCAAAATGGTTCTTTAGAGGAAGTACTTTTGCGTGTTTATAGGAACCAAAATGGTTTAACCTAGGCCTCATTATGCGTCGGGTTAGAGCCGATCTGACCATAAATTTTAGGGATTAGGATAAGATAGGGTAGGGCTCGGTTAAAGTCAACAAAATTTAAGATCGGGTAAGGTAAGACCGATGCTTGAATATGTAAACCCTAGCCCGCCCTAGTGACCCATTTCGTTAGGGCTAATAGGGTCGGGTAGGGCCGACCCTTTAAATATGGCTAACAGGGCCAGATGGGCTTGCTATTTTTTCTCACAATTTAGCTTTAGAATTATATGTAATGAACCTTATTTTTTAGGTTATATTTAACATGCATACACGTTATATTTAATTTAAGACATCTATCTATAAACTAAGTGGTTATACTCATATATCTCATGAACTAATGCTCTAAATCATCAAAATATAATCGTTAATCAACAAAACAAAAGAAAATCAAAGAAACAAAGCTAGCAAATCAACTACAAAAGAGAAGATTAGTTGTATTGTATCTAAAAAATAAGAAACATATTAAAAAAATATAAAAATAAGAAATTATTATTTGCTCAACCCTAAGGTCATTAGAGTAGGGTCGGGTTTCATTTGTTCAACCCTTACCCTACCTTACTCGAGAAGAGCTAGGATACGCTCGCTCTAATGGAGGACCGGGTAAGGCTTCGGCTTTAGAGGGTAGGACGAGTTTTAAGGCCGGTTAAGGTCAAAATGTCAAATGATGAGTCCTACTTCAACCCAAGGAAAACATCCATATTAAGTTATTAACTATCACTTAAACTATATCATCTGTAATAAACATTTACTAATTCGTATGCATGCTTCTTGTGCTCCCGTGCTTACTTACCATATAACTTAATTTACCTTAATTTATCCCTTCAAGACTCACATGCATTGTTCTTTTTTATCTCACTACCAAAACTTTAATCTTACACAGAGCTTTAATTAAAGTTTCAAATGTTAACTTGTACTAATAAGATTCTTGATTCTTTTTATATGTTTTTGTTAGTGGATTGCTAAACCCTTTATAAACCCTAAAATGTTCTGAGTTTCTGTTATTTTGAGGGCAGCAAAGGAGACGATCTGACTCGAGTACGAGCGTCAGCGATCGAAACTGTTGAGTAGCTTGCTAAAACGCCTGAATTTAAACAGTGACGTGAATTTGAAGGTAAGGCAGAAGAGGTGGGACGGTGGGGAGATGATTGTGAATTTTGAAACTGACACTTGAGGTTGAGGGTCTCTGCTTAAATATATGATGCTATAACCATAACGACGTGGTTTGGTCAGGTCTACTACTTTTTGATCAGATGTATAGTCGGGTTTTTTCACCTGAAAATGCTTACCTAGACTTAAGCCTAGTGCCAAGCGGATTTAAGTATCAGCCAGTAAGGCGAAACCTTATCTAGCATACGATGATCAACTTTAATTTGGTTAGTGCTTGCATGTGCTTGGCCAAACAAAACCAAGGGCTTGGTTCATACATGAACTGATGAACATTGTCTTGCTCTCCGGCCAGTTAAATGAGCCTCGTAGTTTTTGTTGAGGAGGCGATCTTTTAGCATTGTATATGAGTGCGATACTCTTTGTTTATAGTGTTATCGGAGAGGGTTTGCAACGAGAGCTAGATTATAATGAACTTCATCAAACCTGACTGTTGAGATCGATGATACAAATCTAATCAAATTGAACACACACCCCCTTTGTACTGTTAACTAGCAGCCAAAATTATTCTTCACTTCAACAGTGCATGGCCTAAATCGCAAGAGTCTGATAGGGTTTAATTGGATTAATAGTGGAACAAGAAAGCACGCCTTTGTATTGACGTAAGCTGTTAGTATGGGGTGAGGAACCAAAATGGTTCTTAATAGCAAGCACTTTTTTATGTGTGATTATTTATAGAACATTCATCATATTAAACTATCTCATCTGTAATTAATAAACATTTACTTCATATGCTGCTATGCATGCTTCTGTGCTCCCGTGCTTACATACCATGGCCCTTTATTTACCATGATTCTATCACTTCAAGATACACATTCTTCTTCTTTGTCTTATTACCAAAACTTTTTACACCTTTGAGTTTTGAAATTCCAAATGTTTGTACTAAGATTTTTGATTCTTTTTATGTTTTTTTTGTTAGTGGATTCCTAAAACCACTTTCCTTATAGACTCTAAAATGTAATAATATGGAGCAACACATTATTTAGTGTACCTTAGAATACACTTCATCAAATGCTATAAGTGCAGTAGAGGTGGAACTCATTGCTCAAGACAAAAAAGAAAGCAAAGCAAAACAAAAACAAATTTTATAGTGGCAACAAATTTTAATTGATTTAACTAGGTACAACTATCAAAATTACACCAATCTTTCATTGAATAAGTTGTATTATGAGCCATCATAACAGTATGCAAACACGTACGTACAATCGCTCTGTGAATAACAAATTCAAAATTTTCTCTCAGAAACAATACTAGCCCCCACCCAAGACCATCCCAATCGTAGTTCTCTAAATTTTGGTTCTGCAGTTGTGAACCATACATCATACTCGAAGTTACTTGCCCTACACGCATGCATCAACACTCAGAAGACATGTTCTGCCTGAAAGATATGGATAAATCATAAAAGAAGTCTCTACTTGAGGCTCAGTTTCTTGCCTAGCGGAAATATGGATTGTGAATCATGCGTTTTGAATCGGAAGCATGCTTTTAGAATGATATGCAAGCTTAATTAGCTGAGTTCCTTTAGTTCAAAGCCATCCTTTGTTTCTGTACCTCTGATGGTACCTTCACATCAGTTGCCAATCCAATAGCTTGGAGCAATCTTACAACATACCAAGTCATATCAAGCTGCCACCAATCCAGACCATGTCTAGCCGAGTACTCAAAAGCATGGTGATTATTATGCCATCCCTCTCCAAATGCTAGTAATGCCACCCACCTGAACAAAATGAGATTTCTTGGCATCACCCATATGCTACAGGCAATTCAGCCCCAAAATATTCTTTAAGTGACAATTATGCATGCTATGTTGTTGGATTGTTAATGTGGATGGACCGTACATTTAGTTCAAGGTTCTACATGAACAAGTTACAAGCATACAAATCACAAGTGCATATATAAAGGAGTTGAGGTAGAGTAGAAGCAATACCAATTGTTCCTAGACAAGTCACCAGTATTCCATGCTTGCTCTCCCCAAACATGGCAAGCGGAGTTTACCAGCCAAGTAATGTGGTACACCCAAACAATCCTCACACCCTGCAAGAGTAATTTTGTAACACATAAATGTCTTAAGACTGTACTATATTATTAAGGGTACCCTTCAGCAAAACATAATTGAATTGCCATCACCCTCACCATTCCCCAAACAATGAAGGGGAACCCTCCCATTGCATATAGTAGAGCACCAAGAGCGATTGGGTGAGCGATGTATGTTGCCTTTAGGAACTGATAGAAGGGCTGCTTCTGTAAATCCCCAACATTATCTAGGCCTCCACACTGCAAATTTCACATTAACAAACAGTTCATAAGAAAACATAATACTGAATAAATATGTATTTGTACCACATTTGATGCTAAGAACAAATTGGCAGAGAATTCCATACCCTTTCAGTCACAGAATCGGTATCAAAGAGCCAACTCATGTGACTATACCAGAATCCTTCAATCGGGCTATGTGGGTCTTTTTCAGAATCACAAAACTGGTGGTGGTATCTATGTGTACACACCCAATCAATTGGGCTCCCCTACAAACCCAGAAGTTCAAACACTTACAAAAATACTATTAAAGATCCAAATAAATACAGGCTATTTCAAAATTTAAATCCCTCCCACAATGAAATTCAAAATGGCACCCACCTGAAGTGCTTGAGCTCCACAGTAGGCAAACAAGTACTCAAGCCACTTGGGAAGCTTGAAACTTCTGTGTGAAAGGTTCCTATGATAAGAAAGAGTGATACCAAATAGACCAGTCACAACATAAAGTGAGGCAGCCACCCATAAAGCTCCCCAATTGAATTGAAAAGGTGCCAAAAGACTCAGAACATGCATTCCCACCACAACACCAGCTGTGGCCAAGTCCATTGTGCTCCATTTTCTCCCCTTAAACAGATGTCTAGGCCTCTTCACAATCACATCAGATAACAAAATCCTGTTGTACTTTCCTTCCTCTGTTTCTGGCTCTGGTTCTGCGGATTCTGCCAAAGCTGCATTTGTGGTTATTGAAGGTACTGTTAAACTAGAATTGGTGAAAAGCTTTGTGCTTGATAAGCATTTGTTGGGTTCTGATTGTTTTGAACTGCAATGAGCAAAGTTGAGAACTTTGGAGCTCTGAGGAAGTGGCCGGAGACCAAGAACTGGGCTCCCTGGCCGGAGAAATGAGCGGTGGAGATTGAAATAATGGTGGGTTTTGGGATTGGAGGGTGGTGATGTGATCAAACCCATTGAAGAGAAGGTTTGTAGGTGTTTGTTAGTTGATATAGAATTGAGTTATATACAAAACTAGCACAGAAAGTTTGAAACAAAAACAAAAACAAAAACAAAAATTTTGAAACTTCGATGAATTTGGTTGGGGGTTTTGGTGGGGTAGAGACTTTTGATATTTTGTGGCGGAGTCAGCTTGCTTAGATTTCGTTCAAAAGTCTACCATTAGAGAGAAAAAAGACATGAGGGATTGGATTGGGTTTGTGGGTTTGGGTTTGGTTTTGGTTTTTTGGGTTTCAAAGATTGTGAGGCTGTACAGAAACCATTTATCCTCTCTAAAGATTTTTCTTTTCTTGGATTCTAGTCTGATATTTGTGTCTGTGATTGCTTTGGCTTCTCATCTGTCATTTTCTTCATCTAAAGATCTCTATTTGACTCAACAGTACTCTTTGCCTAGCTGATGAATTAAACTTCATTTGATTCTTGCCTAGCTGATGAATTACTCTTTCTCATCTTCTTTGTTCTTGGCAGAGAACACTACTAAAGTGTGATTCATGGCAGCAACGAACGGGTCAATCTTTGCGTCCTCAACTAAACCATTTCAGACCACACCGTCTATTTTCAGCAGCAAAGCAACACCAGCTTCAAACACTCTTGGTTGGTTTCTCCTCAATCTCTGTTAGTACTTTAAATTATTGTTTTTATATTTGCTTGTGATTATTTTATGGATACGTGTCCAAGCTTATGATATGTGATTCGTTGGAGATTTAGAACCAAATGCATGATTGAAGTCTCGTTTTGTACACGCTTCGATTGTTAATTTGTTACTCATAATAATTTATCTCATACAAGTCAATTTTTAATTTGTTAAAGAGATAAGGATTTGCTGTTAACCTTATCCCATTTTCTTAGGTTTGGATGCCACTATAAATTTTTCTAGGTTGTTGCTGCTACTTGAGTTTCCAATTTCCTTGATTTGCTATAGAGTTGAGTTAATTGAGCAGGTGTTGTTTATTGATTTCGTTTTTTGGGTACTTCTCTGATTCTTGACTCTATTCTATGATTTTATTGAATACTGTTGATAATTTCCAATTCCATGTTTTGCATAAATAATTTCATCTGATCAGATTGTAGCTGTGAAGGAGATTAACCGTGTGGTCATTCCTCAAATGCACAACACTAGTAGAATGTAATGCAGGTAGCAATTTTAAGGGCTCTTCATTGCCACAGTCTCCTCTAAAATGGAAGAACGTTAAAAGCACTGGGAAAGTTTGTGCTGCTGCAACAGCTGTTGCAACAACTCCAGTCGAGGAAGCCAAAGAGTGAGTCTTCCCATGCCTCTTACTGCAATTATATCAGATTCATTCTTTGAAATATAAATATAAGGAAATGAAACATCATCTGCGATTGAATTGAACATATTTTAGACCATCGCAGATTGGATTCATGTTTCTGTCAAAATATGAAGTTGTGTTGTGATCATGTAATGTCATTGAACATTCAACTTCTTAAAAGGCCCACTTCCCTCATGGGCCATGTTTGAACTTGGGAGGGCCCCTGTGTATTGGAAAACTATAAACCCTGTTGACATAGATCTCATGTGAGTTTGGCCTAGTGGATGAGGCTGGGTCCATCGTATTGGGCAAATGTTTCAGTGATACTCCTGGTAGTAAGGAGGTCACTGGTTCAATCATCCGCATATGTAAAGAATCTGCATGTGGAGAGCCAAAGCTTAATCTCTCTATGGCTCGGAATGGTAGCTCACTCTAGACTAGGGGTGGGCGCGGTGCGGTGCAATGCGGTTTAAGGCCAAAACCGCAGTGCAGACTGCATTTTCGGTTTTCTAATTTTACAAACTGCAACTGCATTTAAATAATGTAAACTGCATTTTTGGTTAAACTGCATTTTCGGTGCGGTTCGGTGCGGTTTGCTTTAAACCGCATTAAATAGTTAAACGGAACATTCAACATGAAATATTGTCCTGCAAAAGTTTCAAGCTTAGCACCACTATTAATACGGGTAATGGTTTAATAAAGAAACTAGTCTATTGAACAAGATTTCTATTCATGATATACTGTCCTTGCATTACAAAGATACTTCAACAAAACAAAGGGCAACTCCCTTATAAGCACAAATGAGTATCATAATCTCATGAGGATTCCCATTTGTGTGAAACTTTTGCATGATAAGATAAACCTTCAAAATAAAATTAACAATGGCAACCAGTCTCTTGCATGATAAGTTAAACTTCTTTATATGACTGCATATAGAATTGGATAACATGTCTGAGATTATAACATGACTGTATATATGTATCTTCTAATCGGTTCGGTGGGTTTATATCGGTGGGTTTTATAACCGGAACCGCAACTGCACCGTTTGAAAACGGTGCGGTGCGGTGTATGAGCAAAACGACGTCGGTTTGCCTAACTTCGGTTAAATTCGGTTATTAATTCGGTGTGATGCGGGGGGTGACTGCATTTCGGGCTCAAAGTGCCCACCCCTACTCTAGACTACCGTAGATCTCATTGTGCCACCCACCAAAGAAAACAAAAAACAAACAAAGTTTGTTAATTTTGCTTGCCCTTCTCAAAGACTACATGAGAAAGAGTGTTTGTGTCCCTAATTGTTGGTGTGGAAAAATTCGTAGAGAGAATCATCTCCCCAACTTACTTTGACTGGAATAAGAATGAAAGTTTCTTTTGTCTATAACGTGAAACGGGTTGGATACTTTTCTGGTGTTGGTATTTTTCTTGTTCCCCATCTCCGTTGAGACAAACCAGTGTCGCCCTTTTTATAATGGTGTGGACTCGGCAGTTACTTGATGTCATGTGTTTTACTTGCTAATTAAGTGCTTCATGGATCCACGACTCCACACACTATGAGTTCATGGAGAGCTCCCACTCCTATCTATGTGTCAACTACTTCCACTTTGTTTTGTCCATGACTTTTCTTCTCAGTCTCTCTGCTTTACATGTCCCGACCTGATAATATTTTATTTCTACCTCAACCCAATTGACCGCGACGTGATCCCTCAATGACATGATTATCCCCGAAAGGATTTACCACTATGAGATCACGCCTCAACTTCTATGATGCCACGATCTCTTTATATGTTCTTCCATGTTGGCTTTGACTACGTGCCCTTTTCATTTGATCCCTTCCACTTATGTTTCATTCCTCGTCATGAATCACCCGTGACATGATCCGTCCGCTACCAAATCCATTATGTTCACGGCCTACAATCAACACCTAGCTATCTACTCACGGCCCAATCCGCTCGCACACCTTTCATCCATAGCCTAATACATTCACGTCCAGGCGGGGACTTATACTACTTTAGGGTCTGATTAGGTTTGACCGTGACTAGATGACCATGAAAGGATCCTACTTCATGTACGAATTGTGCTTCATAAAGTAACACTCACTTATATCAAAACCCCATATCAAAAATATTTGCCCCACTACATGATTCATCCATAACCTAATTCATCCGTGATCAGATAACGTTCATTTACACATAGAAAACCGGGTGCTGAAAATATTTGCGCCCACACTAATCCGTGAGCTTTATGTTTATTTCTTTCTCACTTGTCCTAGCAGGGTACGCAAAATTTTTGAACTTGTTTTTTCTTATCTTTTTTGATAACTTCTTGAGTTACACATTTTCAGCACCCTCTTTTAACAGCATTGTTTTTTGTCTTCGCCTCACTTATGTTTTGAGTCTTGAGGGATTAGTACAATGCTCAAATGTTTGGAGTCTGTCTTGGCTCCTTGTGCTGCATTTTGGGCTCTGGATCTTTGAAAGTTCTCCCACATTTCAGTTTCTATATTTTCTTTTTTCAACAGCATATTAGCTTCCTCTTGATCTCACGTGTGATATGAGCCATGAGGGATTTGTAACAATGCTCAAATGGATGATTTGGAGTCTGTCTTGGCTCCTTGTGCTGCATTTTGGGCTCTGGAGCTTCGAAAGTTCTCCCACATTTCAATTTATATATTTTCTTTTTTTTCAACAGCATATTAGCTTCCTCTTGATCTCACTTGTGATATGAGCCTTGAGGGATTTGTAACAATGCTGAAATGGATGATTTGGAGTCTGTCTTAGCTCCTTGTGCTGCATTTTGGGCTCTGGAGCTTCGAAAGTTCTCCCACATTTTAGTTTGAATTTCTTTCTTCACCAGCATAGTTGCAACCTCTTGATCTGACTCATGATTATGAGCTACGCGGGATTTGTAACAATGCTCGAATGGATGATTTGGAGTCTGTCTTGGTTTTTTGTGCTACTTTCTGGGCCTTGGAGCTTTGAAAATTCTCACGTGTCAATTTTAGTTTTCTTTCTACAACAGCTTGTTTTTCCACTTGATTTCACTAATGATTCTTGAGTGCTTAAATTTGGAGTCGGTTCTGGATCCTTCTTAGTGTTTTTTTCCTTTTGTTTTGGAGCAATTTTCAGTTATGTCCAGACCCGTACCTGAATAGAGTCTCAAGAGTCGATGGACTCAGGGCCCCAAACCTTTAAGGAGCCAAAATTTTATTTTCCCAAATCACATTAGTTTAGTAAAAAATAAACATTATATTACAATCATTAGTTATTATTTTAGAAAAAATGAGTAGTGTAAGTAAGTATAAAAAAATTCTAATGTTTTATGTTGTTAGATTTTGAGTTTATAGCTTTAGTTCATGAATTTTTTAAAAAGAGAATAAATTTGAATGAATATTATAGTTTAAGGGTCCAGTTTTAAAAGTTCGACTCAGGTCTGAAAATCTGAAGTCCGGACCTGGTTATGTCATCCATGTTTCTTTGCTTTAGAGCTTCAAAACTCGTTTCTTTGTAAAGCTAAAATCTAAAGTTAACATGTTTTACGATAGGAAGCACCATTACCATGGATCAGCGATTCAGCATACTATGTAGCACTGTAACTATCTGAATCATTTGTTCTTCTACTCTTCAAATCACAGTTCGGATGGATTACTAATGATTTTGCAACAGTTAAGTCACAGTTGAATTCCTTTACCTGGATGTATACTCCACAGGAGGTTTTAATCAGCCTATAATATGTGGTGGTGAGCCAAGGGTAATGCTTAGGAAAAGTCGAGGCAAGGCTGATTTCCCAATATATTCAATCCAGATTTGCATTCCGAAGCATGGTTAGTAGTGTTGAGTTTATTTCATCTTTCATTTCTTAGCCATATAGTTTTGTTTGCTGACACTGCTCATATTCTCCAGCTCTGAACTTGATTTTTTCATTTACAAATGGAGATGAATGGGATGGTCCTTACAGACTACAATTTCAAGTTCCCAAGGCTTTCAAAAACAAACCAATTGAATTCTTCAATGAGGTAAAAGGACATTCAGTCAATGTTTTCAAGCTATTATCTTCAAACTGCGTATTGTATGCTTGCCAATGCCAAGCTCTTGTTTTGGAGGAAACAATTTCAAATTTTGAATCAGTGGATATATGAATCACCTATTACCTTTCAGAGTAGAGTAGAAACTTGGAAATTTATCATAGTGAGTGATTCTGAAACACATACAGTAGACACGTAAGTGTTTAGAATTCTCAAAAGAGTGTCTATGGCAGGGACTAGCTGAAGAGCTGAGTAAAGATGGTGCTTGCGAAAGAGCAATCTTCCCTGATTCAAGCATTGTAGTGAATAGATGTTCCATCATGGGGAACTTGACAGTTGGAGTAAGCAAATTCTTCATTTTCACAACTATGTATCCATCCCTGTAATCCTGTTGTTAACCGAAATGTCAATGCAGGGTGACCGTTGCAACCTTAATCTCGTACCTGGATGCACAGATCCCAGCTCACCATTCTATGACCCGAATGCCAATGTAGATGACGGAACATGCCCCATTGATCTGGATGCATAATTGCACTTCTCATTCAGTACCTTCCCCATCTCAGTCGTAAATATGTCACGGTGTTTTTAAGTGTATGGTGTATTTACTGAAGAGTATAGTGGAAAGCTACTGAGAATGTTAGCACTAAATCATAGATTTTTACAAGGACTACCAGCCATATATGCAAATCTCATGTGTGCTTATTTAAGGTAGCATTGTTTCAGTTTCAGGTGCACATATATACATGAGTTTATAGTTCCATATCAACTGTTTTCATCGCACTGTAGGATTTTTGTAAGACGCCAATAAAAAATAGCACAGTAGGATTTTTGTAAGACGCCAATAAAAAATAATATAAAAAGTAGGTTCCACCGAGATTTGAACTCGGGTTACCAGATTCAGAGTCTGATGTCCTAACCGCTAGACCATGGAACCGTTTTCGAACAATTCGATGCGTCCATTTATTATATATAAAGGGAAGCATGTTTTTTCCTCTTACAACACGCGGACGGATTTACTTCTCTTATTTTTACAAGTCAGTCATTCTGTTATTAAATTGACTGTTTATTCTCAGTTTTAATATAATTACAGTTCTGCCACTGTTTTTATTTTTTCATAAGTTATTTGTTTTTATTTTTTTTTAAATTGAATTGCATGAAAAAAAAACGATATGTTTAAAAACAATAATATTAATGATAATGATAATATTCATAATACTAATAATAATATAAAATAAATTGAGTCACTCTAAAGCTAAATAATTGTATTGATCAATATATATTAATTGTTCAAGGTTTAAATCACTTCCATAACTTTTTTAAAATAATAGATTTAGCGGTGCATGTGAGTGTTCATAATACTATTTAAAAAGTACATTTATCAATGTTGATATGTAAGTGTTGGTATGTGGATTTATCTAGGTTAGGTTTTAGGTTTTAGGTTTATGACGTCAATTAATTTTGTTGAAGTGCGTTATTGTAGGTTCGATTAATTATTGTGAAATTTCGGTAGTTCGATCAATTTCATGCAACAACTCTATGAAACGCTAATAAAAAGAACACAATTGATTAAGATAAAATTAACACCGAATTTATATTAACAACCAAGATGTCTGGAATTGCAAGTAAGAAACACTCATCAATACATGTCATAAGATGAAAATGATAAGCTGAATCAATAGGGAAATTAATTGATGATATTTATCGATAACTTACTACATGTAATTTAGAAATTTTTGTTGTTGATTATTGCTTAGTTTTCTTCCAAAATGAAATTTACATTTATGGTAAAACTGCACATAATTGATCAAATAACAAAAATTGTATAATAATTGAATCGAATAGCAAAAAATTGGATAATAATTATTGGAAACCGCCATTCTAATAATTTACATTTACACTTCTAATAATTCAATGATAAATTATTCAAAACTGCCCTTCTAATTCAAGCTCTCCCGCTAATTCAAGTACTCAATCGAGTAGACCAATGTTAAGAATTTTTGTTTTCTTCTACCACTATTAAGTATTATCATACTAAAGTGAAAATATATTAACCACGAGTCATTTCAAAAAGAAAAAATCAAATCAACTGCGCCTGACAAGGGCGGGCATCAATGCTAGTATATAAAACCCAAACTAACCGGAGCACTCTCCGAGATCCAAGTTGATTGATCAAGCAACCCAAAACAAAAGAGTTGTTTGATATTTGAACTTTTATGGACTGAAATTATCGTAATCATGGGATGGGTTTTAACATGGATCATTTGGTTGATGATTTGTTGAGAACTTTCTTATTAATGGTTTATTACACTTATTTTTTAATCATATTTTTCTATCATAACCGTTTAATTTTTAGGTATATAAATATATATATATATATATATATATATGAAGATCACTTCAACAAATTTTTAATCAAATTGGTGACTATTAAGAAATCGTACTAAATTAAATCAATGTACGATTCAAATCTTTTAAACATTAACTGTTATAGTCTATTGTTGATAATATATATTTATGAATGTTTTAACGATTTTTAATTTGGATGAAAATATGTATGGATGATCTACTAATATATATTTACAAGTTAGGCGATCCAGATGTGAAAATGCAATAAAAAGGGATGAAATGAAGAAGAACTCAACTAAATGATCCTCATTAGAACCACTCTCTCGAAATTGATATGAGATGTAGTTCTATTGCTTAGACCATCTCCAACAACTTCCCTAAATTCTTGATTCTCACAAATTTGGGAAAGATTTTGGGTGTTTTGTTCCAACAGATTTTTTATAATTTTTTCAGAAATAAGGATTGTGATGAGAGAGAAAACCAAATTTCTCATATTTGCAGCAAACTGTAAAAAAATTTTAAAAAAAATTTGGGGAATGAACATGAAATCTCTAAAATAGAGAATATGTTGGAGCTGGAGAAGAAAAATTGGTTGACGTATTGACTTTTGCTTTTTCATTATAGAGAAATTATAAAAAAGCTGTTAGAGATGGTCTTATATTGCATTTCATCGATCGGACTTATCATCAACTCTTTGAAATTAACGAGATCAACTTGAGTACTAAACGAGTTGACCACAAGCCGATACAACATTTCCTCTAGAGATCAAGAGAGAGTGATATGTGCTATATGCCACCTTTTCGAAACCAACCACGATCACTAACGGAGGCAAGGAATGGCTCATGTGAACAGTATGATACATGCCACTGTCATATTTCATTCTCCATTTGAAGGTGTTATATCAATGGTGTGCAGCTTAGCTGATCAAGAATCTACGTCCATCACATTGTTTGTTCAAGTTGATTGTTTGAACTAATACAAATCTCACAACAAGAAATTCATTAGTAGACGAAATTTGAGAAAAATAAAATCTTAAATCAGCCACGCACAACCCATATAGCCTCATTCAGAGCTCTATGAGACAACCTGATTGTTTCAAGGTACGTATTGAGATTAGAGGTTTCATGTCTTGCAAGAGGGCTAATTAAGATCAGATACATAATCCACCGTATTCTGTCTTAAACGTGATAGTTGCTGTTAATAGAACTAGTTAATCCCTTATGAATGCTTTTTCTTTGAGAAAATTAGATAAAAACCCAATTTATCAAGCCTCTATTCATAAACACCCACATGCATGTATTCTTTTATTTTACACCCAAAATCACTTATTATTATTTTTCTTTGTTTTTCAGTATGTCTAATTTACCCTTCTGATGTAGAAAAAGATGAATTATATTATTTCCTTACTCTTAGATTAAACTATTTCATCCATAATTTTTTCCTTGTTATAAATTTATATTGTTGGCTTCAATGTCTATATATATTCATTATCAAACTCCATATATTCGATTTTGTAAAAAGTTTGGATGCATGTTCATGTTCTCCTTAGTAGGTATTGTTCTTCTAAAAAGCATTTATAGATGTTTTTAAGCCTCTTTACGTACTGGCAAAATATCCAATTGTAAGGTACATGTTCTCTTGTTCTGTGATTAAATTTCTTATTCTCTTTAGATATATTATTATATCATTTCTCATTTTGATCGATTCTCATTTCTAATATATATATATATATATATATTAAGTAGGACATTATATTATAATAATAATATACCTAAAAAGTAGACCCAAAAGGGTTTAAGGGTTAGGGTATATGGTTATGGTATTAAGGGTTTAAGGGTTAGAGGTTAGGGTATAGATTTAGTGTTTAGGGTATAGATTTTTCCCTTTTACTTTAATCTTAATTTTATTATATTCTACCTAATATATAGATTAGAGAATTAATTCATTTTACTTAGATTTCCATAAAATAAAGAAAAATGCATGATTCTTGTGAATTGATTGAAAAATATTAGTTTTATAAGAATAATCACAATCAAGGTATTTAAAAGATAACATCAATTATGCTTATTTATTTATGTTTATGTATTATAATTAAATGATGACAATTGTGTAAATTTGAGAAAAAATAGGATATAATATGTATCATAATTGATATAATTTAGGTACCTATTAGTAAGGAATATTACATGAGTTTAATTTTAAAATACTATTTAAAATTGGGTGTATATCTAAATACCCCTTTTTCTTTTTTATCCAAGAAATATTCGTTCAAGTGTTGATGATGTTATTAAGTTGTTACTCTCTCTTGCTGGTTAAGATGATTTCACGAAAGCAGTATGTTATCTATACTCTTTTGACATTAACTCCAGAATCTCTCATCGAACTACCATCAACATTCAACTTTTGCCAACCTCGTGCCTACAACAAATGTGAAATGTGGGTAACGGGGTGGTGGTTGTAAAGAGTTTCAAAGACATGAATGTAGTGGTTGGACCTCGTGCCTACAACAAATGTGAAATGTGGGTAACGGGGTGGTGGTTGTAAAGAGTTTCAAAGACATGAATGTAGTGGTTGGAAAGGGCCTACATCAACCCCTACCAACCCCACACTCCCTCTATGAATTTGAGGCCTAAATTCTTGCATTTCTCTCATACTAGTATCCACTGTGTTCCTAATTGCTGCCGTCCGGACCCCGCCGTGTCCATCGTCGATGAAAGTATTTTTCCACCTCATTTGCCTCCCTGAAAAATGCCAAAACCTCACCCAGATATGAAACATGGTCAGTTGAGATCCATGACGGATTAGCTTTTTTTTAGGGAAAAAGAACAAATGTCAATTGATTAAAGATCATACAATTCAAGAGGTCAATCATGAATAGTTCAAAAACCATACAAATACATAGCTAACACTACATAAGAACTACATCTAATAATCGAAAAAACAAGTCTTCATACTGCGATCTAAAAAGGTGGACATTACAAACTATAAAGCAAATGAACCTTCTCACCCCTAACCAACCCTAAAATTCCTCACTATTTAGGCCTAAGACCCAATTAGAGTTTGAAATGGGTCTTTCATAGCTATGCTAGAGATACTACTCCCACATACGCCCAGAGTTGAGCCCAAATGGAAAAGACCCACTAAGGCTCCACCGACACAGGCACATACTCATCTCCTGGGTCCTATTTTTAATCCCTGTTTCTATGATGTGATTCTATTTGTATTTGATTTGTATGAAGGGAAGGAATTCCATTCCCCAAGATCAGCCTCTAACCTAAACGCTAACTATGTCTATTACCAAGAAAACTGTAGCTCCTCTACATGTATATATGATGTCAATACATGAACTCAATCCCACTATTTCTTCTGGTGCGAGAACTGGAAGAACCAAATGTGTGAAGTACAGATCCCTGCATCCTCACAAGTAATTCATTTAATCAGGATTTTAGAATTTGCATTCATTATAAAAACATTCATCTTCAAAATGTTCAAGGACAAATACCTTCACTGGGGTTTCAGAAGCGATCCTATAGGCATGAGTTGCCAGTGGAACACAAACTTTCAATGCCATTGGTATTTGCAAGTACTTTAATACCATTTTCGCTAGTTGAAACAGCTAGCAAGGTACTGTCCTTGTTAAATCGTACACAAGGAGACGCCTGAGAGAAAAATGACAGTAAGTAATAATATGATAACAAATTCGACTTAAGCAATCACTCAAAGAACGTCATTAATTACCGTAATCCACCACCAGCATCAATGTAGCACAACAGGTCCTCATTGTCCATTTCCCAACACTTTATACTAGAATCATCACCAGCAACCAAAAAGTTTTTTGTTATATCAAATTGTACTATCCCGACTGCCTGCTTCCCGAGCCCATTATAGACTCGCTTAACTTCCCCCTCATTGTCATTCCATTCCAAAAGGTATGACTCCCCTTTCATGTTTGTCCCACATGTGAATAGCCTATGTTTTGTACAATAATAGGAATATTTAAGCAACCAAATACCCATGTTGAAAATTTACAAGAGACCTTTCAGAACAGTAAAGATGATATTTTACCTTTTTCCATCAGTACTATAGGCTATTCGTATGCATGAACCACCTGGAGCATCAAGACCAGCTACTGGTTCCCTCTCATAATACACCCATGCCTTGATTTTCCCATCAAAATCTGTCGAGAAGATGACCTAGTGCAGAAAAGAAAACCTTCACTAAGTTAAAAAATAAGATAAATAATTAAATAAAAACCACTGAAATCAAGAGACAGAAGATGTCCAAGCACAACGAATGCACCATGGGTATAGTTTTATTCGAATTAACCACTTTTTTCAAAAACAGTTGAGAACCAAAAGCCATTGCTGTAATAGCATTGGATCGAGTGAGTTAAGAAAAGATCCTATGTTTTTAAAGAACTGAGAGTGCCATGGAAGAAAAATCAAAGTGAATAGTGAACGATACAGAATCTACCAAATCTTGCTGCTATTATGAAATAAATGGAAAGGTAGGGCTTGTTGCCCATAAAAATACAACAAATACAAATCACCAACACCATCATTATTTAACCAGATCGTTTTGTTACTTATTTCCATGAAAAAAAAGAAGTATAAGAAGCCATTCCACAGCAGTGCTAGTTAAGGACTGTAAATACAGAACAACAACGCGACAGAAAATGCAAGGCAGGAATGGGAAAAAGAAGAGCAAAGAGACTTTGTGGAAACCGCAAACTGTTTCTATATTCCCAAACTTTTTCAACACAAACAAGTACATCAGAATTAATAACCATGACATTTTTTATACAAAAAGAATAATCCATGACCTTACTCTAACCTAAGGGAAGGAAAAAAGGAACAAGCTTCCTATGCCTATTAAAGCAGAAAAAAAATTAAATCACATACTTGAAGCAAAAAATGGTAAATGGTAGTACCGGAACATGTTCCTTCATATGTGGATATAGAGAAAAAACTGGTGCCTTGTGATCTTCAAAAGTATACAGCTTCTCACCAGTTGAAGCATCCCAGACCTGAATAATTATGAACCTTAATTATTGCAGTTCCTAGCCTTTACAGTAGCAGAGAAGGATAATGCTAAACCAAACCTTAACAATCTTGTCCTCTCCACAACTTGCGATGCATAATTGTTTCTTCAGATCAAAGAAAGCAAGATCAGAGACAGTACCCACATGTGCAGCAATCTGTTAGAATTTCATCAAAAAAGTAATCAACAAGGATTTATGATGGTTGTAATCGATGCCTATAATAAGATACCTAGAAACACCTATCAAGCATAATTAAAAAATTCTAAATTCTCATATAAGAACTCAGATAGAGAAATGAACCTCCAAGGGATCACGCAAATCATCACTGCCACAATAGGAATATATGTGTACTATGTGCTTGGAATATGCAACACCTGTAAGGAAGGGGGAGAGGGAAAGGAAAAAATAACTATTAATAAGCTTGCCATAAATTATATTGGGAGCTATTTCAAATTATGTAGGAAAATAAAACATATAGGGAAGTAAATATGTATCAATTTACCTATAAAGCAGCCATTCGGACTCCAAATCGCTCGAGTTACTGATGCAGTGAATGCATGGACCAAAGACACCTGTTAAATGGCATGAAACAACATTAGCCTTGTGGTTGGTCCTAAGAATCAATTCAGTTTGTTTTCCTGATAGAAAAAAAAAAGCAAAAGAAATCGTGCAAAATAAACCTGCAAAGTAGCTGAGCATGTAGCAACATCCCAAATCTTGAAACTCCGAGAAAGAAGCCTTCGCTTGCTGCCTACCTCCCAAAGAGTTATATCACCAATGCTTGTCCCCACTACAATTGGGAGGAAGGTAAAAGAAAATAAAATCAGAAACCAAAATAAGGAAAGATAAAAAATGAAAATAAAAACAAAACAAAATAGCATGAGCAAACCAAGAAGCAAAGACTGTTGCTGTGGATGAAAGTCTATGCTCATGACAGCAGAGCCCTGATTAAGGTTGGCAATTAAAATCTTGGGCAACTCCCCTGAAGTGTTAAGCATGTAGGTGTTGTGGCTAGGAAATGTGATTGGAGGCACATTAGATACCTGCAAAACAAAAGGTCAGTGGGGTAGCAAGGAAGCTGATGGTTTTCACAGAAACACAATAATTATGGAATCGGAAACGCGTAAAGAAAATTCCCATTTGTCTACCAGTATTAATCACAGGAAAAGCACACTAGCAAAAGATAGTTGCAGAATATAGTTCCAGCAAGGATAACTAGTAGAGAAAATATATAAAAATGAAATAAAATAAAACCCAGACAAATTAAGATGCCAAATATAGTTATAGTCTTACCGCAACACAAAACCACAAAATAAAATTGGCTAAAGTGATCTTAGTTGATCTACAGATTGACGGCTTATAAGAATGACTCCATGCAAGGGAAAAAAATACAAACAACAAAAAAGGATGAAGGATGATACACATTGGTCAACTACCTCATCTGATACCCCAGAAGCTCTTGATCTCTTGAATACATTTTCAGCATCTGCAAATTGACAGTCTATTGCTGGGTTACTAGTGAGAGGAATCCACTTAAACAAAGATGCTACCAAAGTAAATTTAGTGCACAAAGATTAAATGAACTAGCTGAAAATTGAAAATCGGAATTATAATTAGAAACAACAATCATTCCATGGGAGTCACATAATGTGATACCCGAAAACCTTTCAACGCACTTGGTGGGCAATCATCATAGGTACAGCAGTATATAAACCAAATGGTAAACTAAAAACTGCAAACTTAATAAGGATAAACAAATTCTATAGACCTCAAATGTAATCAGTGAATACCTGATTGCTAAATTTTTGGTTGGCGGAAAATGTAAAGCAGGCACCTAATATGTCGTTTTAGTCAAAAGAGGAATTGTATATTCAAATTGAGTACACCGCAAAAAGTTTGTAATGCAGGTCAACATCTCAACCATAATGCTGACTATATTGCTGACTTAAGGGTAAACAGGAACCTATCCTTTTATTCATTTCGAATCCCAGTAAATATATAAACAGGTAATTGGTTACTAATTGTTGCTTCAGTAACAAGTTGGTAGAAAATAGCATAACCTCAAACTAAAGCAATCTTACATGCATAATCGGGAGTAGTTGGAACATTTGGTCCTGCAGGAACCATTGAGTGTGGCACAGAGGACCAGTTAGCCATCCGTCCAGCAAGATATGCTCCACGTTGTGCTGCTGCTGGCTGAAATGGCTGAGAACCACATATACCAAAACTCATCAAAATATTTCCTTAGAAAACTATTTATGTATATACCACATGCATATTTATTGACTTACACGGGCTTGAGCACCTATAGGTGGGACGCCACCTGCTTTTGGTAGGGAGTGCTTTGAAGGTCTAGTTACAGCATGAGCACCTATAGCTGGGATGCCACCTGCTTCAGGTAGGGAGCGTTTAAAAGGTTTAGACACAGGGGATTTGTTGAAAGCAATTGACCCACAAGAATGGTCATGGAATAGAGTTTTGATATCAGGGGCTTCCTTAGAATTCTTGCAAAGGCTGTGCTGCCAAAGCAAACTGCAATAAGAACAACAGCAACAAGGACATAAGATGGAAAGAAAAGTTCATCTTTTTACTAAAATTACACAAAGCTGGAGTATATACATGATGATTCAAATTACCTTTGATTTAAAAGGGTCCTTAACCTTGATTTCTCAAAGCAGGGGTATTGAAGCCTATCATGGAAGACTGGATTATCCTCAATTAACACTTTTACTACTCCAACCAATTTTTCCCTCGCATAGGTAGCATTGCCTTGTTTTGATAGTTGCTCATTCTCCCTAGTTAAAAAGAAGAGACCGCTGTGAAACTTTGAAAAATAATAAAATGAATTATTGGATAAACTTGGTACAGTGGAAGCACAGTACATAACTTCTGGTGCAAGTACATTCCAGTAAAAATAAAATCAATGACTCATTTTCTTCAGCATGTCAACTAAGAAAATGTAACGTTTAACAATGACAGAAGAATAAATCACTTACCTAGCCATCATTTTGGGTCCATATTCTTGTTATATAGGAAACAGTGTTTTCCCATTAAAACATTTGGCATTCAATCATCGGTACTATCTATCACTAGGTAGATAGCTAAAATAAGTGATGCAGACTTGCCAATTTTAGTTTTGAGTAAGAAAATACCTGAGAAGTCGAGAATAAGCCAGGATAAAATGGACCAAATAGACACCAAAACAACTGAGACGGGTCCAATAAGGTTTATTAAAGGCAGAGAAATGAGGACCTAGTGACCTACTTAATCTCAAATATTGAAACTAATCATTTAGCTAACTGTTGAGAATTTTATGTTTCCTAATAAGTCAGAAAATTAGATTCCAGGCAAGAAAATACTAATCTCATGATAATTGAAAGCAAAATTGACTGTGTTTCTTTATGTACAGTAAGTGCATATTATTGGAATTGAGGCAGAGTACAAAAACTATAAAGCCCTTCCTCTTAGGGGCTCTGTAAGGAAAACTGCAAAATGGCTCCATTGTCTACAAATAAAGAAAAGATCGTCATGATAATTAAACTGCAACCATCATACTCAAGTTTGTGATATATTTGGGCAAACCATGTAAAAGTATATTCCAAACCAAGAATGTAAGTCTCCACATTTGCCTCTCCGTATGTCATACTCAATTTCGAACAACTATCACTCTGCATTGTCATAACTTGTTTTATAAGAGCACAACTCAGATACTTGAAACCAAAAATAGTTAACACTTGGAAGAAATACTCAACATACCTGAAATTCTCAAGCGTCAGAAGCAGCGTTAGTTCATTATAAGTCCCCTCATTATGGTCTGAGAACACTTTCAAATCGTTCTGAAGAATCTGGACAGCTTTAGCATGGTCATGCCTGCATACAAGAAAAGATATAATACCAAGATACTTCAAAAGACACTTCAATCCACACAATTACACCACCGAGAGCCAGACAGACAGTTAGTTACCTGTCAAGAGCGTCAAGGTATCTTTGTTTCCGAATCTCAAAGAAAGTCGAAAGGGAGTACTCATTTTCATCAAGCTTAGTAAATCCGGACAGGTAATTCTCCGCCTCATCCCATTCACCGTAAGTAAGACACTCCTCAAAGTACTTCATGTTAAAGAAAACCCCTGACTCTTTCTCCAACCTACATTTACTCGCACAATCATTTACAGGACTATAAACGAAACAAATCGCATTAAAGAACAGTCACATTCCTCAATTTTCTTCCAAAGAACAAAATCAACAAACACAGAATTTTCTTGGAAACCAAAATCAAGCGCAAATAATCCAATTTTTAATCAAAGCAGAGAAAAACGAAGAGGCTCACTCACATGTGAACCGTCTCGGTGTATCCCTCTTCCTCCAGGTAGTCGAGTAAAAGAAGAGTGAGGCCTCTGAGGAATTCGATCGACATCGTCGTCGTTCTTGCTTAGGGTTCCGGCTTCCAATTCTGCCCCAAATTTCAATCACGCACCGAGTTTCCAAATTTCAATCAGTCACAAAAGAATCAGAGGCGAAAAGAATACGAAGACCATAAGCGAATAGAGAAGCACTGTAAAACCTAACGAGCGCAGAATGATAGAGCGATTAGGTATAAAATGCGAAGGTGAGTGTACCTTTGTTTCTGGTAAGAGATGAAGGCGCGCTCAGCTATGAAAGAAGACTGGCCAGGAAATGGAAGCTTCTTAGCTTTCTTGTCTTTACTGTTTGCGCTCTTGTGTATTATATTAGATTGATAATAAAAAAATATGAAAAAATAAATAAATTCATGTAAGAAATACGTGTTAGATTGATCAAGAAATTAGCAGTCGAATAACTTTATAGGTTAACTGTTTCCAACTGGTGACACTAACCACATTTCTAATGAAAAATTAACACTACATCGAAAAAATAAAAATAAAATAACACCCAAGGCATATCATCATTTGTAAAATATTTGATTTTGGTCTTTTTAAGTGGAAAATGAAGAATAGAAAAGTGTTTCAGAAAATCCGAAACTGCAAGAGCTATTTTCTTTGTCATAGTCAAAGTAGTAAACTAGTAATTAGTAAGTTACTTCTTACGTTAATGAGTCAATACACCAATCCAGGTTCATATTTGGACCTAGGCAAGACCAAACTAATCTTGGGCACAACACAAGATTTTGTGATTTAGAAACAACAAATTGGGAGAATTAGAAACTATGAAATGTATGGTATTTTGCTTTTGGTTAGACATCTTACTCTATATAAGAGCGTTAGAGCATTAATACTGTTCATTACTGCGGTGAATGAACGGTGTTGTCTCTGTTTTAAATTTAATTACAGAGTTGTTATTTGTTATATGAAAATACGGTTTTATCTCTGTAAAAGATTTATTTACAAAGTTACAATTAAGATGATATAAATGACGCTTCTATCACTGTTCAAATTTTCTACCATGTGAAACTGAACTTTTGACAGTTGTATGACGCCGTGGCGGAGGTGGCTTTGGTGGTAGTTGTGAGACCCCGAAATTTTAAACACTTAGGGTTTAATTCCGATTACTTTCCAGTACGTCGTCAATTTCGTCTAACGTTTTTACGTTAAGACACATGTCGCCACATGCGTGAAAGTATTTACGGAATATTTTCCGGCACTTCACGTATTTTTCGTACAACTTTTACGTTTGAATTTGACGTTTGGTTATTTTAAATGAATTTTCGAAAATGGATTTGGTTTTGAAATTTTTTTGGGAAGTGGGATTAAATCGTGGCCGTTGATTCGATCGATGAATCATGGCCACTCGTTTTTCTTTAAAACCCTAACTCTTTCTCTTTTCTCTCCACTTTCCTTCTTCTCTCTTTCCTCTTCTTCTCTTTCCTCTTTCGTCTCTCCCGAAACAGAAAGAGAGTTTCTCTCTCCTTCCTCTCGACAGCAGCCACAGCTGCACCAACGCCGGCAGCGCGTCGTGCCTCACTGCCGCTCCCATCAGCTTCGCCTCGCCGCGACGACCTCAACCGGACCACCAGCGACGCCAGCGCCGTCACCAGCGCCGCCCAGCAACGAGGAGAACTTCCGGTTGCACTGTGCAAGACAGATCGAGGCTTACCAGGAGATTTGAGGAGCTAGGAAGCTCCCAGGCGCCACCAGGAGCTGCCCAGGAGCAAGGAGGAGGAAGGAGGAGACAAGCGGAGCTCCGCCGGAGGAGAACCGCCGGAGAATAGTGAGTTTGACTTCAAGGGTATGAATCTCCACCTTTTCACTCGATTCTTGGCCTGTTGTGTTGTTGGATTAGTGTAGAAGTTGTTTTGCAGGCCTAGGAACTCGGTTTGGCCGGAAAAACCTTGAAATCCGGCGAAACCAGTTGATCGGAGACCGGCACGGTAAAAACTCTGGTTTTTACCGTGTCAGTTTTACTTTTACCATTTACCCAGGGGTAGAGTTACCAATCTGCCCCTGACTGTTTGAAATAATTACAGTTACTGTTTTACTGTTTATTTTGACTGGTTTACTGTTACAAATTTACTTTTACAGTTTTACTTTTACTGTTTACTTTTTACTGTTGACTTTGACCGGTTGACTTTGACCGGTTGACTTTGACCGGTAGATTTTTTGACTTTGACCGGTTGACTTTTTGACCGTTGACTTTTTGACCGTTGACTTTTTGAACGTTGACTTTTTGACCGTTGACTTTACTGTTGGCCGTTGACTTTACTGTTGACCGTTGACTTTTACTATTTCAAAGTTGACTTTTAACTTATACCGTAGAACACCTATTTTACGTTTTCGAACACTACGGTTAAACGTTTTAAAGACTTTTAGTTTGTAAACGTGGCAAAACGACGTAAGTACTGAATAAGAAATAATCCCGACTTCTCGCTGGTTCGAGAATCGGAGTGTCAAACAAGTCAAACCCTAGTGTCAGAAAGATAAACAAAGAATGTTTATCAAGTCTTAGTCGTAGATAGTAGATCCTCGAATTACTTATACCTGACTATCACTGTTGTCTCACCCACAGACTCAGGAGCTCGTCTACGCAGGCTTCAGGAGGACCAGGAGTTGGAGCGCAGCCAACTGTACCGTCATACCAGGTAGTAGGGGGAGCACGCCCAATGGGTGAGCCGAAACCCTCTTGGGTCGGCGGCTCTTTTACTTGTACTTATAAAATATTGATGCATTGTTTTAAGCTTGACCACACGCTTCTTATAGCACTTGGTGTGTGTGTGTGTGTGTGAGTTTTGGATCGAAAAGTAGTACCGTCGTCCTGATTTCCGGTGCTTGGCCTGAGAGCGACGGGACCTAGTATTCTAGCACTCCTGCGGTGTCGATGACCGTAAACCTCCGGAGGGGCTATGCCCTGTTTATTTTATTCATTTATCCCGCTTACGCTCGTCTCGTACAGAGTAAAACGTGGCGTAAGTGCGGCCTGCTATTTGTTGGGCGTTAGCTGGAAATGGACGCTCTCGCTATTCTGCGCACTCGGGCGCTTAGATAGTTGGCCCCGATTTGCAGTGAAGACAAACCCGGGATTTCGGCCGCTCAGATTCAGAAAGTTCTTTCATGTGTGGTCCCATGTTTTACCGAGCTTTGTGTGCGTGGCGTGCATTTACATTTCCACATGCTCTTTCGTACTTACGAGTACCTACATATATATATATACGAAATGTTTTCTCATGGGTTTTAAACCCCGACTTGGATGGCTTTGGCTCCATTTGGGTTAGCGAGGACGAGTTGCTCACCTCTACAGCTTTTCAGGTCTACAGCACCCATCACTAGAGGAGCTGGACTAGATCGCGGAGCGTCGACGGTTATCGTGCATTTCCGATTTCGAGGACTCCCATTCTGGTGTGGTTTCCATGTTTCTTGATTTCCGCATTTCTGATGTTGTCATTCTGTTGGATACTTTGAGACACTTTTCGGGCTCATTGTTTCGAGACTTTTTCTTGTACTATTTCTGTCTCGGGTATTTTTCCATTAACTTCCGCTTGTAAAACATTTGTATGCTACTCTGTGTATTTGTCATTCCGTATTTGACATTCATATTATTATTCATGTGTTGTTTATTTCATTCATAGCCTTGTGGTTTCGGTCCGGAGGGTCATCAATACGTCGAAAGACGTATTGATTACTCGCCTGATCGGGATTACGACGGTTACCGTCGTGTTTCGGGACCGAGAATAGTCCCCGGGATGCGTCAGTAGTCATGGGGTTGATTGGTTGAAGGTGGCCATGGTGGGTTTCAGCAAGGAGCATATTGAAACATCAAAGGAAACTATCCCAAACGGTTAGGGATTAGTATCAATATCTTTGTGTAATCTTTATGTAATTCTTCTGTAATCAGAATGATTCTTTTCCTAGTCCTAGAAGTTAGCTAGAAGTCCTATATATGTAGCCTTGTACTTAACGTAAATCAATCAATTCAGTTTCATCATAATTCCTCATTCTCTTATGGTATCAGAGCCATAAGTTTCTGAGCCAATTTCCAAACACAAAACCCTAAACCTTCCCTGCTGCAAACAATGGCAGGAGATGATCAAAAACCAGAAACAGCATCAGAAACCCCTGCATGGGAGAATTCAAATCACGCACTATACATCCATCATTCTGATCAACCAGGAGTGATACTTGTTCCTCAACAACTAATGGAGGACAACTTCAGCTCTTGGATTGAGAGCATTGACATAGCACTTCAAATCAAGAACAAAATAGGGTTAGTGAATGGAACCCTAACCAAACCCGTCAAGAATCCGGATGCACAGCTGCAATGGAACCGTTGCAATATTCTCGTCAAGACATGGCTGCTAGGATCAATGTCACCATCAATTGCTAAAAGTTTTTCTCACTGCAAGGATGCAAGAACTGTTTGACTTGAGCTACATGAGAGGTTTGTACAAACCAACACTGTTCAACTTTTCAATATTGAAAATTTTATTCATGATTGTACACAGGGATCTTCATCTGTTACAACCTACTTTACCCAACTTAAAAGCCTCTGGGACGAGAAGGAATTTCTTTGCAATATTCCTACATGTGTATGTGCAGCAGGAGAGGAGATAAAATCGTATGTTGAAACACAAAAGATCATGAAGTTCTTGATGGGTTTAACAGAAGAATTTGTTGTGGTTCGGAGCAATATCATTGGCATGGATCCCTTGCCAAATCTGAACAAGGTCTATTCAATGGCACTAAGGCATGAGAAACAGGCAGCAGCGTCGGCCACCAAAGCAGTTATACCGGTCTTGGATTCTGCTGCATTCTGCGTACAGAAGACAGACATGAAAGGGCAAAGCAACGAGTTCCTGCATGAACCGTTTGCAGGCATCGTGCGCAAGCAACAACGTAATTCTGGCGGCAGTAACATGAAACCATGTTGTACCAAATATGATCGCTCCAATCACTCAACTGAGAATTGAGCACCAAATCATGGAGGGGCTATGCCCTGTTTATTTTATTCATTTATCCCGCTTACGCTCGTCTCGTACAGAGTAAAACGTGGCGTAAGTGCGGCCTGCTATTTGTTGGGCGTTAGCTGGAAATGGACGCTCTCGCTATTCTGCGCACTCGGACGCTTAGATAGTTGGCCCCGGTTTGCAGTGAAGACAAACCCGGGATTTCGGCCGCTCAGATCCAGAAAGTTCTTTCATGTGTGGTCCCATGTTTTACCGAGCTTTGTGTGCGTGGCGTGCATTTACATTTCCACACGCTCTTTCGTACTTACGAGTACCTACATATATATACGAAATGTTTTCTCATAGGTTTTAAACCCCGACTTGGATGGCTTTGGCCCCATTTGGGTTAGCGAGGACGAGTTGCTCACCTCTACATCTTTTCAGGTCTACAGTACCCATCACTAGAGGAGCTGGACTAGATCGCGGAGCGTCGACGGTTATCGTGCATTTCCGATTTCGAGGACTCCCATTCTGGTGTGGTTTCCATGTTTCTTGATTTCCGCATTTCTGATGTTGTCATTCTGTTGGATACTTTGAGACACTTTTCGGGCTCATTGTTTCGAGACTTTTTCTTGTACTATTTCTGTCTCGGGTATTTTTCCATTAACTTCCGCTTGTAAAACATTTGTATGCTACTCTGTGTATTTGTCATTCCGTATTTGACATTCATATTATTATTCATGTGTTGTTTATTTCATTCATAGCCTTGTGGTTTCGGTCCGGAGGGTCATCAATACGTCGAAAGACGTATTGATTACTCGCCTGATCAGGATTACTGCGGTTACCGTCGTGTTCCGGGACCGAGAATAGTCCCCGCGATGCGACAGTAATTACTTGGTATCAGAGCATCGTTTTGGTACCTTCGATGTCATTGGTGTACGACCAGTTTGTTTTCTTCGAGTCGTATACTTCGAGTTATTTGTGTGCGATGCTGACGTCATTGCATGATCTCATGATGTATTCCTTCATACGGAAGTCAAAAGTTCATTCATGTTCTAGTAGTTGACATCCTCATTATCTTTATTGACTGGACATTGTTTCGATGACTAATCCTTGTTTCTTTTCAGTCAGTCACGATGCCGCTTCGCCACGAGATGGATGAGGTTACGCGAGCGTTCCGAGCCATGGGGAATGTTCCACCTCCTACTCCGCAGGACTTGGAGTTAGAGAGGAGGTCCAACTGTTTAGCGACATTTCTGAAAGTTAGGGCACCTAACTTTACTGGCCTTACAGAGGCCGTAGATGCTGAGATCTGGCTCAAGCATATCAAGAAGCTGCAGGGGACAGTCAATACCCCTATTGAGTACAGAGTAGCTTTTGCAGTCCACTGCCTCACAGGAGAGGCTGATAGTTGGTGGGACACCGTTGCAGACCGCCATGATCCTGATCAGATGACCTGGGATCAGTTTGAGGAGTTGTTCTACGAGCAGTACTTTCCCCCGGTCTTGAGGGACCAGAAGATGGGCGAGTTCTTCAGTTTTACCCAGGGGAGCTTGACAGTCCACGAGTATGTGGTGCGGTTTACTTCGCTGCAGAAGTATGTCCCAGGCCTCACCGAGAAGGTGAAGGCCCAGAGATTTGAGTTTGGTCTTCGGGATTCTATTCGCCGCGAGTTGCTTTCCAACACCACTCGCACATACCGGGAGATTGTTAGCGCAGCCTACAAGATTGAGGCTGACCAGGCGACTTTTCCTCAGGGCAGAGATGAGTATGGCAGTAGATCCCACTCTCGGAGCAGAGACAGGAAGATGACCAAGAGGAACAACAGGAGACCATTTGGCGGAAACGTCAGTGCTAGCAGTAGCGGCAGTGGGTCCTCAGGAGGCCGGTCAGGGCCTTATACCTGTTATGAGTGCGGTCAGGTAGGACACACCCGTTGGCGCTGCCCCAACAGAGACCTTGGTACGGCTTCAGCTTCAGGTTCTTCTAGCCGTATCCAGCCACAGGGTCAGCAGCAGTACCAGCAGAGATCGCAGCAGCAGTCTTACTCCCAGGTTCCTCAGCAGCAGCAGTACCAGCAGGGCTATGCACAGCAGTCGTACCCTCAGGCACCTCAGCAGCAGCCTGTCCCGAGTCAGGGTAGTCAGGCCAGCCAGAGTTCACGTACCAGAGGCCGGAGTGGATGTAGTGCTAGGGGACGTGGACAGGTTTATGCTTTTGCAGGGGGTCAGCTAGCTCTGGATGCCTCGACAGCTTTGGATGGTACGATTATTGTTTCTAACTCAGAGGCTAGAGTATTGTTTGACACAGGAGCTTCTCATTCTTTTATTGCCACTTGGTTTGCGGATGCTTTGGGACTAGAGTCTGAGTCCATGGGTAGCACATATTGTTTTATTTCTGCCCTTGGAGTGGGGGCAGCTACAGACAAGATCTTTCGCAAGTGTTAGCTGTTGGTTAACGAAGGAAAGTTACTAGCAGATCTTTACCCGTTAGAAATTGATGGGTATGATTTGATACTTGGGATGGATTGGTTGGAGAAGTATCGAGCTCTCATAGACTGTGAGAAGAGGACAGTCACAGTGAGGACTCCAGGCAAGGACAAAGTTATGGTGATCAGAATGGATGAGCGACTCACACAGCCGAGTCCACTCTTGCGACCATGTTTTCGTGGGAGGAGGACTTTGACTTGCTACAGTATTGTGAGATCGTCAAAGGAGACAGATGGATCTAGTGGGGACAGACACATTCCGGTAGTTGATGAGTATCCCGGAGTATTTCCTGAAGATTTACCAGGTTTACCGCCACATCGGGAGGTAGAGTTTCAGATCGAGTTAGTTCCAGGAGCCACGCCGATTTCGATTCCACCTTACCGTATGGCACCAGCAGAGTTGCAAGAGTTGAAGCTTCAGTTGGAAGATCTTATGAGCAAGGGTTTTATCAGGTATAGTTCATCACCGTGGGGAGCACCGGTGTTGTTTGCCAGAAAACATGATGGGACCCTTCGGCTCTGTATAGATTATCGGAAGTTGAACAGTGTCACTGTGAAGAATAAGTACCCACTTCTGAGGATTGATGATTTGTTCGATCAGCTGGCAGGAGCTCAGTTCTTTTCTAAGATTGACCTGAGGTCCGGTTATCATCAGCTTCGGGTACGGGATAGTGACATAGAGAAGACAGCTTTCCGTACACGCTACGGGCACTTCGAGTTCCTCGTCATGTCGTTCGGGTTGACGAATGCTCCCGCAGCTTTCATGGATCTCATGAACAGAGTCTTCCGACCTTATCTGGATCAGTTTGTGATCGTGTTCATCGACGACATCTTAGTCTACTCCAAGACCCAAGCAGAGCATGAGTATCATCTTCGCACCATTCTACAGACTTTGTGGAATCACCAGTTTTTCGCCAAAAAGTCAAAGTGCGAGTTTTGGCTTTCAGAGGTGCAGTTTCTTGGGCATGTAGTCTCAGCTGCAGGCTTGTCAGTGGATCCTTCGAAGATCGAGGCAGTTTTAGATTGGGAACATCCTCGGAATGTTACAGAAGTGAGGAGTTTCCTTGGTTTAGCTGGATATTATCGTCGGTTTGTGCAGGACTTCTCAAAGATTGCCACGTCACTAACCAACTTAACAAAGAAAGGAGTCAAGTTTGAGTGGAGTGACGCATGTGAAGAGGCCTTTGCAGAGTTGAAGAACCGGTTACCACAGCCCCAGTCCTCGTTCTCCCCAACGGTGTATATCCGTACCAAGTGTATACGGACGCTTCAGGGACTGGTTTGGGTTGTGTGCTCATGCAAAATGGTGGGGTAGTTTGTTATGGCTCTAGACAGTTGAAGCCACATGAGAAGAACTATCCTACACATGATTTGGAGTTGGCAGCTGTTGTACATGCTCTGAAGATCTGGAGGTGTTATCTCTACGGAGCCACCTTTGAGATCTACACGGATCACAAGAGCCTACAGTACATCTTCACCCAGCGTGATCTTAATCTACGGCAGCGGAGAAGGATGGAGTATCTTACAGATTATGAGTTCACCCTACGATACCATCCAGGCAAAGAAAATGTTGTTGCCGATGCCTTGAGCAGGGAGCCGAGGTATGAGCTTGCGAGTATTTTCCTCTCTCGCATGGAAGCTCTGGAGACGTTGGAGGATTATGACTTGGACGTACGGCTTAAGGATTCTCACGGATTCTTGGCTAGTGTGTCACTCAGGCCCCACATCCTACAGCAGGTGGGGGAGTATCAGTGGAATGACCCAGAGAGCCACTTGGTTCGAGCCCAGGTCTACTCAGGTGAAGCCGACAACAAGTGGAGTATCAGTGATGATGGACTTATCAGGTACAAGGGACGTGCCTTTGTCCCAAGTGATGATTACATCCGGAAACTAGTGTTGGATGAGTCACACCGGACTAGTTTTACCATGCATCCAGGAGCCACAAAGATGTATCAGGACATGAAGCGCCAGTTTTGGTGGAAGGGCATGAAGCAGAGTATCGGGGAGTATGTATCTAGATGTGACGTGTGCAAGCAAGTAAAGGCAGAGAACAGACATCCAGCAGGACTTCTTGAGCCTTTGGCAGTTCCACAGTGGAAGTGGGACCACATCACCATGGATTTCGTCACCGGCCTACCCCGTTCACGGGAAGGTCATGATGGGATTTGGGTGATAGTTGACAGGTTGATAAAATCTGGACACTTTCTACCTGTCAAGATGAGCTCACGTACACAGTACTTTGCAGATCTGTACATTAGTGAGGTGATCAGACTTCATGGGATACCGAAGAGCATCATCTCAGACCGTGACCCACGTTTTACTTCCAAGCTCTGGAAGTCATTGCAGAAAGAGTTGGGTACCGAGTTGCACTTGAGTTCAGCGTATCATCCTCAGACAGATGGACAGTCCGAGCGTACGATCCATACCTTGGAGGACATGCTTCGATCCTGCATAGTTGATTTTGGTGAAAAATGGCATGAGTGCCTGTCACTTGCAGAGTTTGCCTACAATAATAGCTACCACCGCAGCATTGGTATGGCTCCATTTGAGGCACTGTATGGTCGACCATGTAGATCCCCTACGTGTTGGTTGGACAGAGAGGACAGGGTTCTACTTGGTCCTGATGTGATACAGGAGACTTCAGAGAAACTTCTGATTGTCCAGGAAAGGCTTAGAGCAGCCCAGAGTAGGAGCAAGTCGTATGCAGATATACGTCGGACACCCCTTGAGTTTGCAGTGGGAGACTTTGTGTACTTGAAAGTCAGTCCCCGCAAGGGAGTTAGACGATTTGGGGTTAAGGGGAAGTTGGCCCCAAGGTTTGTAGGGCCCTTCCAGATAGCCCAGAGAGTTGGATCCTTTGCATACCGGATTCACCTGCCACCACGACTGCAGCATATACATGACGTGTTCCACGTCTCACAGTTACGGAAAAGCCCACCGGGAGCCCCACAGAATGTTATTTGGATTGATGTACAGCTGCACAGCGATGCTTCTTACGAGGAGAGACCGTACCGCATCTTGGATCATGATGTAAGGAAGCTTAGGAACCGTGAGGTTCCAGTTGTAAAAGTTCAGTGGGATCACCATAGTGAGGAAGAGGCTACTTGGGAGCTTGAGTCAGTCATGCGGCAGGCTCACCCACACCTCTTCTGATGTCAGGTAAATTTCGAGGACGAAATTCAATTTAAGGGGGGTAGAGTGTGAGACCCCGAAATTTTAATTTAATTTTCCGACACACTTAGGGTTTAATTCCGATTACTTTCCAGTACGTCGTCAATTTCGTCTAACATTTTTACGTTAAGACACATGTCGCCACATGCGTGAAAGTATTTACGGAATATTTTCCGGCACTTCACGTAATTTTCGTACGACTTTTACGTTTGAATTTGACGTTTGGTTATTTTAAATGAATTTTCGAAAATGGATTTGGTTTTGAAATTGTTTTGGGAAGTGGGATTAAATCGTGGCCGTTGATTCGATCGATGAATCGTGGCCACTCGTTTTTCTTTAAAACCCTAACTCTTTCTCTTTTCTCTCCACTTTCCTTCTTCTCTCTTTCCTCTTCTTCTCTTTCCTCTTTCGTCTCTCCCGAAACAGAAAGAGAGTTTCTCTCTCCTTCCTCTCGACAGCAGCCACAGCTGCACCAACGCCGGCAGCGCGTCGTGCCTCACCGCCGCTCCCATCAGCTTCGCCTCGCCCCAGCGACCTCAACCGGACCACCAGCGACGCCAGCGCCGTCACCAGCGTCGCCCAGCAACGAGGAGAATTTCCGGCTGCACTGTGCAAGATAGATCGAGGCTTACCAGGAGATTTGAGGAGCTAGGAAGCTCCCAAGCGCCACCAGGAGCTGCCCAGGAGCAAGGAGGAGGAAGGAGGAGACCAGCGGAGCTCCGCCGGAGAACAGTGAGTTTGACTTCAAGGGTATGAATCTCCACCTTTTCACTCGATTCTTGGCCTGTTGTGTTGTTGGATTAGTGTAGAAGTTGTTTTGCAGGCCTAGGAACTCGGTTTGGCCGGAAAAACCTTGAAATCCGACGAAACCAGTTGATCGGAGACCGGCACGGTAAAAACTCTGGTTTTTACCGTGTCAGTTTTACTTTTACCATTTACCCAGGGGTAGATTACCAATCTGCCCCTGAATGTTTGAAATAATTACAGTTACTGTTTTACTGTTTACTTTGACTGTTTTACTGTTTACTTTTACTGTTACAGATTTACTTTTACAGTTTTACTTTTACTGTTGACTTTGACCGGTTGACTTTGACCCGTAGATTTTTTGACTTTGACCGGTTGACTTTTGACCGTTGACTTTTTGACCGTTGACTTTACTGTTGACAGTTGACCGTTGACTTTACTGTTGACAGTTGACTTTTACTATTTCAAAGTTGACTTTTAACTTATACCGTAGAACACCTATTTTACGTTTTCGAACACTACGGTTAAACGTTTTAAAGACTTTTAGTTTGTAAACGTGGCAAAACGACGTAAGTACTGAATAAGAAATAATCCCGACTTCTCGCTGGTTCGAGAATCGGAGTGTCAAACAAGTCAAACCCTAGTGTCAGAAAGATAAACAAAGAATGTTTATCAAGTCTTAGTCGTAGATAGTAGATCCTCGAATTACTTATACCTGACTATCACTGTTGTCTCACCCACAGACTCAGGAGCTCGTCTACGCAGGCTTCAGGAGGACCAGGAGTTGGAGCGCAGCCAACTGTACCGTCATACCAGGTAGTAGGGGGAGCACGCCCAATGGGTGAGCCGAAACCCTCTTGGGTCGGCGGCTCTTTTACTTGTACTTATAAAATATTGATGCATTGTTTTAAGCTTGACCACACGCTTCTTATAGCACTTGGTGTGTGTGTGTGTGAGTTTTGGATCGAAAAGTAGTACCGTCGTCCTGATTTCCGGTGCTTGGCCTGAGAGCGACGGGACCTAGTATTCTAGCACTCCTGCGGTGTCGATGACCGTAAACCTCCGGAGGGGCTATGCCCTGTTTATTTTATTCATTTATCCCGCTTACGCTCGTCTCGTACAGAGTAAAACGTGGCGTAAGTGCGGCCTGCTATTTGTTGGGCGTTAGCTGGAAATGGACGCTCTCGCTATTCTGCGCACTCGGGCGCTTAGATAGTTGGCCCCGATTTGCAGTGAAGACAAACCCGGGATTTCGGCCGCTCAGATTCAGAAAGTTCTTTCATGTGTGGTCCCATGTTTTACCGAGCTTTGTGTGCGTGGCGTGCATTTACATTTCCACATGCTCTTTCGTACTTACGAGTACCTACATATATATATACGAAATGTTTTCTCATGGGTTTTAAATCCCGACTTGGATGGCTTTGGCTCCATTTGGGTTAGCGAGGACGAGTTGCTCACCTCTACAGCTTTTCAGGTCTACAGCACCCATCACTAGAGGAGCTGGACTAGATCGCGGAGCGTCGACGGTTATCGTGCATTTCCGATTTCGAGGACTCCCATTCTGGTGTGGTTTCCATGTTTCTTGATTTCCGCATTTCTGATGTTGTCATTCTGTTGGATACTTTGAGACACTTTTCGGGCTCATTGTTTCGAGACTTTTTCTTGTACTATTTCTGTCTCGGGTATTTTTCCATTAACTTCCGCTTGTAAAACATTTGTATGCTACTCTGTGTATTTGTCATTCCGTATTTGACATTCATATTATTATTCATGTGTTGTTTATTTCATTCATAGCCTTGTGGTTTCGGTCCGGAGGGTCATCAATACGTCGAAAGACGTATTGATTACTCGCCTGATCGGGATTACGACGGTTACCGTCGTGTTTCGGGACCGAGAATAGTCCCCGGGATGCGTCAGTAGTCATGGGGTTGATTGGTTGAAGGTGGCCATGGTGGGTTTCAGCAAGGAGCATATTGAAACATCAAAGGAAACTATCCCAAACGGTTAGGGATTAGTATCAATATCTTTGTGTAATCTTTATGTAATTCTTCTGTAATCAGAATGATTCTTTTCATAGTCCTAGAAGTTAGCTAGAAGTCCTATATATGTAGCCTTGTACTTAACGTAAATCAATCAATTCAGTTTCATCATAATTCCTCATTCTCTTATGGTATCAGAGCCATAAGTTTCTGAGCCAATTTCCAAACACAAAACCCTAAACCTTCCCTGCTGCAAACAATGGCAGGAGATGATCAAAAACCAGAAACAGCATCAGAAACCCCTGCATGGGAGAATTCAAATCACGCACTATACATCCATCATTCTGATCAACTAGGAGTGATACTCGTTCCTCAACAACTAATGGAGGACAACTTCAGCTCTTGGATTGAGAGCATTGACATAGCACTTCAAATCAAGAACAAAATAGGGTTAGTGAATGGAACCCTAACCAAACCCGTCAAGAATCCGGATGCACAGCTGCAATGGAACCGTTGCAATATTCTCGTCAAGACATGGCTGCTAGGATCAATGTCACCATCAATTGCTAAAAGTTTTTCTCACTGCAAGGATGCAAGAACTGTTTGACTTGAGCTACATGAGAGGTTTGTACAAACCAACACTGTTCAACTTTTCAATATTGAAAATTTTATTCATGATTGTACACAGGGATCTTCATCTGTTACAACCTACTTTACCCAACTTAAAAGCCTCTGGGACGAGAAGGAATTTCTTTGCAATATTCCTACATGTGTATGTGCAGCAGGAGAGGAGATAAAATCGTATGTTGAAACACAAAAGATCATGAAGTTCTTGATGGGTTTAACAGAAGAATTTGTTGTGGTTCGGAGCAATATCATTGGCATGGATCCCTTGCCAAATCTGAACAAGGTCTATTCAATGGCACTAAGGCATGAGAAACAGGCAGCAGCGTCGGCCACCAAAGCAGTTATACCGGTCTTGGATTCTGCTGCATTCTGCGTACAGAAGACAGACATGAAAGGGCAAAGCAACGAGTTCCTGCATGAACCGTTTGCAGGCATCGTGCGCAAGCAACAACGTAATTCTGGCGGCAGTAACATGAAACCATGTTGTACCAAATATGATCGCTCCAATCACTCAACTGAGAATTGAGCACCAAATCAGCCAGTACCGTTTGATAGAGCACTCAAACAACAGCAACAGCAAAATCAGCCAGTACCGTTTGATAGAGCACCAATCTTCAAGAAATTGAAGTTACTTAAAAGTATAAAATTCTAGAACCAAGCCACAGACACACAGATGAACCAAAACCCAATTATGAGGGAAACAGAACCCAAACCCAGTAAAAGAAGTAGCAATAGAGTAAAAACAAACAGTGTTGATGAACCAAACAAGAAGAGTGAACATAACTAACTAATTCATTTTAATTAACTAATTCATTTGTTTAACTTAGTTCTGAATGCCTTATGAATTCCTCATTCATTAAATTTTATCTTTTTCTAAATATGTATGGATTAGATACAAAATGTAAATCAACACTGAGGGATTTTGAGGGAAAAGGCATTAATAAGCAAGATTATAAATTCAATCTCATATCAGAGTTATACAACGATGTAGTTCTTGAGTGAGCTACTTGTCAGATCAATCTCACTTTGTTTACAACTCCCTCTCAGTCTACACAAGAATTTAGAATCAAGCTGTTCCACACAAGTCTTGATCCTAGTAGCTGGTATTCAAACACAACCAATAGCTCTCTACCTTTTCTCAAATCCTCGCATAAAACCAGCATCACCAATCTCAACTGCAACCTGATATGCAAAGAAGAGATTTAAGTCATCTGGATTCAACTCAGAGGCAATTCTAATTACAAATGTCTTTTCTCAATATTCAAAAGCTTGAAATTAACAACAGCAACTCATGCAATTTATAGAGAACGAAATTCTCACTATGCAATAGTGAACTGATAAAGTAGTTTAAGGTTCAACTCCAAAACCAATTGTCAATGGAGATAGTAGCTCAAACCCTTATAATCTCACAGGCAATACCTCTTTTTCCCGATGTGAGATAGATATCTCAACATGAACCATCATTTTGCACTTACCAGGGATTTTCATTTGGGCGAGACAAATACACGCGCTGGAACACGCGCCTTGCAAAAAAAAACTCTTGATCGTGACAGGGTTTTCACGCGGCCGCGGCCGCTCCTTTCTCCGCCATGTACGAGCCCACGATCATCTGCCCATGGGGTTTTCTCAGTTCCCTTTCAGATCAACAACCGACCAAAAGTCGAAGTCATCGAAATTCCAGCGGCCAAAAACTTTTTCTTCAGTTCTTACTGGTGATGAGAAATTTCATGTTCCTATCAATAAACTGTCAACACCAACAATCAAAGGAGACACCGTCTATGTGAGAATCAATGAGAAAATCTATCAAGATCAAATTAAAGCATGCCAGACCAATATCATCGGGCGGTTACTCCTCCGAAAGGGAACAACACCTTTGAAGATTGAATTTCTGTAGCAGGCGCTGATAAGTGCGTTTTACGCTATGTTTTTAATATGTTTTTACCCTCATTTGTACCTTGTTTATTCCTTAGTAAGGTCATTTTTACTTATATTGAGTCAAAAGGGTTTTTCTGTAGAGCAATGGCTAAAACATGTATTTATACAGAAATTTGTGCTTAAGTATTGTAAAACCGATTTTGGATAAGACTTGGTTATTTCTCTTATGATTCACCGTACCTTTACATTGTCATTTTTGATGAATTTGGTTTAATGTGTAGATGACATGTAAATGAGCATATGAGAACAAGAATCATGAAGATTGGATTCATGGAAGACAACAAGAGAGGCCATGGAAAAGAAGAAACTCCGAAACATAAGATTTTGATCCGAGCAGAAATTTACAGAAACCCTACATCAACTTCGGAAAATCATATCTAAAGATTCAGGAGGAATCTGAGGACGAGCCATATATCATTGGAAAGCTACGGAAGTCTAGTTTTCAGATCTTCTTGAATCGCAGAATTTGGAGTTCAGATGAAGGAGTTATGATCAAAACAATGGACGGAGGTCAAGCTGCAAAACTGGGCAGTTTCTGCCTAAGTTGTCACACGAGTTTGGGAGGATGTTTCTTCACCAAAATTCTTCCCAAGCATGTCAAAGGACTTAAGAAGAGCTTAATGAAGTCATGGGAAGCTGCATTGAAGAAGAAGATTCGAAGAATGCATCATGGCAGCCGAAACAACCAAGTATGGAGCTTTTCCGGTCAAACCGGGAAAGTCTGTCCTTGCCGAGTTTGTCCATGATTTCGGCTGCCTATGAGCCCAAGAACTTGTGTATAAGGCCTACATGGATCCAATAACATGTAGAGGAGTCCAAGAAATCAGAAATCCAAGGTCCAAGTCGAAATCTTTGTCCAAAGATAAAAGGAGGAAACCAAGCTCAACAAGGAAGGTGTCTCCTTGAAGCTCCTGAATTCTCTAGTGTTTCTCTTCGAAATTTTCTGTATAAATAGGACCTATGTACATCAAATTTCGTGTCTCTCAATTGCTCTAAGCCTTAGAATAGCCTAGCTCTACTTAAAAACCCTCCCTACACAGAAACACCATAGCCTTGCCGCCGCCGCCAACCCCTTTGCTGCCAACTGCATCTTGCTGCCGACTGCATTGCCTTGCCACCACCAATCCCTTCTTCAATCCTTGCCGACTCTTAGGGTAGGTTTAGGTATGAATTCATTCAAGGTTTATGTGTGTATCTACTGTATGGATGATGGTTATTTATATATATGTTTGTTTTGGTTTTTGGTTTTTGGTTTTACGTTATAGACATGTTTACTTGTTCTTCTTTGTGATTTTCTTGTGATTGTGTTTATAATTGTAACGTGTAGAATTGCATGTTAGGATGACGATTTAGATTAAGTTGTTTGTGTTTACGTAATTAATAACTTGAATTGATTAATCCTCACCTGAACACGTAATCGAACTCTAGGTTAGCTTGAATCCGGACAAGTTAGCTATTAGGGGGGAGTTTCATATGCCGTAGTGTTCTAAGGGTTAAGATCAGGCGATTGTAGGTCTTGATTCTTAGTCACTACCAAGGGTTGCTAGGGTGAGAGATTTGCATGTTGAATAGGATGAGTGACGCCATACCTAGGACCATGTTTCCAATGACTCTCGTTCGATCAGTGTATTTTGTCTCAATGTCAGGCGATTGTAGGCATTGAACAGGATGACACATATACAAACTTAGTGTCAGGCGATTGTAGGCACTAAGTTTACATGAGAAGTCTAAATAGTTGGAATTAATTACAAGTTGTGAAAACGTAAATACGACTTCTTAAACTTGCGAAATCTGTGACATGTCTTTCTTCACGGTGCTAAGTTGTTTTATGCTTGAGTATTGATTGACCATGTTTTGTAAATAAGTGTCTTTATTTTTTTAAATTACAGGTTGTTAACTAACGGCCTCGTCAGTTTTTGGCGCCGTTGCCGGGGATGCTAAAAAGGATTTTTGTATATTGTTGTCAACTAACATTTTTTCTCTTATATTTGTGTGAATACTAGTGTATGTGCCGAATTCTTTTTGTGTGAAAGTTGTATATTTTGTGCCATAATTTTTGACTAACAATTTCTTTCTTATATTTTAGTGTAAGTGTCGAATTTGTATGTATTATATTTGTATATTTTCGTGCCATATGTTGTAACTAGTGTAACTTAGTAAATATTTAGGAGGTTTATTGTTTCATATGTGATTGAAGTTTATTGTGGTTTTTAAAGTGTAACATGTAGGGAGAAGCCGCATTTGTTAATCTTAGCCTAAACCCTTCATGTTATTTGCGGATTTCATGAGGTTGAGGGCGGCTTTGATTAACACTTGTCGAGTGGTCTAGTGACCCGAGTTTGTTCCTAGCTGAGTAAGGGGCTGTTCTGTCATAGATATGGAATTCAGGTTTGTTCAATTGGATCTCAAGATCATGACTGACCACTCTTCTCGGTGAAGGGGTCGATAGGGGTCTGCCTCCTTGATCACAAACGAGTCCTGCCTGGTTCTTGTAGGGAGTTCGCCCCCCGTGACATTGACACTTGCCTTCTGAAACCACGGAACCCGCTCGAACTAGCCAAATGTTTGGGCCGAAGCATCACCACACTTTAAACGCTAGAATTTACTTAGACATGTATGACGCCATGAACTTCAAATTAATTTGGCTCTAATTTTTATGGTATATCGGACAAAGCAAAACACTACCTTGGGTTGTATCAGTCCATTGCACAGTGGTCTTCCCTGCTCCACGTACCTTGAAAATTAGAGTGTTAATAAAATCAGCTAGCAACTTTACTAGGTTGCCGACACTTTTGTGCTTACATGTCATTGAATTCGAAACTTATGCCATGACATGATGTTGCCGAAATTTTAATGCTAAGTTTCGAATTCTATCTAAGTTTTTGACAATGCTCACTTGATCTTTGTTCAATTGTGCCAGATTGGTTTTGCAGGTTCCCATAAATGACCAGTTCTGACGAGAAATTGTTTGGTGACGTTGGACGCAAGGAAGCCAAACCTGGTCATGATATCGTGCACAATGCTAAACAAAGTGAAGTAGAGCACGTTTTAAGAAGAAAAAAATTTTGAGCTCAGCCAAGCAAGGAAGACTTGGAAGCACTAAGAAAGATTGAGCAAGGGCCGGTTTTGACAAGTTTGGAGAACGGAATGAGGAGGCTTTGAATGATTTGAAGTCGTCCATACTTGAAGTTGTGAAGGAGCTTGAGTCACAACCAATCTATGAAAGGTATTCTCCTTTGTCAATTCCAATTTCTACTAATAAGTTGTTACCATATGTGGAACATGCCCCTAAGTTAGAGCTAAAAGCTTTTCCCCCACATTTGAAGTACGTTTTTCTTGGAGAAGATGACACTCTACTAGTTATTGTGTCATCAACGTTGAATGAGCAACAAGAGCACAAATGTTGAAAAGCACAATGTGGGAGAGCCATGGCAACAAAGGATGGCGCCATCAAAGAAAAAAGGAGAAGAGTCTAGGCTGATAGACTATAAACATTAAGCGCTGCATGAGAGGCAACTCATTTCAACCGTAGCTGTGGAGGAGCCATCAACGAGAGTTTGCATTTATCTAATCCCTTCACTTTTATGGTTGAATTATTTTGTTATTTTGGTTTATTATGTGACTTAGACACATGCTTAGGAAATTATGACATTATTTTGGTTTTACATTGAGGACAATGTAATTTTCTAAGTGTGGGGTAGAGGTTACATGGTAATATATTTTGTTTTGTTTTTCAAATTTTCCGAAACTTTTTAATTTTTGTCGAAATTTTTCAAATTTGTTTTAAATATTTTTAATTGTTTTCGAGTCTTAGGATATACCCTTAAAAGTCTATGATGAACTATATCTTTGAATGCATGATTGACGGTTTAACATTTATCTTAAGAAATTGCAAGTTTCATGGATATTGTGAATTAGTATGAATATTTGAGACTTGATTGATAATGAAGTATGCATGTTTGATTAGATTGTTCCAGCATAACCTATGTGAGAGCTTTTGAGCCTAAAAACTTTCTTTCATGAGTGAATTATGTGCCGATTTTTGCTTAAATTTTTTCGAAAGTTTCACTAAATTTTCACCATCTTTCGAAACCTCATCATTCTTTGCAAATTCAATAACTATGTGTTATAGCTTTTTAATGGACTCTAGAATTTACTAGAACTTGCTTATGTGATTGTCAAAGCTTTATAATCATAAATTGTCTTGATTTTGAATATGATTGAATTAAATCTCATTAGGATCACCACCATTGCCAAATAAAGCATATGCCTATTTTGTGCCCGTCGTGGGACTCCTTAGTTAACCCATTTGAGCCTACATTGAGCCTTTTATTTCAATCACCTTTAAACATAATTCTTTTGCTTAGAATAGCTAAACCTTTACCTTGTTATCAAGACTTGGCATAGTACTTTTAATGGAGCTGTATTGCGTGATGCTGTGAAGCAAGTGTGGGGTGAACAAGGTAATAAAGAGCAAGTGTGGGGTAAAACACCATATTGTTATAAATGTATGAACAGGGTTAAACACCATATTGTTATAAATGTATGAGGAAGCGGGGACAGAATTGATTGAACAATTAGCTGATAAGGTCTTCAATGAGGAGGATGAGGAGCAGGTTTCTGATCATGCTTCTCATGATTCTGTACATTCAGATAATGACGTTTCTAATAACAATTATGTGTCGCGCTCTTAGAATGATATTGTTGTGGAAGAGCATGATGGGGAGTCTGATCACCCACCAGGGTTTGCTCCAAAAGACTCCAGAGCAGTGCGGAGATGGATGCAGTTGCTAGATTTGCCAATGGTGATGATATTGAAGGTTTTATCCCGGTGCTCACAAATTCACAGAAAAAAAGCAATTGCTCTAGAAAAAAAGTTGGTCGGACATTCTCACATTCGTGCTTCTCCATATCCTGCCAGGGTTCGTGTGAAGTCCAAACGCCTCCAATGAAGGTATTATATTGGAACATTCGGGGGATCGGTAATTGGGATTCCCAATCTGAATTTTCAAACATTTGTCGTCAACATCACCTAGATTTGGTATGTATTTCTGAACCTATGGTGGAATTTCAGTCTATTTCTACCACTTTTTGGGTTTCTCTAAATTTACAGTTACTCACAATGAATAATCGAGGCACAAGTATTTCAAATATATGGCTATTTAGTTCCTTGCAGTGTCCTGCTCCGTCTCTCATCCTCTCTTCAGAACAACATATCACTGCACAATTCACTACAGATGGAATTCTAGCCCAATACACTTTTATTTATGCAGCAACCACAATTTCAAAGCAGAGGCAACTTTGGGACGACCTTTATAGCTTGAGGCATAATATTGTGGTTCCATGGATGGCAATTGGGGACTGTAATGTTGTTTTAGGTGCACATGAGTGTACAGGTGGTAAACTCCATGTGAGGATCTCTTGTGATGACTTTTGAAATGCAATGGAGCGCTGTCAGCTCTCTCATCTGGACACTTCAAGGACTTTCTTTACTTGGTCCAGGGGTCGGGGTCAAAAACATTTAAAAAGAAGACTTGACCGTTCTTTATGTGATGACATGTGGTTAGATTCTTTTCTGAACACGAGTTGTATGGCGCTTCCACTGGTTGTTTATGATCATAATGCTCTTCTTTTTACGGCTACTAAGTTAGTCTTTATTGGGTCCAAACCATTTCGATTTCAGTCTATGTGGTCTCTTCATCTGACATTTAAGGATGTGGTGGCTAATTGCTGGAATTCGACTGTCCTAGTTGGGTGTCCCATGCATATTACAATCCAAAAATTAAAGGCTTTGAAGTTGTGTTTAAAACAGTGGAATGTAGAAGTGTTTGGGGATGTGCATCGAAATTTAGAGGCTGCCAGAGGAAAGCTTGCAGACATTCAGCGACAACTTGCTTCGAATGAGATTTCTGATAAACTCTTTGAACAAAAGGTTGTGGCAAAGACTGAAGTATTAAATGCTTTGCGATGTGAGGAGGTATTCTGGAGGGACAGAGCGCGGGCTAAGTGGCTTACTGAGGGTGATAAGTGTTCTTCATTTTTCCATGCATATGCACATCAGAAACAAGCTCGGGCCCGGATCAATTGTCTTTATGATGGCAGTGTCTCGTTGTCTGATCGACAGGCTATCGCAGATCATGTAGTGCATTTTTATCAAGATCTGTATGGTCCCAGTACTCCTTTAGCAGAGATTGTTGAATTTTGCAATGTCATACCTAGTTTGGTTTCAAGTGAAGAAAATAGCATGTTGACTGCAGTTCCAACTTCAGAAGAGATTAAGAATATTGTCTTCAGCATGGACCCCACTAGCGCCCCTATGCCTGATGGTTTCCCAGGTTCGTTTTATCATAACTATTGGGATATTGTGGGTTCAGATGTCATCTCATTTGTGCAATATTTCTTCCAACATAATTGGCTCTACCCTAATGCTAATTCTAATTTCATTGTCCTACTCCCAAAGGTTGAGGGTGCTAATATGATTATCCAATTCCGTCTCATTGCATTGGCTAATTTTTTATTTAAAATTATCCCAAAGATTTTGGTTGACATGTTGGGTTCTATAGCTTCTCGTATTATCTCTCCGCAACAGACAACCTTTCTGAAGGGTCGTCGCATTTCAGATTGTATTGGCCTTGTTTTTGAAGGTTTTAATTTATTGGATCGGAAAATCAGAGGTGATAATGTTGGGATCAAAGTTGATTTTGCTAAAGCTTTTGATACTTTAAATTGGAGCCTTCTCTCCCATGTCCTTACTCGCTTTGGCTTTTCTTTAGATTACTTGAATTTTATTCATACCATTCTTGAATCAGCTCGGCTTTCAGTACTCATCAATGGGTCTCCTCATGGATTTTTCTCATGCTCTCGTGGGGTTAGGCAAGGAGATCCTCTTTCTCCCTTATTATTTTGTCTTGCTGAAGAAGCTCTTAGTCAAGGTTTGACATCTCTCTATGCATCTAGGCGTGTAAAGCCTATTTCTTTGCCTCGCGGGTGCTTTCTATCACATGTTCTCTATGCCGATGATTTATTTATATATCGAAGAGGAGATGCTGCCTCCCTAAAAAACCTGCGTTTATTTCTTGAGGATTATGGTGTAGCTTCAGGTCAGATAATGAACAAAGACAAGAGCACTTTTATATGGGAGAGTCATACTCATATCATCGTAAACGTGTGCACCGCTTATTGGGGTATAAATCCGGTGTGGTTCCGTTTACATGGGAGTTCCCATTTTTAAAGGTAAGTCTCGGCGTGAACATCTTCAAGTAATCACTGATAAAGCCAAGACTAAATTAACTAGTTGAAAAGGAAATCTTCTTTCTATGGCGAGTAGGGTTCAGCTTGTCAAAGAAATTTTTCAAAGTATGCTTCTACATAGCTTCTCTGTTTATCTATGGCCTAGTTCTTTATTGAAGCAACTTGCAGTTTGTGCACGAAATTTTATTTGGTCTAGGGACTTAGCAGTCAAAAAGTTGGTAACAGTCTCTTGGAAGCAGGTGTGTTGCCCAAGAAATGAAGCTGGGTTGGGTCTGGGTCATCTTCCAATTCTTAATAAAGCATCACTTCTCACTCTAAGTTGGAATATTCTCACAACTTCTACTTCATGGGGTGTGTTTGCACGCAGTAGGTTTTCGATCTCCCGACACATGAAATATAAGTATTTTGGTTCATCGATATGGCATGGGCTACTTGTTTCTTTTCCTAATTTATCAACATTCAAGGTGGAGCATTGGTGATGGTAAATTAGTCTTGTTTTGGTCGGACAAGTGGTTGAATCATGTGATCATTGATAATCTCCAACTTAATCATCTCTCAAAGTCTTTTAAGTCACAGGTTGCTGCTTATATCTTCGAGCAAAAATGGGTTCTCCCCATTGGGTTTCACACCGCCTACCCTATTTTAGCGTAAGAAATTATGAATACTCTCCTTCCCACTGTTCCCGAGCATGATGTTCTTATTTGGGAAGACTCAAGTTCTGGTACCCTTTCATTCTCTAATGCCTATGAATTACTTCAGCCTCGCTTTGGTGAGCAAGAATTGATCCCTAAAATATGGGGGTGTGGTACCCCATCCTGATTCTTTATGCTTGCATGACATCTATTTCATAATAAATTACCTAAGGATGATCAGCTGAGAAAAAGAGGTGTTCATGTGGTTTATGTTTGTCAACTATGTATGGTTTTTGGCCATGAGGAGACGTTGAACCATCTCTTTATCACTTGTAATTTTACTCAATATGTATGGCAGTGGCTTGCTTATTGTTTTGGTACCCAACTTCCTTCTTCAGGTACGCTTACTGATTATTAGAGATCATTCATTAGTAAACGATTCTCTTCGCAATTGATGAATCTTTGGATTGCTAGTAGTCTTTATTCTCTTATGGCTATTTGGAAGACTAGAAACAAGCTCCGTTTTGAGAAAAAAGCATTCTCTAATGAAGACTTGTTGCTTAATTAAAGCTTTGATCCGTTTTATTGCTCCACATATGCCTGGGTATTCTACAGGGATCTTGGACAATAAGTTGCTAACGGGGTTACATGTCACTCTAATACCGAAAATTCAACGGGTTCCGCGTCTGGTTATTTGACACCTTCCTCTTTTTCCTTGGTTAAAACTTAATACTGATGGTCTTGGTAAAGGGAATCCTGGCCCTGCTGTTTGTGGTGGTGTTTCACGCATAAGTTTGGGAATTTTATTGGAGGCTATTGTCAAGGACTAAATCATCAATGTGTTTTTTTCTCTGAGTTAATGACGGTCATTATTGGTGTTGAATTGGCTTATTAATTGGGTGTCATTATATTTGGCTGGAGAGTGACTCCACTAGTGTACTGGCTTGTCTCTCTTCCTCTTCTTTTAATCCACCATGGCCGCTGCGGATACTATGGATTAATTGTCTTGAACGAATTAGTGCCATGAACTTTTTATATTCTCATATTCTTTGTGAAGATAACACAGTGACTGACAGAATAACGAGCTTTGGTTTGACATCATCATTTTTAGTTTGGTATGATTCTCTCCCATCTGCACTTCTCTCACTTCTGTCTATGGATGCGAAGGGTTTTGCATATCATAGGGAATGTTAACATGTATGGGGCTATTGCATGTTGCCGTATATTTTTTTGTATAAGAGGTAGATGCATCATATTCTCTTTTTATTTATTTCGTTTAGGTCATAAGGACGGTTTTGGTCTAGTCTCCCGTCCTCCTATTTGTATTTTTTCTTTCTTTTTTAATAATAATCCGGGCGTGAGACTGAGCCTCCCAAGGTAGGCTGGGTTCCAAACCCCATTAAATTAAAAAAAATCATTTTGCACTTACCAAAATACCAGCTTGGTTCTCTAATTAAACTTGCAACCACACATTCATATTTTATCACACGTTCATATTATATCATGTCAGAAAACTATGACTAAGCACTCATACTTTTCTGTATCACAACGCGATGTCGGTGAGTTTACAAAATGCATCAATAATATTATGTATTATATTCTTGATTTACCGAAAAACTAAACTAATAAACGGTTAAATGCAGGTGTGGTTTGACGTTCTTTCGCATCTAAGGAACATCTGGGCGGACGTTGTGCATGGAGGAAAGTACGTTGGGAAGTTAATTCAAAAACAAAATTGTATGTGATATTAATAATATTTATAATATTTTTGTTGTATCTGTAGGTACAAGGATTGGAAGAACGAGTTGCGGACCCATTGGACTACGCACGGGAACACACGTTTAGGTACCCCTGTTGAGTTCCAAGAAGTACGAGTAGCGTTGGCTTCTGATATCAGAATTCAACAACTCTCATAAACATGTAATTAAAAAAATTGGTTAAATTGTTATTAAGGACGTTCGTTTTTAAATATTTTTTACTAATTTTTTTTTCTTTGAAGGTTGTTTCCCGGGTGAACGCTCAGAACTGGCAACGCAACACAAGAAACCATCATGCCGAATCTAGACCGATCGCATCGTTCATGGACGAGGCAGCCAGGGAACATCCAGAAGTCAACCGGTACGTCTATACATATGAGAAGACATATCCTGACGTCTAGGAGGATATTGTAAGTCATTTTACGTTTTTAGAGTTTTTTACTTATATATATGTAAAAATGTTAATTAATTATTTTTTTTTCCTATCCAATTAGGCGAAGGTGAGGCAGGCAAGTGACGAGGTGATGACTCCTATAATGAGGGAGACATGGTCGGACACGTAGGAGGAAGAGATATCTGAAGCCATGTCCCGGATCGACACTTCGGAGAGGGTTGGGGTTAGGATCATGAGCACAGCCTTCCCACCACGAGGAAACAACTTCTACCACAGGGGTCTAGGAAAGAATGGAGAGGGGGTCCTGAAGACCACTCCAGTATTTCAAAGAAAGGCAGCCTTGACCAACAACAAGCCTAGAATTCCTAGAATTAATTGTTACTATATTTCATAGAGATGGAAGTTCATATGCTATGGGAATAGTATGACACCCAGACAGCCTATACTGCCACCGTACATGACCATAATGTCGTTGTAAACGCCGCCCAGCAGACCCAAATGCAGTAGATGTTTCAGTACATGCAGGACTTTACAGCTGCCTAGCTTCAGGGACTTCAGCTTCCCCATGCCTACGTCTATACCACTACCTTAGTCGCTGCAACACCCTCAGCAGCAGCAACCTCCTCTGCAGTAGCCCCCTGACGCGGATATAGATTCAGACGATATAGAATTTGTGTAGTTAAATGATTATATAGTTTTATGAGTTTATGAATAATTTAATTATAAATATTTTAATGAAAAACATATTATCACCATTTTTGGTGTTGTTGGTTATATGAAATTGTTTTGGTGTATTTTGCAGGTTGCTTGGAATGATAATTTAGAAATTTTGGGTGTTTTTTTACTGGAATGGACTTATAGCCAACAAAATTTGTCATAATTCATCGGCTATAGTATTTTTTTCATTTTTAAGGTTTAGCCGACGAATTATGACAAGTTTCGTTGGCTATAATATTATTTAACTGATGAAACTTGCTATAATTCGTCGGCTATAATTATTTTTTAATTTTTTTTATTAAATACTTTAGCCAACAAATATATTAAATGTTTCGTCGACCAAAGTCTCAGACTACGGTCGACGAAATAATGTTTCATCGGCTATAGGATGACACTTTAACCGACGAAACAGATGATTGTAGACTCATTTTGGTATCAAGTGAGCAAGATATGTGTAAGGAGACTACTAATCCCTATGAATCAAACGATTTTATTTTCTCTCTGTCTACAAGGTAATAAATCGATTCATCATGTAAACTCTACTATTATGGCACGTTTACTAAATCGTAATGGGATTAAGAAAGAATGAGAGAGAAGAGGAGTCATTACCAATCTTTTTTTGCTTGTTATCTGAATTGGAAAAAAAGAGTAGGATTCATCCCCGTTCATGTGTTTACTATTGTATAGGAATGAGAATCAGAATTCAGTCAATTACGAAAATACCTCTGTATTAAAATACAACAAAATTAATCAAGGTATCTGATATATTGTCAACTGATCCAGCAATGTTCTATAAACCTGGAATGGTCACAAAATCCATGAAAATACAAGCTCAAAACCTTGAACCCGAACTAAGACAAGGTCATGCATATAGCCAACAAAAGTAATTCGTACAGAATTAGTTCAACAACAACTTATGATAAATCATAGTTACTAGCATTCAAAGTTTTTAAGCAAATAAACACACAAAAACTCATAACAAGTTTTTGTCGTTGTGTAGTTCAAGAAGCGACTCCACCAGCTTTTCATCTTCCTTCTCTGTCTAATAATGCATGTTTTGGCCTCTTTCCTGGGAAGCTGCTGTGGAACTCATCCTATAATAACATTGTTTTTCTAGAGTTAGAAACACACATATGATTCAATGATAATGATGAGATTCATGATAGTACAAAACCAACAGATTCAAAACCATTGCATATCATAAAGGGACAGAATAGTACAAATAACTCACATATATTGCACATAATTGAGCTTATTAAGCCTTAGTCTCCCTCATAAGGGAAATTAACTACATCATATACTCTCAATTTGAATTTCAGTCGTATTAGATCATTCGAGCATGATTTATTCAATCAACTTGGTGAGGACTCTGACATTTCAACCGAGAATGCATCCTAAGCATTACAAGAATGGCCAGATAATAAGGCAACAAGAGGAAATAAGGTTGCAATCGAAAACCATGCAACAAACTTGATTTGTCTATGGAGAGAGGTCAATCACAAACAAATGTTTCACTGCAAAATTTGTTGAAAACAGTTCCAAAAATACTAGAAGTGGAGTCCTTAGTCCTAACAGAAAGTAACATTATCACAATATAGGAAGATGAGATGCCAAATAATTAGAAACAGGCTAGCTATTATCTGTCTCAATCCAATTTGATAGGTCTTATTCAATGAAGGGGGTCGAATTCTGTATTTATGTTTTTGGTCAGATAGTTTGTTTAATTAGAAGCATGAAACCTTGAATAGTATGGAAAGAAGAAAACTAAAGCCTAATACTCTTTTGTCGTTGAGAAGAACAAAGGAATCAGAGTTTGTAGGTTTCTACTTGAAGGCTAGACATTTTACTTGCTCGACAGGTATGAACATGGACAAAAAATGCAATTCATAGATAAATGAACCATTTCGCTGTTCAACATCTCTAATCAAAATGGGGTTTGATTGCTGATATTTGACTCGAACCCACGTGACTTTACTGAATTGGTAACTGAACGTACATTACTGAAAGTAAACGCGTGTAGCTGTAAAAACATGCCCTCAATCAAAGGAGTTAAAAAAAATCACGATAAAGTAAAAACATTTAACCACAAAAGAAATGGAAATAACAGAAACAGTAAATACATACAAGAGTGTGAAAACGGAACGGTAAAAAGGTGGGAATAAAATCCCCACGTAAAATAATCAAATGGTGGGAATCCAAACTCCACTCAACAATCCCACCATATATAAAATCGTACCATCAAAGTCAGACGCTTCTCCTCCAATTCCCAATTATTGTCTGAAGAAGAAGAAGAAACCAAGAATCCAAGGGGCCATCCTTTTCTGGGCGGTTGCTTCAGAGAGCGGGTGGGTTGCCTTCGGAATTCGGTTTCAGGAAACAAGAATCATTTTCTCACGGGTCAGTCTCTATCTTACCAGTTTTGATTTTTCATTCTGTTATTTCAAGTTTGAGACTCACATGTGTTTGTGTTTGGTTTTGGATTCTCAGAAGCGGCTCTTTGTTTCCTCCGGAATCTGATTATTCCGGGGCTTAATCCTCCCCAGTGGATCTAATTTGTTGCTTTCTGGGTATTGAATGCATATGGGGTAAGTGTTCTGATTCCTTTTCTGGGTTTCATTTGATTTCTGTCTGATGTTATGTGGGTTGTCTTTCCCTGCTCTTTTTTGATAGGATACAATTGTACCTGAAATGATCGTTTTGGTGTTGTTAATATTTTAAAAGTTGAGGAAGTGCAAGAAAATCACATTATTTGGATTGGGAATCTGGGAAATGGGATTTGTTGGTTTTATGCTTGCGTGTTAGTTATGAGGAATTTCAAGGAGTTGGTGTAGTTTAATGTGTGATAGACTGATAGTAGATGGTTCAGCAAAGCTTAAAGCCTTTTTTCATTTCTGTTTTTGTTTGTGTATTCTGTGTCAAGCTAATGGAAAGAATGATGAGAAAGTTTATTCGGTTGGAATAAAATTTGCAACTCTTGTTGACCAGAGGTTTAAGTGCTTCTAACATGCCAAGCCACAATGTTTGGTTAATTTGTTGGGTAAGGAGATCTTTGGATCATATGTAGTAGAGGGGTTCGTGGACGATTACACATAAGGGGTGAAACTCTGTCAATGTGATCTCATTGTGTGGTCACATGTCTGAGAGATGGATAAAATGAAAATTTCTCACCTTTTCAAAACTAGAGCAGTTTTTCTTGATATGATTGGAGAACTTTCTTGATGGGGTGGTTTTACCAAATAAACAAATGAACTTTCACTGGGAATATGAAGTTTAATGGCTTGTGTTGGGTGATTTGTGTTCCCTTTTTTGTAGTTAGTATTGTTCAATGATATGATCATACGTGATTTCTAACAGAATTGGTGTGATTTTGTAGTTAGTATTGTTCAATGATATGATCATACGTGATTTCTAACAGAATTAGGGTGATTTGTGTTCCCTTTTTTGTAGTTAGTATTGTTCAATGATATGATCATACGTGATTTCTAACAGAATTGGTGTGATTTGTAACAGAGCAGTGCTTGTTTAGCGTGCCATGCTAAAACCAAACAGGAAACTTCAGTGGATGAGAAACTGAAAAACAGATCAAATAAAAATCCAACAGAAAGGAAACCTAGTATATCAGAGGGCTTCTGGACCACCAGCACGTGGGATATGGACAATAGTGCAGCTCTGTCACAAGGAAGCATGTCATCAATTAGCACAAACCAGACCCTTGATCCGCATGGTGGTTCTGCTAGCAGTAGTGCCCTTTCTGAATTCGTAAATCATGGCAAGTTTTTAGTGGCTCATTAAAGTTTCAGCACTTTGTAAGTTATGCATGTCTCTATCGGAGTATGTTGTGTACATGGATACGTGTGTAGTGACTCCTATCAGGTTGGTCCTATTGGAACTCCCATGGCCATCCAATGGACTGAGTATCCTTGGAAGTATGATTACCTTCAATGGAATTAACAACAGCATGTTTCCCATACTCACAGTAATAAGACTAATATCCAACTAACCATACTGCTAATTATAATTTGGCAGAGTCTCTAATAGCCCATTTCCTTTTTTTGTTTTTATTTCTGGGATGTATATCTATTACATATCCTTACTGGAATGATTTTGTAATTACGTTTTCCGTGGTTTCAAGAATGTTGTACTATTTCCGATAGTATTTTTCCCTGATCCTGTCTGTGTGTCTGCGTGTTTTTTTTGTAATTGTGTTTGTGTTTTTATGGAGCTTTGTAAAGTTATATGATATGAGATCTCGACTGCAGGTCTTCTTTTATGGAACCACACTAGGCAGCGTTGGGTAGGGAGCAAAAAGCCTGAGAAGCACCCACAGCAAATTCAGGAACCCAAATTAAGGTAAATTACATGTAGGGTTTTTGATCTCCTGAAGTTCAGTGGAGCAGTTTCGTTTAATTCTGCCAAAAAAACCATTTAAATTTTGAGGAATATAAATGACCATGTAGCTAGGTACATGACATCAACCTATATTCATATTAATTGATAGACAATTAGGTCTAACTAGCTCCTAGCTGTCTTTGTTTCCATTCTCACTGTTCATAAAGGTGATCAAAGAACAACACTATTCACTTTCACAATACATGCAAAACTTCATTCTCTGTAAAGTAGCCATTGTATATTCATGAATACCTTTCTGTACTCTGTTAGACCTCTTTGTTTCAGCATCCTTAATTCGTTCTACCTTTGCAGTTGGAATGCGACATACGAAAATTTACTGGGGAGTAACAAGCGTTTCTCTCAGCCTATCCCTCTCTCTGTGAGTCTGCCCCTGCAAGTATGTAGTAGTTCCTTCTGGACATTTTTTCTAATTGCTTTTTGAACAACAGGAAATGGTAGATTTTCTAGTGGACAATTGGGAGCAAGAAGGGTTGTACGATTGATTCATTGAGTGCCGCAGAGATACTAGAAAATTGGAAGTTTGCTAGTTACAACGTTGATCCTAGTGTTTGTATCACTTTTACTGCCTCCTAGTAACTAGGAAGCGACGCCATGGCTTGTACATCAACTGTAACATCATTATGGCTTTCTTCTCTTTGGATTCAGACTCTGAGGGCCTTTTTAGTTCCTTTGTATTGCATTTAGACTGATTTATACGATTGGATTCTTCCACTGTTGATGGTGGGCAATTTTGCAAAAGTTATTTCCTGTGTGAATAGCTCACTCCCATTTAAAAGTACCAGCAACAAGTGCCTTGAGGTATATTTGAAGTACAATAATTAACAATCTGACGTGCTGTAATGCTGCTTTTATCTTTAGGATTCTGATATAGTTGGTTGGAACAAGTTTCCCTTTACCTTGTAGTTAACCCATCTGCTGACTTTCGGTATAACTGATAGTTGTATAGCACAAAATTGGCCGCAATAAATTTAACCCGTCGGTCATGCTTTCCTTCAGAATTATTATGGAACCTAATGATGAGATACCACCAATCGGATGGCTCCACAGCAACAACAAAAATCTTTGCGTAAAATTTTGATGGTGCGGCTCAATTCCATCCTCTTAAAGTTCGTACCTGAGGCTAACTGTGTCATCTCGTTTGGGTCAGAATTCTCTCTCCGTGGTACATACACAAAAAATATACGATCAAAGGTTCCAGCTAACTGGTCAGCCAGTGCATAGTAGGGTAGCAAAAATCAGCCCGTGCACTTGAACTCCTTTAGTAGCTGATTAATAACCAACTATGAGTCTTCATATATAAGAACTCTGTACGCCCCATCTCTTCTAGCAACTTCATCTTAATGATAAGGGCCTCATACTCTACCTCATTATTGGTACAACAAAAATCGAGTTGAAACGCAAATTAAAACAGTTGACCTTCGGGGGGACTCAATCGTGACTCCGGCTTCAGCCGAGGTTTCGGTGCTTGAACCATCAAAATGCATAGTCCAAAAATTATTCTGCATAGGTCGTGCCTCAATTGTCCCAATTTTGACGTCCATTGGCTCTATCTCACTCGACGGATGATGGGCTAAGAAATTTGCCAAAGACTGCCCCTTTACTGACTTTTGCGCGACATACTTGAAAGTGAACTCAGATAAGACCATGGTCCATTTGCCGATACAGCCATATAAGATGGGTCGCTGTAGCATTTACTTGATCAGATCTGTCTTGGATATGACCCACACCATTGAAGGCAACATATAATGGCGTAGCTTCATGGCTGAGAAGTACAACGGCAGACAAAACTTTTCCACAGTCGTTTATCTTTGCTCTACGGGTATCAAACCCGACACAGATAGTAAACAACCCGCTCTTTCCCCAGATTATTTTCTTGGGCCAAAAAACTACCCGCTCTTTAAAATAACACATTCTTAAACGTAAGGTGAGACGAGACGTGACTTCGTGACTATTTTGTCTCAAGTCACAATCTAAAATGTGTTTATTCTAAAAACCAAGTAATGTCTCAAGATGAAAAAAGACGAAAAAACGCATCTCAAGATGAAAAAGACGAAAAACGCGTCTTAAGTGCTTTGAGGCGTTGCCTTATGTTTTTGTTTTTTTATGTAAAAATAAAAAACATAGACTAAAAATAAAGTCATTTTATTTTGGATTTAAAGACAAAAAAATAGGGTTTAAAGAGAAAAAATGGTTTTCAAGGCACGCAAATACTCTTAGTGACGAAGATGAAAGAAAATGGAATTAGAGAATAATTTTATGTTATTGTGTTTTTGTCATATTCTAAATTTTGAAATTATGTTTGTAATGTAGCTATTTAATTTCAATTTTAAATGTACAAATGTATTTTAAATGGTTTTAGATTATTAATTATTATTTTTTATTTTAAATATTAGAATGTCTCAATGGCTTTGTCTTTTTGCCTCAAGACTTGAGGCTCCGACTAAACGTCTTCGCCTTTTTAAACATAGGTGCGACTATTGGCGTATCAACATCTTTATTTATAGTACATAAACTCTTTGAATTCTTTTCACACAATTAGAGAAAAACCAAAAAAATCCACCACATTTTAAGATAAACACATTCATGGTTTTTTTTTCTATTTACACCTAGTGCAATAATTTAGCATGCCTTATAAATTTTATTTCAGAAATTTAAATTTGTCTCAATTTTTCCACTGACCTTTTTGTCCTTCTGATGTTCATTTTGTTTGTTTGAATAGATTTATACATTTCATAAAAAATATCAGCTGATTTTTTTTCAGATTAATGTTACTACATTAATTAAAAACTTAATTTTAGAAATTAATATAATTACCGAATGCTTTGATTTTTCTTTCGATTTTATTTGTTTTCATTGCTCTTTGTCCTTCCATTTTTCACTCTCATGTTTGTCTATATAGTTAGTATATGATTGAATTGTGTTGGTTTATCGAAGTGGTTAATCATTCTCGAGCACATGTATGCTAATTTTTTTCTGCATTTTAATTTATGATTATGGTATAGGTATCAACCATGCATTTTGTTTCCTACCTTTAAGTTATGTTACAAATAGAAGAATTGAGTTTGTGGTATTGGGTTTTAGGTTAGGGTTTATGGAGGAATTGGGTTTTAGGGTTTAGTGTTTATGGTTTAGAGTTAGGGGTGCAGACAAAAACCCGTATAATTGGCTTGCGTTTAAACAGTGACAAATTTTACAATTTCATTTTTAAACATGTTCTATTTTTAAAATTAAATATTTTTTTATCATAAATTAACCTAATTAATATGTGATTGTATTTTAAAAGACTGTAAAAAATAAGTTTAATCTAAAATGAGTCTAATAAATTTAGTGTATTGTCAAAAACCATTTTTTTATATACCGGAATAATTTCCCGTTCAAAACCATCATACCTCTCTAATGGAAACTATCACATAAATAGCCCAAGTTGTGACTCAATTTTGGTTACGGTGTCAAGTGACTTGCCAGGTGTCATATTTTAAATGAAAATTTGTCCTTTCATCTTCAATCCATATAAACGTACTAGTGTTGTAGTGAGTCATTTCATGCAATAACCATGGAGAATTAATTTATAAACCTACAATGTTAATTTATTTCCCTTTAGAACCAGTTTTATACACAAGCTAACTAGAACCTGAAAATTCATCTCGTACCAAAACAAAGACTTCTGGAAACATGCCACAACCCATTGTCTCATTCCCTACCCAGGAATATATAAACTTTCAAACTTACCACATTCCATAGCAGAAAGCAAACTATAAACTGCTAAAAATTACAACTATAAAAAACCACGAGATCTTACAAAATAATCTAGATATATTGCATAACAAAACCGGCTCTCATACTGAAAGAAAAAAAAAAGAAGGAAGTTAGGGACCAAGAGTGGGCCTACGGGCCGCCGAGGGTACCAGGCGATTTAAACCCACGACGCTGGACGACTATGAACTAAGCACGGTTGCTGCTCTGATAAGCCAACAACACTATTTTCAAGCTGTTCTGCGCTTGAACTGTATGTGAAGCTCATAGAGAGGCCTGGGACCCGGACATCACAACTTAGTAAACCACGCGCGCGTGCAAACTGCAATTCACTTTCTATTACTCAGTCAGCCCAGACCGTCGTGGGCCGCCATGGCAAGGGCCCACTATGCCCCTCATAGGTGACCGCAAGCCCATCTTGAAATCCCTTCCAAATCCAACCTTAATGCCCCCACTTGGGTCACAAGTTCGCGTTAATGAACCCGGCATCAAATGTACCAAGACTTCCCCATATAAACGCATCATTTCTATTCATGCTTTCGATGTGGGACACGTTTCTACAGTTCTCAGGAACACTAAGAACTTTGTGGTATGTTTTAGAAGGATCACGAAGCACACCGTCTCAAATCTTCTACAACTGTCCAAATTTTATTAACACGAAGCTCACTGTCGCTCCATCCTTTCGCCACCTATATATGTCTTCCTCATCCATCAAAGCTAAGAGCCAATAAAACTCACGTACACATCCCTGTCTTCTTTGGTTCGAATTTGGGAAAATGGCATTGGCACGCTTGGCTTTGAAGATGCACTTGCAGCAGAGGGTGCTTTCTCCATCTCCTTCTTTCTCTGCTACTAATTCTGTGCTATTGGGAGGCCGTGGTGGTGGTGAGAGGAGGTTGCTTGGTACAGACGCTAGTGATAAGGTGATTACTCGTGAGAAGACAACCGATGACCAAGACCTTAGCATCTCTGAAGCTAAGGGTAGAAGAGCCAACTTGTTCCCCTACTGGAGCCGCAACAGGGGATTATGGGGAAATAGAGATCGAGACTTTGTTCCTGCCCTTTCAGGTAGACTCCTATCTTAGGAGTTAGGACTTTATTTTCTTTAATTGTTTGTCTGGATGGTTTGTTAGACAACAAATGCCATTAAGGAATGGGTTGATTCAAGAAATTAGGAAACCTTAGAAAATTTCCAAACATCTTCACTCAAAATTACGCTATTCCAAGAGTTTTTATTTTAATGTTGATATAGATGTTCCACTCTACTTGTAAGTCTCGTAACTGGTACGAGATATACAGGTAGTGAATAGTGGGGATGAATTTGGATGTTTCGAACTAAACTGCCTGGATCCGTAATACTTATCATATGTTACCAGTACACGTTAATAAGATCTTAATGGGTAGGATTATAATGTGGCCTATATGTATATCTAATGATAACGTTTTAAAAAACTTTAACCACTATAGGCGGGCGGGAGCTATTCAGTTTTATATTTTACTTATTATTATTTATTTAATAAATAATATTTATAAAAAAATATTTTATATTTTAAAGTAGCAAAAATGCTTTAAAAATAGATATAATAAAACAATAATATTTTTAAAAATAATAAAAATAAAATAATGTGTCATTTGTTTAAACTTTAAAATAAAATATTATATTTTGTGTTTGATTTTACTCATTTTTAAATAGGTTTTTATGTATTTTATAATTAAAAAAAAACCTAATCAGGCCTCGTAGGCGTCACCCAGTCGCTTCAGTGCTCAACTTGGCCGATTCGGAGAAAATAGGAACGATCCCCGGCCGCTCAACGCCGAGACAGCCCTGGGCCGGCGTCGATTTTTAGAACAATGTTTGATGATGATATAAATTTGCTGATTAAACCGTTGATTTGATCTTGTTGGACATTCATTAATATGATCCCTCCTCAGGCCTTGAAAGAGCGTTGATGCAAGCAACAGGGAAGATAAACAGGCTGTTTGAGAACCTAAACTTATCACCATGGTCAGTATCCGGGCGTGTCAAAGAGCAGGACGACTGCTACAAGTTGTGGTTCGACATGCCGGGACTTACCAAGGAGGATGTGAAAATCAGTGTTCATAATCGGAATCTGACAATCAAGGGGGAGCACAAGGAAGAATATGGAGAAGAGACAGACGATGAGTTCTGGTCATCAAGGAGCTATGGTTATTACAACACTAGTTTGGCATTGCCGGATGATGCTCAAGTTGATGAGATACAGGCATCGTTGAAGGATGGGGTGCTGTCTGTTACCATTCCTAGAAATGAGAAGCCTAAGGAAGATGTCAAGGAGGTGAATATAAACTGATTAATATGTTCTGTTGTGTTTAATGGCTTTTACGTTTTGTGAGAGTGCATATTTTGGCAAGCTAGTGGGAGAAGATGCCTTCTTTGGTGAAGATGTCTTGTGTTTGAAGATGATCGAAATGTACGTCATTTCTGTAAACAGTTCGGATAATAAAATTGCTAGTATTGGGCGTGAATTAGAATCGATGTGTTCTTTTTTATCTCATTGGAGAATGGTATTGATGTGTTCTTATGGGAGAGTTAAAAAAACATAGAAAGAAAGTCAACTTTAGATTGATGGTAACAAAACCAAATAAAAATAAAACCAAATCAAATAAAAAAAATAACTAAATTAAAAAATTACCTGTAATGCATATGCACATGTGCATGTGTCTCATATATAAAAAGAAAAGAACCAAGAAAGGGAAAGGGTGAAAAAAAAACTAAGCATACAAAGTGACGTTATACTTGTGATTTTGCACAGTAGGTGTAAGGCAACCCCGATAAAGGCTGAGCATGCAATCGTCTCGTCACCACAGATGAGATTTCATAACTCAGCGAACACATATAATAGACTAATCGTGTAGTTCAAAAGCAAAGAACACACAGTGACGAGCACAAACTAAGCGTCGGTTAACAGTAGTAAAGAGCTTGTTCGACCTTTGCTGCTGTAGTGCTGTGAAAGAAGATATATAGTAGTTGTTGAAAGAAGATATATTGTAGTTGTCTGAGGCAGCAGCAAGAATCACGCCGATCTTTTGGAGAATTGTGTGGCCAATGCCCCTGACTCAGCATCACATGCATTGTTGCAGGGTGCCTTTACTTTGAACAATCTATTGAAAGACTGCCATGTTCTTATTTATATCTCGAAACTCCCATGCATACATATGAATTTGAGCATGTATGTTTGAACATATGCGGCAACCTTGGGAACAAAAAATCAAGCTCGCCATGGTGTCCGGTACAAAACATTTGGAGATTGGTGTTGGACCTTCTAACCCATCAACATTCGGTATTTGACCTAGTTAATGTTCACTTCTTTTATTACACGTGATATGAGTCAAAGATAATTGTATTGAGAGAATGTGTTATTTAATAATTTATTTATCTGATAAGGAAGGTATAATGAATGTATAAATATATGATTATAAGAAATATAATTAGTAAGTATAAACATACGATTTAAGTATAATATTACATTCCTATTATGACTCACACTGACACTCCATCTTAAGTTGGCACATACACATCTATCATGTCCAACATGATTAGTGAGTCATAAAACACTTTCTTGGATACTCCTTTAGTGAGTATATCCGCAAAATGTTCTTCAGTAGGAACAAAATGAAAGCTAATAATGTTTCAATCTAGTTTTTACTTTATAAAATGTCAATCAACCTCCACATGCTTTGTACGATCATGTTGTACTGGATTCTGTGATCTATCAATTGCTGCTTTAATATCACAATACAGTTGCATAACACTTTTGGGCTTGACACCTATATCACATAACATATTTCTCAACAACTCACACACTCTATTAGTCATACCTCTATACTTAGTCTCAACATTAGACAGTGTCACAACCTTCTGTTTCTTACTCTTCTATGTAACCAAATTAGTTCCCACAAAAGTAAAATAACCTGATGTCGACCTCATATTAGTACTATTTCTAGCTTAATCTGTATCTGTAAACCCACAAACATCAAGAATGATGTTGTGCTTAGAAAACATTACTTCTCTTATTGGAGCTAATTTCAAGTACCTTAAAATTCTCACAACAGTATTCATGTGACCTTGCTCGGGTTATACATGAACTGAATCACCACACTCACTGCACTAGTATGAGTTAAGTAAATCAAGCGTCCAACTAACCTCTGATAGCTAGCTCTATCACTAGGTACAGTTGGTCTGGATATTCTGTTAGACGATGGTTCTGCTCAATAGGTGTGCAATCTAACATACATGTCTCTGTCAACAGATCAAGGTTGTACTTTCTCTGACATACGTAAATCCCTTCTCTCCCCTTAGCTGCCTCAATTCCTAAGAAGTACTTGAGATCACCCAAATTCTTCATCTCAAGCTCATAGGCTAGTTGTCTCTATGTCCATCTCAATAATATCATTACTAGTAATTATCATATCATCGACATAAATTATTAAGGCTGTTTCCTTCCCTTATTGATGTTTGAGGAACAATGTGTCTGAATTATCTTGTATGTAATCAACCTTAAGCATAAACTATGAAAACCTCTCAAACCAAGCACAATGTGACTATTTGAGATCATACAAAGACTTCCTCAATTTACACATAGACTCACCAAGAGAAGAAGCAACATACCCAGGTAGGAGACTCATGTGTACCTCTTCAGTTAACTTTCCATGAAGAAATATGTTCTTGACATGAAACTGTCGAAGTGACCAGTTTAAATTAGCAATAAAGGAAAGCAGAACCTGAATAGTATTCATTTTGGCAACAGGAGATAATGTCTCATCATACACTACCAGGATCAGAACTTTAGCCAACAAAAAATTTTCATCGGCCTATTCAACAAAATTGTCGGCTAAGATCTTAGCCGACGAGTTGTCGTCGGCAAAGACTCATCGGCTATAACTTTGGCCGACGAAATAAGAGTGGTCGTCGGCTATAGTTTCACACTTAGCTGACTACTTATTTTTCTATTTTTCATTGGCTAAAGTAATACTAAAGCCTATGAAATAATTTGTCGTCAACCTTAACCTGAGATTTTGGCCCACGAAATATTAATATATTCGTCGGCTAAAGTATTTAATAAAAAAATTAAAAAGTAACTATAGCCGAAGAAATTTACTATAATTCGTCGGCTAAATATTGAAAACAATAAAAAATATAGCCGATGAATTATAGTAAATCTCGTCGGCTAAATACTATTATACCCGACGAAATAGGCCATATTTCATTGGCTAAACCTTGAAAAAAAATTCTATAGCCAACGAATTATGGTAAATTTCGTCGGCTATACGTCCATTCCAGCAAAAAACCCCCGAAATTTCTAAATTTTCATTCCAAGCAAGTTGCAAATTACACTAAAACAATTTCATATAATCAACAACATCAAAAGTGACAACACGTTTTTTCATTAAAATATTTATAAATTATTCATAAACCCATAAAACTATATAAAATCTATATCATCTATATCTGCGTCAGGAGGAGGTTGTGACGGCTGAGGTAGGGGTATAGGCATACACATGGGCGGAGCTGGAAGTCCTTGAAGCTGGGCAGCTGAAAACTCTTGCAATTACTGAAACATCTGATGCTGTTGTGTCTGCTGGGTGGCATATACTGCAGCATTATACTCATGTAAAGAGACAGTATAGGCTGTCTAGGCGGCTTGCTGTTCCCGTAGTATCTAAACTTCCGCCTATAGCAGAGTCGTTCTGCTACTGGTCAAGGCTGTTTTTTTTTTTGAAATCCTGGAGTGGTATTCAGTATCCCTTCGCCCTTCTTTCCTAGACCCCGGCAGTAAAAGTTGTTTCCTCGCGGTGGCAATGATGTGCCCATGATCCTCGCCCCAACCTTGAGATCCGAAGTGTCGAACCAGGATATGGCTTCGGACATGTCTTCCTCCTGCGAGTTCGGCCATGTCTCTCTAACTATAGCAATCATCACCTCGTCACTAGTCTGTCTCACCTTCACCTAATTTGATAGGAAAAAATAATTAATTAACATTTTGAAATATATATATATATATAATTTAAAAATTTTGAAAACGTAAAACGACTTACAATATCTTTCTAGGCGTCAGGATATGTCTTGTCGTACGTATGGACATACTGGGTGACTTTTGGATGTTCCCTAGCCGTCTCGTTCATCAACGATGTGAACGGTCTAGAACCAGCATGATGGTTCATTGTTTTGCGATGCCGGTTCTAAACGTTCGCCTAAGAAACGGCCTACAAAGGGAAAAAATAAAATATTTTAAAACATACTAATTAATAAAAATATAACCAATTAATTTTTTTAATTACCTATTTAGGAGAGTTGTTGAATTTTGATATCAGAAGCCAACGCCACTCGTACCCCCTGAACTGGAACTCAAGAGGGATACCAGAACGTGCTTTCCCATGAGTATTCCAGTGAGTCCGCAACTCGTTCTTCTATTCCTTGTACCTACAGATACCACAAAAAAATTATAAATATTATTAATTACACATATAATTTTGTTTTTTTCATTAACTTTCTAACGTACCTTCCTCCATGCACAACGTCCGCCCAGGTGTTCCTCACGTGCTCGAAAACGTCAAACCACATCTGCATTAAAATGTTTATTAGTTTAGTTTTTCATAAATCAATAATATAATACATAATATTAATTATAATTTTTTTAAACTTACCGACATTGCGTTGTGGACCATGTCGTTAACCTCTTGTGGTACCTCGCCCCAGTCTTACCACAACATAGAGACTCTATCCCTAATGAGCGCTCTCACGCGACCGGAGTACATCCTCGTCTTCCCGTCCGATACTACGTTGCCATCCCCGTCGACCTGTTTTTTTTCGTCGGATATAATGTTTATGCTAGTAGTGATAGTCTATAACACACGTCTGATGCAACAAAACGTGCTTTGTACCAGTTCACTAATCCATCTATATTGTGTTTAACAGTAACACACACATCAACAACCTACGACCTTCTTGTCATGTGGTGGATGCACAAGTTGCCACGTATTATTCTTCTGCAACGTCTCTATCTCTTCCACCATTGTCTTCTTCCACTTTGGATCTCCAAATGCATTCTACACTTTGTTAGGTACTGATACAACAGATATTTAATTCACAAATTATAAATATGACTTAGATAATCTCTTAGTGGACATATAATTAGCTACTGGATACTTTGATTTGGCTTGAAGAGTGCGTTCATATCTTTTGGGTGGTTGACCTTGAGTAGACCTATTTGGTAACACATGTCGACCACAATTAGACTAGCTACTACTAGTACCAGCAGGGGAACATACCTCAAATGAGTGGTCTTCTATACTAGCAAGTTGTGAATCAGGGGTAGGAGTGATAAGAGGAGGGGCGATTATGTCATTAATTGGATTTATAGTGCTTGAAATCAGTGCATCTCTTCAAAAGCTGAATTCTCCTCCTGAAGAACAGTATCATATGAGGAAAAATAACTCGTGTTTTAAAAGAATGTGCCATCCATAATGACGAAGCAAGGAACTTGTCGCCTACCTAGAGTAGACAATGATCTAAGAGTGCACACACAAACACGAGGCCCGACTAGAGCTCTTAAGTTGTAATGATTATGGCAGACATTCCCACTTATCAAGATTGAAGCGTAAGTACACCGATGTTTTTTTCTTCTCAGCTTTTTGTTTCATATTTTATTTTAGTTAAAAAGTCTTTTAATTGACAATAAAAGATATATCGTTAATTAATCTACTGTCTTGCATATAAAGGATAAATAAAATAAAGTGACTCATGTAGGGTAGCACCTTTATTATATATTTCTTGCTTACTCAGCATGTTTCTTAAAAAAATTGAAGTTTGAAATATAAGAACCAATATAATGCAAGTTAAAAACTTGTTGTATGTGGATTAATTAAAGTGGTATCACTTTAGTGTTCGTGTGCGTATGTTCAATTATTTTTTAATCAAAGCAATTTTGTCATTCATAAACTTATGTAGAGGGTTCAATACGAATCGATCTGTTGCCATGCGTACAGAGGACAATCAAGTTCATATGATTCGTGTGAGGGTTGTATCCTCATATACATTAAGGCTCACCAAGCATCACAATGAGCATAAAATCTTAGAAATTCTAGATCATAAGCACTTATTCCTAACCTAAGTGCATGAAAATAAAACTCACATTTCCATATGAAAATCACAGAACCATGAGCAATTGTTTAAAACCTAAAAAATCAGGAAATTGTAGAAAATAAAACCTGCTACCAAGTGAAAAACATAGTAAAACACAAGTATTTGTTCATGAAATAACCATAAAATTAAAACACCTCCTTGCCCATGAGGCTAGGACTAGCAGGTTTGGGGAGATGATTGACACTAGATTTCGCCGCAGTATCTGCAGAAGTCGGCATCTTCCTTTTCCAACCAGGTGTCATATCTTCTTCTTGGGAGGAGCAAAGACACGATTAGGATTGATGGAAGGAGGCTTCTCTTGTTCCTTCTTCTTGTCCGTTGTGTATCTTGAACCCAAATGACATTTTCTCTTCTCAACGGATCTTGTGGCTTTGTCAATAGTTAAAGCTTCAGATCCGGCATTAGAGATCATGGCGAGTTCTTGGATTGCGAGGAGAAAACCCTAAAATAGATTTTGCTAGAGTTTTCCCTGTTGGATGGCGACGAAGGTGATGGGAGGTTAAATGACATGGTGGTGATAGGGATGCTGATAGGTTGAGATATCTACAAAATATTTAGGATTTGGGGACGTGCTCTCGAGAAAGAGAGAGCGACTTGGAGATTAGGGTTTAGTTTGTTGAAGTTTTTTTCGATATTAAATGGATCGTGTGTGTATGTTCATGAAGCAAGTATATTAGAGAAAATGATGAAGACCAAAATATCCGTTAGATATAATAAATAGAAGAATATATTTATGATGTATCGATAAGACTTCAATCATGTTAGTCAACTACCAAGATATATCTATATACTATTTAAGATTATTGTTAATGTACTAAATTGAAGTAACATATGATATTTTGCTAAATAAGTCTAAATTATTCTTAAATAATTTCTAATTTTAATATATGTAATTAATATGATCCTTTAATGTTTCTTTTCCTTATCCATATGTGTCCAAATTTTCTTACCTTATTTTATACTATCGATAACACGATTTTTGTTTCCTTAATTTGTCTTAGGTTTCAAATTCAATACAATTTTTCCACAAGTAGTCTTAATTATCCTTGAACGAATGAAACAACACATTTATACTATGCGCTAGTCAATGATCCTTTATTTTCTTTTTTATTTAATTCTATGTATTTATTGTTTCGTTTTCTTTCATCTTACTCGATCCTAATTAAAGGTATTGTGAGTTGTGGCTGAGTGACCACCTAGGCCACGACATTAGATTTCGTCACTTACCAGTCATCAACTCCAAATCGGCGAGGAAAAGGAGAATAAAAAAGCAACCGAAATTGACTCTGATTGCTGTATGAAGAGAACGGCTGGATAGCAACCCACAACCTCAATCATCTAATTCACCAGCAGATGAGGAAGACATTTCTTTACCAGTAACAATATCAGACCCGTCGTCAATAGCAAACCCTAGCAGAGGGCCTCTCATTTTCTAGAGCTTTACTTCTAACTCGTAAAAAATTGTTGTAAAATTGAGATATTGCTCTTTAGTCTTCATTATTATTATTGAAAGTTTGAAACCCCAGACAACAATAAGCATGGATCGAGAAACATTAATTTAGTTAGAATGAGGCTATTTCACCCTACAAAATACTTTGTTCATCCTACTCAACAATTTTATCACCTAAAATTCTTTATTTACCCTTTATTTACAATGAGAAGAAAAACTAAGAATACAATTTAAACCATAGATGGGGTTGTGCGGCTGTGCCAAAACTTAATCAATTAAAGAGTATCTATCTACAATACAAATTCTTTTGAGATTCTTGTACTCCAAACTAAACGAACTGCTAGGTTTTAGCTTTTTTTGAGAACCGTTAATACTCTTTCTCTTCTCCCTAGTTGATCTTGTTTGTCTCTCATAACTGCTTGCATAGTTTGATTGGGTCGATCTCCCCATAGATCAGTTGTCGTTATTTTGGTTCAACATGATTGAGTTGATCAAATATAAGTAATTATAAAAGATCAGTAGCTAGAGATAAAGATATGATGAGATGATTGGGATCTATGTTGATAGAACTGATAAAATTCAAGAAATTCATCTATCGCTAGAACTGCTATGAATGTGATTTCAATTTTATTTTTAATTTATAGTTTTAACAAGGGTAAAATTGGATTAACATAGCTATAACTGTTATATAGGGTGAACAAAGTATTTTGTAGGGTGACAATAGTCGTACCTTTTTAGTTATGTGTGATACGTACCTGATCCATTAATTATGAAGAAGCAATATTTTTTAGGGATGGGCAGTTCTGTTTGAAACTTAAATCATAACCGAACTGTTTCTTTCGGTTTTACAATATTTCAAACCTCAACCAAACCGTTTTTTCGGTTTTTAACTAATTTGGATACACAATTTTTCAGTGCGGTGCGGGTCGGTTTTGGTGTGAACCGATTTATTTATTTTCAACAAATAAGAAATGTCCAAATTTTTGCCTAACAGTTCCTATAAGGCTTGAACAAATTTTGAATACATTTATAGTCTATACAAATCTACAAATGTCATCAAAATATCGATTAATTAACTAACTAACAAAAACATTATATTTGATAACTTAATAAATCAACTATCATTCAAACACAACAACTTAAAAACTACAAACTTAAACATAAATGATTTTTTATATATTACTTATATATTAAAAATCATGATCCATCAATGAAAAATTTAAAAAAAATAAGAAAAAAAGTAATTAGGTATTGTTCGGTTTAATTCGGTTAAATTATAACCTCAAATCGTAACCTAACCAATTTTATACGGTTCGGTGTGACCATAAAACAACACAGTTTTAGTTCGGTGAGGTTACCGAATTATGTTTTTCGGTACGGTTCGGATCGATAACTGCATTTTCGGTGTAAAACGCTCACCCTAGTATTTTTGCTAACTTATACGTACTTGGTCACTAACGTCGAAATGATTATACTGTGATTGAAATACAGAGTTTGATAAATGATGATCATTGGTGAGAAGCTTCTTCATTTCTCATTCTTTTTTTACCCTTTTTGGGATACGTTGTGATCACAAAGTTTTTCAAACTAGCTAGTTGTTTATCCTTGGAAATGTGAGAGGGTTGAATAATATAAAGAAGAAATCAAGATAAGTCTACGAATGCAGTATTCCCAAGAAGCAGTTAATTTTCCCACTCTTCGATCTTGAAGACTTGAAGTACTTGTAATCTTGTATAAAGTCCAGAACCTGTAAAAAGTTGCCAAAAACTTGAATCTTATATAACTATTTGGTGTTTACTTTCTGGTCAAGATCATACCACTGCCTAGTGTTTCAGTGTTTGCTGTGTTTTACTTTTATCAAGTATACAACTGGATCGACCAAGCTGGTTTTAGTTTATAGAGTACGACAGAAGAAGTTTCAACTTTGCTGAAGTCTTTATTTCCATTCTCAGCTGGGTGGTGCTTGTTCAGGTAGCAGAGGTCACTTGTACGTTATAGATTCATAGCAGTGATTGGTTTGATTCTCCTACACAGTACTCCCATACAGTGGATTAAAGGCCCTTTTAGTTCAAGCTTTCTCCTATTTCCTTGATTCTCCTACACAGTACTCCCATACAGTGGATTAAAGGCCCTTTTAGTTCAAGCTTTCTCCTATTTCCTTCTCCTATTTAGAGATTTGATTCATAACTGAGATTTTATAAAGTATTTTTGTACTGTATACTCGTTAAAAATACGAGCATCTATCTTCTATCTCTTTATCTAGTGCTGTTTCTTTGACCTAAAAATGGTAAAATAAGATAGAGACCAATCCCATCACTTATGTGAGTTTCTCAACCACCAGACAGAAAAGACGAGTAGCACTCCTGGAACTGTTTGGATTAATATTTCTACCCGCAATTGAAGGGTGTGACCTAGCTGGTAGCAATGAATTGCTACATCAAATATATGAGAGAAGTAAATCAAGTAATGCAGATAGCCATGGAGAAGAAAAAATGCATAATGCATATACGTGTAAATGAGAAGTTATGTTACACTACGTACACTGTAGACCTAAGATATGAAAATAAAAATACATAAATTGAGGAGATCGGATTTTGAGTTTCTAAGTTGCATGATGTCATTCAAAACGAATTCGACAACTACAGAGGACTCACTATCAGAATAACTGTTATAACCGACAAAATCAAATTTAACAAGGAGTGGAAGAACGAGTTATGGATCCACTGGACTACGCATGGGAACGAACGTTCTGATACCCCCCTTGAGTTTCAGTTCAGGGAATACGAGTGGCGTTGGCTTCTGATATCTGAATTCAACAACCCACATAAACAGGTAATTAAAAATAATAATTTATTATATTAAATTATAATTAGTACGTTTTAAAATATTTTACTAATTTTTTTCCTTTGTAGGCCGTTTCCCAGACGAACGCTCAAAACCGGCAACGCAACACAAGGAACCATCATGCCGGTTCTAGACCGTTCGCATCGTTGATGAAGGAGGCGGCCAAGGAACATCCATAGGTCAACCGGTACGTCTATACGTACGAGAAGGCATATCCTAACGCCCAGGAGGATATTATAAGTCGTTTTACGTTTTAAAATTTAGTAAATTATATTTTTATATATATTTCAAAATTTTAATTAATTATTTTTTCCTATCCAATTAGGCGAGGGTGAGGCAGGCTAGTGACGAGGTGATGACTACTATAGTCAGAGAGACATGGCTTGACACGCAAGAGGAAGACATGTCCGAAGCCATGTCCCGGATCGACACTTCGGATCTCAGGGTTGGGGCGAGGATCATGGGCACAACATTCCCACCGCGAGGAAATAACTTCTACTGCCGGGGTCTAGGAACACTCCCGGATTTCAGAAAAATGCAGCCTCGACCAGCAGCAGAACGACTCAGCTAGAGGCGGAAGTTCAGATGTTACGGGAACAGCAAGCCGCCCAAACAGCATATACTGCCGCTTTACAGGAGTATAATGCGGCAGTATATGCCACCCAGCAGCCACAGCAGCAGCAGATGTTCCAGTACTTGCAAGATTTTTCAGCTGCACAGCTTCAGGGACTTCCGCCTCCGCCCATGCCCATGCCTACGCCTATTCCCTTACCTCAACCGCCGCAACTTCCCCAGCAACCTCCTCCTGACGCGGACATAGATTTAGATGATATCGATTTTATTTAGTTTTTTAGGTTTATAAACAATTTATAAATTAAAAATTTAATGCAAAATGTTTAGACTACTTTTGATGGTGTTTTTTGTTGGTTATATCAAATTGTTTGTGTAATTTGCAGCTTGCTTGGATGATAATTTAGAAATTTTGTAGTTTTTTTAGTATAAAAAATACTATAGCCGACGAAATTTACCATAATTCGTCGGCTATAGTATTTTTTATTTTTTTTTCAACATTTAGCCGACGAAATATGGCTTAATTTGTCGGCTATAGTTGTATTTAAGCTGACGAAATGTACTATATTTCGTCGGCTTTACTCCTTTTAATTTTTAATTTTTTAAAATATTTAGCCGACGATTTATACTACATTTCGTCGGCTAAAGTGTTTTACATTGGCCAACGAAATATTAATATTTCGTCGGCCAAAGTCATATGTTTAAACCAACGACAATGTATTTAGTTGGTCAAACTCTTACTTTAGCCGACGAATAATTGGAAAATATGTCGTTGGCTAAGTGTGTCACTATAGCCGACGACAGCTTTTATTTCATCGGCTAAAGTCATAGCCAATGACTTCTTAGCCGACGACAACTCGTCGGCTAAGAGCTTAGCTGACGAATTTGATGAACAGGCCGACGAAAAATTTTTGTCAGCTAAAGTACTGATTCCAGATAGTACTATCTAATTAATTGTGTGTAATAATCTGCATATGCAATGTAATGGTACATGCAATTTCATCGTTGTATCTGACACTAGTAGAATCTGAGACCTATGCGACGAAATTGTTAAATTTCGTCTCATAAGTTTCAAGCTATGTCACGAAAATAATTTCGTAGCCAAAATTATAACTTATGAGACGAAAAAAATAATTTATTGCTTAAGTTGTCACCTATGCGACGAATCCATAACCTAAACGACGAAAATAAGTTTGTCTTTTATGCCACACTTACGAGACGAAAAACATATTTTTCACCGCATAAGTTTCTCACTTAAGCGATGAAATTATAATTTTCGTCGCTTATGTTCCAAATATTTTAAAAAAAAATTCCCGTAAAAAAATTCAGAAAATTTAAAACAATTCCCGCATTTTTTTTCTTTTATTCTGTCTCCCTCTCTTAGTCATTTCATCCTCGTTCTCTCCCTCTCTCACACAGCTTCTTGCTTCTTCAACCCAGCCACCTCCCTGCTCTCTATGTCGACTTCCACTGTCTCCGCCAACGCCAACTCTAACCCCACCACCGCATCCATCTCCTCCACCACTCGAAGCTTCTTCAACCCAACAGCCACCTCTCTTTTCTCTATGTCAACTTTCACCTCCTCCATCGACGCCAACTCCGACCCCACCGTCGCGTCCATCTCCTCCACCACTCAACGATTATGACGATGACGATTACGACCCCTCCGTCCTCTCCACCAAATCTAGCATTCGTCTAACTCCAAATTTCCTGTACCCGAACCCAACCCCTTTGTCCATCTCCTCCACCTCGACACCATCGTCTCCAGCAGGCCGGCTACAACTCATTCTCTACTCCGACGTTGTCGATGAGCGTGAGTTTGGTGGGTAGAGGTCGGTGGTGGTGGTGGCGCGTGGGTGGTCGACGGAAAAGTAAAAGAACTAAAAAAAGAAACAAAATTTGTTTTCCCGCATTTGAAATTTTTGAAAATTTTCACATTTGAAATTTTTCCGCTCTTTTTTTTTTTAATTTTGTAAACACTAAAGCAACGAAATATTTGGTCACTTAAGTTGAATAATTTCGTCTCTTAAGACTATAACGACGAAACATTTTCCGTCGTATAGGTGTATTCTGTTGCGACGAATACTTTATTTTCGTAGCATAGGTACCGGTGCGACGGTAAGTATGCGTCGACACCTATGCGACGACATTTTCGTCGCTTAGGTTCTTATGCAACGAACAGGTGCTCCTATGCGACAAAATAGTTTCGTCTCATAGGTCCCGGATCCTACTAGCGTGATTCGTAACTTTTGTAAGTAACAATATATTTCATTTTTATTTTTCTAACCTCAAAAACCCTTGTAAGTTTCCTAGCTTTTGTAAGTAATAGTATATTTAATTTTTATTATTCTAACCTTAGAAACCCTTGTAAGTTTATGTTGGCTCAAAAATCGTCCCGGCCACTTGGTTGGTGGGTCGAGGTCTTGTTGGGCTACACGTGTCCTTCTGGCATGGTGATGTGTGTGTAGGCGTGCCAACTCACGGCTGAGAGGCCAAACAAGGTTTTGATATGCAGATGTATGGATTGTGCGGCTGACTTCTGATTCAGAAGATTGTGGGCCGAGAAATGATCGATCTCGGCCGAAGGGTTCTCTTTGCCTTGTGTGTGCAAGGTCTTTAACACGGATCGACTAGTAAGCCGATCTTGGTGCTGTATAACTAAGTGAATGTTGTGAATGTGATGGTGAAGTGCAGGAAAGTAAATAAAACAAGTGCATGAATAAATACTGTAGACCGCAGGAATAAAAATAAACAAACGCAGGGACAACAAATATGGATAGATCACATGAATGAAAATAAACAATAAACAAATGTAGGGAAAACAGAACTACGGTTTGCAATGATGGTTCCTGGAAGGCCAAACCGATGTACAATTTTCTGCTTGATGAAGGTGATCACGATCTCGTTAGTGATTGAAGTATATGGCTCAGCCTTTACTCACTTTGTGAAGAAATCGGCCGCAACTAGAATTCACACGTGCTGCTTAGATGAGGCAGGGTGAATCTTCCCAATGATGTCCATGGCCCAACACCGAAATGGCCATGGTTTAATAATTGGAAGTAACAATGTGGTTGGCGCCCGATGACTAGAGCCGTGAATTTGGCATTGCTTGCAGCTACGGGCAAATTCGATGCAATATTTCAATACTGTTGGCTAAAAATAACCATGTCGATGGATTAGCCACCACATCTGTACTCCTGCCTGATGCGCTCGACAAATTCCACCATGGACCTCACTCATCATCTTGAAGCCTTCCGGTCAAGTGACGCATAAGAGAAGTAACCCATCTGCTGACTTTCGGTATAACTGATAATTGTATAGCACAAAATTGGCCGCAATAAATTTAACCCATCGGTCATGCTTTCCTTCAGAATTATTATGGAACCTAATGATGAGATACCACCAATCTGATGGCTCCACAGCAACAACAAAAATCTTTGCGTAAAATTTTGATGGTGCGGCTCAATTCCATCCTCTTAAAGTTCGTACCTGAGGCTAACTGTGTCATCTCGTTTGGGTCAGAATTCTCTCTCCGTGGTACATACACAAAAAATATACGATCAAAGGTTCCAGCTAACTGGTCAGCCAGTGCATAGTAGGGTAGCAAAAATCAGCCCGTGCACTTGAACTCCTTTAGTAGCTGATTAATAACCAACTGTGAGTCTTCATATATAAGAACTCTGTACGCCCCATCTCTTCTAGCAACTTCATCTTAATGATAAGGGCCTCATACTCTACCTCATTATTGGTACAACAAAAATCGAGTTGAAACGCAAATTAAAACAGTTGACCTTCGGGGGGACTCAATCGTGACTCCGGCTTCAGCCGAGGTTTCGGTGCTTGAACCATCAAAATGCATAGTCCAAAAATTATTCTGCATAGGCCGTGTCTCAATTGTCCCAATTTTGACGTCCATTGGCTCTATCTCACTCAACGGATGATGGGCTAAGAAATTTGCCAAAGCCTGCCCCTTTACTGACTTTTGCGCGACATACTTGAAAGTGAACTCAGATAAGACCATGGTCCATTTGCCGATACAGCCATATAAGATGGGTCGCTGTAGCATTTACTTGATCAGATCTGTCTTGGATATGACCCACACCATTGAAGGCAACATATAATGACGTAGCTTCATGGCTGAGAAGTACAACGGCAGACAAAACTTGTCCACGGTCGTTTATCTTTGCTCTACGGGTGTCAAACCCGACACAGATAGTAAACAACCCGCTCTTTCCCCAGATTATTTTCTTGGGCCAAAACTACCAATAGAATTATCAGTGGCGGCCAAATATAACAGGACCGGCTGACCACGGACCGGAGGTACCAACAAAGGGGGTTTGGCAAGATATCACTTAATGTCATCAAAAGCACATTGGTGTTCCTCTGTCCACATAAACTTCTCATCCCTTTTGAGACGTAATAAAGGCGAAAATGGCTGGATCTTGCATGCAGAATTTTCTATGAACCGTCTCAAAAATTTCACCTTGTCCAAAAACGATTGCAGCTCCTTCTTGGTAGCTGGTGGTGGTGTAGTAATGATAGACTCCGCTTTCTTCTTGTCTACCTCGATGCCTAATTTGTATACCAGAAAACCGAGAAAAGTACCAGTTGAAACCTAAAAAATACATTTTTGTGGATTCATTGAGTTTATGAGCTCGCATTTTGATGAACGCTTTGCGTAAATCAGCGATATATTTTCCTATCTGGTTGGACTTGACGACTACATCATCGATGTATACCTCCACAGTTCGGCCAATGATATCATGAAAAATCATGTTCATGGCCCGTTGATAAGTAGCTCCAGCATTCTTCAGGCCAAATGCCATAACCACCCACTCATATGTACCAAGTGCACTAGGACATCGAAAAGCCGTCTTATGCATTTCTTCTTTGGCTATGAAGATTTGGTTATACCGGCGTGGCCATCCATAAATGATAAGATCTCATGACTAGCAGCTCCATCTACAAGGTCAGCTAAGGACATGGGGTATTCGTCCTTCGAAGTGGCAGCATTCAGATCCTGAAAATCAATGCATACTCTCAACTTATCATTCTTTTTAATAATTGGAACAACATTACAAATCAATTCTACATACCTAGCTATACAAATAAACCCAGCATAAAGTAATCGCTCTCTCATTTTTTTATTTCTAGCTGCACCTCGGCAGAAAACTGCCGTGGTGGCTGTTTATAATGTTTACAATTAGAATACAAATGCAATTTATGTTCTACAATGTTCTGGTCTAATCTAGGCATATCATGATAATCTCAAGCAAAACGATCTTTAAACTCCCTAAGTAAGGCTACCAACTCCTCCCTAAACTCACCAGGAAGCAGCTTGCTAATGAAGAGTGGTCTTGGGTCTTCGGGCGTACCAAGATTGATTTCCTCTCTCAGGTCCTCCACCTCAGTTGGTGTGTCCTCTAACTCGGCCGAAACATGGCCGAGGTCTCCCATTCGGATCACATCCTCATGTTTACCTTGAGATAAAAATTCCACTAAATTAATGGTTACGCCTACGTGGGCGGCCCTCTTATGCTAATAGGCCAGCAGGTTCATCATTGAGCTTTCAACCGCAGCCATCCTCGCATCCTCTTTTACGGCTCTGCTCATTAATAATTGAGTCAAATAGCTTAGCCAAAGCAGGACGCATCGAGTCTTCAAAAACATTTTCGACGCCAAGTGAAATCATCATGCGCATGGGCACACTTGTAATTCGTCTGGTGGTATCTTCTCTCTTTACCTCAGATAGACCCACAAGCTCATCATAGTACGCAGCCTCCACAAAATTAGTCGTGGCCTTGAACGTCTTATCATCAGCCTGTACTATCTCAACCTCATTCCAAAACAGCAATGTCTGATGCAATGTTGACGGAATACACATTTGTTTGTGGATCCAATCACGCCCCAAAATGGCACTATAAGTTGTGTCAGCATTAATCACATAGAAACCTGCAATAATTCTCTTCCTGCCCACCTTTACCTAAAGTGGGAACACTCCTAAAGTTTTTTTCATGCTCCCAGAAAAATCATACATTGCTAGGTCTTGGCTCCTTCTGTTCTCGGTGTTCCTACTTGTTTTGCCGACGATGACCCTCTTTTTCTTGCTTGCCCTTCAAAGCGCTTTGGTTACCATGTTTCCCAAAACCCTGGAATTCTTGATCTTGCTTTGCAAACTCTAGTTTCCTAGCCAAATCGACTTCTCTTTGAAGTCTACGCTTCTAAGTTCTAGACAAAGGTGCAAAATCTTGGTCCCTGGACATCCTACCGTACCACATGTTATCACTGGTCACGGGAGGCCTAAAGGTCTGTGGTCTTTTGTCATTGTACATGGCCCTCATATCATCTCTTACTCTCTGGATGTACTCTCTCTCACCGTCATTGCCACGACTTTGTTGTTTGTAGCTGACTGGGATTTTTTCTTTGCCTCAATCCCTGTCATGCTCTGCTAGAGACATATCCCTTGTTCTCATATCCGAGGACGAACTTCCATAGGAAAGCCTTCTTCTGACCGGTTTTGGTGTTGGCTTTGCAGCAACTGGACCTTCCCTCTTGGTACACTCTAGTTCTCTGAGTGGGGCTTGTGAGCTAGACTCAAGCCCACGCTTTGAGATCTTCGGAATGTCATTATTTGGGAGCTTAACTTTTGTGTCTACACCATGGACAATAACTTTCTTTGGCCGCAAAAGTTCTTCAAGGCCCAACTCTATCTAGTACCTCCCACACAACACAGTGACCGCAGGAACCTCAGTCGCTGATAACCTGGAGGAGGAGGAAAGTGTGATGAGCCCACTACCACTCCTTTTGCCGCAGAGAGACCCTTTTGTGAGACACTTGAATTATTAATCCTTTGGTCTCCAATGCTGACCATATTCACCATGGCTGCGAGGAATGGGTCGGTGTCCACTTTCATTGTAGAACTTGACTCCATGTTTGGAAACTTGAGCTTTCCTTGATCAATTAAGTCATGCACAATGTCACGGAAAACAACACAATTATTAGTCAAATGCTTCCAAGAATTATGAAACTTACAGTATGATTTGTCTTTCATTTGTTCAACAGATGGTAAAACATGCCCAATGAAGAACTTAATTAGTTTCACGACCAAAAGTTGATCAAAGATCGAGTCAGCCTTGCGAATATCGAATGTATATGTGCGTGGTGGAGTTTTAGGAGTGTTGTGTAGTGAACGTGCAGCTAACTCTATCTTTTCCAAGGCCTTACACACGAAAGGCTGTTTCACAGCCTTAGTCATGTCATCATCGCTACTCCATTCCTCAATATGGGTTGCGCCTACGGCCTGCCTTATGTAGTAGGTTCCCTTAGAAGCTAGCCTTTTCTGCAACTCCTCCTGAAGTATTGTATCATACCGTACAACTCTAGATTCAAGCTCAAACAAATCTCTGAAAGTCAGGCTCTCAAATTTCTTTCGAAACTCAAAACCTAGGCCAACCAAAGCCATCTCCACGAACTCTGATTTTGGTAACTGAGCTTTACACATTGTTCTGTGGAGTTTGAATCTCCTAATGTATTCATGAGCAGTCTCATTAGATGTTTGGAAATACATGGCCAGCTCTGCCGCAGGGATGTTTTGTTCTGCTTTGTGGAATCGATCATGAAATGCTCGCTCCTAATCCCTCCATGATTAAATAGTGTTCAATGGAAGATTTAGAAACCACGAAAATGCAGGTCCTGTGAGGGAATTAACAAACAACTGCATTCGGTGGTCTTCGTATAAGTGAGTCTATCCACTCGCTGTCGTAAATCACCCACCAAGCCTTCCACCGAAATTTGGACTTCATTGAACAACATAGGTCTTTTGTCGTTGACTTGTCCTTGCTGCACATGTTTCTGTGGATTTGGAACAGGCTGCCATTGATTGCCAGGGTCAACATATCCCTAATTCATAGCTTGGGTTGGCCACGGCTACAAGCCATGAGTGTTTTGATGAACATGGAGATTCTAGTTGGGTGGAGGGTTAATGAATTGATTTTGTGGATATGGAGCTTGATAACCGTGATTGTGGTTCTGCAGCTGCGAAGCTTGATTCTGTGGCTGTGTATTGCCATGATGTTTTGTGGCTGCGAAGCCTGATTCTGTGTCTGTGTATAGCCATGATTACGGTTTTGTGATTGTAGAATCTGATAACCAGGACCAAGGTCATATATTGCCCCCAGGTGGAATAAGTTTGAGTTTGTTGTGGTTGGGGGTATTGCTGATGTAGACGTGGTAGTGGAATAGATGCTAATGGTGGCCTGTTTGGCACTTGTGTAGCCACCTGTGTACTAGAGCCGATACTTGTTGTGTTTGATTCCCTTGTCATTGCTTAAATGTAACTGGACTTCCCTCACTTTGGCTACCACGTGGCACGTGCGTTCGTGTCCCAGTTTGGAACCAACGTAACCATGAGTTCATCATATCCGACTGAACTCCCATTTTCTGGCTAAGTTTACCGGAATTACTATTAAAATTCTGGTTGATCTGTCCAAAGCCAGTATTCAAACTATGGTCAAGCCAAGTAAAACAATTCTCAAGTGTGTGACCAAGTCGACCGATCCCATCATTGATGTTATTGACATCATCTTCAGATCATGACATGACACATTCGTCGTACTCGTTGTAGGAACACACGTAGATGGTGGTTCAAATAATGGATTGATCCTCAATACCTGACCCCAAGCTTGTTGCCCCATGCTCACTGCTGGTTCATTTAATGGGTTCACGCCTTGCGGAAATCCCCAAGGAACAAATCTAGATCTGGGTGGTCTTGGTGGTTGGCTACCCAATTAGTTGGTAGGAGTGTAACCCGACGGTAAACCCCATGGATACGTAGTAGGGTCATATAGCCGAGAAACGACCCCTAACGGTAACCCTGTCTGTGACGTGGTCCATGACTGAGACTGAGTTTGTCCGACAGATGGTTGCCTGGCGCTAGCAGAGGCCGACACTACTGTGGACCTAGTTGCAACTGTTGACATGATTTGTCCACCTGCCGCGAAAGTCGTGGACGTGCCATTTGAAGTCATATTTGACTGTTGGCCTGATGTAGGAGGTGCACTTGACATGCTATAGCTGTTCTTGAAGCAGATTTGTTTGGACAAAAGGAAGATGTCCCTGTTGTCTACACTTGTAACATGTACTCCCTCGAGGCTTAGCGTACGGATCTGGCACCATTCACCTAGTAGGTCCCACTAGGCGTACCAAAAGATGTTGGCTCAAAAACCGTCCCGACCACGTATTTGATGGGTCGAGGTCTTGTTGGGCTACAAGTGTCTTTCTGGCTTAGTGATGTGTGCGTAGACGTGCCAACTTGCGGCCGAGAGGCCAAGCGAGGTTTTGATATGCGGATGTAGGGGTTGTGCGGCTGACTCTGATTTAGACGATTGTGGGCCAAGAAAGGGTCGATCGTGGCCGCGGGGATCTCTTTGCCTTGTGTGTGCAAGGACTAGTAAGCCGATCTTGGTGTTGTATAACTAAGTGAATGTTGTGATTGTGTTGGTGAACTGCATGAAAGTAAATAAAACTAGCGCAGGAACAAATATTATAGACCGTCAAAATGAAAATGAACAAACACATGAACAATAAATATGGATAGATCGCATGAATGAAAATAAACAATAAGGATGAACAAGTACCAGAAACACGTAAAACAGTAGAGATTGATAAACTGTGATACTGAGAAGCTGAATTTGAATTTGACTGATTGTATTGAAAAGTTGAATCACGTAGAGCGTTTGGTCGAGGACATCTAACAAATAATCTCTTTGGTCCTTTTATACTAATACAAAATAAGGAAAACCAAATCTCCATATTTTAAAAGAACATATTACGCTAATCACATCATGATTATCGTAATAACAAATAAAGATTGATGTAACTGCAGCAAGAAATCTTCAATAAACTAACTGCAAATTCGTTTGTAATAATGGTGGCCACGTACAAACATATCTCTCCGCGTACAAACACATCTCTACATTTTAGCCATAGTAACTCAAAATCATCATGGCCCAACTTTATTCATGGCCGCACAATCTATAACCGTGCGGCACAACACCATTCACGGCCACATATAACTTATATGATTGACTAAGTGACCTAAGTCTACTCATAGCCGTAATTAATTTATATAATTGAACAAGCGTCCCAATTTTATTCATGGCCGCGGACAACTAATATAATGACAGCGCGTGACCTCACTTTATTCATGGCCATAGCGTGACCCAACTTTAATCATGGCCATAGCGTGGCCCAACTCTATTCATGGCCAAAGTTTGGCCGAACTTTATTCATGGACAAAGCGTGGCCCAACTCTATTCATGGTCGTAGCGCGGCCCAGGTCTATTCATAGCTACATGCAACTTATCTAATTGAATTCATGACCATAGCGTCACCCAACTTTATTCATGACCATAGCGTGGCCCAACTCTATTCATGACCGTTGGCGACCCCACTTTCACGTGGCCTGCAAAATCAGTCTTCCAAATATGGGTTCAAACAGTTTCCTAGCTTATTCTTTCTACATCTTACATTGGCAAGAAAAAGAAGAAAAAGAGCACAAAAAATATACTTATATATAGGTAAGTAACTAGGTAAAAATTAAGTTGGTACTCGCTCATCCCAAGATCGTCAAATAGTCACTTCAATCATTCACTAAAAACCTTCGGTAACTCACTTGCATGGAGCGGAGAGAGCAAAATTGTTGCATGGAGCTTCTATTTCTCGTGGAGCACCTTCGGTAACTCATTTGTTTTTTGCGGACGATTGGTTACTTTTTTGTGATGCTTTTGTCTAAGACTGTCTTAAGCTTAAGGAGATTTTTGCAGTGTATGAAAAATCATCTAGGCAGCAGATTCGTGTAGAATCACCAGTTTGTTTCAGTCCGAGAACGACAAGAGCAGTGAAGGAAGCTTGTAGTTCGGTGTCGGATATGAAAATTGTCCCTTGTCATGAACGTTAAAAGTGTGGCAGGCCGGGTTTGGCAAAAAGTTCAAGGATGAGTGGGTAAACTTCTGTCAAAGGGTGGTAAGGAGGTACTTATCAAAGCAGTGGTGCAGTCAATACATACTTATATAATGAGTGTTTTTCAGCCATCGGTTGGGATTTGCAATGACATAAACAAACATCTAGCAAGGTATTGGCAAGGTAAGTCAGGAAGAAAAGGAATACATTGGAGAAAGTGGGATTCTTTATGTGTGCTGAAGGGAGAAGGTGGGTTGGGGTTTAGGGAATTTCAATGTTTCAATCAAGCGTTGGTGGGGAAGATTGGTTGGACATTGTTGCATGATGAAAAGTCTTGAATTAGGTGTATGTTGAAGGCTAAATATTTTCCAAAATGTCATTTTTTGGATGCTGATGTTGGTAGGAACCCTTCTAGTGTTTGGAGAGTTGTGGTGTGGGGGAAGGAGCTACTAGCTAAGGGTCTCTGGTGGAGAGTTAATAATGGGGCTGATATTCGGGTGTTTAAAGACCCTTGGGTGTCTGGAATCCCAGAGTTTAAAATAGTATGGAAGAGTGGGGTTGACTGTGATATGAAGGTGATGGATGATGTGCTTGGGACATGCACAAGTTGGAGCAAGTTACTACAACCCAGGAGATGGATGATGTGCTTAGTATTCCTATAGCTCAGTCAACAGGTAAGGATAAGCTGATTTGGGATTGAAATAAAAATGGGAAGCTTTCGGTTAAGAGTGCTTATTGGTTTGAAAAAAAAAATGATAGCCGACTGCCTTCATTAGTCTCTCCATATTAAAAGCAGCTGTGGAAACATAAAGTTCCACCGAAGATGAATCATTTTTTATGGATGTGCTCAATGAGGTTTATTCCTTGCATGTGGTTGTTATATCAAAGATACATTGTGCCAAGTCCTTTATGCCCAAGGTGCCAGGTAGCAAATGACACACCATTGCATGCAAAATTGTCTTGCTCTTTTAGTGTTGCGGTGTTGGAGAGGGTGTGTTTCTATTCCAAGCTGGTTTCAGGTACTTTTGATGTTTTCTTTGAGTTTTTAAATCATGTTTTTCAAGTGTTAACTGTTGATGAAATGAAGATGCTTGTTATAGTATTGTGAAGTAATTGGGGTGAGAGAAACATAGTTTTACATGAGGAAAGACCTCGGTTACCAAATATTATATTTCACCAATGTGTAATGATGTGGGAGAGCCTCTTGGCAGACAGAACATTGCTCAGGTGCAGAATAGATATAGGGGCAACAAGATGGTTTGGTATGACAGCCTCCTAGCTCAGATATGTTAGTTCTAAATACTGATGCATATGTATGTAATATGATATTAATGTGTGTGTGAGACCTATAGTGAGGAACCATCTAGGAGAGTTGGTGCTAGCTGTAGGGGAAGAGAGCTCAAGGACAGTTACAGTCTACTGCTGTTGAATTGTTATCTATTTGCAGGGGGTTAGAAAGTATTGTTAAGCATAATTGGTTGCTAGAGAGGGTTAATTGTGATAACTTAGAGTCTAAGAGGTTGGTGAATGATGATGGTAACTGTTATGTAGAGAACGGGATCGTAGTTGATCGTGTAAGAGGTTTGTTAGTCGTTGTTGGTTGTCCTAAGATTATGCATAATCCTAGGTCTACTAATAGAGTAGCTAATGTTATTGCTACGTTTGGAGGTCGGTTAAATGAGTATTTATCATGATTGGGGGTTGTACCTGATTGACTTATGAATGTCATTGATAATCACAGACCTGAAATTAGTATTAGCAGTAAAAAATTAAGTGAGGAAGCTCTTTTCTATCACCCACGTTTCTCATATTTTGTAACTCTTTTATTCTGAATAAATCTCTTGGTGCTGTTCTAAAAAAATAATTCACTAAAAACCTTGTGTCCCGGTGTCAGTGCAACAGTTGCCTAAAGTCTAACTAATGCGTCTTCCAAACCAAACGAAAGACTGTGTTTGGTATGTACAAGACATGGCCTCACCAGAACTGTAGCGTGGAATTGAAACAGCGCATTTATCTACCATTGGCCACCATAATATATATACCTAGCTTTCCATTATCAACCACCCAATCCCTTCTTAGCTTCTAAAGCTTCATCACCTGTAGTAGTCCTCTATCTACTACCCTCACTTGTTTCCTCACTGTTGTTATCTTCAAAGTCTCTGGTCATCACTGATGGCTCCATCCACCATAAACTACCCAGTAAATGGCCTAAAAGTAGCAATCCTCACTGTGGCTTTCATCTTTTTCTTCTTCTTCACAGTTCTGCTTTCCAAATCAGGTAAGGCTAGTAGGCTACATACCGGCCATTTAAAGAAAACTGTTCATATACAGCTTTGTGTTTTCAACTTATCTCAATGCAATGAAAGTTTTCCTATTACCGATTGGTTCTAGTTTTCTCAAATTGGGTTCGTCATATTGAATGCCCTCAATGCGTTGGGTTCTTTTACTGTTTATTCCTTCTCATTTCTTCATCTTACTGCTGTGTTGTTGTTCTTGTGTTGTGCTTTGAACTTTGGCAGCAGTGGATTCCAAACATTCGATTCACAGTGACAGCAATGATCTGCTGCAACAAAGAGAAATGGTTCTGGGTTCAAGGCCTCCTCAGTGTGAGAACAAGTGTTTGAACTGCAGGCCTTGCTTTGCTACTTTGGTCATTCCATCTCATCACAAAACAAAGCTTTCCAGTTTGTCATCTCATAACGATGGAGATGATCGGTATTATCTACTCTCATGGAAATGCAAATGTGGACAGAACCTCTTTCAGCCATGATGATCTAGCTACCGATCTTTTATATATATATTCTTCAGTACCTAATTTCAGTTCCATTTATAAGTCTATTGTTTGGTGAACATTCTCCATACCTAGGTTTCGAAGTTTGGTATCGATCGATCTCTAGCTAGCTCATGCATGGTGTTGTATGAGATTAGAGTTATAGTAAATTAGTATATTTTTAGATCGATGCCATGAGATTTAAGTTTGTTTGTATTTATATAAAAAGTATTTATGTGTTAGTTCTACTTTACCTTTTCCAGTACGGTTCTCTTACATTTGGACTGTTGAAGTCATGTATTGCATAATCAGCAAAGAGAAAAGTAATGCTTTTAGTAGCTGGTGAACGAGGACTCATAAAAGCACAGCCATATATGTAGTACCATGGAAAAGACTACACCTCCGGATCGATGTACACTATTTCAGTATTTTGTCTATGGCTGCCTTTTGTATTCACTGTGAATCAACTTCAATTTACATCATAATTCACTTCGATTCAGTTTACATCTCTGCTATAATCCCTTATCATTATGTTTCCTTGGAAGTAAGAATATATGACTTAATTTTTTAAGTTGAGAGCCCCTGTTAACACGCTTTGTTTGAGGGTCCGATGAGATTTCATTGACGACCGAAAAATTCTAACGACAACCAGAAAACGTCTAGCGGCGGGTCACCGCAATCTAACGACCAACCCGGAAAGTCTGGTGACCAGTATGGTTCATAGCAATCTGACGACCAAATTGATGAGGTTTTGGGAAAATCTTCTCTCTCTTTCATTTTTTCTCTCAAAAATATACAAAAATTATTCTTTTATTATGATTTTAGCTAAAGATTTGTTTATTCACGCAAAAATTAATTAAATTACCTTTTTAAAGTGGTCATTTTAAATTGTATCATTGGAATGTGGGTAATGAGAGGGTCTAAATTGATTACAACATCTAGTAAAGTGATAGGAGATCAGTGGCGCAGAGCCACTAAGAGACACATTGAGGTATGTGTCACACTCAGATTTTGAACAAGGACATCCAGGTTACCATAGAGGAACAAACAAATGGTTTGCCCTAGTGATAGAGCAGATGATGGCTTTTATTCCCTAGGTTTGAGGTTTGATTCACACAACATTTTTAGTTTCATAGTTTTTTGCCGTTCTAACCCTAAGTTACCTCATAGATTGAGAGTATGTAGGATTCTTAGAGAGTATTTCACCTCCTGACACACATTTCTTGTTTAACATTATAAAATAAATTACACCATTTTTTCAACGGTTTAACCCATTAAATATTAGTATATTACTCCATTTCATTCAAGTTTGTCTTTTGGAGTATTTATTGTTTTTAGGGTTAGTTAGGTTTCTTATCACCACCAAAAAAATTTGAATGAGCTAATGAATTTATAACAGCATTTTTACTTAATATCGTCATTTAAATGAAATCAGATGTTGTTGATATATGATTTTTTTTAAATTATTATATATATATAGCACCACCATGGTACACTAGTATAGCAAACCAATTAAGTTGATTTAATTTAAATAGACAAATAATGTTGAAGACGTTCACCTTAACATCATCTCAATCAGTGGTGTAGCCAGACATCTCATTTAGAAGGGTCAAATTTGATTAACGAAAAAATTAAATGATTTTCCGTTACTCTTTAGCAACAACACGATTTTGCTTAAAAAGTGACAAAATTAATTTCAACAATGTTCTTTATACCAATTCAAAATGAAAACGCTTAAAGGAGAATGATCAATTTATGTTTTATTTCCTTTAATATCTTATACAAATTAAGAGTAATTACCTTTTCTTAAAATTGAGATGACACAATTGACCTCTTTGCCTCCTCCCTAGCTACGTCCTTGATCTGAACATATACAAATTTCATTATGGAACTTTTAAATTATGTCTCACCAAGCTTATAATTCTAGCTCCGCCACTGTTGGAGATAGCAGCTAGATTCCCTCGAAAGATAAAATCAGCCGGATGGTTTTCATACTTTTAAACCTAGCTAACCAAATCTAAGACAAATCCATCAGAATCTCACCCGTAACTTTCAAGTACCCTACTATCTTCATTCTCACCATGAGTATGGATGCAAACATTGTTAGCAGAAAATCAAGATAATCTGTGAAAAAGATAAACACCGAGAGTGCTTCATGAAAAGTACCCTAAATTGTTTTATCAGAACTCTATGACAGGATCATAATGCCTCAATATCAGCCATTTATTATGAAAATTACAGTAATTAAAGATACAAATTAATCACGGCGTGATAATATTTCCAATTTATTAAGAATCATGATGCATGATTCAAAGTAAATTAAGAAGGAAAATACTTAGGTCCAATCTAGATCGGACCAAGTATTTCGTTCGATCTCCTTAAAATGTACTTTTAACAATATCAATCGTAATCTTAACCGTTCAATAGTTGAATTAACCAATGAAGATCATCTATACAAAAAATCAATGTAAAAAAATTGTTTGCTCACCCGAATGTATCGAACAAAATGAACGGATTATCATAAAAGCTCAGGAACTGTCCATTTTGTTCGATCAATTCGGGTGAGTAAACAATCTTTTTTTACATTGATTTTTTGTATAGATGATCTTCATTGGTTAGTTCAACTATTGAACGGTTAAAATTACGATTGATATTGTTAAAAGAACATTTTAAAAAGATCGAACGAGATCGGACCCAAGTTTTTTTCCAATTAAGAATCCTAATAACGAGGGCATCCTCAATTAAATTATTTAAGCAAGCTAAGGGAACCAACTCTAGTAGAATACAGATACAAACATGAAACATCCATCAAGACGGTGTAGGTTTTTTTCCCATGTTGCCATTATGGTGGCTTTGATCTTTTCACTCGCAATTCCATTTGCCACAGCAGGTAAATACTACATGCAATCCATTCTACACGATATGTTTTTCTCTTGAGACAACGGGGTATATGGTTAGGTTACATACTCTCTTGATTTTGGATTCCCTCATGTTGCTGTTACCAAATGCCGTCCTTCATGGACATTGAAAACTTGTAATTCCATATGTACGCTTTACTTTTGGCCTAGGAGAACTCCTGCGATGCCACATTAAAGTTGAAAGCTTCATCATGTCAAAATCTGTGATCACAGTAAGTTGAACCTACTGTATCGTAACTTCGTCAAAGTTTTCTGAACGGCTCCAGATGAACTAGAAGCCCTATTTTATATCATTGAAAAGCTACGTGAGTCTAGTTTCCAGTGGTTTAATTACATGCATATTTTTTGGGATCAGGTCCGGACTTGAGATTTTCAGACGTGAGTCGAACTTTTAAAAATGGGCTCTTAAACTATAGTATTCATTTAAATTTATTTTCTCTTTTCAAAAAATCATGAATTAAAATTATAAACTCAAAATCTAACGACATAAAACATTTGATATACTTACTGACACTACTAATTTGTTTTAAAATAGTAACTAATGATTTTAATATAATGTTTGTTTTTTACTAAACTAATGCGATTACAATAAGAAAAGAAAATTTTGAGCTCTTAAAGGTTCGAGGCCCTGAATCTATTGACTCTTGAGACTCTATTCAGGTACGGGTCTGCTTGGGATGTTGCGTCAAATCAGTTGCGGTGTATTTTGTGGTGTGTTCTTCTAACCCATAATCAATCACTACTATTGATTGTTGATTGTGGCTAAGTGCTTGCGATCAACGGCGTAGCTAGAGAGGGGGCAAGTGGATCAATTGTTCTCTCTTAATTTTTTTAAAAAAAGTAATTACTCTTAATTTGTATCGGACATTAAAGAAAATGAAATATAAATTGACCTTTCTTATTTAAGAAATTTTTTATCAGTCTTTAATATTCTTCAATAATAATGAAATGAAATAAAAATTTATACTATTTTAAATACTTAATCAAATTAATACAAACCGTGTCAAGGGTTTCTTACCTTATTGATCCATACTAATATGTAATTTAATGTTTTAAATTTCATTAATGATTTTTTAAACTTTTTATAAATAAGCTAAATGGAAACAACACATTAATGTTTACCAAACATTGACGTACATTATATCTCAAAAATAACATATTGAAAGTCTAAAAATGTGAAGTTTATTGGAGATGAATTAATGGTTTGTTTAAGAGCGCGTTTCAATTTTTAATTGGTATAAAAAAAATTGTTGAAATTAAGTTTGTGTCACTTTTTTAAGCAAAATCGTGTTGTTGCTAAAGAGTAACCAAAGATCATTTAATTTTTTTCGTTAATCAAATTTAACTTTTCTAAATGAGGTGTCTGACTACATCACTGCTTGCGATATGAGTTTTATTGAGGGATTTGTCTGCTATGCGGATCCCATACCTACATACAACTAAGAAAAAGAAACATGTACTGGGTTGGACATTTTTGCCTTGAATAAAGGTTTGTGTGGGATATCTATTTGCATCGCAGAATTTTCTCATATATAACCTCTATATTTACTGCATGCATGCATGATCAAATTGTTTCGTATATAACCTTTGTATTGCCCTCTATTTCTCTCTTGGCAATTAACGTTTAATATACGGATGGTTCATTGGTTCTTTACTTGTTTATTAACTAATTAAGTGGCAGTTAACATCATATCTACTGGCTTATGTGTTTGAACTTTGAACCGGTAGAGGACTAATGACCATTTGCACAAAAAAATTAAAGTCAAACTCAATTTCAATGAAAATAAGATTTTAAAACCCAATTGAATGAAACATTCATGTATTTATGTCCAAATACACAAATATTTATTAAAAATATATTAAAATAATATTTTTCAAGACATTTTTACCCTTGACTATTGTACATAGAGAAATAAAATGGAAGAGAGAGAAAAGACTTTGCCGGACTCCGATCATCGGTTGTTGGAATTTTTCCAATCGTCGGATTCCGGTCATCAGTAACTCGGTTACTGACCCCCAATAACCATCGGTACCTCAGTTACTGACACCCAGTAACTCTATTTTTGACCCCTAAAAACCACTGATTCCTTAGTTACTGACACCTAGTAACTTAGGATTTCTCCAGTTACCGGATCTCGGTCACCTGTAACTCAGTTACTGACCCTCAGTAACTCAGTTATTGACCCCTATAATAACCACTCGTACCTCAATTACTAAAACCTAATAACTCAGGATTTCTCCGATCACTGGTAATTCAGTTACTGACCATCAGTAACTCAGATTTTCTCGGTTACTGACCACCAGTAACTTATATTTTCTCAGTTATTGATCATCAATAACTCGAATTTTCTCCCATCACCGGATTCTAGATCTCATAGAGAAACGAAATCATTCCTCTTCTCACTTACATACCACATCCCTTTGTTTTCCTCACCGAAAAAATTATTCCACAAATGAAACAAAATCATATCAATCATCAAAATCTAATCACCAAATTACACAAAAATCTTAAACGCCTCCTGAGCTTCATTGTCCAACACATTACACAAAACCGAAATCAGTAAATCAAGCTAGGAAGACATTCCTGCTCAGTTTCCGCCTCTTCATTACCACAACGACGACATCATCAACTCGTGATCTCCACCAGAAGAAAATCTCTAAGGCTTTGATAAATTGATAAGATTTGATGTAAGGCTCTTGTCTCGTCGTCGGCGCCATCACTGTCATCCAGTCGGAAGCAGAGCTCCGCTCGAATCTGAATTTGAACTCACCGTGATCTCCATCGAAGAAAGTCTCCGAGACTAGAACATCATGATCTCCACCAGAAGAAAATCTCTAAGGGTCTGATAAATTGATCAGATCTGATGCGAAGCTCTTGTCAAGAAGGCTGGATTTGATTACTATGACGAGAACGAGAGGGATCTAGTCTTGTCAACGTCGAGGCCTCATCACCATTGCTTCTCGTCACCGTACTTCGCGTTGTTTGTGGCAGATCGGTGTGCTCTGCTAGCAGATGACTATGACAACGAAGTCTTCACACGGTTTTGGTGATGGTAGCCGGTGTCGAGCTCTAATATGTAGCCAGCGTCATCAAGCTCTGATCTGGAGAGAGAGAGAGAGAGAGAAACAGATGATTTGGAATGAGTGATGGAAGAGATAGGAGTAAATAAATTAGGTTAAGGGTAAAAAAGCAATTTTAATAAGATTTATTTGAATGGGTAATGGAAAAAGTTTTTATTCAAATGGGAAATCAGGCTAAAAAATTAGTATCAAATGAGCATTTCCTATATGTTTAATTCTTAGAACATTTGTAATCAAATAATTCAAGCACCTATAATAATTATTTGGATAAACAAATACCTAGAATAATTATTTGGAAGGGCAGTGACCCTTTCCCTACTGATACTCTGCAATCCGTTTTTGTTGTTTTAAGATTTAATTTGTTTGTAGCTAGTTTTAAGCATTAACGTAAAAATAAATGATGTGGACATATTGTGAATTAATTAACCCTTATGATTTTCGGAGAGCAAAAGAATTTTACTGAATCGGTTCATTTGATTTTGGACATTGTGAATGGGCTAATCTTACCAAACTAATAAGATAATAGCAACAGAAAATAGAGGCTTCGTCTTCTTTGGAGCTGGGAAAACCGAAACCAAGGGTTTCGTGCAGGAGGGCGACGGCGATCTAGGTCTCTGTTTACGCAGGGTGATCAAGAGGCAACTCGGTGACGCGTTCTGCTTTGGTTTGGCCAGAAGATGCTCGTGGTATGCGTCTCCGAGCGGTTTTGTGAAAGTACGGAAGATTGGAGGTCGATCTCTCAAGGAAGACAACAAAGATTTCCGGTCTCCTGTGATAGAGGTGTAAGGAGGAGCAGTGGAGCGGCGATGTCTCTTGGCTAATCCGAGGTGAAGTTTTCTGTCTCTTACAGTTCTGAACTGAGTTTGTTTGGGAAAAGGGTAGCGACACTTGAAACAGCGGCGACCGGTAGGGGTACTAATTGGGTCCAAGGAGGCTAAGCCATCAGATTGAGTTGGCAACGACGACAAGAAGCTCCTCCGGCGAACCTGACGTTGGTCCAATTCGAATAGGGAAAGGGAGATTAGGTTGGACTTATATGGCTGTCTAATGGGCTGCAACTTGTAGCTTGTTTGGCTGAGCCCATGGGCCTGTCCTTCATTCCTCTTTTCAATTGGTTTATTTGGCTTAAGTCCGGTTGAAGGATGGGGTTACAGATGCCAACATAATTATATTTGATAGAAATGTACACCAGGAAGGTCTTAGACCTCGATTCATTGAGCTGTGGTACTTTAATTTGGTTATGTAGGTTATTATTTTTTTAGACCAGAATAAAGTTTTTAATATGACGTCAGATATTAATGTGGAGTCAGCAAGAAGACTCTACATATTAGTGTTAACTCTAAATATGTATGAACATGACCAAAATAACTCTTACGGGTCATAAGGAAAAAAGGTCATAAGGTTTATTTTTGATCGTTTCATACATTTTGAGAGTCAATACTAGTATGTATGGCCTCTTTGTCAGCTTCATATCAGCACCTGATATCATATTTGGAGCCCAACATGAAAATTTAGACTAAGTTGTAGACATTTAAAAGTTAAGGGTACAAAAATGATGGATTTTCAAAAAGATGAACTGAACTGATTTTAACCATAAAGTTAAAGGTATTAAACTGAATTTTATCTAATATAAAACATACATCACTGAGTATATAATGACCTCGTTAAACCAAACAACAACATTATAAAACATACATCACAGAATATATAGTGGCCTCGTTAAACCAAACAAAAACATTGGAAAGAATACAAACTGGACTCAACAAAGTAAGTTTGGGAGGAAAGATAAATACCAGTTTGTGATTAATAATGTGTGAACAAAATTTCTCGTCGACACTATTTGTTTCGGGCCTCTTCAAAGCCCAACGTGTTTTATAGAAAAAGCCCAAGCAAAAAGGAAGGGAATTTGAACCACAAAAAGCATAAAAATCAAAGCATTCCACAGGGCATCAACAGAAAACTGAGAAATGGCAGCAGCAGCAGCAGCAGCAACAACAACTCTCTTCCTCAAACTCTCCTTCACACGTCATCACTTCACCCCTCCTCCCCTTCTTAGTTCCGCCAATCTTTTCCCGCTTCATCCTCGCCGTTCATCGGGTTTTCTTGCTCGCAATCCCGGCCGTTGCCTCGCCTCCAATTCGGGGCCTCCTCCGGAATCCGACCAGAACCAGCTCACAGGTATTTCCTTAAATACTCTTATTGCTTTCATCGAATTTTGCGTATGATTTAGGAATGAGACCTCACAAGTTTCAATTCCCATAGATATGAGACGATGCCAAATTGGGGAAGGTTTCAGTAATTTAATTGTTTCTTTATATATAATAGAGATTCAATAAGTTTGTTTTATGAATATTTGTTCTTTACGTTTTTTTCCAAATATTTTTATTTTTATTATTTTTTATTTATGTCTGATGCTTAAGGTAATTGCCGGGAGCTACGAGTTTCTGATAGTTCAATATTAAGCTTGAGGTATTATAGCACTTCGAAACATAGGTAGCTCTAAGGATTTGTCCAATGAGTTTGGTCATGGACTTGTCCATGCTATACTTTCCTCATGTTCAAAATGTCCGATGTATTTCACAAGTGACGTTCCTCCACTCACCTCTGGTTTGAACGTGCATTGTTTCATGTTCTTTCTTCAAATACAACCAATCTTCAAACTAAAACAACATTCCTGCATTCATTAACCATTGTCTTCACTTCTCTTTGTTAATTTTATATTAAGAGTAATCTATAACTGTACTAATCTATTGAGGAAATGGAGAATGGTGCGTGATATGAGTGGCCCCAGTGTGCAGGCTGTTGGCATGCCAAAGGAAATTTGCATATTACTCTTAGAGTAGATTTGACATATCCTGCCATGTTTCCGTTTTGGTGTGCCAAATGTGGTAGGGCACAAGGAAAATGGGTATTAAGCACTGGAGTTTGTCTAGTAGTAGGACACATTTCGCTTAGTACTTATTAGACAATGTATAGATGAGGAACTGTACTAATCCCATGTTGAAATGTGAGAAATTTATGCATTCACAACATGCAGATTGTACTTGTAAAACATGAGTACATGACTGCATTGTAGGTGTTGATGAAGAACACACGTGGGAGAGCACTAGGGTTTATCCAAGGCTTCCTAAGAAAGTTTCTAAGGCCAGTGCCCTCTAATCCTGTTCTGTAGACAACGATGGGGCTTGTTTATATTAATATGACTTTTCCTTCTAGGGTAAAGTTGATAGCTTACGCTTCTCTCTAGGTTTGTTAGTGCAACCCAACCCCAAGTGTGATGCCTAGAAACCCTATTTGGAACCACAACATAAGCCCAGACAATGTAATTGAAAGAAGAATAAGGAAACATGAATAACTCTTGGTCCATGAATTTATCGTATTGTACGGAACAATAACAATGTCAGATACCTCAGGTATACTGTATACATAATATTATTAAAATGAAGGATGCAACTGTTATTTTCAAACTATGCTCTGTTAACGCTCAATTTTGAAAATAAATTTCTTCATACTGGTAGGGGTAGTTCAGTATATTTAATGTTGAGGTCAGACGTATTAGATGTTGATTTTAATTGCTAAAAATTTTGTGTATAAGCTAATTAAATAGAGGCTAATGTTATGTTGTAACAACATGATCTCAGTTCTGTAAATATTGTTCGTATTGAAATGATCAAAGTTATTTATAATATTTTTTTTTGAACATTGCTTTCTTACACCAAGTGGTGTTGCAAGAGGCAATAAAATAATATATGCATCACTATGATTATATCCTTCCTCGTATATATTGTTGCTACTTGTTGGTGTGCATATTAGCTAAATCTGTGTGAAATTCGTTGGGTTTGGATACATGAATCTTTTCCTTTCACTAGTTTCTTTAAGAACCAAAACTTTGTACGAACATGCATGTTTTAGTTCTTTGCAAGTTTCCGGTTCAATGCTTAATCCTTAATATTGGATGGAAAGTAAATCACTAGAGTAATATCTTCTTTCCCTCTATGTATCTATCTGCAATACTGTCAGCTCATCAATATAGTAAATTGTCATGTTTAGGATCTTACTGAAATTTATTTCTTTCATGCAAAGCTTGAATGTCTTGGCCGCTGTATTGATATTAATTTGTTGCATGATATTTGCAAAGATGGGTGAATTGGTTTTTGATCTCATGTGTTTAACTACAAATTTTGCTAAACTTCGCTCTATCTTTTTTTGCTTATTTATTATCAAGTGGTAAAATGGAAGTCTCATTTCCTTAGTACAGTAATCTTGCTTTTGGATGAGGTACTTTGAATCATTTAGGAATTTCAGAATGAAAGGATCTGCAGATGGCATCAAAAGTTCTAATTTTGTATCTATTCGTCTTTGGTAAATCTTGTTTAAAAGGGAGATTAAATGTTGGATTGGAGGGTCGGTCCTGTGCTGAGTTAGAAGTCTGGGTAAGGAATTCAGGTTGTGGGTCCTAGATCTTTCTACTATTATTATATTTTTGTTTAGGTGTATATGTGTAGGTTACAAGTGATTTAGAAGTTATAATTTCTTGAGAAACGTAATGTTGATGATTTATGTCCAAAAAGCTTCTAAACTTGATGTCTTGTGGTGGATCTTATTTGTACAATTCTGCATGAGGATCTTTTCATTTGTATAATACTATAATAGTGGCCGATGGCCATGCATATTAAATTGTGAAGGGCACAAAAGAGAGCCCACAATTTGAAAAAAAAAACTCGCATTTAAGTAATATTTTCTGTTGATATGTAGCTCCAAGTAAACTAATTAGTTCTATGAATAACATTTTGGAGTCCTCAATCCATCTGTGCATGAATAAGGTCTCACCTCTCAGCTTTTGCCTCTTTCTCCTAGTACATAATGTATAACATGCATGCTTCTATATATTCACATTTTCCCCCACAAACCTAAGCATGTCCTCGTTGTCATAAAACTACTTATATATTGCAAGTATGGTTTGGATTTCATAGAGATATGTAACTGACTAGCCGTTACTAACTGGCCTCTTTCACCATTTTGTTGGAACAGGTCTGGCAGGATCTTTGTCCGAATTTCAGGACAAAGTGCACATCTTCTTTGCTGTTCTCTTTTGGATGTCTCTGTTCTTCTGGGCTTCTGTATGGGACGACAGGGATAGACCAAACAAGGGCTCACGATTTAGAAGATGACCTAGTAAGCATTTATTTGTATATAATGATAGCCTGGACAGGTAGGATTAACATATGCAATGAATAAGCAGTGGTTTCTTGGATAATATAGTACAAGTGGGCTAGATTACAAAGACAATTCATGTAATTAGTAAGGATTACTGATTAGTTATGTGTGTTAATGTGCCTTTTTGTGAGTTCATGTTTAAGACATGATAGGTACCTATACTTTAAACCTACAATAAGAAAACAGGTCAACTATGCCCTTTTGCATAAACATAACTAAATGATGTTCAATTTCTAACCAGCCAGTTTCTTTCTCTTACATGCTGTTTTACCTTAAACGTACAATAAGAAAACAGGTCAACTATGCCCTTTTGCATAAACATAACTAAATGATGTTCAATTTCTAACCAGCCAGTTTCTTTCTCTTACATGCTGTTTTACCTTAAACGTACAATAAGAAAACAGGTCAACTATGCCCTTTTGCATAAACATAACTAAATGATGTTCAATTTCTAACCAGCCAGTTTCTTTCTCTTACATGCTGTTTTACCTTAAACGTACAATAAGAAAACAGGTCAACTATGCCCTTATGCATGAACATAACTAAATGATGTTCAATTTATAACCAGCCACTTTCTTTCTCTCTCACGCTGTTTTGTCACCCTTTGTGACCTTACCTACACTACATTAATTTCATACTCCACGGCATCACATGTGTACTGCTTCTGGTATAGATTGACCAACTCTTAATAGCATTTCTGCTTTCTGTTAGATTCCATTTTGAGTTTCTAGCAACCACAAGTTTCTAAGGATGGTGATAAAGTAGTCTGGGGTTCAACTCTAAAACCAATTGGCAATGGAGAGAGTAGCCTAAACCCTTATAAGCTCACAGACAAGGCCCTATTTTCCTGATGTGAGATATATATCTCAACACGTCCCGCATGTGTGGCGACCCCTCAATCCTAAAACGTGGACACCATTAGGGATGTCGTGGAGTGCGTGTGGCCAGTAACACTAACACACGTGGACGTGGGTAACCCGCTCTGAAACCATGATAAAGTAGTCTAGGGTTCAACTCCAAAACCAATTGGCAATGGAGAGAGTAACCCAAACCCTTGTAAGCCCACAGACAATGCATCATTTTCCCGATATGGGATAGATATCTCAACAAATGGGATGTGTTGTTTGAATCCCTTGTTCGCCCTTTTAGTCGTTTGGAATGAACTTTGACCGCAAAGCTTATAAATTAGTTTTTTGGGACTCTGCAAAGCTTATATTGTGGAGTTTTCACCTTGTACTTCTATTATCTGTAGTATTAATGCTTATGAAGTAAACCATGTTGGTTCGAATTGTGATAGGATTGCTTTAATAGTATGAGTGATGACATTCTATGATCAGGCCAAAAGGGTGGGATAGCACATGTACTGCCTTGGAGAAGAGAAATGTATGATAGTTTTTCTACCAGGATTACTGGAGTAGTACAATTTTGAGAATCTTATCACAGTTTTGGGTCAGATTGGATAGCGTTCAATCATGCATCATGCCCTTTGAATTCGATCATGTCCACAAGTAGAGTCCTTGTAGTTTTGTATGGTATTTCACTTAGTAGTACATAAATGGTATTGTGGTAAAGACTCAATGGAAATGTGGCCAGCAGAAAATGACAGGTAACCAAATAGAGTCTAGTGAAATTTCAAATAATTTCACATTGGTTTGGTATCAACCATGGTCATGTCTGCGCCTTAAATTTCAAATAATTTGTGTTCAACTGTTAATGTTATTCGTTGGGCATCTGCTGCAATGTCTGCCTTTCAATGGTGTGGTATGCTGAGTGAATGCTGTTGTTAAATTCTGGGCTCCCTTATAACTTGACTTGCGGCATTGTATGTGAGTGATTAGAATTTAGACTGGAATGATAATTTACCGAATGATAATTTGGAACATGTGATTGTAGCTTTTTGATGTTGATCTGCCATCACTTCAATAAAGAGACTAGGACAGGTTATCTTATACTGAGGATAACTTTGGTCGGGACTTGGGACGATTGAATTATCAATGACTATTCCATTGTTGGGTGTTAGACATTAGAATCAGGTTCCTGCAATTCATTCTTTCGTTCAAGTGTGATTATTATTTATTCCTTCCCGCTAAAAATCTCTTGTTCAATCCAACAGTGGAATTGTTTTGCACAGCTATTTTCACTCCCATTCTGCCAATGAAGTATAACCTCTTTGCGACACGTATTTCTAGCGTCGCTAGAATGAGTGACTGGAGTGGGATGAACGTTTTCTGCTGGTGCTGGTAGAAACTACCCAACAAAATACAAGCTCTTTACAAACTAATCCACGCTTCAAAATCGACAGCGGAGGATGGGTAAGTCATACATCACTGCTGTATCGAATAATTTTCAGTAAATAACCTTTCTTCTTGCATTCCTAGTCATTCACCACGGTCCCATTCTATCTTGCACAAAGAGGAAGGGTGGTAGAGACAGAAACTAAGCTAAAACGACAGACCATGATGTACCGGTGGTCAGTTTCATATGGGTGAAGTGAAGCAGAAAAGGAGTCATACAAAACGGCGGTGGCGACTGGTGAGTGCCTACCGTCACGTGAAGGGTGGAGTCAAGGTGTTGGCTGCGCAGAGGTGGTGTGGTAAGGCTATCCGCCGTGGGCTTATAAGGCGACGACAGCGCACCACAAAGCATCTGTACATTTGTCGTCTGCCCCTTTGATCTAAATTCCCAACTTTGCTGCTCATATTAGGAGACTAGGAGTAGCGAGTTGCGACTTCAATTTCACTCCCTTTCGTTTTGGTGTTTAGACAAGGATAATGGCTTGGTTACCGTCGTAGAGGATGATTCTTTCACTTTCTCTGCATCTATCTCCCAGAAAAGAAGATTTGAAAATGGGAGGAAAATGTTAAATTTTTAAACTTGTGACAAGAAAATAGGAGGAAGATGTTAAATTTTTAAATTTTTGATTTAGATAAAATAGATAATTCATGTTCTTAATAATAAGATTTCATTTCTTATAGAATAGAAAAAAATAGAGGTAAATATGAATAAATATTTAATTTTTTCCATTAAAATCTGAATAAATAAAACAAAAGATAAAAAGAAATTGAAAAAAAATCTTACAGCATATCTTCACAAGCTCAAACACGTAGGTCAGAGTGCTAATATTAATAAAGCCAGAAGGATTCTGAAAATTGTTAAATTTTTAAAGTATCTAAAATACCCTCAATTAATTAAAATTTCAAACTTAAGAATTTCAATGATCATGGGTAAAATAGTAATTCACACTCAACCTAGGAATCCGAATCTTTTTCCTTGAAAGAGAGGTGCAATAAATATCAAAATTGTAATAAAAAGGATAAAAATAAATTGATTTTCTATTATCGGCACCGAGACGTTACCTGAATTATGTGATTTTTTAACAATAGTCGTATTTCACCATTCCGATCACATATTATTTCATGAAATTTTTGATTTTTTTTTCTTCTATGTAGAGTTAGTTCACAAAGTTGTGAATTTGCTTAAAACCAACTAAACAAGTTATACAACATTAGTATGCGCATTGTGATTCCGATGATAAAAGTTTACAAACAAAATTCGACAGTCAGATATGATCATTATGACGAAAGATATCTATGTTAAAAAATTAGACTGGATATGACAACGTTAAGAGCTCGATCGAAACGGTCAACCCTAATCCATCGTCACTTATCACACGGAAACACTCATATCTCTCTCTATATGACGTAGTTTGGTCGAAGATTCCACACAAAAACCTTTCACATGGATGAGAGGCAACCGCCCATATAATAATTTTGGGACATTTACAACTCGACGATAGTGCAGCTCATAGAGAATAATAATGGTAAATATTGTTGACTGTTACTATCGGGGCTGAGTCTTTACTTGAATTACGTGATATTTCAATCATAGTCGTATTTCACCATTCGGAACACATCTTATTTTTCATGAGATTTTTGATAATTTTGCTTCTATGCAGAGTTGGTTCATAAAGTTGTGCATTTGTTTAAAACGTATTAAACAAGTTATATAACATTAGTATGCACATTGTGATTTAGATGACTGAAATTCACAAACGAAAATTCGACCGTCAGATATGATCACTATGACGAAAGATATCTATATTAAAAAAATCAACTGGATCTAACAATGTTAAGGGCTCGATCGAAACGGTGTAGCATAATCCGTAGTCACTTATCACACATAAACGATCATATCTCCCTCTATATGACGTAGTTTGGTTGAACCTTTCACACAAAAAACTCTCACGTGGATGAGACTTAACCGCCCATATAATAATTTTGGGATATTTACCCATCGACGATAAGACACCCCATAGGGAATAATAATGGTAAATAGGGTTGACCGTTACTATTAGCACCGAGTCTTTACCCGAATTATGTGATTTTTCAAACATAGCCGTATTTCATCATTCCAATCACATCTTATTTCAAGAGATTTTTAATAATGCTGCTTCTATGTAGAGTTGGTTCATAAAGTTGTGCATTTGTTTAAAACGTATTAAACAAGTTATACAACATTAGTATGCACATTGTGATTTAGATGACTGAAATTCACAAACGAAAATTTGACCGTCAGATATGATCATTATGAAGAACGATATCTATGTTAAAAAATTCAACTGGATCTGACAATGTTAAGGGCTCGATCGAAACGGTGTACTCTAATCCGTCGTCACTTATCACACAGAAACGATCATATCTCCCTCTATATGACGTAGTTTGGTTGAACCTTTCATACAAAAAACTCTCCCGTGGATGAGACTTAACCGCTCATATAATAATTTTAGGATGTTTACCATCGACGATAAGACACCCCATAGGGGATAATAATGGTAAATAGGGTTGATCGTTACTATTAGCACCGAGTCTTTACCCGAATTATATGATTTTTCAAACATAGCCGTATTTCATCATTCTGATCACATCTTATTTCACGAGATTTTTATTAATGTTGCTTCTATGTAGAGTTGGTTCACAAAGTTGTGCATTTGCTTAAAACCTACTAAACAAGTTATACAACATTAGTATGCATATTGTGATTCCGATGACTAAAACCCACAAACAAAAATTTGAGCGTCAGATATGATCATTATGACGAATGATATCTATGTTAAAAAATTCAACTGGATCTGACAACGTTAAGGGCTCGATCGAAACGGTTAACTCTAATCTGTCGTCACTTATGACACAGAAACACTCATATCTCCCTCTATATGACGTAGTTTGGTCGAACATTCCACACAAAAAACTCTCACGTGGATGAGTCGCAACTGCCCATATAATAATTTTTAGACATTTACCCCTCGACGATTGGGCACCCATAAGTAATAATAATGGTAAATAGGGTTGGCCGTTACTATCGGCACCGATAACTTACCCGAATTACGTGATATTTCAACCATAGCCGTATTTCACCATTTGGATCACATCTTATTTCACAAGATTTTTGATAATTTTGTTTCTATGTAGAGTTGGTTCACAAAGTTCTACATTTGCTTAAATCGACGTCGTTTTGTATGGTTGACTATTTGACTTCGGTCTATTCGGTTCGGTTCGGTTCGGTTTTTGCTAGGCCTAAACTTTAAATTGAACCAAACAAGATCAGTTCAGCTCGGTTATTTTCTTTTCTGTGCGGTTTCTTTCGGTTAGGTTTTTTTTCAGTTTCTGTTAAGTTTTTGGTGCGGTTTTTTTTTTGATTTTTGGTTTGGAAGTAACACCCCTATGCCGGAGTGTCAAGTCTGGTGGAGAAGAGATGGTTGCCGTGCAGATACTATTTTGAGTGGAGAGGGATGAAGGCACTCGTCCTTGGGCTCGGGTTCTGCTGATGGGCCCAGTCTGGGCAAGTGATGTGGGTTAGGCTCACTTTGTGGGCCTTGCCCTACTTGTTTTTTTGTTTCTAGTTATTTAATTAATTTGCGATTTTTGTGAGTAATAATATCCTACATCAGTATTGTAGGACTGTTTGGGCTTTATGCCGGTGTTGGCACTCAAAGTGCATTCTCTACCCTAGGTATGCAGCGAGTTCCTTGCTTCGTTAAATGGTCGTTGCCGCCTAGTGACAAGGTGAATCTGAGTGTCGTCGGATTAATTTTCTGGCGGCAACATAGCTGTGAAGCTGTTGTACAATTGAATATTAGGACGTGTAAGTGTGTTGCATATCTACTGTGTTTTCTAGGATGTCACCGCTATATCAAAGCAAATAGAGTCGCCATTATAATAGTACTCTTTGCTAATTGGTGCATGTTTGAGTACATGAGTATTGTAGAGGTCTTTGATATTATTTCAGGTCTTTGTAATCAGGGGTTTAGGCTCAATGTCTCTCATTTGTATTCAACAGTTTCATTAATAGAGAGTTGAGGGAAGCCGCACCAGCCTTTTATTAAAAAAAGAGCCTACGACTTAGTGCGACAGAGAAAATTCCAAGCAAAAAAACACCTATGAACTATAGAAGCACATAGATGATAGGCATTTATTCGATAAACAAAACATAAAAATTAAAACATCTTTTTGCCTTTAAGAGTGGGGCTAGGGGAGCAGGAAACCAAGCACAGCTGAGTGACAAAGGCACCTCAGTTTAAATTGTAGGACACGGCTTCTTGTTCTTGCTTCCAAGCAGGCGCCCAATTTTCCTCTTATAAGTCATCGGGCTAACAACTAGAACTTTCACCAGAGCACCGCCAAGTAATGCCCTCTGGTTATCATTTTCCTTCTTAGGGAATATGAGGAGCCCCAAAGTTTTCTCAGCCAGCTTCATAGCTCTCTTATTAGAGTCTACTGAAGTCACAAATAGAGATGATTTCTCTGGCTTCTTAGATAGGCCCTGACAGAAAACCTCATCTTGTCTTCTCATTTCAGACCCAACAAGCCCAGCAGGCCCAAACGGACTAATCTTAGCCAAAGGCTCAGTTAGCGGCTCAGTAAAAGCCTAACCAGCCACCAATTTCATTTCCAGCCCATAACCACCTATCAGCCCATCAGAACCTTTTGGCCCATCTCTGCTAATCAAAGCCCTTGACACGGTCAACCCCAGCTTAAAATTAGATTTTCCTGCTGAGAAAACCGGAGGTGTTGCGACTGCCACCGGCATCGTCTCACCACCTTCCAGCCCAAGCTCCAGGTCCTCCGCCGCAACTTCTTCACCCCGCACCACCTGATCCACCTCTACCACCTACATGTCGATCTCCCCAACAGTTTTAATCGCACCGACAGCCACCACCGCGTCCACCACTGGCAAGCTAGAAACTAAACCCTTGTCCCTCCTCCATGCCCAAACAAGCCGCAAGTTTTACAGATCCCATGTGCTCTCTCAACCTTGAGACTCAGAATGTCGAAATCTCTGACGAGAAAGCAAAGAGATGTTCTGCCGAAATCCGAATACGAATGTCCAGAACAACCCTAACATGTTGGATATTCTCCTTCTTGATTTGACTCGGATCTGCTCTCACAAAATCACCCAATTCATTCCTGATGCGACCAAAAACCTGGTGGTAACGTTCCTCATTGCAAATCAGAGCCCAACAACCTAGATCCAAACCTCTAGGTGATTCATGGTCACATCCTCCACCGAACTGAGACCATCATATACTGTCGGTAACAACATACCACCATCAAAAGTCCACAGCCCTCCTATAGCCCAGTCCCTCTCTACCTTCGATTGGAACTGGAAGAAGAAAAGTCCTGAAAAAAAAATGAGGATCGGCATCCTCTAACGAGATCGTTGTCTCTCGTTCATCTAGTCGTCGTCTAGGAAACCTAAGAGAGAGTAGAGTCGCGCTTGTGGCATAGAAATATTATAAACCCTAAACAGGAGAGAGAGAGGTGGTCTGCCTCTCCTGCACTTCTCTCATTTCTCCCTCCTGTATTTATATCCGAACCACTTTTCTTCTTCATTATCTATCTTTTGGTAAACCATAACCATGCTTCTAAGGAGCTCTTCAACACCAATCTTAAACTCATGGCTCTCTCACTCCAAAGACACCCAACCGGAGCCAGAGCCACTTCTCAATCTTCCTACAACCAGATCAGCGAACTTATCATCTTCTCTCCACTCCCCCACTTTTGACCCAACAAAGAAACCATCCCAGTTCCTAGTTGAATCAGACATCCAAACCTCTCCAGTTAAACCCCAAAAGAAAACCCCCATACCTCAAATCAAGAGAAAGAAATCCAAAAACAGAGCCAAAAGTACGGAAGAACAAAAACCCATTACCATATCATCTTCAACTCAAAGGCTGTTTTCAAGCACTGGGTTGGATGAGAAAGTCGTGGATGATGAAGCTTGTGGTGCAGGGAAGAAAGAGAGTGTACTGCAGACACTGACGATTGGTGGTGTGGGAAATAATGGCGGTAAGATCTGTGGTGGTGGTGGTGGGAGGAGCGGATTGAACGGTAGAGACGAGTCTGGCTTCTCTGAGAGTAACAATGATTGTGGGATTAATAATACCGATGCTTATTACCAGACAATGATCCAAGCAGACCCAAGCAATCCACTCTTACTCAGCAACTATGCAAAGTTTCTAAAAGAGGTAAGTTTAGTTTACCACTTTCTTGGATTGTGTAGGTTATTTTGTATATGTTGCATGTTTTGGTCGGCGCTTTGATCTTTGATTTAATATGGGATGTTTCTAATTGTTAATGATGTGAATAGGTTCGAGGAGACTATGGTAAAGCGGAGGAGTACTGTGAGAGAGCAATTTTGGCTAATCCGAGTGATGCTGATACTTTATCAACATATGCTGATCTGATATGGAACACGCAGAAGGATGCTCAACGAGCTGAGAATTATTTTGACCAAGCTGTTAAAGCTTCCCCAGATGATAGGTGAGGAGTGATTCCTACTTGATCAAAGGTTTAGTTCTGTATTATGATGTGGTTGTAATAGTCATGCTTGATCAAATTGTGAATTCCACATTGGTGAAACAATGATTCGATAGTCTGATCAAGCAAGGCTAATGATCCATCGTTAACTTCAGTTAGCAATTTAGGATCAATCATTGGGTTGTTGCAGCTACACTGCAGGATTAATATGTATAGTATCTCACAATTGCGGTCTAGTATGTGCAGATTTACTCTACTTAGATCATATAGTTAGGTTCAATGTGCTCGAGTCTGTTAGATTTGTTGAGCTCATACATCAACATGTGTTTGATTAAGTTTCACACACTAGTAATTGGAGTATTTCAAGAGGTTCTGTTTAGATATACAGATTGTTTTAGGGACTTGGCTTAATTTTCAGAATTGGGCTTTTAGGAGATCTTTTTATCTGTTCTTTCCTGGTTATGGATTTTCATTTTCCCTGGGGAATCTGTTAACTCATTCTCTTTTTGCAGTTATGTCCTGGCTTCATATGCTCGTTTCCTGTGGGATGCTGAAGAAGATGAAGGAAATGAAGGGGTTCAACATGGTACTATCAAACCCACACAACTTCATCCAATTTCTACCACGGAGCTCATCAGCATTCTCCTTTAACCGCAGCTTCTTAAACAACTCATCATCTGAGATATTTAACATATTAGCTGTGACATGTAAAATAGTTGAAATAACATATTAGCTGATATATGATATCAACCTTTCGTGTCTTGTTCCTTTCTTACGGCTTACCTACATATATATAGATGCATATGTTGTCTGTGTGTTGCTCATCTTTTTGACTGTAAATTTCTCATAATAAGCTTCGTCCAGAATAAGAAAACACATGGGCGGACACTTTGGACATCCTTCCGTATCTGTAAAGTGCAATATATGTTTATGAAGCTACGCTTTACAATTTACAAGCACCATGTATATGATGCAAAGTGGTGTCCTAGTGAAAACAGACATCTGAGTTACTGGTTTAGTTTGATTGTGGCTTATTCGGCTTCTCAGCTGAATCTGGATCCTGATTCGAACTATCAAGCTAACAGCTGCAAAGAAATGCAGCTCACAGATTGGGAAGTGAGAACTAAATTATGTTGAAAATGGAACATGCAATGAGGGTTCAAAACTTTTATCTGATGAAGTGTTAATGATACATAAGCTGACATTACACCCTGCTTGAAAGCCTAAACCACATGCGCACATCTCCATTGATAATATAAGCTTCTGTCATCTTGGCCCTGAAAGCCGAACACCTGACATGGGCATATCACTATAGAAACCGGTGAGTCCTGCTGGTGAAGTAGCTTCTTTGCTGTTCCAACGTAAGAAACTCAAATGAGGACCTGATGGGGAGGGTATTGGCGGTGGCGGTAGATCACAAAGACCTTCAAGCATTTGCACCACTCTAGTCATCGGAGGTCTCAACTGCATCTCATTCTGAATACAACTCAATGCAACTTCAATTGCAGCCACTACTTTCTCATCTTTTTCATCCACATCTAACTTAGGATCAATGAATTCTTTCAAGTTTCCTTCTTCCAGAAGTTTGAAGGCATAATAGGGAAAGTGTGCTTTTCCCGAACTCTCCCCTGGAGCAAAATTCCTTTTTCCACCAACAATTTCAAGCAAAACAATGCCATAACTATAAACGTCACTTTTCTCTGATATGGCAGCATTGGTGATCCATTCTGGTGCAAGGTACCCTCTCGTTCCCCTCAGTGTTGTGTGTGCAAGGTTTTGGTCCCGGTTCATCAGCTTAGCCAAACCGAAATCTGAAACTTTGGCATTGAAATTTTCATCAAGAAGAACATTTTCGGGTTTTATATCACAGTGGACAATCTTCTCTTCACATTCTTCATGGAGATAAGCCAACCCTTTTGCAGTCCCCAATGCAATACAGAATCTTGTGTTCCAATCCAAAAAATGATCATCCTTCTTTTTATTGAATATCCATTTATCCAAAGACCCTTTAGCCATGTACTCATAAACAAGAAGCCTGTGATGCCCTTCTGCACAAAAGCCTCTCAGCTTGACCAAATGTGCATGTCGAATTTTTCCAATGATAGTAACTTCGGCTCTAAACTCTTTCTGCCCCTGAAATTGTCCCTCTAATTTTTTTACAGCAAGCTGGATGCCATCTGGAAGCTCACCTAGGTAAACAGAACCAAACCCTCCTATGCCAATTTTTGTGGAGAAATTTTTTGTTGCTGTGCTAAGATCGCTATAACTGAAACGAATGGGCATTCCTGAAACACTTTCCAAGAAATCATCCTCTTCCTTGATTTCTTGAGAGTAGCCCAGTAATCTCTTCTTCTTGCGGTAGTACAAGAATCCAAAAGAAACTAGACCAACCAACAGCAATATTGCTACAGTCAAAATGAGCACTATAACAAGGATGTGCATTCTTCCATTTTGGTTTGTCTTCTTTGCAGGGCTCAGCCCTACATCTTCATTAAAGACCTTCACATATGAGGTATAACCAGTACTATTGGTACCTGAACGTTGCAGACTCCCTACTTGGTCAAACAGAAAACAATTTCCAGAAGTGTTTTCGAAGAATAGAATTAGGCATGAACAGTCATCAAGGCAAGCTTTTCTGCAGGAACTCAAATTGGATTTCAAAGAGGGTTTAGAGAAACCAAGCGCAAAATAATCAAGCTTTTGATCTACATAAAGAAGGTTCACTGAACTTTTGGAGGTATTGCAAGTTGGGAGTGCTGGAGGTTTGCAATTGAAGCGAGTGATGAGAGGTGAAGGGCATTTGCACCAACCATCCAAAAAGCACACATTGTAAGGTTCACAATGCTCAGGAAGGCTGCAAGACTCTTGTGGGATCTTTGTTGCTTCAGCAACAACAGAACTTCCTTTCTGAAAATTGAGGAAGCTGATAGAGCCATCCTGGCCTAAAAAAGCAGCCCAAAAGGCATTTGGATCTTTATTGTTAGAGAAAACAAATTGCCAAAGTAAGGATTTATTTTGATCATAGATGTTCAATGAGTTGGATACCAGGGACACAGAGTGAACCTTACCACTGACATTGTTATTGCTTTTCCTGCTCTCATCTGCTATTGACCAATAGATCTGTGGAGTTTGATATCCAGCATACATAACCAACTCTCCTGACTGAATCTCAAGATAATTAGACAAGTTATTTTTGTTTCGAAAGCTCTTAAGTTTCATTCCTTCCAAGAACTCCTGACCTTGTAAAAGAGTATCAGTCGGATGGCTAAAACTCTGCCAAAGAATGCTTCCTTTCTCTCCAAGCAACACCAAGTTTCCTGAATCCTGCAACTCCATGGATATGACTACTTCTCCTGTTGTGTTTGTAGACCAAACCACACCATCACTGCTTTCCAAGTAGACATTGCCATCTTTATCAAACACAAATTTATCAGAATTTGCAATCAGTAAGTCCCTATTAGCAGTCTAGACCACCTTGGAAGTGCCCAAGTGAATGATCACCAGTAAAAAAGACTTGACATCAAGGACATCAAGGCCTTGGTAGAATCCAAGAGCAAATGCTGAGTTGTTGGACAGCAGGAACCACCCGGTATTATCATTCCATTCCATTTGAGTTGCCTGGAACCCAGGATAAATCCGGGTTGTATGTTGCTGACTAGCTATGCAGGTATTCAACTCAAGGACAAAAACCATAAACAGCCACAAGGCTCTAAATTGAAACAAACCCATGACTAACCGCTTCAAATCTACGGACTTGGCTAAGCAAAACCCAGAATTGAGTCCATCAACATGGTCTATATCCAAAGTTCAGGGCTTTTGGGTGAATCAATATGAAACCCCATTTTGAATCAAAGAAAAAGACAGACACTTTAGCTTTAGACTCAAGCTTAGAACACAAGGTTGGTTTGGAGTTGGACTACAGTTCGAGTATTCAACTTAAGAGGGATTGTACCACAAAAGACTGCTACATTATGTAAGTACAGTCAGATTGATTGAAGCAGCTACTGCCCCAACACAGATCAGTGGTTCTGTTTTCCTACAGTTCAGTACGCAAAACAGCAGCAGTCTAGATCTAGGAGCCAGAGAAAAGTATGACTGACCAAATTTTTTGGTAGCACATAAATCGATGGGCTTGTAGATACTGGTTCTTGGACTCTGAGGAAGGGAACATAGAATCCTAACGAATCTATGTGTTTTTGATCCCGATTTAGAAGAGTGAGGGAGAGGAGGGAGAGGCCGGGGTGGGAAAGTGTCGATGATATAATATTATTTTTTTTTCACTTAAGCTTTTGTATTTTTTTACATTTATACAGTGTCACTATCTGTGTGTAAAACATGGGTCTGAACTAGAGACTCGTGGAAGACGAAGATGAACTTCATTAGCATTAGCTTTTAGATTTATGTTGAGTAATTCTAGTCACGTCTTTAAATTTATTGTATATATCTTTATTTTTTTAAAAAGTTTTTCTTGACTTTATCAACTCTTAAGAAAAGACATCTAAAGGTGAAACTGCTGAATTAATCATCTGACAATAAAAATCCAGAAACAGATACGAGTATTTCACAGATATACAACCCCAAATACTATGAAGTAAAATGTCTGCCACAAGTTACGAAGTGTTCATGTGTGATCAAAACCATTATCAAGTTATCACTCTCGAACACTAGTATTTTTATTTTATTACTAAGCTAACAGTCTCAGTTCTTTCGCTATTGTATAGAAGGCTGAAACTATATAAAGTCAGGACAAAATATCGAAAGCTTGAAACTTGCCGCAACAAAAACGTTCTGAACTCGTGGTTGTACTGCAAGCACAATACCTCTATTCACATAATCACACCATTTCTCAGGGGATAGAGGACTATTTAAAATTGATGAATGTACACTCGATCTTGACAACATTCTTAAAAATGGATGATGATCACTGGATCAGTAAATCAAGGTTTAGCATTGGTAGAAATTGCTACCCAGCCTCATATTTCTGCAGTTTTACTCGACTTTTCTATTCTTTTTTTTTCTTTTGCAATTTCAAATTGAGTTTCAGTTTGACAAGGATTGAACGTTTGATCATAATCCTTGTACCTTATAACAATCAGTCTTTGAGAGGCATGAATGAAATCACCTTCTTTTTAAAAACATAAAATTGATAGGCTTTGCTTATTGTTTGTTTAAGTTATAGAATTACAATATGAAGAATATTGTCTTTTGTTTGTAATCTGTCCAACACCTCCCAATCTCCCATCGTTGTATGAATCTATGAACTAAATACGTAATTTTCAAAAGTACAGTGATGCATGGTAGAAATTATGACGTATAAATCATAGAGGGTGTTTTGGTAAGAATAAGGAGTTATAGTTAGGTTTTTTAATATGTTAAAAAGTAAAGTAGAGGTGTATTAAGGAATGAAGGTATAAATAGCAAATTTGGATATGCAACTAGAACCTCTATCTAGTGTTCTACATAATCTACATTTTACTTTTTTTTTGTACATTTTCTCAAGAGAAGTATAATGTTCCGGCGAAAGTGAGGTGATACATACAAATACGTAAAAAATAGACTTGTACATCGGGTCAACTTTGTTATCAAATAAATATTACTTGTTGTGAATTAAATCTTTTATTTTTTTTAAAGAAATATCAAGAATTTCATTAAAAAGAACAATAATACAACCATGAAAGATATCGATGGTGAAAATAAATTTTTCACTCACCTCCCTATCCGAAACAAACAACTGTTACGGTGGACAAGAACCGATATGGGTTTAACTATACATGATCTAAACAACTCCAAAAGTATCGATATCAAGAAGAAAACATCCCTTTAGAACACTACATGCCAAAACTGCTAACATATATGGACATGTAACATCATCATTACATTGACAACAAGAACTAACCAACATTAAGATAGTCACTGTTGCCACGACACCATAACCATGACTCTCCCAGCGACACAACCAACACCACCCTACTAGAACCCCGAACCCTCGTCCAAAAGAGGAAAGACGATCAACACCACCATACCAAAACTCTAAACACTCTCCTCTCAAATGAGGAGGGACAAACTAACACCTAAACAACCCAAAACAAAAAAACAACATAAAAATAAAGGAAAAACCCAAACATTGTACTGAAGGACTAAGTCTAAGGCCCATAACTAAAGCTCAATCCCAAGTTTGGAACAAGTGAGACTAAAACCACCATCCTCCAATCTCGCTGCCATTGCATCTCCACACTGCCACAGTGCCACCGCAACATTCACCGACATCAACCATGACCAGTCTGTAACATCCCACATCGACCAACGGAGAGGGTGATGTACCATATATGTACATCGGTGACACCCATCTAGCACGAGGCCTTTTGGGAGCTCAGTGGCTTTGGAGGGGATGAGAACTCCGAAGTTAAGCTTGCTAAGCTTAGAGCAATCCTATGATGGGTGACCCCCTGGAAAGTTGCTCTAAGAGCTCCTGGAAACAAAACCGTGAGGGCCGGCGGGCCCAAAGCGGACAATATCGTGCTACGGCGGAGATGGTCCGGGATGTGACAGATTGGTATCAGAGCCACTCTGCCGAAGGGTGCGAATGTGCCGACGAGGACGTCGGGCCCCTAAGGGGGGTGGATGTAACATCCCACATCGACCAACGGAGAGGGTGATGTACCATATATGTACATCGGTGACACCCATCTAGCACGAGGCCTTTTGGGAGCTCAGTGGCTTTGGAGGGGATGAGAACTCCGAAGTTAAGCTTGCTAAGCTTAGAGCAATCCCATGATGGGTGACCCCCTGGGAAGTTGCTCTAAGAGCTCCTGGAAACAAAACCGTGAGGGCCGACGGGCCCAAAGCGGACAATATCGTGCTACGGCGGAGATGGTCCGGGATGTGACAAGTCACCATTAGCAAATTCGTCGTATGCCAAAAAGTTGTCCACCACCACAATCCAAGTAGTACCAAACCCTAAAAACTAGGTTGACCCTGACTTCTTTCCCGACAATCCACTGAATCGATCCAAAAAAATCCATCAAGTATGACCACCCTCTGACCACCACAACAACAGCCGGCAGAACCAGCAATGTGCCAATCTGAATCACAACCCGCCTAACCAGATACAGACGACATCATCATAAAAAAAGGCAGAGAAAAAATTCTCCCTACCCATACTCAGAGCTCGAACTACAGTCATCAATCAACAACACCAGCCTGACCGCACCGGGCAAGATTGGCACGGCCAGAGGCCAGTACCGGCACTGCGATGCAATTGAACGAGGGGAGAAAACTTTTCTTGCGAAACCCCAAGACTTGTTGTTTTTACGGAGCTAGTCTAAAAATTAATAGATGGGAATTAAATCCTTTAACTTGAAGCACACTGATAAGCAAATTATAAACAATTGATTCATGTTTTATAAACAAGAACAGAGCCCTCTATATGCAATTGTGATAAAACCTAACTTAAAACATATTTGATGGGAGTCGCTCTTTGTCACTGTACTCCCAACGAGTGAGATAGTCAAAAAGTCCACAAACAACCTAAATTATATCATGTACCACTTCATCTAGTAACATAATATTTATACAGGAGAGAGTGTAATCTTCTGTCAGTTTATATTATAGTGGCCGAGTTAGCAGGGGCCAGGACTGACCATGGCACCCCTTGAGATTTATACTCTACCTTATAATTATACGTATGATCAAAAATTTTGATTAGGGAAAACAGATTTTTCTTCTTCTTGGCACCCCTATGGTAACTCTAGCTTTCCAAAAGCCTTTCTAATATTACTACGTATATTAATTACCTAATAGTTTGCATCCTACATTCCTATTAATACAGTACATATATATTGCGGAGCTTTTTTTAGGAAAAATATCAATAATTTCATTAATCGGGAATGCAATATTACAATCATGAGGGACACATGTGGTGAAAATAAATTCTCCACTCTCCACCTTACCTACCCGAAACACCAGCGGTTACAGTGGACAAGACCCGATAAAGGTTCAACTGTACCAAAACCTAATCCTAAAGTATCGATACATCCTTGCAGCTAACCTCAAGAAGAAACAACATTTTCAAACACTACATCCCAAAACTATCAGCACATATGTATAGGTAACCTCCCCATTATATTGACAACAAAATCTAACCGACATTAAAATAGTCCCTGAAAACGACACCAAAACATGGCTCACCCCACGACACAACAACACCACCCTACCAAAATCCTAACCCTTGCCCAAAAGAGAAGGGACGACCAACACCACCCTACTAAAACCCTAAACCCTCCCTCAAAGGGACAACCCAAAACAAAACAATCTAATTAACAACCAAAATAAGGAATAAGCCAAGTCTAAGGTCCAATAGAGAAGACTCAAGATCCGTTTCCTCCACCACCTGCCTCTATCGCCGTCGACTTGCAGACAACCACTGCGACCATTCCCGAGCCGGCTCAAAGTGTTACAGACACTTGCATCTCAGCACAGTCCAGTACATCTCGACGACCCTCGTCGCCACAATGATTGAAAGCGATAACAACGCCCATCCCAACAACCTGCACAAACCTAAAAGAAATCTCGAATCGAACCCTCCACCCTCGAGCCAATACCTTCCAAGAAACTAAATAGGATGTAGGAATTCTCGTCCGACAGCAAATCCCGATGTCGGCAAAGCCCTAAAGCCAGCCAAAGCGAGACTGCTGCCGGACAAGGATGGGGGAGGCTAGTTAGTGTGCTAGAGATTGAAGAGGGAGGCTAGGGTTTTTTTCGAGAGAGAAGAGGGAGGCTACGGCTGCTAGGGTTTTTATATTGCGGAGCTTTTCTACCGTTCACATAGGTTTTTCACCATACTTGCATATGTGATATAACTTAATTTGTGTTGGTTCCAAAATATGTCCGGTACATAATTTATTTTGATGATTTCATTAGTATATTGTGAATTAATAATTTTACATCTTTATATAGTGTTGATTATATTTTTGTATTGTCATGTATTTCAATCTCTGACTCTTTATGAAACATTTTCTGACGCCCCAACTGAGTGGATTCAGATGTCATTGGAGTGCTATCAATTGATATAATGTGAATGTGAACTTAAGACTTACAAGTCAAGTTAGCAGAACCAACAATTTATCAAGTCTTCCCGGTCCTAGCTCATTAATTTGTAGGGTTTGGTGTTTTTGGTCATCTGGTAAGAAAAAAAAATAAAAATGTGTCCAACTCTTATAGGTAATAGCCTATTACTACATAGTGGCTCGTACTCTAGCTTATGATGTCAAGATACTTTAATTTTGTATGAAGAAGAAAGCAGCAATACTATAAAAAAAAAAAATAATCTAAGATTCATATTTAAAATTAATTTATAATAAAGACAATAGCTTAAATATATCTTATTTTTTTAATGTAAGATTTATATCTCTACATTGAGCAATGACATAGAGAAAGACAAGAAAACCAAACTGGAGGTTGGATACAATTATGACCTAAACCTTCGTGATTAACCTAGAAATGTATCTTATAATATCGTAGATTTTTTTTTCTGTTATTCGAGGGTAGCAAAGCTTCTCTTCTAATTGTAAGTGAAGTTTAATTAATGAAATAATCCTTTAATGGCAGCTACCATGTTAAATAATGAGAGACCAATCAGAAGCTTCATCTATAACGTCTTATGGGGTGAAATTGAAAACTTTTCGAAATACGGAGAAGAGCAAACAAAAATTACAGTATGGTAAAAAGTAATTTCCTAAGTTACTGCGACAGAAAATATATAGGGTTTTAGGTCCTCCAATTCGACCCCATGAGGAATCTCAGACCAATTTCGAGGCCAGTTCTCAAATTGCTATGGATGATCAGAAAACGCAAACAAGTCTCCCTCTCTTTCCGCCGTTCCGCAATCCCGGACGGCTGTGCCGCGGTTCTCACCGACCACGAAGACGACGCCGATATGCGGCTGCTGTTCTCCATGAAGCCGCCCAGCAGCATGGGCTTGGTGGATTTGAAGGTGTTCCCGTCAGAGAGCTTGACTTCCCGGTATGTCTTGATTTCGTTTCGGATATAGTGAATGCTGGTAGTTGCAATGGGATTATTTGTATTCATTTTCACAGGGCCCTTGTACTGGAGAGCACTTGCTATCCAAAGTATTATGGATTAGGTTATGATGAAATTAATGATGATTACAAGGTAGTTTCGGGGTCACATGGTGAATATGATGGGTTTAGGGTTTAGGGTTTAGCCTCTGTGGATTCTAGATATTGGGGATGTTTTGGCGTACACAGTACAACAAGGAGGCTACTTGTCAGTATATAAACCAAAGGATAAAGCATTTAGGAATGTTACGAAAGGGAGTTACAGGTTTGAAGCAGTCACTTACAGAGAAACTTTAGTCTCACCGATGACTGGCAGTCTCAAAGACATCTGACAACATCAGTATTTGTTGGCGAGCTACTGCATTCTTTCTACGAGCCTTGGTGGAATCCCACAGAAGAGTTGAAAGGAGTTGAACCGGAATGTTTATGAACCTTTTTCAAATTTAGGGCAGGGCGAGATTGTGCTAACCGTATGAGAACTTAAAATGAGCTTTGAATCACAACTGATTTAGTTTTGTGCTGTTCTGCCAGCTGAAGTATATCACATCACTAAGATGGAGTAGCAACTTTTCAGTTTTCTGTGTGACTTTCATTATTCAGCGTTCTTTTTTTTCTTTGAATAGTTATTCAGCGTTCTATATTTGCTTGATCCAGTAACATAAGTATGCTTAGACTTACGAGACTGTAAATCTGTGATCTTCCGTTTTCTTCATGCTCACCTATAGAAAATTTCTATGTTCAGTCATTCTTAGTGTACATCCTCAACATCTTTCGTCACTTCATACAATGTGAATGTGAACATAAAACGTAGGTCCAACAATTTAAGTCTGCCCGGTCCTAGCTCATTACTCTATGATCGGGTGTTTTTGTTCATTTGATGAAGACAAAATGTGCCCAACTCTTATGGTCCTCTGTTGATATATGGGAGGGAACCTATTGAGCACTTTTTTCTTAATAGTTTATTGTATCTATTTTTCAATCACATTTTTTATCTCAACCGTTCAATTTATAGGTCTATATTGGTGATTGTAGATCAAATAAATGGACGATCCAAATATGTCAAACAAGAACCGTTCAGGTTTATAGTTAGCGAGTTATATTTATGAAAATCTTAACGATTTTTAATTTGTATGAAAATTTATAGGGCTGATCTATTCATATATATCTACAAATTAGATGGTCGTGATGTGAATATGCAATTAAAAATAAGGTAAAACGAAAAAGTCATCAATTAATCGTCAAGCTTCTCAATAGAACCCTCTTCATATATATTCGATTCACCCAAACAAATGAGTCGGTCATCACAAAACAACTAGCGTTTGGTAACTGGCTTGTTTATGTTCGAAGTCTGGTTAGTTTCATTGGATTATGAGTGGTAACTCGTTGATGAGGGCTCTATGATACCGGCATGCTGCACCTTTATTTGTATTAAGTGGGATATTTATCTGCTACCATTAGTGGGGACTATTTAATACAAGCTAATACTGTGGTCGCCCACTATGTAAATTTGATTGCATACCAAGGAAAGCAAAGGGGCAGTTGCAACTATGACTATTAAGGGTGCTAAAGTTCTTCACGATCATACCCGAGTACAATTATTTCTATTCAGTCAATCTTGTTAACACATAATGGATTTCATATTCAAAGCCAGCTAGCTGATAAGGATGACATTGTTTTTGAATTTGATAGTTTTGGAAAAAATGGTGCATTCACAGCACAATGGAACTGAAAGTGATCTACCACTTAATCGTGTCGCCAATTGTAATGGTGGTAGGATCAATTTTGTGCTGATATGGGGGTCTTTTGAACCAAACTTGGACACAACAAATCCACGGTATTTTTTTATATGAGAATTTCTGCCGGATCAAGCTTTAAGAAACACTAAGACGCTATGGCAATTACACTAAACAGGGTGAGGAAAAGATATTGGCAATATCACATTGGAGTTTCCATAGCTTATCCGCTAGTTATAGCATGTAACAAGTGTAAATATAATTTTCATGATGCATGAATCCGAGGCAAATTTTGTGTTAACTTGCAATTGAGCACTTCATGAGCAGCTAGATATAGGATGTTGGCTCAGGAAATGTATGGAAATCGATATCATGTATCATAATCAAGGGGAACATACATCAGGGGCATATATCACAACGTTAAATCATGCATAAAGCTAACACCTTGCTTGAAAGCATAAAACCCAATTACACATCTCTATTCATATAATTTACTTCTATCACCTTGGACCCGAGAGCCGAACATCTGACATGGGTATATCAGTATAGCAGTCACTGAGTCCTGCTGATGAACTAGCTTCTTTGCTGCTCCATTGTAAGAAACTCAAATGAGAAACTGACTTTGGGGAGGACGTAGGCGGTGGTGGTAGAGCACAAAGACCTTCAAGCATTTGGACTACCTTAGTCATGGGAGGCCTCATTTGCATCTCATCCTGAATACACCACAATGCCACATTGATTGCAGCCACAACTCTTTCATCAGTTTCATCAACATCAAGCTTTGGATCAAGGAAATTTTTCAAGTTTCCCTCTTCCAACAGCCTAAAGGCATAAGAAGGAAAATGGGATTTCCCGGAACTCTCCCCAGGAGCAAAGTTCCTTTTTCCACCTATAATCTCAAGCAACACCATGCCATAACTGTACACATCACTCTTCTCCGATATGGCATAATTGGTGAGCCATTCTGGTGCAAGGTAACCCCTTGTGCCCCTCAGAGTTGTGTGTACAAGGCTTTCCTCCCGGTTCATCAGCTTGGCCAATCCAAAATCTGAAACTTTGGCATTAAAGTTTTCATCAAGAAGCACATTTTCAGGTTTTATATCACAGTGAACAATCTTCTCTTCACATTCTTCATGGAGATAAGCCAACCCCTTAGCAGTTCCCAATGCAATACTGAATCTTGTGTTCCAATCTAGAAATCGATCATCACCCATGTTGTTAAATATCCATTTATCCAATGACCCCCTTCCCATGTACTCATAAACGAGTAGCCTGTGATGCCCTTCTGCACAGAAGCCTCTGAGCTTAACCAGATGCACATGTCGAATTTTCCCAATAATAGTGACTTCTGCTCTGAACTCTTTCTTTCCTTGAAATTGTCCTTCTAACTTTTTCACTGCAAGTTGGATGCCATCAGGAAGAACTCCTAGATAAACTGAACCAAACCCTCCTTGGCCAATTTTTGTGGAGAAATTCTTTGTTGCTGTGGTGAGATCACTGTACTTGAAGCGTATTGGCATTCCGGACAGACTATCCAAGAAATTGTCCTCTTCCAAGATTTCTTGAGAGTAGTCCAATAATCTCTGCTTGTGGTAGTATCCAAGTCCCACATAAAGTAGACCAGCGACAATTATGATTGTTGAAATCAAAATGGCCACAATGACAAGGATGTGCTTGCTTCCATTTCCATTTGCTTTATTTGCTGCGCTTAGTCCTACTTTCATATATGAGGTATAACCAGTGTCATTCCTAACAGAACGTTGGAAACTTCCTACCTGGTCAAACATAAAACAATATCCAGTACTGTTTTCAAAGAACAACACAAGGCAAGAACAATTATCAAGGCAAGCTTCTTTGCAAGATTCTAGATTAGACTTCAAAGAGGGTTTAGTAAAATCCAGTGCAAAGTAGTCAAACTTCTCACCAACAAACATAAGGTCCACTGAACTTTTAGAGGTACCACATGATGGGACTGCTGGAGGTTTGCAATTAAAGCGAGAGATGAGAGGTGACGGGCATTGGCACCAACCATCCAGAAAACACACATTGTAAGGTTCACAATGCTCGGGAAGGCTGCAAGACTCTTGTGGGATCTTAGTTGCTTCAGGGACAACAGAACTTCCTTTCTGAAAATCAAGAAAGGTGATTGAGCCATCGGGGCCTAAAACAGCAGCCCAGAAGGCATTCGGATCTTTATTGTCAGAGAAAACAAATTGCCAAAGCAAGGATTTACTTTGATCATAGAAATTCAATGAATTGGACACCAGAGACACAGAGTGAACCTTGCCACTGACATTGTTATTGCTTTTCCTGCTTTCTTCTGCTATTGACCAATAGATCTGTGGAGTTTGATATCCAGCATACAGAACCAACTCGCCTGACTGAATCTCAAGATAACTAGACAAGTTATTTTTGTTCCGAAAGCTCTTGAGTTTCATTCCTTCCAAGAACTCCTGACCTGGTAAAAGAGTATCAGTTGGGTGGCTAAAACTCTGCCAAAGAGTCCTTTCCTCTCCAAGCAACACCAAGTTTCCTGAATCCCTCAATTCCATGGCTGTAACAATTTCTCCAGTTGTGTTGGTAGACCAAACCGTATCATCACCACTTTTCAAGTAGACATTCCCATATTTAGTAAAGACAAACTTATCAAAATTTGCAACCAGCTTGCCTCTATTACCAGTCCAAACCGCTTTAGAAGCACCCAAGTGATAGACTACGAGTAAAAATGACTTGACATCAGTGACATCAAGACCTTGGTAGAATCCAAGAGCAAATGCTGAGTTGTTGGACAGTAGGAACCACCCCGAATTATCGTTCCATTCCATCGGAGAGGTTTGAAAACCAGGATAAATCCGGCCTGAATGCTGTTGGCTAGCTAAGCAGGATTTGAAGTACACAAGGAGGAGGAGACAGAAACGCAAGTTTCTGAATTGGATCAAACCCATTATTAACAGTCCCAAACTGTGTCCAAAGGTTGGTTCTTTATAAAGACATGAGGGCTCTGGTTGAAGTAATCTGAAAACTCAATCCAGAAAAGGATTCAGCATTCAGCAAAGACATTTATCATGAGAAAAAGGCAAAGACACTAATTTGAAGTACTCTATATTGACTCTATGATTGAATTGCCGAAAACAGAAACAATCTGGAGAACACATGTTCCAGTTTCATGAACTTCAGCAGCAAACAAGAAAGAAAATTCATACTGCCCTATACCTTAATCTTACACAAGTGAAGGAAGAAGACAATAACCAAAACAAGACAACAAGTGCTGACCATTCATGCGTTTGCTTTGCTCAAAGTTAAGCTCTACTATCAGCTAGTACTAAACAAAGTGTTCAATAAAGCGAAACAGTAACAAGTTGGAAGAATAAGACTGACCACAATTCTGGGTACAGGTGCAGAAACCGGTGTGAGTTCTTTGGAGAAATATAGAATTCTGATGAATGTATTTGCTTCTCCCAAGTTGCAAGAGAGCGAGAGAGAGACTGGAAGAGGCAAGGTTGCGAAATGCGATTATCCAATGTTACAAAACTCTTTAAATTATGAAATTTATTTTTAACTTATTCCTAAAAATTGACTTATGTTTTTAACCAGTGGACAAAGGGAAACGTCTCGGTAAGTGTGAACGTATAATGGTCGTCGCTCGTGTAAGAAGGATGATTTGTTTTGCACTTGTCCATTTCATTTTGTTTCATTTTTGCACGTAATGGTTTACAATTTGAAGAATAGATAAGAAAATAAGAATTTGAACTTGGAACCGAATATTAGATATAATTAGATAAAATTGATCGCAAATGTTATAACTTTTGATAGAAAAGAATAGTTATGCTACCCTTAACAAGTGAGAGTTTGCATTTAAGTTTACAAGTTTGATTAACGTGACGCTAGTTATAACATTTGAGTTTCATATCTCCAAAAAAAATCATGAGAAAATTATAAATAAAAACCTTCTAGAACGTAGCAGTTAGCACACTTAACAATAGAATGAGCTATTTCAATGAAATAAATGCTATTGACATAGAAAAATAGAAATTAAAAAAAAATTTAAAGAAAAAACATTTGAACTCCATAAACGATCGAGGCAATTTCTTGATGTGGTAGACACCAAAGCATTGTGGTGCTCTAGATCTGGGTCAGATCCTCCACCGCAATTTCATGGTCTATGCCTTGTCAATTTCTTAACAAACCGCACTACACAAATCATATCACCTACCCAATTACCTTGTGAAATACTACTAACCCCCACTTATCTGGACTATATCAAGAATTCTGGGCACAATAATCTGTTTTAATTATTTTACATATTCTTATTCCTTTTTTTCTTTTTGAGGAAACCATATTCTTATTCTTAATATGCATCAGTTTCATAAATAACGTAAAGGAAATTAAATAATATATATCTTGATTGAACATAATACTTCATCTCAAGATCTTTAATATAGAGATTGTTTTGTGTCTAATAGTTCTACGAAATAATTTTACATAATTATCTTTTATCGTTGTTCTTATGAACCGATCATGTTCATGTTGTTGTACCTATTATCAAATGGTGATCAATAAAATTAACATCCATGAATCAAAAAGTAATACATATATACCTTGATATCGGTGGTCTCGTAGGTGTCCGTTCAATTGCTTTGCTTGCCAACTGGAGATCACAAGGGAAGGAGTTTGGAAGCAAGAAGACTTGGGAAAGCAATTAGCCAATCAGGCACTTAATTATATTTTTGACATATTTCTTTACCAATGATATGATCATCAGCTCACGTTAATGGCAAAGAATGTACAAAATAGACCACGCTATTTTAAAAGACAACTCGCCCCGTAGGAACATTTCTTTTGGACACTAAACGCCAAGCACGATGTACACAACATAATTTTTCTTGGTCTTTCGCAAAGCTATGACACCGTAATGGTGTCCAGGCTCGCTCTCAAACCCTAACCAGCAATGGAGGAACTTCAAAAAAAATTCCTAAGGGGCCAATCCACCAATATGTATTAAATTCTTAGATTTAATACTATAAATACACTATTATACCATATTTAGAAAAAATGACATAATTATACAATTATATCATAATTAAAAGGAAATTATACTATATAGTATATATTGTATACATTATATCATAATTACATGTCATTGTATCCAAATTATATGCAATTATACCATAGATTAATGGTAATTTATAACCTTCCCGTGTGAGGGCCACAAACCCTCTCCTGCCCGAACTATTTTCTGTCATTACCAACCAACCTTCTCTCTCTCACAACGCCTTGGTTCTGGTATGCGAGGGCCTTACAAAGCTAATTCTATGCTATATGTGTGCACACTTTTCGCTTCCCTTCAACTATCTTCCCCTTTCTTTTCTTTCCCTTTCTATTTAGTAGGATTGCAATCTACTTTGCACTCAAGTGTTTCATGTTCACTCTTGTGTCTTTGGTTTGGGGGTTCAACAAGATAATCTCATACTCAATATGTTGAGGAGATAGCTTTCTTTTTCATTAAGAAGCAAACATACATTTGATAAGCATAGATCTCACAATTTCAACATAGTTGAACCCGAATCTCATATAGACACAAACTACATATTTAACCTACTACGACTTTGGAAGTTACAACTTCCCTTGGACATATGGCATTCATGCCTTATTGATAGATGTAGTGGACGTCCCCCACTACTGAGGTTTATTTCAACTATTTAGATAACATGTGCATAACTTCCATTGCCAACTTCTCAACTTCTTGTGTTAAGTAACCTCCCATTATGCAATATGTTTTGTTGAGCTAACCACCCACTTACTTGTTTGAAACTGTTTCTTGTAACTGCCTCGCACACACGTGCACCCTAGAGTGCACCCATACGCACCCTTGACTGCACCTTTATCATGCCATGTCATGTACTTTGTCCAGTACCCGGCAGTGCACCATTTTTCGTATCCTTGTCGCGCTCTACTGAGCCTTCTGTCGAGTACCCAATAGTGTACCCTTTCTCGAACCCTCGGTGCACACTACCGCGCACCCTCTCGAGCACTCAACAGCATACTCCTTCATGCACCCTTCGACGCACCTTACCAATCCCTTCTCATCGAACCCTGGTAGTGTCCCCTACAGAGCACCATGTCGAGCCCCTGGGTTTCATGTTTCCCACCTTTAGTTTTGTTTGTGTTGCAAACCGATTTTCCTTCCTACTTGTGTTCCTTTGCTTGTGCCATTATATGCATTGACATGGTACAAAGATAAACCATGTCGCACACTTTTGCTTCATTGAGAACTCAAGAGTGGAACAAACCACCCCAACTTGAGTTTGGCAACTCCCTCGTGCCAACGGGACTTGCGCATCAACTCCTTTGCCACCCATTGCTTCATCACTTTTGGCTACATCAACCCCTTCCTTGTTGCATATTTCCTTTTCCCTCTTGGCTGCATCAACCCTTTACTTGCTGCCCTTCTTGTTGGCATCATAGTTTTCTAAAGACTATGAATTTTTCCCAAGTTCCATTCTCCTCCTCCAATAACCTCAGCTGCTTGCTTTGGATATTTTCACTGAAGATGTCAAAGATTGACTCCTCTATCATCTGCTCTGGTTTCCCTCGTGCTAGCCAACTCACAACAGCCTTCTTCTTTTCTTGCTCAATCCAAGTACTAGTTTCTAAGCTAGTCTCATCCTTACAACTTTCCTCTTCGTCATCACTTATGACGATGACATTCGACAGGTCATAGTTCTTTCTTGCACCATCATATGGTGACTTCCACTTTGCTACACCCATTCATACTCGTACACATCCATGGCACGCTTCACCTCTAGATACATCAAGCTTCTTGCTTGGAATGGAGGGAACATACTCGGTGTTAGAAAATCCCTCCAAACCTTGGTGTAGAGGTCAAACTTCTTGCCTCTTAGGTGTTCATCCCACATCCTCATGGCCTTGTGAGCAACAATGATGTCTGTCTCTTCAAGAGTGTAGTAGCTGAGCATTGGATCCTCAAATGGCATCATCTCGTCAATGTAGACCGTGTCTCCCTCAATCACTAACAAGGACATGATGGTGTAATGCCCAAAGTGATAGGCATAAACATCAACATACACCTCAAGTAGTGTCTCCTTCATCAAATCTTCCTCCAAAGAAAGAGTGTTCAACAACATCATTGAACTCATGATGACTTCGGGCTCTTCTTCAACTTCTTTTCCCTTTATATTTTCGGCTATTGAAACAATGGCTGAAAGTGTTTCACGCTGGCCACAGTTCCTTGCCATATGCAGCCCCTTACATATAAAGCATGACATTGACTTCTTGTTTCGTGGAACATCATAGGTAGTGGCCTTGAATCTGCTCCCATGTTGTGTAATGGGTTGCCACCATCATTCTTCTTGTCTAAAAATGCTAGACTTGTCTGAAAATCAACCATCCTCTCAGCTAGCGCCAATGCTGACAAGTCAGCCCCTGATTTCTTGCTGCCATCTTTCTTCCTGTCTAAAAATGCTAGACTTGTCCGAAAATCAACCATCCTCTCAGCTAGCGCCAACGTCGACTGCAAATCTGTGACATTTTATCTTTGCAGCTCTTGTCTTGCCCATGGTTGTAATCCCATCATGAAGCTAAACAACTTGTCCTCCTATGCTATATTATGGATGTCAAGCATCAAAGAACAAACTCTTTGATATACTCCCTTATCGACCATAGATGGTCATCAAGTTCCTCAATACTTCATGACCATCTATGCGGAGTTGCAAGGCATGAACTGACTTCTCAAATCTTCTTTTAAAGCATCCCAACTATCAAGTGAGAGCTCTTCCTCATTCTCTTCCACATCTTGCACTCTCGTTCTCCATCATAACTTGGTATCACCTTTAAGGTACATCAAAGCTATAGAGACCCTATCCACCTCCGTTATCCGGGCTATTTTGAAATATTGTTCCATATCCCATATCAAATTCTCCAAGACTTTTGCATTCCTTTATCCATTGAACACCTTAGGCTCAGGGACTCTAATCTTTTGAATGACACCTCCCTCATTGTTGAGCTCAACATTGGTTGTAGCAGTTTTCACCAATGCCATGTTCTCTTCCAAATCCGTCAATCTTGATTTTACCTCATCAGATAAAACATTCATGTCTTGCATCATATTATGAAACTTCGTCTCCGCTTTGGTCACATGCACCGTAAATGCTTCACACATCCTTCTTGTTTCATTCCTCAATTGTTCAACTTGTAGTGAGAGACTAACTACTCCATCACTAAGTGAGGCGCCGAGAAAATCCTCGACTCGTGCAATGCACTCTTTCATTATGTCGTCAGTCATTGCTAACGCGTTAGACTTCTGCCCTTCCTTTTTCTTCGACCGATATTAGCGACTCCTCCCTTAGTACACTGCCACAATAAATGTACTTCTAAGTGCTTGAAAATGCACACAACGCTTCAATCCGCGCCTGTGATCAGCAACTCTCCGATGAGACTTTAGACAATAAACTACAAGCTTTTGTCCTTCAATTGGACTCGTCCTTCACCTTGGACTTGGTGCAAACTTCTCTTGTTGAACGTAGTGCTTCAATTGCACATGGTTGGAGTTGAGGCACGGTTCCACTCCATACTTTTTTGATCACCAACATTGTTGGTGTTAATGCACGGCTACATCTTTTTCTCGTACTTTGTTTGTTCATTAGCAGGACACCCGAACTGAAATAGATGGCTAGTACCGAGCCATTGTAGCTCTGGTACCAAACTATCATGGGCCCCGAGTACGCAGTGAAATTTTTCTATCTTTCTCAAAGCTGTGGCACCGTGATGGCTCGAGGCTCACTCTCGATCCCCAACCAGCCTTCTATCTCTTTTAACGCCTTGGTTCTAGAAGGCAAGGGTCTTAGAAAGCTAGGTCTATGCTACATGTGTGCACACTTTTGACTTCCCTTCAACTCTCTTCCCTTTTCCTTTCTTCCTATTTCTATTTAGTAGGATTTCAATCTACTTTGCACTCAAGTGTTTTCCGTTCACTCTTGTGTCTTTGGTTTGGGCGTTCAACAAGATAATCTCATACTCATTCCGTTGGAAAAATAGCTTTCCTTTTCATTACGAAGCAAACATACATTTGATAAGCATTGATCTCACTATTTCAACATAGTTGAATCCCTATGACTTTGGAAGCTACAACTTCCCTTAGACACATGGAATTCATGCCTCATTGATAAATGTAGTAGACATCCCCCACTACTTAGGTTTATTTAGCTACTTAGATAACCACCAAGATATGCATAACGTCACTTGCCAACTTCTCCACTTCTTGTGCTAAGTAAGCCCACTATGCATCATGTTTTGTGGAGCTAACCTTCAACTAACTTGCTTGCTACCGTTTCTTGTAACCGTATTGCACACGCGTGCATCCTGGAGTACATCCACACACACCCTTATCTGCACCTTTATCGTGCCCTCCTGTGCACTCTGCATAGTACCTACAGTACACCCTTTTTCACATTGTTGGTGCGCCCTACTGAACCCTCTGTCGAGTACCCAGTAGTGCACATTTTCTCACACTCTTGGTACACACTTCCGCGCACTCTCTCGAGAACCCAACAACATACTCTTTCATGCACCCTTCCACGCACTCTGCAGCGTACCCTGGCAGTGTCCCCTACATAGCACCCTGTTGAGACTCTGCCGAGCCCTTTGGTTTCATGTTTCCCACATTTAGCTTGGTCCTTGTCACACATCGAATTTCTTTCCTACTTGCACTCCTTTGCTTATGCCATCATATGCATCAACATGGTGCAAAGATAAACCATGCCGCACACTTTTTCTACCTAACTTGCCTTGAGAACTCAAGGGTGTAACAACGTGTTAGAACCAAGTACTTATACGAAAGCTTATAGAGCTACTTCAAAGTAACATAAACCTTTATCTATCAAATAAACAAATGAGAAAATGTCTATTTAGTACTAATTTGGCCTCCTCCTTTCCAATATAGTTTCTTTAGAGTTTTAATAAAGATTTTTCTATTTGTTCTTACCTAAGTACAAAAATTATTGGAAGTAGTAATTTTCTATAGTATTTGATTTTTTATTATGCACCCATGTATAAAAATTATTGGGAATAGTTTCTTTCCATAGATTCTGATTTGGGGCAATAAATTTTCTATGAGGGAATAAACTTTTACTGAGATTTTACTATAGGGTAATAAACTTCTACTGTGGTCAATGAAAACTTATTTTTGAGAAAACTAAACTTCAATTAAAAGAAAAAATACAAAAAAGGAAGAGATAAAAATGTTATGACCACTAATCATAAATTTACTACCCTTAGTAATATCACCCTAGTAAAACTTTATTACCTTAGTAAAAAAAATTTACCCTATAAATTTCTTCAATTTTCTGGTCAAAGATGTAGATGGTAAGAGTCATATTATACATGAACACTTCAGAATCGAGTTGAAGAAATTGAATTTGCACACCTACTGTATCAAAGAGGAATAAACAAACCAAAAGGCTTCATACTAATATTTGATGCAAGATCAGTGAGTCTTCAGAGTAAAGGGTGGGTCAGTAGCATAACCGGACGTTCCTCCCGCCGGTGAGGCCAATACTTGTCAAAGCTTAGACTTTGAATGATTATGATGCCAAATCTCATACGAGATTAATTCCGACGACGTCGAGGAGAGAATGAGGTCCCAGAGTCGTCTAAAATGATGACATTTCCCGATCGGGTTGACCCGAGACCATGAGGGAATCGAGTCACCGTTGAGGAGCGTCGTCGTGAGCGATCGAGGACTTCGCCGTTGAGATTTGACGACGTTTTCATTGAGGTTCGACGATGTAAGCATTATGGCATCCATATTCATATGAATAGAAGCAAAGAATAGTTCAAGAAAAGAAGTCTCCTGAAAACAGGAAGTTCCAAGGAGTTTCTTGGTCTGACTAGGAGAATGACATTCGGATGGTTTTACTGCAATAAACGTGCAATAAAAATGAACTCGATAACATAAGCATGTAGGTATATGAATAATGACGACGTTCGCCATATGCAAGGATCGATCGCCATATGCAAGGTCTGTTCACCATATGCAAAGTCTATTCGCCATATGAAAATGTCATTTGCCATATGAAAGGCATGTTCCCCATATGAAACTGATCTTTATCACATAAGGTAAATGCATTTCATGCACATAATGTTTCTTTACCGATTAAAAAGAAAAATTGAGTTTAGATGTGATGAGAGATATTTTAGGATGTGATAAGTTTGATATACATATCGGTTAGGAAAAGATTTGTTTTCCTATAGAATTTCCTTATGTGTTTCAATCATAATTAATTGAAGATTTATTTGAGTGGGAGATCGTATCTCTCTCTATATATATCTGTCAAACACAGCTTCAACGCACTTGAGTTTTTGTTTGTGCATTTTGTTTTAATTGTTTCTATTGCATAGTCTGCAGACGTCATTGAAGAAAAATTCATTGTCATTCACACATCATTGCATCTGTCATATTGTTGTGACCGAGATCAGTGATAGTTTGACTTGTAAGGCTTGTTCAGTCTTCTTTCAAAGACATCAGTTCTGGAGAAGTAGAATAGGTTTATCAGTTGTTAGATCAAGTTAATCTAGTGAATGTCAATGTTGATGAACATCACTGCTTAATAAACTGTAAAACTATTTATTTATAATGGATTGATTTAGTGTGGACTACTATAAAGTCTTGCAGTGAAGTTTCCTTGAGGAAGGTTTACACTGTAGTCAACAAATCTTGTGTACTAATATTCTAGCAATTTTTATTGATTAAGAATTGATATTTATAAGTACAAGGGCTCACATATACTTTCAGACGAGATGAAACAAAGAGAGAGAGAAAGACGAGGACGTCGTTGTCGGGCTTAAGTGACATTGATGTGGAGGTTCGATGCGATGAAACAGGGAGAGAGAGAGAGAGAGGAGAATGAGTTTCAGATCTGAATCAAGATGGGCAGGGGAGAGAAAATTGTAGAGTGGGTATAACTGCACAATTTTTCTTAAAACTTATTGGAATGAGTTCTTGATATTTCTATTCATTAGATTGAGGCCTGATTTTTTTTTCATTTTTGTGCAAATTGGCAATTTGCCTAAACAAATTTACTAAAGAGGTGGGTTTTCATACCTCACCTAGAAATCCAGAATACTATATATATCTGTTGAGGTTAATTGCCAGAATCTGCCTCTTAAAACCATAAACAAGCGGTTTTAGTGGGGGAAAACTAGGGTTGGTGGCCTTCCACTCTATGATGCCCAAGTGACACAAGTGAGAGAGGGAAGAAGAAGACAATGAAGTGTGATGGCTTACCAAAAATGAGTGGAGATTCTTGTATTTATAAAATAGGGTTGAGCTCATCACCCTGCAATTACCATAATGCTCGTAGTGTGAATATGAGAATTTTTGCTTAAGGTTTATGGTTTTTTTCACCAATACCAATATGCTTGATAGAATATCGGTGTGCCGTTAAGGCAAAAAAATTTCGTTGAGGCATGGTGGGAGTGTCATCAAGGCATAGAGATCGTGTTGCTGAAGGATATACTCTTGAATTGTGCAGGAGATACCATATGAACCATATAATAGGGGGCACACTTATGTATGTGTAAAGAAGCTGCGCTGGAACGTGGAGGAGTTTGTCGTGCTGGTATGTGGAGGAGATTACTATTCTTGTCAAGACCCATCCCGGATTAAACCCCTTTAACCCGAAGTAAGTCCTGCGGGGACCACCTCCCAAAGAAGATTATGTCGAAATTTCGACATAGTCTCCCTTGGAAAGTGGACAACCCTTAACCTGCAATAACCCACAAGACACTTCCAAAACCAATAACCATCCTTAAACTCCTGGAGCCATCCTGCTCCCAATATCCAACAACTCCACAAGATACACATCTAATAAATCCAGCAATTAGTTCAACATCTCTGAATGTAAATGATACAAAGAGGTCCAAATCTCTAAGAGTTTACCAACAAACAAAGCTACCCAATGTGTATCAGAGCGTCTAAGATAAAGCAGGAACATAGATATAATACAAGTAGGTCAACCCGGAACCTACTGATAGTGCGGAAGATGGCAGTAACTATGTTTGGCCTCCAAGTAGTCTAGATGGGTCGAGCACTGCAATCTGGGCATTTTAAAACGAAGGGCCCAGGGGAGAAACATTGAAAACTGTTAGAGTGAGTGGACAAAAATCAAATATAAAAACTCTAATTCTTATGATGTTCTCCCTCAGAGTTTTCTACGAAAAACCATATGCACGCACCTCATAGACAATAAATAAATGAATCAATAAAAACTCTTGTGGCTCAAACATACATACATATATATATATATATATATATATATATATATATATATATATATATATGTGTGTGGGGTATTAACCTCATCCACGAGAAATCCGACCTGCTCTACCACGAGAGGGTCTATGGACCGGCTCATCGGAGAGGGTCTCATGACCTGCTCTATTCGGGAGGGTCTAGTGACCAGCTACACCGAAGAGGGTCCCGACCTGCTACTATTCGGGAGGGTCTAATGACCAGCTACACCGAAGAGGGTCTCGACCTGCTACTATCCAGAGATGGTACCTGCTCCATCTGGAGAGGGTCCATGCTAGCATGCAATACATATAATCAAATCCTTTAACACCTCGTGGGAAATATAATCAGAAATCCAAGTCAAATCCCCCTGACTTTACCCCAAAAACATTGGATTTAAAAACCTTTCCAGGAACTCAAAAACCAGTTCTCTGCCTTTACTTTAAAACCCTTTTAAATCCAAGAGCCACGTTTCTCCTTTTAAAACACCCCTCTCCAAAATCCCAAAACGGTGATAATCATTTAAATCAAGCCCTGGGAAAATTCATTAAAATCACGGGAAGGGTATGAACCTCTTTCCCGGCTCATTTCTCTTTAAAATCATTAAATCTTATTTTCCCAAAATCACCGTAAAACATAAATGGAGGTAATCACATATGCAGGAGAAACTAATAAAAGTCTATGGGCATGCAATATAATTTAAAAACAAAGTCCACTCACAGATGCCGCTAGGTCTGCCGGCTACCAGATGGCTGCTCAGCTCGAGCTCCCCCACGTCCTGTCCAAAATACATAAACAGGTCTTAAACCTATAATCAAAGTAAGGGCAACAATAACAAGCTCTACCCTTAACGTTTAATCCTAACCATTACTCGTAAAGCGTGGGGAGTCGGCTTCTAATAACCCGTTAGCGTACAAACCCTTAGTCACGCTCTCAAGCCTAGCCGGTTCTCCCTAAACGTCCGGTTATCCTTTAATTACCCAATTACAAACCGAACCTTCCAAAAAAAATACTTAACATATCAATTAAATCCCTAAAAAAATAGTAACTGCCCTTTAATGGCCTTCTCTTAATTTTTAACATTTAATGGGCAAGAAAACTGCCCAAAAAGTGGCGGCTCCGCCGCCGGCAGAGATTTCCGGTCAAACTCCGGCGACCTCCGATCGCCGCCAAAATTTACCAGCAGCTTCATCTCAACCAATGGAACCACTTCCTAGTTCAACTCGAAGGCCAATTCGGCCTCTAACTGGGTCAAAAACTCGATGAACAGTAAACCCGAAACAAAAAGTCAACCCAACTTCAAATCCTCAATTCTTCCTACACACTTCAAATCTAGCTACCAAATTCTAGGGGCTTAATGTACACCTCAAACCCATCAAAACCATACCAAGAACTCACCGGGAGGTGGCCTGAGGAGGGAGAAATCCGGTGTCAATGAACAGTACACAGGTCGTCCCTTCTCGCCGTGATTTCTCTCCAACGGCGGCGACTCAGCTCCGATGGCCACCACCAACTTGAAGGTGGCACTGCAGGCTTCAGTTTGATACCTAGCACGCGCCCTAACTCCGCCGGACGGAGGAGAAATCCGGCGAAAAAAATCAGGTTTCGGAGGGATTTTTCGAGGTGAACAGTAACTTTTCCAATTTTCACCTTTTCACCGAATTACCCCAGTAATTCACTATATATAGGCTTTTCACCCAAATAGTAACTTTTGTTTTTTTGACCATAACTTCTTCATACGATCTCCGATTTAAGCGTGCTACGTGTCCACGGACTCGTAACGACGCCCTCTACAACTTTCATGAAGAAAGTTTTCCCAAATTCCTGACCTAATGAAAAGTCAACTTTTTGACCTTTCACGGTAAAACGGTTACTACAATACGGTTAAAGATCAAAGTAACTTGGGTAGTAACCGACCGTAAATGGATTCTAGAACCGGGATGTGACAATTCTTAAGTGTAAAGGAGAAGAAGTAGGGACGGACTGAAGGGCGGGCTGGGGTTGCTGTAGCACACCCCAGTTTTTTAGGGAAAATTTCTTGGGTATATATATCATGTATATTGATAGGTGTATTTATCAGCCTAATAATATATATATATATATATATACACTGTAAAATAACAAAAGGAAGCAGCGACACAACTCCTAAACATAAAAAGTCGCTCTCTGTTCTCTGTGCAAGTGAGACAACTCTTTTCTCTCCTCTACGAAAAACAAAAGGCAAAGTGTGTGTCAATTTCTTACAACAAAGAACACGACAACGACAAATTGATTAAATACAAACCCACTAACCTAGGAATTGTATTCCACTTTCTCATGAAATTAAATTTCAACGAATTGGGATTGTATAATATTCAATACTGTAATTTAGGGCTGGGCACGGTCAGTGACGGTCCGGGATCCTCCCAGAACCGGTCCTGGACCGGCACTATTTAAAAGGTCCGGTACGGTCCGGTCTTGAGGCCTAGAACCGGTTGATACCGTCCTATTTCAAACGGGATGGTACCATGCCATACCAATGCCAAAACCATGCCTATTTGGTTCAAGAAAAAAGCAACCCATTCCAACACATAATCCAAATTAAACAGCTCAATGCTCAAGTACTGAATGCAGCAAACAACATTCAACATCCATTCATGACACAATTTCAACATAGTTCAACAGCAAACAAATTCAAGTAAATTCATGAATGCAGCCCTAAATTCAACATTCATTCATGAAACAATTTCAACACAGTTCAACACATAATCCAAATTAAACAGCTCAAGTACTTAATGCAGCTAAAGTTCAAGTTACATAAACTAAATTTTAACAAAACACTTCACAAATCACAACCAAAAAGAGAACTTTGGCATCATTGCTGCATAAACAGATCAGTTTTCTCACTTTCTGTATCTTCATCATCTGCATTGGTGGCTGAAATTCCAGCTTTTGCATTTGCCAACTCTATAATACAACAAAAAACATAATTAAAGAACTGGAAACAGAATTAAAAAGCAAGTTAATAAACAAGATAAAGCATTGAAAAAGGAATTGTGCAAACTTGCAGCTAGTAAACAACAAGAACAAGTACCTGTCTCAATGCCTTCATAAAATTCCAGTTCTTCTATGCATGGTTCATCTTCAAACTGAGTGATTATGTCATCTCCTTTAAGCCAATTTTGCATACATATTAAGGCCTCCGCTGAAGTGGGAGTTAAAGAGCTCCTAAAAGAATCAATCACTCGTCCACCTGTGCTAAAAGCACTCTCAGAGGCAACTGTCGAAACTTGTACAGCAAAGACATCTCTAGCAATTGATGCTAAAACAGGATAGTTGACAGATGCAAGTTTCCACCACTGCAGCACATCAAACATTCTGTATTCTTCTTCAACTGCCTCTTCATTGAATGCAGTGTCATCTTCCTCATCTTCTTCATTAGGTTTCCGTCCTATAGATTCCAAGGGATCTTTGAGGTACCTATCTATCTCATGTGTGATCACTGCTTCATTGGTTTGTTCCACATGCTTAGTCCAATCCACCACAAATACATTTGTGCTTGAGCTGCCACGCAGAGATGTTGCCTTTTGCCTTTTAAGATTGCTTGCTTTGCTGCCATCTCTATTCCTCTTCTTCACATGCTTACCACCCTCCAATTTGTCCACATACTCATCATAGAGAGCAAACATGAAGGTTTTGATCTCTGATTTCTTGTCATCCACTTCGTAGTCAGTCCACTCCATGACTGTGCTCAACACATGAGTCACATGTCTAAGCTTGAACCTTGGGTCCAAAACGAGCCCCAAAATGACAAAAGGGTTCAACCTTTTGAAATCACCGAAGTATTTGTTATACTTGGTTTTCATTAGAGACCCAATTTCAGCCATCAAATGATTTGTGGATGATGTATCATCATCTTGCACACTAGGAAGAGTGAACAACCTATCCATAGCTTGTTCAATTGCAATTATGTCATGCAATGTGGTGTGGATTGTAGGGCGTAGTGATGCACTAACCCTAAGGGTTACTTCATAGAAAATCCTTAGAAAACTGACAAATACATAACACTTTTCCCAATCATCTTCAACTGGTGGCCCAACCTTCTTCTTGCCCCTCCTTGCCACTATCACATTGCCATCATCATCAAATTCTTCTTCAGGTTCATTGAAATAGGCTGCATAGGGACCAGTAGGGTCTTGCTCCATTCTTTTGAATGCCCTCTTCAATTTCAAAGCTGATTCCAACATTAAGTATGTTGAATTCCATCTTGTGGGAATATCTAAACACACCAGCCCCTTAAATGGTAGTTTCTCTCTTGCAACTGCTTTCCTGAACAACTCAAGCCTATTTGGAGAACTCCTAACAAACTTAACAGCATTTCTAATAGATAAGATGCTAGAATTAAGCTTCTTCAACCCATTTCCCACAATCAGATTTGTAATATGGGCTACACATCTCATATGCATGTTTTTCCCCTCCAAAATAGACTGTGGACTATCACAATCATTGAGCTTTTCCCTTAATAACCCTAAAGCTGTCTGATTAGCACTAGCATTGTCCACTGTAATTGTCAAGACTTTATCTATCCCCCAATCACTCAAACACTGCTCTATAAGATCTGCTATGGTTATGCCCTGATGATTGGTAATCACACAAAAGTTTAACACTCTTTTGTGCATTTGTCAGTCATAATCTATGAAGTGGGCAGTCAACACCATATAATTGCAATTCTGGACACTTGTCCAAGTATCCGTGGTTAGACAGATCCTATAAGACTTCAAATCTGTTTTCAGTTTCATTTTCCTATCTTCATACATATCTAGGAATGTTCTAACAAGAGTTCTCCTAGATGGCACTTTAAACAATGGCATCCCTTTACTGCAAAACCTCTTAAACCCCTGCTTCTCAACAAAGCTAAATGGTAGCTCATCAAGAACTACCATCTCAACACAAGCCTCCATGGTTTTCTTTTGATTAAAAGCCTTAGCTGTCAACTGATTGTAATCACCTGGAGCTAACACTTTCTGTTTTTTCAAGTCTACATTGCCTGGATAAAACCTACATTGCTTATTGTATATATGTTTTCTTGGCCCTCCCGTCCCATTAGGTCCACTATCACAAGCATAATCTCCTTGACCTTTTGGACAGTACTTACACTTAGCTCTCATTTTCCATGTTACTACCTCTACTAATTTCTGTGTTTGTGAATCCTTTTCATATTTCTTATGTCTAACCCAATAAGGAGTAACATGTTCCCAAATTTCAGCTCTAAAAACACGTTGCAAACCTGGTGGTGGTTCATGTAGGATATCAGGACCAGTTGGTAGGTTGTTGGTCACCACTGGAGTTCGCCTGGTCACCACTGGAACAGGTGACGCCACTGGATCAGTTTGTGATGTTGGTGCTTGTGGAGGAGGCATCAAGTTTTCAGGTTGCGCCACTGGGAAAGAGGACGAGGAAACCATTGAGCAGGTGGCGCCACTACCACTAGCATTGCCTTGCGATTTTGATTTCTGCCATTCAAAGCAGAAAACATGAATTAGAGAACCACCAAATCATGAACATGGTTTATAATCGAATAGATAATAGAGAATACTTCTAAATCGAATAGAGAATAGAGAATAGAGAATAATTACTATTTTGATTGGAAGCTTTGAAGCTTTGGAGCTTCAATTTGGGGATTTAGGGTTTCGGGTGGAATTTGAGGGTTGAATGGAATTGACGGAAATCAGAGAGTTGAAGAGATGGAGGACTTTTGAACTGTGAAGTTTAAGGTGAAGTGATGGAGAAACTGGGGAAAATCGGAGGGATTTGAACGGAAAGATTTTCACGGCGGAGAGCTCGAATGAAGTTGTGAAAGTGGCGAATGAAGTTGTGTGCGTACACTGAGTCAAAAACGGAAAAACCCAGAAATCATTTTCATTGTCTGTGGTCAAGCATAGGTTAATTTTGTATACTCTATTATTATGACCAATTAAAACATGACATGTGTACACTATATACAGTCTTCGGTCCGGTCCGGGATTGCCGGTTCTCAAATTTCAAGACCGGTCCCGTACCGGTTCTAACCGGTATGGTTCCGGTTCGGGACAAAAAACGAAGAACCCGTTTGAAACCCCTCTTTCCGGTCCTGTACCATGTCGGGATGGTTCGGTACCATGCCGGGTCGGTATTTATGCCCACCCCTACTGTAATTGATTTTCAGATGATGAAGCTAAATACTAAATACAATGAGAAGACAAGGGAGCTTTTGATTCTTAGTTATGCATTGGATCCTCGATTTCATTTCCAATTATTTGACATTGACAAAATTTGTAGTTTGGCTAAGAAATTCTTTCTTTATGATGTGCTTGATTTGGATGATCTAAAAAGTCAATTATAACATTTTGAGTATCAATTATCTTAACTTCAAGAATTTCAGGATCTATGCACCCTTTCTGAGTTATGTTAAGAATTTGTTACTACAAGGACTCCATTTGTGTTGATTGAGAGACTAGTTTGTTTAGTGATGACTCTTCCTGTTTCCACAACTACCATAGAGAGAGCTTTTTTAGCTATGAAGCTCATTAAGAACCGATTTCAAAGTAAGGTGAGTGATGATTTTGTCGCAAATTTAATGATGATGCATATTGAGAGAGACATTGTTGATACTGTTGATTCAAATTCAGTTATTGATGAGTTTTATGCTTCAAGTAAGCAAAGAGCATAACGTAGGTAGCTGAATTCGTATTTGTATTTAATATTTAACTTTGATTTTTTTTTTTTAAATTTTATTTGTCGGATTCAAGTAATAACTTTTGTGGTTGAAATTTTTATATATAATCTTGTTGATGATATAAAGATTAACATTAATGTGTTCAGACCAATATTATGTAGGCACTACCAGAACAACCACTTTAGCCGACGAAATTTTTTCGTCGGCTAAACCTTAAATTTCGTCGGCTAAGAAGTCGTCGGGCAAAATCCGTCGACCAACACTATAGCCGACGAAATTACTGTTCATCGTCGGCTAAAGTCATTTATTTAGCCGACGAATAAATTTTTCGTCGCTTAATTTCTGGACTTTAGCCGACGAAATTTATTAAAATTCGTCGGCTATAGCTATTATTTTTATTTATTTATTTAACTTTAGCCCACGAATTTTAGGGTATTTCGTCGGCTATAGTTATTATTATTTTTTTTAGCCGACGAATTTTATTAAATTTCGTCGGCTATAGCTATTATTTTTATTTATTTATTTAACTTTAGCTGACGAATTTTATTAAAATTCGTCGGCTAAAGTTATTATTTTTTTTATGTAATTATTATTTTTTAAAACTTTAGCCGACGAATTTTAGGGTATTTCGTCGACTATAGTTTTTTTTCTTTTTTTTTTTTAAATTTTAGCCGACGAATTTTATTAAAATTCGTCGGCTAAAGTTATTATTATTTTTTAAAACTTTAGCCGACGAATTTTAGGGTATTTCGTCGGCTATAGTTTTTTTTTTAATTTTTTCATATTTTTTTCTTTTTTAATTTATTGTATTTTTGATTAAAATTTTTACTTCTTTTTCGTTTTTACACCGAAAAAGGAGTAAGGAGGAGGAGGAGAAGGTTAGGAGAGGGAGAGGAGGAGGAGAAGAGGAGAAGAAGGAGGAGAAGAATTTAGAGAAGTAGGAGGAGGGATTTGAAGGAGGAGGAGGAGAAGGTTAGGAGAGGGAGGAGGAGGAAGGAAGATGAAAAGGAGAAGGTTAGGAGAGGGAGGAGGAGGAAGGAAGATGAAAAGGAGAAGGTTAGGAGAGGGAGGATGAAGAGGAGGAGGAGGGAAGATGAAGAGGAGGAGGAGGAGAAGGTTAGGAGAGGGAGGATGAAGAGGAGGAGGAGGGGGGAAGATAAAGAGGAGGAGGAGGAGGGAAGATGAAGATGAAGAGGAGGAGGAGGAGAAGGTTAGGAGAGGGAGGATGAAGAGGAGGAGGAGGGAAGATGAAGAGGAGGAGGAGAAAAATGAAAGATATAGAAAATTTTGAACTTTAGCCGACGAAATTTTAAAATTTTAAAAATCCCCGCCAAAAAATTTGAATTTTTAATTAACTTTAGCCGACGAAATACCCTAATTTCGTCGGCGAAAGTTATTTATATTATTTATTTATTAATTTAACTTTAGCCGACGAAATACCCTAATTTCGTCGGCTATAGTTATTTATTTTATTTATTTATTAATTTAACCTTAGCCGACGAAATACCCTAATTTCGTCGGCTATAGTTATTTATTTTATTTATTAATTTAACCTTAGCCGATGAATTACCCTAATTTCATCGGCTAAAACCCTAAACCCTATACGTAGAAGCTTCAAACGAAAAAAAGTCGTGAAATAAGATATGACCGGAATGGTGAAATACGTCTATAGTTGAAAAATCACGTAATTCCGATAAAGTCTCTGTACCGATAATTGCGGTTAACTCAATTTTCCATTCTTTCTCCCTAGAGGTAGCCTATCTCCGGTAGTTATTTTTCATAAAATTTTTATACCACTGGTTGCGTCTCATCGATTTGAAACTATTTTCAGTTGAAGGTCCGGGCAAAATACGTAATTTGGACGGTCAAATGACCGTTTCCGTGCATTAAGGGGTTTGACTTACGTGATTGACCGTAAGGATCGAGCCCTTAACATTGTCAGATTAAGTTAAATTTTTTCCTTTATACATATTTCAACATAATGATCATATCTGACGGTCGGAATTTTGTTTCTCAACTTTGATCATCGGAATCACAACATGCGTACTAATGTTGTATAACTTGTTTACTAAGCTTTAAGTAAATGTTTCGTTTCTAAAACAAACTGTACGTAGAAACTTCAAACGCAAAAAAATCGTGAAATAAGATATGACCGGAATGGTGAAATAGCCTACGGTTGAAAAATCACGTAATTCCGGTAAAGTCTCGGTGCCGATAGTTTCGTCGGCCTGTTTTTAGATATTTCGTCGGCTATAGTCTTTTTTCTGGTAGTGAGGTGAGATTTTCCTTGAAAACAAAATAGACAGCCAATTTTTTTATAAATTTTTTTATGCATAGCCTAAGGCAAATGTAGCACACCCTAAATTTCATTTCTGGTTCCGTCTTTGAGGAGATTGCACTGATGGAAATATAAGGTGTCCTTCATACGTAGAGAATGTACAGTGGAGTATAGGAGAGATGTTAAGGCCTAGAAACACAATACTAAAACATGACGAGTCTTGTTAAGGCACATCAGAAGTGTTGCCGACGCATGAGGAGCTTGTTGTTGAGTCATAGAAAATAATGCGATTAATTAGCATGGCCATCAGGTCATTTATGTGTGACAAGAGATTCCAACTGAAGCATAAAGGAGCCACCGTGCTGGAGTAATGGAGATACAATACTAATGAGTAGAGAAAACACTATTAAAGCGTAGAGGAGGTACCACTGAAGCCTAAGGAATTCAATGCTAAAGCATGGTGAGTTTTGCTGAGACTGGTAAGGGTGTCGTAGAGGCACGATGAGGGTGTTGTTGAGGCACTACGGGAGTGCCACTGAGGCATGCCGAGAGTACCGTTAAGGCATGGAAAGGTGTCGTTAAAGCATGAAGATCGTATCATTGAGGCATGGTGGGAAATTGCACATAAAGGTGGACAAGAACCCGAGTGAAATACGAAGAATTTAGGTCCTTGACAATGCAAAGACTAAAATATTGATGATTGTAGAAATATAGACTTTGAAAAATTAAAATTTAGATATCTCATGTAAATATCATTAGTAGTAAAAAAGAGTGAGAAAATTGACAACCTCTGCACAATACTAATCACATTCAAGGTGATCAATATTGAAGTCATAAAAGATTCATAACATGACAACATTCGATGTACCTTCCGTCAGGTTGAATGAAAACGGTGCATATGTGCCTTCTGTTAGAATGTATATTTTATGGCGCATATTCTGTCGGCACGGTATACCGATTGACAGTATGTAGCTCGTATGTCATACACTACACACCGTAGCTGAGTTAAATGAAGACAAAGGGTACAACCCAAAATACCCGCCTTACTAAAAAGAGAGAGGGCATGCCCCACATTATCCATGTAATATCGAAAGAAAGATCATGTCGTCCACGTTACACGTAGTGATATAAAAACCGAGATATGTTCAAGCTGAGATTCTCTACAAATTAAAATAATTTTTTACGAGACAACATAAGCTTTAACTGGCCGATAAGACACTAAAGACAGTCATAAGCTGTAATGTTTTTCAAAAGCTGTTTTGTAAAACAAAAATAGAAAATCAAATCCTGTATTTTCTAGATTAGAGATCATGTTCGGTTGTTAAGTTTAGAAAACAGTTTTCTAAAAATGAAAAATTGAAAATGCGTCTGATAGAGAAATTATAAATATGTAAAATAATAGCAGAAATTGCAGATCAATATCTAACAAAAGTTTACATTAATGATTTAAAGGGGAGGAAAAAACATCAAACAATCTAAGGGTGAGGGATAAAAGCATGCCACCGTTTTCTGCAATTTCATTTCTAACATTAGTTATCTGAGCCAGGTTCTCTTGTGACATATCTAAGTTCGCTGGTGCATTGTTTTCTTCATCAAAGATCATATCTTCTACATCGAAAAATTCAAACAATCTGTCGCAATATCAAATATGACGAAGTTGAATGAAAAATGTATGAGTTTGATAGTTTATTAGTTACTCTACACAATCAAATTGTCAGTTCATAACTCTGCACCAATATATAGTATGTATATTCTGCAGTCACTTTCCTAATCAACCCAATAAGAACCTCCTAATCTCAATTACTATGCTCAAGCATGTTTAACACCTGAATGTACTTTAGGCATCCTTATGTAGATCAAGGACCACAATAGAATGGAGACAAATCGTATTTCTCCTTTTAAACTTATCTCTTGCATGTGCTTTATATATGTAAACTGTACCCATTGATGGACATGACTGAAATGAGATAAATTTAAATTTCATCTTCCCTCTTCTCTTTAGTAAAGCATCTCAACAGTATATCAATTCACCATCAAGTATGTATATATAGATACAACAATTCAAAGAGTAATCAATTTTAAAGAAAGAGTCCAAGCAAAGTTGAATAAACACACATCTACACAAGTATGCATGTAAGTTCATAATTGTGCTCTTAGACTAACCAAATCCTAACAAAAGCAGAAACGTGCTAAAAGTGTTGTTCTTGATTTAAGAAATAGTAGATCACATCCCAGCGTCATATATTGTCAAAGCTCACAACTTGCATCTCTTCATTAGTAAGCAAATAAAAACACTACTTTTTTTTTATCTAAATCATATTGCTAAAACCAAATTTAGACAAAGGAAGAATGAAATAAGGGGAGAGACAAAGTAAATTTAGAATAACACTCATATGTACAGGGATGAACAAATCGATGAATATATAGAGGCTCTGAGCGAAAAATTGAGATCCTTTACGCGTGCTTCATTCTTTCACTAAAAATATATTCTGCTCGTCACTTTCACGCAAAGTCGTATCTCACATTTCACAAATTCGTGATTATGTTTTCAGAAGATTGAGGAGACTGATATCTTGTTTTAAAAAAATAGATCAAAATTAAATATGATTTTAAGATAAACTTTATTAGGAATACCGAACACAATCTATGATTGTTTTTGGATTTGTAAAACAAAAAACAGCATTTGAAAACAATAACGAACGTGCCCTAAATATCCCAAATCGATTGATTAATCAAATAGTTTTCTGGGTAACTGGAACGACTAAATTATTACCAAGATCCATTTTTCTTGGGTGATATTAAAAAAGTAAATAAAAAAGCCATGATGGTAACTTGTCATGGACAACTCCAAAAAAGTAGATGTGGGAGAGAGAAAACAAAGTAAGAGCCTTTCATCCCAAACGGTTTATTTTCTATCCTTTATCAACACGTATGCCTTCTAGAATCTTACAGTTCCAACTGCAACTTGAACACTAGAGAGGTGTCTAGAGCGAGAAGCAGAAGAAGAAGAAGAAAAGAGGGCTTTTCAAGTTTTGGGGCATTCCGGTGTTCGAATAATTCTGAAGAAAATGGAGAACAAAGTGGATGAGGTTGTTGCTGTTGAGCTCCCTGCTCCTCCTGCTTGGCAGAAGAAGGTTTATCTTCCTCTCTCCCTTCCTTTCTCTACCTACTAAAAGTTTCTATTTGTTTCTTTGTATTGGCTACTTAGCGAGCACCTAATGAATTATTTTGGGGTTATATAGCTTGATTTTATTTCTAGGTTTGCTTAATTTGCCTCAATTTTAGTTGGTTGTAGTGTTTTCTGGTAGAACTCAGTTCTGTGTTAGCTTTTGGGAAGTAGGGTTTTGGCCGAGTAATTTGGGAATAATGTCTAGTTTGTGCTCAGAAAAGGGCTGCAGTATTTGTTTTCATGGAATATTTTTCACTAGAACATTGTATGCTCAAAGTTCGTTGATATGTTTCTAAATTCTTTAATTGTTAAGTACCCATATTGCATCTGTATTCTGTTCTGGTGGTTTGCTGCGAACTCGTTTCTTTTGGGTCCTTATTTCCTTAGTTTGGTCTGCTTTAATTTATGATAGAAATTTGTTAATTAGTATTTTCAGGGCCGGCCTTGTCTCCATAGAGGCCTTGGCGAGAAAAATTGCCCCCCCAAAACAGGTGCTTAGCATAATATAGAAGTATCACTGAAATATAGCTTGTCTTGCATCTTGCATTTTTAGATGCAAGGCTACTAATCAAATCTGCATAATCAAGATTTTCAACTGTCTCTTTCTATAGATATCATAGCCAAACCACTCAATCTTTCTTGTGACATAGTAGACCGAAGGTAAGTTTTGATCAATTTCAACTTTGAAAGCAGAATCCTATAAGCAATCGAAGCATATGGATAGTAGTCCACGTCTTTGATATAATTCAACACATCTATAGCTCTTTTTGCTTCATTGGGTAAATCTTGACACAACATTCACAAATCATGGTATAAATCATCCTCATCAAGTTCAGATTCAGTATTATCACAATTCATGTTCAATGATCAGCCAATCAAATCAAGAAACAAAATAGAAAAGGACTTCCATTGATTCTGTGTCAGACTTTGATAAAGAGAAGATAAGCACAACATACCTGGTTATGGGTAACAAGATTGGGCACACTTAAATGTTCATCTTCATACCCAGTTACACATCCTCTTCTTCATCCTTCAACAAAATATCAAGTTTTGAGTGTCTGAGTGATTCATTCATACTCTATATACCTATAGATAGAACAATATCTACTAAGCCAAGCCAGGACAAGTGGAAATCACAATTGCAAAGAAATAGCTTGAAAGATGAAAGACGAATTGGATAAAAGATCATACCTTTGGGATAATTGAATTTGTGTTGTACTATTTGCTTCTCTAGTTCTCCTGTCGATCAAGTTCTGCGTTTTCTTTTCTTCTTTTTTCTTCTTGTTTTCCCGTTCCTTCTCTTAGTAGAAGAAGAGACATGTTTCAGATTTCGTGCGTAAAGAAGAGACGCACAGTGCTGCAGATCTTCTACCCTTTTTTACATGTATATAAAAAATTTGGGGCCCCGCAAATTTGAGGCCCAAGGCCCAAGCCTGCTTTGCCTTGCCTTAGGGCCGAAACTGAGTGTTTTTCTCTAATGTCATTTCTTTCCTTTTTTCTGTGATTAATTTTGTAATTCAAAGTAGAAATATTTGTTTGCCTATATTTAAGATGGGCAATCACATGCAGCAGTCAACATAGACCAACGTGTGAATCTGAATCTTTCAACTTAATGTATCCTTTGCCCTGATGTATATGCAAATGTAGGAATTACTATCTTATTTGCGAAGTTGTGTTCCCTTGTTAAAATATTCCTCGAGGTGTTGGGACTGCTTTTTTCTGTATGGTTCTGCAACTGAATTTCTTAGGGGTTGCATCTTTGGAGTTTGGATTCATGTCATTTGTATCGGCAGATATGAATATACTGCTGAACCAATAAACCAAGTTTAAGTAAAACACCGTTATTTCATACAAGTAGGGGAAGGTAGTTCAGTTTATATTGAAAATCCTGACTAACACTGGTTTTCCCTCCATTATTTGCCGCAAATCAAACAAATTCCACAGCTTTAAATTTTTTTTCAAACGTGGCAACCTTGTTACTTTCATTTCCATTGCTACTATTTCTGAAAGAAAGTTGGGTAATTGTGCATGTTTCTTTGTTATTTGTTGAGTATATTTGACTCCAGTTAGTTGTACCCGGTCGTCCATTATAATAATTGTTTGCTAAATGTAAATGGTGAGGTGATGCAATCACACATCTGTCAGTCGACACTTAGTATAGTCAAATCTACTAGCTTCTCTCACAGATAAATTTTCATGTGTCAATAGTTCATTCTTTTTAATAGGTCATTCTTGTTACCATATCGTTTGGATTCGAAGCCTATAATAGTCTTTATATCTTTCATAGTCAGCTTTAGACAACATTTAGGTTGAGGACGGAGCAAATTAAGAAGGGGTGGGCAAGTAATGAGAAAAATCTATTAAAGGGTTGTATTATGATATATGGAGAATGTTCATGTTTATGTATCCACCTATTAAATTCTATAATCATGTGTGTGACAAATTTATATATGATCAATATTGTTTGCAATAAAAAGAAGATTCAGTGTAAGCGTGTATTGCATTGGAATTTTACTCACAAAGTACTAGGCAACATATAAAGTTTTCAGATTCTAAGGGGAAATAATACATACATTCATGGGTGCAAATTATGATTCTTTTTGTTAAGAAATTTTTTGAGACTTTATACAGATGAGCAATAATGCTGCTTCTGTCTTACATGTATTTTCTAAGTGAGATGAAGTTTTAATTGACAAGTTCCTCTTGATTATATTGAGTGGATATAATTCATGGTCGGCAGTAGGCAATTCTTTTGTGTTTATCACCGAGTTAGGGCCTGTGAGTTGTGATGTCTAGTGAACTCTTTGACTCTGCAAGGATAAGAAATCAGGTAAGATTAGGTCTTAGCTTACCTTTGAATGTGTAGGGGCACATTTTGATCTGCATGAAAAAGAAAAAAAAGATTAATATCTCCTCTCAGGTTGTTAAGGGTAGCAAATTTTTTCAATATTCAACACCTCCGCTACATACTGATGATGCGGCATTAAGCATATCTGGATGAACTATTATCTTGCCTGTAGTCTGTAATGCCTATATTCAAAACTAGACCTGACTAGAAATTTTCAGGTCATTTACCTTTTTAAGCATGGCTCACAGGCTGTGTTAAATTGGTTTTGAAATCATTAATATTTAACTTTCTTATCATTCCTATGTTCTTATTCATTTTTCATATGATTAATATCTGCACACTTTTTCACCAGTTTTCAACTTCTTATAACCCCAGGAAGTTCCTCTTATCCTGCCCTTGTCTTTAAATGATTGTGAAAATTAATGAATTCAAAACTTGAACTGTGAAGATTTTTGAGACAGATGCTGTATATGCTCAAGTTTGTTCATCTTCCTTTTGTCCCCGTTTCTCTTTTTCTTGCATTCAAGCATGTCTAAATGCAGTTCACTGCTGAGGCTCCTGCCAGTGTGGCATATAAGGAGAGCTATATGTGCATATCCATACCTTGTTTACAGAGAGGCTGTTGCCGGAACTCGACCCAGGACCATCAGGTTGCTAGGGCCAGGCTTTCTGTTTCTGCCAATGGGGGGAGGAGGGTGGTGAGGGGCAAATGTGTCTTATAATTTGTGGGGCAATGTATGTAGTGTCTGTGTGGGCGTGTGTGCGTGTTGTGTGAGTGTGTATATAAATGTGTGTATTTTTTTGAGGGAAATGGGAGTTATATCCCAGTGATCATTGATCATTACTACCGAAACGGTCAAGCATGAGAGATCCAAAAGATCCTCAAGCTAACGAAGCAAAGCTTACATCAAAAGTTCGAAATGGAAAAAAACAACCACAAACCTACATCTAAAAAAGCGGATCTAAACGAGTAAAAGAAAGCAAAAGAACTTGCAAAAACACTAAAGCCAACTCTCAATCTCCGACTATAGGCCTAAGACCCCAATACTGTACCCTACAACGAAAACGAGACATCAAGCTAGCCTTAGGGATTCACTCGGGGTCTTTCCTAGAGAAAGTAGGAAAACTCCTCGGCCTCGGTTTCGAGGCTAGGCTCACCACCGGATTCCACCACTGATCCAGGTTCCATCGAGTCTGATGGCTCCCCCACCAACATCAGCATCCTGTTCTTGCTTCCTCTTAGACGTCCAGGTCCTTTCTTCTTTCTTGAAGCTTTTTTGAGAGACTTGCCAGTTCTTCGGATCACCAATCTACCTTCATCAGTCGACATGAATCCCATCTCTTCAGGAATCAACTGGGTTAAAGTTATACCCAGGGCATGCCGAGCCCTTTTCCCTCTGGAAGGGTCATCCTCTTCTCTCTCATGGCAGACGTCGGCCACTTTTGCAGGGGAGGGGAATGCAGAGACCTCCCTAATCTGAACCGCTTTATTCTCCCTTGGAAAAAGAGTAGCCAAAGTAGGAGAAGCCGGTACCTGTAGGGTTTGTGTAGTGTTGGCTCTGAACACCATTGGAGGAGCCTGTGGAGCCGAGGGCATCCAATTTGCAGCAGGGTCTTCTATTTCTTCAATTTCACTAGGGCAGACCTCACCTCCATGGTTGATCATAGCACAGGTGTGACATCTTCCCACCAATCTCTCATATCGAAATTGTACCTGAATCACAGGGGAGACCTGAAGACGGCGTTCCAATCTAACCGGATGGTTCAAGGGTAGAGTGATACGCACACGCGTAAGATCGTGGTGAAAGCCACGGTGGTCCACCTGGAGAACCGTTCCAATGGTCTCGGCAACAAGTCTCGCCGTGGCCAGAGTGGACAGCGCCGTTGGTAGGTTTTGAATCTCAACCCAGATCCAAACAAAATCCAGAGGCACTTGCATGATATCAAAAAAGCCATTGTAATCATTCAGAAGGATCATAGCTCGGAGGTACACCCAAGGGCCTCCCCGCTTCACCCTATTATGATCTTTCTCAGTTGCAAAAGTAAAGAGGAGCCTGTCTCCTCTTGCTTGAATCTTCCATAGGGGTGGTGATTCTCCACATGGAGCGAACAACGCTCCTGAAAGCGTCAAAGTCGATGGCATGAGAGGAATTCAAACGACCTACCAGGTAGAAATGCTGAGCAACAAAACCCTTGCTAGGGAATCAGAGATCTCCCAAATCAACTGGTTCATCCTATTCCTCGGAGAGCTTGGAGATCAGGTTTGCTGTGACAGCTGCAGCCGAAGCCATGGTTGTCTTGGTGGCCGTAGGGGCGGTGGAGGGTCTGGTTGCCATGGAAGCCGCCATGGAATATGGAGAAGTGCCGCACAGCTTTTTCCTTCGAAAACCCTAACCCTAGCCGCTAGGTAGAGAGAGAGAGGAGAGAAAACAGCCGCCGTATAGTCGTGGACCACGACTCGTGGTTGCTTAGGATTCGTTGGGCGGCTGTTTGATGCCAAAAACAAAAGAAGAATGTGTGTGTGTATTAATCAGGCATAAATAGGTTTTATTATCCCAATCTTATACAAGGTGGTTGCACATAATAGAAGCAATGTGTTGGTATACATCTTTGCTTGTCCTGATGTTCTATTGTTGCATCTTGGATTGTTGGTATACATCTTCGCTTGTTCTGGTGTTTTAAAGTTGTGTCTAGGAATTAGAATTTTGCTTTTGGAACAAGTGAACCGTTACAAAGAATAAGCAACACATTATGGGAATGTCCTTCGAAAATAAAAAAATAAAAAAGGTTCTTTATGGGCTGCTGAAGCAGCGTAAACATTTTTGTTGTTAATATCTGTTTCTTATATCATCCTTCCTGTTCCTCTTGTTCCACACATACAGTAGTCAACTATAGCGATATTGAAGCTGATGCTAATGTGGTTATTGTAAATGTTCCTCATTATGTGGCTATTGACAATCTGTTTCTTTTTGTTATGCAGTTTTTACCCAAGAAGGGAGTTACACCAAGGAAAAATGAGGTCATGTTCATTTCTCCAACTGGGGAGGAGATAAATAACAAAAAACAACTGGAGCAGTACCTAAAATCACATCCTGGTAACCCTGCATTGTCTGAGTTTGATTGGGGCACAGGTGAAACCCCTAGGAGATCATCCCGGATCATTGAAAAGGTCAAGTCGACTCCGCCACCAGAGAATGAGCCTCCAAAGAAAAGAGGCCGGAAATCATCAGGTTCAAAGGACAAAGTGGAGGCTACTGATGCAGAAGATGGCATGAATGATACTGAAATGAAAGATGCAGTAGGTGAGAAACAGGTTGAGAATGGAGGGAAAGCACCAGAAGAAACTGACCAGATTGAGACCAAAGATACCCAAGCTGAAGAAACTATCCCAGAGGATGGTAATAATGAGACTCAGACTGATGCTACGAAAACTCAAGGTGAAGAGAAAGATGAAAAGTCAAACGCTGTTGCATCGGAGGACCAATCCGTGGTAACCGAAAAGATTACAGAAAAGGTGTCTCAAGCTGAGGGAGAGGAAGGAAATGGTTGTACTGACAAGAAACAGGATGGCACAGCTGCTGTGACTATTGAAGAAAATGGAGCACCATCTGTGGAGGAAGATATCAAAGGGACACAAGATGTACCAGAGGTTGATGGGAAAAGTGATGCTCCAGCTGAGGAGAAAGTGAGGACAAAGGATGGGGAGGTAGTTGAAAATGGTAAGGTTGACCAAGTGGGTTAACCTGATGCTGCATGTTAGCCATAGGCCTTTCCTTTGAGCTGCTGAATATACTGTACTAGTCCGGTGATCTTGTGAAATGGACTGATTTACCATTTACTGTTCTCAGGCACTTCGTCTATGTTGAACCTTTTTCTCCTATTTCAGAAGCTCTAGAAGTAGTGGATATTTTCAGTGTTGATGTTAGATTTTATCCTATGTGGGGAACCAACCTGTATTCTCTGGTAGATAGGCCGTACAGGCAGACTGCAGCCTTATGCAGATGAGCTTAGAGCTTTGTATGTTACTTTGTTGATGTGACTAATGTTTAATAATTTATTGTGTTGCTTTTATTGATGAGTCATCTTCAATCATACCTATGTTAAAAATACTGAAGATAATAAATGAAGACCAGGTTAATGCAGCTTTGTTGTGTTGTGTTGTGTTGTGTTGTGTTGATAGAATCGAACTTACACAGTCGCTGAGTCAGACCATATTTTTAGATGTTATTGTGTCAAATGTTCAATTTCTGTGCACCTGAAGTTCATATGCGCTCATATGCTTATAAGCATATAAACATATGCCGCATACGGCGATTATAATATCAGTTGCTCGTTAAGCACTATCATTTTTGTTATAATTCTATATGCCTTTATAATGTTCGAGGTCATAAAATTCCCCTTTCCCACGAAAGGTATAGATGTCCAAACCAAAGAGAAGGAGCCAATTCAGTGACAGAATAGTAGCCAAATGGAAACAATAACAGATACTTGGAAAGGTAATAGATTTGAGAGAGGGAGCCTTGAGACTTGAGAGAGATTTGTAAAAGTACGAGCAAAGTAAGAATCTATTCTATTTCTATGTCACGAACATTTCGTCACCTTTGTATCAAGGCCAAGCCTAAGAATATCTTTTATTCTTGTTCATGGAATCACAATACTAGGGAAGGCTAAGAATCCAGGGCATTATGGCATGCCTGAAGCAAAAGAATTGCATCATCCCTAGAATTGGGTTTATGGTAGTTTGGCGGTTGAGGTTACCAACGTTATTGGGTTACAGAAATTTCATTATTAGGTCCTGTTCCCTTCCATATTTCTACAAATGGGATACTCTTTCATCGTTAATATTCCCAGATCACAAATGGAGTGCTTATCTTCCTCCCTCTGCTTGTTTCTTCTCTTTACCATCAGTACTTCATTTCTCAATGGTCAGTAATTACCTCTTCAACTATTTGTTGAATTTGATGTTCCTTAGTTATGTAAACGATTGTGGTGTAAGTTCGTGCACCGGATCTTGCTTATATTGATTTCATTGTGCCATTGATTTGTCCATGACCTCTTTTTACATTTTCATTTTTTCAATAACGTAACGTTCATATGTGTGGAACTGTGGATCTTGACCGGTAAGTTAAAGTTCGTCAAAAACTATGGTCTAGATTGTTGATCCCTCAATATAAAATTTGGCAACTTTACAAGCTCCTTTTAAGTTGTTCCTATTAGAACTTCTATGTAATCACACCTGCAAATTTAGAACTTAGAAGGTTTAGATTGGCTAATGCAGCTTCCTGTCTGTGTTTAGTTGATGCAACGTTTACCGGAACATATGGAGTGAACTATGGTAGGATAGCGGACAACATACCATCACCTGATAGTGTGGTGACACTTCTCAAAGCAGCAAAGATCAAGAACATCAGAATATATGATGCTGCACCCGAAGTCCTCACCGCATTCAAGGGATCAGGAATAGAAATAGTAGTTGGACTTGGCAATGAGCTCCTTACGGAAATCAGCATAGGGGAGGATCGCGCCATAACTTGGATCAAAGAGAAGGTCCAGCCATACCTACCAGGAACTCACATTTCCGGAATAGCAGTCGGAAATGAGATCTTGGGGGGAACCGATGTGGTACTCTGGGAGGTTTTGTTACCTGCAGTGAAGAATGTCTATAGTGCTCTTGGCCAGCTTGGTTTGGCTGGCAGCATTGAGGTCTCAAGCCCACATTCTGAGGCTGTTTTCGCCAACTCTTACCCACCATCTGCTTGCATTTTCAGAGAAGATATTGCTGGTTACATGAAGCCACTTTTGGAGTTCTTTTCTCAGATTAAAACTCCGTTTTACATAAACGCATATCCATTTCTGGCATATAAGAGTGACCCTGAGCACATTGACCTCAACTATGCTCTATTCAAGTCAAATCCTGGAATTCTAGACACAAAGACTAATCTCCACTATGACAACATGTTTGATGCCATGGTTGATGCATCTTATTTTGCTTTGGAGAAGGCTGGATATGACAAGATGGAAGTCATAGTGTCCGAAACTGGTTGGGCGTCTAAGGGCGACCAAGATGAAGCAGGAGCAGATGCAAAAAATGCCAGGACATACAACCTGAATTTGAAGAAAAGGCTGGCCAAGAAGAAGGGGACTCCTCATAGGCCAAAGATGGTGGCGAAAGCTTATATTTTTGCTTTGTTCAATGAGAACTTGAAACCAGGGCCAACGTCTGAGAGGAATTTCGGAATGTTCAAAGCAGATGGGAGCATTTCGTATGACATTGGGTTCACTGGACTTGTTGCACCAAATGCAGCATCCTCATCTCTTCTTAATTACAAGGTAATGCTCGTTTATGAAAAGTATAATCATACATATGACCTATTGACCATGATAAATTGTTATACGTTTCCTAGTTTTACAATTTTCCCGTTCTTATTTGTGTTGCATGTTTGTTTACAGGGCATGGGATATCGAGGTTGGTTTCAATCTTCACATACCTGGGTTTTCACAAGTTGTGTTGCTATTCTGCTTCTAATATTATCATAGACGTAACGAAAGGCTCGATCGTTTGCTTCGGGTGATGCTGATCAGTTGATGAGCTTCTAGTTCTTACATTATCGATCCTAACATCTCCATGTATAGCCAATTCATTTTCTAGTTTTAGATTATCAATTATTGTACATTAGATGAAGATCTAATTAAATAGGAGACGGTTTTCTAATAACAAAACTCCAGCAATGTACAACACTCTTTCCCGTAGCAACCAAACTCTCACTATACATTTCACATGAATATCAGCTTGATCAAAGCTGAGGCACAAGCAAAGCATTGGTGGCTTATCTCCAAACAATTGGATAAGGACATTCTGCAACAAAACTTGCAACATGTAGTATGACCAACCATATTTTCATGATCGCAGTATAGAACTAGAAACAGACGAACAGCAACAAGAGAAAATTTGTCGGAGCACAACAATCTGGTATCTAAACATTCCTAGAGTCAAACTTTTCAGTCTTCATTCGCTCGGATGCAATCTAAATAGCACTTTTTTTTGATTGAAAAAGTACTTTTATTTAGGGCTGGGCATGGGACGGGACGGGTCGGGATTTGTCAGAATCCCGTCCAGTCCCGAAAATAATTTATCAGGACGGGACGATGTTTTTAGAAATCTGTCCCGCACGTCCCGATCCTGTTCGGGACCGGGCCGGGATCGGGATCCCGACAAATTAACCTTTAAAAAAGAAAAAGAAAAAAAAAAATAAAAAAAAACTGAAATAAATAACCAAATCCAAATGCACATGTCATGCCACAGCTCCATCTACTCATCTAGAGACAAAAAGTACTGAATACTGAAAATACCGACATCAACAAAGACTGAAAGTCTGAAACCAACAAGAACATAGGTGCCCAGGTACTGAATTATTACATTCCACATTAAAAGTACTGAATGAACATTAAAAACTCAAACCATAATATATCAAACATCAATAGGACCAACAGCAGTGCATTTACCCTTTGCTTTTGCTCTTGAAGGTGGAGGTGGGCAAGTATTAGCTTTGCTAGTTGCTGTGCTCTCATGCTCTGCAAATGTACACATTTAAAAGATTAGTTAAGTCAAAGTTATCAAAGAAAAATGAAAAAAAAACATTAAAACTTGTAAATGTATATACCTCGCTCAACATCTTCATAGAATTCATAGTCTTCAATGGTGCAATCATCTACAACCTCTGTAATTTCATCACCAAGCAACCAATTCTGCATACAAATGAGTCCCTCAACTGTTTTACGAGTTAATGAGCTCCTAAAACAGTCGATTACTTTGCCCCAGTTGAAAAACAAGACTCCGATACCACTGTGGATACTTGAATTGAAAGAACATCCATAGCTATTGCTGCCAAAACTGGATACTTGAATTGATTGACCTTCCACCATAGCAAGATGGCAAAGCAATCTGAATCATCAATGAGCTCTAATGTTGCATCCAAATATTGATCCACTTCATGTTTTGTGACTAAATCTTCAGTTTCCTGAACCACGTTCCTCCAGTTACTAAGCAGATTGCTCCTTCTGCTATTGGTGCTTCTGCTGCTAAGAGTGCTAGCTGAAGAACTTGGAGATGGCTGCTGCTGTACGTGTCTACCTCCATCGACCACAACCACTTACTAAGAAACAATGCAGAAATTAATACATATTGAAAATAATGCACACACTTAACGATTAAAAGTTTAAAATGAAGTAATAAACTAAAACTAATACCTGATCATAGAGAGCATATATAAGTTTTTTGATCTCCTTAGTTCTTCTCTCCACCTCCTCCTCACCTAAACCTTCTTGGGTATAGGTGTAAGCCACATTCTTCAGTTTGAACCTTGCATCTAATACCAGGCCAACAATCACCATGTGATTGATTTCATGAAATGAACCATAGTACTTGAACCATCTATTTTTCATGTTGTCAGCCATTTCCTTCAAGGTTTTTCGCGTTTCTGCTTCAGTAGACAACTCAGCTGACACATACATGCTTTTGATATTCTTTTCAATGGTAATAACATCTTGGAAAGTGGTGTGCACAGTAGGGTGCGTTGATGCACTAACCCTCAATGTGATTTCGTGGTACACACCTAAAATATCCACCAACACCTTGGCCATTTCAAAATCATCATCATCAGGAGGTCCAACCCTATTTCTCTTGTTTTTACTGCTTGGCGGTGGCACAACAATATTTCCATCTTCATCGATTTCTTCTTCTGGTTCATCAAAGTAACTTAAATAAATACCACCACAATCATCTTTCATGGCCATAAATGCTTGTTTTAACCTCAAAGCTGCTTCCAACATCAGATAAGTGCTATTCCACCTTGTTTGGACATCCAAACACACAAGTTTCTTAGATGGAATCTTCTCTCTCGCCACAGTATCCTTGAAGTAATCTAATCTGTTTGGAGAAGATCTCACAAACTTGACGGCATTCCTAATAGCCGACACAGACTTCTGCAAACCATGCCCCACAATTAGGTTCATAATGTGGGCTGTGCATCTCACATGCATGTATTTGCCACCCAAAATCTGCTGGAAACCTGCAGACCTATTCATTTTAGCAATAAGCCATTCCATTGCAGACTTGTTCGCAGAGGCATTATCGACTGTAATACACATCACCTTCTCTATTCCCCAATCCACCAAACTTGACTCAATAAGCCTTCCTATTGTCGCTCCTTGATGATTCTGAATCACACCGAAATTTATCACCCGCTTGTGCATTTTCCAATCAATATCAATGAAATGGGCAGTAACAACCATGTAGTTGACGTTTTGGACACTCGTCCAAGTGTCTGTGGTTAAACTTCTTCTGTGTGCCATACATATCTAGAAAGGTTCTACATAAGTTTCTTCTGGAGGGAACTTTGAACAGAGGACAAACTCTTTCAAAGAATCCCATAAAGCCTTTTTTCTCCACAAAACTAAATGGCAGCTCATCAATTACAATCATCTCTACACAAGCCTCTAAATAATCATCTTGGTCAACAGCTACCATGCTCAGTGTATTACCCCTAGTCTTATCACCATGTATGTTTTTCTGGGACTTATTAGAAACAGATGGAAAATATCGACAATTATGATTGATGTGCCTAATCATACCAGATGTGCCATTATAACTTTCAACTGCATAATCACCAATCTTTCCCCTAGGACAATATTTGCAGTAAGCCCTCTTATGAACTATCTGATATTCTTTTCCGTCTGCATCTTTGGCAATTTCAATCTTATCATACCCTATAAAATGGTCCCAAACATAGCTTCGTTTAAATGGTTTAATACCTGAACTTTCAGAATCAACTTTGTCCTCCCCGGTAGATGCAACTGCTTCACTTGGCGCTATGCTTGGATTGCTCGCAAGCGTCGCAACAGGTTGGCTCACAACTGGTAAAGGTTGAGACGAAACTGCTTCAGAAGAATCCTGAAGACCATAAGCACTTAGTCTAGGACGAACAACTGTTTTCTTCCCTCTAGCCATTAAAGCTTCGAACAATTGTGAAGGTTTGAATTTGGAGAGACAAGCTGCATAGTCAATCAGCAAGAAATTCATTTTCCGAAACATTAAAACCCAAACCAATAGCCAGAACTACAATATCACCTTCAATCAGTATGAAAATACAGATGGAAAAAACAAATTAAAAATAGAAAGGCATAATTTGATGGAATACAACACTTACAGAGTAAGTGAAATGTGCTCTACTCTGGTCATAATTTTATTTTGATCTGTACATTATATATGAGATCTTCAATGTTTTCTTTTGGTTTGCTGTGTAGGAGAAATCTCCTGGAGATGGAAGAAGGTTGTGCTATATGGCTTCTTTAATATTCTATGCCTGACTATACAACCTTTGGAATCAGTATTTGATCATTGAAGGAATCACTCCATTTTTTGCTTTATAGTTTCACTTTAAGTATGCTCTTTGAAAATGGTGTAACACTCGGAAAAAATAAAAACTACATCTAAGAGTATATTATTACTATTATTTTCATTTTGCATATTTGAATAACAGTAAGTAAGTTGTTCCACACTGTAATTGTTTGACTTGGTTGTTTTGGGAATAGTCAGCTTACATACAACTCTCTTCAGTGGTCTATCAATGTTTTCCTATATTTGGTATTTGTTTCAGAGTTGGTTGATTTGGGGAATAGTCAGCTCTTACATATACATCTGTCTTGCTGATTTAAACGATTGTTCTATGATTTCCTAGCTATTTAATTTGCAGTAGGCTCCATTATTGGGAAGCTGAGGATATTTTAAAGCAGATATAAAAGTTGAAAGAATTTATATTGTTGCAATTACTCCAAATATTAAAGCTGAGGAAACACCGTCGCAAATCCGAAAGCAATCAAAAGCATATTTCACTTACTCTGTAAGTGTTGTATTCCTCTTTAACCTTGAGCTGGATATCTTTGCTAGACGAACGCACATTAATAGGACCAAGAAACATCCTCAAAAACCGACCTGCCACATAAATACCACCCTTTTTCAACACACACAAACCGAAACAAAATCCAATTGAATCAAAATTCAAACCTAAACTTTAGGATAAAACAGTATCGTGAGCTTTCGGAGGAAGAAAAGAACCGGCGAGCTTGGGATCCAAGGCCTTGTTGTCATGGTGGAGAGAGGAATCGTGATCGCCCAGCAATCGAATAATCGCCCAACAATCGAACAATCGAATAGTCGAACAATCGAACAATCGAACAGTCGAACAATCGAACAATCGTGATCTGTTCCTCTTCCGGATCGAGAGAGAGAAGAGACGGAGAGAAGAGAGAGAACAAGAAAAGGGAAGGAGAGAGCGAGCCGGATCGAGAGAGAGAAGAGAAGAGAGTCTGAGAGAGAGAGGCGTCGAGGTTTTCTGAGACTGAGAGAGAGTAGAGAGGCGTCAATGTTTTGATTTTGAAGTGTAGGGTTTCATGGACGGCTACGATCTTAACAAATAGACGGCTACGATCATATCTTTTATATTTCGTGTTCGTCTCGGTCCCGAGCGGGTTCGTCCCGATCCCGTCCCGTTTCTAAACTTTCAGGACGGGACGGTTCAGTACTGACATTTTCAAACTCTATCCCGTCCCATCCCGTTAATTTTCGGTACGGAACCGGGACGGGATCGTGATTCCGGTACGAAGTTCCCACCCCTACTTTTATTAACTCAACTGAAAATACCTCCATGCTGGGCAATTCTTAAAAAAAATCCCCTACAACTAGCTACGATAACTATTATCAATAACACTATGGAGCCAAGGAGGTCCTGACTCATAACAAAACATAGTTTGCATCAAGTTCAAAGCTTTCCTAGCGAGAGTGTGAGCAACGTGGTTCTTACGCTTTCGCACATGTTTCCACGTTACACATTCAAACTCTGCCTTCAATTTCCGGACTGCATCCATGACTCCTCCAATGTCGCTTAAATCCAAACCACTTCTGCCAATGGCCTTTATAACATTGCTAGCATCTCCTGCAATTTTAATCTTTGTAATACCAATTTGTTTACTGAGTTTCAGACCATGCCATAAAGCCAAAGCTTCTATAACAAGGGGCTTGAGATTTGCTCTCAGCGGAACTGCTACTGCTCATGAGGATATTTCATACCAATTATGGGGTATTTTATGATACACCCAAATTGACATACCCATTTTAAATTAAACCCATTTTTAAGATTTTTTTAAAACACATCCAAACCTATTATTTTTTTTGAAGAAGCCAATCACAACTTGATATATGAAGGTCAAACACGAATGCCAGAAGCAGTACATACTCTATCGCTACTATCTACAGATAGACAAGTAGTTGTGAGGCATACCTCACCTAGTACATAGGATAGACTACTCTTTAATGATCTCATTTACTTATTCTGTAAGCCTATTTCTACCATGCATAGACAAATAGACTATTGCTATAAAATAGTAAAACTAAATAAAAAGGCCCAAAAGGGCCAAACCCAATATGCCAAGGCCTAAAGAAACCCTAGCAGAATTGGTGATAGCAGCATAGCCGTCACAGCCAATGCTGACGTCAGCAACCACATCAGCAACAACGCCAGCGCCGATGACACCCTTGTCTTCGCTGCCTCCACAGTCGTCGCTGCAACCAATGTGACCGCCATTGACACAAGCATGTCCTCCATGGCCATGCCTCATACCAACAACATCAATCCAATTAAAAGAAGTTGAATTGGTGTTGGATCTAGGAGAGAACCAAGATAAGAAAACACCATAGATGTCTTTGTTGGGGATTGAAGGAGTCTCCGTTTGAACCTTCTCTTCAGTTATGCTCGTTGTGAAGAGATAAGGGATTCCATAGGCTTGAATGCAAAGGAGGATTTCAACGATATTCGTTGATGATTTCCATGGTGAGGAGGCTTTCGACGGCTGTCATAGTGGATAGTAGTTTTGGATAGTAGTTTGTCTGGACATAGAGGTGTGTTTGAGAATTACTTGAATTTTAGGATTTAGTACCTGAATTTTAGAAGTTGAGTGAAATATTTGACTTCTCAAACATGGGGTAAAACTTGTAGGAGTATATACTACCTGACCTTTAGGAGTTGAGTGAATTTCTGACATCTAAGACATGGGTAAAATACCTCACTTGCAGGAGTTTTGTTTTCTTTCACTACCTTGTCAAAAGGTATATTGTTTTAGATACCTCTTAACTATGTTATATATTGATGTTCTATTCTAAAGATATGTTTAAAAGAAGCAAATACATTTAAAATGAAAATAAGTAATCTAAGAACACGATATGTACCTTATAATGAGGAACACATAGTGTACGTAAGTATTTTCTTGACCATTTTCTATTTCTTGATCTCATCTTCCTGTTTTTGTTTTCTTCAAAACCTTTCTTCGACTATCACTCAAAGATACAGGTAAGAAATACCATGTTGGTTGCCCCCGTCCTTTCTTGCATATCTCAGTATTAAGAGCAAAAATTTTATACATCATCAAAGCTTAGATTTATGTTTACAATTGATATAGCTATTTAAATTTGAAGAAAGTTAAGGGCTACATTTGAGGAATGCAATGGCAAAATTATCTCAAAAAACCAAAAAGAAAATCATAAGGGCAAAAAAGTAATGGAAAAAAATGTGACAATCTATAAAGCAAGTTCAATAATATTTATTGGGTGTAGATTAAAAGAAATGATGAGAATGCGTTTATCTTAAAATGAGCTTTATTTTTAAGTTTTTGTCTAATTATCTCTAAAACCCATTATCACCTTTGGATTCAGAAGGGTAGAAGTTCAACAGGTCATAAAAGGTTAGCTCATGTCAGTGTGTTCTAGAACTCGGAGCATCTTAAGAAGTGAAGATACACCATGAGACTTGATCAAGTTTACAAATATCCGGCTTATATACTAGAACATCTCTAATAGTATTACTAAATCAAATTTTTTGGAGAATTACATATAAGAAACCAACCAAATTTCAAAACACAAAAAAAAACCACTTTTGATAATTTTTATACAATTTAGGACATGAGTCCAAACCCAAAACTAATAGCATCAAGTTTGATCCAAAATTGGCATATCAAATAACAATAATACCCTTGGATTCCTAAGAAATATTTTCTCCATCTTTTTTTCCTGATCGTAATACTCTCATTGTCATCGTCGACACTAGCACGCTTCTCTTCTTCTTATCGATAGTAGCATGTTTTTCGTCTTCTCGTCAACAGCTGCTCGTCTTTTCACGTTGTTAGTAGCACGCTGCTCATCTTTTCGTCGACAATAGCACACTACTCGACTTCTCATCTTCAGCAGTAGCACGCTTCTCGTCGTCGTCGACTGTAGCATACTTCTCGTCGTCATCGACAATAGCACGCTTCATGTCGTCGTCGACAATAGCAAGCTTCATGTCGTCGTCAATAGCACTGTTCTCATTTTCTCGTCGATAGTAGTATGCTTCTCATCTTCTCGTCGACAGTAGTACGTTTCTCATGTTCTCGTCAACAGTAGAACGCTTCTCGTCTTGATATCTTCTTGTCGACAGTACACGTGCTCGTATTCTCATCGACAGTAGCACACTTCTCGTCTTCTTGTCAACAATAGCATGCTTCTCATCGTCATTAACAGTACCACGCTGCTCGTCTTCTCTTCTGTAGTAGCACGCTTCTCATCGTCGTCGATAGTAGCACATTTCGTGTCGTCGTCACTAGCACGTTTCTCATCGTCGACAGTAACACACTTCTCATCTCCTTGTCGACAGTAGCACGTTTTTCATTTTGACGTCTTCTCGTCGACAGTAGCACACTAGAATCGGCAGTAAGAATACGTAGCATGCCCACATCATAGAATTGCCACAAAAAATTGTAATAGCATCGAAAGTAGCAGTAGCAGTGCACTACGATCAAAGAATTGCCAGAAAAATTGAAATTACTCCGGCAGTAGCACTTTTAATACGCTACTATGTTGTTGTGCTACTACTGCACCGTCATCGTGCCGCTTACTACTAGTCTGCTACTGCGTTGTGTCATCGTGCCGCGTGCTACTATTGCGATGTGTCATCGTTGTTACTACATTGTCATGTTGTGTACTGCATCGTTAGGTTACGTGCTGCTACTGCATCATTTTGTTACGTGATGCTACTAAACGGTGGTGTTACGTGTTGCTACTATACGGTGGTGTTGTGTAACTTTCTCTCGGGTGCTACTGTGCACTCCTCAGCCATGTGCTACTCTGCAGCACATTAGGTGATTCTGTGCTATTCAACATTTAAGAGGTCGAGGGTATTATGATAAAATTATTGATGACAGATGACATGATAATAACAGCTTATCCTAGTATATTAAAAATTTTCCTAAATTGTATAAAAAATTTAGTAAATGTGGTATTTGTAAACAGAAATTTAGTTAGTAACTAAAAGGTAATTTGCTATTTTTTTTAATTTGTCAACTTTTAGCATGAATAAGAGCTCCAATAGAATGCCTAAATAATTGTTAAATCCTAAGATTGATAAACAGAATTGATAAATTTATCAACCTAGTTAATAATTGTTAAAGAGAAACCTAAGTTTTTCCTCTTTTTTATAATAAACTACAGTTAAGTATACTAACAAAATATCACTTAATAATTAGATCTATTAATACAATTTCTAAATATATAAGGGCCAAATTTTACAAATAAGGACAAGTTATTATATTCTTGTCATGTGAGAGTAACACATTTACAATTCTATCATTAATTAAAACATACTTCTCTAATGTTGCCTTATTGGAAATTCCACTGCTACTGACACCGACTGGGTATCTGTTGCTACTGTGCTGACAGAAAATATGGTGCTACTACACTGACTGAAAATCAAAATTTTACTGCTACTGCACAGCTTGAAAATAACTGTTACTACTGCTGAAAACCAGAATTTTACTACTACTGCACAGATCGAGAATAATTGTTGTTACTGCTAATTGAAAATCTATTGTTACTACCAACTAAATATGTAATACCCCGAAAATTAGAATATAATTTAAATTAGTATATGACTCGTTAAACTAAAAAAATTATCAAATATTAATTTAAATTTAAAGCCTTTAGAAATCCAATAGCAAAGACATCATTCAAAAACAAGTTTTTTTTTAAAAAAATAACAGAGTGAAGCAAATGGTCTAGTAGATGTTTGGTGTAGAATTTGCAGTCCTTCAAACAACCGGCTTGTAAACTTGTGCTAGGCGTGCCAGTACCTTTGGGTCAGGTACAACCTTGAAGTTGGATGCTGCTCGCGTCCCTCTTCTGACTTCTTCTCTCAGCGATCGTGACAGACGCCGATCTTCTTCCTCTGTACTAGGTTCTCTCTTTAGACCTACAAGGGAAAAGTCCCTCTAGGATTTTTCTCCAACCTTTGCGGATGGCCGAATCTTACTTAGTATGCAATGAAACTAAGCAGCGGGTATCAAGATATGCAGGATATGGACTGGCGAACGGATTCTCCAGAACTGGTTGAGGGAGTAAAACTGCTCAACGGATTGAACAGGGGAGTAGTGAGATTTCAACGGATTGAAACCTGTCAGACTTAACGAATTAAGTCCCTTGTGCAGCTTGACAGATCAGGCTACGGTTGCTGACGGATCAGGCTTGGTTGCTCCGGAGAGGCTTGAAGACTTTCGCGTGGCGAAGTTGTTGTCTGTTTGTTGATAGATGTCGTTCTTGCAATACAAGGCAACCTCTTAAAGCCCAATCCTTTAAGCCCAACACTCTTCTGTTGGTAACTTAATCTCTTGTGATCACGTGCTTCATCTCTTATAACTCTCGCGAACGCTTTTCCTCCCGCGAGCGTGTTTCATTAATACACAGCCCCTTCCGCGAGCGCGTTTCCCTCAGCGAGCAAACTATCTCCCTTCGCGAGCGTGCTTCATTACTGTGCTCCTCGCGAGCGCATTTGACTTTCTAAACGTCCTCTGACCTTCTTGACCGCAGGTATCGGTCCACTTGCTTCTCCATAAATGGGCTGAACTGCTTTTGGATCTAACATTCCCCCCAGCTCTTGAGATTAAGCCCGTTTGCGAAAATTGAAAAGAGTTATACCTTGGCATCGATTTGAACAAAAGCAAACGTCTTTTCATTGTTAACCTCCTCAGAACACTCAACCATCATTTCCCTCTGCAACTCTTTTCAAACCTCTCTGAAATAAACCGCCGTCGTTTCTGCTTTCCTCCACTACTTCCAAATCAATGGCACCCAAACATACTTTCTCTGCTGTGAAAACCTCAACCAGAACCCCTTCTGAGCACGAAGCTAGAGACTTCGTCCAAGCCATGGCTGATTTCCGACCCGCTCCAAGACCAAAATGCTCTTGGTTGAAAGTTAAGCCTGACAATTCCTGTGACCTGGGTCCTTGGGTCGATCTTTTTCCAGACCAATTTCAACTGCCTTACCGTCAGCATGGCTCACGAATTCCTCCTTTAGTTTTTCGCGAGGATGAAACTTCCTTTGTCGACTGGCCTTAAAACCGCGCAAACCCCTGAAGAATGCAATCAAAATCCTGCTGTCTCCGGTGCTCCGAACCTAACTGTTCTGGCTGAAGCAACCTCTGCCGTGGCCCAGGAGGCAGCTCCCCCTTTAATCAACCTGGGCACTGAGATTCCTGCTGAAGCAACTCAAAAGGTATTGTTTCGATAATCCACTCAATTGGAAATATCTCAGCAAACTTGAGCATAATTATACTTGTGATGTTTCAGGGATCAATCCCCGTATTTGAAGTTAGTTCCTCCTCCGAGTCAGACTCAACAGTTGCTTCTCCGGTCCTGGACACCATGATGGGAGAAATCTTTAGTGGAAGTACTAAGCTCGTTCCTCTCCAAACTGTTGCTGCGAACGAGTCAAACCCCCGCGAGACGATTTCCTGTTCGCCGCAGAGAATAGTGGCTGATATTCCAGCGAGCAACATTCCTCCCGCGAACGAAATTCCTCCCGCGAATGAAGTCTCTTTCGCGAGCGAAACTACTGCCGCGAATGACAACCGCGCGAATGATATTGCTCAACCAGTGCTTCAACAGGTGATCCCCGCTGACATTAGCTCAAAGGTAAATCTTTCCTTTATTCTACAGCTTTTGTTTGTATCTTTACAAACACTAACTGTTTCTTTACTTGCCAGATTCCGGAGAACCTCTCAGTTACCTTTTCTTCTGATCATGCTATGCCTTCCATCATCGAGCAAGTTCAACAAATGCTGGATCCTACCCAGGCAGACCGCTCAACTTTGGACGCTAAAGAATTCCTTCGAAGCCTGGAGCACAAGGATCTTCTCCACCACACACCAGAAGCCAAGTTGAAGATGCAATTCGTATCCTGAGAGTTCAGGTTGACGAAAGGCTTTTGAAGAAATTGCGGCGTCTATGGGAATTCACAGCCAACGCTGCATCCCTGTCTGAGCATGCCAAAGTAATTCGATTGGAGGCCTTTCAACATCGTCAGCAGATTGAGGAACTCCGAGCTGAACGGGCTGCCAAGGCTACCAATCTCACTGGACTTATGCATAACGCTACTCATTTGCTTCCTGACCGAATTGCTGAACTTAAACGACAAAAAGCTGAAATTGAAGCTCAGCTAACAATTGCAGAAGAAGAAGCCCAGCAAAACTTAGGAGTCCTGGAACAAGAAAAAAGTTCCTACCAAACCCTTCAACAAGCGATTGACATAGTGGAAGACAAAGTCGAAGACTCCCTGATCAATGAAGAGAATATCCAAAGAGCCCTTGATGCTGCCTTAGCTAATATTAGACACATCAGCAAATTTATTTGACCGTCCATCTGCGAACATTATTTTGAATGCAAAGAGTCTTTATGATTAATTCCAAATCTTTGATCTCCTCGAAAATTGTTCCACGCTTTAACTGCAACGTTGCACCACTAACTTGCGCATTTACCGCATTCAACTAACGCAGCACGCGTGATAAATGCTTGGCCAATGAATGAACAACAAACCATCCAGTTCCCTTCGGTGAAAACCTAGCGTTTCGCCTATAAATAGTAATCAACTCTTTTCATCATCTTCAGCAACCAAGAACATGTATTCTCCTTTCAGTCTCAAAGCAGTTCCTCCAGACCTCTTTCCTCAATCTTCCCATCCTTTAGGCTTCACAACCAAACCTCAAATCCTGGGTAGGCTTCACAACCTAACCTCAGGTATAAGATCTGATGCGCCTAGCCCAGAAGTTGCTTCAAAGTGCACCACTGGAACCAAATTCCACTTGGTGAGGGGATTGACTTCTGATGTTGGATCGAAGAAGGCTTCTGTGCTGACAGGATTCCTCTGTCGAGCCTCTTTCGCGTCTGGTCTGATCAAGTTGCTTCTACTCCACCACCGTCGGCTCACTTTCAACATGCTGGACGCGCAAGGTGGAGGATGAAACGAAAACTGTAAAAGTTTGAAGAGAGACTTTATGAAAGGAGTTGTAATAGATTTTTCTTCAAGCAGCTCTGTTCTTGTTCAACACTGTATTTGTTGAAATGTATGTATGAATCACTAAACACAAATTGTTTATATTCAATGTATAAACCACAGGTGTTGGTTCAAAATAAATCAGGGCTTGAAAACACAACTTGTTTCCAAAAATGTCGAAAATTTCGAAAAAAACCACAAATTGTTTATATTCAATGTATAAACCACAGGTGTTGGTTCAAAATAAATCAGGGCTTGAAAAACAAAACTTGTTTCCAAAAATGTCAAAAATTTCGAAAAAAACCACATTAATTGGTTTCTGTATAACTATGGTGCCCACCAGTTTTATCAGGTGCGCAAAAAACAAAACCTCGAACAGGTTAAGCATTGAGCAACATGAATAAAACTGACAAGACTCTAATTCTGAACGAACCCTAAGGCCCCAAACTCTGCCCCCCTTGCTGGGAAACAGGCTGTCCTGTGTTCTGTGGAAGCAAAGGATCGTCAGAAGCCCAAACACTTGGAAAATACTGTTTCAAATGTCTCCCATTAATAGGGTTATTATGGACTTCTCCATCCAAATCTCGCAAATAGTAAGCACCTTTACCCACGATCTGGTCAATCACAAAAGGTCTCTGCCACGTGGGAGACCACTTTCCCCTGCCACGAACATGCTCGCCAAAGGGAAGTACTGCTTTCCAAACTAAGTCGCCAACTCCAAAACTCCTGCCACGTGTCCTGGCATCATATGCGCGAGCGACTCGTTGCTTCTCAACCATTATATGATCTAAGGCCTCCAAACGAGTAGTATCCAACTGTTCATGCTCTTGAAACATGGCCTGAACATAATCTTCCCCTACTAACTGATGTTACTCGTGAACCCTTAAAGAATTAACACTTATCTCCATAGGTAAAACTGCATCATGCCCAAACATCAAAGCATAGGGTGTGGTTCCTGTAGGTGACCGCTTAGATGTTCGATACGCCCACAGAGTATGATCAAGCTCATTATGCCAATCTCTAGGATTATCAACCAACATCTTTCGCAAGATATTGATTATGACTTTGTTGCTAGCCTCAGCCTGGCCATTCGCCTGAGCGTAATACGGTGTGGAATGTAGAAACTTAATCCCATAGTCAGCAATGAAGTCTTCAGTTTCCTTGGCTAGGAATGCTGCCCCCCTGTCTGCTACTAAACACTTTGGAATGCCATACCTACTAATGATATTGCTGAAGATGAAGCTGCAAACTGTTCTAGCAGATGCATCTTTTAAGGGTACAGCCTCCACCCACTTTGTGAAATAATCTGTTGCCAACAGGATGAACCTGTGCTGTTGAGACGAAGCTGGATGAATAATTCCTATGAAATCCAACGCCCATCCTCTTGCTGGCCATGGTTTAATAATGGGTTGCATGGGCACATCTGGAACATGCTGCACTGGTCCATGCGCTTGACACTCCTGACATCCTTGAGCAAATGTAATGCAATCTTTTAAGATCGAAGGCCAAAAGTAACCATAACGACGGATAAGCCACCTCATCTTTGGTCCAGCCTGGTGTGAACCACAAACTCCTAAATGTACCTCTCTCATTACTCGCTTGGCTTCTTTTCCAAAGATACATCTAAGATCGACTCCATCCTCCCCTCTGCGTAGGAGTTCGCCACCTCTTAACACATAGTTAGTGGCAAAGTATCTGACTTGTCTATCCACTGGAGCAGATGGATTATCCAAGTAATCAATGAGTGGCTGACGCCAATTTGTCTCGATAGCTCCCACTGTAGCAACATACCATTCATCTGCGTCGACCCTACGAGCCATGAAAGAAGGTAACGTTCTCCTTTCAACTTTCAAAATCCGCTCGCAGACTCCATCAGTCAATGTTATGCCAGTGGCAATTTGTGCCAACTCATTCGCTGCAAAGTTGTGCACCCTTGGGATGTAATTTAAAGTGACATCACTGAACTGCTCCAGTAGCTCCATAGCCCTTTCCCAAAATGGCACCAAGGTGAAGGTTGTACACTTGTATAAGCCCTTAAGCTGATTGATCACCAACAAAGAGTCGCCGAACACACTTACCACTGTTGCCCCCATTGCGAGCAACATTTCCAATCTGATTATAAGTGCCTCGTATTCAGCCTGATTGTTGGTACATTTCCACTCCAGCTGGAAAGAATAAGCATGACGAACCCCAAGAGGGCTTACCAGAGATATCCCAGCGCCAGACAAACTCTCAGTGCTGCTTCCATCAAAGTATAACTCCCAAGGCTACATTAAAATAGCTACTACGTCTAACTCTCTGTACTGCAAGTCTTGTTCCACTGGATGATGAAGTAAGAAATCTGAAACAGCCTGTCCAGTTTGTGCCTTCAAAGGTGTATATTGTAGCGAGAACTCGGACAAAGCTAAAACCCATTTGCCAATGCGACCCCTGAGAATAGGTCGAGTTAGCATATATTTTACCAAGTCTGTCTGTGCCACCACCACTGTTGTGAAAGATAACATATAATGACGTAACTTGCAGCCGGCAAAATACAACGCGAGGCACAGTCGTTCCATGTCACTATATCTGGTTTCTGCATCGATTAATGTTCTGCTAAGGTAATATACTGCATGCTCGACCAACTTATCATTATCTTGGCGTTCATCTTGTGCTAAGAGCGCAGCAATGGATGTTTCACAAGCTGAAATGTAGAGCTTCAAAGGGTGACCAGGCCGTGGAGGCATCAGAACTGGCGGCGAAGTCAGATACTGCTTTATCCTATCAAACGCTTCCTGATGGCTTGCTTCCCAGCGAAATTCTGTATCTGCCCTCAACTTTAACAGTGATGTAAAGGGTTGAATTTTTCCTGCTGAATTCGAGATGAATCTGCGCAAGAAGTTAATCTTACCCAATAACTGCTGCAATTCCTTCTTGTTAGTTGGAGCTGGAGCTTCTACTACCGACTTGACTTTGTCCGCTGGAATCTCGATACCACGCTGATGAACCACAAACCCTAGGAAATCGCCTGACTGAACCCCAAAGATACATTTAGCTGGATTCATCCTAAGTTTGTGTTTTCGCATTCTCATGAAGACCTTTCTCAGATCCTCTACGTGGTCTGCTTTAATCTTGGACTTTACTACCACAGCATCAATGTAAACCTCCAGTATCTTCCCCAGTATGTCATGGAAAATAAGGTTCATCGCCCTTTGGTATGTGGCTCCAGCATTCTTAAGCCCAAAAGGCATGACTTGGTATTCGAATGCTCCTGTAAAGCCTGGACATCTAAAAGCCGTCTTGTGCTTGTCTTCTTCCTCCACAGGAATCTGGTGATATCCTGCGGTTCCATCCATGAATGACAACAGCTCATGCCCTGCCACTGCATCAACTAACATGTCCGCCATTTGCATAGGATACACGTCCTTAGGTGTGGCTGTATTCAAGTTTCTATAATCCACGCACACCCTCATTTTGCCATTCTTCTTTCTGACTGGCACTATGTTAGATAACCATTTGGCATACTTAGCAGGTCGAATAATTCCAGACTTAAGCATCTTTTCGACCTCTTCCTTTACTGATGCCGCTGTATCGGCATGCATTCGCCTAGGTTCTTGCCTGACTGGCCTATATCCGTCCATAATTGGTAGTTTGTGACAAACTAACTCTGGTGCTAACCCAGGCATGTCTTCGTATTTCTCCGCGAAGCAATCCTTGTATTCGTGTAGTAGCTCAATAAGCTTCTGTTTTTGTTCAGGTTCCAAATACATACTTATGCCAACCTCCATTGGTTCCTCTGGGGTCCCTAGGTTGACTTTCTCTAGTGGATCCTTGACTTTAGGTGGAGTATCATCCAAGGCTGCCGGAGCTGGTTGGATAATCTCCTCCTCCTCTTCGTCATATTCCAAAACATCATCGTTAACGCACTCTACTGCTGCCACCTGTTGGTAAGCCTCTTGCTCCTGCCTAAAAATAGATAATCTCTGGTGCAGGAAAGCGTAGGCTTCCAACTCCTCCTTGCTGAGTTGTGGTTTCATCGATTGTTTTGGGTTAAAACCATGGAGATTGGTCTACTGGCGTCTGCTTGGAGTTGCGCCAATCCCCATTGTGTAAGTTCAGTGGAGGTCACCCCATATGGATGTCCTTTCTTTGTAATACCACTGATTTTCAAAGGCCTCATATCTTCACTGTAATAACTTGCATCAACAAAGCAAGCTGCTACTGAGAATGGTCTAGGATCGGCCTTGATTATTTCAGACTCGTCAGTCTCTAGGTTCTAGATAGCAAGCTCTTGATGGAGAGAAGATGGAACACAACCCAGCTTGATGAAGCCAATCTCTGCCCAGAATCATAGTATAAGGAGCTGTGCACTCAGCCACGAAAAATGTCTGATACATCTTTGATAGACCAACCCTAATTTTCAGTATCACCACTCCTAGCGTCTGGGATATGTTACCGGCAAAACTTTTTACCTTCATCTTGCTTTCTAGAATTTTCTCCTTTGGAATCTGAAGGTAATTCATAGTCTGTACGGTGAGCACACTTACAGCAGCCCCTGTATCTACCAATATCTTACTGACCCTTTTGTCCATCATGTCAGCAGACACATATAACGGTCGTAGATGCTGCCTCATGGCGAATGTGGGTTTGGAGAACAAAACATATTTCTTTCGCAACTCAGAGCCCATGTCTTCTTTATCTTCACTCGTGGCAAGCTCCTCTCCGCGAACTGATGACTCCGCTCCAGTCTCACCCTCCGACATGTTGAGGAAAACCTCAGACGGAATTGGCTCATCCAATGCGTACATAAAAGGTAAGACATACACCATATTGCAATAAGTGTTTGTCTCTGGGATGGGCATCGAAGACTCGGTTGTTACGTAAACCTGAGCAGATTCAGACTGGTCTGCGATCATCTCACCATGCTCGTCTTCCACGTAAAGCATGCTGCATGGCAAACTTTCATCCATGCCCTCGATTCTTTCTGCATCTTCCTCCATCTCGTCTTCTGTAACGCGAAGTGCACTGATTTCTGATTCCTCTTCTGCACGGGCGAACGCTTCAGCCATCTGCTTTACTAATGAAACCTCTGGAGAAGGTTTATGCTGCTCAACGTCAGTTATAGGTTCAGCCTTACTTGTTTTACGAGACTCTTGCTCTTGACGCTGAATTACTTTTGGTCTCCACTCAAACCTTGTTTTCGACATCTCCCTCTTATCTTCGTTTTTAGGACCTTCTGAGATCCTAACCCTTTTTGCTAGAGACGCTTCAGGTGTCTCATTAGAGGTGGAAGTGGATGTTTTATCCACCACCTTTTGACCTACGCGCGACCAAACTGATTCCCGCGCGTGTTGACTCTTGTCAACGCCAACCCTTGACCACACGGACTTTCGTTCGCCGCTATTTTCTTCTCGCGAGACTCTCTCCTGTCCGCTATGTTCCGTGGTAGTAGTGTCGGGAATATTGCGAACGCTTCTGACAGGGCAATAAGGTCTAGCTGACAATAAATCCAGCTTCCGCTTCAACTGTTCTGGAGTCTCTCTGATTTGGTCTGGGCTGATCAAACCCTTATCCAATGCTTCCAATAGCCTCTTGGTCTTGCCATACCTCCGCTGCACATTCCTAGTAGGAGTAGCCTCTACCACCTTTCCTTTCTCTCTGACCATCCAGACGTTGTCCTTAAGTATATTCCTGGAAGCTGGTGGTATGTAAGGTTTGGTCGCGGCGTCCTGTGGGTTGACCATTGGTTTCTTTCCCTCCATTCTTGCCTGACGCAAGCGAAGGTAGAGGTTGGAGTCCCTCTGACTAGGACTTGCTGATCTTGCCACCCGTTTCGGACTGTATGGTTGATACGCTTCGGGGGGTGTAGTCACAGAACTCCTCTTCTCCTGCCGTGGCTTTTCAGCAATGCCACACTCAGTTTTGCATCTGGCACACAACACAACTGCTGATGCAACTTCTCCTGACTCTTTCCGCTTAGAAACTTCCTCATCTCCTATTCTAGTACTCAAGTCAAGAGTCAGCTTTCTGTTACCCCGTACCAGATCAACTACAGCAATATCTGCTACTGATGGATCACAAAAGGTGATGGACCCCTCATTGACCCACTGTTGTATTTGGTCTTTGAGCTGCACACACTGAGAAGTCTTGTGAGTCCACAGGTTATGATATTTACAGTATGTCTTACCAGCTATTGCTTCTTCTGGGGGATAGACTCCCCATGGGATGGTCACCTCGTTGGCTGCAATCAGCTTATCCAGAATAACATGAGCCCTACTAGCATCATAGGTGTACTCTTTGAACTTTGGCCTTGCTGGCAGTGGCTTCTCCTTCCTCCCCTCACACGGCACTAAGTCAACCATATTGATTGTGGGAAAAGGATCGATGTCCACCCAAGCTGCAGTCTTTTCTTCATTCGCTCCAAGTTTTCCTTCGTTGATCCACGTCTGGATAGTGTCCTTCAAGCGAATGCACTCTGATGTATTATGGTTCCAAAGATTATGGAACCTACAGTACTTCTTTCCCTTGAGCTGCTCCTGGGTAGGGGGAGGTCCAAAGTCATTCCTCACTTTCCCCAATGCTGTCAAATCCTCCAGAATCTCCGGCGCCTTGTGTGCATTGTACGTGTAGGATTCGACTCCGGTTTTGCAAACGCGGCGAACGAAATCTTTACTGGCTCCTTGGACATTTTTAACACCTGGGACTTGATAGGCTGCCTACCTGCTAATTCCACTGCTGCCACTTCTTCCTCATATCCCATCATGTATGGGTCTGTATAGGGCATGGCTTGTGGCGCCGAGTAGTAAGGATCCATGTGAGAATATATCGCCCCTACTGTCTTATGCCTTGCTGGAGGCATTCTGGGTCTCAGTGTTCCTGGGATGAGGGCCAAATTGTTCCTGGAATTGTTGGATTCCTCGTCTAGCTCATTCAGGAAGTACTGGTAACTGCCAACCCTGTTCATTAGGTCAGCCATGCTAGAGAACACTCCATCGTGGTGTTTTGCTCTCTGCCTCTTCTCCAACCCCCGGATTGCAATTTTGATCAGGTCAGGCTCTGGGATTGGAGTCTTGCACTTGGCTTGCTGAACCTTAAACCTCTTGAGGAACTCTACAGATGATTCCATAGGTTGCTGATACATAGCTGTCAAAGAAGACAAGTCAACCTCTGGCTCCACAGTTCCAAATGTGGTTCTAAACATGGTCTCCATCATGTTCCAGTCAGGAACTGATCTTGGTATCAACTTGGTATACCATGTCAGTGCTGAACCTGACAATGAAGCCCCGAACGTGCGTAACTTAAAAACAATGTCCGCACCATATGGTCCACACTCGCCTGTGAACCTTGCGATGTGGGTGGCTGCATCTTCAGACCCTTCTCCTGAGAATGAAGTGAATCTTATCTGTCGATAATGTTCTGGCCATGGGCTCTCAGCCACCCATTCTGGATACGGATGCGCGTACACAGTGTTCACAGCAGCAACAATGGAAGTTGCCCTTATTGCTTCCTGTATCATATTCTGGACTGCATCCCAATCCAGCTGAGGTCTCCTCTGAATAGGTGTAGCCGAACGACGTGGTTGTTGCCTTGGAGCTCTCTGTCTCCCTCTAGGTCCTCCAGGGTTCTGGTTATTGTGCACCGCTAACTGGTCATCACCCACACGAAGTGGGCCAAAACCCTTTCGGTGCACAGTTTTTCTATCCACCTGGTGATCTACCTCTTCTAGCAACTCTTCTTCTAGAGGATGTTGGTGGATAAGCTGTTCAGTTCTCATGGCATTTAAAGTCTCCATGAACATATCCATCCTCTTGTTCAGCGCTTGCTGATTTTCGTCCATCTTAGCTGCTAGATCTGTATACCTTAGGTCCTGAATCTCGGCCTTCTTGTCCTGCTGTCGGGCTCGATCGCGGACCTCCTGGAAACCTTTTGTCAGGTTATCCAATGATGAGCTCAATGCTCCTACTTGCTCAGCAAGGTTTTGTGACTGACCTTCTTTAGTCATGGCACCAAACTTGCTAATAGCTTGTTCTGTAGATAGCTTCCTACAATAAGCCGAGTTGTGCGGCTTTGCGATTACGTGTTCCGGTTTGGAACACGAAGGATATTCCTTTTGATACTCGCCGAAACCTGTAATCTTGACACTGTCCCACTGGGCGTGCCAGATGTTTGGTGTAGAATTTGCAGTCCTTCAAACAACCGGCTTGTAAACTTGTGCTAGGCGTGCCAGTACCTTTGGGTCAGGTACAACCTTGAAGTTGGATGCTGCTCGCGTCCCTCTTCTGACTTCTTCTCTCAGCGATCGTGACAGACGCCGATCTTCTTCCTCTGTACTAGGTTCTCTCTTTAGACCTACAAGGGAAAAGTCCCTCTAGGATTTTTCTCCAACCTTTGCGGATGGCCGAATCTTACTTAGTATGCAATGAAACTAAGCAGCGGGTATCAAGATATGCAGGATATGGACTGGCGAACGGATTCTCCAGAACTGGTTGCGGGAGTAAAACTGCTCAACGGATTGAACAGGGGAGTAGTGAGATTTCAACGGATTGAAACCTGTCAGACTTAACGGATTAAGTCCCTTGTGCAGCTTGACGGATCAGGCTACGGTTGCTCCGGAGAGGCTTGAAGACTTTCACGTGGCGAAGTTGTTGTCTGTTTGTTGATAGATGTCGTTGTGTCTTTCTCTTACATCTTAACCCCTTTATATAGTGAACACTAGGGTAGATATTTACTTGTGAATCAAGGCACGGCACCATGCTGCTAGGGTTAAGAATCGTTCTTACAATACAAGGCAACCTCTTAAAGCCCAATCCTTTAAGCCCAACACTCTTCTGTTGGTAACTTAATCTCTTGTGATCACGTGCTTCATCTCTTATAACTCTCGCGAACGCTTTTCCTCCCGCGAGCGTGTTTCATTAATACACAGCCCCTTCCGCGAGCGCGTTTCCCTCAGCGAGCAAACTATCTCCCTTCGCGAGCGTGCTTCATTACTGTGCTCCTCGCGAGCGCATTTGACTTTCTAAACGTCCTCTGACCTTCTTGACCGCAGGTATCGGTCCACTTGCTTCTCCATAAATGGGCTGAACTGCTTTTGGATCTAACAGTAGATACTTGAGACAACAAAACTGGATTCGCAAAACATTCCATACCGAGATCATGCATATAAAACTCCTTGTTCATGGAATTTTTAAACTCAACAAATATATGCTCACAATTTTCAGTAAAGATCGAGTCATCCACATATAAACTTACAATCAAGAAAGTACATCCTGCACCAACCTTGATGAACAAGGTGTTCTCAAAATCACACCTTGAAACCTTCCTCAAGAAGTAATTCTCAATTCTGTTGTATCAAGCTCTAGGAGCTTGTTTACGCCCGTAGAGCCCTTTCTTAAGCTTGTACACCTTCCCTTCTTCTCCTTTGACTTAAATTTCAGTGGCTGCTCAACATACACTGCCTCAGTGAGCTCTCCATGCAGAAATCACTTTTAACATGCAATTGATAGATGGTCCAACTCTTATGTGCGCCAATGCAATAATTATCCTAATAGTGTCCCAACGAGCTGCGTAGACCTCATTGTAGTCTATGCCCTTCTTCTGAGAATACTCATTCACAACTAATCTTGCCTTACACTTAACCAACTCACCATGTTCATCATACTTCATCTTAAAGACCCATTTCACCCCTCATTGTTCTCATACCTGCAGGTAAGTTTGTAAGCTCTCATGTATTGTTTATTTTTCAATAGCTTCTATTTCAAACTTCATGGCTTTTCTCCAAGTAGAGTATCTGACTGCTTCATTATAATTAACCAGGTCTTCGTTTGCAAAGAAATCGCAAAGCTTTGAGGTTCACTTTCTCCATCAGACAATCCTAACCCATCTACAGGAACATAGTTTTGCTAGTACGGTGATTGACTTGTATTTCGAATTAGTCTTTCATCTTCATTCAAGGATGGTGGAGCATCCTCAACTTCCTCTTGCAATGAAATATTTTGAAGAAAATGTAGACTCAACATGGTCACCATGAACCTGCTCAATGACTACACTGTCAATACCCCAATTAACTTCTTCAACTCCATCATTTTGCCCTTCTTCTTCTTCTTCTTCATACTCTTCCTTACTGTCACCCCAAGTCAACACATCTAGTTTCACTTCCTCTACACTCCTCCCCTAATCCCAACTTTTAGTTTCTCCCAATATAACATCTTGACTTACAATAATTTTTTTTGAAGTGGGATTTTATAATCTGTAGGCTTTAGATTCTTCGATGACACCAAGGAGGACACATTTGCAACTTTTGTCATCAAGCTTTGTCCTTTTAACATCAGAAACCTGAACATGATCAATATACCCGAACACTTTGAAATGATTACCATTGGGGTTTACTCCACTCCAGGCCTCTTCTGATGTTATGTCTTGTATCGCGATTGTTGGACTTCTACTAAGAGCATGTGTAATCAAGTTCACTGTTTCTGCCTAAAAACACTTCAAAACTTTCTTCTCAGATAAGATGCTTCGTACCAAGTTCATAACAGTCTTGTTCCTTCTTTCAGCAACCTCATCTTGTTGGGGTGTATAGGTAGTCATGAGTTGTTTTTAATTCCCTTGAGCCTTGCAAAACTCATTAAACTTGGTGGATGTGAATTCTCATCCCCTGTCAGTTCTTAGATAACAAATAAAGGACCTAATTTCTTTCTCTACTAGAGCTTTGTAGCATTTAAACATGGTGAAAGCTTTAGACATAACTCCACATTAGTCTACTGTAATCATCAATGAAAGTGAGCAGATACCTCTTGTGACTGTTTGAGATAGGTGTAATTGGCCCTCAAATATATGCGTGTACCAACTGTAGTTTGTTTAAAGTTGGGGCAGACCTTTAACCATTTTCCTATATTGCAAAGTTCTGAGACCCTTGTAATTCAAGTGATCATAATGGCAATGCTAGAGATATGCTAGGTCATCTGAAGTTGCTAACATGCATATGGTAGTGTCTGTGAGCACCATGTTGGCAAGAAGCACAAACATCCGATTTGTCGTCATTAAAGTTTCTCTAATGAGCCCCCCTGCTTGGATGATAAATCTTACAGGCACCATCTTTGATCAAACTTTTGAGATTCTTTTCTTGCAATTAATCTATACTTAGCAAATTGTTTCTCAACTCAGGAATAAAATAAACATCATTGATTACCTGAGTTAAGTCGTCGACTTCTAACTTGATGTTTCCCTTCCCCATCACTTGTATTCTTGCATTGTTACCTAGCTTTATTGTGTACCGAAAGTCTTTATCAAGAGTGGTAAACCATTTCTTCTTACTATACATATGATTGCTACAGCCACTGTCTAGAAACCATACATCCTCTCGCTTTGAATCATTCAACTCCATATAGGCCATTAGTAAAAGCTCATCCCCCTCATCAAATTCTACATAATTCGCTACTTTCTCCCAACTAGGACACATACTCATATTGAAAGTGAACTAGTTTATGACACTTGTAGCATTTAATCACTGCCTTATTGAACCCTAGCTTTCCTTTGCCTTTGTCACATCCTCGAAAATGACCACGACCTCTGCTTCTGAATGCATAGTTGTTGTTCCCCCTTCCAACAGTTCTATCCTCCACAATCACCTTCAACACCAGCTCTTCTCCGCTTCCACTACCATGGCCAAACATTCTTTGCACATGCACTACAATGATGTATTCATGCATTTTTTGAAGCAAAACCATCAATTTACTTTTTTATTGTAACGCCCCGAAGATGAGTACTATATCGCCATGACTCTAAACTAATAAGCAACCAACACATCCGTAGGACGGGTTGATAACCCATTAACCATTTACTTAAAACAATCAAGTTATTAGTAGTCAGCTCGACTTAAAATGCTATACCTTTCATGTAAAACAAGACTCCGTAAAACTTAACAATTAGCCAAAACACTTTTCTAAATATATTTCTCGAAAACCAAGGACAAACTCACAAATCACACAAAAATAGAACACCTATAAAAAAAAGTTCACCAAAACACGAGCCAACGAAAATTTTTATGGCACCCGAGACTTGAAAACACTTTAAAATAAGAAAAGCTCAAGGAAAATTGTTCTCTATTTCTGTAACACCCTGGACAGGAGTACTACAACATCACGACTCTAAGCTAATAAGAAACCAACACATCCGAATGACAGGTTGATACACTACCAGAATAAACAGTATAGCTGACAAAAAAAAAACAGGCCGACGAAACAAAAAATCAACGGCTAAGTTAGTTTTTCGTCGGCTAAAGTGGATTTTTAGCCGACAAAATGTTTTTTCATCGGCTAAAATAATTTTTTCATCGACTATAGTCTGTAAACTGTAGCCGACGAAATTTTAAAATTTTAGCCGACGAAATTATATATTTTGTCGGCTAAAAGTCCTTATATTTCCAGATCTAGACAGTAGCTCATTTGAAAAAAACGGGAGAAAATGTTTGGGTGTCTGCGAAATTGTTGGGTGTCGTCGAAATCTGTCCAAAATTAGTTTGTGGCGCTATATATAGGTACATATATGTGTATAGACCTTGTTTTTGGGTTGATTAAAGAGTTTTATTTGAGTTATATATATTGATTTTGAGTTTTAATTTGAGTTGAATTATTGGATTTTGAGTGTGATTGAGTTGATCGATTTTAATTTGATAATATATATGAAGTTGTTGTTATATATTAATAAGTAGTAGTATATATGTATATATATATATATATTAAGTTAATTATAATATTGTGTTGATGCATATATATAGTATGAATTAAATAATATTTTGATTATGATTGATGTTAATTGATATATATATATATATATAATATTGTTATATAATTAGTAATTAGTATCTATATATATATATGTGTGTGTGTGTTAATTATTAATTAATTGTACGTTATAACTGTAGATTGAATAATAAATTATTTGAAAATTTAATTAATTAATTAGAGTTTATACATATATATTATGTTAACTTTTCAAGATATGGATAAGAGTTGGATTTCGTTTCCAAAATGGGACAAAAGATATGGTAAAAGAGTTATTAGTTTTATTGAATATGTGATCGATAATGCTAACGGGAATACAATTTTCTATTGTCCGTGCACTAAATGTCAGTGTCGCAGCGATATGCATCGATTTGCAATTGACAAGGTTTGGCAGCACCTGAAGAGTAATCGGTTTTGGGAGAAGAGTAATCATCAGGGGGTCCATATGATCATGGACAATTTTTTGAGACGGGCAGTACATCCAACGATCCAACAACGACCTTCATCAACGATATGTTTCCTTACGAGAGCGGTGTATGCTCTCAAGGACAGTATATGCCTAGGCCGATGCAGCCCTTCCCTAGAGTTGTCAACACTGCTAGTATTGATAAGTACGGTATTGACAAGTACAACAAACTACTTGCTTTCCAACTGACCCCTATGTACCCCGGTTGCCAGAATACGGTTCTTGAAAGTGTGATGGACGTTATGAAGATTAAAGTCGAGACAAAATCGACCGTGAAGGCTGTTGATGATTATCTACAGTACACTGCTTCGATGCTGCTCCACGGTCATCGTCTTCCTACCACTCATCATAAAGTCCGATGTATCTTGAAAGATCTTGGGCTTTCCTACATGAAGATCCATGCTTGCAGATATGATTGTGTTCTCTTCTGGGGTAAAGATCCAGAAGGGAATGACCTTGGTGGCCTTGACGCATGTCCGGTATGTCAGAGTGACAGGTATAAGCTGACTCCTGCAGGCAATAGGAAACCTGTGAAAGTACTTCGATATTTCTCGTTGAGAGATAGGCTGGAGCAGTTGTACATGTCATCACACAGAGCCAAAGCTATGAGATGGCATGCTGATAGGGAATTGCATGACGAAGATACCCTTATACACCCTACTGACGGGGAGGCTTGGAAGCATATAGACCGTGAGTTTACTCATTTTGCGTCAGATGTTCGAAATGTGAGGCTCGGACTCTCATCCAACGGGTTCAATCCTTTTGGCAACATGAGTCTTCAATACAGTGTATGACCTGTGATTTTAGTACCATACAACCTTCCTCCATGGATGTACAAGAAGAAGGAATACAATATGTTGAGTTTGTTGATTCCAGAGCCTGGTTATCCAGCCGACAAATTTTCATGATTATAGTTGACGAGTTTCATAATTATAGCCGACGAATTTTCATGATTATAGCAAACGAGCTTCATGATTATAGCCAACGAGTTTTTTATTACGTCGGCTAAAGTCAAGTCTATTTATCCAAACTCAATCTCGGCCGAAATTGTTGAAACCCTAAATTGAAAAAAACTCTCCTCCTCGCCTCCACAGCCTCTTCCTCACCTAAAAACCCCTCCTCCTCGTCTCCACATCCTCCTCCTCACTTCAAAACCCCTCCTCCTTGCCTCCACAACCTGCTCCTCGCCTCCACAGCCTCCTCCTCGGCTCTTCCTTGCCTTACATCCTCTTCTTCGCCTCGACACCCTCCTCCTCGCCTCCACACCCTCCTCTCCTCCTAAAGTACATGTTTTGATCTCTCTCTAATATATATTGAATTATTATTAATTATTTTGAACATTGAAATGTGTATATTTTGAATTATTAATATTATAGATTATTAATATTGAAATTGATAATGTTGTTGTAGATTTAATATTAATTGGTTTATTTAATTAATTTGGTATATTTAATATATTTGTGATAATGTTGTTAATTTTTGATAATTTGGTATATTTGTGTATTAAAATATTAATTGTTATTAATTGGTTAATTTATTAAATTTGATATATTAAAATATTAATTGGTATATTTAATATATTTGTGATAATATTGTTAATTTTTGATAATTTGGTATATTTGTGTATTAAAATATTAATTGTTATTAATTGTACAAATTATTGGAATTAAAAGATTGTTAATATATTTAAAATTTTAATTACAATTAAAAATTCTAATAATTTAATAAACAGGATGAAAGGCTTGTAAGGGCCAAAGGTCTGAATCGTTTGAGGGAACGTCTTGCAACCCTCAAGCGTCGTTTCAGAACCCCATGACAGCCTGACGTGCGTCCCTTCTGGAGCTGACGCAGAGGCAGCCAGGCGCCACTCATTCCTCCCGACAGCCGGGGGCCACACATTCCTCGAGGCAGCCGGAAGCCCCTCGCTCCTCGAGACAGCCGAGCATCCCTCACTCCTCGAGGCAGCCGAGCGTCCCTTACTCCTCGAGGCAGCTATGGCCTCCGACTCAGGCGGAGGTGTCTGCACCACGTATGCCTGAGATACACAGGGCACCGATTTATCCACTGCCCCCGCAGGCGACCCCATCAGCGGCTTACATGTTCGTGCCTTTTGGTACGGATCTAATTTCTGCGAGGGTATCATCATCGGCGATAGAGTCGGAATCCATCGCGTCAGCCCCAACGCCCTCAGGTAATAAAATATAAATAATTTGTTTTCTTATAATATCATAATAAGAATAATCTATTAATAATCAATTTGTAATAGACACCGTCGGAGCCAAGCTGACAATGAAGAAGATAGGTCCCGTCACAGGGAATGCTCTCGAGAAGACCGTGAGTACCTCGGGAAGGATTATCATCGATACTGACGGGGATGGAATGTGGTATCGGGCGGGAAAACGAGGATGTACTCCGGCCGCGTGGGAGCGCTTATTAGGGATAGAGTCCCTATGTTGTGGTCAGACTGGGGCGAGGTCCCTCAGGTTGATTTATGAGGGTGTGGTTTAAAAAATTCACAATTAATATTATGTATTACATTGTTGATTTATGAAAAACTAAACTAATAAACGTTTTAATACAGGTGTGGTTTGACGTTCCCCAGCTCCTAAGGAACACCTAGGTAGACGTTGTGCATAGGGGAAGGTACATTGGAAAGTTAATGAAAAAGCAAAATTAGATGCGTAATTAATAATATTTATAATTTTTTTATGGTATCTGTAGGTACAAGGAGTGGAAGAACGAGTTAGAGACCCACTAGACTATGCATGGGAACGAACGTTCTGGTACTCCCCTTGAGTTCCAATTCAGGGAATACGAGTGGCGTTGGCTTCTGATATCTGAATTCAACAACCCTTATAAACAGGTAATTAAAAATAATAATTTCTTATATTGTTATTAATTAGTACGTTTTTAATAATATTTTACTAATTTTTTTCTTTGTAGGCCGTTTCCCGGGCGAACACTCAGAACCGGCAACGCAACACAAGGAACCATCATGCCGGTTCTAGAACGTTCGTATCGTTGATGGATGAGGCAGCTAGGGAACATCCAGAAGTAAACCGGTACGTCTATACGTACGAGAAGACATATCCTGACGCCTAGGAAGATATTGTAAGTCGTTTTATGTTTTCAAATTTTTTAAATTATATTTATATATATATATATATATATTTCAAAATGTTAATTAATTATTTTTCTTATCCAATTAGGCGAGGGTGAGGCAGGCTAGTGACGAGGTGATGACTGCTATAGTGAGGGAGACATGGCCAGACACGCAAGAGGAAGACATGTCCGAAGCCATGTCTTGGATCGATACTTCAGATCTCAGGGTTGGGGCGAGGATCATGGGCACAACATTCTCACCGTGAGAAAATAACTTCTACTGCCGGGGTCTAAGAAAGAAGGGCGAGGGGGTACTGAAGACCACTCCCAGATTTCAAAAAAAGGTAACCTCGACCAGCAGCAAAACGACTCAGCTAGAGGCAGAAGTTTAAATGCTACGGGAACACCAAGCCGCTTTACAAGAGTATAATGCGGCAGTATATGTAACCCAACAAACACAGCAGCAGCAGATGTTCTAGTACTTGCAAGAGTTTTCAGCTATCCAGCTTCAGGGACTTCCAGCTCCGCCCATGCCTACGCCTATTCCCCTACCTCAACCGCCACAACCTCCTCAACAGCAACCTCCTCATGACGCGGATATAAATTTAGATGATATAGATTTTATATAGTTTTATGGGTTTATAAACAATTTATAAATTAATAATTTAATCCAAAAAATTTATACTACTTTTGATGGTGTACGTTGTTGGTTATATGAAATTGTTTGTATAATTTGCAGCTTCCTTGGATGGTAATTTAGAAATTTTATGGTTTTTTTAGTATAAAAAGTACTATAGCCGACGAAATTTACCATAATTCGTCGGCTATAGTATTTTTTATATTTTTTTTCCAACGTTTAGCCGACGAAATATGGCTTAATTCGTCGGCTATAGTTGTATTTTAGCCGACGAAATGTACTATATTTCGTCGGCTATATCATTTTAATTTTTAATTATTTTAAATATTTAGCCGACAATTTATAGTAAATTTCTTCGGCTATAGTTTTTTAAATTGGCCGACGAAATATTTATAGTTCGTCGGCCAAAGTCTTAGGTTGAGGCCGACGATAATTTATTCCATCGGCTTTAGTTTTATTTTAGCCGATGAAAAATATAAAAATAAGTCTTCAGCTAAGTGTTAAACTATAGACGACCACTTTTATTTCGTCGGCTAAAGTCAGAGCCGACAAGGCTTTGCCGACAACATCTTAGCCGACGACAACTCGTCGACTAAGATCTTAGCCGACGAATTTGGCTAGCAGGCCAACGAAAATTTTTCGTCTGTCAAACTACTGATTCCGGTAGTGATAACCCATTAACCTAAAGTTCAAGACAATTTGAATTTATGGAGTTGAAAACTTCTGTGTAAAACACCCAATTTCTTTTCTCACAAGTACAATCAAAGTTTAAATAAATGTGCGGAAGAATCATACAAGACTGATTTAACTTCAAAATCATAATCTTGATGGCCAATAATAAAAATTGAACTTCAATTATTTTTTTATAAAAGAGATATTTAAAAGAAATCATTGCATGCAATTTATCCAAAAATAACAGTCCACTCACAGATTTAAGCCTTAGTTTGACGATTTTGAATTGTCACTCAAGAACGGCCTCCTTATACGTACCTAGACACAATATTCATGTTTAGAACCACACTTTAAATTCGAGGTAAAAAAATACCTCTCAACATAAATACCGAAACCCTTCCTCTTATCCCAATTCTCAAACTTTTAACAACATTAAATTCATCCTTCAACATTAGCCTAGGAGTCCTTAGAATAGCTCCATAAACCTTAACCGACAATAATCAATGGCCGAAATAATATTTTCTTATCCGCCAAAATTACCAAACTTGGAAAATTCCAAAACCTAACCAAATCTCCTCCAAAAATCCTAAAATTCCCATCATTGAACTCCCCTCAATTTATACAATTTATTTGGCAAGAAAATCTGTCCAAAAGTTACAGTACCGCCGCTAGCACTAAAACCTAAATCTCCTCCAAAAATCCTAAAATTCCCACCATTGAACTCCTCTCAATTTACACAATTTATTTGGCACGAAAATCTGCTCAAAAAGTTGCAGTATAGCCGCTAGGGGCGGCCAAATTCTAACCACCTCAAATCCTCTCCAAAATTTAACAGTAACTTTGTCTCAACATTCCAAAAAATTTTCATGAAGAGGTCGAAGATCAATTCCAAGCCTAAATAGCTCAATTAAGCAAGAACATAAAAATTTCAATTTCAAACCCTAAAATTTTCATTTGACAATTCTCTTTATACATGAGTTAGATTAAAACCTTCTAGAGAATTGTTGTACTAATTAAACCCATAAAAACCATATGAGGAACTCATCGATTGGTGACCTAACGAGGGAAAAATCCGGCAAAACTCTGTCACATACAATCAGTCATTTGTAACTCGCTTTCTTCCAAACGACGACGAGTTAGGTTCTGCAACCTACAAAGATGGAGAGGGGAGGAGGAGAGCTTCACTTTGACACCAGTGCAGCGGCCTAACTCGACTTGACGACGGTGAGCAAAGTCGTTGACTTCAACAAGGTGTCGCGTGCACAGGGAGGGAGAGAAAGGGAAAAATGTAATTTTCTGATTTTTCATGTTTTGACTTTCTGCCTTTGGACCTTTTATACCTCGATAAAAAATAGTAACTTTCGTCTTTAGAACATAACTTTCTCATACGAATTTTGATTTGAGCATGTCACGTGTCCACAAACTCGTATTAACGTCTTTTACAAATTCCATTAAGGAAGTTTTCTCAAATTTTGAACAAAGAAAAATTCAACTTTAAAGTCCATTTATGATGAAACGATTACTTTAAAATAAAAAAAATGTAAAATTAACCAGCCGTAAATTAAGTACCGGAGTGGGATTGAAACATTTTTCTTTTTAACCAAAAACCAATCTAAAGATCTTGTTGCGATTAAATTAAATATTCTAGTTTCAGGAAAAATATTAGTCGGTTTGGTGACAACTCACCAATCACTGACTGCAGCACATCAGCAACAACTAAAGGACCAGTACCAGATCTCGATGCAAACTTCAACCAATACCAAATCATCTTTCAATTCGTCGACACAAATCCCGTTACGCTTCAGTGGTTCTCACTTCCCAAATCATCTTTTAATTGGCCTACTATTTTGGTGCCAATGTAAGTATATTCATAATTTAGAAACCATAAGAGAGTGTCTGCCTCTGAACTCTCCCTAGGGTTTTATTCACAGCCGCTTAGCACCCCTTTCCTTCCTCTAGAGCCATCTCAGACGAGGTCTCTAACCGTTTTGCCACCACTTTGGCTATCAATGACTATGATCATCCATCTGTCGGAGTGTCTAAAGCTTCAGAGACCCCGACACATCTCTTTACTATCGGTCGGCTTCTATCTCTTCGACGACGGGCTCCTGAACCCCGTGTTATCATTGCACCCTCACCTCCATGTAAGACATACACAATATATAGGCTGCAGATGCGTGCTCGCGACGACCGCCAAGTCTAGGCCTGAAAATTCAAAACTGAAATCCCGATATCGATATCGATCTCGACCGTCCCGTCCTGATCCTGATCGGATCAAGATAAAAGTGTAAAGAAATGTTGTTTTGACCCGTCCCGTCCGAATCCTACATCTATGTAAATGGGTTAAATAGGTATCAGCTAAGTAGATCCCGAATAACCGGTCCCAACCTGAATACTATGTAAGCCCTAAGTACTAGTCCAATATCTATCAAATATGACTGGTCTATCAAACCCTGATTATAAATCCTAAAAACGTACCTCTCCCATCCCATTTCGTTCTCTAAAACATGCCTCTCTCTCATCTCAGTACTGAGCCAAGTCCGCACTCGCCTTCCGTCGTTCATCGTCTGGCGTCCGAGCTTGCTATCCGTCGTTCGGCGTCCGCACCCAAAGTCTCTCTCTCTCTCTACTGCACTCGAAGTCCCTCTCTCTCTTGAAGACTGCCACACTCGAAGTCACAAAGCTTCTCACAATGGGAAAACTAGGAGTAAGTTTATGCTTATGGCTTTCTTTCTGCAATTGTAACAAGTCATGCTTAAATCTTGATTCATAAGTTTATGTTTCTCAATTATTACTTAGTTTTCATTCTTATCCAGGTTAGAAAGACTACTATATAGAACTGATTGTCTAATGTACATATTGAAAATGTAAAGTGCAAATTTGATCCTGATTGGTCCTGAATGTGTTTTGAACTTTTCGGTATCTAGAAGGTTCGGTATCAAAACATAAACTTACATGTCATGTCTCGTACTAATACCGACTTCAATATCTGGATATATAGGTCATATCTTATAGACTTATACCATCTCATACCGATCCCAAGCCTAGCCACGTCCTCCGTTTTAAGAAGGCTGAAGATCGGAGGTTTTTCCTTGGTGGGGGATCGTGGTTCTATGGCCAATATCTGTTTTTTTGCTGAGTATGACGGATTGCATGATGTCTCATTGGTGTCTATCATGTCATTCCCGGTTCGGGTGAAGTTGCTAGGGCTCCCTCCGCTTCTTATGATAGATGAAGGAGAAGGTGGGAGTCACTCTCGGGCAGGTCGATCAGGTTGGCAAGCTGGGAATCAAGAGAGACATCCGATCCCGAGTTAGGGTTTTTCATGATCTCAAAGATCTGGTTTTAGAAGCATTTGCCTCTGTGCCCTATGAGTTCGGGTCAGCAAAATTCTCGGCCAAGATGCAGTTTCTGTATGACCGGACGATGGGTTACTGCAAAGTGTGCGGCTTGCTGGAGCATGGAGCGGCGGGATGCGCAGGACCTCTGATCTTCACTCCGAGATTTATTGGAATCGAGTCCATGAGGACTCCATTCGGTTTTGGAGGTGCAACTAGGGTTTTGGGAAACTTTAACCCTAAACCTAAACCAAATAAGGGGAAGGGTTTGATGCATGTCAATTCCCAGTTTGGTGTTACTCAACCCAGCAATCCATTTGTAGTGAGCAAGACCAATCCATTTGCTTTCCCTGGCTTTCCGAGCACTATAGGGCTCGGGGCTCCCTCCCTCTCATTTTCGCTTCCAGGTATTTCTATCGTGGACCTAGCTGCGCAATTGGCGTGTTTCTAAGTTCCACATATGGCTCTTAGTTTCTTTGTCAACCGACCTCCAGTTGCGAGTCATGCTATTATGGAACCTGAGATTTCAATTCCAGCATTAACAAGAGTTAAACGTGGTCCACAAGATGAGGGCTCGAAAAACTTTGTTTCTCGGAAGTTGCCACCTCATTTCGGTATTGATTCCACAAGATGGACTAAACTAATGTAAAACAGAACATATGAAGGTGTCGGCATTTACATGCATACGGCAATCTTCCCCGAGTGTAAGAAACCAAAAAAGTCTTCCACCCTATTGGTCTTTTCTCACTCACTCAAGCCTTATTTATAGGCTTCGATTCACTTATTGCCTTGGAACATATATTCACATAACTACGACTCACATACAACACCATTTGAAGAAAAGAGACGTTCACAGATCAAGAAACGAAGCTAGAGAGATAGATCGAGATGGAGAGACAGAAGAAGATGATGGTTGTTTTTGAGTTAGTCGCGGCTGTGTTTCTACACAATGTGGCAGCGCAGACGGCACATGTGGTGGGAGATAGCATAGATTGGACGATACCACAGAATGGCACGCAAGAGTATGCTACTTGGGCTTCTGGTCAGAAGTTTATAGTTGGTGATATCCTAAGTATGTTTCCCATATATATGTTCTTAATTTCAATCCCATCATCTTCTTTTACTCTTCGTTTGTCTTCCTGGATTAAATCCTTTGCATAATCAAATTGGTTAGTGTATTAGGTACCCTTTTCTAACAATGGTTTTTTCTCAACTGTCAATTGCAGTTTTCAACTTCACAACGGACACACACGACGTAGTGCAAGTACCCAAAGCATCTTTCGACTTATGCAGCTCCGCTAACTCAATAGGCAGCAGCATCACCACTGGTCCGTCCAACATCACTCTCACAACCGCCGGTGACCACTACTACATCTGCTGATCTGCACTTTAGGCCGACACTGCCAGTCCGGCCAGAAGCTCGCCATCACTGTCTCAGCATCCGCGACGTCACCCGGAGCCTCCCCTTCTGCACCAACTCCCATGTCCCCAGAGCCACCCACTTCTGCTCCTACTACCCCTTCACCCACATCTGTCGCCCCTTCCCCTCCTATCCAGGCACCATCTCCGTCCACCAGTACCAGAAGGCCCACAGCTAGCACAACGCCGGGATCCACCGCTGTGCCACCGAGTTCTTCTTCCCCCGCGGTTGTGGATGGTCTAGTTTTGTGCTTTTCGTCCCTTGCAGGGACGCTCTTGTTTTAGATACGTTACATATACCGAGTACTCTGATTATTATTATTTTTTTGAACAAGAAATCTGATTATTAATTCATGATGATATTTTGAGAGATAGAGAGCAGGATAGGGTTATCGGTTTCTTATTTAATTTTCAGCGTGATGATGTATCATTTGCGTGCATGATTACTTGTCCGGATTCTTTCTTATTTACATACGTTTTTCAATGTAAATTGTAATCTTAACCGTTCAAAAATTGAACTAACTAATAAAGATCACCTCTGCGAAAAATCAATGAAAACAAAAATCGTTTGCTAAATCAAATGCATCGAACAAATGAACGGTTGATTATGAGACTGTTAACTTTCACTAGAACTGTCCATTAGTTCGATACACTTGATTGAGCAAACGATTTTTATTTTCATTGATTTTTCACTAATGTGACCTTTATTGGTTAGTTCAATTTCTGAACGGTTAAGATTACGATTTATATTGAAAAACGTATAAAAATAAGAAAGAGTACGGACGAATACGTCTAGACTAGGTCGGATGCAAGTATTTTCCATAAAATATTTAATTCTTTTTCGTTTTCAAACTTATTTGTGCTATATATCCACAAAGAAAAATGATTCTAGGCCTTATTAAGGCCTAAAATTTATGGTCTTAATCTTAGGTGGCATCACATGTCATATAAACACATAATTAATTCAAAAACTCATGTTATATCATTCTTAAATAAATGTATAATCTTATCCTTCTCAAATCTAATGCTCTAGATTATTTTGTTTTTTCTTTTCTAACAAAATTATTTTCAAAGTCAGTTCTTTCATATGTTCATGCTTATATTTATACACCAAATATAATGTGATATATATATATATAGTTTTTACAAAGAAAAAAAATGCGTATATGTATATTATTTATATTCAAGCAATTATTTTTATACATAAATAATTCATCCAAAAGAGGATTAATCGATGTGTACTTTTTACGAATATTCGATAGTGGTTTTTTTATTTTATATTTTTATATTGAAATTCGATAACGAATATATATATATATATCGTACTTCTAATAGTAATAGAAAAAATAATAAATTAAAGAATTAAAATTTTTGAAATTGAATTTTGATTCACAAAATTTATTAATTTCATAATTTTGAATTATTATAGTGTTAGACTCATTTAAGAAATAAATTTAATATAATTCATGTAAGATAACTAAATCAAACACGATGAAAAAAGGTAACTAAATCATGTAGATAAAACAATAATTTGATATAATTATTGCCTAATTCGGATTTGAAAATGATACGATTTTATTTTTATATATGGATGATATGACATGATTTTTAAAACTAATGACGTGTCCATATGACATGTCACATAGAATTAAGACCATAAATTTTAGGCCTTATTAAGGCCCTATCCACAAATAATATGCATAATGATAGATATCATACAACATACAATGACATTAGCCAAAAAAACAACAAAGTAATTTTTGAAGTATATCCATGCACACACCTAAACCCTAATCTCCAAGCCGCTCTCTCTTCCTCGAGAGCACGGCCCCAAATCCTAAATCTTTTGTTGAGATCTCAACCTATCTGCATCCCTATCACCACCATGTCCTTCAACCTCTCATCACCTTCATCCCCATCCATCGGGGAAAACCCTAGCAAAATCTATTTTAGGGTTTTCTCCTCCCAATCCAAGAACTCTTCCATGATCTCTGATGTCAGATTTGAAGCCTTGACCATTGACAAAGCCACAAGATCCGTTGAAAAGAGAGAACGCACTTTGGTTAAAAGATACACAACGGGCACGATGAATGAGCTAGAGAAGCCTCTTGCAATCAATCATAATCGTGTCTTTGCTCCTCCCAAGAAGAAGATAGGACATCCGGTTGGAAAACATGACGTTAAGAAGAGGAAGATGTCGACGTCTGCAGATGTTGTGGTGAAATCTGGTGTCAATCCTCTCCCCAAACCTGCTAGCTCTAGCCTCATGGTGATACGAATCACGGCTAAGTTGTTAACTGTGGAAACGAAAACAACACGAACACGGGTATTGGTCGAAGAAATTGTTCTTCTCTTATTATTGTGCTTAAAGGCTACAATCTCTGATGTCTACTCCTTTGCTACAATAACACTATGATTCGATGCTAGAACTAATGCTAGGCATCTCTATTTATAGAGTCACAAACCCTATAAATCCTTATCTAACTAGAAAACTATACATTGTCCTAGTTAGACAACTATTCCTCTCCCATAAAGGAGAAGGAATCCTAATTCCTAAAAGCTAAAGGATACACCCGTATCATGGCTCCCCCTCTTCTAGGAACTTAAACTCCCGTTTAAGTTAAAACTGGAGATTAGGAAACTCGAGAGTTCCCTTTTCCTTGCTGAACCATTTCGCCTTGCTTGGAACTTGACCCGCACGTCCAATCAGAAACGCCGTCCGCTGTCCTTTACGTGTTGTAGTCACCTGCCGCTCCAAAATGCAATCTTCGGCTAATGGATCCTCTTGGTCAAACCATAAGTCTTCAACTGATGGTAGAACCGTCTTGTCGTCACTGTTGTCACCGTCATCATCAAGCAGTGGCGGCTCAAACAGCTTCAGATATTCGGCGTTGATAACCGAGTACATGCCCAAGTAAGGTGGCAAGTCGAGCTTGAAGGCGTTGTCTCCAATCTGCTCCAGTACACGAAAAGGTCCGTACCGTAGTGGCTTGATCTTCTTACCTTCTCCCTTAAGACGCTCCTTACTCAGCTTTAACCACACTAAGTCACCAACTCTGAAATTACAAGGCACTCGATGCTTGTCATGCTTAGCCTTGTACTTTGCTTGTGACTTCTGTAGTTGTGCTTCAACAGTTGCATGAATCTGACTAATCTTCTCCAGGAAACGCTGTGCTCGTAGCCTATCACTCTCTCCCTTTCCCTGGTGACCGTCTCCAACCGTGAACACCATGTCAAAAGGACTTGGAGGCAGATACCCGTAGCACGCTTCAAAAGGTGACTTTCCTGAAGAGCTATGTACTGCCCTGTTGAGCGCAAACTGCAGATATGGAAGACTCTCATCCCAAGTCTTCGGATGTCTAGCATTGTAACCCCTTAGCATATGCATCATAGTCCTGTTAACTACTTCTGTTTGTCCATCGGTCTGAGGATGAAAAACGGTGCTCTTCTTCAATCTGGTATCCATCATTCGCCACAAAGAATCCCAAAAGTGACCCAGGAATCTGCTATCTCGATCCGAGATGATCGAACTCGGCAACCCGAAATGCTTCCATACATTTTTGAAAAACAATTTAGCAGCCCCTGCTTCCGTCACTGTCTTCTTGCAAGGAATCAATATCACCATCTTGCTAAACCGATCGACCACAATGTACAAGTAATCACAACCTGACTTGGCGCGCGGCAACCCTCCCAAAAAGTCCATGGAAATACTCTCCCAAGGCCGTGAAGGTACCGGCAACGGTAGGTACAACCCTCTCTTCCTATTCGCGAGCTTGGAAGTGCAACACAACTTGCAGCCGCGAATGAATCTAGACACATCATCCTGCATCTTTGGCCATATTTCCTCAGATTCCTGCACAGTTGTGCGGTATAACCCTGAATTTGGTAAAGGACTCTCCCCTATCAGCATGATCTCGTGCTCCACACTTCTTCTCGGCGGCAGACCTGGATTCTCCTTCTCCTTAAACAGATCAGCAAACTTAAGCTTCAGCTTCTCCACGTCTTGGTTTTGCTTCCCGGACAAAGAAGTTAAGCATACTTGACTCGAATATTCCTCCTTGGGTCGAATCATTATCAGAACAAACTTCCCGCATGCATTAACCAGTCGTTTCGCTTGTGTTGCCGTCACCAAGCTTGCTTCAGGTGGGGAGGCCGCCGCCCGGATGACAAAACGTCGTCCGTCCTTAATGAAGGTGTACTTCTGAGCCTTCCTTTCATAGATAGCATCTCTATCCCATAAGTAAGGATTCCCCAGAATTACCTGACAAACATCCAATGGTACCACATCACATGTTACTTCATCAATGTATGTTTCATGAAGAGCAAACTTGAACGTGCATTGAGTAGCAATGCTTAGTCCTGCATCTTTCTGAATCCATCCTAATGGATATGGCTTTGGATGTTTGACTGTTTGAAGACCTAACTTCTGAACCAAGGCCTCCGAGATAAGATTCTTTTGACTTCCCGGATCTACTATGGCATCAACTAGGCTGGCCTTCAATTGCAGCTTTACAACAAAAAGCTGCTCTCTTAGGTTCTCGTCGTCCTTCCTCATCTGAGTTCCTGCCATGAGGTTGAGCTTCGCATTCGGCTCTGTCATTCCTGGTACTTCGGTGGTTTCGTTAGCAAGCAAAGCTGTTTTCTTCTTTTCCTCCTTGCGCCGTAAAACTCTCGGTTTCAAGTGTGGAAATTTTACCCAGCATTTATCTGACGAATGACCTCCCTTGCAATGCACACAGGTTTGACTCCCCGCTTCACCTTTCTTCTGTTCCTCTTTCTTGGCATAGACTGACTTTCCCCCAAGCTGCTTTCCATCTCCTTTGGTGTCGCCCTTCTTGAGCTTCCATTCAATGGCGATGGCCTTCACACTAGCTTCAGTAACTGTTTGTACTGTAAACAGTTTTAACTCTTTCTGAAGGGTATTCATGTAGTCCGGCTACATACTTCATAAACGCCGCATACTCCACTAAGGAGATATCCAGAACCAGAGCTTGATTCTGGAATTCGGTCGTGTATTCTTGCACGGACTGGTTGGTCTTCTGGCGCAGGTTGTACCACTTGAGCCATCGTTCTTCCAGAAATCTGACTGGATAGAACTGTTTTCTAAGCAATTCCTTGAACTGCTTCCACGACACTACCTCCTCACCATGATTCCTTCGGTAGGACTTCCACCAAGTCAATGCGTGAGAGGATAGTTTCAAAGTCGCACAGGTGATCTTTTCCTTCGATGTAAACCGATGAAACGTGAAATATGTGTCAAGCCGCTCAAGCCAGTCGTCGAGCTTGTCCACATTGACGCTACCATCGTACATCGGAACTTCAATCTTGAAGTCAATCTTCAAGCTACGAAAAGAACTCCCTTCTTCTTGCGTCGGCTTGCGAGAATGCTGCGAATCCTTCCTCTCAGTATCATCATCATCCTCGTCGGATTTTTCTTTCTCTTCGTCCGAATCCGAACTGCTTTCTTGCTTCTTCGTCGGCTCTCTTGAAAGCAACTCCTTGACGAGGTTGGTGAGATCCGCTATGGCTGAATTCGATGCAGACACCTGCTTCTCCAATGCTGCAAATCTCTCTTCGGGATCAGTTTTACCGTCCACCATCTTTACCCTCGGCCTTGTAGTATTTTCTAAAGACACAAGAGCTTTCCCTAGCTTTTTGTACAGTGAGCGAGTCAGGACCATGCACCACAGACTCCCACAGATACGGCTAGGCTTTGATACCAACTTGATACGAATCACGGCTAAGTTGTTAACTGCGGAAACGAAAACAACACGAACACGGGTATTGGTCGAAGAAATTGTTCTTCTCTTATTGTTGTGCTTAAAGGCTACAATCTCTGATGTCTACTCCTTTGCTACAATAACACTATGATTCGATGCTAGAACTGATGCTAGAACTAATGCTAGGCATCTCTATTTATAGAGTCACAAACCCTATAAATCCTTATCTAACTAGAAAACTATACATTGTCCTAGTTAGACAACTATTCCTCTCCCATAAAGGAGAAGGAATCCTAATTCCTAAAAGCTAAAGGATACACCCGTATCACATGGGCAAGGAGGTGTTTTAATTTTATGGTTATTTCATGAACAAATACCTTTGTTTTACCATGCTTTTCACATGGTATGATGTTTTATTTTCTGTAATTTTCTTGTTCTTTTAGGTTTTAAACAATTGTTCATGGTTCTGTGCTTTTTACATGGAACTTTGAGTTTTATTGTCATGCACTTAGGTTAGAAATAAATGTCTATGATCTAGAATTTCTAAGATTGTAGGCTTATTGTGATACTTGGTGAGCCTTAATGTATAGGAGGATACAATTCTCACACGAATCACATGATTTTGATTATCCTCTGTACGCATGACAGTGAATTGATTCGTATTGTATCCTTTATATGAATTTATAAATAACAAAATTATCTTTAATTCAAAAAAAGTATATCCGTGCACATAACTATGCACTGCAGATTTAGACAAGCAGGCCGGGCCGGCTATATATACACATGATTCATAACATTCTTATTACGTCTTCATATGTTAATTCTATCAAGTCTAGCTGTCTAGGATAGCTAGTGTGATTTGATTTATCAAGTCGAGAGATTATGGACTCAAAAATTAATGTTTTTCCAAGTCAATTAAGGATTTGGAGAAACTTTTTCTAGGATTTCGTAAGGGGAAATTTCTAATCTGCAGAACTGCGTGTTATGCAGCACGTACCCCTCTAAGGCCAAAACTTCAAAGCAAAACACCCACCACCCCACCTATAATACACGACATCAACTCTCAATTAGGTGATGTATGAGATGCCATTGACAAACCCTTCATAAGGTATAGAAATTTTTTTCCATATATATGAATTGGTGTTGGGTGTATCAAGCCACGTACGGTAGCAAAACTGGCCAGCAATACTTGAGGTGTATATGAATTCTCCTAGCTGTGCCACCTTCAATACAAGGTCGCATGTGCTCTCTATATATAATAAATAGATGTTCGATGGGATGGGACGCAATTAGAAATTAAAATAGAGGTGGGCTAAAAGTCTTCACTTATTTGATCATTTCAAGAGTCTCACATGCATTGTTGTCCTCCTGGCTCTTCACATAAGTGAAATCCATTGTTGCACCGTCCTGAGCAAAGTAATGACACACAGATCGTCCTATTTCGGAGTCTCCTCCGAACACTAGCACCACCTTTAATTTCCTTAGAGCTTTTTACTTAGAGGGTTTGTAATTCGGGTTTGAGAACTGAGGGATAAGGTCCATGACATGTTTTTTTCTAAACAAAATGATTGATAGTGTGGGGTTTTGATGGACACAAAAAGATTAATAACTAAACAAAATGAAAAGAATGATAGAATAATGCTTTTGTGTGGTGATTAATCAATATTGTGATATACCAATATATACTATACATTTTCTGATCAAAAACTTACTGTGTGTTGCAGCCGATCCTAGCACACCCTTGGTTTCGTCTATGTGTTCGAAGTTACCAATTTGGTACTCAGATCTCTAGCTAGAGGCGGAGGGACTATGAGACAGAGTGGGTCACCTGTCCTACCCCACTTTTTACACAAAAAATCGGTGGATCTATGTCTCATGCATGCCCCCACGGTGGATCTTGAAATTTTGGAATGGTTATGCGGTTATAATGACGACATAAAAGCGGTCACACTGAAGAATGCTCCGGAGAATTTAAAGTTAACATCACCTGATATACAAAAGGATATTGTAATTGCCATTTTCAACTGAAATTATCAATATAATTGCTCATGAACTTGGTGATTCTCGATTTGCTATTCTTGTTGATGAATCTCGAGATATGTCCTCAAAGGAGCAGATGGTCATTGTACTTCGATATGTGGTTAATGGAAACGTGATTGAGCGTTTTGTGGGTATTAAGCATGTAACAAATACCAATGCTACCACACTAAAAAAGTTATTGATGATTTTTTAAGTCGACATAATTTGAGTATCTCAAGGCTGCGAGGACAAGGATATGATGGAGCAAGTAATATGCGAGGTGAGCTAAATGGTTTAAAAACACTTATTTTGAATGAAAATCAGTGTGCATTTTATGTGCATTGTTTTGCTCATCAATTACAGTTAGCTTTGGTAGCAGTGGCAAAGAATCATGATTTGGTTTCTGATTTTTTTACTTTGGTTGCTAATGTGGTGAATGAGGTTGGAGCATTAGCTAAAAGATGAGACATTCTTCGAGAAAAACATGGAGATGAAATATTAGAAGCACTAGAAAATAATGAGTTTTCAAGTGGACAAGGCTTGAATCATGAAACTACTGTGAAGTGAACTAGTAATACATGATGGAGCTTTCATTATGATACGATAATCAGTGATAACTGTACTCGAGATAGTTAGAATTGATGGAACAAGTTCCGAACAAAAACTAGAAGCAAGGGTTTTATTGGATTACATGCGATCATATTAATTCATCGTCTACACTTCATGAGAAAAGTTCTGGGGCTCACAAATGATTTGTCAAATGCGTTGCACAAGAAAGATCAAGATATTGTGAATGTTATGAATTTGGTTACTATATGCAAGAAACGACTGTAGGAAATGAGAGAGAATGAATGAGATTCTTTACTCACATAAATTTCTTTCTTTTGTGAGAAAGATTTTATTACAGTTGTTAACATGGATGAATGTTTTGCAGTTCTGGGGAAATCAAAGCGCAATGCTCAAGGGATCACAAATTTGCATTATTATCGTGTTGAGTTATTTTGTACTATTATAGATAACCAACTTCAAGAGTTGACTGATCGTTTTAATTAGTGAGAAGAATACCGAGTTACTTCTCTGTATGTCATGCTTGAACCCGAGCAATTCATTCTCAGCTTTTGACAAAGAAAAGTTGATACAATTGACGAAATATTATCCTCAAGATTTCATGTGCATGATCTAGAGATACTTGATGATCAACTTGAAAATTATATTGTATACATGCAATCTAACATTGAGTTTTCTGAATTAAAGGGGATAATTGGTCTTGCACAAAAGATGGTGCAGACAAAATATAATGTGACTTATCCATTGGTTTACTTACTTTTGACATTAGCATATATTTTACCAGTTGCGACTGCAAGTGTAGAGAGAGTATTTTCTGCTACGCAGTCGAATATGTGACCAGTTTATGAATGATTTCTTAATTTCATATATCGAGAATGACATTTTTACTAGAATAGATGATGAAACTATCATACAACGATTTCAAAAGAGAAAACAATTACATTAGTAATAGATATGAATTAAATTTAAATATTATTAATGTTATTTTTATTTATAATTATTTTTATTTTATTTTATTTATGTGTCCTACTTGCTTGAAATTTCTAAATGCGCCACTGTCTCTAGCATACTTGTCTTGTTTATCCCAGCTGAGACAACAAGCACATATGACCACGTACCTCTAGCCAGGTCACCCATGCAATATTTCTACTTTTTCTGTTACCGTTTATAACCATGCATGTAAAAGTTTTGTTGCTACCGGCCGGACCAGATCAAGTTTGTTGAGAATGCACGCGAGTGTTTGTTGCACGATTTTGGGTTAAAATTAAATCCAGCCTCCATGCTCCTTTCTCAAATTGGCCTTTCTTATATATGTAACACTAGTCTTGTTTACTTTTCTGCATCTTGGTCACGTCAGAGCTAGCCTAAACTCTGTAGGATTTTACCAAATTGAAGTAGCATCGAACTAACTATTACCCAAACTTGTTGGGTTTGATGACCTTGATCGATGTCTATTCCTCCATAGTGATAAATCTATCTATGACATGGCATGAAGTCATGGCAATATAATGGTTTATGCATTCATAGTGACAACTTATGCATACATATTGCATGTTAAATTGATGCATCATTAAGTGCATACATTAGACATGAATGTATCGTTAAATTCATGATGGACCTCCTAGCTAGTAACACAAACATGATCAGAAAAAATGTTTTAAGTGCTTGGTTCACAAATAGACATTGATGAAGTGATTTTAGAGACTTTTAATTATCAACGGGATAAATAGATAAAGGTTATGAGGAGACAAGTAAGAAGAGAAAAAATAAATAAATAAATTTGTCAACTCTAGGGCAGTCTTCATATATATTTTGAGAAAGAGCTAAAATACACATAGTACGGTACACAGATGTGAATGTGAGACACGTGATAGTTTTTTGTTCGTATAGACAAGGACAACATTGGAATTTCAAAGTTGACGGAAAACCAATTGAATCGACGGCGTCTGGGTACTTCTAAATTCTCTAGATCTTGAGTTCAATTCCCGATCCCAATCTCTACAGTTTCCTTCATTTTCCATCCAAATCAAAGCCATGGACGTAAAGCCCAGGCATGGCTGCATCGCCGGTCGCAAATCCTCGTCGTGAATCAGCGGTAAGAAAATAGAGCAGCCACGTCTCTGCCACCAAGAGAGCGAATCAGCGTCAAGCAAAGCGTCGTAAGGTTGAAATCGACTCCAGAGAGAAATTGTCATGAGAACGACACCGGAGAGATGTGTTCTCACTGTTCTGCATTTGTCTGGGAAGGACTTCTCAGTTGTCCTTGAAATTATTTTATCACCCATTCCCTCTCTCTGGCAATCTGATTCTCGTCCCATCTCTCTCTCAGCTCGCTCTCTCTCTTGGACTCGGTCGGATCCCCTATATATAATCTCTTAATTGTCGCAAGCAACGAGCATCATCAATCAAATCCTTAACTGCCTACTTAGCTCTAAAAGACAAACTGTTGTCTTGCTATAACCATCTTCTGCCCATCCATTTCTTTACTGCTTCAATGGAAAAGATGGAATAAAGGGTATGAAATTTTCTTCCTTAGGAATTTCCGTGGAGGACGTCGGAGCCATGGGCGAAGGACGGCAGGGGTGGGCCGAGGAGGACATCAAAGACGGGATGAGGAGGACGCTGAGAAAAGATGAGAAAATAGGTTGTTTAAGTTTGGTTGAAGTGGTCTTGACCATTGGGATGGAATGGACAGTTGAGATCATCTTATTAGAAAATACTTAGAGGAGTTTCAGACTCAGTCCTCTAGGGAACGAGTGAACGACTCTGGAGAGAAATTGTCCAGTTGAGCAGAAAAACAAGTATTTCCCGCTGAAATAGGAAATTATGCATATACCCTTTAGTGCATATTATTCCTTTCAAAAAAAGAAGATACAGAACGTTTATGAAGTTAATTATGGATTTGTGTGCCTCTTTCTCTTGTGTAATGCTTGCCAAATGTTTGTTCTAAGTCCAACTTATTATCTCCCACTTACAAATAGTTCATATTTAAGTTAAAGTTGATTGCATATCAATTAAATTTTAAAACGATATAAATAAGAAACGAGTCAAAATTTTAGTTTTGTTGCGCCGACCTCATTTAGTTACAAGATAAATAACTATCAGACAAGAATTCGATACTTGCCATATGTGTATGACTTGGATATTTTTCCAATAATACAACAAACACATTCAATAAAGCAAATCTCCAAAAATTTGAATTCAAAGTGATATGACACTGTTTGGAGTCATATACTACCCGAGCTATAGCTAATAATGCTAAAGCATATATGCTCAAAGTGATATGACATATTGTTGAGAACCTTGCTACATTCATTAGTACTATCATCAACAACTGGTGACGTAGCCAAAATTGATATATTTCCATTTTCCACAATTTGTATTTTTGAATCTAAAAGCGACAAGTAATTGAACATACAATAGCACTAGTTTATATATGAACCTTTAGCTAAGCAAGTCCTTCATGTCATGTCAATGCATGCCATAAACGAAACAAATGGGGGGCCTTGACTCTCGTCTTCTTTCTATCTTCTTTTCCTTTCTCCTTTTCATTCTGTTTACGTTGGTTTTTGATTATTAATTACTTCCCCACAACAAGTATTTGATTCGATTTGCATGCAAATAATTAACCTTTTAATAAAGTTCATATGTTTGAGTGAGTGTTCTGCAAAGTTCGATTAAAGAAAGAACGTCCCGGCCACTTCCAATTGCCTTTTCTCATTTATTGTGTTTCAATTTGTACAGAGAACTAGAACAGCGAGAGGCACGTACTTTTGAAATGGAACAGGATGCGAAAAGTAGAGGAATGATTAAACCCTAAATCACTCATTAACCATTCAAATATACCAACAGAACTGTATTTAATTAAGTTCAGTGTCAACTAATTAAGATCGCACATTTGAGTATGTTAAACAAATCCCATACCCACACATTATATTCTTCATACTGAATAAGATTTCACACATCATATGTCTAACCTACGTTTAGATATATTCTAAACAAAACTTATAGATATCTAGATATTTATATCTTACGTCACTGTTAGAAGAGAGCTCTTGAACGACAGAAATGTTTGTCGCTTAAATAGCTTATTTCGTCTTAATAGATAAAAAAATTTCGTCGTTTAAGAGCTCTATTATTGTAACGTGTACGTAATAATATTCAATAATTAAACAGTATCTAGTATTAATATTTGTCAATATTTTCTTGAGTAGTAGTTTCAATCTTTCAAGCATGTCGATCGATCTCATGACTTGTAGACCAAATTGATCGAGTAGGTCATCAATCCTGGATTCTAGAACTTTTCTTGATGTTGCTGCTACTAAATCAATTCCAAACATAAACCGCGTATTACAATTCTAAATCTTATTGTCATCAACACAAAATCCCAACAAATACACTATGCCGAAATTCGACATATCCCAACTCACTGAAATCGACATATATAGTATCTCTCTAGCTCCAGCATTATGTCAGGATTATGGTTCATGTAAATATAGAATGTTCAGAGTAATCAGGTTTAATTAGAAAATAACGTTGGTGGCCCTGTTGGTTATGAAAGAAAAAAAACAGCTCCATGTGTACTACTATTGGTGGAAACAAAAAGTTTTTGACTTCACATATGACTATTATTTTCTTTTTCGAGAGATAGAGACCTTACATGGATTTATACAAATATCATATGATTCATATCTTGTTACTCGAATTGTCTTATCGCTCTTTTAATTTATGCAAGTTTTTCAAGACAATGCAGTAAATACATCCTAAAGGAAAAGTAGTAAACATGTACATACTGCTGATATGTATCATTCGTCAAAAAATTCGGCCGAGAAAATTAGCATTATAATTCGTAATATTACAATTAATAAGATTGTAAAATTAGTTGACCAAGCAAACTCAAACCTTCAACTCTTCATCAAGTACTAAGCAAAAATGTAATTTGATCATTTAGAACTGCACATATTATCAACATCAATGTAAGAAAAAATGTTATTTACAAAACTTGTACCAAATATTATGCATGATTATGCGAAACTCATTTAAAATGGAGCATTAGAATATCTTTAACAACACATGTAAAACTAAAATTATCTCTATTATAAAAAAAATCATTTTCTTACTCCAATAGCTTATGTAAACCATTCTCTAAAATACATAGAGTGAGAAAAGAGAGAATGTGATCCTCTATATTTGTAAAATTCTCTAAATTTATATATTTAAAATGAAATCTCTAAAATTTATTGTTTTACCTTATAGAATTCATTTGCTCTCCTCAAAAGATAAAAAAAACTTCATAAAATTAAAACATATAACATAAGAATTAGGATTTGATTGTAATAAATATATATAATAGAAGTAATGCACACTATCCCTAATTTGGAAAATTTTATTCCCACAACACAAAATAAGATTTTAAAATTTTCACTAACCTTAATGAATTAAATAAACTACAATAGACCATTGTAAGAATACTAAGTCTATTTTACAATAAAAAAAATTATGACTGTTGACCAGACTCTTATGACCATTGACATGTCTCCGCTGACCAGACTCTGACGGTCGTTGACCGGACTTCGACAACCGTTGACCGGACCTCCTACTAGGGGGCAGTGGGTCCTAGGTACATTACAAGGAAAAGGTGTATAGTCGACAAAATAAAAAACAGGCCGACAAAATATTTTTTCGTCGGCTAAGTTATATTTTCGTCGGCTAAATTAATTTTTTCGTTGGCTATAGTCTGTGAAGTTTAGCCGATGAAATTTTAAAAATTTAGCCGACGAAATATATAATTTCGTCGGCTAAAGTGCCTTAAATTTGCAGATCTAGACAGCATCTTATTTGAAAATAAAACGGGAGAAAAAGTTTGGGTGTTGTCGAAATTGTTGGCTATTGTCAAAATTTGTCCAAAATTAGTTTGTGAAGCTATATATAGTTACGTATATTTGTATATATGTTGATTTTGAGTTGATTTAAGGGTTTTATTTGAGTTATATAATATTGATTTTGAGTTTTATTTGAGTTGAATTAATGGATTTTGGGTGTGATTGAGTTGATCTATTTTGATTTGATAATATATATGAATTTGTTGTTAATAAGTAGATATATATATATATATATATATATGATAATTAATTTAATTATAATATTGTGTTGATGTATGGTATGAATTAATTTGTTGATGATATATGTTGATTATCATTTTGTAATGATCGATGAAATTATATATTGATGTCATGTAATTATTAATTAGTATATATATATATATGTTAATTATTAATTTGTTATTAATTAATTGTTGTAGAATTCTAAATGATTTGAGATTATATGGAAATTAGAGTTATACATATATATTTTGTTATCGTTTCACGATATTGATAAGAGTTTAATTTCGCTTCCAAAATAGGACAAAAGATATAATAAAAGAGTTATTAGTTTTATTGAATATGCGCTGGCTAATGCTAACGGAAATATAATTTTCTATTGCATGTGTATGAAATGTTAGTGTCGCAACGTTATGCATCGATTTACGATTAACAAAGTATGGCAGCACCTGAAGAGTAACGAACTTTTGGAGAAGTACACATGTTATATATATATATATATATATATATATATATATATATATAACATGTGTACTTCTCCTAAAATTCGTTACTCTTCAGGTACCGTCATATATATATAACGGTGAAACTTTATCAGGGGTCCGCATGACCATGGGCAATTTTCAAAGACGGGCAGTACATCCAACGATCCAACAACGACCTTCATCAACGATATGTTTCCTTATGAGAGCGATGTATGCTCTCAACGACAGTATGCCTGAGCCGGTGCAGTCATTCCCTAGAGTTATCAACACTGCTAGTATTGACAAGTATAACAAACTGCTTGCTTTTCAACAGACCTCTGTGTACCCTGGCTGTCAGAAGACGGTTCTTGAAAGTGTGATGGACGTAATGAAGATTAAAGTTGAGACAAAATCGAATGTGAAGGTTGTTGATGATTATCTACAATACACTGCTTCGATGTTGCCCCACGGGCATCGTCTTCCTACCATCCATCATAAGGTCTGATGCATCCTAAAAGATATTAGGCTTTCCTACATCAAGATCCATATATGCAGATATGACTGCGTTCTCTTCTGGGGTAAAGATCCAGAAAAGGAATGACCTTGGTGGCCTTAACGCATGTCTGGTATGTCATACTGATAGGTGTAAGCTGACTCCTGCAGGCAATAGGAAACATGTGAAGGTACTTCGGTATTTCTCATTAAGGGATAGACTGGAATGGTTGTACATGTCATCACACACGGTCAAAGCTATGAGATGGCACGCTGATAGGGAATTGCATGAAGAAGATACCCTTATACACCTTGCTGACAGGGAGGATTGGAAGCATATAGACAGAGAGTTTCCTCATTTTGCGTCACGGGTCTGAAATGTGAGGCTCGGGCTCTCATCTGACGGGTTCAACCATTTTGACAACATGAGTCTTCAATACAATGTATGACCGGTGATTTTGGTACAGTACAACCGTCCTCTATGGATGTGCATGAAGAAAGAATATAATATGTTGAGTTTGTTGATTTCTGGGCCCAGTTATTTAGATAAGTGTCTCGATGTATATTTGAGACCCTTAATTGAAGAGCTTAAGTTTTTTTTGGGACGTTGGTCATCTCACTTATGTATGACATAGTTGTTGGTACCATCAGTGATTTTCCTACCCGTGAGATGTTGTCGGGCAACGTTGTTAAAGGATACAAGGCTTGTCCAGAGTGCCTTAGCGATGAAGGGAGCAGCAGTCATTGCAACAAGATATGCAAATTGGGTCATCGTACTCTCCTTCCATATGATCATGAATGGCGGTTAGATGACAAGGCATTTGATAGGACCGTAAAAAACGGTGTGTCTCCCAAAAAATGGAAGGGGAAAGAAATTTTAACAGTGCTTAACGAGTACGATTTTGGACAACTCAGCAATCATCCCAATATTGTGGCGGTAATACTTGAAAGACCCGACATGTACAAATTCTGGACACATAAGAGCATATTCTGAGAATTCCCATACTGGAGTAAATTGTTGATCAGACACTACCTAGATGTGATGCACATAGAAAAAAATGTGTGTGACAGTGTGGTGGGCACAGTGCAGAACTTGGAGGGGAATATGAAAGACGGTCCTAAGGCACACATTGATCTTAAAAAATAGATATACGAAGACTTTTGTGTTTGAAAGAAGGAAAGAAAAAAATGTCTCAAACTCGTTACACCGTGAAATAAACTATACTTCGTCGGCTAAAACCATCTTAGCCGACAAAACTATCTTAGCTGACGAATACCTTAATCATTAGTCGGCTAAACCCTAAATCCTTTTTTCCCATACACATATTTCAACATAATGATGATATATGACGGTCAAATTTTTGTTTGTGAATTTTGATAATCGGAATCACAACATGCATTCTAATGTTGTATAACTTGTTTACCAAGTGTTAAGTAATTAAATGTTCCGTTTCAAAAACAAACAGACTTATTTTTTGAAATAAGATATGACCAGAATGGTGAAATACGCCTACGGTTGAAAAATCACGTAATTCCGGTAAAGTCTCGGTGCCGATAGTTGCAGTCAATGTAATTTCCATTCTTTCTCCCTAGAGGTAGCCCTATCTTCGGTGGTTATTTTTAATAAAAAATTTATACCACTGGTTGCGTCTCATCGATTTGAAACTATTTTTAGTTGAAGGTCTAGGCAAAATACGTAATTTAGACGGTCAAATGACCGTTTCCGTGCGTTAAGGGTTTGACTTACGGGATTGACCATATGGATCGAGTTCTTAACGTTGTCAGATCAAATTGAATTTTTTCCGATACACATATTGCAATATAATGATGATATCTGACGGTCGGATTTTTGTTTGTGAATTTTGATGATCGGAATTACAACATGCCTACTAATGTCTAACTTGTTTACTAACTGTTAAGTAAATATTCTGTTTCAAAAACAAACTATACGTAGAAGCTTCAAACGAAAAAAGTCGTGAAATAAGATATGACCGTAATGGTAAAATAATTCTACGGTTGAAAAGTCACATAATTTCGGTAAAGTCTCGGTGCCGATAGTTGCTGTCAATGTAATTTTCCATTCTTTCTCCCTAGTGGTAGCCCTATCTCCAGCTGTTATTTTTCATAAAATTCTTAAACCAATGGTTGCTTCTCATCGATTTAAAACTATTTTCAGTTGAAAGTCCAAGCAAATTTACGTAAATTAGACGGTCAAATGACCGTTTCTGTGTGTTAAGGGGTTTGGCTTACGGTATTGACCGTCCACATCAAGTCCTTAACGTTGTCGGATCAAGTTAAATTTTTTCTCATACATGTATTTTATCATGATGGTCAGATCTGACGGTCGGATTTTTGTTTCTCAAGTTTGATCATCACAATCACAATGTGCTGAATGTATAATAAGGACTATAGCCGATGAATTTTCAATAAATTTGTCGGCAATAGTTAAATAAATAAAATAAAATAACAATTAAACATATAAATTATATAAATAAATATAAAAAGGACTATAACTGATGAATTTTCAATAAATTTGTTGGCTATAGTAAAATAAATAAAATAATTAAACAAATAAATTGGAACTAAATTATATAAATAAATATAAAAAGGACTATAGTCGACAAATTTTCAATAAATTCTTCAGCTATAGTTAAATAAATAAAATAATTAAACAAATAAATTAGAAATAAATTATATAAATAAATATAAAAGGACTATTATAGTTAAAAAAATAAAATAATTTAACAAATAAATTCGAAAAAAATATATAAATAAATATAAAAAGGAAATAGCTGACGAATGTATTGAAAATTCGTCGGCTATAGGTAAATAAATAAAATTAAATGATAATTGAAAATAAATTATATAAATAAATATAAAAATGACTATAACCGACTAATTTTCAATAAATTTGTCGACTATAGTTAAATAAATAAAATAATAAAAAAACTAATAGAAGACAAAAATCATAATTATAGCCAACAAATTCATTATTTCGTCGGATATACTTCAGCATATATAAACAAAACCCTGGCTTGCCCGAACAGAAACCCTATATCTATTTTTTTTCTTCGCCCTCCGCTCCTCCACTGCATCCACCGCCTCTCTCTCTCTCGGTCTCGGACTCCTCCTCTTGCTGGTAGTGTCCTCCTCCGCCTCCAAAGCCCATCCACAGGTTTTTTATTTTGATTTTAATAGTTTCGATTTTATGCAGGTTTTAATAGTTTTGTATCATTCGAATTGGGGGTTTTAATTCGAAATTGGTCAAGTTGTGAAATTGAGTTGTGCAAATGTTGGATTAGATATAGATTGTTTCAAATGTTGGATAGAAATTGATTATTTTTGATATTGAAATTGATATTGATAGAAATTGATTTATAGAATTTGATATTGAAATTGATAATGTTGTTGTAGATTTGAATTTGGTTTTTGTAGAAATTAAAATTGAAATTGATAAAAAATGAAATATATTGGAATTAAAAATTGAAATTGATAATGTTGTTTCAATTGAAATTTAAAATTGAAATTGAATTAGGGGTTTTAACGGTTTTAGTTTAATTATTATTAGTGAATTCTAGAAATTTTGTTATGTATTAAAATATTAATTGTTATTAATTCTAGGAATTCTATGAATTGTTATTAATTGTTACTATATGCATATAATATATTAATATATTGATAAAGATTGTTAATATATTGATAACAAGTTTTAATTAAAATATTAAAAATTACAATTAAAATTAAAATTCAAATAATTTATTAAAATAATATTTTAAACAGGATGAAAGACTTGTTTAGATCGACAAAGGGTTCAAATGGCCAAAGGTCTAAATCGTCTGAAGGAACGTCTAGCAACTCTCAAACGTCGTTTCAAGACCCCATGACAGCTAGACGTGCGACCCTTCTGGAGACAGCGTAGAGACTGCCTAACATTTCTCATTCCTCGAGGCCGCCGGACGCTAACCATTTTTCAAGGCAATCGGGCGCCCCTTAGTCCTCGAGGCAGTTATGGCCTCCGACCTTGACGGAGGTGTCTACACAACGTATGTCTGAGATACACTGGACGCCGACTCCGGGTCCTATTGCTTCGGATGGTGGGTCATCTGGGGTACAGATACCGCCGCCTCTTATCTACCTTCCGCGGATGATACCGGTTTTACATGCAGTCGATGACTCAAGGACGTTGATTTATTCACTGCCTCTGCAGGTGACTCCATCAGCGCGTACCAGTTCGTGTCTTTTGGTATGGATCTTATTTCTGTGAGGGTATCATCATCGGCGACAGAGACGGAATATGTCGCGTCCGCCGCAACGGCCTCAGGTAATGAAAGATAAATAATTTGTTTTCTTATAATGTCATAATAAAGGTTCTCTAATTTTAATAATCAAATTGTGATAGGCACCGTTGGAGCCAAGCCAACAAGGAAGAGGAGAGACCCCGTCATAAGGAAGGCTTTCGAGAAGACCATGAGTACCTCAGGGAGGATCGTCATCGATACTGACGGGGATGACCACATAGTATCGGGCGGGAAGACGATGATGTACTCCGGCCGCGTGGGAGCGCTCATTAGGGATAGAGTCTCTATGTTGTGGTTAGACTAGGATGAGGACCCGCATGAGGTTAAGGACATGGTCCACAACGCGATGTCGGTGAATTTACAAAACTCCTTAATAATATTATGTATTATATTGTTGATTGGAAAAAACTAAACTAATAAACGGTTAAATGCAGGTGTGGTTTGACGTTCCCCAGCACCTGAGGAACAACTAGACGGACGTTGTGCATGGGGGAAGGTACGTTTGAAAGTTAATGAAAAAAAATTGTATGTGAAATTAATAATATTTCTAATATTTTTGTGGTATCTGTAAGTACAAGGAGTGAAAGAACGAGTTGCAGACCCACTGGACTACACACGGGAACGCACGTTCTAATACCCCTGCTGAGTTTCAGTATAGGGAGTACGAGTGACGTTAGCTTCTGATATCAGAATTCAACAACGCTCATAAACAAGTAATTAAAAAATTAATTGGTTAAATTGTTATTAAGTACGTCTGTTTTTAAATATTTTACTAATATTTTTTTTGAAGGTCGTTTCTCGAGCGACGAATTTGCTATAATAGTATTTAGCCGACAAATTTGCTATAATAGTATCTAGCCGACGAATTTGCTCTAATTTTTCGGTTATAATATTTTTTATTTTTTTTTAAAGGTTTAGCCGACGAATTATAGTAAATTTCGTCTGCTAAATACTATTATAACCGACGAATGTAGCTATAATTCGTCGGTTATAGTTTTTTTAAATTTTTTTTATTAAATACTTTAGCCGACAAATATATTAAATGTTTCATCGACTAAAATGTAAGACTACGGTCAACGAAACATCCTTTCGTCGGCTATAGGATGACATTTAACCAACAAAATAGATAAAATTTTCGTCAGCTAAAGTCTCAGACTATAGCCGACGGCTACTTCTAGTTTCGTCAGCTAAAGTCATAGCCGACGAGTCTTTGCCGATGACATCTTAGCCGACGAATTTGGTTAACAGGCCAATGAAAACTTTTCTTCGGCCAAACTGCTGATTCTGGTAGTGGTACTTGTCATAGAGAAGGTTATATTAACAGTATGACCTCCTACTAAGGACAGTATAACCTCCTACTGGGGGTAATATGTCTCCTATTTGGGGCAGTAGGACCTCTTACTGGGGGCATTAGGCTCTCCTACTGAGGGAAGTAACCCTCCTACTGGGGGCAGTAGGACCTCTACTGGTCTACTGGGCAGCAAGACCTCTACTAGGGGGAGCAGAACCTCCTACTGTGGGCAACAAGACTTCCTACTGGATGTAGTAGGACCTCCTACTGGGTGTAGTAGGACCTCCTACTGGGCGTAGTAGGACCTCCTACTGGGGGCAGTAGACCTTCCTACTGGGTGTAGTTGGCCCTCCTACTAAGGGCAATAGGCCACCTCCTACTGGGGTTAGTAGGCCACCTCCTACTAGGGTCAGTAGTCCACCTATTGGGGCATGCAGTAGGAGGGTCTCTCGGAGGGTCTACACCTATTATAGTTTGAGTTTAAATATAATGAATTATGGTCATTTGATTGAGAACCATTCAATTATTTCAATATGATTCTAATATAAGTGAACATGTTTGACATAGACTCGACAATAAAACAACAAATAACTGATATTACAAAACCATATTGGAATACATAAAAAAAATTTAGGTGTAGCTAATTAAGAGAAAAAAGCATTATGACATGATCTTTACGTAAATATGAGTCTCTAGGTCTAAAAGCGACGAAACTGTGTGATTTCAATATAAAACTGATATAGAATTATGCAAGAATGGGTATATACATAAGCCTAGCTATATAAATATATGCATTTCTTTGTATCAGCCTCTATATTTACATTTATACACACAACACATGGTTATTAAGTTCAGGACCCTGTGGCTACGCTGGCTCTTCCCCTGCCAAAGGTGGGATACTTTAGTATATTAAGAGCAGCATGCTGTGGACACACAGCCTAGAGGCTACATCTCTATGCTATCTGTAAAATCATTGTAATCACATTTGTATTTTGACTAGGTTAATCCATTTGGGGATTATTGCTACCATTTTAGGGAATGTGATTCTGTTAGTACAATAAGCAATTCTATTCTACAACAGATGAACATTGCAAAAACATCTCGGCAGAAATTGACTGATAGCTCAAGCATACATAAAGAATTCTCCTAAGCTTTCAAGCCACAAGATGAGTTTTAAATCCAATTCCTAGAGTGAACTTCATAATAAAATATCAGTGCTCTTAAGTACTAACTTTGATCACAATTCACAACACAACAATTAAATATTACCCGCTTGACCACAGATTTATGCATATATAGACTGTAATCTACTCTCTTTTCTCAGCCTTCAGTGGTCTTCAGGCATAGCAACTCTCATCATAAGGTAAACAATCTCCTAGCTGGGCACCAACAGTGGCGGCTCCGAATTCAACACCCCTGGTGACACCGTTCTTCTGAAACGTATCGCGAGCTCTGCTAAGGTGCTAAATTCAAAGCCAAGCCAGAACCGACGCTAGTGCTTGAAGCTCAACCAGATCAAGTTCTAGATCCCGATGTCTGAACAAGAGCCTAAAGCTAAACCGCAATTGATGGTGCAAATATGTCCATAACGGAGGCGTCGTTGTCGAGACGGAGGTGTCGTCAGCGAGAGAGAGAATAGATCTGAGAGGAGAGAGAGAGCTAGAGAGAGAGAGAGACGGACGAGAGATCGAAAAATGGAGGGGCAGATTGGCAATGAAAAATATAGAAAGATGTAAATGTTTTGATGACGAGAAGAGATCTTTAAAAGTTTTAAGGGCTAATGAGTATTTTAGATTCTCTTTTTGTTAGTGGAAAAAAAATTCTAAAATTAATACCAATGAGAATTTTCTATATATAATATTAATATAGATTCATTAAATTATACATACATATATAATTTACATAATATAATAGAAGAACAGTTGAGCTCTAATTTTTATAAAAATTTTATGATTTTCTTCTTTATAATTAAGAATCAATAAAAGAGTTGTTAGAAATACTCATATGTATCTTGATTTGGAGGTTATATAATTTCTTTTTAGGTTAAACAAGTCCTCTTGGTTTTATTTTGGATTAGTTCTCTTTCTACGCTAATAGGATTACAGATATGAATACGCGCAATGATGTGTAATGTAGGTGCATTTTGAATTTCTCTAACTTGACCTAATACGTGGTATGGATTCTATTTTTCTTACAAAAAAATGTAGCCGATATGTCAGTGTCTCGTGCAGTAATGCCTATGGATGATATGTGATGGGTGATGTATTATGCAATAACTTCAGATTTCAAAACCTACGTACCGTTGTCTGTTCTTATACATTACTCTCTCAATCTGTCCGTTATCAATTTTGATTGATGATTGGGAATTTTCCAATCCTCCTCCTTTATGGAATTGATCCAAGGCAGGCGTCACCATCCAATTCCAATTTCGTGGTTCAAATTCGCGATTGGTAATGAATTACCTTTGGCTAAAATATCTGCATGGATGCTTCAGTCAAATTGAAAATATATTAGTACGTTGCGTTGTTTAAATTCTTAACAAAATAGTTTGCAAGAGATAAACTGAACATAAGATTTGTTTATTATAGTGTGAATCTCTCTTGATTGAGGAAACATTATTACGAGACTTTTAAAATAATCCACATTAGAATCAATCTATTATGAATAATCAGTATTACAGTCCTATCACGTTTAGTAGCGCAAACTAGTTTGATATATTACAACTGAAATCTCTAATCTACTCACTGAATAATTGAAACAAAAGGATCTAAACACCCTTTCACACATCTCTGCAACATTGATCCAAATCATTATCAAATGAAAAACACAATGATGAGAGATCAATGACAATTACTAAGTTATGAGCTTAATCTGTGCATAATGATAGCACATAAGAATACCAAAATATAACCATGGAACTCCAACGTTTTCACTAGCCTTTGAGACGTTTATAGAGACCAAAATGAGATCTCTCCCTCAAAAGTTTTTCCCTGTAAATTAGGCTTTGAGATCTGCATTTAGGATCAGACTTGGAAAACTTCCATTTTGTTAAACGATAAGATATTATAGAGATGTGCATATCAAACTAGTTTACTAGATGAGATTTTAGAATCCTAACATATCTTTACTTGTCTCAATAATATCACTAGCAAATCATAGAATAAATTAGAGAAGAATCATATATTTTACTGATAAGGCAAATATGATATGGCAAATGGACCTTCTATGGCGAATGAACCTTGCAAGTGGCGAATAGATTTTGCACGTTCCCGAGACTTAGCGAATATGCACCGCTTTATTCTTCATATATAACTACAAGTTTGGAGGGTTTGAGACTCAAGTTTTGCTATTCTCATTCGTCATTTTGGATACCAAAATTGAGGGACAGTTCAAGCTCAGCTTTCCTCGTCGTACTAGAAAACCTTCATCACCTACTTAAATTCGACTTCTTCTCCAAGTTGATAACATGTATGCCGTATACTTGCACAAATTATTTGGTCTCCCGATTATTCATAACTAACTACGATCGATGAACTAATTACAGGTGGTTTTGCAAAGAAGAGTCCTCATGACGAGATTGTCCTTTGGTAATATATAGAAAAGAATCTCTATCAGGTCTCACTACGGACAAATTGGAGCTCACTTATTAAACAAGCCTACAAATTAAGAACAATTCCTTGTCCCTAATCATCGTAATCGCATTGTACTGGTTTAAGAACTCCAGGCATCAATTATTAGTTTCACAAACGAAATGTCATCTCTATCTCAGAAAACGTAATAGCTGTCTCTCCTGCTTCAATTCTTCGATCCCCGGCCAGCTTAACTTTTCTTCGCGGCTTTTTCATATCTAGGATTTTCTTCAGCTTATGTGTTCTGTCTGTACTGTGTTCCAAAGTTTCTTCTTACGGTTTTGGATTTTTTTCTTTGTCGACAAATTAACCTTTCATATTTAGCTCCATTGAAAGAGCTAGAAGAGACGAATTCTTAGTTGATCAAGCAAACTGAGGAATAGCAGAAGTTGGATATATACCAATTAAGTAAAGATGACTGTATATCAGATGTAATATCATCAGATCGAATTCTTTGTTTTTTGAACAATTATTGCTCCATGACATAGATAAGCTAACTACAGTTATCATTTTTCTTTTTGAAAAAAGAGAGAATAAATGGCCAAAACAAAACAAAAGAGAGAATAAATGGCCAAAACAAAACAAAAGAAAGAACCCCCTTTCAAGGACATTCACATAGACAAGCTAGGTTATAAACCTCACTCCAACACTTTCAAGCACAAATGTAGTCACTTATATACAACTTGGCACACAATAATTAGCTCACCTAATTTTTTTTCTTCTTATTAAAACCAGGCCAACTCGCACTAGCTAGTAGGATCCGTGATCTATGAAGAGAAACCATTTCGTCAAATAGGAGAAAATATTCGTCGCATAAGAACCTAAGGGGCGAAAATGTCGTCACATAAATGTTGTTGCATACTTACCGTCGCACTGAGACCTATGCTATGAAAATACACTAGTAGAATCCGAGACATATGCGACGAAATTAAACAATTTCGTCTCATAAGTTTCAAATTATGCCACGAAAATAATTTCGTCGCCAAAATTAGAACTTATGAGACGAAAATAAGGATTTGTCGCTTAATTTGTCACCTATGTGAAGAATCCATAACCTAAACGACGAAAATAACTTATGAGACAAAATTATACTTTTCGTCACATAAGTTTTTAACTTATGTGACGAAAAGTATAATTTTGTCTCATAAGTGAAAAACTTATGTGACGAAGAGTATAATTTCGTCTCATAAGGTTAAAAATTTGAAAAAAAAAATTCCTGCAAAATAATTCAGAAAATTTGAAAAATTTCAATTCCCGCTCAATGTTTTTTCTTTTTATTCTCTCTCCCTCTCTCCCGAACGCAGGCATTGGTCCAAAACTTCAAGCGACTTGGTGGCGTGGAAATCGTCGGCTAGAAGCTTGTCGAGGGCCTTGCGCTAGCTCTCCATAACCCGATCGATCTCAGCCGAGTAGTACTCCTTGAACTCAACTCCCATTTCCGCCGCCAGGTAAAACAGGTTGTCAAGCACCACAACCGTCCGACGGACAACATATTGGGCCCGCTCCATCTCCTCCTCCAGGTGAGCTTGAATTCTCACGATAGCCTCTGACACTCAATCCTCCTCTAATTCCACATCAATCTTCAACTTTCCAGGCTCGAGAATTTCTCTCTGCAGTGGAAAAAATCCCCCTTCATTTTTGAGCCACTCCTCTATCACGATGGAGCCTGCATGCATGAGGAGGAGGAACCACAGCCGCCGTTGTCGATGAGCGTGGGTTTGCTGGATAGAGGCCGGTGGTGGTGGTGGCGCGTGGGTGGTCGACAGAGGAGTAAAAGAACTAAAAAAAATTTCACATTCAAAATTTTCCCGCTTTTTTTTTTTTGAAATTTTGTAAATACTAATGCGACGAAATATTTTGTCACTTAAGTTAAAAAATTTCATCACATAAGAATATAGCGACGAAACATTTTTCGTCGCATAGATGTATTCTGTTGCGATGAATACTTCATTTTCAGAGCATAGGTACTAGTGCGACGGTCAGTATGCAACGATATTTTCGTCACTTAGGTTCTTATGCGACGAATTGGTGCTCCTATGCGACGAAATGGTTTCGTCGCATATATAGGTCTCGGATTCTACTAGTGATAAAGTATTTGTCGCAACAGAACAATCTTATGTGGTAAACAATGTTTCATCGCTATAATGTTAAGAGACCAAATATTTTGTCGCTTTAGTTTTTTCAGTATTTCAAAAATAAAGTTTTGCCCGTCTAAAAGTTTTGAAATTGATCACTACTCACCCACACACCACCACCACCACAGACCACTACGTACCCACCAAACCCACCACCGATCTCTCCTCCATACAATACCTCGCTCGTCGACATCGCCGGAGTAGAGAACAATTTGTAGCAGGTTCCATCTAGGTGACGACGGCGTACGGGTGAAGGAGATGGACGAAGGGTTGGATTCGGGTCGTAATCGTCGTCGTCTTCGCTAGGGCTCAAACATATCGGGATGGAAGGAATCTTACGGAGTTTGGCCCTAGACAGAGAGGACGCGGTGGCGGGGTCAGAGTTGGCGTCAGCGACGGAGGTGGAAGTTGGAGGCAGATTAGGATCTCTCGACATAGAGAGAAGTGAGGTGGATGGATTGAAGAAGAAGAGAGGAGGTTTTTGTGGAATAGGGAGAGAACGAAGAGATGAAGTTTTGAAATTTTTGGTAGAAGTTTTGACCGCCTAAAAGTTTTGAAATTCAAAAATACTTATGCGACGAAATTAAGTATTTTGTCACTTTAGTGAAAAACTTTTGTGACGAAATATAATATTTTGTCGCTTTAGGGACAAGTTTATGCGACAAAATAAAGTATTTCATCTCATAAGTGTGAACGTAAGAGACAAAATTATGTCTGTCGTTTTAAGTTATGAGTTCATCACATAGGTTACAACTTAAACAATGATAATTGGTTTCGCCTCATAAGTTGTAACTAAAGCGACGAAGTTGTTTTCGTCTCATATGTGACAACTTATGAGACGAAATTTTTAATCTTTATCTCATAAGTCTTGTATCCTACTAGTGTCAATCAGCTACAAGCTGAGATCACCGTGATGCAAAATTGAAAAAGAAGGCACGAGATCAACACTGCCATGGATGATAGAAGGTCTGCGAGCGAGACCTCACTGTTAACGGAGAAAGTGAGAAGAACCACATCTACAGTGAGCAAATCGAGATCGAAAAGGCTAGAGTTTAGGCAATTTTTTTTAAATACAACAACATTGCAATATACTGTAAAGTATGACCAAGAACCTCCCTTTCAAGGGCGTTCACATATATAGATAAGCTAGCTAGGCCAACACATTTTCAAGGATAAATGATATATATATATATATATATATATATATATATATATATATATATATATATACCTTGGCAAAATAATTCGGTCACCTAATTTCTTGTGTTAAAACTTAAAACCGACCCGATCAGCTGATCAGAGCTGAGATTACCGTGATGGAGATAGAGAGAAAACGAAGGCACAAGAACCCTGCCATAGATGATTATAGGTCTGCGAGCGAGACCTCACCATTAACGGTTAAAGTGAGAAGAACCACATCTAAAGACCGAATCGAGATCGAAGCCTCGCTAGTATTTAGGAAAAAACCTAAAATTCTGCGTTTGTAGAAGGCAAAGATAATAATCCAGAGCATCAGGTGCAAGTAACATCATTTTTTGAATCATTATTAATTTATTTTGAGTGAGATATGAAGGCATAAATTTTTACATAATCTCATTTTTAATTATCAAATGCAAGAAAGATACAAAGAAAGATCTACAACCAAGACAAGAGGTTCCCTCCCCGCCAAACACTCCAAATATTCATCTGATCGATAATCAAAACAGTCCATCAAATTCCACTAGATCACAGTACTATTCCACTGCGGTCAGGTCCATCTCCCCCTCTTCTTCTTCTTCTTCTTCCTCCTCCTCCTCCTCCTCCTCCTCCTCCTCCACAAACCCATCGCCGTTGATCTGGTCAAGCACGAGCACCAGTCCCATGGCAAAAGCTGCATCGAAGCCAGCCTTGAGTGCGAGAGAGAAGACGTCCTTCCCAAGCACCACGTTTGTCGAAATATCCACTTTGCGGTGGATCTCCGCCACCGGTACCTTGTCTGCGTTGTAGATCGTGCAGCACCGCTGCGCGAACGAGCCTTCGATCTGGTACTCCTCCGGTGGCTCGCTGAAGACTTCCACGGTCACGCTCGACCGTCCCATTATGGAAGATCGCCTGACGCTGAAGATTGGCTTCTGCCCTTCCATCCTCTCCCCCACATACCCTTCCCACCGGTGATGCAGGCTTGGCCTCTGCAAGGATTAATCACTTGTATTTGAGTTAACTCACTGAGTTATGAAATCGAAATTGACTGAGACTCAAAACTTTTTTTGGTTACATTAATTTAGGGATGCAACTACTCTCGCTCGAACAAGTTTAGCTTAATTTTGGAAATCTGATAGAATCCGATGCATTATTGATGGTTTATATAGCGTAAACGAATCATAGTTCAATTCTCTCTCATCTACTTATGGTTTACACACATGAGTATGTGATAGACCTTCACAAGGAGAATCAAATAATGTACCCAACAAGGTGGCATGTCAAAAGTGAGACAGTATATATGCTCGGCATGCAAAGAGAAACTTTTTCACGAATCACCGAGATATATAACACAGCGAGTCGACTCGTTAAGGGTTTCGGACTTACCTTTCGGCGGACGGTGAGGAGGCAGCGGCCGGTGGCGTCCATGAGGACGAGCTCAGTCATGTCCTGGGGGTCGGGGCCATAGGAGTCGACTCGAAAGACGAGCTGAGCGTCGCGGTTGTAGACCGAGAAGCCGTCGCCGGCGAAGAAGAGGGAGGTTTTGGAAACGGTGAGGTAGGTTTCTTCCTCGAACACGAAGGCAGGTTCCACCAGCCCTTTCTTCATCTTCTTGCTGTGGTTTGGCTCTGTCAAAAATGGATAGATCGATGAAAGGGCTCTCCCTGTGTGGTTTTGGGCGTTTTGAGTTTTTGTGAAAATGAAGAGTAGAAAAATGGAATGTTGTGAAGAAATTTCAGCGTCGAAAGGGAGATATATAGTGGGTTTTGATTGAGAGAGACAGTGTGAACAAAGACTTAAAGCTGTCTAGAAAATAACCAAATATATATATATATATATATAATCAATATGCATGTGTATTAACATCAGTGTATGGCATGGACGAATGGGGGCATTACTTCAAATCTATATAATCTTGGGAGGACCATATGAGATCCGTATAGCGAATCTGGGACAGATAGCTACGCCGGACCGTGTGATACGCAAGGACTCCGTTGATTTTCTGGAGAAACTATTGCTAGAGATCAATCTAAACCACGAATCATCGTAGTTCATAACAATTTTATTGGTTCACACGGTGTTATGTTCCTAACGAATTGGTGGCGCCAATCGGTAACGACCTAAAATAGATGACAGTAGTCTCAGACAACACAATAATTACTCGGAACGTGTTAAACCGGGTTGCGATCGAGTTTTAGAACCGGGACGACGTGCATAAATTGATTGGAGTTGTTGGATTGCCCGTGGCTTCGGGTAGATGGCGTGAACTCTTTGGCCTCTAGTGCTGTCAGTTGATGGCTGATGTGCATTCGTATACGAATGGGGTAATTGGGTCCAAAAGAAAAAAACAGCAGCACATATAAACACAGTGATTGTGTCACCTCACACTGCCCTCTCTAGGTCTTCATCTGGGACAGGGATGACCTACCTTAACGCCTCTCTGTGCCACAACACAGGAGAATCTCAAAGGTCCGGACCATGAACAGATCGATATATGCAGCTTTATCGATCGTCATGTAATCATTTCATTATCACTAATTGATCTACTAATTAAGGATGTTAATTACATGTACTACTTTAACTTGTCATATCATCATCACTCGGTAATTTGAGAAACGATGATCTCATGACCTAAATCGATTTGTGGCTAATCAAGACTCGCTTTCTGCTTAGTCTGCTTTACAGAAGTGTTGAATGGGAGAAAACGACTAAGGATAAAAATTGGTGTCATGTTGTATAGCGTACTTTACTATTAATTTTAGATATGATAATTTTTATTGTGCCTGAAATGATTTGATCTATATATACCAAAAGTCGCCATGATCGATAAATGGAGTATATATAGAGAGAGCTCAAAGTATAAAAATGTAGTGAAACAACATCTTCAATGACGATACGTGTTGGATATATATATATATATATATATATATATATATAACAGAAAAGAAGTGAACAAAAAATTTAAAATTTTGGTACTCGAATGAAAAAGTGAGATAATGATAACGATCGGACACGCAGATGCAAAATTGAGAATTCCTTACTAGATATCTGAAATCCGAAGGATAATTTTAATAAACCATGCATTAACAAACCGAATAGTTTTCAAAATAAGATTGGAATTACTATTGAGGCAGTGACTTTTGCATTTCATATGAAACCTAACATGAAATGCTTGTACGTTACTACGTTTTCCTTGATAGGGAAATGTATTATTGTTAAGAATTCAATGTAGTACGACCTAGGGTTTCAAATCTATTAACAACGTGTGCAGTAATGTCACACTGATCAACAACAAGACAAATGAAACTTAATGATTTTTTAAGGATACAGTTATTTGAACTAAAGATCTCTTGCTTAGTGTATCCCATCATAATATATATTTTTATTACATTTTATTTTATATACTTTAATTTCTTTTAATATTTAGAAAATAATATGAAAATAGTTTTTTATTTTTTTTTGAAAATTTTGAAGTTTTTTTCGACTAAAATTTTGAACTTTAGCCGACGAAATACTTTAATTTCGTCGGCTAAAGTTCAAAATTTTTAAAATTCATGCCAAAAATTTTGAATTTTTTCTATATTATTCATTTTTCTCATTTTCCTCATCTCCCTTCCTTCTCCTCCCCTCCTTCTCCTCCTCTCCTAGCTTCTCGACCTCCTCCTGAGCTGTCTCGACCTAGCCTCCTCCTTCAATCTCCTCGATCTTCTCCTCATCCTCCTCCTCTTCTTCTTCTCCTCCTCCTTCTCCACCACCGGCAGAAAAACGAAAAAAGAAGAAAAAAAATTAATAAAAAATAAAAGAAATAAATAAATAAAATAAAAATAAATAACTATAATTTTTTTGGCTAAAGTTAAATAAAAAAAGAAAAAAAAATAACTAACTATAACCGACGAAATTTAATAAAATTCATCAGCTAAAGTTAAATAAATAATTAATTAAATAAAATAACTGTAGCTAACGAATTTTATTAAAATTTTTCGACTAAAGTTAAATAAATAAAATAAATAACTACATCTGACAAATTTTAATAAAATTCGTCGGCTAAACTTAAATAAATAAATAAAATAAATAACTATAGCCGACGAATTATAATAAAATTCGTCGCCTAAAGTTAAATAAATAAATAAAAATAAATTACTGTAGCCGACAAAATTTATTAAAATTTCGTCGGCTAAAGTCCAAACTCTAAGCGACGAAAAATTTCTTCGTCGGCTAAATAAATGACTTTAGCAGACGACGAACAATAATTTCGTCGGCTAAAGTCTTGGCTGACGGCTTGTTCCCAACAGCTTCTCGGCCTAATAGATTTTTTACTTACCCGACGGAGACATTTCATCAGCTAAAGTCGTTGTTCTGGTAGTGAAACCATTCAAGCAATAGTTTTATGTCTGCTTATTCTGCTTATAGGTGAAAGAAAAAATGAATATACTCTGATTATTATGTAGTAGTTTTTAAGATGTACACATGGTATTTTTTGTGCACAATCTTTGCAAATTGATTGTGATATCCCCAAATATATATTTTTTTATTCAAAGACAGTTATCTTATTCATAATCGCAAGTAGATAATACAATATGAGTCGATCTATTGTCATGAGTACAGAGGACAAACAAGATCATCCGACTTATATAAGGGTTGCATCCTCCTATACATTAAGGCTCATCAAGTATCACAGTGAACCTACAATCTTAGAAAGTCTATATTATAAGCACTTATTCCTACATACGTGCATGAAAAATAAAACTCACAGTTTCATGTGAAAAACACAGAACCATGAGTAATTGTTCAAAACCAAAAAGAACATGGAAATTGCAGAAAATAAAACCTGTTACCATGTGAAAAGTATGGAAAAACACATATATTTGTTCATGAAATAAAACCAAAAAATTAAAACACATCCTTGTCCTTGAGGCTAGGGTTAGCAGGTTTGGGAAGATGATCCACACCAGGTTTCACCTCTGCATATTCAGACATCAACATCTTCCTCTTCTCTTGCATTTTCTTCGGACCCTTTGGGTCATGTTTTCCAATAAGGCGTCCTATCTTCTTCTTGGGAGGAGCATAAGGCTTCTTTTGCACCTTCTTCTTGCCCGTTGTGTATCTTGAACCAAGAGGGCATCGTCTTTTCTCAACGGATCTCGTGGCCTTGTCAACGGACAAGGCTTCAGAGTTTATGATAAGGGTCTTTGACCAGGAAGAGAAAACCCAACATAGATCTTGTTAGGGTTTTCCCTGATGAATGAGAATGAAAGTGATGGGAGATTGAAGGCCTTGATGGCGATAGGGATGCAGAGATGTTGGGATCGCTATAAAGAGATTAGGGTTTGAGGTCGTACTCTCTCTCTCTCTCTCTATCTATCTATCTATCTATCTATCTATCTCTCTACTGAGAGAGAGAGAGAGAGAGGTGCTTGGTATCCCCAAACATATATTGTAAGAGGTCGGTTCCACTGCGGACGTCTGCAAAGGCGAAAAAGTGTAGACGTCGGCTCAAGGAGGATCTAGGCGGCGTCAATGACAGCTCTACTTATGCCCTTGAAGACATCAGACATCCCAGACATCGTCATCATCAAGGTGAAAGCCGAGGTGAGCTATATCGATGGTCTGGCCGAAAAGTTTACCAGAAAACTTCAAACATCTCATTCTCGGCTTCAAAGTCATAGCCGGTGAGTCCAGCGACAAGGAGAAGGACAGGATGGAGGTCTGCTTTAGCGACGTCAAGGTCGCCGATGTCGACAGCGTCGCCTATAGCCTCTTGAGCCGACATCCGCACTTTTTCACCCTTGCGGACGTCCGCTTTTGATTCGCTTCGTATATTGTAACTCCACCATGTTTAATTAGTTATATTAAACTTCTTTTGTTCAAGGCTTAAGTTGGATTTTGAAATGTGAAATATCCTACGCACGCTGCTGCGCCTAACACAGGTTGTAACTAATATATGATCGGAAAGGTGCACCAGTGCATCAATCCTTTAAAAAAAGACAACTCTCGCTCATTTTTATGTCTTTTAAGTTTCATTAATTGAGATTGAAGGGCAACCGCACCTAACCTTTTATTAAAAAAAAAGAAGAAAAAAGAAAGAAAGGTGCAACATAAATAGTGTAAATATAATAGAATATAGAAACAGATTTTTTCAGTTCTAAACAAAAATCAGTTGACCTATAATGTCCAAAGAAGGCTGGCCCAATAATAGGTACGGCAATGAGGCTGGCCCTCATATCAAAATATCTAAAAGCCTTAGATATACCTCATGTAACGACGTTACAACACTGGTTTTCCCGTCAGTTTTGTGGTTAAGGCCTCCGCCTATCCCACGACTTGGCGGGGTTCAAAAGCTGGTACGATGGTGGTGGTGGTGGCAGTGGAGATGGTCTGGTTGTGGTGCTTGGTGCTTGTTTGTTCCTCAAACCCAAAACCTAACCCAACAAAAAAAAACGGTTCCTACCAATGAGGTATTCTAAAATACCTCTGTTTTGTTTCTAACTCATCCCCTTCTCTTTTGACATTGTGCAGATTCTCTACAACCGAATGGATATTGGCTGCTATCAAGTCTCTGCAAGTTTGCGTTTGCACATTTGATTTCTTATTTTTTGGTTATTCGTTCTGTTATATGTAGTTGTTGATCTCAACTGAGTCAACTCTTGATGTGGACTATATGTAATTTTAGGGAATGGTCTTTAATAAAGCTTTTGGGTTTGGTTAGAAGTTTCAGGATTTTATACCAGGTCACTCTTATCCATTGTTGATTTAGAACACAAAGCTTATGCAGATAAATGAGTTTTCAAAAATGCAGCTGAACGGCTAATGCATTGATATTAAAAGGGTGTATTCTAGAACTGAATACTCTTCATCAAATTTCAGTGAAGTCACTAAATTAGAAATGTTTGTAATGAAGCATTAGTGATGCTGCTACATAGAAGTGATGGATTACTGATCGTTGATCATATTCTTTCCCTCATATTCCTATGCTTGTTATGCTGTAATGCAACTGGCCTTGACATCTTTTTCTTTCATGAACACATCTCCTTTTCCTTATTCTTACCCTCGGTTTATATCTAACTCTACTAAATCGCAAATTCTGATCCACACCTCAGCTGTCTATTCGAACATGTTGGTCTCATTGTTAAATGGACATAATGGTTAGATTAAGTGGCCTGCACCTTCATAAGGATCTTCTGATTTTTTTCAACCATTTACAGCAGATAGAAGCTAAAGGTACTTATTCCCTGCCAAATACTATAAACAGATTATAATATGTCTACATGTTTCCAATGAAGGACTAACGGAACATTTGACAAGCATATATCAAGGCTTTCCCTATAGGCTTTCCATTGTCCATCCTGTATCGAAGCTTTCAGTGGCATTATCTATTTCTTATTGAAGTTTAGTATTTGTTCGGTGTGAAAATCGCTTTTCTTGAACAACCAAGCTTGAGACGTGCCAGTACCTATGAGTCAGGTACAACCTTGATCTTTGACGCTTGTTTGCCTTCTGACTTCTCTTCAAACGACTGTCGTACATGTTTTGGCCAGACCTGCACTTATGTTCTTCTTAGACCTAGCTGAAGAGCAACTCAAATTTTTCTCCTCCTCTTGTGAAGTAGACATTTCTTACTCAGACCGGAGCGGTTGAGCAGAGCTATAATCAAGAATCACGGTGCGTTCGCCAAAAGATCCTCTCACAAACTGGGGATATTTGCTAAGGTTATTCACCTTAACAATGGTTTTGTGGATATTCGCTAACATGTTGGTCTTTATGAAGTGGTGGTGGACTGTTCGCTCACGGATGAGGCTTGGTGAGTAGAAGCGAGTAATGATCACGGATGAGACTTTAGTGAGTAGCGACGGAGAATGTCTACGGATAGGGCTTTGGTGAGACAAAAAGACTATGAATCTTTCTTGTAGAGGTGCTCCGGGGAGGCTTGTTTTGCAGTGTGCAAAAGTTATATTGATTGATTGAGATGTGTCTGTCTTTGTACCATGAATCCTTTAAATAGTAAATATTAGAGTTTGTTCTTCCTTGCTGACCAAGGTGTATCAAATCTTATTCAGATCATTGGGAGATTCCTTAAACAACCACAAATTCTTGCCAAGTATGACCTATAAACAGGAAAGAAAAAACATTAATAATAACGTAGACCACAAGAATCGGTCAAATGAGCTCTCATGCAAAGTATTCGCCGGAAAATATAATTTTGGCCCAAACAGTATTGTCATATTTCTTGAAATATATGCCAATTAGGTCCAGGAGACCTTCTTGCAGTGTTTTAAACCTTTGCTGTCAGTTTCTCTGAGTAGAAAGAGAAGTCAATAAACTTACTGAGTTCTGAGGCTGTGGAATATGTTAGAATTAAATTTAGTTACCTGCAGAACTACTTCCGGAGGTAAAGTGGCATTAGAAAGATAGATTTGTCAAAAATAATATAACACCAGTCACCGGTTAAATAATTTTCTCGAAACTGAAAAGTGAAAACAATGAACTGTGTATTGGATACAAACAAGCCTTAGAAATACGCTTTGAACAGCAATATTTGGCATTCTGCTGTTACAATTGGGGGTGTAGTTTCCCTATATCTGTCGCTATATATATACAATGAAGATAACTCCCTACATTGTAGTCAGCGTACATGCCTGGATGTGGCAAAGGGTTAAGGAAAGTATCAATATACACAGAAATTAGCTTGAACATTGCATGAATTGATTAAGTCTGACGTTCTGACACATTGCCAATTCCATTTCAATGTTGTCTGTCATTATATAGTTTTAGCTGATTGTTAACTTGAAACTTAAAATCTGAACTAATTGAGACTGCCATAGCAGGACTCAGGCTTCAAATATCTTGGATGCTAGTACTGAAAGCAGAATGCCATACAAAATGTGCCCTTTTGTTACTAAAATGGCAGAATGCTTATGGCTGTTCCTAGAACAAGCATAGACATTAAGATACTCCGAGCTTTATACAGTTGAGGATGAGTTCTCATCTTCGGACTTGTGATATTCTCATTTCTGTGTTCTCATATATACTGATTTCCCCTTATTTCCACCCATCATCTTCTGTTATTTATCTTTGCAGCCATTTGTGTTCAGCCAAAGTCGGTCCTTTTGTTCTCAGCAGGGACCCCTCAGTCCATTAAGACAAATTAGATTACACCCTGTCGGCATCAGGCCATGTATATCAGATTGTACCATCACCAGCAATTGTATTTGATTTGCGTTTTGGATATTTGATTGTATATGGTCTCCTGATCAACTATCAGTTGGGGACTCTCTGATTCCAGTTGCAACTAGAGCTGGTACAGGCATTGTCATCATCAATATAGTTACTGAAGGTTATTGGTTCTATTTTATTGGTGGCAGTCACTTACCTTATGCAAGATTGCTTTTCAATTTCTGTTGCAGCATTTCAATTGAACAAATGTTGCAATTGATAAAGGCATGAACTTATATATTGGGATACGGCTGTATAGAATGTGCTGTTCTCCGCCCAATTGTGTTGAGTATTCAGCATACTTTTCATGTTATTTCTTGTTGTCATTAGAGGATAGGTTATCATGTTAATAATTTATGGTTTGAGATTCTTTAACAATTCTGTCATTTTATTTCTGAACTTCCATGAGATTACACATCAACTTTGATACCTTTAGTTTCTCCGTACTTGTAGGGATTTGGCTTATTGTATCTTCTTGATTGGAGTTTATTTCTTCTATGAAACAATTATTCATTTTTTTGTTTTCAACTCCAGGAGCTTCTAGAGGCAGCTGGTATTGCCAAAATTCCACCTGTTTGGATACCTGATGATTCAATTAATACAAGGAGGCGTCAAAAACTTCTGATGGATTTAAATGTTAACAGTGTGAGTGGTAGATGTAAGTTTCATGCTTTTAGATTATCTTTTGTATACTGTTAGTGCTCGGCAAAGGAAAGAAAAACAAAGACAGAAGCAAATAGCAGTTAAATTCATGACTCAGTTGTGAAACATCATATTCTGGAGTTAAATTTGGCTTATCCTTTTGGTTCCTGAAAGTTAGATGTCTACTTTACCTCAGGCTTTAGGGGCCCTAAATTTGCCTTAAATATAGTTCTCATCATATTGAATGTGTACGTCCTTGCATATAGTCCGATATGTCTATTGTTCTCATGGTCTATGTAATCTTTTCCAGCTTCTGTTTCATACTTGTAACCTCTGTTGTTGCTCACTTCACTATCTGATTCTTCAGGCGCTTGTTGTTGGCTCCTTGACAAAGTTGAGAACTGAGAAGAGCTAGGTCTACAATTTGCATGCATAAGTGCATAACTACCTGACTAACCTGAGTTTTTCCCATATTCAGCCAGCTCTTCAACCTTTTCATGGTTATATTGGAGGGATCTAGAATGACATTGCTTCTATTTATGGCAATTGTCATGAATTATCCTTCATTTTTTTTGTATTTTATTTTTACTATTTATTTATAAAAGTTTAGGTTGTCTTGAGTTTCAGTCTGGTTGGTTAGAAAACCTGCGCATATTTGGGGTTATAAGCTTCAAAATTGTTATATTTTATTAGAATTGGGTCATTGTGGTTCAAGTGTTCAACTCATCAAAATACATATGATGTAGAATATTGGGCAGCCTCTTTGATTTTCTTGTGTCTCCTTCCTTCTATAATAGTTGCTTGGCTCTTATACCTTCTATACACGTTTTGCTAGTCAAAACTTCACAAACCAGATACAAGACCTGTTGATAAACAAATCAAAGCTTAAATTGAGTAGGTAAAACAATCTTCAATGCCTCACAAACATTAATCACCTTTCTAAACCTTGAAATAGAAATGGTGCAACTGATGGCCCAATGATCATGTTGCTGGCCCAGATCCAAACTGATAAAAATTGTATCTTTTCAAATTTTACAAACGAACCCCCACTGGCTTTCCCTTCAGCATTGTGGTGAAGGCGTTTGGCTTGTCCAGAAGCTGGAGGGGTTCGAAAGCTGGTATGTTGTTGTTGCTGTTGTGGTTGCAGAATCTGAAAAACTGAATGAGAATCAAAGCAATGCCTGATCCATAATGAGGTATTACAAAATACCTCTGTTTTGTTTCTTTTCCCCGCGGATTCACTTGACTTCTCAACTTCACAATCTCTCTTTTTTCACTATCGGCCCAGGTGTCTGTTATATTATTTTGTTAAATGTTCTTGGTCCTAGTCTATGTAACTGATTTTGAGCACTTTGTGGATTGATGGTTTGATTGGATGAGGATATTTCATTTGGAAACCCTTTTTCCACCTTTGGATTCAGAAGGGTAGAAGTTTAAAACAGGTTAGTCCTTTTCAGTTTACTAGAACTCGGTGCTTCTGCAGATACACAGGTTTCTTTAAGGTTGAGTGACCAATACATTGTCCAAGATGGTCATATACCTTATACAACTTTGATAAGGCATGAACAGATTGAACTCGTTTTTCAGTGCTTTGATTTCACAAATACTTGTGTACAAAATCGTGCCAAATCGAAGTTCAGTGAACTAGCTCGTTAAGAACTGCTTATATGGAAGCATTAGTGAAAGATGAATTACATGGTCAATGATGGATTCCTGAGATCGTGAATCTTAAATCAGTCATTTTCCTCATATTCGTATATTAGTTATAGTGACATGATTCACTGTAATGGTGTTTGAGTCTTCTGGTATATAACATAAGAAAAATGCAATTTGCTTTGAACAAGTTTTGTTTCATGATTCATGATGGACTATCTTGTACATAAATTCTGTTTTTAACATTGCATCCGGTGTTTCGTTTGCCTTTCATTGGTTTAATATGCTTCCATTCACGTGTGTCCGAAACCGGGGTACAATAACGAAAATACAAGAAAACCAATTTAGAACCTTTTGTTGTCATTTATAACATTGGTAAATAGGGTTCGGTCAATCCACGACTTAAGGGCGTTCCTGTTATAAGAGTTAGTGACGGTCAATCCAGGACTTAAGGACTTAAGGCACTGGATAAATGTGGGAAAGAGGGAGAATGTCTATACCAATTCATAAAGGATATTCCAGATGGACAAAATATGTGCTCAGAATGATATTATACATCAAAGAACTGAGTCTTATTCACCACAATCAAATGGTGTGGCTGAAAGGAAAAATCATACCGTAAAGGAAATGATGAATGCAATACAACTAAGTACTGGGCTGCCACCTAACATGTGGGGAGACATCATTCTCACGGCTAATTACCTTTTAAATAAGGTTCCCAAAAGAAAGGCAGAAAAACTTCTTATGAATTGTGATAATGAGTAAAATCATTATACGGTTATTTGCGAGTGTGAGGATGTTTGGCTAATGTAGCTATCCCTCCATCTAAGGCAGTAAAAAATGGGTCAAAAACGGTTGACTCTGCGTTTATTGGATATACAACGCGTATCGGTTCATTGTGCAAAAATCCGAAATTCAGGATATACACAAGAATACGATCATAGAATCAAGAAATGCTTCATTTTTCCAAAATATATTTCCATGGAAATCTGAGGAAGAATCAAGTTCTTCTAGAATTGAGTCAAATACTCAAAGAAATCAGGCACAAATAAATCCTGAAGAGGTAGAACCTAGACGGAGCAAAAGAGCAAGGATAGAAAAATCTTTTGGCTCCGATTATTGATATATATGCTTGAGGATGAACCTCAGACATATATATAGGCAATAAGGTCCACTGATGCGCCGTTATGGAAAGAGACGATTAAGAGTGAAATAGACTTAATTTTGTAAAATCATACTTAGGAACTGTTGGATCTTCCACCGGGGTGTAAGTCCTTAGGTTCCAAATGGATCTTTAAAAGAAAGATAAAAGCAGATGAGACCATAGACAAATACTTGTCATAAAAGGATTCAATTAAGTAAAAGGAAAGTCTCGACTATTTCGACACATATTCTCCTGTAACGAGAATAACCTCGATTAGAATGGTACTTGCCATCGTGACTTTGCGTAAGCGAGAAATACATCAAATTGTAGAAAATGTATTTCCTTGATCTTATTGAGGTAGGATTTGTACAGTATATATAGTAGAGTGTAGGTATAATTACAGGAAACTATATAGCAGTCTAGGCATAATTATATGAGGCGTTTACAGCTGTAATTACAGAATCAAAGGCTGATCCTAAACTGAATCAAATAATCCTAAACTGAATCAAATAAGATCAAACGTGATTAATGGGGTGGTTTTGAATAGTGTGCTGATTTTGTGGAATTGCTTTAACAGGATGTGAAAATTGATTTTTTGTATGGGGATGTAGATGAGGAAATCTATATGGAACAACCTGAGGGTTTTTCCCGCCCCTAGGTCAAGGGAAGAGAGTATGTAAATTGGTAAAGTCTCTGTATGGCTTGAAACAAGCTCTAAAACAATGACATGAGAAATTTAACATTGGCATGATCACCAATGGTTGTAAAATCAACGAATGTGAAAAATGTGTGTATGTGAAAGATATACAAGACGGATATGTCATCGTATGTCTATATGTGGATGATATACTCACCAATGGTTGTAAAATCAACGAATGTGAAAAATGTGTATGTGAAAGATATACAAGACGGATATGTCATCTTATGTCTATATGTGGATGATATGCTCATTGTGGGGAGCAATGAGAAGGTGATCAAATCCACTAAAGATATGTTGCGATCTCGGTTTGAGATAAAAGATATGGGACTTGCTGATGTGATCACAAGAACGTCGGATAGTCATGTGTTGAACCAAACATATTATGTGGATAATATCTTTAGGAAATTTTGTTCTGGAATTGTCAGGACACCAGTATAGATAACTTTACACCTGTCCAAAAACAAAGGGAAAAGTCTCTCTCAGTTAGAATGCTCGAGAGTGATTGCGAGTCTAATGTACTTAACAAGTTGTATAAGACCAGATTTAGCTTATACGCTGAGTAAGCTAAGTAGGTACACGAGTAATTCAGGGGCTATGCACGGGCACGCGATTGGAAGAGTATTAAAATACTTAAAATATACTCGTACCTATGGGCTGTACTATACAGCGTACCCAGCTGTCATATAGGGGTTTACTGATGCAAACTGGATATCCGATATGAAAGACTCAAAGTATATTAGTGGATATGTGTTCACACTAAGTGGTGCAGCAGTGTCATAAAAATTCTCAAAACAAGCGATCATAACCAGATCCATAATGGAATCTGAATTTGTCGCCCTGGACAAATGTGGGGAGGAGGCCGAATGGCTACGCCAATTTGTTGAGGATATTCCAAGATGGACGAAACTTGTGCCTGCAATATGCATACATTATGATAATCAGTCAGCTATTGGTAGTGCATAGAACAAGATGTATAATGGTAAGTCTCGTCACATCCGACGACCACATAACATCATTCGGCAACTAATCTCAACTGAAATTATTTTCTATAGACTATGTGAAGTCTAAGGAAAACATTACGGATCTGCTGACTAAAGGGTTGAACAGAGAGCTCGTTGATAAATCATCGAGGGGAATGAGACTAAAGCCCATGAAAAATAAAATCTTTATAGTGGACACCTAACCTAGCTGACTGAAGATCCCAAGAACTAGGTTCAAAAGAGACAACTAAATTGTAGAGATTGTGATGGATCACTGTGGGGATTCACCCCATGTTCATTCGTAAAACAGTGATGCCCATACGAGATAAGGTTAAGCTAAAAGGATTTTAATAATTCTTATGCGTCGGTAAAACCGAGCGGAGTAATACGGGTTACTCTTAATTGAGAAAATCATCTATGTGAGAGAGAAGCGTGGCCGCTTCTAAGGGAGTTGTTTAGGGCACAACTTTTGTCAAACACTTACAGAACCAGACAGGTGTTCAAGGCCAAAATGTACACAATAATGAGAACTGGAATGTGCCAGGGAGATTCCTGTGTGGGACATGCCATCATTTACACAAATGACGGATAGTTCAAAGGCATCGCGTCTACTATTTAGTTAGTAAAGTAAGCATGTTTCCACATGGGAGGGTTCAAAGGCTCATGACCTACCTATCCTATGCAGGTCTCGACCGTAAAAATCTATCACCAAGTATATCGAGTCTTTGATCGCCTATTTCATTTATATGGATAATTGTTGGAAAAATGGTGAAAATAACCATTTTATTTAACTAATTTAAATGAGAAAATTTAAATGAGTTATAGGGTGAATAAGAAATTTTCACCCAAGATGAATAATTACTTGAAACCATGTGTTATAGACTTTATATAGTCTATTGACTAATTGAATTCTATGAGCTATAACCTCACATAATGTGTAAAGATGTAATCTCACTAATGTGAAAGGTTGTAACCACACATTTATTTGAAATGTTGTAACAACACATTTATGTGAAAGGTTGTGGCTATAGAATGTCAAATGTTGGAATTAATAGGGTTGTAACATATCAACCAGAATTCATGGCAATTCAAGTAGTGGATGGTTTCTCCCATGTATAAATAGGTGACACTTCCTTTGTTCTAAACACAATTGAAAACATCATCATTCGAAACACCTTTCGATAATCATCTCCTCCTCTCAACGAGTTATTATCTCTAGTTTATAGCATTCCGGTGATAGATTGAAGGTACTACAAGTTCTATGGTGTTCTTGGCAGCAGTGCAGCTCCAAAGCACTCGTAGTCGTTGTATCCTGGGAGACAAATGCTATCAAGCCTTTTGCATCGGTAGAGAAGGCATAATTTTTCTTAAGGAAAGTGTGTGAAACATACGACTCGACTTTTCTCGTATTCTTCGTTCTAAGTGTTCCAAGACAGGCAATTCGCTTACACAAATTTCATTTCTTCTTGAATCAACTGTTGTAACCAATGTTGTTCATAATAATTAGTTTTATGTTCATCATTTCATTATTTATAATTATTATTTAATTATAAATTAGATTTATGAGAATATATATATATATATATATATATATATATATGCAATATCTAACCCCCTTTTTGTTACACCTCCTTGAAGCTGAAGTTGAGGCAGTTGAGATTCACTTGAAGCCGACGAGTCTGTTGTTGCCTTAGGATTGGGACGCTAAATGGCAATGCCATGAAATAAGCTGATGAGCCTCCTCCTGGTTTTTTCTGTAAAGTGATATTCATAAAAACAATTTACCAAACAGTTTTGCAGAATAATTTTACAACAAATTATTTCTATAACTGAGTTTTTTACAATAAATTATTCTCACTACAATACCAAAGTGAGCCATAATTGAGTATCATTTCTTCTAATACGTGAAATTATTTATTAAATCAAATGATGTCGTTTCAGTTTCCTTTTCAGTATCTTTTCTAATACTTGCGTTATGATGTGGTTATGAGTAGATGAAAAAGGGGCTGAGATACACAACCCCATTCAGGCTAAATTCCTACAAAATAAAATATATTAATACTTATATAAAATTACTATTATATGTATATGTATGGACAATTTTCTTACAAAACTGAAAATATTGTACTATAGTCACATACACGTCTTGCACCTTGTTTTTTAGTTAATGGTGGAATAGTGACGTGTGGGGTCCTTTAATTTCAGTTTTTTGTTTTTAGTTGTTTCCTTCAATTTTTTATTAGTTAATCAATACATTATGACATTCTTTTTCATTATTCTTTCTAATAATAGAACTTCTATCTTTATTAAATTTAAGTTTTATTCCTGCTATTATTTTAAGAATTGAAATTCACACACCTCAAATTGTATTTCACACATCAATTTTTTATTTTTAGAAACTTAAACTTTCTTTAATAACTTGAATTTTGCCTCCATATGAAAATGTTTACTAAGTATAGAAAATAGATGTGCGGATTACAATTTAGAGTGTGTAGATTTCACATCCATTTACTATTTCTCTTCACAATAGAATTCCAAGTCCAATACAAAAACTTTAAGAAAAATATCTATATATACATACCATTAATTATGATGAAGAATTGTATTCTTTGTCAATTTTTTTCTTTTACAAATATGTTCAAATAACTTAAAAGAACGAATGATAAGTGCGTTTTACGCCATGTTTTTAATGTGTTTTTACCCTCATTTATACTTGGTTTATTCCTTAGTAATGTCGTTTTTACTTATATTGAGTCAAAATGGTTTTTCTGTAGAGTATTGGTTAATATGTGCCTTTATACAGAAAAGTGTGCTTAAATGTTTTAAAACTGATTTGGAACAAAGACTTAGTAATTTTATCATGATTCACCGTATCTTTACATTATCACTTTTGATGGATTTTGTTTAATGTGTAGATGACATGTAAATGAACTTATTGAATCAAGAATCATGAAGATTGGACTCATGGAGGACAACAAGAGAGGCCACGGAAAAGAAGAAACTCCGAAACATTGCATTTTGATCCGAGCAGAAAGTTCCAGAAATCCTACACCAACTTTGGAAATTCATAACTGACGATCCAGGAGGAGTCTGAGGACGAGCCATATATCATTGGAAAGCTACGGAAGTCTAGTTTGCAGATCTTCTTGAATCGCAGCATTTGGAGTTCAGATGAGGGAGATATGATCAAAACAATGGACGGAGGTCAAGCTTTAAAACTGGGCAGTTTCTGCCAAAGTCTGTCCTTGCCGAGTTCTTGCATGGATTTTTGCTGCCTAGAGAGCCCAAGAACTTGTGTATGAGGCCTACATGGATCCAATAACATTTAGATGAGTCTAAGAAATCAGAAATCCAAGGTCCAAATCGGATTCCTTGTCCAAAGATGAAAGGAGAAAACCAAGTCCAAAAAGGAGACCAAGTTCAACAAGGAGTATCTTTCCTTGCCTATTTCCCTAGGGTTTTCCCTTGTGTTTATGTATAAATAGGGCATGTATAGATCAGTTTTAGGGGTCTCTCAATTGCTCTAAGTCTTAGAATAGCATAGCTCTACTTAAAAACCCTCCTTACACAGAAACTGCATAACCTTGCCGCCACCGTTTCCCTTGCTGCCGACTGCATTCCTTGCTGCCACCGATTCCATCTTCATTCCTTGCCAACTTTTAGGGTAGGTTTAGGTATGAAAACATTCAAGGTTTATGTATTTATCTACTGTATGGATGATGGTTATAATTATATATGTTTGTTTTGGTTTTCAGTTTTACGTTATAAACATGTTTATATGTTCTTCTTTGTGATTCTCATGTGATTGTGTTTATAATTGTAACGTGTAGAACTGCATGTTAGGATGACAACTTAGATTAAGTTGTTTGTGTTTACGTAATTAATAACTTGAATTGATTAATCCTCATCTGAACACGTAATCGAACTCTAGGTTAGCTTGAATCTAGACAAGTTAGTTATTAGGGGGGAGTTTCATATGCCGTAGTGTTGTAAGGGTTAAGATCAGGCGATTGTAGGTCTTGATTCTTAGTCACTACCAAGGGTTGCTAGGATGAGATATTTGCATGATGAATAGGATGAGTGACGCCATACCTAGGATCATGTTTCCAATGACTCTCGTTCGATCAGTGTATTTTGTCTTAATGTCAGGCGATTGTAGGCATTAAACAGGATGACACATATACAAACTTAGTGTCAGGCGATTGTAGACACTAAGTTTACATGAGAAGTCTAAATAGTTGGAATTAATTACAAGTTGTGAAAACGCAAATATGACCTCTTAAACTTGCGAAATCTGTGACATGTCTTTCTTCACGGTGCTATGTTGTTTTATGCTTGAGTATTGATTGACCATGTTTTGTAAATAAGTGTCTTTATTTTCTGCATTATTTTCGAACCACTTCATAAAATCCTCACTGCCGAATTTGTATATATGTATAAAATGTGTGAATATTACTAATGTTCTATTTTGCAGAATAATAATCCTTCCCTAGTGTCCCCGGTTAGAACGATACCCTACTTACTAATGCTACAATGATAGGGTTTTAAATTGCAGGTCAACTTTTGACAGGTCAACGAACAATCATGTTGAGGCAGAGTCGACAAATACACAAACCTCAAAGAACTATTATGCAACGATTTCAAAATATGAAAGATCGACGATGACAATTACCATTATAATAGATAAAAATTTAAATTTAAATATTATTAATGTTATTTTTATTTTATTATTATTTTGATTATTACTTATGTGCCCACTCATCTGAAATTCATGGTAACGCCACTGAAGAACATTAGCAAGCACGTAAATCTTCCATCCACATATGGTGGTATGCCATCAAAAGAGTATAAACCGGTTGTGTACAACAATTCATGTTATGGTGACAAAAAGTTTCTGTAGGTGAGCGTTGGATTAAATAGTTGTCATGAGTGTTTCGTAATGTGCTCTCTCACACCTCGGTCCCGACGTCGGTGGGTTGTAACCACAAACACCGAGCCCGAGGCTTGAAAGGAGAAGTAAAAGAAAATAAAATAATTTCAAATACTTTTCTCAAAATAAATAAAAATAAAACGTTTAAAATCACAAAGTGATTTACATAAACAAAACAAGGTCTGACGATCTAGTTCACTCCTAATCCTCCGTATCCTTCTCGACTCTCGTGCATGTCAGCTAAACCTGAACAAAGTCTCATAAGGGTGAGCTTACGCTCAGTAGGGCCAAACCTTTTAAGTAATACTCAATTATATCGTATAAACAAGTTATCAAACATCAAACAGTACTTTGTACAATAACACAGATAACCGATGCATAAATGATAATGTACTCCCTCCACTCATTACTGGCAATTAATCCATACATCCGAGACATATGAACCTACATATCTCATACCGTGTAGATGCCTCAAATATACGACCTAACCATCAATAATACCTCACCACATGTACCTCTTTTGTTAGTACTTTTGTTATACTCATGGTCTTCCAAACCCGAAACCTGATTAGATAGTTTTATCAACTCCGAGGCCAATGGGTTATGCATTCCCCGATTGTGCACGTGTGGGTTAGCCTGGATATTGGACACCCCATGTGAAAACTCAACTACACAAAATGTATCTGTTTTAATGTTCTCATTCTCATCTCTTCATTCACCATTCTCATTATTCTCACGTTTCCTCACAATGCATGGTGTATGAATTATGTCAATAATCACAATACAATGTCGATAACATGCTTTTAAAGACAAGCAACATCAAAAACATAGTTCAACGATACAACATGCTTTTAAACGAAAATATTAAACATCCAAGAGCTAAACACTAAATGACACACCAAACACACATATCGACTATAATTTAATTATCAATTTAAAGTAAGGTTTTCCGAAAGACCATACCTTGAATCTGGTTACTTGGTTTTGATCCTCGCATATAACTCTTATTTCGATGAAGTCGACGAAACACTCGAGACCAAGTTCTTGAAATTGATAAGGATAGCCATAGTCCTTATTCCCCACTTTTTCATCGTTCACTATTCAGTTCTGTCAAAATATCCAAACTTGAGCTCCGAGTACCAAATCCATCTCCAAAGTATAATTAATCCACCAATTGCCTTAACGCAAGTTCCTGAATATGCAAGCTTTATATTTCTAATCTTCATACTAGGCAACATACGTCATCAATTACTCTATTGCTCTCTAGAGTTCACATAAGACAACTCTGACTCTTAATCATCATAATACAATTAGCACTCCATCTTCATCTTTATCAATCAAATACCTGCCAACTCTATCATCTCGTCATATATTTATAAAACAAATCATCCAGCCACATCCTAATTGTTGACATACGTGCTAAGCAGAGCACTTTGACAACCTACGAATCAACCATAACCATTCCACCAGCTTGTGCTAACGGTACGGAAAAGCAAGCCAGCAACAAGATTCACGCAACAGTGCGACCCGCCAGCCAAACAGCCTAGCGACGCGCCCGCACGCGCGTCGCGTAAACTGCTACTTGATGCTATGTTGGCGTGGCCATACAATGTCTCTTGTCTTTTTCGAGGAGAGTATTTACTCCCACATCAAAATGTGAGCTCAGTGACTCCTCGGGTCAAACCTATAAATAACGATAGTGCAAATGACTAAGGTACGGTTACTATCTCATTTCTATTACTCCACCAAATACCCTTACTGACTTAGGCGGCCAGTCACGGTCTTTACTTCTGATACCTACCCGCTACTATTTTCAAGACATCATTTCAGGCAACTCCCCTCGCCCTCTAAGGAGAGGACCCGTCCAAAACATTGGCGCCGTCTGTGGGAATCCACGCATAAGATAGGGAAAAAAAAGAAGAGAAAATAATGGTGGTCGAAAGCGATAAACCACCCGAGCCTAGCCGCCAGAGGATAACGGAAGAAATCATAAGAAACCTGAATTTTTCGACGCGTCCCTCAGAAGCTGGGGATGTTATCGAAACGCCAGCACCAAATTTACCATTTACTTCCATAACCCTAGCCGGTGATGGCAACGATGTGTTAGCCGCCCTCACCAAGGAACTGTAAGATTCCAGAGCACGCCAGGCTAGCCTGGAGAAAGAATTACTCATGGCTCGTGCAAAATTGGGAAAAGGGGAAACCCTGGATGCAGACACATCAGAATCTGCCAGCTTTGAGACAAGAGGAGCTCGCCACCAAGGGGATCGGCGGATCAAAAACATTGATATTCCATTGATCCCACCAGAATTGGGAGGCCGACAGGTACCGCTTACCAGGAAAGTCAGAGAAAGTTCTCTGTCACCATCCGCCAGTCATGGCCAGCTCAACAGTAGGGAAAACACAGAGACTGACACGATCCTTCGAAGATTGGCGGAGCTAAAACAACGGATAACGGAACACGCTGCTCACAAGAAACCTCAACAGTTGTACAATGAGCGGCCGGGCCCGTTCACCGTGCATGTCCGAAGAGTAAGACGTCCCACTAATCTAAAAACTTTGAAGATTGCCCATATTTTGGAAGCTCGGATACTTATGCTCATGTGGATAGTTTTTAAAAGTTACCGACAGAAGAGAATACAATGACGCCCTTCTTTGCCAACTATTCAGTGAAACACTGGAGGGCAACGCCATAAGTTGGTTCTTCGAGAAACCGCTTGATTCCATCGACAACTTTTTGGAGCTACGTCTAGCATTCCTGACCCGCTTCATCCTACGGGCGGATGCTGGTCAAGGAACCGAAGGGTTGTTCAGGGTAAAGCAACTACACTGTGAGTCGCTCCGATCATTTCTCACTAGGTGGCAATCTGGTGCCTCCAAGGTCCGTAATTTCAACAAAAAGACTGCCCTGGCAGCATTCAAGGAGGGTCTGCTAAAGGGGAGGTTTCTCATGCGACTAAACAAAAATTTTTATCCGCCACATATGATGAGGTAATGACGGAAGCCGTCAGCACGGCCCAGGCTATATATCTCACATATGGCGAGAAAGCCGAGCCGGCAATAGGGAGAACAACCCAACCATCAGTAATTCCCAGCAGAGAAACTGACACAAAGAACCGAAAAAGGGATTGGCCCATGAGAAACCAGCAGGACAAACGCCTGCGGGGAAACCACTAGCAGGAGAAGAACCACCAACTAGGACGAGGTCATGGAAGGCAGGACCGAACACAATAGAGAACAGCAGAAGTAAACAATGTTCTGATGGGTACGTATGAAGAGCTATTCGAGCGTTATAAGGATCGCATTCCACCTCCTCCACCTATGCAATTACCTAAGTGCCATGGAGATGGGAATAGATAGTGCAAACATAACGAAGATGTCAGCCACAACACCAATGACTGTAGACATCTAAAGAAAGCCTTGGATTGCCTACATAAAGAAAGAAAGTTAGATGGGTATGGTCAGCAGCCAGACAAAGAGCCTATAGCGGCAAATGCCGCACTACGGCGGATTAATAAGATTGACGGTGGGGCACCGCTCACGAACATATCAAACAGAAGCAAGAAGCAATATGCTAGGACTAATGACCCTAGAAATGTCAACGCAATGACTTATGATCGAGCATCCAAGATGTCTAAACAGGGGTATGCGCCCATAACGTTCCAGGAAGAGGAGGAACATGGGATTAGTGGGCCTTGTGTCAACCCATTTTCATCGATATAGTGATAGCGGATACTTTCATCCTTAGTTCAGTCTTAATCGATAGCGGGTCAGCCGTTAATATCATGTTCAGCTCATGTTATGAAAAGCTCGGCCGCTCAGACCGCCGGCTTATTGTAGATCATGAACCGCTGCTCAGTTTTTCGGGTGATATGGTGCAGCCATTAGGGTAAGATATGATGACCATAGAGATAGGAACTGCTCCTAGAACCGCCAGGATCGACGCCCAGTTAATCGTTGTTGACTGTGTAAGCTCTTATAACGTCATCCTCAACAGACCTGCCCTTAACCAGCTGAAGTGTATTATAGCTGGCTACATGCTCGTAATGAAATTTCCAATGCTTCATGGCACAGGTATAGTCAAAGGCAGCCATATAGTGGCCAGAGAATGCTATATGACTTCAATCCAGCAAGCTAAAAAGAGAAAGGAAATCCTATCAGTTAATAACTAGCAGGAATTAACAGAAAAACTGGACGATCCTAGGGAAGAAAGTGATAAATATGCCTCGAAGATGCCAGTTAGCAACACTGTTGTACGAGCAGTCAGTATATCCACCATCAATCCTGAGCGCCAGGTATTTATCGGTGCCCAATTAAATCCTGTTTTGGCTAATGAATTAATCCAGTGTTTACAGGATAACACACATGTGTTCGCATGGTCCCATGGGAACATGCTTGGAGTATCTCGCGATATCATCGAACACTCTTTAGCCATCAAACTATCAGCCGTCCCCGTCAAGCAGAGGCGTCGTGCCTTTGATGAGGAACGATATGCAACAATGAATCAAGAAGTACAAAAGCTGTTGAAGGTTGGCTTCATCCGCCCAGGTTTTTACCCGGCCTGGGTCTCTAACGTGGTGATAGTACACAAACTCAATGGAAAGTGACGGATGTGTGTAGATTATAAAAATCTCAACAAAGCTTGCCCAAAGGACAGCTTCCCTATACCAAGAATCGACCAGCTGGTGGATGTGGCGGTCGGACATGAGTTGTTCAGTTTAATGGGTGCCTTCATAGGATACATGCAATTGTCAACGAGCGAGTCCGACCAAGAGGCTACCACACTTGTCACCAATACAGGAACATACTATTACGTAAGGATGGCGTTCGGGTTAAAAAACGCCGGATCCACCTACTGATAAGTGCGTTTTACGCTATGTTTTTAATATGTTTTTACCCTCATTTGTACCTTGTTTATTCCTTAGTAATGTTGTTTTTACTTATATTGAGTCAAAAGCATTTTTCTGTAGAGTAATGGTTAATATGTGTATTTATACAGAAATTTGTGCTTAAGTGTTGTAAAACCGATTTTGGATAAGACTTGGTTATGTCTCTTATGATTCACCGTACCTTTACATGTCATTTTTGATAAATTTGGTTTAATGTGTAGATGACATGTAAATGAGCATATGAGAACAAGAATCATGAAGATTGGACTCATGGAAGACAACAAGAGAGGCCATGGAAAAGAAGAAACTCTGAAACATAAGATTTTGATCCGAGCAGAAATTTCCAGAAACCCTACATCAACTTCGGAAAATCATATCTAAAGATCCAGGAGGACTCTAAGGACGAGCCATATATCATTGGAAAGCTAAGGAAGTCTAGTTTTCAGATATTCTTGAATCGCAGCATTTGGAGTTCAGATGAAGGAGTTATGATCAAAACAATGGACGGAGGTCAAGCTGCAAAACTGGGCAGTTTCTGCCTAAGTTGTCACACGAGTTTGGGAGGATGTTTCTTCACCAAAATTCTTCCCAAGCATGTCAAAGGACTTAAGAAGAGCTTAATGAAGTCATGGGAAGCTGCATTGAAGAAGGAGATTCGAAGAAGTCATCATGGCAGCCGAAACAACTAAGTATGGAGCTTTTCCGGTCAAACCGGGAAAGTCTGTCCTTGCCGAGTTTGCCAATGATTTCGGCTGCCTATGAGCCCAAGAACTTGTGTAAGAGGCCTACATGGATCCAATAACATGTAGAGGAGTCCAAGAAATCAGAAATCCAAGGTCCAAGTCGAAATCTTTGTCCAAAGATGAAAGGAGGAAACCAAGTCCAAGAAGGATTCCAAGTCCAACAAAGGTTGTGTCTCCTTGAAGCTCCCGAATTCCCTAGGGTTTTGTTCGAAATTTTCTGTATAAATAGACATGTATAGCTCTTAGTTTAGTGTCTCTCAATTGCTCTAAGCCTTAGTATAGCCAAGCTCTACCTAAAAACCCTAAACACAGAAACTGCACAAGCTGCCGCCGCCGCACCAACCGCCGTCAGTTGCTTTCATCTGCCGCCGATTCCACCTTCTACCCTAGCCGATCTATATAGGTAGTCTAGGTATGAAGTTCATCAAGGTTTTGTGTAATAATCTACTGTGTTTTATCATGTTTTATTATAAATTATTTTATGGTTTTCGGTTTTATACGTTGCATGTGTTCTTAAGTTCTTCTTTGTGATTTTCTTGAAACCATGTGTGATGTATAACGTTCTAAGTATATTTTAGTTTCATGATTTAGATTAAGTTGTTGTATGTTCTTGTGTGTAGTATGTGTTAATTGATTAATCATCACCTGATCATGTAATCAAACCTAAAGATAGTCTAGGCTAAGACGTTTCTAAGGGGGGAGTTTAATAAGCCGTAGTAATCTAGGATCAAGTTAGGCATATTTGATAGTTTGATTCAAGTTGCTGCAAAGGGTTTTTAGGGTGAGTGATTTGCATGTTGAATAGGATGAGTGACGCCATACCTAGGATCATGTCTTCAACCGACTCCAGTTCGTAAGTGTATCTTGTTTAGATTAGGCATATTTGATAGTTTAAACAAGGTGACACATATATGTTTTAGGTTCAGGCATATTTGAAGTTCCTAAAAACACATGAGAAGTCATAAGAGGTTGAAATCAATTAAAACATATGATAGTGCGAGAATCACTATTTAATCTTGCATGAAATTGTTATATGCTTATTGCGGTGTTTGTTATATTTTATGCTTGAGTATTGATTGACCGATGTATGTAAATATTTTTACTTCTTTTCTTTATGTTTAGAACCACCTTATAAATCCCCCATTTAAAATCGTAAATATGTTTATACTTTTGCATTTGTGTATACTTGTATATTATGTGACAGATAATTGTATATGCTATGTATATGTGTATTTTGTATAAAATGTGTGAATATTACTAACGATTTGTTTTGCAGAATATAAGTCCTTCCCTAGTGTCCCCGGCTAGAACGATACCCTACTTACTAATACTACCAGCGGCTCATGACACTAATGTTTGAACTATACATCGGGAACATCATCATAATCTATGTGGACGACATGTTGGTCAAAGTCTCAGGGCATTGGACCATGTTAACCATCTCAGAATCATTTTCAAAATCTTGCATCGGTATAATTTGAGGTTGAAACCAGAAAAATACTTCTTCGGCTTTACAGAAAGTAAATTCTTGGGGTACATCATCAGTGAGCAGGGAATCTCTGCTAATCCCACCAAGATAAAGGTCATTCTCGACATGAAGGTGCCAGAAAAAAGGCAAAAGTCGAAGTCTTGCAGGGATGGTTAGTAGCCTTATCCCGTTTCATTGCCCGTCTAACAGACAAATGCACTATATTTTTAGGGCCCTCCACCGACCAACAGGCAAGAGACTTGAATGGTCTGCAGATTGCGAGGTTGCCTTTCAAGGACTGAAGGAGTACTTGGCGGCAGTACCTATGCTATCGATCCCAGAGCAGGGAGAGATATTATACTTGTACCTAGAGGTTTCATATACTGCCATTAGCTGTGCCATCGTCCGGCAGGTTGAGTTGGCTGAATTACCAATATTCTACGCCTGTAGGGGGATGAGCAGACCAGAGACAAGATATCCAGCCCTTGAAAAGATGGCCTTGGCACTTATAATGGCTGCCAGACGACTTCGCTAGTACTTCCAAGCACACCCAATTATCGCCTTGACTAATCAACCTCTCAAGCAAGTCCTTCAGAGCCCAGAGCATTCTGGGCGTCTCAGCAATTGGGTTGTTGAGCTCAGTGAGTTTGATATCGAGTTCAAGCCCAGGATAACCATGAAAGGGCAGGCGGTAGCAGACTTCATCGCGGAGTTCACATAGTGAGAAGATGAATGGTTGACGACGAATCAAGCTGGACACCAAGATATGGAGATTCAAGAAGTCAGAAGTAAGACTACCACCAAAGCAGAATGAAACCTTTATGTGGACGGTTCATCTTGCAACAATGCTAGCGGGGCTGGCGTCAAAGCTTAGATGAGGCTGGAATTCAGGAAGTTACAAATTTGTGAGCTTGAGGAGATAAGGAACATTACCTATGAATCAGCCATGATCTACAAAAAGTTTAACATCCTATGCAATCCAGCCTCATCTGAGCCTCTCTGGTAGGCTTGGCGCCATCCTTAAGTAAGATTCTATGAACACATTTTGTAGGGCTTATTCCCTTGATATCTGCCAAAGTCCAGCCAATGGCAGCTGTGTTCTTCGTCAAAACCGCAACTAGCTTGTCCGCCTGTTGCTTTGTCAACGTTGAAGACACAATAATTGGTGAAGTGTCATCTTTTCTAAGAAATACATACTTCAAATATTTGGAGAGAGCTTTTAGCTCTAACTTAACTTAAGGGCTTGTTCCATAGATGGTAACAACTTATTAGTGGAAATTGGAATTGACAAGGGAGTATACTTTTTGTAGATTGGTTGTAAATCAAACTCCTTCACAACTTCAAGTATGGACGGGTCCAAATCTTTCAAAGCCTCCTCATCTCGTTCTCCATACTTGTCATACCCGACCCCTTGCTCGATCACTATAAAAAACAAACAACACAAAAATGCAATATGCACACGATATGCAAAACAATAAAACACAAGTATGATTGAATGCAAAATGGATGTAGTACAAACACAATCCGGATAATATGAAACAAAATGCAATATGGCATGATGCAAACAAAACAAAACAAAAAATGCAATATGCAACATGATATGCAAAATGATCGATCATAAGTATAGATGCAACATAAATGGCACACATAACACGCTTAAATAAAAACCTGCAAAACAAAAGAATGTTAGCTAAACATGGCACACGGCATGGAAATATAAACACATAGGATACACGGCATGGCATGGTATTAACAAAGCAAGCAACTAGAATACATAGGGCACACGGCATCACAAAGACACATAATACTTTTAAGCACAAGATGTCGACAACCTATAATGTTTCTAGTTGATTTTATTAACCCGTAATTTTCAAGGTACGTGGAGCAGGGAACACCACTGTGCAATGGACTGATACAGCCCAAGGTAATGTTATGTTTCATCCGATATACCTCAAAAATTAAAGCCAATTCATGTGAAGCTTATGGCGTCATATATGTTCAAGTAAATTCTAGCGTTTAAAATGTAGTGATGCTTCGGCCTAAGCATTTGGCTAGTTCGAGCGGGTTCCGTGGTTTTAGAAGGAAGTGTTGTTAAGATCCACGGAGGGCGAACCCCCAACAGGAACCAGGCAAGACTCGTTTAGTGATCACGGACAGCGAACTCTCTATCGACCCCTTCACAGAAGAGATATTAGTCTATGACCTTGAGATCAAGTTAAACAAACCTAAGAACCATATCTATGAATAATAACTTGCCCCTTACTCAGTTGAGAACAAACTTAGGTCACTAGACCAGTCTACAAGTGTTAATCAAAGCCGCCCTCAACCTCATGAGATCCGAAGATAACATGAAGGGTTTAGGCTAAGATTAACAAAAGTGGCTTCTCCCTACATGTTACACTTTAAAAACTACAATAAACTTAACTTATAAACAAAACAATAAACCTCCTAAATATTTACTAAGTTATTACAACAATTATATACAACATATATGACGTGAAAATATCAAAAATATACAACACGTATAATCGGCACATATTCATAAATATAAGAGAAAAACGTTAGTCCACAAATATAATACAAAACAAAAATCATTTTTAGCATCCCCGGCAACAGGGGCAAAAACTGACGAGGTCCGCTGGACGACCTGCAATTTAAAACCCTATCATTGTAGTAACTGTAAGTAGGGATCGTTCTAGTCGGGAACACTAAGGAAAGATTATATCTGCATTAAAATAAGTTAGTAATATTCGCAAATATAAAATAAGCATACAAGTACAATTCTGTCACAACTATACAAGTATAAAACACATAAATACATAATCATATGCAATCGACAAGATATAGACATGGCAACGATATATATACAAAAAGAATTAAATTATTTACAAGCTATTCACATATTTACCGAATTATGATGGGGTTTTTATAGTGATTTCTAAGGTCCTAAATCTAATAGTTATATATATAGTCACTTAAGCATCAAATAACACAAACACCGTTAAGCATGCAAAGCAATTTCATGCAATGAACAATAACAACGTTTAGATGATTCTAGACTTTAATTAATTCCATTCTATTAGACTTCTCATGTGTACTTAGAAACTTCCTTCCAGCGTGATTCTAAGACATATATGTGTCACCCATGTTTAAGATTTCCTTCTGGCCTAAATTAAACAAAAATACACTTACGTTCTAGAGTCGATTAGAGACATGATTCTAGGTATGGCGTCACTCATCCTATTAGCATGCAAATCACTCACCCTAACAACCCTTTGCAATAACTAAAACCAAAAACTTTCTTCCGGCCTAAACTTAATCCTAGGTTACTACGGCTTATTAAACTCCCCCTTTGAAAAACATCCGTGCACTAGACTATCCTAGGGTTCGATTTGATCAGGTAGTGATTAATCAATTAAAGTTTAATATGCATAAAAACATAAACTACTGCCCTAAATCACAAAACCAACAAACATAACATAACGTTGCATACTACACACATTTACATGCAAATCACAAAGAAGAACATGCAATTGAACATAGAATGTAAAACCGATAAAACCAAAAGATGAATAATATTAATAAAACATAATTACACAGTAAAATTACATAAACCTTATGAAGATCCATACCTAATCTACCTAGATTAGATCGGCTAAGGAATGGTTGAGAATTGGTGAGGATAGGCGGCGGTGAAGCGGTGGCAGCAGGTTTGGGAATTTTCTGTGTTTAGGCTTTGGGGTAGAGCTTGGCTATTCTAAGCTAAAGTAAATTGTTTGACTCCTCTAAAACTGAACTAATACATGTCTATTTATAGAGAGAAACCCTATAAAACTCGGCAGCCCTTTGTCCATATTGGATTGGGCTTCTTGCTTTTCCTTGTTGCACTAGACATTGACTTCTTCAATGGCTGACTTGGATAGTACTCCATGGACTTAAGCAAAATCTGTCCTGTTTCCAGCAGACTGACCGCCGGTCATTGATTCCATCATAACTCCTTCCTCAGAACTTGGATTGCTGCGATTCCAAAAGATTTAGAAACTAGACATCCACAGATTTCGATCCATATATGACACATTTCCTGGTTCCTCCTGGATCTTCCTAGGAAATTTTTTGAAGTTGAGTTATGATTTCTAGAAATCCTCTGTTTTTGTTCTGAATTCATGCTCTCGGCCTTTTGTCTTTCCATGCTTCTTTTGCTACCTTCCATAAGTCTGATCCTCATGATTCTTGTTCCGTTGAGTCCATATACATGTCATGTAAATATTAAATAAAGTTAATCAAGTAATGACAATGTACAAATTCACAGAATCATAAGAAATAACACAATAACTTCCTAAGTCAGCTTTTAACAAATTAGTGCACATTTTCTCTACTTTACGTACATTTTAGCCATTGCTCTACAGAAAAACCCTTACAATAAATAACTAACAATACTAACCTAATAATGGATAAACAAAGCATAAATGGGGATAAAAACATATTAAGAACTCTTAGCTCATTGAGGGTGGGTGGTACGCTAGAGCTCTTAGCTCCGACCCTGGCATGAGAGATGTTGTATTCTTGATATTCTTCCCCTATTATTTGATGATTAGGCTGTAGGGCAGAATTTGTTTTCATTTATTATTTGGCTGCAGACTTGAATTATATTATAATTGGCGTAAGGCCAGCATTTGATTTTATTAGGCATGAGGCCTGAAATATTTGCGTTTGGCTTAAAGCCAAAATTTTATATTTGAAATATTTTGAGCGTGCCTAGAAATTTTTTTTTTTTTTGGTTTAATTGTGGGAGAGCATGAAAATAAATTTTGGCTTAGAGCCTTCATTTTATCAAGTTTAATTTTATCCACTCACTCTAACGTTTATTTTAAATGTTTTCCCCTGGGCCCTTCATTTTCAAATGCTTAGTTTTGCAGGATAGCTAAGAGGAGGTCATGCGTACTGGAGACGAGGTATAGTTAATTAGTCCGCTGACGCTAGTAGTTGTTAAGTTTTATCTGTTAAATTGCTCTGATTACCCCGTTTTAGTTAAGCTTGAATTTGTTGGGTGAAGCGTAGATGGGGTTTGGGGAGCACGTTGGTTCTAGGTGTCTTGGTTGAACTATACAATTTTTAGAAAGTGCTTAGTTGGTTTGCAGGAAGGGTTGTCCATTTTAAGGGGGTTTCGGTAAGAAGTTCTCTTGAGGTGGTCCCGCCATGATTTACTTCGGGTTAAAGGTGGTTAATCCGGGGTGGATCCTGACATAATATGATAATTATCTAGATAATTTAAACATTCATATCTAAATTGCTTCTAAAGTATGATTTGATGAAGTTGAAGATTGTTAATGTTTATGTTATTTATGTTAGAAACATTGGAGGTCATGTATTTTAATTATATTTTTTTACCATTACGAAGTATTTTAGACATGTAATTCAACTTTTGATGTAAACCTTTATTTTCTTATAAAGTTTCATCAATGTTTTATAATAAAACTATGAAATTATTATTAAAATTTGAAATATTTATTATTATAAACCGATCAGATTAACGGGTCTGGTATCCGTTAACCCGCCGAATCTGGATTTGGATCGAGCTATCAAAGATCTGACGGGTAACGGGTCGGATCCAGATCTAAAGTTTTTATCTGAATCTAGGTCGATCAGATCCAGATCTGATCTATTTACAGGTTTAACTAAGAGTCGATATATCAATAACACAATCCATCTAATTTATTTAAAATAGTCAACTTGACTTTTCCAGATAATGGTAACTATCGACTCCCGACAACAACCAAAGTTACCAAAACATTTCCTTAAAACTTCACCATTTACCTCATATTCCTTTAACTTTAAATTCATACTACCCATACCACAACACTTATGCCATTTACATTATACACACACTTACCGGATTACAACACAAGCATAACCACTATCATGAGAGATTCATCTTTTTCCAAATGGTAACTTGCTGCACCATGATTTACTCTTTGCACCTAAAGAATTACTCTTTACACCCTTGACAAGCCTTGGACGTTGAAACCCCTTCTCGGCTCCCTCTCGCTCCTCCTGCACTCTTCATTTCTGATTTCAAAATCTTGCCCCAATCTCTCTACTCCCAAGCTTGGCTCGATAGTAACCAACATAAGCTCAGTTGCTCCTCCTAGCTCCTCAAAACTTTCAGTAACCACTGATGAACACTAGCCTTTCAATCAACACCAATTTCACCAAACCAAAATAGTGGATGAACAACCTATTTCGACGAAGAAATCAAATCCATAAAACTAGAACCAGAGCCAGCCTTAGGGAGTGCCATTAGTTCTGCCACATAAGGCCCCTTTTCTGTGAGGCCTCCAGAAGTCTACAAATCAGCTACAGATGTATACACATATAGATAAATACATTGTTGAAACCACCAAAGTATTGTTTTGCAACCTGCCTAGTTGGCCAATTGATCTATAACGAAAGGAGGTCATGGGTTCCATTTCCAGCTTCCTCAGTTATTTGAAATTACTCTTTCTTTTTATAATGAGGTCTGGGCTTCAGACAATTCACTTTCAAAAGGCATCAAAACAAATAAATAACTTTCACATTATTCTTTTTAGGTTGCATATTGTGATATTACTTTAATTTCAATTGAAAATGTGTGTTTTTCTCCTTATAAAAAACTTGAGTTCAAAAGGAAAATTTGTGAATTTGCTTCTAAAAATATAAGGAATGTTGCAAGTTCACATGTAAAGTTATGAAAACTAACTTCAGACTTTTATTTTTATTTGTTGTATATGTGATTTTGTATGATGAATGCTATGAATCATCTACTTATTTGTGTTAATAATTATATAATTTTATCATTGGTTATATATATTTAGGCCCCATTTTTAGCTCCGCATAAGGCCCCTGAAATCTCAAGACCGGCCAGTACTAGAACCTTTAACGCAATTGCACCAGATGGAAGGATAGCTCACGTACTAAGAAAATGGTAGCCGAAGACTGGAGATATGCAGCCATGAGATTTCAAGGCCGAATCGAGATTTTGCGTAACTATAATACCCCGTTAATTTTAGAAGTAAATTAATGTGTGTGTATGCATATATATCATTCAAGTCGACATCTAAATTATGAGGATGTGGTATAGTTCGTACAGACACAAACATGTGAAATTCTTGTGAATTTTATGGACAGTTGATTTACTCACTATTGATAAAAACTATAGAAATAAAATAAATGGAATTGAGTAGTAGGGACCGTTGGATCATTTAGAATTTGATCTAGCATGTCGGGCTTGTGATTACTTTTTACTCTTGGATTTAACTTTTAAAACTGTAGAAGCATTGCTTGCAAAATTGGATAAATAAAAAGGATCAATCTGAAATTGAATATTATCCAAACCAAGAAAAGATTGAATTTTATGAAAGATGGAAAGAGTTATGTTTTCTAGTTAAAGTATGATACCTTACATGTTTTATGTTGCTTACTTGCATCATTTAAATTTTATTAATATTATGAGTTTGACTTGTTCCATTATGTTTAACTTTGTTGTAGTTGAGGCAACGTGAATAACAAAGGAAAATAATGCAAAAGGAAATGGAAAGACAAAGGTTGCGACTGTTTTTGAATTAGAAAATGAAGACGAAGGCCATGAAGTTGTGGTGAGACTGGCGACAACTAGAACGTCACAGCCCAAGAAAGCAGCAAAGGTTGCTAAAAATGATGCAACATGTCTTCATTAGCAGCAACTGTTTCATCATCTAAGAAAACTATCCCAGCTGATGGTGTTCAAGCCAAGTCCTAGCTTTTAAAACTTAAACAAATGGTTCTAGCAACGAAGAAATTGAAATGTATTCTTTCTTGAATTCAATGCTCCTTAATGTGGATGATGGTGGATTATGACATTATGTCTTGGATTTGGAACATATTATATTTCAATTTAGAGACAAACCTATTAGGATTTAAGTTTTTTTTAACTTTTTATTAATAAACTCACACACCCTACATATGTCAATGAGATTTGAACTCATGACCACAAAGTTGTTAGTTAACATCTTAACCAACCAGACCATAGCTCACTGACAAGGGCTTAAGTTCATAAGAGTAGTAGTACTGGTCTAAATTGTTTAGATGGAGATGATTGTTTTTTGCCTTGGATATTCTTAGTAGGAGGATCATTATAAATTGATGTGCTTGTGCAACTATGCTAAACTGAGATCTGTTTTACTAGCTAAGTGAGGTTGGCAAGTGGAATAAGTTTAATTGGTGTTTGAAGATATTACATGCATATGTATAACTGTTTTTATAGTAGACTAAATCATGTAGGAGTTGTTTTGAAATAACACTATAATGAGAAGGTATTTAGCCGACGAAATAGAAAAAACAGGCCGACGAAAAATTATTTCGTCGGCTAAACTAATTTTTATTTCGGTTATAGTCTGTGAACTTTAGGCGACGAAATTTGAAAAGTTTAGCCGACAAAATTAGGTATTTAGTCGCTAAAGTAACTTTTACTTACAGAATTGCTCTAAGATATTTTGGTGTCTGATTGACTATTGTGATACCAATCTGGATGTGGAACGGCCATACGAGTCAAACTTATTACTATACAATAATATTTGGACTTTTTTGGTCATCCGAGTTCGTTTACGGCTTCAAAATGCACTTTTTCGAAACACTTAACACACGAAAACGCCTTTATCTACATCTATATGAGGTATTTTAGTCGAACCTTCAACACAAAAAACTCTCACCATGATGAGATGCAACTTTCCATCTACAAATTTTAAGACATTTACCCCTCGATTATAGGGCTCCCCATAAGGATAAATAATGGTAAGTAGTAGGCATGTTGTGATTCTGATGACCAAACTTCACAACCAAAAATCCGACCATCTCATATGAACATTATGTCAAAATATTTCTATGGTAAAAAATTCAACTTGATCCTATAAATTTAAGGGATTGATCCGGATGGTCAATCTCGTAAGTCAAACCCCTAAATTTTATTGACCGTAACTATCGGCACCGAGACTTTACCGAAATTAAGTGATTTTTCAACCGTAAATTTATTTCACCATTCTGATCATATCTTATTTCATGACTTTTTTGCATTTGAAGTTTTTACGTAGAGTTTGTTTTTGAAACGGAACATTTACTTAAAACTTAGTAAACACGTTATACAACATTAGTATGCATGTTGTGATTACGATGATCAAACTTAAGAAACAAAAATCTGACCGTCAGATATGATTATTATGTCGAAATATGTCTATAGAAAAAATTCAACTTGATCTGATAATGTTAAGGGCTCGATCATTACGGTCAATCCCGTAAGTCAAACCCCTTAACGCACGGAAACGGTTATTTGACCATCTAAATTACGTATTCTGCCCGAACCTTAACTGAAAATAGTTTCAAATTAATGAGACGCAACCAATGGTATAAAATTTTATGAAAAAATAACCACCGGAGGTAGGGTTACCTCTAGGGAGAAAGAATGAAAAATTACATTGACCACAACTATCGACACCGAGACTTTACCAGAATTACTTGATTTTTTTACCGTAGACATATTTCACCATTCTGGTCATATCTTATTTCATGACTTTTTTTATTTGAAGCTTCTATGTATAGTTTGTTTTTGAAACGGAACGTTACTTAACACGGTAACACAAGTTATACAATATTATTAGGCATGTTGTGATTCCGATCATCAAAATTCACAAACAAAAATCCAACCGTCATATATCATCATTATGTTGAAATATGTGTATGGAAAAAAATTCATCTTGATCCAACAACGTTATGGGTTCCATCCGGAAGGTCAATCTCGTAACTTAAACTTCTAAACGCACGGAAACGGTCATTTGACCATCTAAATTACGTATTTTGGACGGACCTTCAACTGAAAATAATTTCAAATCGATGAGACGCAAACAACGGTATAAAATTTTATTTTATTTATAATAGCATAGCCGAAGAAATATTAGGGTATTCACCGGTCAAGGTTTAGGGTTTTAGCCGACGAAATTTATTAAAATTAGGGTTTAGGGTTTAGCCAACGAAATATATTAAAATTCGTCGGCTTAAGTTAATTAAATAAAATATATAAAATATAAGGCACTTTAGACGAAATATATAATTTCGTCGGCTAAAGTACCCTCAAATTTTCAAATTTTCCGACTAAAATTTTGAAATTTAGCAGACGAAATTATTGTATTTCGTAGGCTAAAGTTCAAAATTTTCCAAATCCCCGCCGAATATTTTGAATTTTTTCTATAACTTTTATTCTTCTCCTCCTCCTCTGACGACAACTCCTTCTCCTCCACCTCCTATACTCTCCTCCTCCTTCTCCTTCTTCTCCTCCTCCTCCTCCTCCTCCTCCTCCTCCTCCTCTCGTTCTCCCTCTCCCTCTCCTAGCCTTCTCCTTCTCCTAGCCAGCCTCCTCCTCCGGCCTTCTCCTTCCCCGGCCTAGAAAATAAATAAATTAAGAAATAAAAAATTAAACAAATAAAATAAATAACTATAGCCGACGAAATTTATTAAAATTAGTCAGTTAAATTAAATAAATAAATAAAATAACTATAGCTGACAAAATTTATTAAAATTCGTCGGCTAAAGTTAAATAAATAAATTAATTAACTATAGCCGAAGAATTTTATTAAAATTCATCGGCTAAAGTTAAATAAATAAAATAAATAACTATAGCCGACAAAATTTAATAAAAGTTCGTTGGCTAAGATCCAAAAATTCGTCGTCTAAAGTCCAGACTTTAAACGACGAAAAATTTCTTCGTCGGCTAAATAAATGAATTTAGCCGAAGATGAACAGTAATTTTTTCAGCTAAAGTCTTAGCCAACGGCTTTTTTCCGACGACTTCTTAGCCGATGAAATTTTTTACTTAGCCGACGAAAAAATTTCATCGGCTTAAGTAGTTTTTTTGTCGGCTAATGTAGTTGTCCTCTTAGTGTAAACTGTCTTACATGTAAAATGTGAAGTACTAAAGTATTGGAGATTAAAGTTGAAGTCAAGAATTCAAGATGTGCATTGGAGATTTGGAGGATCTGCAATTTGATTGATTTGATTTTGCATGTCCGGATTTTCAGAATTTTCTAGTTTTCTTTTAATTTAACTACTAAAGATCCGAAGTGTTTGAGCTTTCATTTAATTTGGTTTTGTAAACTTTGGTTAATTGGTTCATTTGGTTGGTTATGAACTTGTGTATTTGTATTTTGTAATAGACAGATAGTGAACTATTTGGACATTAGGTATTTTTGTAGATGCCGTAGAGTAGCAAGTTGCTGCATAACCTGCATTTTATTACTTTTCGTTATAGCCTTATAAGCTTATAGAAGATAGTGAAGACTAGAAGAGTAGAAGTTACATGACAGGTTACTAAATTTGTTTTGGACCTCGAAAACCGGCAGGCTCGGCCCGGTTCAAAATGGTTCGGGCTTTACCCAGGCCTTAAATTTAACACACCTAGGCCAGGCTTTACCCGGGTCCTACTTTTTAACAACCAAACCCGACCCATCATACTATCAACGGGCTAGGTCCGAGCCTTGAAAGAAACAATCTGAGCTCGACCCGCGCCCAGTCCTACAGGAAATATCTCACATCAGAAAAAGGATAAATAAAATACAACAGATATGTGGGTTGATCATACTTAATTGTACCACGGCCTTTTGCAGTTAAAACTCAACACCTTAAAGGTGGTTAAGTTGAGATAGTATCGGTGTAGTAATGATTCACGGGCCACGCTTGTCCCAGTTCAAGTTGGTGTCACTACCAGAAAAACAACTTTAGCCGACGAAAATTTCTCCTCATCGGCTAAATATTTTCATCGTCTGGTAAAAGACTTTAGGCGACAAAACAAAAAAATTCATCGCCTATAGTTTGAAAAAAAATTTCGGCTAAAGTAGAGACAATAGGTGACGAAATTTTTTGTCCCCTAAAATACTTTAGCCGACGATACAAATCCCCTCGTCGGCTATGTCCAAAAAAATTTAAGCTGCAAATTTCCCTCTAAAAATTTTGAATTTTTTTTCTCTCTATTCTATATCTTTCATCTCTCTCTCTCTCTCCCTCGTCCTCTTCATCTTTCTCCCTCGTCTGCTTGCTCCCCCACCACCGCGGCACCTCCTCTTCCTCCTTGGCTGCGCCTCCTCCTCCTCCTCGCGGCGTCTCCTCATCCTCCTCGCGGCGTCTCCTCCACCTGTTCTTGGCACAACTCGTCCTCCTCCTCTTCCTTTTCTTGGCCGCAACTCCTCTTCCTCCTTCTCCAAGCACTTAGCCGGCGACAACTCCTCCTCTCGACGACAGTGGGTTCCGGACAATGGTGATGGTGACGGAAAAAACAAAAAGAAATAAAAAAATGAATCGAAAGTAAAAGAAATAAAACATATAATTATTATTTAAATTTTAGGCGATGAAATTTGAACTTTAAAAGCGGACGAGTTGCAAACTTTAGCCGATGAAATTTCGTGGGCTAAAGTTTACTCGGTCAACCATTTTTACCAATATGGGAAGTTTCTGACGACAAAATATCGCTGCATAAAGTCAAAAAATTCGTCACTTAAAGTCCAGATTTTAGACGATGAATTACAATTATTTCGTCAGCTAAAGTTTGACCGACGACCTTTAATTTGCCTAATAAGCCTCGTCGACTAAGACTAGCTGACAGAATTATGTAACAGGTCGACGATAAATTTTCGTCGGCTATAGTTGTTTTTCTGGTAGTGTATCAGAGCAGATCTGTCTTTAATTACGTCTTCCAGTATAATGAATCTCAAAATTTGGTTTCATCGAATTGCCATCAGAGAAATTCAGATTGGTGAAAATACCCTAAAAAAACCAAACCTGAATCTCGAATCACCCCACCAACAAATCATAACCTAAAAATCTGGAATACCGAATCACACCATTACCGATTTTCGATTTGAAAATTAAACCGAATGAATTTCATCAGTCAATCTAAAAGGTTAGGTTACACGTGAGGGGGAGTGTTAGAGAGGAAAAATCTCACATCAGAAAATAGATAAATAAAATACAACATATATGTAGGTTGATCATACTTAATTATACCGAGGTCTTTTGTAATTAAAATCCAACACGTTAAATGTGGTTAAATTGAAACAATATCGGTATAATAGTGATTCATAAGCTACACTTGTCCTAGCTCAAGTCCAATACAACAAAATAGCCATCTTTTCTTCAACAGAGGCTTGATCCATAAGGAAAACGAAATTGCCGAGTAACAAGAGCCAATAACAAGAACAAGAAAAGGAAAAAAGTGATCGGGGTTGTTCACCCATGCTGAGCACCCATAAACCACTAGGAAGTGATCGATTTCACTTTCAAATGGTGGTTTTTTCTGGTAGACGGAGGGGGCTATTGTGAGGTAGTGGGTGACGGGAAGAGCTATGTTAGATCTACTATCTTTCTAAAGTCTAAAGAGGGGCTCTCGTATATAGGTTTTATCTGAAAAAGAGTGCATTGAGCCGTCAGGTTTTGGATTTTGTTATATTGTTCATTTTTGTACAAAACAAGAAAACTTTACAATTTCTTTCCTCATTTTACGATCCAATCAACATGGTGACATAGTTAATGTACAAAAACGGTTCATATTCACTAGTACTTAACATTTATTCCAAAAAAACACAAGTGAGTAACTTACCCCTTATGGTTCATGATCGTTCAATGGAGTGGCCCTACGCAATTATGCATCAATATTTCGATTCTTAAAACAAGGTAGCAATTCTAGCATAATTGTATTAATTTGGGCCGTTTAAACTTTGAAACCGTTTTGGTGAAAAATGCGTTATATCATTTATATGCATGAGTTGATCCAATCATTCATTTTCGGTTGGTCAAACACTTAAAAACATCTGTTATGACTGCCAGAACTTGAAAGTACTACTGACAGAAGCTCCCGTAGTTTTACTGTTCATTGATTGATCGCTTACCGCAGCCATCTAATCAAATTAATACCCAAGTAGGCAAGTACTGTATGACTGTGACAGACAATCCATAGTCGATGTATCAATCAGGTAGATATTAAATAAGGTTTTGATACAAACAGCCATGCATGCAGTTAAGGAAGCTAGCAAAGCTTAGTTCGAAAATATAGAAGTAGAACAAGCTCGATTTCACTTTCATTCAAAGCATACTGATCGATCTCTACAATAATACGGGCCTACGAACATAGGTGGCTTTATGGCAGTGACATAAAAACCTTGCGTCCTCAATGGATCTGTGTTTCTTCAATACTCCAACTACAGTGGATTATGAATGTGATTGATTTTGAGTGAGAGACCTGCATGAACAGCTGGATTTTACGGCTAACTTATTGCTTTAATTGATCTGTGGTATTGGGTATCGAACCCCAGCTGCCAACACTCGTTGCTGCTCTATCTGCATCATTTGAAAGATGAGAATTGGTCAGTAACAGTGATTACGGAAAAACATAAAAGATAAACATTGTAACTAAAAGAGAAGTAGGAAAACTTGACACCGTTGTGGTATATGTGAACCTAGGCAATGAACTTCCCTTTCTTTAATTTCATGTTTGGTAATTGCAATCCTGGAAAATCATGCATGGTTAAATAGGAAATTGTTGCACCATCGGAGAAGGTGAAACCATTAGATCTTTTCCCATTCGGTTGAAGTTGGGAAGAGAAACCCATCCCAAGTGAAAAGCGAAAGCGAAACGATACAAGGGACATGTTGGTTTTTTTCGTATGTGAATTATTCACGTGACAAATACTTTGTTTTAATGCTGCAATCACCAAACATGAGAAATGGAAAACGTTCTTAATCTACGACTGACTTATCTGCACTGATTCAACGAACGAAGTACATTAGTGTATATGAATAGCGATACTCTTATAAATTATAATCATGTTAAGTTACCTGGAACAATTCATGCAGCTTGTTCTTGAGGTAGCAGTAGTCATGTTCCAGCAGCTCTAAAGCTCTCAAGCACCTGAAACACACAAAGAAACAAATCCATATTGGTATAGAAAATTAGATACCAACTTGTTCGATATCAAGAATATTGCTGTTTCTCGATCGTGTGAAACTGATGAAATGCAGGTATGGTGGTCAAAGTGTTTGAAAAGATGACAAAGGAGTAAATGAGATAGGATACAAATTTGAACGCGCAAGAAATAAGGAGGGATAGGAGAAAAGAGAAGAAGAAAATGTGACCGGTGAGTGAGAGGTTGACTCACCCAACACGGTTGTGTTGTTCAGAAGCGGCACGAAAAGCAACACAAACGTTTCTGAGTCTCTTGGCACCAATGCTTGAGCTGCTTCCGATGAACTGATTCAAATGGATTCCCATCTTCTTGTAGTCTGAGAACTCCCTGTCCATCCTGTACATACGTTGATCATGGATCATCAACAAACCACAATAAATCCCGGGTACTTGGTACTTTATAATTCAATCAAATGGACAAAATACAGAGAGATTTGAAGACGACTCACACTAGTGCTCTGAGATTTCTCAAGAGCTTCTCCGACTCTTGGAAGTAGATGTTGACAACTTCAGAAACAAAGTTTGGGGAGCTCTCGTCTTGAAGCTGCTGCAGTTGCAAGAATTGCTCGTCCAATACTCCCTAAAACCCAGTAAGATTGTTGGTGTTTACTTCTCAAACATCATAGGATATGAAAATGAAGAAGCTAGAAAAGACTGTACCTGGTGAAAAAGCATTGCGAGCAACCGATTCATATCGGCTCGCAACCGATCAACACCCAACCCCAACATCCACACAGGCACACCCGTCTTGGCGAAACAAGGAAACGATCCAGCAACAACAACAAAGAATATAGTTTTGCTAGCTTCACCCTGCTGCTAAGCTAAACTTCTGGGATTTAGGGCTCGAACTCTTCTAACTAACAACACCTTTGGCTACTTCTCTTGACTGCTGAAGCGGGAACTCCACACCTGGGTTTTATAAAGGGAGCATGGATGTGATGGATCGAACACCATAGGGTTTCGGACCCCAACTTAACTGAGGCCTAAATTTTAAATGCCCATTTTTTGACACAGTTTCAGTACTCTCAGACGAAGCGTGGCATTGTGGAACACAATCTCGAGGCGAATGTGGGGCATCAACCGGACCACCCTACAAGCCAATTCACACGGCAAGCGAGTGATCTGAGTAAGAGAGACGTCTGAGTTGGGGTGAGGGAGGTGGTGACCTGCTGTTCCCGTAGCCAGTGAGGCTCGGCTCGGCGTGCTGTCTGTTGTGGCAGAATGGTGCGGCGGTGAAAAAGCTGTAACCTCACTCTCACTACTCGACAACCGCGGGTAACTTGTCAGTCACTCACCCCAACAATCCAGACACCCATGGAGTAAAAAACAATTCAATTCCAGATAAACCTTTCTACATTTAATACTGATCTTACTACTGTTTCTTGTTTTTTACCTATTTTGGCTTCACTTTCCCCCTGCTACTTTCTGTCCGGTTCTTACTGAGTAAAACTGTTGGTTTCTTTTATGGTTCTAAGCAAGGGAATTGGGAATTGTGAATTGGGAATTGACAGTAGAAGCGCCCGATAAACAAGGCTCTGAGGCATTATGGGCAATGTCGTTTCTTTTGACACACCAGAAAAATACAGAAACTTACCCATTTTGCCACGTGTTCTTGTTGGTCTCTTGACCAGGCATACATAGGAGGGGGTCCTTTTGAAAAGGGAGTGATGAATTACAAAATCATAGGCCAAACAATGGTCTCAAATTCTATGGAAGATGATGTTTTTTGGTATTGGATTTGGTATTTGAGTTGGATAATTAGTGGTGACCTTGAAAAGTCATCAGACCTTTAATCGATTGTTTGTGTTCATTCGGTACTAATTGGATCCCGTTACACTTCATGACACTAAAGTTGGAATGAAGTATTGGACATATAGTCATACATGATGATGGGTCTTCATTTTTCGGACGTATACATGCATAATAATGCAATAACTGTACCAAAAGTTGGATCTACCATTTGTAAAATTTCAAGTAAAACTTTGAATGAGAAGACTAAGTACATAATCTAGCTCACCAATCACCCTTTTTAGTCTACTCAATCAATCTGATTAATCGATAAGGTTGCATTATCGAGTTATAGCCAGCAACGAGCAAACGACCCGACTCGACGAACCCTAAACCCTAAAACCTAAAAAACAGGAAAACTGATTCGACCATCCCCGGTTGCTGCCCACCATCTCAGGTTCTCAGCACCGAGACTAGCCGAGCCCCACCTCTGACCCCGAGCTGACATCATGTCGTCTCATTCAGCTCTGCCGACCCACACAGACGCAGCACCCTCGTTGGTGACCTCTAGTTGTGCTACTCTGAATCGCCCTCGATCTCAGCCCTGCACCAGCAACGAGCAAACGACCCGACTCAACGAACCCAGAAAATTGCTCTAGCTACCTATCCCACCTCGCCGGCGCACCATATCCTGTGTCACCACGACGGCTAGCGCACCTGGCAGCCTCCACCACCCCTGAGTGCCCAACTTTGTAGGTTGACCCGCGCGGCTACGCAGACCTGCCCCGACGACCCGGATTCGAGTATTCGACTTGGATCCCGCAACATAGCCTCCTCACTGTGTATTGAACAAGGCCCATGTTATATGGATGATGCTTTAAACTGAACACACTAACAAGAATGAAGATCCACATCACATAAGACATATATCACACATTTTATGAAAACCAAGAATTCAACACATAATAGAAGCATTTAAGAATTCTAATGAAGATATGAACACTTACCAAAAGCAGTCCTCTGCACTCCTCCATTGCCAGATTCCATCACTAACTCCATCGACATCCTGAACACCAAAAGCAAGAGCTGCAGCACAAAAGAAGCACTTCTGAAACACAATACAAAAAGCTCAGTAATGGGGCTGAAACCAAATGCTTTTTTTGTTAACGTACGTGATTAGGGATTTTCTCTCATTTATATAGTGGTCTAAACTTAACTTTGTGCTCATCCATAGAGAGTCCAATGTCTAATCAAAGTTTATCTGTTTAGAGACTTAAAGCTTATCGCTAACTCTTCATATTGAACAGGTCTTCAATCGATGAGACTCCTAGTTTCACAAAGAGATATACATCTCTATGACAATTGTATTAGGATTTCTAGTTATACAATTCTGCTATTTAACTTGATTAAATCCAACTGATAAATACTTAAGTAAATAGATAATTTCCATGTCCATTTATTTCTAACAGCTCAATCCCGAGTCATATCGACCCTCCTCAGCCCGGATCAAGCTCCATCTGAGCCTTAGCCCCGCCGCTCCGATCAAATCCAAACTGCGGCGCCTTTGCAGCGACCCGGATCAGCTTGACACGAAGTCTTTGGGCCCGACCCGCTAGAAGTTTCCGGATGTGAAACTGAATGCATGAGAGGAAAAACAGTAAATTTGCCCCTCTAGTTAAAAATGTTTTACCTCATGAGTAAAAACAATTTATAGTCGGTAGTAACTATTTAATTAGTTTTATTGTGTTTACTATATGGTGAATTGACTAACCATATGTTTTTCATTTTTCATGAAATTTATCATTGGATGTGTGTGATGGAATTGCGAGAGTAACTTTGTCACACACACGGAAGTACGCATGAAAATTAGAGAGACAACTTCTCTCAAACGCAGTTTATTTGACAAATTAACAAATAAAATTTTATAAATGTTGACGCTTTTGAATTTTAATTTCAGAATATGTAGGCTTCATAGTTTTTATATGTATGTTGTTGATATTGTGACCCCTCATATCAAAGTTGAAATTTGTGACGGTTTGATAAGTCAAAATTTTACGACATGATATTGTCATGGTTAATAAAGGAACAAACATCGATTTATAACGGAAATTGTTATTGTTAATATCGATTTGTGACAAAAATTGTCACGGTTAACATCAAATTGAGTTATCATAAATATTGGTTTTGAGCAAATTGAATACTTGGAATTAATTATCGTACATCAAAAATAGTTAACCTTCTTTCTTGTTGTGGAGAAATTTTTCAGTGCTACCGTAACACCATGTGGCAATGCTTAGTGGTGCTACATTCTAATCAAAACAAGACATGTGGATTTATTACAATTAAAATAAAAACTATTGATTTTTATATTTTGTGAAATGACATTCAAGGGTATTTAGTGAGTTCATACTAGGGTTTAGGGGTTAAATTTAGGGTATCGGGTATATGGTATATGGTTTTAGGGTATTGGTTATAGGGTATAGGGTTTAGTATTTAAAAAAACAATAAGAAACCCAAAATGGTCTTTAACAATATAGCTAAAATCCATATATTTAAGTTTAATTGTAATAAAACCACATGTCTTATGTTGATTAGAATGTAGCACCAATAGACATAAATTCCTCCTTGTTGTGTTAATATATTTGACCAAAATATGCATGAGCCCCGAATTTATCATTACAAAAAAAAGTGACAAAATTTGCATCACACGTTCTGAGAAAAGTGGGGGAGGCAACGCCTCGAACCCCACATGTTAATATAAATATTGGGCTAGTTTATGAAAAATGCTATTGATGTGGTTCTACATCGGTTCGGTAATTGTAATAATGTGGTCAATGATTACAAGAAATATAGAGAGTTTTTCAAACTAAGAACTCATTATATGGAAGAAGATGAGAATAGTACTCTCATAGATTTTATAAGCAATAGGTACATTCTGGTTTTTAAAAGTAAAAGATATATTGTGGCATATATGAAGCATTTAACTTCGGTTAACAGTCTAAGTGGCTATAAATCCGTTTAATTTTCTAAGTTTTGTGAAGGGTATACGCCTCACATTTGTATATTTGACTGAAGCTATATAGTCGTTGTATTTTAAATTCATGGTCATGACCTCGATATAATTGTTGACATATATATTCAGATTTTGTCTTTCATATATGGTTCGATATACATAGCTATATGTTAATGTAGTATGTTACATTACGACTACATGACACACATGAGGCTACAAAAGACCACCGGTTACTCTAAAGAGGGGTTTTCTAAGGCTAAAATCCCACCAAGTATAATGCATTACATACTTGAGTGTCATAATCAAATCAAGTGTGACACAATGCACACTTGACATATTATGATGTGGCGTAACACACATCATTTTTCGATCAAAATGCTTATGTTGCCGACTTCGGCATGTTCTAAGCTGCCCTAACAAAGGGGTTACGATTTATTTTTCTAATTTTGGCATGTTCTAAGCCTTATTTTGTCTATTTTTGTATTATTATACCTCATTTAATGCACTCCAAAGGATCCAATACCTTTGTTTAAACTTTATCGAAATTGTTGCAATATTTTGGTTTATATATATGTCTTTGGCATAAGATGGTTTATCTCTACAATCTTTATATATGAATATGTTTTAAAGAGATTGAATGCTACACATATTGCAATAAATAGCTACTTTTATGGATTTAGTGATTTAAAAATCTGTTGTGACCACGATGACTAGATCATCCTTTATAATCAAAGAGCGGATTAATGCTCAAGTTTCAAAGTCTAATGGTGTTATGATTAAAGTCACACATGTCTTTATGCATAAAATAACAATCGAACCATGCTATGATTCACTGACATTCACGTCGATGTTTATCACCTATAGTAACTCACTGAGAATTGATGAGAATTTCTTATGTATCACTTATAATGAATGTGCAACATTCATGAGTCACTATGATTCGGTTAATTGAATCAATTATTGTCGTCATTGATTAAGACATTGACTCATCTTTAAAATCGTCTGGGATAATTTTGAACGTGTTTTGATGATCCATATATCAAAGAACTAACACAAAAATCGTTTCTTTTGAGCAAAGAAGCCATTGAGATCAAAGATCACTAAAATATAATTTGGTAAAATGAAAGAATTCCCCAATGTCATGATCTCACATTGGCAATGGTCGTTTATTGTTTTGTAAAGCCTATTCTTTTGCAAAGATTTGGAGTAACACCCTCATACGCTAAAGAGTAAAGACAATGATATGTATAGACTAGCATATACAAGATGCTAAATCGATATTCACTAAATAAGACATTGCTATGTTTGTAGAATTATCCAAAAGTGACTACATATCCTATCTTGCGATAAGTGATTATACAAGAATGATACATAAGATGTTAGCCTAGATGGCTTCTCATTGTTCACTTTGAGACATAATTTTGTTATGGTGATATTCTCAATGATTTAACTCAAGCCATAAGAATTGGATGTTATGGAAAATCTTAACAATGATTGAAAAGTTGAAAAACCTAGAATTTTCAGGTTTTCAGCTTGCGGACAAGTCGTTTTGAGGACCGGTTCACCGATTTGTAGACCAGTTCTTGAGGTTCCGTTTGCAGCCACTGGTTCCAAACATCATTGTCTACGTACACAAAATTTGGTGGAATTTGAAGACCTATAAAGTGGTGAACCGCTCGAAATAATTATTCACGGATGTCCGGCGAATCCGATGGCCGGTTCGGTATGATTGCCGCCGATTCTTACAAGGAGATCAAAATTTTTGGATTCCTATCTCATGTGTTTACCTGTGAAAAAAAATTGGTAGTGTTTGGAACTCTGGAAGTCAGTGAACTATTAAAAGAAGTGTATAACAAATGTTTGGTAATACTGACGGCTGGTTCAACCGGTTTCTTTCTAACCTGTCCCGATATTAGGCCAACGATTTTTGGACTTGTAAGACCAATGGCTATGGGTTGTAGCAGGTTTATAGTTTTACTTATTCACCTTTTGTCCACCATCATTCAAATCTTTATGTCACAGTTGTAAAGGTATGCATATTTGTTAACATAATGAGTTAACGTTTGATAATCTTTATCGTCCACATGTTTTATGTGTCAAAATTACGCCTCCACAAACACAAAATGATGGGTTCTTATGATGAATATTGTCTTTCAATAAGACATGAGCTTCCGACTATAGTCTGCTTATATGATAACCTTTACAGACGATCTCTTTTATGTCACTTTGATGATGAGTCAGTCTTTCTGTTGTTAGAGGAAGATAAGAACATGCATGAATGTTCAAGTTGAATGACTTAGAATTGTTTTGATTTGTCCCTACTGAGTCTCATCAAGTTCCTAAAAGTAAAGTGACGAGATCACATATACATGTTGCAAACATGGCTATAAGGATTGATATCTGTATAAGAGGACATGTTTATGTTCAGATATGAGAACATGTTGATGTCCGGTTAAAAGGACATGTCGTCACCCATAAATGGTGGTATGGTGACCCTGCAAATGTGGTAGATGATGTCACTAGGTTGTGGCTCCTACAGATTAGGGGGAGATCACTTGGTTCGATTAATACTCGACATGTAAATATGCAAGTTTGGCACAACTTGATCCTTTGATCAATGATACTCATTCGTCTGTTATTCATAGATTATGATCATCATTGAGGGACGCCTTAATGCCAATACCAATCCATACAGATATCTCGATTATATGATGATGTAGTTTATGAGCTTGATATCGAATTATACTTCATTATAAACACCAACATTGTAAATTGGCCTAAGTGGAATGATGTGATCCAGTTTGAACAAAGAGATAGGTCTTGGATAGGTGATGCTGACACCACAAGTATAAACTCTATCGGTTATGTCTTTGTTGTAAAACGTAGTGAGAAAAAGTGCTTAGACTCACCTTCTGGAGCAAGATCTCTCACAGACACACTAAAATCGGCTATGATAAGATATTCTCTCGTAATGGATATCATAGCACTCCACTACCTTGTCAGTTAGGTAGATTCTAAAAAACTAAATATGTAGCATGTGGTCATAACTTATCTCTATTGGGAACCAAGTGATGTACATAAAGATCTTGGATGGATCAGTTTTCATCCAAATCTAGTGGCTCCTGACCATGAAGCGTCTTTGCTAGGTATCTACTTGATTAGGAAAGGGATATGAAGAATAATGCCTCTTTGCGTGTAAGTAATGGATAAATCGTAATGAACTCTTGTTAAACTAAGGGATGTCACTTATCCGAAGTTAAGAATGAAAGGATCTTGGGAATACTAGTTTGGTCTAGAAAGTGAAGATCGTTATTGATGATGCTTGTTCATCATTCGGCTTAAGGCAAACTAACAGATGATAAAGCTATGTCTATATGTATATCCCTTGATCGGTCAAAGTCTTAAGAAGACCCATTCTGTCCAAATGACGTGGTAGTCTTGAGAGAAATTCTCCATTTAAGTACAGTAACACATGCATGTACTTGTCAAAATATACTTGACTGGATATCTCATTCACTATAAATTTGAAAGGCCAAGTTCTCCTTATTGTCTTTACTCTATTACTAGTGGTCAAGCAATTACGCTCCTCTCAGATGAGTAAGAAGACATATAAAGGTAGACCCGGATGCGCCCACGCAACGTTAATGTAATGGCAGTGATTCTCTATTTCAAGACCGAATGGTATGAAAGGTTCATGCTTATTCATCCCTACAGAAAGACTTATTATATGTGAAATCAGAATCTACCTAGATTTGTAGGTCAACTTCCATAAGTCCTATAAGATAGCGTACTCATTGGAAAATGGTGCAATTGATACCTCTAGAAAGGTCTATGTGTTTACTTTTCAGGAAGACAAGCCATTTGATCACACCTTTCATATGGAGTGAGTTATGGATATTTTCATAAGATATGACGGTTCTGTCTGAGAATCTGCTTTGGCAGAACAGTCAACATCGACTGCGCTTTGTGATCAGCTTAATGAACTATATTATAGACCTTGTATCGTTGGAAATCTATGGATGTCTATTTTCAGAACCTTTTACGGTTCATCCATACATATTGTATCGAAGAAGTTGTGACTATTTTAGTACATAAATGTCATGCCACATGTGAATTTGATTCTCAACATGAATTATTTTTTTGAGTTGTTAAGCAACCTTCTCCTTACGGATCAATTTAATGTTAAATATAACAAGTCTATCTAAGGATAATGTGGTGAGATTTAAGGACTAAATTGTTTCACATGTCTACTTTTGAAGCATGTGAAGAGCACTAGATTGTGCCATTTATCTAAACTCCGAGATTGAGTTACCAATCAGTGAGATCAGGAGGAGTCTACATCACATGTTAGCTTCAATTGTAGTTAATGTGTTGTGCTCTTTTTCCCTTCGTACAAGTTTTTTGTTTTACCCAAGAGGTTTTTGTTTTATTTGACAAGATTTTTACCCAGGCAACACTATAAGTACCATGTTATATTAGGTACGCGACACGTGGAGGAGTGTTCAAAGATAATGTGTCTTGACCTATTTAATCTTTTACCAGATCAGCTATTGACTTGTTCTTCTGTTTACGTGAAAGATATTTTGTTTAGATAGGTTACTGATCCAATGTGATAACCATTGTAATGCCTATAAAATAGGCTTTCATTATCAAAGAATGATGAGACGTTTTTTCCAATATTCTTCTTCCTGAAACACAAACAAAGTAAACATGTTCTAAAGTTTAACGAAAGGTTATTCACCAAATTCATCAACATGCAAGTTAAGAAACTACAATTATAGGAGATATATGTTCCATTCATGCGTAACTCTCGAAATGATCGCATATAAAATTTTAATTTTCTGCATAGAGCTACTGCACGCACGTACAAGCCTTAACTTCCTATCTAGATGTTTGGTTAGCTCTTAGCTATATGAAATTCTAGGTTATATGTGAGGCATGTGTTGATGAATGATAATTTTGTTAAAGAACCTCTTATTGCTCGTTTGAAATGCATAATTTGGTTTTAGCAAACCTCTAGTCTATCATAATTAACATTTGGTTATTGTGCTGGCCAAACAAGACAAAAGTCTATCATACTATATATCTTACATTCTTGTTGATGTGCCTAGCTTGTAAAGTAGTAACCTTAGTTGAGGAGGGTCTTTTGCCACCAATCCATTATATATATTGTTGAGAATGCAGAATGCTTTTGTATTGACGTAAGCTGAGTATTGGGCGAGGAATGGTTCAATTTAGGAAGTACTTTTGTCTGTTTATTTATAATCAACCCAAGAAAAACATTCATATTAACTATACACTTAAACTATATCATCTGTACGTAATAAACATTTACTTCATATGCATGCTTCTTGTGCTCTCGTGGTGCTTCCTACCTTAATATTGTCCCTTCAAGACTCACATGCATTCTTCTTTCTTGTCTCGATCACTACCAAAACTTTAATCTTACGTACACTTTGAGCTAAAATGTTTCAAATGTTAACTTGTACTAATATTCTTGATTCTTTTAATGTTTTTCGTAAATGGTTTGCTAAACCCTTTATAAACCCTAATATGTTCTTAATATTTGTTATCTTAATTGCCGTAGCCAGACATCTCACTTAGAAGGATCAAATTTGATTAACGAAAAAAATAATAATCTTCAGTTACTCTTTAGCAACAACACGATTTTGCTTAAAAAATGATACAAGCTTAATTTCAACAATGTTCTTTATACCAATTCAAAATGAAAACGCGTTCTCAAACAAACCATTAATTCATCTCAAATAAATTTCAGATTTTCAGAATTTCAATATGTTATTTTTGAGACATAATGTACGTCAATGTATGGTAAACATCAATGTGTTGATTCCATTTAGCTTATTTATAAAAAAATATAAAAAAATCATAAATAAAATTTAAAGCATTAAATTACATATTAGTAGGGATCAATAAAGTAAAAACCCCTTGACACGATTTGTATTAATTGGAATAAGTAATTAAATTAGTATAAATTTTTATTTTATTTCATTATTATTGAAGAATATTAAAGACTGATCAAGGATTTCTTAAAGGAGAATGGTCAATTTATGTTTCATTTCCTTTAATATCCGATACAAATTAAAAGTAATTACTTTTAAAAAAAAATTAAGAGGGGACAATTGACTCTCTTACTCTCTCTATAGCTACGCCCTTGCTTGAGTAGGTAAGCGTTTGAGATAGTAGAATAGCCCACCAGAACAACTGCAATTAAACAGTAAGATCAGAATTGAGGGTCTCAACTCTCAAATTCACGAATAAGGCAGAGGAGGTGAGAAGTGGGGAGAGACGATTGTGAATTTTGACACTGAGAATTGGGAGTCGCTGCTAAATTAATGGTATAACCAAAACGACTTCGTTTGGTTAATTAATGGCAAAACCTAGCTTAATTACTCTAGCATACGATGATCAACTTTTGGGTATTGCATACATGAACTGATGAACGTTGTCCTACTCTCCGGTTAAATGAGCCTCGTAATTTTGGTTGCGGAGTACTCTTGCAGCATTGTATATATGAGTGCGACACTCTTTATTTATAGATTGGATTATATTAGAGGAAGAAAGCATGCTTATGTATTTACGTAAGCTGTGAGTATTGGGTGAGGAACCAAATGGTTCTTAATAGAAAGCCCTTTTCTAAGTGTGATTATTTATAATCAACCCAAAAGAACCTTCATCTTATTAAACTATCTCATCTGTAATTGATAAACATTTACTTACATATGCAATATGCATGCTTCTTGTGCTCCCGTGCTTACTTATCATGGCCCTTAATTTACCATAATTCTATCACTTCAAGATACACATTCTTCTTCTTTGTCTTATTACCAAAAACTTTTTACGAGTTTTGAAGTTCCAAATGTTTGTACTAAGATTCTTGATTCTTTTTATGTTTTTTTGTAAGTGGATTCCTAAAAGCCCTTTCCTTATAGAGTCTAGTAGAATGTAATAATATGGAGCAACACATTACCTAGCGTACCTATCTTGGAATACACATCAAATGCTACATATGCACTAGAGGTGGAACTCATTGCTCAAGACAAAAAGAAAATGGTGTATTCACGTACGCATCTAACTAATTTTGTAGCGGCAGCAAATTTTTGTTGATTTGACTACATAAAATGATCAAAATTAGACCAATCTTTTATAATAATTGATCATATAGTACTAATTATAGTGATTGATTGTCCATTCTAATAAAAACATAATTGACCTGCCCATTCCAATTAATTTTATTAAGATTACATTTTTGCCCCTTATTTATTATATCTACTCCTCTCTCCTCTATCACCTATTTCAAATCTCTTTTTTCTCTCCAATCTATCACTTTTCTTTATCTCTCTCTAGATCAGAGTCGAGCCAGCTCCAAATCAGAGTTCGACGCCGGTGACCATGTCGTTTCACCGGTTAGTGTTCTCCATGGAGATCTGGAGGAGGATCATGGAGATCTGGACAATGGACGACGACCATGGAGATCTGGACGACGACGACCACAACGGTATCAGCTCAACCATGAAGATATCCGCCTTTGCATTTGGATTCCGACGTCGTGGCTCGAGTTTGTTCATCTGCTCGAGTTTACTACCCTAGTAAAAGTTTACTAAGGGTAGTAAACTTTATTTTTCGCATCTGAGTTGATTTTTCACTATTTTTAATGTGTATAATAGGCCTTTGAGATACTGTTTTGCAAGTTTACTACCTCTGGTAAAGTTTACTACGTCTGGTAAAATTTTATTAGGGGTAGTAAACTTATGATTTACTACCAATGCTTCGTTTGTTCATCTGCTTGAGTTTACTACCCCAGTAAAAGTTTACTAAGGGTAGTAAACTTTAGTTTTTTGTATATAAGTTGAGTTTTCACTGTTTTTAATGTATATAATGGGTTTTGGAGATACTGTTTTGCAAGTTTACTACATCTGCTAAAGTTTACTACCTATAGTACAAGTTTGTTAGGGGTAGTAAACTTATGATTTACTACCAATGTATCGAGTTTGTTCATCTGCTCGAGTTTACTACCCTAGTAAAAGTTTACTAAGGGTAGTAAACTTTATTTTTTTGCATCTAAGTTGATTTTTCTCTTCTGATCTTCTCTCTCTCTCTAACTGTCACTCACAGAGCATTCGTCTCCACCATCTCCTACGACCCCATCCTCGCTTCCACCATCTCCGACGACCTCATCCTCCCCTCCACCTAATCTCCGCCTCGTCCTCGTCGCTCGCTGCAACACTGAGTCCGAAGAGCAACTTCAAATCCAGATCTGGTCATGTCGTCTACACGCCGGGGTTAGAAAACGTCTATACTGGGGTTAGTAGACTTTGATTTGATGAAATACTGGGGTTAGTAGACTTAGTTTTGAAGTATATTGGGGTTAGTAAACTTGGTTTGATATATACAGTGTGTTATTAGACTTGGTTTGGAGTATACTGGGATTAGTATATTTGGTTTTGTAGAATACTATGGTTATTAGACTTAAATTTAGAGTATACTGGGGTTAGTAGACTTGAATTTTGATGCAGATGTTGCCTAGTAAACTTTCTGTAAAAGTTTATTGCCCCTAGTAGAAAATAAAATCCGGCGAAATTGCGGCTACCAGTAATTTTCCGGCGTCCGGTGACCGGAGTCCGACGGTTGGTTACCGGAGTCCGGAGTCCGGCGACTGGAGATGCTCCGACAAAATATTCTCTCTCCTTTTTTTCTCCAAGTGTATAAGCAACAAGGTTAAAATTGTCTTAAAAAATATTATTTTATTATGAATTTAATAAAGATTTATGTATTTATGTATTAGTAAGTACACCTTGTATTAGAATGAGCATTTGACTTTTTAATTCATTGGTTTGAAGTTTGATTTTTATTATTTTGTGTAAATGGTCTCCCAATCTTTTATTGTATGCGTTGTATTATAAATTATCATAATTAATCAGTATGCGACCAAGTAAAAATCACGCTCTGTGAGTAACAAATTTAAAATTTTTCTCTCAGAAACAATACTGGCCTTGACCAAAACCACCCCAATCGTAGTTCTCTAAATTTTGTTTTTGTAGTTGTGAACATACACGAAGTTACTTTACCTGAAACATATGGATGGATCATAAAAGAAGTCGACTTGAGGCTCAGTTGTCTTGCCTAGCCGAAATATGAATTGTGAAGAATGCGTTTTTAAATCGGAAGCATGTGTTTCGAATGCTATGCAAGCTTAATTAACTGAGTTTCTTTAGTTCATAGCCATCCTTTGTTTCTGTACCTCTGATGGTACCTTCACGTCTGTGGCCAATCCAATAGCTTGGAGCAATCTTACAACATACCATGTCATATCCAGCTGCCACCAATCCAGACCATGTCTAGCTGAGTACTCAAAAGCATGGTGATTATTATGCCATCCCTCTCCAAATGCTAGCAATGCCACCCACCTGAACAAAATGAGATTTCATAGCATCACCCATCTGCTACTAGGCAATTCAGCCCCATAATATTCTCTTAGTGACAGATATGCATGCTAGGTTTGATTTAAGATTTTACATGAACAAGCATACAAATTTACAAGTGCAGAGCATAGCACATCAAACTCTTAGACAAGAGAAAAAGTACATAAGGTGTAGAGGTAAAGTAGAAGCAATACCAATTGTTCCTGGACATGTCACCAGTATTCCATGCTTTGTCTCCCCACACATGGCAAGCTGAGTTTACCAGCCAAGTAATGTGATACACCCAAATAATCCTCACCCCCTGCATCAGTAATTTTGTAACACATCAATGTCTAAGACTATGATAAAGGAGACCCTTAGAAAGGACATCACCCTTACCATTCCCCAAACAATGAAAGGGAACCCTCCCATTGCATATAGTAGAGCACCAAGAGCGATTGGGTGAGCGATGTATGTTGCCTTTAGGAACTGATAAAAGGGCTGCTTCTGTAAATCCCCGACATTATCTAGGCCTCCACACTGCAAATTTCACATTAACAAACAGTTCATAAGAAAACATAATACTGAATAAATATGTATTTGTAGTTTTGTACCACATTTGATGCAAAGAACAAATTGGCAGAGAATTCCATACCCTTTCAGTCACAGAATTGGTATCAAAGAGCCAACTCATGTGACTATACCAGAATCCTTCAATCGGGCTATGTGGGTCTTTTTCAGAATCACAAAACTGGTGGTGGTATCTATGTGTACACACCCAATCAATTGGGCTCCCCTACAAACCCAGAAGTTCTTCAAACACTCGAAAAAAAACACTAAAACTCCAAATAAATACAGAATATTTCAAATTCAAAATTCAAAATTGTACCCACCTGAAGTGCTTGAGCTCCACAGTAAGCAAACAAGTACTCAAGCCACTTGGGAAGCTTGAAACTTCTATGTGAAAGGTTCCTATGATAAGAAAGAGTGATACCAAATAGACCAGTCACAACATAAAGTGAGACTGCCACCCATAAAGCTCCCCAGTTGAATTGAAAAGGAGCCAAAAGACTCAGAACATGCATTCCCACCACAACACCAGCTGTGGCCAAGTCCATTGTACTCCATTTTCTCCCCTTAAACACATGTCTAGGCCTCTTCACAATCACATCAGATAACAAAATCCTGTTGTACTTTCCTTCCTCTGTTTCTGGCTCTGGTTCTGCGGATTCTGCCAAAGCTGCATTTGTGGTTATTGAAGGTACTGTTAAACTAGAATTGGTGAAAAAACGGGTGAAAAGCTTTGTGCTTGATAAGCATTTGTTAGGTTCTGATTGTTTTGAACTGCAATGAGCAAAGTTGAGGACTTTGGAGCTCTGAGGAAGTGGCCGGAGACCAAGGACTCGGCTCCCTGGCGGGAGAAATGAGCGGTGGAGATTGAAATAATGGTGGGTTTTGGGATTGGAGGGTGGTGATGTGATCAAACCCATTGAAAAGAAGGTTTGTGGGTGTTTGTTAGTTGATACAGAATTGAGTTATATACAAAACTTGCAAAGAAAGTTTGAATTTGGTTGGGGGTTTATGGTGGGGTATAGACTTGATATTTTGTGGCCGTGTCAACTTGCTTAGATTTCGTTCAAAGTCTACCATTAGAGAGAAAAAGACGAGGGATTGGATTGGATTGGGTTTGGGTTTTTTGGGTTTCAAAGATTGTGAGGCTGTACAGAAACCAGATATCTTTTATCCTCACTAAAGATTTTTGCTTTCTTGGATTCTAGTCGGATATTTGTGTCAAGTTTGTGTTTCTGATTGCCTTGGCTTCTCATCTGTCATTATCTTCATCTAAAGATCTCTCTATTTTACTCGAGTAATCTTTGCCTGGCTGAGCAATTAAGCTACCTTTGTTTTCTCTATCTTCTTTGTTCTTGGCAAAGAACACTACTAAAGTGTGATTCATGGCAGCAACAAATGGGTCAATCTTTGCGTCTTCCACTAAACCATTTCAGACCACACCATCAATTTTTAGCAGCAAAGCAACTCCTGCTCCAAACACTCTTGGTGGGTTTCTCCTTGATCTGTTAGTTCTTTAAATTATTTTGTTTTTATATTTTCTTGTGATTATTTTATGGATACGCGTCAAAACTTATGATCTGTGATTCGGTGGAGATGTAGAACAAAATGCATAATTACAGGTTGTGTACGCTTCCGTTGTTAATTTGCTTATAGAAGTCAATTTGAATTTGTAAAAGAGATAAGGATTTGCTGTTAACCGTATCCCATTTTCTTAACTTCATAAATCTTTATAGGGTATTTGCTGCTACTTGAGTTTCCAATTTCCTTGATTTACTATAGAGTTGAGTTAATTGAGCAGCTGTTGTTTATTGATTTCGTTTTTTGGGTACTTCTCTTATTCTTGACTTGTTCTGCACACTCTATTCTATAATTTTATTGAATACTGTTGATAATTTTCAATTCCATGTTTTGCATAAATAATTTCATCTGGTCAGATTGTAGCTATGAAGGAGATTAACTGTGTGATCATTCCTCAAATGTATAACACTACTAGAATGTAATGCAGGTAGCAGTTTTAAGGGATCTTCATTGCCACAGTCTGCTCTAAAATGGAAGAATGTTGTCAAAACCACTGGGAAAGTATGTGCCGCTGCAACGGCTGTTGCAACAACTCCAGTAGAGGAAGCAAAAGAGTGAGTAATTACATCCCTCTTACTGCAATTGTATCAGATTCATTCTTTCTAAATTTGAATAAAAGGAAATGAAACATTATCTGAGATTGAAGTTAACATATGTTAGACAATGGATGACTGGATTTCTGTTTCTGTCAAAATATGAAGTTGTGTTGATCATGTAATGTCATTGAATATTCAACTTCTTGACAGGTTTACACTTCCCTCATGGGCCATGTTTGAACTTGGGAGGGCCCCTGTGTATTGGAAAACTATGAACGGTCTTCCACCTACGGCTGTAAGTATGATGTTGGCATAGATCTCATTGTGTTGTCAATTGTCAGTTTGTAATAGTAGTATCAAGTGCAAACTTTTGCAGGGAGAAAAGCTAAGGATTTTCTACAATCCAGCGGCAAAGAATCTTGTTCCAAATGAAGAATATGGGGTTGCCTTTAATGGTAATTTTTGATACACCCTGTTCATGTGACTTGATGCAACTTACAAATGCAAAGTTGCAAACAAGATTTTATGTATAGGTATAGGCAGTATAGCTTATTTTATGCTAACTTTCTGCCTCGGTCCTCCTTGCATTTCCAACTGGAGACAGCACTCTAGATAATCCAATATATCCTAATACCTACACCCCCCCTTCCCAGAAAAAAAAAGAAAAGAAAACAAATTTGTTAACTTTGCTTGCCCTTCTCAAAGGCTACCTGAGAAAGAGTGTTTTTTTCCTAATCTCTGGGCTTTATGTTTATTTCTTTCTCACTTGTACTAGCAGGGTACTCAAATTCTGTGAACTTGTTTTTTCTTAACTTTGTTTAATAACTTCTTGTTGGGTTACACATTTTCAGCACCCTCTTTGAACAGCATTGTTGTATTGTCTTCACCTCACTTATGTTACGAGTCTTGAGGGATTAGTACAATACTCAAATGTTTGGAATCTGTCTTGGCTCCTTGTGCTGCATTTTGGGCTCTGGAGATTCGAAAGTTCTCCCACATTTTATTATCTGTAGTTTCTTTTTTCAACAGCATATTAGCTTCCTCTTGATCTCACGTATGATTATGAGCCATGAGGGATTTGTAACAATGCTCAAATGGATGATTTGGAGTCTGTCTTGGCTCCTTGTGCTGCATTTTGGGCTTTGGAGCTTCGAAAGTTCTCCCACATTTCAGATTGAATTTCTTTCTTCAACAGCATAGTTGCAACCTCTTGATCTCACTTATGATTATGAGCTACGAGCGATTTGTAACAACGCTCAAATGGATGATTTGGAGTCTGTCTTGGTTTTTTGTGCTACTTTCTGGGCCTTGGAGCTTCGAAAATTCTCGTACATGTCAATTTTAGTTTTCTTTCTACAACTGCTTGTTTTTCCACTTGATTTCACTCATGATTATTGAGTGCTCAAATGAATGATTTGGAGTCTGTCCTGGATCCTTCTGGTGTTTTTCTTCCTTTTGTTTTGGAGTAATTTTCAGTTATGTCATCCATGTTTCCTTGCTTTAGAGCTTCAAAACTCTTTTCTTAGTAAAGCTAAAATCTAAACTTAACATGTTTTACATTAGGAAGCACCATTACCATGGATCAGCGATTCAGCATACTATGTAGAACTGTAACATTCTGAATCAGTTGTTCTTCTACTCTTCAAATCACAGTTTCGTTGGATTACTTATGGCTTTACAACAACTAAGTCAGTTGAATTCCTTAACCTGGATGTATTCTCCACAGGGGGTTTTAATCAGCCTATAATGTGTGGTGGTGAGCCAAGGGCAATGCTTAGGAAAAGTCGAGGCAAAGCTGATTCCCCATTATATTCCATCCAGATTTGCATTCCAAAGCATGGTTAGTAGTGTTATGTTTATTCCATCTCTCATCTCTTAGCCATACAATTTTGTTTGCTGACACTGTTCATTACTCTCCAGCTCTGAACTTAATTTTTTCATTTACAAATGGAGATGAATGGGATGGTCCTTACAGACTACAATTTCAAGTTCCCAATGCTTTCAAAAACAAACCAATTGAATTTTTCAACAAGGTAAAAGGACATTCAGACTATATTTTCAATGTATTTTCCCTAGCTTCGAACTGCTTACTGTATGCTTGCCAATGCCAAGTTTTTGTTCTTAAGGAAACAAGTATTTGTTTTCATAAATTAGACAGTAGATGCATGCATGTTTAGAATTCTCAAAAGAGTGTCTATGGCAGGGACTAGCTGAAGAGCTGAGTAAAGATGGTGCTTGCGAAAGAGCAATCTTCCCTGATACCAGCATTGTAGTGAATAGATGTTCCATCATGGGGAACTTAACTGTTGAAGGAGTAAGCAAATTCTTCATATTCACAACTATTTATCCATCCCTGTGATCCTGTTGTTAACCGAAATGCCATTGCAGGGTGACCGTTGCAACCTTGATCTCGTACTGGGATGCACAGATCCCAGCTCACCACTCTATGACCCAAATGCCAATGTAGATGACGGAACATGCCCCATGGATCTGGATGCTTAATAGCACTTCACATTCAGTATCTTCCCCATCTCAGTCGTAAATATGTCGCAATCTTTTTAAATGTATGTTGTATTATGTTAGCCCAAGAGTATAGTGGAAAGCTACTGAGAATGTTAGCACTATATCATAGATTTTTACAAGGACTACAAGTCTACAAGCCATAGATGCAAAACTCATGTGTGCTTATTTAAGGTAGCATTGTTTTTGGGCTCCCTGTGCAAATATACATGAGTTTATAGTTCCGTATCAATATTAGGCTGTTTTTATCGCACTGACGGTCATGAAGTCACGAAAAACAAAATTAGTAAAAGAGGAAGGTTCCACCGAGATTTGAACTCGGGTTACCAGATTCAGAGTCTGATGTCCTAACCGCTAGACCATGGAACCAATTTGTTGACATTGATGCGTCAGGAAATATATATAACTAAAAACTTTGAATTAAGCAGCAGCAACAACACAAAAGTTGTTTACAACTTTACACCATGTAATCATCACAATCCAGAGCCCTCCTTTAAGAGGTCATTTGAGCATTACACCTACTTTCTACAACATTTTTAATCTTATCCATTCAGTTTTTAGATCATAATATATAGATCATTTATATAAAATTCTATTTAAATTGGTGATCGATAAGGTTCTCAAAACTACGATTTGTATGAACGGTTCAGATTTGACATATTTTATTCGTTCTTTGATTTAAGCTAGTTCGAGATCTTCATGATCAATAAAATCTCTGAAATTTTGTATGAGTGGTCTACTCATATAGGCCTATAAAATGAATGGTGGAGATGTAATTTTGTGATCAAAAAGTATGAATACTCAATCTCTCATATAATCCAAAATAAAAGGCCATGATATCTGAATACATACAGCCGGACATGTGTATGATATATATATATATATGCCTTTTTGATTAAGGATGTCCTTATCATAAATTTGGTGAAAATTTTCTTAATTTGACCCATTTTTTAATCAAATTTTCTCATTTTAACCGTTCATAATCTAAATATATATGTATAGATCATCTTTGTAAAATTTCAACTAATTTAGTAATAGTTAAATTTGAAAAGTGTGGAATAGAGTGTAGAACAAGAGTATGGACAATACGGTTAATCGTTAAATTTGGTATGACTATACGGTTTCTTACCATGAATGTAGACCAGAGCGTGGACTCATAGTTTCTTCTATGAGATGTTTTTCTTTTAACTCTTTTATTTGAAAACCAATTTCACTGATATCTTGTCGGTATAAATCATTGGCATGACCCTTATTATTACATCAGAATTTCTATGTTTAAGAGCACAATATCATGGGCTTTTTGACCAAAGTTGTAATGGATTTTCACTAAAGTTTTATTCTTGAATTTTGTATACCTAGTGTTTTTCACTAAGGATGGGTTTGATGCAGCTGGGCTTATAAGATATAAGCTGACTTTTAGCTTATAAGCAGAAGGTGGGTGTTTGCAGCTTCTCCTTTCTCCCTCAAAACACTTTATACTTTTTTAAGAAGTAGCTTATTTTTGGACTTACCAAACACCAAAACCTTTGGTGCTTAAAAGTAAAGGAGCTTATAAGCTCTCTCAAACTCAACCTAAGTACTTGAATTTTTGTTTTCCCAAAGTGATTCTCACTTGATTCAAGTTTGTCATGTTAATCTTTTGTTTCCCGGTCATCACGCTTTCTTGGCGCGAAACCTTTATGACACTTGTATTTATCTTGTGGTAAAAATAGAATTTTGTGGATTCCATAGTTAATGTCAAGGGCTATAATAGGCAAAAATAATGTTATATCATGTATCCATGAGAGTGGGATGATAGGCAAAAATAAAATTGTTGCCTAATAAAACTTCACCATACATTTCAGGAAAGGCTATGATTTTTGGGTATTATATATTTGACTCCATTAATGTGTTGAATATGTTATCAAAAAATTAAGAAATAAATCATGAAAAAATTGAAAAGAACTAAAGAGATTATGAATTCTGCGATATATTAACACCCTCTAAGAATTGAGTATATATACAAGATTATATATATCAATCCTAATAGAAAACTAATTATACTACATATTCCTAACAATACATAACCCTAATAGTACATGGATTAACTCACGCCAACACTCCTCCTCAAGTTGTCGCATACAGATCACAAATGTCCAACTTGTCCAGTGAGTCATAAAATGCCTTATTAGAGATTGCTTTCATAAGAATGTCTGCTAGCTTCTCCTCAGTATGTACATACGGGAATACAATAATCTGCTGATCCAACTTCTCCTTAATGAAATGTCTATCGACCTCCACATGTTTCGTTCTGTTATGCTGAACTGGAATATGAGCAATTTCAACAGCAGCTTTATTATCACAATACAAGAACATAGTTTTCTTTTGCTTGAATCTCAAATCTCTTAACTAGTGTCTCAACCACAACATCCCACATACTCCAAAAGTTATTCCACGAAACTCTGCTTCAGCACTAGAGCGAGTTACCACTTTTTGCTTCTTACTTTTTCAAGTAACCAAATTACCACCTACGAAAGTGAAGTAGCCATACGTAGACCTACGATCTGTAATATTACATGTCAGTTTGCGTCTATGTATTCGGAAACATCTAAGTGTCTGTGTTTCGAAAAGATGAATCTTTTTCCTGGAGCATACTTCAAATATCGCAAAATACGAAATACAGTTTTCATATGAGTCTCTCTAGGACTATGCATAAATTGACTCATAACACTAACTGCATATGCTAAATCTAGTTAGGTGTGAGACAAATAAATCAATCGGTCAACTAACCTCTGATACTGTGCCTTATTTGCAGACATCTGATCTAAATATTCTGCCAACCGATGATTCTGTTCAATTTGAGTATCAGCAGGTTTACAATCAAGCATATCTGTTTCTGCAAGCAAGTATAAAACATATTTCCTCTGGCTCAACACAATACAATTCTTAGCACGAGCAATTTCAATTCCAAAAAAAATACTTCAAACTACCCAAATCTTTCATCTCAAATTCAGAAGACAACTGATCTTGTAACTTCTGAATTTCCTCACTGTCATCACATGTTACAACCATATCATCAACATAAATAATTAAAGCTGTCACCTTACCACAATGTTGCTTAATGAACAACGTGTGATCTGAGTTGCTTTGTCGATGTCCAATCTTCTTCATAAACATGGAGAAACGTATGAACCACGCACTTGGTGATTGTTTTAAACAATAGAGAGACTTTTTCAACTTGCACACCATCGGCTGCCAGGTTGAAGTACCATAACCAGGAGGCAAATCCATATAGACTTCCTCATGCAAATCACTATGCAAGAAAGCATTCTTGACGTCAAATTCCTGTAAAGGACAATCAAGGTTCGTGACTAACGAAAGAAGTACACGTATTGTATTAATTTTAGCCACCAGTGCAAATGTCTCGTCATAATTCACCCCGTACTTCTGAGTGTAGTCTTTAGCTACTAACCTTTCCTTGTACCCATCTACCGAACCATCAGGATTATGTTTTACTGTGTACACCTACCTACAATCAGCTGTCTTCTTTCTCGATAGCAATAACACTAACTCTCACGCATAATTTTTCTCAAGAGCATCCATCTCAACTGTCATTGCTTTCATCCACTTCACATCCTTCATGGCATCTTGCACTTTACTAGGAAGAGACACGGAAGATAATTGATTCACAAAGGCTACATATGATTTAGATAACCTATGAGTCAACACATAATTAGCAATAGTATATCTAGCCTTAGCACTTAAACTTGGTTAATACTTCTTTGGGGGTTGACCACGGGTTAATCGATTTGGTAATATTTTAGTTTGACCTTGTGTAGAGCCACATAAAGGAGCAACAACACTAGACACAAAAGAATTATCAACACTACTGGATGACAGAGGAAGAGAATTAGTACATACCTCAAGCCATTCTTGAACAGGAGAGACCATTGATAGAGAGGGAGAGATTGGACTAGCAGTAGTAGGTTGTTCATCTTGTAAAATATTATCCTATGATGATGTACTGTCGATGGGTTGCTCCCCCTTTGACTGATCGAAGTCCTTTTCTATCGGTCGAATAGAATAACTAGATCGATGACTCTCAACAAGGGCACAAGTTTCACACTGTAGGCTAGAATCACTTATCCTATAAAACAGAGAAGACATGGACTTCTTCATAACACCAAATGACGGATGACCCATACACCGATATCACAACCAAACTTCATTCAATCGATCAGAACTCACTTTCAAAATAACTGGGCCTTGTGGTGTTGGTATCTTTCAAATATACATGCAATCCAAGTGAAACAGCCCCCTCTCAGGTCCCCTTTTCCAATTATCGCCGGAGTGAACAGATCATGAAAAACAACATACATAGGATAAAATGTGATATAACATTTATTTTGTGAGGTCAACTGAGACACAGACAAGAGATGGTGAGACAAAGAGGGTACATATAGAACAATATGAAGAATGATGAAGGGTGTAACATGAACAGACCCAATACCTATATCCGAAAAAACTCATTGTTGGCATTAGAAACTTGTTTTATAGATGAAGAGGATAATGTGACAAAGAATGACTTATCTTAAGTCATGTGATATGAGACACATGAATCAATAACTCACGTGTCACTTCCAGTAAAGTCAGAAACATAAAGCAACACCAATTTTAGCTCGAATTTTTTTAGTCGTCATTAATTCATTACCATTAGAATCGTAGCGAGTCATAAAGTCGTTGAAAGCCAAATTGACCATCTTGTTTCTATCTCCTTCAACAAACCACAAATAGAACGAATGTAAGGAATAACAAAGACAAAGCACTATTGCACAACACACGTTTAGTTCTTCTTCTTCTTCTTCTATCTTTTCTTCCTTCCTTTCTTCTCAATTCACCTCCAAAACAAACTTCAGAATGAGAAAAGATTGTTTCACACCTCTGTTCTCCACTTTGTCAATCAACAAGCACCTCAACCAATTAAAAAAAACTTGATGGACACCTCCAAACCAATTGAACAAAGCTTGTTCGATACCCCAAACTGACAAAGTTATCCTTACAATTAAAAATCACCAAACCCAATGTACACAAGAAAAACAAAAAACCCAAACAACCAAGAAAACTTCAAAAGAATCAAAATTTGCAGTGGAACAAAACCAATCGAGTCTGAATGGACCTAGATTGGCTCTGATACCAAGTCAAGAAGAACTAAAGAGATTATGAATTCTGTGATATATTAACACCCTCCAAGAATGGAGTATATATACAAGATTACATATATCAATCCTAATAGAAAACTAATTATACTACATATTTCTAACAACACATAATCTTAATAGTACATGGATTGACTCACGCCAACAAAACTGTTTATAATTTGAATATTAAGACAAACAAGATTGAAAAAAAAATTCAATCTCTTAGAGAAGTTGTTGATTTAGATCTCAAAATTAAGACTAAAAAAAAATATAGGAATGAACTAAAATAGTTAATAATTTTATAATGGAGATAAAAAAACACCCCAGATTATTTTACGGAACATAAGATATAATGGTTCTTCAAAACAGTTGATTCAGCTCCAACTTTTTCAGAGAAAAAAACCTAGCGCTTGAGTGAGATGCTACGTTTGACGGCGCGTTTCTATGGCGGTGCCGTCTGACGAGCCTAAGAGGACTTAGTGTCCGGTGGAGAAAGGTCTAACCGGAGAAAAGGGCATGAGGATCCAGTTCTGTGCCGATTGAGTGGGGCTGGTTTGTGGTGGTCCCCAGCGGCTTGAGGAGGGATCAACTTATTTGAAGGCAGCAAACAGATTGTCAGGTCAGCTATGTGTTGAGATGATGTTACGAGATCGGAGGACATCCGGTGGTGGTGACTCTCTGGTGTCGGTGATTAGATCTGAGCTGATCTCAGGTCTACTAGATCTAATCTGGTTTCGACTGTTTGGGATAGTCTTCAGGGTGCAGCGTTGTCTCCGATCGATGTCTTGGGGAACTGAAGCGCCATACCAACAGAGGAGGTGTAACACCCCGTACCTAAAAGTTACCTTTTTACAAGAGCTTGTGAGTTATCGAGAACTTTTAATTGCGACCGATAATTTGATAAGTTATCGTTCGAGTTTATTTTCGAGTTTTTCTAAACTCTTCGAATTCCTCATTTAATGACTCGATGTTGTAGTACGTGTCGACACGAGTCTCCCGATATTTTTGGAATATTTTTCGGAGTTTCCGTTTATTTTTTGTGAATTTCTGAAGTTTATGGTAATTTTCAATTACTATTCCTGTAAATAGTTTTTACCATTTAACTAATTACTTTTTTACATTCTTTGAATCTGGGCCGTTGGATCGATCCCAGAATGAATCTGGACCGTCCATTTTCCTATAGATAGGGGTGAGACCTTTGACCAAAGTCAAAGATCTCCTACCCGGTCAACTCGAGCTCCTTGAGCTCTCCTCCTGCCCCGGTATCCTTAGCTCGACGTTGGCGATTCCGGCCACCACTCGCCGGCGGACCACCACCATTCACTTCCTCTCATTTTCCTTAACCTAGCCCAGTCCTTCAACCATCTTTTCGTCCACCATGGAGGGAGATCGACGCCGAGACCAGGCGGCGACCAAGGCCAGATTCTGGCCGTTCTAGGCAGCGTCAGAGCACGTGGAAGGTATGATTCTTCTCCCCTTCTCTTCTTCTTCTTCCTTTCTACTGCCTTGAACCTCAAATTGGAGCCCTAATTGAAAATCTCTGTCTTCCCTGTTTTCACTATTTTCTGGGTTCCGGGTTCTCGACTCCGACGAGGTGGTTCTTCGAGTTCTTGGCACCTCTGACGTCCTCTCCGAGCTATTGGAGCTGCTGACAATCGAATTCGAACAGAGAGAGGTTTTGGGCTCGGGTCAGTGACTGGCAGAGGAGGTCGAGGGAAGGATAGAAGGGGGCAGAAGGATCCGAGGAGGAGGTTAAGGAGCAAATAGGCCAACTCGGCAGTGAGCCGTGGAGGCGTTGGAAAACATGGCATTTTGAGATGTTAAGTGTGAGAGTTTAGGGAGCAGAGGCAGAGGTTTGGTGTTTCTGCCTCGGATCGATTTTGGAGGTAAATTACTGTTCCCTAGGGCTACTGTGTTGTGGTTAATTCTTGCGCCATGATGGTTTTATTGCTGAGATTGTTGTTGATCTTTTCGTGTTTTGTTACATATTGTCGAGAATTTGGTGATTCGAAGAAAACGGGGAATCTCTGCCGAAAATTCCGACAAGTGGACCGGAATCCGGCATGAGGTTCCGGCAATTCACCGGAATCCGGCAAAGCAACAGTTTTCTGGCAGAGTGCCGAAGAGGTAGAAATCGATTCCCTTGTTATGTCTTAAGTCGTAAAGTTCTGCTAAATCGTAAATTGGGCTAATTATGGAAACTTACCGAAAATAGGAGGTTTCCATTTTGGGAAACTTTCCCTTTTGGATGGTTTCCATTTATGGAAAGTTGACCGATAAAAGGAAAAAGGGAAAGGTCAATCTTAGTTAACCGGTTAAATTAAGACAACCTGATCTTTAAGTGAGATTCTAGGCAACTCAGGACTCTTAGTCAGAAACCGAGTTAGGCGCTGTAAATAATTCAGATAATTTCATACCGGATATATCGACTCATAACCCGTAAATTGGTTAAGTGGTTGATTGGGTGTCCATAGTAATTCCACAAATTACTATGTGTTACCTACCGTCAAATGATTTAGTAAAAAAAAATACATGTGCTAAGGTGGCGTAAACAGAAACCAAACTTCGAGTTGATAATCGGATTTAAGCGTAATGATTGAAAAGTTGTTAAAAGAAAGGATTTTGGTCAACTCTTGGTCAAATAGGATTTCCTAGTCAAACTAGAAAAAGATCAAGTCAACAATAGAAAGACTAATATATTGGTTTAATTTTACAGCCAATGGTTGAACGTGGGATTGGACTCGACCATGTGGATATTTCGAGTTAGTGCTCAAGGAGTGTTCCCAGCATTGAGGAGGCTGCATTAAGTTCAGTGAGTGGACTTTTATTTTAAATTTAATGCATGCAATATATTTTATTGAGTTTCTCCTTTATTTATGAATTTCCTCCATTTTAAGTTTTATGGTGATTTTGAAAAAAACGGGAATTTAATACTTTTTAAAGATAAGTGAGCCGGAGAAGAGGTTCCTACCTTTCCCGTGATTTTAAAGGATTTTCCCGGAATATGGTTTTTTAATTGTTATCACCATTTTGGATTATGGAGGGGATTATTTTAAAAGGAGAAACTTGGCTCTTGGATTTAACGATTTTAAAGTAAAGTCAGAGAACCAGTTTTGGGTTCCTAGAAATGTTTTAAATCCAATATATTTAGGGTAAAGTCATAGGAGTTTTGACTTGGTTTTTTATTTATTTTACCACGAGTTTTTTAAAGGATTTTCAAGGATATGGTTATATGTATTGCATACTAGCATGGACCCTCTCCAGATGGAGATGGTACCCTCTCTGGATAGTAGCTGGTCTGACCCTCTTTGGTGATAGCTGGTCAATAGGACCCTCCCGGATAGAGCAGGTCAGGACCTTCTTCGGTGGTAGCTGGTTGGACCCTCCCGAATAGAGCGGGTCATGGGACCCTCTCCGATTGAGCTGGTCAATAGACCCTCTTGTGGTAGAGCGGGTCGGTTGTTTCTCATGGTTGAGGTTAACACCCCACATTTAAATTATGGATTTGAGCCAATGGATTTTCTTAATGTTTATTTATTCATTGTCTATTGGTTGCGTGCATGTGGATTTTTGGAAAACCAACGAAAGAGCATTAAAAGATACTTATCTTTTATCCTTTTATTTTTGTCCACTCACGCTAATATTGTTTTTAAATATTTCTTCCATGGGCCCTTCGTTTTCAAATGTCCAGTGTTGCAGGGTTCTTGAGTGGAGGTCGCGCATACAAGAGTCGGGGCATAGTCGATTAATTTGTTGCTGCTTGCACATTGTTTCAGGTAAAACTTCCATGTAGACTGCTCTGGCCAACCCAGCTTAGCTAGTTGAATAGGTTAGTGAAGCGTAGATGTGATTTGGGGAGCAGGATGACTTCATGAGTTAGGGGTTGCTTTTAAATACTCATGGAAGTGCTGAGTTGGTTTGTAGGAAGGGTTGTCCATTTCAAGAGGGTTTCGGTAAGAAGTTTCCTTGAGGTGGTCCCCACAGGATTTACTTCGAGTTAAAGGGGTTTAACTCGGGGTGGATCCTGACAGGAGGCGTTGCAGTTGGTGATCGGAAAAGACGGATGCTGACAAGGCGGAAGATTGGCCTCTACACAACTGAACTTTGGGATGGGCTTGATGGTAAATAGGCTCGGGTATTAGCTCTGGCCCAAATCTATACTTCTTTTATGTTTCTTTATTTTTTGCTATTTATGCTTTATTGCATTATAAGAGGCTTTTTGCGGCCAACAATACCCTATTGCTTTATGGTAGGGCGTGAAGGGTCTTGTGTCGGTCTATGCACCTCGTGTGCCTTTTCTGTTCTAGGTAGGCGATATGACTGTTGTTTGGTCAAATAGTCGCAACCTCCTAGTGGCAGGATGAAACTAAGTGTTGTCAGATTTATTTTCCGACGGCAACATAGGAAAACTGTTTTATTGGATAGTATGATCTTTCTATTATGTCACAGCTATTTCAAAGCAAATGAAGTCGTCATTAGAGTAGTACTCTTTGCTATTAGGTGCTTGTTTGAATGCATGTACTCTGTATGTATTCTCGATATTATTTCGGGACTTCATTGTAATCAGGGGTTCAGGCTTTATGTCCCCCTCTTGTATTCGACAGTTTCATTAATGAAGATGTGAGGACAGCCGCATCAATCCTTTATTCAAAAAATGGTTCTTCAAAACAAAGAACTAATGAAGATGAATATAACAATATTGTAGAAATTCTGGATTATTGGAAAACCATCTATCAAGATCGAGAAGCAACAATGGAGGAAATAAATCGTATTCTACATCAAATAAGACTAATAGACTTGTCTACGGCTCCTCCTCCTCAGCCTTCTACGACTCCTCCACAGTCGTCTTCGGCTCCTCCTCCACAGTCTTCTCCGACATTTGACGCCGATGATTTTTTAAATGTATAAACATCTTTCTTATGTATGAACAATTACCATAATTAATATATAATTTTTATATTATTAATAATTTAGTATTAAGTTTAAATATTATAATTATTTCTATAACAACAAAAACTAATATGAATTTTATCGGTAAATAAATTAAAAATCAAAACAAATAAATAACAATTTCTAAAAAAATAAATAAATTCAAAATCAACAAGAATAAATGAAAAAATAAATAAATAAACAAATATTTTTATAATCCTAGTCGACGAAAGAAAAGATTTTCCGTCGGCAATGATCTCGCTTTTTCTGACGGAACATTAAAATTTCCGTCAGCTAAGATTTAAATTTTTTCGTCTGTTATGTCTTAGACGACGAAATATTATGTCTGTTAAGAAGCAGCTATCTTAGTTGACGGAATATTTCGTCTGCTAAGAGTCAACTTTTTTCGTCCGCTATGTCGTAGACAACGAAAACATTTCGTCGGGTAAAATAGTTGCTTCTTAGCCGACGGACTATTTCGTCTGTAAAGATAAACTTTTTTGTCGTCTATGATGTAACTATAGTCGACGATTTCCTAACCGATGAATTTATTTTGTCGGCAGTACTCTTTGTCGACAAATATTTGCATCGGCCAGGATGAACATATTTCGTCGGCTACGATGTGCCATAGCAGACGAAATATTTTATTTGGTCGGCTAGGATCTTCACCAACGCGTCTTAACCGACGAAATTTTTGTCGGCTAGGATCTTTACAGACGGAATAATTATCTAACCAACGAAAATATTTTGTCGCCTAAGAGACCAAATCCACTAGTGTAGATTGATACAGTTTAATCTGTGAACTTGCTACATAAAAACATAGACTGATGTAATTTGCAGATTAGTCTTGTTTTCTTCTGTAATTCAACTTCATTGGCTCAATGGCAGGAAATCTAAGACACATGAATTTTCTTTTGAATCTAAGGCCTCAGGTATAGGCTTACGAGTATTATGACACCACCACGAGGAAATCTGGGAGAATCACCAAGCATAGAAAAATTCCTCAACAATTTGAAATACTTGATTCTGGCCGTATGTTCCTTCAATTTGGTGTCTGAATGACACGAATTAAGGGTACAAAAACTTCAAACCAAGCCTTCCAAGCATGTAAGAACATGTATACACTGAACATATATGCATTATTCAGATTAATTAAAGAGGCTCATAACATCCATTCATGTAGCCACCAATGCATGATGTAGATTTTTATGCCTCCTGACCTACTGGGACTCTGACAGCTATAACTCCTTGAAAAGTTAAAATTACAAATCGCAAATTGCTTTGGAAAGTAGACATACATGGCAGCTTGTCTTCTAATTCTTCCTAGATCTTCCCAGTTTAACCTGTGAAGTTACAACACATAAACTGCAACTGTACATTCGCTGAATTGCAAACTTGTCATCAAATCTTCTTTTTTTGTACTTCCTGGCAGTAGGGCAGAAATTTTTGAAACACATATATTGTTTCTTGTATTTGAAGCCTCAGGAATAAGTCTCTAATAATATAGGACATAATTCAAACTTCTGTCAGGTAAAAACATTGTCTTGCATTTCAGCAAAACACATAATCTCCTTATGTATTTTTTATATTTTTCAATGCAAGAATTGAAATGAAATTAAAATGGCTAGAAGCAAGGTAAATATGGAAACTCATCATGAATTAGTTACCCTTTGTATGTCTACGGGGAGGCCACCAATGCTTCACTCCAAGCTTTGATATCTTGATATTTGCAGCACTGTGTTCTCTTCGGCGAGCACTTTCAAGAACTGAGCACAAGTGCTTAGTGTCAACGACTTGACAATTCAAAAAAGATAGCTCGTAGGGCATGTCGCAAAGCCCCTCATGCATCTTTGTTGTAGCTTGACATGGCATGATCATCAATTGAACCTTCACGGATGGCTCGGTGTGGAAATCGGTCTTGTCGCCGACTACGTTGTCATGGTGCATGTTATGTACAGTTGCAGCCACCAATTGGCTTTCATAATAAACCACTTGTTGGTTTATATCTTCGAAAATAAGAGAATCATACAAGTCGAACTCTTGCATACGAGACTTGCTGATATTGGAGCCAAGAATTAATCTATAATCACCATCGTATTCATCGTAGGTTGTCTCCATGTTAATATCAAAATAATAATCACCACATATTAGTGACTTAACTTCTGCCTCAGACATATGCACATTCCTCCTATAAACATCATTGAAGACCATCTATAAGGCTTGGCATGTGTCCATATACACAGTTTCATGCGCGAACGGAATGACTTTGCCTTTGGAGCAGCTTTGTTGGTTGTCGACTTCATTGCTGTGCTCCTCATGAGATTCACCACAAATTGACAAATCAATTTTTTCTGACATGACCAGAGAAAAGATTTCCCCACTAGATTGATCAAAAACCGATTCAACCTTTTTGACGAGAGTATCTTCGTGAGCTTTATATTCTACTTCTTGGGATTGTAAAACATCTTGGTTAGTATTGCAAACATCATGGTTTGCTTCATCTTGCAGCTTTGTTGTCTTCTCATTGGCTGCTTTAATTTTTTGGTTATGCTGATCTTTGGAAGCATTTATCCGAGCCGTGGTTGCATTGATTTTCTTAAATTGCTCAATGAGAGCCTTCAATATCTGTTTTGACTCGTTGTCCATGTTCACCTCACTACAGCTAGTTGACTATACTGATTCTTCTCCTTTGGTCATGCCTTAAGAAGACAACTTCTGGTTCAATAGCAAGCAGGTTACAATGTGCAAGAGGTAACTACCACTGCCGTTTTTTTGCTGTTAGGTTATCGTCGCCGCGTTCCATCCTCTCAGACGCACCTTTTCCGGTTGCCGCCCGCTGTTGGGTTCTTGATTTCGTCGAATCCTTCAAGAAGGTTGAAATAACCTAGGGGAGGATAAAATCAGTTCCTCCATTTTCCATCTACTTTCTATGATTGAGATTTTGTGAGTGCAGATTGAAAATCTCAGAACTAAGAGTGTTTTTAGGTCCACGTTGTATGTATGAACACTGAGTTTATTATATTAATTTGTTTGTACGAATTAGCGTTATGTTAAATCAACGTTAGTTTTTATTAACGGGTTATGTTGTATCAATCTGTATGACAAACCAATGATGCATTTTTTTCACCTCTATCCAATTTCATAACTGCTTGATTTTGTATGTAAAAGTAAGATAACATTTTGTTCTCTCTCCATGTATCAAAAGGTTGGTTAGTTCCTCATCCATTCTCAGTGACTGCGACTTATACGACTCATACGATTTATACGACTCACACGTTAGAAGCAATTAGGCCATCATTTTTATTTGACTCTTTATCAATGAAGTACCCGACTACTTACCCAGTACTCCCTTCGAGACCACATTGTTTGTTCATACCAATGTTTTCAAAGGCGAAAGCGAAGGCGAAGGCGAATTGTGGAAGCCCCGCGAGGCGAAAGCCTTGAGGCGACGGGGCGACCGCCTTTCCAACAAATAATAAATAAATTCATTATATATATATATAATCTCAATACATAACAAAAAATATTTAATTGTTATTACAACCATAAATTCATCCTCAAATAGTACTTCACAAGGTTCAAAAACAAGGTTCTAATTAGAGTTTAGGGTTTAGAAAGATACACTTAATTAAAAAGATACACTTCAATCTTCCGCATCATATCCACTAACACTATGAATATCATCACAATCATCAATGTTCAATTCATTAGTATGGGGAGGCAAAGTAAGATCTTCTATCTCATCATCTTCATCTTCACTTTCATCCCTAAGTAATGTTGCAAGCATTTTCATTTTCTGCTTGTTTTTTCCTTTACCTAAATATAGAACTTAGAATTAAATTGGGATATATACATCTATTGTAAATTATATAACATAACATGAAAGTAAATAAAAAAGACAAAGATGAGTAAAAAATTGCTTACTTGAACTTTCCGGGATTTTTCTTTTAGAAGAAGATATATGAGAAGCCTCATTTAATTCCTCATCACCACTCAATATAGGCTCATCATCCATGATCGGCTCCTCTAGTGGCTCCACAGAAATAGGAACTCGAGTTAACAAATTTTGTTCAAAACATTCAATTGGCACATTTCTTATAGCATCGACCTCAAATACATCCTCCTCAAGCCAAGAAAGATCATTTGGCAGAACCGGATCTTCCACCTCTGATATCCATTCATCATCGGAGTCAATTTCCTCCATTAGTATAGGATCAAGCATCTTCGTTCTTCTTCTGATGTTTCTCTCCCTTAACAAAGAGTTGTACTTAACATAAACCAATGCATTTAATCTTTTATGTTCAAGTCTATTCCTTTTCTTTGTGTGAACCTAAGACCAAACATAAGGTTACAATTAGATTTAAAATAATATAATTTTATTTTCAAGTCTATTCCTATAATATAATTTTACCTTTATGTGAACATTAAATTTAAAATAAAAGAAAGTCACGAAGAATATGAATTAAATTTACCGACTCAAAGGTGCTCCAATTCCTCTCACATCCGGATGCACTACAAGTTAAGCTAAGAACACGAACAGCAAATTTTGTTAACTCAGGTGTTTCCTCTCCAAAACGCTCCCACCAACTTGCTGAAAAAAAAAACAAGTCATTATTATCTACAAACAGCCTATAACATTATATGTGTACCACAAAGAAAGTACCCTAGAAAACATAAAACGTCCAACCATACGACACACTTCTTTCCTTAATTCTTTTTTATAAGCTTCGTTCAATACGGTTTGCCTAGGCTCGGAAGACACAAATGAATCAAGTGGTCCTATAACTCTTGGTTGAGCAGCACTACTCCCACATTCTTCACCTAATGGAGATTCTAAACTACTACTTCCACCACCAATTCCTGCCCCAATTTCACGCAACATAACATTCCTCTTATATTTCCCATCTTTCAACTCTTTAAGAGTTTGTTGATAATCTTTTTTCACATCTGCAGGGACTTTATTGCAAGCTTTCATACCACCACTAATACCTGCTAAATGGTGCTTGAGCCTATTAATCGTACCACTACATACTTGATTGCAGTAAACACATCTAAAATATCTCTCCCCTTCCACTTTTTTGGCATGCTTCCATGCTTTATCTTTCTCATCTTCCCCTCTATCACCCATCACTAACATATCAAACAAACATAAAAATAAATCAGTAGCATATTTCATATTTCAGTAGCAATCATTAAGAGACTAAGAGCATATTTCAATAGCATATTTCAGTAAATCAGTAGCAATCAGTTTATTCAGTTACACTGCATCAAACAAACATTTCAGTTACACTGCATCAAACAAACATTTCAGTTACACTAGTTACACTGCATCTAGTACAGGCACTAATCTGCAATTCTGCATAATCATTACCGAACCTTCAATCTAGTCTAAACCGAACCTTCAATCTAGTACAGGCACTAATCTAACAGTAAAATTAAGAAGAGAGGATTGAGAAGACAAACCTGGAGGTTGCTGCAATTGCGGTCGGATTGGGAGGAGGTGATCAGATGCGATGTTGGGATGAGAGTGATGTGGCGGAGGAGGCAGTGATGTTGCGCTCGAGGCGGAGGAGGAAGTGATGGGGCGGTTGGTGTTGTGGGGGTGATGGGAATAAGAGGAGGCAGGGAGAGCTCGAGCTCGAGCTCGAGTTCGAATAGGATCGTGGCGGTGGGGGAACTGTGGCGGTGGAGAGCTCGAGCTCGAGTTCGAATAGGATCGTGGCGGATTTGGGTGGTGGACAGGGCGAACAGATGTAGGCAGAGAGAAGAGACGAGACAGAGCGAACAGATGGAGGCAGAGAGAAGAGATGGAGGCAGAGAGAAGAGACGAGACAGAGAGAAGAGACGCAGGGAACAGATGGAGAGCGAACAGATGGAGGCAGAGAGAAGAGATGGAGGCAGAGAAGAGACGCAGGGTTTAATCGAAGGAAACGACCAAAACGGCGTCGTTTTGGAAAAAAAAAAAACAAAACGACGTCGTTTTGACGCGAAAAAAAAAAAGAAAAACAAAACCAAAACGACGTCGTTTTGACGCGGAAAAACCAAAAAAAAAAATCTGCAGCGCGCCTCGTCTCGCGCCGCCTCGTCGCTCCGGCGGTCGCTTTTCCAGCCGCGTCGCGGCGAAACATCCGGCGAGGCGTTTTCCCGTCGCTCCGCCCTAAGGCGCGCCCCAGCGCCGCCTCAGTTCGCCTTTGAAAACACTGGTTCATACTGATGCTTTCAATCAAAGATGAAATTAATAACAAGTACTGGGTAGATGCAAACTGCCAAAAAAATTAAAAAAAAAAGAGCTAGGTCGGCCACAATCCATAGCTACATTAAGAAGTCTCTGAGTCTGTACAGTTTTAAACACCCAAATAATTGATCTGCTTCATAGGATAGAGACCTTACTACATTAAAAACATACTCACATTCCTACCAAAACTATCCTTATGGAAACAAAGCCTCCTTGGCACCGTTACTAGTAGTTGAAACTACCTTAGAAATCAATCGCTTGCTTTCTTCATACTTCCCTGCCAGAGAATCAAAGAGAATACCGGCCCCAACCCCAACAGCCAAGTCTATTGTGTAGTGTCCTCTAGTCCCTAACAATCTCACAGCTTGCAACAGATTGAGCGCATCAAATACCCATGCCAATTCCCACCTCTGCATTCTTCTCATGTCAAGGGATGCAATCACCGACCCTGCTACATGCCCGGAGTAGAACAAGAAAAACGATACATTCCCAACGGGGAAGTCTGCTCCCGACCCCAAAAACCCCTGTGCAACACAAATTTTCAATCACAATGCCCGAAAGCAAGAATGCACAAGCGACAATCTAACATGAGACAACCAATGTTCTCTTGCCACAGTCTGACATGTTATGTTACCAGACTCTTATCGCGTCGTGCGAATATGATTCTATTTGTCCTATCTAATGAGTTTTCAAAATTTGCATCAAGACTAGAGCTTTCAATGCGTAAATAGACGTACCTGAGGCAATGGAAGTTGGGTGGAGTAGCCAAGGATTCCCCGGCAAGTGAACATAAACAAGGCAGCAATGGTGGCTCTCGGACGGCCTTCGATTAGCCACGTCCACAATATGTACGTCGTCTGCATCCCCACAAACACCTACACAAAAGAATTGTCCTTCAATTTTGCAGTAAATGACAAACCTGACCACAAAATTAAAAGTCACCAACACCTGGATTCTGAAGAAACTCAAATTCTCTTGTTCCTCAAGCACCAAATTTGAAGTAGAAGAAAAATCCCAACGCCCCAGAAAAATCCCAATGCACCCAAACCAAACCACATTGCCAATTTTTACAAACTACCATTTTTTTGGTAACTATTGTACAAACTACCTTGGACAAACATAAATTTACCCTCATTTTGCAGAGAAGGCACATAAATGTATATAAGAATTGATGTTTTCAGAAATGTAAGATTCTTCCTAATATTGGAAACAAACAAAACGCACTCCACTCTGCGCTGTCTAAAACAAAACAGCCCCAAACGTCACCACGCAAACTCTAACCACAACACTCCAAATCAAACACTAATTAAAAGGAAGGAATACAAATCGAAATTAGTTACCGTGTTGAGCCCGGCGAGCAATGTATTAAGGTTGGGGCTCGACGCCAGCAGGAGGTGTAGCCAGCGCGTGGTGACGAAGCCGATATCGAACGGCGGAGCGGAGGAGGGAACCATGCTGAGCGTGTATTCCACGCCCATGAAGAAGAGGAGCCCCATTGCGAAGAAGCAAGGGATCCAGTGGTGCCTGGCGACGTGGACGGCGTCATGCAGCGTCCACGTCATGAAGGAGGCCTTGTTGCCGCCGTGGACGGGGTCGGAATTCTTGGACATGGCGGTGGGGGAGGAGGGTCGTTTTTTGGGGCGGCGAGAAGTGAGGGTGCCGTTCATAATGCGAGAGGTGGGGGTTATAATTGGTATTTTGGAAGCGAGATTTGGGGCGGGGAGAGGGATATTTTCGGAGTAAATATAAAGGGAAGGGTAGGCGGAGTGCACGAAGAGAAAAGGAGTTGGTAGTTGGAAGCCGGGAGAGATCTGAAGGGCAAAATGGGAAATGAAGAGCACGCGTTCTGTGAGTTGTAGGCTTCCACACATTTTCATTATTAGTAGCTCACCCACATTCTCTTCTTACAGGCTTTTGCTAAAATAGAGGGTAAATATATTAAAATTCATACCGTAATTATATGTTAATTAGCGTCACTTTTAGGTTGGTCCAATTTGTAATGGTACGTCATGTACATTTTATAGGTCAATTTCATTCATCTTCTAGTAATTTCATAGTCCTCGTGTGTGGCATGGACGGTGATTCAGGCTGCTTGTCAGTTGTCACAGTTTATAAAGGTCAGTAGCACGCGCCACCCACGGGAGCGTGAGGAGTGGAGCTGAAAGCCAAGGCCTTCCGATAAATCCAAGAAGAAATAGCACAGAGAAATGAGGGCCCATTCCAAGAGCTCTAGCCATCACCGTCCACAAGACTGAGATATCGAGTGACACCAAAACAGGCCAACTAGCTTTAACTGTGGCTCCCACACCCAGTCTCCTTTTAGCTAAGAAGTTGGGTCCTTCGGTGGTAAATTTTCTAATCGGACCTTTAAATTAATTACCAATATTTTCGGTTTATCTCATTCTTCAATTTTATTTATATATCTTGATTATTTAATATATAGATATTTATGAGTATATTTTTTTTTTAAATTTTCAGTCATATTTAAAATCGTTAAGACATTTCTAAGCGTGATTTATCAATTATGAACTTGAACTGTTCATGTTTGATAAATTTGGTTCGTTCATTAATTTGATTTAGTTTGTAACCTTAATTGTCACCGATTTTGCTAAAAAATTGTATGAATGATATACCCATATTAACCTAAAAATTGTATTGATGAGATGTTAAAATGTGATCAGAAAATGAGTCTTTTAAACCATAAATCAAAAAGTTATCAATTAATCCTTAACTTAAGGGTCCTCACCGAGAAGGGCTCTATACTTTGATTATATAATAACCCCAGTTAGGTTTCAGTCTAACTCAACCAGCAAGATCGGTTAAAAATAGTAAAGCCCAGAAATTGTTACAGTGCTTTTCTTTTTCTTTCAACAATCTGTTTGTTTACTGCAAGGTTAATTGCAAAGAGGGTTGCTTGAGCTCCGGCTACTTCCACCGATCCACACACAGTGTTCTGGGTTTAATGTTCTAAAAATCGGTCTAGGCGACCGCCTAGGCGCTCCGCGGTTGCCTCCGGTTCTGATTTCACCTAAAAAGACGTTTCTGGTCGGCCGGCCGATTTCTAGCCAATAAATCGACTGGGCGGGCGATTAATCGACAAGACATACGACTACTCGGCTGGGGGGACTAATCGGCTTGGCGAGGTTGGGTTAGAACAAAACTTTAAAGCTCGATCTCAGAGTTGACTCTGACAATTGGTGATACGTACGATCGGGGTCTAGTCTTAATTCATTCTAGAATCTGGGTCAGGTTGTAATCAATGTAGAAGAAGAGAATAGCGACTTAGAGAGAGAAGCGAAGAGGAAGCAGCAGACAATGAGGATGAGATTAACGCAGATGATTTTTCCTGACTCCTGAGTGGTGGGAGGGCGTGAATTTTAGTTTTGTGGAGTCTGTCGTCTATGTCTGCATAAGAGTTCTTGGAGACGTAGAGAAAGGGAATGATTGTGATTGTTAGGTTAAACGTACAACTAAGACGTAAAATAGTTTAACAATAACATATTGTATCACGCCCCCGGCCCAAGTTTACCTTCCTCAACCCGGGTTAGGACGTGCGGGACTCATCCCAAGATAAATTTACTTGTAATCCCCCTTGAGAAGGGATAACCCTCTTTCCAAACCAATTTCAAACAGTTCAAACGATACCAGAATAGACCTCATAACCGGAGGTTATCCCGATTTCCGCATTTAGATCTCAAACCAATCATTTATAGGACCTAGGGTTCTAATAATATTTGTAACTGCACCCGAATCCCGGTCAGGTTGCCTACGTACCTTGTCCTCAGGGATCAAGCCACACGTAGCTCTTATTTTAATTAATGTTGTAACCGGGCAAATCTCGTTTTCTATTTATCGGTAGAAAACCTATTATGGATGGCGTACGACTAATGTCATTTCAGAGTTTAACCTCTCCGTTGAGGTATTCACCGTCCAACTATCTATCGGGATTATCCCGAACATTCCACCACAATTATATATAACATTCATACATAAAAATATAGCATAAAAGCATCCACATAAATAACAAATCCTCTAGGGGTAATATTGTCAACTGAAGGGTATCTTTATAATTATCTTAAACTATCAAGGGTGGTATAGTCAATTCACTCTCAATGGCAGCTTGGTAAAAATGCTAAGCTGCTAGGGGTATTTTAGAAATTTCTGACCCAATAGCAGCCCATGTAAATAGACAAGATAGCCAGGGGCAGTATGGTCTTTTCAACCTCAATGACAGTCTTATAAATGTACAAATCTGCCAAGGGCATTTCTAGGATTTCAGCCTTAATGACATCCCTGTAATTATATAAAACAGTCAGGGGTATTTATGGAATTTCTAACTCAGTGGCAGCTTTGTAAAAAGATAAAGCCGCCAGGGGTATTGCACCCTCAGTGGAAGATTACTTACCTCGAAATCCCGCTGCGTCAACAATCGTTACAGGGTAAATCCTCAACACTTGATCGATCAATAAACACATGGGGTTTTGATCAACTCGGCCGGAAAGGGCTGCCTCCATCTCAGCCGCTCCTGCCGCCGTGTTGAGTTTCAACACCACTGGAGATCCACCTAGAATGTCTTGGGCGTCCTTTTAGACTTGTTTCGTGGCTCGCCGCCGCCCCACGCCGGAGAACCAGTCGAGTCAAGAACCTGGTCTCGACGCCGTACTGTGCAAGCTTAGAGGCGTTGTTCTAAGCCGAACTGGACTACGCCACCACCACAGGGAGACTCGCATGGAAGAGGGGAAGATATCACAACCGGCCTTGACGTCTCCGGTGGCCGGAGCTCGCCGCAAAAGTCGGGTCGGCCGGGTAGGGTCTGTTCAAATTTTCGAATAGTGAAGGAACGCGCGTGCGCGTGGAAGGGGAGAAGAAAATGAATTATTTCCATTTTTGGAAATCCACCCTTTCTATTTATATACTTTCTAAAAACGGAAACCCCACTTCGTTGACCGTAACTTCTCCACTCAGTATCTGATTCACACCTGTCATACGTCCTCGGACTCGTATCGTCGAGCACTACAACTTTCGTGAAGAAAGTTTTTCGAGAAACTCAACGTGGCAAAAAGTTAACCTTTAACCCTTTAAATATGTCATTTCCAAACGTCCCTTGACTCCGAATACTTTTGCACCATTCTCGAATGTACGAATACGCACTAATACTACTAAAATTTCCAAACTTTACACTCGTTAAAACTTCAGAGAAACTAACAGCGCAGTTACAACCCTCTGTAACCCGCCTAATCCTGGTAAAAAGGTAAATTTCAGGACGGAGTGTTACATATTGTTTAAGGACTACATATTAGACTTGGGCTCTAAATCTAATTATGGGCTTATCACTATGTCATTCAACAATTTTTTTACTTTTCAGAAATCTTGATCAATAACTTTATCCTTTAACTCAATATATTTTCAGTATTTTTATTAATTTCAGATATTAGAATACATATTTTAATGTACATTAATTGTATTTATATAATTTGATTAATCTCTGTTTAATCTTTTGAAGGTTGTCCACACTACTAGCGTCTAACGATTTTTAGAATCTTGTCTGGGTTGCTTCTCAAATTTGATTTTTAGACTTGTGCTTAATTTGTTTCTTGTCAATTCTAAAACCCGACTCCATCAACCCAAGAACAGAGCACCACAGAGGACAATTAGGGGGAGGACAAAAGAGTATATTAAGCATTATTAAGAGATGAACTGGGCTGGGCTTAAACCGTAAACCCCACGAAGTTCTATAACCCTTTTCAGCCCAATAAATCACAATTAAAAGGGACACATTGTCATTCTTTATGTCTTGTTTTTCTTTACAATCGCAGCCCGATTGTAAAACCCAAGTAACAGCCACAAGGGTGCAAGATTTGTTTTGTTTCTCTTCCGCTAATCAACCTCAACACTGCAATCGACAGGTATATAACTCCAACTCTCCTTCTCTCTTTTCGCAAAAAGTTTGAATCTGATTGTCTGCCATGAATGGTTCTGGAGAAAAGAGCAGTGAAGGATTAATGAGATTAAAATTTGTAGACAAACAGTTCTACAGATTTGGGAGTATTGACAAAGAGATTTAGTATATTAAGAATTGATGTGTTTCAAAACAAAAAATAAATAAATAAAATCATTTAACTCAAGTAGAGGTTTTTCCTTTTAGCAGTAATATAATTCATCGTTTACAGTACACACGATTTGGTGAAATAATATGCTTGCAGTAGTTTTGATCTGTACTTTTTCTAGTCGGAGTAGGAATTATTTATACAGAAACACCTTGGCTGCAAGACAACCAATGGAAGAAATCAGTTATGAAGAGGACATGGTCTTGATCAGATTTTGGTTAATCATGCAAAAAGGACGCGGCATCCATACTGAGCATCTTGCTACGTAAAGAGAGCAACTTCTTGCTGAAAAACAAGAAGTTGGTTATGAGAATTTGGCCATTTCTGGGTTTAAAAGAATGTTGAATGTTCCACTTTCTTTTATTTCTTATGTTTTTAGGCGCAATTCTTCACCGGTCATCTAATAAAGAATGTTCTCACCTTTGTCAGGTGAAGGCAAACCAAAATTCAATTCAAATCAAAATCACACAAGAACTATATGTAGAATAGATTACTTGTAAGAACGAAAAGATACTTTTATTCATGTAGAGAGAGCAACATAAGATATAGAGTTGACATTTATCGGAGTACTAAAAATGTAAAAATGATGAAGTATGAGAATAATGCGAATAGAGAATCGTGAAAGAGATCTACTTTATTCATAGATAGGTGTCTCTATTTATAGAGGATTACATATGACATATCCTTAAATAACTAGTAAACTTATATCTATACGGAATATGGATTCATTATCCTAATTGCATAAGGCCAACACACATGTGTCGCGCGTCGTTATGCTGGTGATGCTTCAGATGTTTCCTCGTTAAAAACCTCGTCAAGTAACAAAAACCCTGTAAGAAAACTGAACCTTGATCGTAGGGAAAAAGTGTGCAACACACCAATCATGTAAACTCCCCTGATATGTACATTACTCAGAAAGGATTGATAGCCGACGCATGTCTATGCTCTTCACATGTTTATCAAATGTAGATTAGGCAGACTTAGTAAATAAATCTGCCACGTTTCTTTGAGAACTCACTTTGTTCACTTGAATGTTAAGAAACGCTTGTTGCTGTTGATTATAGAAGAACTTAGGTGAAATATGTTTCGTATTGTCACCTTTAATAAAGTCATGTTTCATCTGCTCAATGCAGGCTGCATTGTCTTCATACATGCATGTAGGCTTATCAGTTGTAGATTTTAATCCGCCAATTCCTCTAATGTGTCCAATGATTGTTCTCAACCATACACATTCACGAACAGCTTCATGTAGAGTAATGATCTTTGCATGATTTGAGGATGTTTGCTACAAGAGTCTGTTTAGTAGATCTACAATATATTGATGTATTCCCAATGGTGAATACTTAATCCACTAGTTCCTCTAATGTGTCCAATGATTGATCTCAACCATACACATTCACGAACAGCTTCATGTAGAGCAATGATCTCTGCATGATTTGAGGATGTTGCCACAAGAGTCTGTTTAATAAATCTCTAAGATATTGATGTATTCCCAATGGTGAATACATAATCAGTTTGAGAACGTCCCTTGTGTGGATCTGATAAGTATCATGCGTCGGTGAAACCTACTAACATATTGTTAGGAGTCTCGGCATAACCAAGGACTGCAATGACGTGCATGGCGTTGGTCCCATGTACGAAGTCGGCGACGGCGGCGTCCACGGCGACGGTCCGGTCTGGTCCCAACTCCGGCCGAGTCCGTGTTCCTCATGTACCGTAAGACCAACTTCGGTCTTCTTTTCATTTGTGTAGGGAAAGAACAATCATAGGTCAATGGTGTGTTTAAGATATCGAAATACATTCTTTACACCGGCCCAATGATGTTGGGTTGGCGCTGAGCTAAATCTAGTTAAAAAATTCACTAAGAATGTAATGTTTGGTCGAGTACACTGAGCTAAGTATAATAACGCACATATTGCACTAAGATATGGGACTTCGGCACCCAATAGCTCTTCATCGTCATCTTTTGGATGGAATGGATCTTTATTGATATCTAGACTTTGACCAATCATGGGAGTGCTAGCCGGATGCAATTTGTCCATGTTAAATCGTCTGAGCATCTTTTAGACATATGCAGACTGGTGGACTAGAATACCACAAGCTTGGTGCTCTAGTTCATGTCCTAGGCAGAATCGAGTCTTTCCAAGGTCCTTCATTTTAATCTCAGATTTAAGATGCGCTATGGTTTCTCTTATCTCTTCAAGAGTACTAATGATATTTACGTCGTCTACATAGACGGCGACAATAGTTAATCCAGAGTTTGTTTTCTTTATGAACACGCATGGACGTAGTTCATTGTTCTTTTATCCCTTCCTAATCAAGTAGTCACTTAGACGAGTATACCACATTCACCCAGATTGCTTTAATTCGTAAAGTGAGCGTTGCAATCTTATAGTATACGCACTCTGTGATTTAGAGTTTCCTGATTTAGGCAACGAAATCTCAGGTCAAGCCCACTAGACTGACTCATAAGTTTCTCCAATATGAGTTTTTGTCTGCATTTGTCCATTCTCACAATGAGTTTCCAGGTGAAAAGCATTAGCGCGTATGCCTTTGAAGCTCAATATGGTTCGATTTCCTTTAGGTGCATAAAGCACATCCACAACATGGATCAAAGTTCCATGAGACAATAAGAATCGAGCAGATCCACGTCCTCAAATTACAGGTGAAGATTCAATCATTGTTGTCACAGAGTTTGTACAAGGTATTAACTCAATAAAGAGTTGTCGGTTCCTTAGGAGTGTGTGGGTAGTTCCACTATTTGCGAGGCACTCTATCTCTCAAGTAGTCATACCTACAAAAGAGAGTAGATATATGAGTAAATAGTTCATTTGGAACTATTTAAAAAGGATTGGAAAGTACTTATAAAATCATCAATCCCTAGAGTGTAAAAAAAATTCCGCGCAGGATGACCTGTGTGCATTCAAACAGACATAACTTCTTTGTTAGGATAGATATGAATGAGCAGCCAACTGTTATGGAAAATAGACTCATAGAGTTTTCCAGTGATATAAAATAGGAGTTTTAGTTAGTCCGGAGTAGTTCACAATGCTCGTTCGAAGTTGCTGTCCAAGGAGAGACATATTTGCTGTTTTTGCAGAATTGGCATGTGCAAGTTTTTGGAGCTTGCAAGAGGCATGTAGGCCGGTACCTAGGTCATAAGTGAGGTGTTTTCTTATAAAAGATGTGGCATAAGAAGTCTTCAACGTCTAGTAAAAGACAGCATTTGTTTTAATAGCGTAGGGAGATCCAAATCGAAAGCTTTCGGTAACTCCCAAGTGTAATATGACCAGCATGTCCGTGGAGGTTCAGTGGTGCGAAACACACTTAAAACCACTAACTCCTTAATTTTGGACAATTCTAAGACATCACACTATACTTCGATGAGCCTAGGTGATACAATCGATAATGAAAAATCCGCTAGAGTAGAAGACTTAGCCAGAAACACATAAAGCACACATGAGTGTGCATAAGGCCGTGCATCACCATCCCTTCAGGAGGGACCGAGACGGCGCAGCAACCTAACCTTGTAGGTTGTGATTCATGCCATTATGTAAGGACTTGTACATGTTATTGTAACCATAAGAGACAAAGAGGAATGTTTCGATAAAACGAAATGACATTCATAAGCATTAATAAAAAATTGAGTACATCAAGAGTCTCAAAATTGAAAAAAATAACTTAAATAGGGCATTAAGATACCTTATTACATAACAAACTTGGTAAAAATAGGAGAGTAAAGACTTTCTAATCGACTACATCGAAGTCAGGTGCATCCATACTAGAATCAGGTGCAAAGTTATTAATTTTGAGCTTAGCATTCTTGTCAGCATCATTAGTCTCCATATAGTTGACTTCCAGAGTCTTCTTATATTTCTTGTAAGCAGCAACGACCTTTGAATTCGCACGGTAGTTGCGATGCCAATGGTCAATAGAACCACATCGGTTACAAACTGAGGGAGCACAGGTATATTGTTTGGCTGAATTCTTGGGCTTTGGTACGCCGCCACTAGGGCCAGCGGCACCACCATCTCGTCGCTTGACATTGAGGTGGCATTGGTTGCTGCCACCAAATGTTTTTTGATTGTTGATGCGTTGAGGAGCTTTCTCATGCGCATATGGATCATGATGTTTGTTTTCTCTGTTTTTAGGAGCTTTTCCTTCACGACCATTACTATTGTTGCTCTCTGGTGCAGTCCGGGGGCGAACATTGTTTTTATCAAGTACCAGATTGCTCTTTTATTCAGTCATTAGCTGTGACATTAGACCACAAAAGGTAGTGAGTCCCTTTTGTTGGTGATCATGGTGATATTGGTTCATTAATACTTTAGATTGAGTGGGAAAAGCCAAGAACATCTTTGTGATCATATCATCTTCAAACTTGTCGATGCTACAAAAACTGAGTTGAGCTTGAAAGTGAAGCATGTCGCTATTGAATTCCTCCACAGTTTTGTAGTATAATAGGCGTATGTCATCTCATTTAGCCAATAGTATTGGTAGTAGCGTTTCATAAACGTTGCCGAAGCGCATAGCTTGTGCTGTCTAGAGTTCAAGCGGAATTGATTTTTTCATATATTGACAACGTAGAGTCTGGCACATATGCCGACGTAGAAACATTAGAACATGTGACTGCATCTTTTTCTCAGGCGCAGCATCTTTGAGATCATGGTGGATCGTCCCTATGAGATCTCTACCGATGAAAGTCTGTTCGACGTCCGAAACCTACCTAAGGTATTCAGTGTCATCGGCATCAAAGACGTCGAATTCAACCCGTGCAGAATCCATCTGCAAAAACAAGAAAAACCAAGGTATTAGCAATTGTTCGAGACCTTGTAAAAAGGTACGATGCTAAATGGTTTGTCCAAATATATTTTTCTCTCAAGGATTCGAAGATCCGAGCTTCTCACAAGGAATGCAGACCTAAAAAGGTGACCCCGATTTAGGGATTTTAAGCAAGGTCTTACTCTTAAGCCATTATTTGAAACACGATGGGAAAGTCATGTTGAAAGTGTGAGAGCATTTAGATTCCAAGCTCCTAAGATAAGAGATGCTTTAGCTTACTTAGGGAAATATGGTGATGATTCTAAAACAAGGTCTGATGCTCAATGCATGGTAAAATATGAAATGGAGAATTTTGAGTTCTTGTTTGGCGTGGTTATTTGGTATGAATTGTTGAATGCTATCAATATTGTGAGTAAAATTCTTCAAACTGAAGACATGCATATTGATGTTGCTATTCAGGAATTGGATAAGCTTATTTCTTTTGTGCAGAACTATAGAGATATTGGATTTGATATGGCCTTCGTGAAAAAAGAACCATTCAAAAGAAAAAGCATTTTGATGAAAGCGACAATGAAGAGGTGACATAGTCTGCTTTGGAATCATTTAGGGTTGATTACTTCTTTTATATTATTGATCAAACTCTTTCTTCAATTCAGAGTAGATTTGAACAATTTAAGAAATATGAAGAAGACTGGACTTTTATTTAAATTAGAGAAGTTGAAGTCTACAGATGATGACAGTTTGATGAAGTTCTGTATGAATCTTGAAAAGCTGTTCAAGGTTGCTGATGAATCTGACATTATTAGGGGTGCGTTATTTTATGAGTTAAGCTACTTAAAAGAGTCTATACCAAAAGAAGCAAAAAAAACAGTTGATGTGTTGAGCTATTTGAAGCAAATGGATGGTTGCTATCCAAATGTTTGGATTGCTTACAAACTTTTGTTAACCATACCTGTTACTGTTACCTGTGCAGAGAGAAGCTTTTCAAAATTTAAGTTGATCAAATCCTACCTTCGATCAACTATGTTATCAGAAAGGTTAAATGGTTTAGCTATGTTATTAATTGAAAAAGATTTGGCAGAAAAGCTTGAGTATTCATGCTTAATTGACACTATTGCTGCCAAAAATGCAAGAAGGATAGTCTTTCAGTGACAACAATACTGATTGATTTTTGTTTCTTTTGTTGCCAAGATTGCAAGGTTAGTTTCTTTTGTTGCCAAGATTGCTAGAAGACTAGTTTTTTGTTTTGTTTTTTTATCAAAGTAAGAAAATAACTAGTTTCAATAACAAGAATTTGTAATTTTTAGATTTTTATTTCAATCTTTATATAATTTCATTATTATTAAGAGTTTACTATTATGTTATATCACTTATATGTGTCCTTAACTTTTGAAGTGAAGAAAAATGCTAAGTATATTTTTTGATAGGGACCCCAAATTTTGTTTTCGTTTTAGGCCCCGAAAATCGCAAAGCCAGCTCTGCAGAGAGGGGATATTTTTTTCATTATATATTCTGAGGCAAAAAATTAGGGCTCTAGGCCAACGCATGTTGGGCCTATAGTCAGGGTCGGGCCTGCTCTTGTGGATGCGAAGCAAGGTAGTAGGTGATTGGTAATGATTGTAGGAGTCTGTGGTTATGGTGGGTGAGGGTTAGGATGCGACGAAAGCACATAGTAACTCGTCGGAGGGGGTAGATGGTCAGAGCGAGATGGACCCCATAGCTACCGAGAAGATTGGGATTGGTAGTGAAATAGGTTTGAGTCACAGACGCTACGGAGCTGTTGTTGTTAAGGGACCGGTGGTGGCGGCTGTGGAGGTGGTTGTTATTGCCGGTAGGAATAATGATCTGTCATGGCAGGTGGCGGCGATGGTGGTTGCCCCGACTGAGGTGAGTACCGCAAATGTTTGAACTCAGTTAGCATTTCTGACTTGAATGACTCCATTTCGACCTTGAACGCCGCCGTGTTTTGCCGAACATTACAACAAGATGCGTCTGTCTTCTCTCTCTCTCTCAAGATTTGCAGTCCCTCTATTTAGAGCCTCGTTAGCAAATCATCCGGGTCAAGTGGGCGTGGCGGAGCAGATGCGAACGGTTGCTGATTTCCTGCGCCCCATAGATTAGGACTGATACCAAATAATAGGGTTCTAAACTGAAATTGAAATTATTTATTGTTATGCCTCCAAAGTGCAAAGGTTACAGTACTTTAAAAGGAAATGAGAGACCAGATACAGCTGTTAAAGCTATAAGGGTGTGGTGACAACTAATTGACACAACATATTAACATTCAAACCAGTTTTACATGCATACAAGCTCACACCGACTAAACCTGCTCTCCCAAACTGCTTTGCATAACATTAACAACTTTCAGATTTAGGTATCAGACATCACCGCTTGCCTCATCACTCGAATCACATCAGTGAGTGAAATAAGCCCCATGAGCAAACCTTGTTGATCCACCACCCAAATTCTGTGCACGTGTTCAGTGACGACCTTGTCGACTACTTCAGCCAGTGTCGAGTCGACGCCACATGCCACAAGTTCTCTAACACTCTCACCGGCATTAGGATTGCTTGATAATAAAGGACTGGCTGCAATGGTCTCTGTAAACTCCAGTGCGCTTACTGATAACCATGTTTTCAGTGTTGATAAATAGCATCCCCTTAAATCTGTTGCACTAAATGTGCCCAAGAGCCTCCTGCCCCTTCCCTATGAAAGAAGGTGAAAAGATTTAGGGAACACCTCTTCAACAAATTCAAGAACAAAGAAAGCACAAACGGCACACGAAGTGTAAAACTGTAGAATAGTGCGCATTACCACAATATGGTATTGTCAGATCTAGCAAAAATACAATCAAGTACATGTTTATGCCGCCAAAACTGACAGATGTTGGTCAATTTAGATGAAGTCACACCTCTCTTGCATATTCTAGTGTATTGCTAAACAAGAAAATAAATGCCCTTGAAAACACTAGATCTAGGAAATGTAATAGTATTTTCATACTAACTCGCCAAATCAAGTTTATGGGTGTCAAATTAATTCTCATGAAAGTAGAACAGGTAATGAGCTCAAAAATAAAGATACATACATTTACAAGCTGCTTGTGGTCATCTCCATTGGCAGTGGAAGAGCTAACTATTGGAACTGCGTTTAGCAAAGCAATTCGCATGCACTTGATGGCATCTATAACTTTGGTGCGATCAGTAATTGCATAAACCCTCTCTGTCACAGCTCCCACTTCAGAAACGGTGCGTGCCAGAATGCCATTTAGTTCAGTGCTAGCTTCAGCATGTTCCTTCAAGAACCTTAGGACATCCATTTGTGTTAGCATTCGATAACTGGAAGCAGACTCCACAAGTTCAGCTCCAGGAACATTCTCCATGTGGCTGTCCAGCGGTACCAAAGCACGGTGTATTCCTTTGCTAAACACTTCCATACAGTCTATGATGCTGAACACACAGGACCCCGAGTTAAAAAGTCATTTAAGTTCATAATCAGGAAAGTTGGTATTTCCCAAAGCAAATAAAGCAGGCTTTGTAACTTATTTAAAATCAAGTCGCTAAATAGCACGGAACACAATGTTTAATTTGGAAATGTTCAAAAAGTGGGATGCAAATATGGTCACCTTGTGTTGGGGTTTAGAGTCCACAAGCTTAAACCTTCGACGCAATGCCCAATAATCGAAGAAACGTGGGCAGACATCTTGTGCTCTAGATCAAACTCTCCCTCATCAGCCATCAATTGATCTCCATCATTTCCAGCAATATGAGCCAGAATGTCAAGCATGGTGGCCATCCCTATATAGTGCTTCCGCACAGCCCCTGTTTGCTTGTCAGCTTCAACAATCATCGAGCCGCCTGCTCCGATCCAGTGACCCGGAGGCGCCGCCACGGGCACCGCCAGCACTTGGTTGGCCACCAACGCGTTCATGGTGTGAGCCAGAGTCGCCGTGTATGGCACCTCCACCAGCCTCCGGTTGTTTGCCAGCATGTCCACAACTTTCTTGTCTCTCAGTCTCTGGGTAGTCCCGTGGAACCGTGAGTTGTTTTGCTCCATTTTTGCCTGCATTTTTTGTACTCCTTGAATTTGACTTTGCAAAGAGAAAGAGATGAGCCAAAGACGGAGGTGGGATTATATACAAGCAAAGGTGACTAGGTGAGTTGAATGTTGCAGTAACTGGTACGTGTCGAAAGCAAGGACTTACAGCAGTGGGTGGCTATGTTCCCGATAGCCACGTTATGAGAATGGATTAGGCTGAGGGGCGCCCATCGATTGCCAGTGGAACGCAAACTTTCAATGCCGTTAGTATTTGCAAGTACTTTAATACCACTTTCACTCGTTGAAACAGCTAACAAGTTTCCGTCCTTGTTAAATCGTACACAAGGAGACGCCTGAGAGATAAACACAGTAACACATTCAACTGAAAGCAATCACTCAACCAGCGTAGTCAATTACCGGTAATCCACCACCAGCATCAATGGAGCACAACAGGTCCTCATTGTCCATTTCCCAACACTATACTCGAATCATCACCAGCAACCAATAAGTTTTTTGCTCTATCAAATTGTAATATCCCGACTGCCCGCTTTCTGAGCCCGTTATAGACTCGCTTAAGGGTCTGTTTGGTACAGCTGTGGTTTTAAAAATAAGTTGGTTGTCAGCTGCTTATTCTGAGAATAAGCAGTTGACAAACAAAGCTGCTGAGTGTTTGATAAATTAGCTTTTTATAAATATTGTGAATGGTAGAAACAGTAGTAAACTAATTGATAAATTAGTTTTTTAAAAGTGTTTTGAGTTTGTAAATTACTAGTTTAGCCTTACAATATGTTTTTGCTTTATTTATTTAGTAATGTATTATAACATAATTGCTCATGAATCCTTATGTTTATATATTTTTTATGATTTATATATGAAATTTTATAAATCATAGTTACCAAGAGAATAATATTAGACACTATCATAAATCATATCTCTTACTAATTCCATTTCTTGTGCTCTATGATTATGAAATGCTTCTTGTTCATCATCATCTATCTCTATGTCACCAATGTTACCCAACCTTTCTAAATCACAATTACCCAACCATCAACCATCTTCCATCCTTTTCCTTTGCTTTTGAAAGAGGACATGAGCACTCAACCTTACCAACTATTCCAAGTAAAAATGTGTGAAAGCTACTACCTCAAGATAACCATTGTAAAACCAAAGGCAAGCTCATCACCAAAGTGACTTTGCTTTATGATCCATTCAGATGATTATGTAAATTTTTATGGTTGAAACGCAAAACTTCAAGAAAAGGATTTGAACAAAACATTAAGTCTAGCAACAAACGCTTGGATAAATAACTCAGGTTCCTAGGTACATTGTTTTGAAAGTTTGAATCTAAACGACATATAAGCAAAAAAAGCAGTTGCTGCACTCCAAATCCAGCCGGTCATCTGCATTAACCTCATCCATGCACCCAAAACAAACAAAACGATCTGTTAGATAACAACCATATGACAAACCCAACAACACGTTTGTTATTCACAAAAGATAACTGGCTCAGCACCATTTCATAATTATTATGGTTAACAAGCAGGATGTCCCTGAGGGACTATGAATTCATGCAAACACAGTAATAATCAGTAAAAATTGCATAGATAAACAAGGGGATCGTGAAAACAAGAAAATGATTCAAACAAATATCAAGCAATTCAGGATTAGGTAAAAGGGCTAAACTCAATACTGAACAAATACAAGATTGTAATTCCATTCATTCTTACACTTCAAACAATGTCTGACCATTCAATTATATGTACTGGTTAGGCCATGTTCAAAGTTTTTCAAGTTGCAACACCAAACCTCTCAACCAATACCTAGCAATACATATTGCCAATAACTGAGTAAATCTCAAAGCAGAATAACTAAACTAATGATTATAACTTGTCAATTGGGGAAGACCAAGCTTTAACTCAATAAAAATTTCATGGACTATATCCTTAATCTATGCATCTTTGATCAATGGTAGTTGTTAACTTACGCTATTCAATAAGAAGGTGCAAGTGTGCATTTTGTTTTAAACAAATACAAAAGCAAATAAGAATTCAATCTTGCTGATTCCTAAGCTGCCAAGCACAAAACGTATCCATTGGAACTCTACTTGAATCACTGCTCAGTATTCTTTCAACAGCAATTGAACACAAACAGCTGAAACCACATTCTCAGCATTCAAATAACATCGACTCAAATAATCAACACTCAAAAACACATGTAACTGTACTGGAAACAAAATAGTACCTTAGATGTTGCTGGGATACATGAAAACCCTGACTTTGGATCCCTGCAAAAATCAAACCAAAACCCTAAATCAACAAACTGAGCTCGAAAACCCTGCCGTTCTTCTTTACCTTAGCCTTGTAAATGTAAGCCAAACGCTTCCCGACGTACCAGGCCACCTCCTCATTGGTGTTGACGTTCTCGATCTGGATCAAGGATGTGTTTGGGTACTGGTTGGACTTCGACTTGGACAAAACCCAATCCCCAACTCAATATCCAAACAATCCCTTAGCTCACAATCAGAGAGAAACAAGTAGCTAAGAGCTTGGGTTTAATACCTCTTGTATCCGAGGACGGTGCCACGGAATCTGCACAGAAGTAGAGAAAGCGAATTAGATTTTGATGTGTGAACAGATGAGTGAAATGGGTGAGAGGGAGAGCGAGAGATTGGATACCTGACGCGCTCTCCTTGACAACCCTTCAACATTTTCGGACGAATGAAGCTGTGGCGGCTCTACTGCTGGTGTGAGGCGGAAACCCTAATACGAAGACTAGAAAAAAGGAGGGGTTGAAAAGATTAGGCTGACGGTGGTCTCCCTCACGCGTGCCCCATAGGCTCTCTCATATCGGCATCGATCTAGTCTAAGTAGACGCCTCATCTCTAATTCACTCCTTTTTTGGGACGACGTCGAACTTCGACAGGAGTTTAGAGACGACAAAACTGAGGAAGAGAAGAGGCAGGTTGGTTGTGTAATTCTTTGAAGTGAAAGAGGGTACCCATCGGTATTCTGAAAATTTCATTTAACTTCGCTACAGTAGAGCGCGGAAGCCTGGCTTCTGCTTCTAAAAGCCCGAGTTGGGCAGCTTCCGCTTTTTAAAAGAAAAAGGCTGTGCTTATAAGCAAAACAACTCATTTTTTCAGTTACCAAACACCTTTATCTTTAAAAGCCCAAACCAACGCACCCTAACTACCCCCTCATTGTCATTCCATTCCAAAAGGTATGACTCCCCTTTCATGTTTGTCCCCTTTCAGAAGTGACGGTAAAGATGATATTTTACCTTTTTCCATCGGTACTTTAGGTATGCATGAACCACCTGGAGCATCAAGACCAACTATTGGATCCCTCTCATAATACACCCATGCCTTGATGTTCCCATCAAAATCTGTTTTGAGAAGATGACCTAGTGCAGAAAAAAAAACCTTCACCAAGTTAAAATAAATAAATAAAACCACTAAAATCAAGAGACAGAAGATGTCCAAGCACAAAGAATGCACCATGGATATTTTATTTGAAATAACCACTTTTTTCAAAGAGAACAGTTGAGAACCATAAGCCTTTGCTGTAATGGCATTGGATGGCGTGAGTTAAGAAAAGATTCTATGTTTTCAAAGAACTGAGAGTAACATGGAAGAAAAATCAAAGTGAATAGTGAACGATACGGAATCTACCAAATCTTGCTGCTATTATGAAATAAATGGAAAGGCAGGGCATGTTAGCCCATAAGAATACAGCAACAAATACAAGTCACCAACGCCATCATTAATTTAATTAGATCGTTTTGTTACTTGCAGGGGGATTATAGTGACTTTCCATAATAGAAAGAAGTATAAGAAGTCATTCCACAGCACTGATAGTTAAGGACTGTAAATACAGAAAAACAAAGCGACAGAAAATGCAAGGCCGGAATGGAAAAAACTCAAAAAAGAAGAAGAGCAAAGAGACTTTGTGGAAACCACAAACTGTTTCTTTTTCCCACACTTTTTCAACACAAACAAGTACATCAGAATTAATAACCCATGACCTTTTTTTGAAAAGAATAACCCATGACCTTACACTAACCTTAAAAAAAGATTCTTATGACTATAAAGCAGATAAAAAATTAAATTAAATCAAATACTTGAAGCAAAAAATGGTAAATAGTAGTACTGGAACATTTTCCTTCATATGTGGATACAGAGAAAAAACTGGTGCCTCGTGACCTTCAAATGTATACAGCTTCTCACCAGTTGAAGCATCCCATACCTGAATAGATATGAACCTTAATTATTGCAGTTCCTAGCCTTACAGTAGCATTGAAGGAAAATGCTAAACCAAACCTTAACAATCTTGTCCTCTCTGCAACTTGCGATGCATAATTGTTTCTTCAGGTCAAAGAAAGCAAGATCAAAAACATTACCCACATGTGCAGCAATCTGTTAGAATTTCATCAAAAAAGTAATCAATAAAGATTTATGATGGTTGTAATCGATGCCTATAATAAGATACCTACAAACACCTAGCAATCATAATTAAAAATTTCTAAATTCTCATATAAGAACTCAGATACAGAAATGAACCTCCAAGGGGTCATGCAAACTATCACTGCCACAATAGGAATATACGTGAACTATGTGCATGGAATATGCAACACCTGTAAGAAAGTGGGGAGAGGGAGAGGGAAAGGAAAAATAAACTATTAATAAACTCGCCATAAATTATATTGGGAGCTATTTCGATTCATGTAGGAAAATAAAACAAATAGGGAAGTATATGTATCAATTTACCAATAAAGAGGCCATTTGGACTCCAGATCACACAATTTACTGATGCAGTGGATGCATGGACCAATGACACCTATTAAATGGCATGAAACAACATTATCCTTGTGGTTGGTCCTAAGAATCAATTCAGTTTGTTTTCCCAATGAAAAAAAGCAAAAGAAATCATGCAAAATGAACCTGCAAAGTTGCTGAGCATGTAGCAACATCACAAATCATGAAACTCCGAGAAAGAAGCCTCCTCTTGCTGCCTACCTCCCAAAGAGTTATATCACCAATGCTTGTTCCCACTGCAATTGGGAGGAAAGTAAAAGAAAATAAAAAAATCATAGAAACCAAACTAGCGAAAGTTAACAAAAACAAAACAAAATAGCATGAGCAAACCAAGAAGCAAAGACGGTTGCTGAGGATGAAAATCTATGCTCATGACAGCAGAACCCTGACTAAGGTTGGCAATTAAAATCTCGGGCAACTCCCCTGAAGCGTTAAGCATGTGGGTGTTGTGGCTAGGAAATGTGATTGGAACCACATTACATAGCATATTATTGACCTGCAAAACAAAAGGTCAGTGAGGTAGCAAGGGAGCTGATCGTTTTCACTGAACTGTGATAATTATGGAATCAGAAAGGCGTAAAAAAGAAAATTCCCATTTGTCTACCGGTATCAATCACATAAAAAGCACACTAGCAAAAGATAGTTGCAGAATATAGTTTCAGCAAAGAATACACATAGAGAAAATATTTAAAAATAAAATAAAATAAAACCCAAAAATTCAAGACATCAAATATAGTTTGTCTTACCCCCACAGATTGACTGCTAAAGTGATCTTAGTTGATCTACAGATTGACGGCTTATAAGAATGACTCCATACTAGAAAAAAAAATAAACAACAAAAACGGATGAAGGATGATACATATTGGTCAACTACCTCATCTGATATCCCAGAAGTTCTTGATCTCTTGAATGCACTTTCAGCATCTGCAAATTGACAGTCTATTGCTGGGTTACTAGTGAGAAGAATCCACTTAAACAAAGATGCTACCAAAGTAAAATTAGTGCACAAAGATTAATTTAACTAGCTGGAAATTGCAAATCGGAATTATAATTAAAAACAACAATCATTCCATGGCTGTCACATAATGATCTCTTGAATGCACTTTCAGCATCTGCAAATTGACAGTCTATTGCTGGGTTACTAGTGAGAAGAATCCACTTAAACAAAGATGCTACCAAAGTAAAATTAGTGCACAAAGATTAATTTAACTAGCTGGAAATTGCAAATCGGAATTATAATTAAAAACAACAATCATTCCATGGCTGTCACATAATGTGATACCCGAAAACCTTTCAACACACTTAGTGGGCAATCATCATAGGTACAGCAGTTTATAAACCAAACGGTAAACTAAAAACTTCAAACATAATATTGATACACAAATTCTATAGACCTCAAATGTAATCAGTGAATACCCGTTCGATTGAAGAAAAATGTAAAGCAGGCACCTAATATATGTCATTTTAGTTCTCTTAACAATGAAAGAGAAATTGTATGTTCAAATTGAGTACACCACAAAAGGTTTGTATTGAAGGTCAACATCCCAACCATAATGCTTGTTATTAAAGGTAAACCATAGCTTATTTGCAGGTCAATCCCGCCATAGCATTCCAGAAATCTATATGCTCTTTCATTCATCTAAATTACCACTAGCAAAGCTGGTAGATTTTACTAATTAAATTCATAAACATAAACATCATGAGGTATTTCATCTCCAGAATATGCAACAAATTTCTTAATCATGTATATTGCTGACTTAAGGGTAAACAGGAACCTATCCTTTTATTCATTTTGAATCCCAGTATAAATATATACAGGTAATTGGTTACTAATTGTTGCTTCAGTAACAACTTGGTAGAAAATAGCATAACCTCAAACCAAAGCAGTCTTACATGCATTATCGGGAGTAGTTGGAACATTTGGTCCTGCAGGAACCACTGGGTGTGGCACAGAGGACCGATCAGCCATTCGTCCAGCAAGAGATGCTCTATGTTGTGCTGCTGCAGGCTGATATGGCTGAGAACCACATATAGCAAGACTCATCAAAATATTTCCTCAGAAAACTATTTATGTATACATCACATGCATATTTAATGACTTACACGGCCATGAGCGCCTATAGGTGGGACGCCACCTGCTTTTGGTTGGGAGTGCTTTGAAGGTCTAGTTACAGCATGAGCACCTATAGGTGGGATGCCACCTGCTTTAGGTATTGAGTATTTTGAAGGTTCAGTTACAGCATGAGCGCCTACAGGTGGGACGCCACCTGGGGATTTGTTGAAAGAAATTGGCCCACAAGAATGGTCATGGAATAGAGTTTTGATGTCAGGGTCTTCCTTAGGATTCCTGCAAAGGCTGTGCTGCCAATTCAAACTGCAACAAGAACAACAGCAGCAAGGACTTGAGATGGAAAGAAAAGTTCATCTTCTTACTCTAAAATTCCACATAAAAACTGGAGTATATACATGATGATTGTTCAAACTACCTTTGACTTAAAAGGGTCCTCAACCTTGATTTCTCAAAGCTGGGGTACTGAAGCTTATCATGGAAGATTGGATTATCCTCAATTAACACCTTTACTACTCCAACCCTATTTTCCCTCGCAAAGAAGAGCAACTATCAAAACATATTATCAAAATGAGCAACTATCAAAACATTCCCTTGTTTTGATAGTTGCTCATTCTCCCTGGTTAAAAAGAAGACGTCGCTGTGAAACTTAAAAAAAATAATAAAATAAATTATTGAATAAACTTGGTACACTGGAAGCGCAATACATAACTTCTGGTGCAAGTACCTTCCACTAACCACAAAATTAATGACACTCATTTTCTTCAGCATGTCAACTAAATAAACGGAATATTTAACAATGACAGAAGAATAAATCACTTACCGAGCCATCATTTTAGGTTCATGTTCTTGTTACGTAGGGAACACTATTTTCCGATTAAAAGTTTATCATTCAATCATTAGTATCTATCACTAAGTAGAAAGCTAAAAGAAGCGATGCAGACTTGCCAATTTTAGTTTTGAGCAAGGAAATACCTGAGAAATTGAGAATAAGCCAGGATAAAATGGACCAAATAGACACCAAAACAACTGAGACGGGACCCTAAGGTTTCATTAAAGGCAGAGAAATGAGGACCTAGTGACCTACTTAATCTCAAATATTGAAAATTAATCATTTACCTAACTGTTGAGAATTTTAATGCTTCCTAATACGTCAGATAATTAGATTCTGGGTAAGAAATACTAATCTCATAATAATTGAAAGCAGAATTGATTGTGTTTCTTTATTTACAGTAAGCGCATATTATTGGAATTGAGACAGAGTACAAAAACTGTAAAGCCCTTCCTCTAAGGGGCTCTGCAAGGACAAAACTGCAAAATGGCTCCATTGTCTACAAATTAAGAAAAGATCGTCACAATAATTCAACGGTAACCATCAAACCCAAATTTGTGATATAGTTGTGCAAACCGTGTAAAAGTATATTCCAAAGCAAAGAATGTAAGTCCCCACATTTGCCTGTCCGTATGTCATACTCAATGTCGAACAACCATCACTCTGCATTGCCATAACTTGTTTTATAAGAGCAAAACTCAGATACTTGAAACCCAAAATAGTCACACTTGGAAGAAATACTCAACAGACCTGAAATTCTCAAGCGTCAGAAGCAGCGCTAATTCATTATAAGCCCCTTCATTATGGTCTGAGAACACTTGCAAATCCTTCTGAAGAATCTGGACAGCTTTCGCATGGTCATGCCTGCATACAAGAAAGATATATTACCATGAAAACCTCAATTACACCACCGAGAGCAAGAAAAACAGTTAGTTACCTGTCAAGAGCGTCAAGGTATCATTGTTTCCAAATCTCAAAGAAAGTCAAAAAGGAGTACTTATTTTCATCAAGCTTTGTAAACCCGGACAGGTAAATCTCTGCCTCAACCCATTCACCATTAGTAAGACACTCCTCAAAGTACTTCATGTTGAAGAAAACCCCTGACTCTTTCTCCAACCTACATTTACTCACACAATCAATTACAAAACTACAAACGAAACAAATCGCACTAAAGAACAGTCACAGTCCCAATTTTCTTCTAAAGAACAAAATCAACAAGCACAGAATCACTATTACACCCCTTTCTTTCTCTCTTCTTGCTCAATTTTCTTGGAAACCAAGCCAAGCAAAAATCAACCGCAAATTATTGAATAAATAGAAGCAGAGAAAAACGAAGCAAGGCCAAAATCAAGCGCAAATAATCAAATAAATCAAAGCAGAGAAAAACAAAGAGACGCACTCACATGTGAACCGTCTCGGTGTATCCCTGTTCCTCAAGGTAGTCGAGTAAAAGAAGAGTGAGGCCTCTGAGGAAATCAATCGACATCGTCGTCGTTCTTGTTTAGAGTTCCCGCTTCCAAGTCTGCCCCAAATTTCAATCAAGCACCGAGTTTCCTAATTTCAATCAGTCACAAAAGAACCAGAGACGAACGAATTCGAAGACCAAAAGCGAAGAGAGAAGAAGCGCTGTAAAACCTAACTAGCACAGATTGATAGAGCCATTAGGTATAGAATGCGAGTGCGAGTGTACCTTTGTGTCCGGTAAGGGATGAAGGCGCGCTCGAGCTTTGAAAGAAGAAAGACCAAGAAATGGAATGTTCTGCCTAAAGCTTTCTTGTCTTAAGAAATAGATATTGCATTTATCTCGAAATTAGCAGTAAAATAATGTTATAGCAAACTATACTTTACTTAGTCAAATTACAGTTTACAAATACTTCATCTAGACAATATTTTAAATTTTTAAGGACACAAATTAACAAATTAGGACAAAGTAATGACCACATGTCATCTGTCATTATATACTTTACCAAACTACCTTTCACTATATAAGTTAAAATGTGTTACAGTCCAGGTACTGTCAAAGACGAAACAATAGCAACAAAAGCAATAGCAGTAGCAAACAACAGACAACAACATAATAACAACACAGTAGCAGAAGCAGCAAAGTCGAAACAGGAGCAATAGCAATAAAGACGAAACAGTAGCAGTAGCAATAAAGACGAAACATTATCAGTAGCAGACAACATCATAATAACAACACAGTAGCAGAAGCAGCAAAGTCGAAACAGGAGCATTAGCAACAAAAACAAAACAGTAACAGTAGCAGTAGCAGACAACATCATAATAAAAACACAGTAGCAGAAGCAGCAAAGTCGAAACAAGAGCAGCAAAGTCGAAACAGGAGCAGTAGCAACAAAGACGAAATAGTAGCAGTAGCAGACAACATCATAATAAAAACATAGTAGCAGAAGCAGCAAAATCGAAACAGGAGCAGCAGCAGCAACAACAACAAAAATGAAACAGTAGCAGCGAAATCGAAACAATAGCAGTAGCAACAAAGACGAAACAATAGCAGTAGCAGCAAAGCCGAAACAGTGAAAACGTAATAACAGCACAATAGCAGTAGTAGCAAATTCGAAACAGTAGTAGTAGCAGCAAAGTCAAACCAGTAGCAGTACCAGTAAAGCCAAAACAGTAGCAGTAGCTACAAAGCTGGAACAGTAGCAGCAAAGGTGAAATAGTAGTAGGAATCTTTCCTCGAACTACTTGTGCAGCAGATCAAGCTTGGGTTATTGTCAATCTCAGTTCACAAGGAGATTGAGATCACTTGATTGGGTCCTGGATGGTCGGGTCGACCCTAATTCGATAGTCGACAGGATTATGATGTTGTTGACTGCGTGAGAGGCTAACAAGGCTGCGACGAGGCTGAGATGTGGGATTACAGGTCAACTACATCGGTCTTGTGTCTATAACTGAATCTACAAAGAGAGAGAGAGAGAGAGGCAGAGAAGAAGAAGAAGAAGAATAGATCTGAAAAAAAAAACATATCTGAAATGACGAAGGTGAGAGAGAAGAGTTAGGGAGGAGAGGGCATTATAGTAATTGAATATGTGAAATTTGGATCGAGTCTGATGTAATTAGTTTTGGGTTTGGGCTGGTGTAATAATTTGTATAACAAATTATGAAAATGGGTTTTTTTGTGTTTACAAATTTAATTGATTCCTTTATATGTGATTCTCCATAATCTTATAGAATAATTGTTTCGAACTGCGGACACATTATTTTTGAAAAAAAAAAACACTACCAACAAAATAACAGTACACATCATTTATTTGAATGCAAAACAAGAATTTCATTAATTACGACGAATGTCGTACATAATTCCATCTGGTATAAGTTTCGGAGCAATATCTAGCCACTCATAATTGACATTTAGATTGAAACTATAGCCTGCAAGTCTATGTGCTACATGGTTGGGCAGTCTAGGCACAAAGTGGATGGAGAATTCCGGGTTCGAGTCAAGAGAAGCTCTAATGTCGGTGATGATCGCACTGAGTGAGGAGAGTTCCATGACTGGAACTGTGATAGCTTGTACATCAACAACACAATCAGTCTCAACAAGTGCTTTGTGTACATTGAGCTTCTGTAACATATCAAACCCATCATTATTTGTATGACATTTGATTTTGAGTAGAAAATAGAGAATAGAAATCCGAAAATGAAATTAGCAAATAGTAAGTTACATCTTACACATTAACTAGTCTTTTTTTTGACGAATTCTTACACTAACTAGTCAATACACCCATACAGGTTAATATTTGGATCAAGGTCTATAATAATACATAAGCAAGACCAAAGTAAGCTCCTATCGTATACCAATGTTCTAAAATGCGTTGCCTAGCTCCGCCTACAGCTATAATAATACATAATCAAGACCAAAGTAAGCTCCTATCGTATACCAATGTTCTAAAATGCGTTGCCTAGCTCCGCCTAAGCTGTAGGCGAAGCTCGGCAGCCCTGATGTCCTTAAAGGCGTTTCACTTACACAGGGCATCGTCTAAGGGTCGTCTAGGCGGTCAAGGCGGCACCTAGGCAACAAAGGCGTGTATAGGAGAGAGAGAAAGAGACAAACCAGTATCGATCTACCAGATGTCGGACCTCTGTCATATTCGAACCAGGCCTCGTCGGACCAGTCTTCGATCGACGGTCATTTGAACCGGACCTTGTTGGAGCGGTGAGTGACTAGTTATCATCGAATGATTCGCAGTTATGAACCACATCTCGATAACAAGCAATTCAATGTAAACACATAATTATTTGTACATTTGGTCAATACACCCATACAGGTTAATATTTGGATCAAGGTCTATAATAATACATAAGAAAGACCAAAGTAATCGCATATCGTATATCAATGTTCTAAAAGGTGTCACCTAGCTCCTCCTAGGTTGTAAGCGGAGCTCGGCCACCCTGATGTCCTTAAAGAAGTTTCACTTAGACGGAGCATCGTCTGAGGGCCACCTAGGTAACGAAGGCGTGTCTAGGCGATCCTGAAAAAAAAAGGACGTAGCTTCTTGGCTTTATGGAGAGAGAGAAAGAGACAAACCAGTATCGATCTACCAGATGTCGGACCTCCATCATATTCGAACCAGGCCTCGTCAGACCAATCTCTGATCGACGGTCGTTTGAACCGGATCTTGTTGGAGCGGTGAGTGGTTGGTTATCATCGAAGGATTCACAGTTATGGACCACATCTCGTTGGCGGAGAGATGTGGACCTTGTTGGAGCGGTGAGTGGCTGGTTATCATCGAAGGATTCGCAGTTATGGACCACATCTCGTTGGAGAGAGAGATGAATTGACGAAGAAAGAGTCGGCGACGAAGAATAAGAGTATTGAGTTTAGGGCTAGTTATTAATGGATTTGGGGTTGGTTTTTTTGGTTTTGGACTAGCAATCTTATGTTAAACTTTATTTTATTTGATTATTTTTAAGTAATATATTACATTATATATATTATTTAAATAATTAAATATTAAAAAAAGTAAATCACCTAGACGCCGTCTAGGCTATTAATACGCTATATTATGGGTCGCCGCCCGTCTACCGCCTTTTAGTCCATTGTCGTATACACTCACCACAAGATTTTGTGATTTACTTTGGAAAGAAACAACCTGGGAGAATTAGAAACTAACACTGGTATTTTGCTTTTAGTTAGACAACCGTATTACCCCTAGTCTACCAATTTTCTGATTGTTTTCCAATATTACCGAACATATAGGCTTAGAATTCCTAAATCCTAAAAGAGATGAGTCAAAAACACATGCGAGCTGGATAATCGTTTTTGTTTCAACATTCAAGTAAACGAGGCATAGTGCAGTCAAGTGACTCAACAGGACATCATGCAACAACCAACTTTTCCTAACTCAAGACTACTTCTCATATTGTCATACATACTTCAGATAGACTCAAAACGCTTTAGTTCTTCGATCATATCATGAATGATCTATAATGCTGTCAAAAGCTCTGAAGAAAGAAAAGAACAAAACACACACATGCTGCAGATTTCCATTCCACATGCAATGAAAAGGGTCAAGGACTTAGCTTCAGCGAGATTCTCTAGAATCAACAGAAAGTACAGACATCTAAGGATTAACACTACGTCACGCTTACTGAAAAAATTAACAAAGCTCTCCCTGAGGCTAGGACATCACATAGGCAAGCCTTAAGTGACCACCCACAAGGAAACACTAAAGGAAGTACAGCCTGAGCAATCCAATACGCTTTTTTAAAGGCACATGAAACTGTTGCTTCAAGTTGAAAGAGAACTAGGTGCACACACCAAGCTTCTCAGCAGCCACCATCTTCTTCTCCAACTTCATGTCATTCCGCTTAACTAATCGCATGAGATATGTGATGACAAGGATGTCATATAAAGGAAACAGGTGAGGGAAGGAACCGTCACAGAATACTCTCATTCCAAATGCAAAGGTATCCTCAGTCAGACATCCAACTGATCCAAGCATAGCCAAGATCGCAAACCGCAACCCTTAACGATAAAGCTGCTCCACAACAAACTCTGATCTGGATGTAGAGAAGAAATCTGCAGCCGCTAAATACCCACAGAAGGCAAATGTAGATATCTCCCACGCAAGGAGAATGGTGTAGGTCGGGATGTCGCATAAAAGATGCAGGTAAGCAGCGGCAGCTAGAGCAACAAGTGCTAACAAGATCTGATGAGGATAAAAACGGCCCATTGCTTCACAAGAAAAAAAAGAAGAGTGAGACATTCTGAGAGGCTAAACAGTCAAACAACACTACAATTGGATTCTAAAATGAACAAACTGATACAACTTTCCACAGGGAAACTATTAAACCAAACAAATGCATAGTTTTTTACTCTTATTTGTTTACTGGTTAGCAAAACACTGCACTACGCATACTACCCTACAATTATCTCACAAGATCTTACAGTACTCTTAATTAGTGCTATACATTACTCTAAATGAGTTCAACCTAGTACAAAATCAAAGAGGCAGATACTACACTTATAAATAAACTTATTTCCTAACAGCTCCCTTCCATTCTTGCATGATCACGATCCCCTTCACTCTCACTTATGATCTCCATATTCATTAACCGATCACTCGCACTACTCTCATTGCAAACCCTCTAAACCTCTACATCTTCAGGAGCAATAAAAGAACCAGTCTAAGATAGTTTTGGAGTTCCATTCATGTAAAACTAACTCTGTTCACACATACATCATACACCTCAAATACAAGCAACTATTTACAGAAGATCAAGGGAAATCAACACGTCTGATTACCATAATTGACAAGTCTACGATGAACCATATTAGTTCCCAATGATACCTAACTTATTCAAACAGTGACACGCCTCTATCTTGTAACTATAATCAATCTTCAAACAAATATTACAACCATTACATCCCAATCCGAGTATCAACATGTATCACATTGAAAATTACATCTCAATCCTGTATCGAAGTCTACCCCGAGACATTTCCATATAGAACGAATGCAAAAGTAATTCACAATAAGAAACTAAATCAGCCAACACCGTTTAATAGAGCACCATTCTTCATGAAATTCTAGAACTAAGCCAAAGACAGATGAACCAAAACCCAATTATGAGGGAAACAAATGTTATGAATTCAGTGAGAAAAGACAGAAGATTGTAGGTTTCCTGCCTGGACTAGGAGAAGACCGAGGTTTAGCCCTAATCAGCTATTAATTATTGTTAAACTCAGTTTAGTTGGTTAATTAGTTGTAATAGAGCACGTGTCGCTCGTGATAGGTTAGCTTCGGGTATATGAACCCTAGCTGTGGACTGTAGTGAGGGATCGAAAAATCTGTTTGTTTTCTTCTGCTTTGCTTTTCTTTCCTGCACACCAATCCTTCCTTATCTCTAATATCTAGTATCAGAGCCTTCGATCCACACTGGACGAAGGTTACGATTCCATGGTGAAGCTTAAAAACACCACCAAAAACTCAGACGAACCTGACGTTTCTGGTGAGTTGGTTCAAGTCGAGAACGAGCTACAACCCCATCGGGATGCGACGGCGGTTCAGCTCTCATAGCACAGAGAAGCAACGACGGCGCAGCTGTCAGAAATGCGGCACAAGTACGCTCCTCCTTTGCTGAGTTCAGATCTAGTCTGCTGGGGGAGCTCAGGAGTCAGCTGGGTGAATTTCGAGCTGAGCTTGGTGTTTTAACTCAAACTTCAGCCAGGGCCGCCTTGCCTCTTAACTTGGTCACCGGTGGTATGGTGCACTCACCGATAGGAGCATCGAAGCTAGGCACGAGTCCGGAGGGAACTGTATCTTCCACTCTTGGCAAATCTAAGGGTCTACCAGTGCGTAGTTGGGGGTAATGCTCTTAATTTCCTTGGTTCTAATACAGTTATTAGTGCTTATCATACTGTGACTGGTGTTGGTGGTAATGTTGATGTAAATCTGGACTTGTGGGAGGAAGGCGAGATATGCAGTTGAATAATAGGGATAAGAGTTATGCAGTTGGAATCCATCTTCCTTCCAGTAGTGGAAGTTGTTTGCATGAGGTGTCCAATAGTGAATCTGGTGTGGCTTTTGGGTACCCTAGCTTATCCTTCTTACCAAAACACCCAAATCCAAGTCCTCAAACCCTGAATCCCTTCTCTCAGCCCCTTGCTGGGCAGTGTCAGCCTCAACACCAAGCCTCTAGTTCGTATGGGGGTGTCCATTTTAAGCAGCAAGTGCCACATACCCTAGCTCCAACAACATCCTTACTACCCTTTACATCCACCATGCCCACATCAACAGTAGCAACTGCAACATAGCAACAATACCCCTACCCTCATCCTACCCATTATGTACCACAGGGTGCTCCACAACTCTAATTTTACCAAAATCACCAGCCTCCGAAGTACCAGCTTCCTCAGTACCACTACACTACCCAACTTGGTCATTTTAGCCACCCTAACCAGGCAACTTGGCCAATAGATCCTACTCTTCCAACCATGAGGCAGATGAAGCTAGAGTTAGACAAATTTCAAGAGGGAGATCCTACTGGCTGGTTGAACAAGGTGGAACAATATTTTGCTTTCTATCAGATTTGAGAGGACATGAAGTTGATAGTTGCTACATGGCATTTGGGAGAGAAAGCCTCGGATAGATGGTTCACATTTCATCAGGAATTTTCTCAAACCTTTCAAGGGCTGGCTGATATGTTAATGAGAGAATTTAGTTGTTACAACATATGTGAATATCAGGCAGCATTAGGGAGAATGAATCAAACAGGAAGAGTTGAGCAATATATGGAGGATTTCACTAGGTTGGCTAGAAGAGTTCCAGGATTTGCAGAAGCACATTAGTAGCATTCTTAGCACAGAAACCTAAAAGTCTTTATGCTGCTTGTGAACTAGCTATGATTTATGAAGCAGGAAATGATGCTAAGAGGAATTATGCAAGGAGGATTGTAAGCAATGCAGCAGGGAGTGCTCAGTTGAGTAAGTTGCCTCCAGCTCACATTGTGAGGTCAACCAGTAGTTTTAAAACAGATCCATCCAAGCCTGGTTATGGTATGAGAAGTAGGTTGACTAGCTCAGAGTTTGAGGCAAGAAGGGCTAGAAATCAATGTTACTGGTGTGAAGCTCCCTACACCTAAGGACATAACTATAGGAAGAAGGGACAGTTGATGACCATGAAGGTTGTTCCTGATGAGGAAATGGAGACGAGGATAGTCCACATAAGGAAAGGAAGGAGTCACCACAGTTACTGGAGAATGTGCTCTTAGTGGACCTGGAGGAACCTCTGATCCGCTTGCAAGCTATGAGAGATGATCTTAACAACTCATTATATTTATTGATAGGTGACTTTTTATATAGGGTATTACTTGGTAACAATTTGATAGTAATAAAAGTAAATGTCTATTTAATACTAATTTTAAGAGAATAAAAATTCGGATCAGACCGGTTTTTTGTCCAAACCGTATCCAATCCGAATTATTCGGCTTCTTGCATTGATTGGTGCCGTCTCCGGTGCATCTCCCCCGGCCCCGAAATCCAGCAAAAGAAGCAGTAGCACCATCGGAGGAGGAAGCATCTACGATCACCTCCGGCAGTACGGTCTTCCCATCGGCATCCTCCCCAAAGGCATCACCGAATACTCACTCGACGACACCAACGACGAATTCCGTGTGTTTCCTCCGCAGCCTTGTCACGCCAAGTTTGAGAATCAAGTCAACTATGATTTCAACGTCTCCGGATTTCTCTCCTTCGGCCGCATCGTCTATTTATCCGACGTCTCCACTCAGGAGCTCTTTCTTTGGTTTCTGGTAAAAGGTATACGCGTCGATGTGCCCAGCTCTGGCCTCATTTACTTCGATGTCGACGTTGTTGACAAACAGTTCTCTTTGTCGCTTTTCGAGTCTCTGCCTGATTGTACTGCTCTTGATCCTCGTCTTCCAATTAAGCATCTGCCCCTGCCTCTAACCTCAACCTCAAGCTTAAGGTAGGTTCCAGTTTTGATTACGATTCTCTAGTGTGATGAATGTGATTGTGAATTTGAGGTCTGATTGGTGATGTTGGATTGTTTTGGTGTGCTTTCTATTATTTGCAGACTTGTGTTGGTGACGGTGAATAAGGGTTTAGTGTGGCGAATTGGTGCAGGTGAGATCGGAGGGGGAGGCCACCGGAGTTGGCCAAACCTCCACCTTCAGACGATCTCCTCTCTCTCTCTCTCTCTCTCTCTCTCTCCTTAATTACATTTTCTTTGTGCTTGCCTTGTTGTACAAAAATGTTGTAAAGTAATTATTTGGGTTAGCAACCCAATTAGTAAGAGTTGGTAATCAATTATTACAGGTTAGTATCAATGATTTAGTGATTATTGGAGGTCTGGAAATCAGTTACTAGGGGTCAGTAACTAGAATATCCGAGTTACTGGGTGTCAGCAACTGATTGAAAAACTTACCATTGAAGTTAGAGCAGAGGTTACTGGGTGTCAGTAACTAAAATATCCGAACAATCCAGTCGAAACCTCTGCTCTAACATCAATACTGCATTATTGTATGTTATTACCGCATGATTTGAGTTGTTGAATATCAATACTTCATTGTTGTATGTTATTACCAGAGAACAGTAACCTGGTTATTAGAGTAAATCATTGTTTACTAGTTGTAGTCATTAATTACTAGGGTTTCAAGAGTTTTGACTGATTTTTAGGTGGTAACTGAAGGACAGTAACCGAGGTATTGGTGGTTACTGGGGATAGTAAACGAGTTATTGATGATTACTGGATGTTATTAAACGAGTTATTGATGGACAGTGACTGAGGTATCGAGCTACTGGGGGTCAGTAACCGGAATATCCAAGTTACTGAGTGTCAGTAACCGATTTATTGGTGGTTATTAGAGTTTAGAAATTGAGTTACTGGGGACTAGTAATTAGATTATCCGAGTTACTAGGCTTCACTAACCGATTTATTGGTGGTTATTAGAGGTCTGGAACTGAGTTACTTTAGTTAGTAACGTAAATATTCGAGTTACCGGGTGTCAGTAATCGATTTATCGGTGACCGAAATCCGGCGACTGAAGAAATATGATCACTGGAGTCCGGCATCGGCGACCAGAGTCCGACGACCGGAGTCCGGCGACCGGAGTCTGGTGACCGGAGTTCGGCGACCGGAGTCCGATGGTGCTCCGACAAAAAATTCTCTCTTTAGTAAGAGGCAAAGGTAAAAATGTCTTAAAAATTATTATTTTAATATGGTTTTAATAAAGATTTGTGTGTTTGGACACAAATAAGTGATCTTTCATTCAATTGGGTTTCAAAATCTTATTTTCATTGGAAAAGGGGTTTGACTTTTATTTTTTTGTGCAAATAGTCATTACCCCTTTTATTTATTTAAAGGTCATGAAGAATTTCCCTTTTATATCATGTATTTTTTTTCCATTTTTGGTAAACAACTGCACTAATTTCTTTCCTTAGAAATAAAGTGACTGAAAATTAGATGAGTGAATAAAAAATTTGGATTTATTACCAGAAATTATTGTCTTCCAAAAAAAGAATGAAACCTAGGGTCATTAGGGCTCAATGCAAAAATATGTCATAAAACTTAATTTTTTTTGATAAACAGCTTCTTTCTTTTATTTTCATACTCAAATGATATATCACTTTTTTTTCAATTTACATTTTAAAGGTCATCTGATCATGTATTCTATTTTGAGGGAGGTTTCTATTTAGAATTGCAATTGTCCATACAAGGACAATTCCTTGTAAATGTTTCAAAAGTAAAGACCTATATTATTTATCTATGCGTTATATGCGTGTTATATGAGTTTGAGTTCAAACGATAAAGATTCAAGTTTACAATTGTTCATGTAATATAAATTCTTTCAAAAGAGTTTAAAAGGACAAATATTTTTTATATAAGTTTAAATGACAAACAATGTAAAAATTTACTACATTAATTATCTAATTACACAATTTTAATAATTACACACGACCCACGGACATTTCACGTGTGTTAACAATTGTTAAAGCACAGACGTAGGTTTTGCAAAAAAAGAAAAAAGACACAATCCGTTTTTTTGGTCTGAGGGTGACGCGAAAAGAACCGTTAAGGGTTCTATCTCTATCTCTCTTTCAGTTTTGAATTTCAAGCTTTTGGTTCTCTTTCTCTCTGAGATTTTTCAAATTCAAAATTGTTGGGCTTTCTGGTGCGGCAAACCACCGCAAGGTAAACCTCAGGCTTTCCCTTTCTTTTCTCTTTTCATTTGATTCTTCTCGGTTTCGGTAATCAGCTTTGTCAATTCAATAAGGATCTGTGATTCTCTTCGATTTCTCCTTGATTCAATTTCAGATATACTCGCGGCGGTGGGTTTCGGATGTTCAATGCTCTCCTCGATTAGGTCCTTCGATCTGTGTCCGTGAATTTACAAGGTATGATGAAAAAGAAAAACCCCTGAGATTGATATGCGTGAAATTTTAATTCGATTCAAAATACTAGTGCTCCCTCTTTTAATTTGGGGTTGAGGAACCATTTTCAATTGGGTTTCATGCCGCAATTCTTAGGATTTTTCGTCTTTCATCAGTCCTGTATTTATTATCGGATTAAGGTTGCCATATGATTCCTTTGAAATTAGGGTATCTGAAAGTTTCGGAAAGACTAGACGGATGGTCTATTACAGGTTGCCTAGCTCTGACATTGGGATAGTCCACGGAAATTGTTGCCTTTTCGGTTTATTGTTGCCATTTGATCCCTTTGAAATAAGGATATCTGAAAATTAAAAAAAAACTAGTCCCAATTGGTCCCTTAAAGGTTGCCCAACTCTGAGATCAAAAAATTGTTGGGAGAGAGTCCACTGAAATTGTTGCCTTGTCGGTTTATTGTCACATTGTATCAAGGTTGTCATTTGATCCCTTTGAAATAAGGGCATCTGAAAGTTTAGAAAAGACTTGTCGGAATCGGTCCCTAAAAGGTTGCCTTAGTTCTGAGATAAAAGCATTGTTGGGAGAGTCCACTGAAATCGATGTCTTTTCTGTTTATTGTTTGTTGCCATTTGATCCCTTTTAAATAAGGGTATCTGAAAGTTTGAAAAAGACTTGTCGGAATCGGTCCCCTAAAAGGTTGCCCTAGCTATGAGATAAAAGCATTGTTGGGAGAGTCCGCTGAAATTGTTGCCTTTTCGGTTTATTGTTGCCATTTGATCCCTTTGAAATAAGGGTATCTGAAATTCTGGAAAAGACTTGTTGGAATTGGTCCCCTAAAAGGTGGCCTTAGCTCTGAGATTAAAGCGTTGTTGGGAGAATCCACTGAAATTGTTGCATTTTCAGATTATCGTCAAATTGTGTCAAGGTTGCCATTTGTTCCCTCTGAAATAAGGGTATCTGAATGTAAAATACTTGTCGGATTTGGTCCCTATAACGTTACCTAGGCATGAGATTAAAGCATTGTCAGGAGAGAGTCCACTGAAATTGTTGCCTATTCAATTCATTGTCACATTGGGTCAAGGTTGCCATCTGATCCCTTTGAAATAAGGGTATCAGAAAGTTTGGAAAAGACTTGTTGGAACTGGTCCCTAAAACGTTGCCTAGCTAGCCTCAGATTAACGCATTGTTGGGAGAGATTCCACTGAAGTTGCCTTGTCGGTTTCTTGTTGCATTGTCTCAAGATTGCAATTTGATCCCTTTGAAGTTAGGGTCTGAAAGTTTGGAAAAGACTAGTGAGAGTTGGTCTCTATAAGGTTGCCTAGCTAGCTCTGAGATTAATGCATTGTTGGGACAGACTACTGAAATTGTTGCCTTTTCAATTTATTGTCACATTGTGTCAAGTTTTCCATTTGATCCTTTTGAACTTAGGGCATCTGAAAGTTTGGAAAAGACTAGTGAGAGTTGGTCTCTATAAGGTTGCCTAGCTAGCTCTGAGATTAATGCATTGTTGGGACAGACTACTGAAATTGTTGCCTTTTCAATTTATTGTCACATTGTGTCAAGTTTGCCATTTGATCCTTTTGAACTTAGGGCATCTGAAAGTTTGAAAAAGACTAGTTGGAATTGGTCCCTATAATGTTGCTTAGCTCTGAAATTAAATCAATGTTGGTAGAGAGTCCACTGAAATGTTGCCTTGTCGGTTTATTGTGATATTGTGTCAAGATTGTCTGAGATTAAAGCATTGTTGGTAGAGAGTCCACTGAAATGTTGCCTTGTCGGTTTATTGTGATATTGTGTCAAGATTGCCATTTGATCCCTTTTGAAGTTAGGGTATCTGAAAGTAAAGTTGGTCCCTTAAAGGTTGCCTAGCTAGCTCTGGGATTAATGTATTGCCGGGAGAGTCTACTGAAATTGTTGTCTTTTCGGTTTATTGTCCCATTGTGTCAAAGTTGTCATCTGTTCCCTTTGAAATTAGGGTATATCTAAAAGTTTGGAAAAGACTAGTTAGAATTGGTCCCTCCTATGCATTGATAGCCCGTCCTTTTTACCAATCAAAAACAGTTATAGAACAAAGAAGCCTCCAATACTGCCCTCCTTCCCTCGTACATGAGGAAAGAAAGGAAAATGAGAACACAACATCAAATGATAATATAGAACCAGAGAATCTATAATATTGTACATGAGAGAAGGAGCATCATTCTGGTCTGCTTGAGAGAGTCCAGATGAAAACAAAAATTAGAAACTGAAAATCCCCTGGCTACTACTCATGCAAATCATTCCACAGATTTCCAATCAAACCTTCCTCCCTAGATCGCAGTTATGTCATCCATTATTCTGGTTTACTTAAGGTACATTCTTTCTAATTAAAAAGCCCTAAGCTTTTCAGATTCAATTTTTAGTGACAGTTAAACCCTAACAATTTGTCAGATTCGATGGAAACAAAGTTGATTTTGCTGCTTTTTTTGTTTTAGGTGGAAAGGCAAAGCCTTTGAAGTAAACCAAGGCTGAGAAGGAGGAGTACGACAAGGTATTGGTTTAGATTGAATGTTTCAACTTAAAGTTTGTAGCTTTGGTTGATCATATTGATTTGAGATTGGAGAGATTAGTGTTGAGAGAGGAACAGATTATGTTTGCTTGAATGTGATGGGTTTTATTGTCTTGGTCGATGGTAGATTGTGTTTTCGGAGATGGTATAGAATTCTATTTGTAGTGACCGGTGGAATTGGGGTGTATACAGGTTTGGGTGAGAAATTGGATTAGTAACTTTGTTTATTTCTCAGCGAGACGAACTCTGCGTCGTTTGCCAGGTATAGAGGCATCTGATGTTTAAACTGGCAGTCCTTTTTCATTATCGGTATTCTTTGTTAGTTTCGTTTGGTAAGAGGAAATCTCAACCTACGCATACTATTAACTATTCGATAATGAGTGTAGAGAAAGTGTATGTGTAATAAGGAACCTCATAATGACTAGCAATTGCTAGTAGGACACTCTTGGACTTAAGGCTATCAGTCACTTTAATACCTGGACTACAAAACTAACCACATTGGTACCATGACTTGAAAACTCCCTATAGTTCCTCCATCTATTTGTTGTAAAAACATTTCCTATAACTATTGGGATAAAATAGGCATTGCACACATTTTTGGATGAATTAGCTAGTGCAACCCCTTTCCTCTGATGGTATTGATAGCTCTTCCCTCCTACCTATCAAAAACAGTTATAGAAAAAGAAGCTTCCAATGCTGTCCTCCATACAGTATGATTGATTCTCTGGTTTTGTATTATCATTTGATGACATGTTCACCCTCCCGTGCTGTGCTCCTTCCCTCATATAGTATGTTAGATTCTCTGGTTCTATATTGTCATTTAATGTTGTGTTCTCATTTTCCCTTTTTTCCCTCAACTTTCATCATTCTGTTATGCTTGAGAGAATCAGGTTGGTGGATTCAAAGCCAGATGAAAGAATTTCAAAATGGAACCCCCCGACTCCTCATGCAAATCCTTCCACATATTCGGTTTTACAAATCACAAATAAACACTTCACCTCTTACAACTGACATGATTTTACCCCTGAAAATGGGCCAGATGTGATTCAACTTCTCTCAAGATAACTCTTTTGGATGTTCTTTTATTTATTTGCTGTTGCTATTGGTCTATAATATGAGTAGTTTCATGATTATTGCTGTATGAAAGAGATTGATGAAATTTTGTTAGCACTCTTCTCTTTGAGAGGGATTTATATAGGAACATAAAATGTAAGAACCATAACCTGTAGCTAAAATTAAGAAATGGCATATAAGAGTTACGTGTACCATGTATTTGGACTCGGTTCCTACTAGCTAGGACAAAAAGGAGGAGATTGATGTGGTTTAACACATTGATTTTATGTTCACCATTACCTTACGTATGACTATGACATATTTTTCATTGGATAAAGCTAATTATTTTCTGTCAATTCCATTATTTTTTACCAAGTCATTAATCTCTCCATAATGCAATCTACTGTTCATATTGAGTTCTTGATAGAATTTTGAGTATATTTTTTGGGTCATTTTGATTGATTTCTATATTTTTGCTGTCACTTGTATTCAGGCCGCCTCAAACAATGAGAAGAGAATGTTGCTGAGTTTGATTTGGTTATGCAGGTATAATCTATTTCAGCTTGCCTTTTATGTACCACATTTTTGTTGTTAGAATGAGATTCACATAATATCAAAAATTGACATGTTCTACTTGACTTAGCCTAGACTGATGATTTGGACTCATAATCTAGATGTTGCCTAGCTCTGAGATTAAAGCATTGTTGGGAGAGTCCACTGAAATTGTTGCACCTTAGTAAATGTTTTCTATGAGTTTTACTATCGTGTTACTTATGGTCTAGGTACTTAATCGTCTGATGACCTAAGTTCAAATAAGATTCAATTTATTGCTTCTGTATTTCCCTTTTCTAATTAAGTTACAATTGTAGTACTGTGAACCTGCTAGATGAAGATTTAAACTAGATTGCCACACTCATGAACTTATGACCGATTAAACAAGCTCTTTTGAATATTCTTTTATTTATTCATTGTTGTCATAGGTCTATAATATGAGGAATTTTTTATGAAATTTATTGCTATAGGAAAGAGTTTGATGAATTTTTGTTGATACTCTTCTCTTTTAGAGGGATTTATATAGGTACATAAAATGTAATAATGGTAAGAATTATAACCTATAGCTATAATTATGAAGCCACATATTAGAGTTACCTATACCATGTATTTGGACTCTGCACTTGCTAGCTGGGACAAAAGGGAGGAAGGAGATTGATGTGGTCTAGCAATTTGTTTTTCCGTTCACCATTACCTTATGACTATGACATATTTTCCATAGGATAACTTTCTGTCAAATCCATTCCCTTACTTTTTACCAAGTCCTTAGTTCCTAAACGCAAATTACTGTTCATCTTGAGTTCTGTAGAGAATTTTGAGTATATTTTTTGGGTCATTTTGAATGATTTCTATATTTTTGCTGTCATTTTGTTTAGAGGATAATACTTGCCTTCCTTTAGGTGGATACAGGTGAGTTTCACTAGGTTACATTTTAGTATATTCTATATATGTGCTGTCACTTATATTCAGGCTTCCTTAAACAATGAGAAGAGAAAGAAATCTTATACTGCCGATGTTGCTGAGTTTGATTTGGGTTATTATGCAGGTATAATATATTTTCATCTTGCTTTTATGTACCAAATTTTTGTCGTTTGAATGAGATTCACATAAGATGAAAAATTGACCTGCTCTATTTGACTTGAATTAGACAATGAAGGCTGGCACTCATGATTCGGAATCTTGTTTAGAGGATAATACTTGCCTTCCTTTAGGTGGATACAGGTGAGTTTCACCGGGTTACATTTTAGTATATTAACTATAATTTGACAAACATATCATATTAATTGTACTAATGAACAATGAATTGACACATACCAAGTCCTGGTTATATATAACTCTGCATGCCCTTTGTTGGTAGTCTGTCATAATAAGTTTTGAGCACTTGAGTTGAAATGTTGAAGAGACAGTCCATGATTAAGGCCTTGGTGATTCTTTATGCAAATGGTGGTGCTGCGTTTCAAATTTCAGTTTGAGTTCTTCACCAATGTGTGCGTGTAGGGAGACTAATTAAGCATATAACTCAACTACATGAACACTGGTAAAACCTGCTTAATAAAGTGTCCCTTCATCCATAACTTATTCACAAATGCATGAGTTGCTTGTTTTACTAGATCTTCACCAATGTGTGCGTGTAGGGAGACTAGTTAAGCATATAACTCAACTACATGAACACACTGGTAAAACCTGCTTAATAAAGTGTCCCTTCATCCATAACTTGTTCACAAATGCATGAGTTGCTTGTTTTACTAGTAATGAATCCATTGTTGGCATATTATCCTTGCTAATGTTGGTTCTGGAACAGATCTTGGTGGTGATTTGAATTTCATACTGAGGTTACTCGAACAACATGGTGACTGATGAGCACGTGACTGATGAGCACTTTGTTGTTCGAATCCGCGACAACTTACCTCTTGATGGAGCTGCTCCACTTCTCTGTGCCGGGGTTACAACTTACAGCCCCATGAGGTATTATGGACTAGACAAACCTGGTATGCATCATGGTGTGAATGGCCTAGGCTGTTTAGGTCATGTCGCCTTGAAATTTGCCAAGGCTATGGGGCTCAAGGTTACAGTGATTAGTACCTCTCTTAACAAGAAGAAGGCAGCGCTGGAACATCTTTATGCTCAGCACTGACCAAGATCAAATGGAGGTAATTATCGATGAATAGTATGCGCGAAGTTGATTCATATTCACGTCTTTAGTGAACCAATGCTTGTGCTTCTGTTGGTCTATACTTGCTTGTCATGGTTCCTTCCAGTAATACGCCTTTAGAGAAGACCCTCATACATACATACATACATACATACATACATACATACATACATACATACATACATACATACATACATACATACATACACATACATACATAACATACATACATACGTGCGTGCGTGTGTGCGTGAGTACAAGTATGATATATTATATTATATTGTCAAAATTGGTTTAAACTATGATATATCATTTTATTCTTAATTTTTTTTAGGAGAAACACACTTTCAGAAGCTATTTACGAACAAGTTTATGCAGTTGCATAAAACATAACACAGGAGCCCGCTCCAATTTACAGTGCTTGGTGACTGTACCAAATGCTCTTCATAGTACCTGGTGCTGAGTGCACACATTTTTGTTTTTGGAAATTTGTGTAAGCAATGACCAAAATTGGATGGTTTGGTTCCTAATCACTACTAGCCAGTGTCCCCTGCTCTAGTTGTAAAATGTAGAATACCGGGACAAGGGTCCACTGCTCTATTTGTAAAGCGATTTACTTACTGATCTTAGTAGCATAAGATAGTAAATATCAAAACGGAAATTCTTGAATGAGGAGTGCTTGGTGATCACTACCAGATACTCTTTATATCTACTCAGTAGTTGCCTACTAAATTCACGAGTTTAAGTTTTTCATGCGTCGGTAAGTAACCACCGAACTGTTTTGTATCCCAATCACTGTTTGGTAAGCTACAAGTGAAGGCTGAAGTAGGTATTTTTGAAACAATTTGTGAGGGGACTAGTTGAGGTGTTGAGAAAATGTGGGTTGGGTGTATAGAACTCTAATTAAAAATCTGCATAGCTGCGTTTCAAGTGTCAAAAATGTCCTGATATTAGCTATCTATTAATGTAAACATACCCGTTATCTAAAGCGAAATATATCCAAGTGATCTACCTCCTCACCGTTGGCTCTTAATGATTTTTGTAAGAGCTTCACCATCATCTCTTCTACCCAGTAGCTATATATGGTAGCTTACTGTTGGTTTTTTCTTTTCAATATGTTTTATATTTTCAATTTTGTATCTCTAGAGAAGGAAATGCAGTTGCAAATGAGTTATATGCGTTAATTCTGAGGATGTGCGAAATTTGGCATGATGATTGAATCACAATAATTGGCACTAAAGACCTCCATGCATTTGAAAATTGAAACTAAAGTGGAGAAGCCAGACCGAACTTTTTGGTGGTGATGATTGCCTAGTTCAGTATGATCTTCAGTTTCAAGAGGTCCTTTATGTGCTGGAAACATGAAGGAATACAAGATGAAAAACTTGATTTGGGTAGTGTATTAACAAGACTTTTCACATTACCTTGAAGTTATATGTTACCTTGAAGTTATATGAACACTTGAAGTTATTAAAATATATTACATTACCTTGAAATTGTCCAACTCATTGAAGGTAAAATTCCCAACTCATTTTGTGGGTTTCTCTTTCTGCTTTTTCTTTTTGTTAAACTGGGAATAACTAGCTTACACTTCTGCTTAGTTTTTTTTTGCTTGGAGAGTCTTTCTGCACTAACTGTGTTTCAGTGAAGCTGTTCATTATTTCTGCTTGTTCGAATTGTTCAATTTTGGGTTTTATCTAACGACTTTAACTTCTTCATCAACTGTTTGATGAATTTCCTGTGTAGTTAGGCTCTTCTTGAATTGGCATTCAATCTCAGATGCCAATTGTCAACAATGAAATTTTGTAGCTCTTCTTTGAGAGTGATTTTAATAGAGATGTACCATGGTGGTATCTTTTTTTTGTTGTTGGTTTAGATACCATGGTCTGGTAAACCAACAAAAAGTAGTGTTGTTGGGTACAGTAGTGCGGTCAAATTCCACAATCAATCCAGGAATCCTGGACCAGGATGGATACTTCAGCCTTGGTGTAGGGTGGCATTAGAGGAGGATGGGATCAATACAATATGTTATGGGGGTTTAACAGGTGTCATTGATTCGTTATTGACATGAACACAAATCCATGGAAAATCTGTTAATAACATGATGGAGAATGATGGAAGATGTTGCAGTTTAAAGATTAGGGGCCAAGAAAGAGTTTGAGTGTATTAAAAACATTTGAAGTTTGACTAATTGGTCAGAGAGAGATTACATCTAGCTTTATACTTAAAAAAATCGATAGCTTAGCCATGCATTAACAGAAATCCAGGTTAGCAGCATAGCTATCTGGTTTTCCATTGAACTAACAGACTTGAGATGGAATCATCAGCTCTAATGTGGATTGCTTGATGCTTAGAAATTGGATTGTCATCAAAGTGATTTAAGTTGTTGGATTTTGATTCCTTCATTTCTAGTTTTTCCATTCTTTTTCTATCATGCCATTAGTCATAGTTGTTACACTGAATCTTCTGAGTCCAGAATCGAAGAATGATTATCTTCTGATTCTTTTCTGTGATACTTCACAAAAACTGTGCCAACATAGATTTGGAAGTTTCTTATTTGCAAGTAAAAGCTTGTGTTAAATTTAGTCTCTCATAGTTCCCCCTTGTAGTTATTTCTTGCACAATTGACTGATGAACTATCAAAGTGAGATAAGTAAGCAGCTCAAATCTGAGGTACTGTAGTTATAAACATATTTGTTGTATCATAGGTCGGACTGTAGAAAATCTGGGGGTGACATGCTGTTCTCTATTTTCTCTACATCTCTCAGATCGATAATTTGTTGTTGATCAGGTATCCAGGGTCAATTAGGTTTATGTATATTTTCTGTTGATACTTGATTTATTCAATTTGTTGCTTTGTTCTCTTCATGTTGAGGTCCATAGCTACTTCTGTTCCTGTGTTTCGACTCAACCCATCTCATTTATACAGTTTACTTTTCTTGGGGTCGATTTCGTTCCTGTATTTTATTCCTATTTTGAAGACTGATGTTCGATTGTGGTAAATCTAACCATTAGAAACTAGGCTGTTACATGCTAACAAATACACTACCAGTAGTGCATGAGTGCTACCAGAAGCCCAACACAAAATGGTACTCAAAGACAATTCGAGTGTCATGACATATCAACTGGAAACCTCCAAATGTACTCCATCCCTCGCAAAGGTAGTATTGCTTTGTTTTGATAGTTGCTCATTCTTCCTGGTTAAAAAGAAGAGGTTGCTCTGAAATGTTGGCATCTTCAATATTTTACTAACCACTCTGGTATTCACCCTCTGCAAAGTCAGAGACTACAAAGTCACCCTCTGGTTACCAAGTCAGAGACTACAAAGTGTTATCACCATGAAGTCATGAACAGATGAGTGATGAAGTTAACAGGGTCTAGTTGATGTCCCCGGTCCAAATTAAATTTGGTTCAATTCCCGTGAAGAACATGAATGCTCAAAAGTAAGTACCATGTATTTATTTCCATTCCATTTCCCGTGATCCCTTAACTCCCACGCACCAACCCAAGTCCACAACCATTAATTCCAAGCTCACCCTTATATATAGACTTGACTCAACTCAACTCAACTCAACTCTCATCTCTCACTAGTCACTCCCTTCAACTAGTGCGTCTACTCTTTCTAAACCAAAATGTCACTCATTTTCTCACCTCCATCATTACTCTTGCTGCTCTTTCTCGTGTGTTTTTGGGCGTCGACCACACCTTTCACAGTGATTATGTCTGATTCAGGCCCGCCTAACCCTCTGGTGGACGGGCCTCAGACCGGACTCTCCATCAACAAAGACGGGGCTCGAACGGATGCCCGTGAACAAGAAGCCGTCTATGACATCATGCGTGCCACGGGCAACGATTGGGCTACGGACATCCCGGATGTGTGTCGTGGTCGTTGGCATGGAATCGAGTGCATGCCCGACAAGGAGGACGTCTTCCATGTCGTGTCACTCTCTTTTGGGGCCTTGTCCGATGACACCGCCTTCCCAACTTGCGACCCGACCCGGTCTCACATTTCAGAATCCATCACAAGGCTCCCTTACCTCCGGACCCTTTTTTTCTACCGTTGTTTTAGTTACAACCTGCAACCGATTCCGTCATTTCTCGGCAAATTGGGTCCCACTCTCCAAACCCTGGTGCTTAGAGACAACGGGCATGTGGGTCCCATACCTATTGAGCTGGGCAATCTCACCCGTTTAAAGGTTCTCGACCTGCACAAAAACAATCTCAACGGTTCAATTCCGGTCTCACTAAACCGTATCACCGGTCTAAGGTCGTTAGACTTGAGCAGCAACTCTCTAGCCGGTTCAATACCCAATTTCAGTTTCCCTATCTTGAGCATCCTTGACATGAGCCAAAATCTTCTAGCTAGTTCAATCCCCTCTTCAATCGGATCATGCCTTGCTCTTCTCAAGATGGATTTGAGCCACAACCGGCTCACCGGAACGATACCCGACTCCATGGGCGGCCTAAAAAACCTCATGCTCATGGATTTGAGCTACAATCACCTCAAGGGTCCTCTCCCAATGTGGTTTGGAACCCTGGTGTCTCTTCAAACTCTAAACCTCAAAGGAAACCCGATGGGACCAACACAAATTCCAAGTGAAGGGTTTGAAGGTATGAAGGGCTTAATGATTCTGATCTTATCAAATATGAATCTACATGGTCCTATACCTTCATCGATAGGTCACTTGCCAAGCCTTCGTGTGCTTCATCTTGATGGGAACCACCTGAATGGTTCGATCCCAAATAGCTTCCGAGAGCTTAAGAGCGCTGCTGAGCTGAGATTAAATGACAATGGACTAGAAGGGTCAATTCCATTTGGGAGAGAAATGGTTTGGAGGATGAGAAGGAAGCTTAGGCTTTACAATAACTCAGGGCTTTGTTATAATGCTAATAGTGGTTTTGAAGACAATTTGGATTCTTCTTCCAGTTCTGGGATTGGTCCATGCGTACCACCGAGACCAAGGCCATGAAGATTGAAGAATCAAATTAAGCCATTCAAATCTGGTACACTTTCACAAGTTTCTTTGATGAACTATATATTGCACCATAAACTAGGGCATAAGAGTTTCCTTTTTGGCTTGAAATAACGGGCATGTATTGTACAGTGTAATTTATATACTTGGTCATCCCAAATAATGTTATTATTCTTCTATTGCAAAGCTGTAATGAGGGTCATGTTAGACGATAAGAGTCGTAGGACGACGACCACTGACCTCAAAAAACGTAAAAGCTGAGAATAAGTGAATAGCAACACACTACAAGTCTTAAATTGTAATTCATACACACTTTTTCATATTTAATACACTTTCATATAAAGACAAAATTTAAGTTACTAAGGATAAAAATTAAGTTACTAAAAATGAAAAATTGAGTTAATTACAATTTGGGATGTGGATTTCAGTTTCCTAATTTTATTTTAAATCTGTTGGTGACTATAGTTGTGCAAATTCTCATGGTCAACTAGTGAACATGCGAACAATACTGCTGCTAGTAGATCAGTTGATACTTGATACCTTCAAATTAAGCGAAGCTATCCACCAAACGTATGTTGCAGGAATTCAAGTACCAGGAAAAGGGAAGGGAAAAGGGAAGAAGACAAGCCTATATGTGAGAGGAAGTAATAAATCTAAGAAAAAATTTTAAGAACAGTACCTGACAAAGGATCCATTCTTAATTTTAGTGTTTCAAGTTTCAAAACAATTATAACTGTACATGAACTTGTAATCTATTACTGTTTTACCCTAACTTATCTCTTCCCTCTAATCCTCACTCTCGGCCTCTCATTCTCATTCCCCCATCTCTCTCTCTCTCTCTCTCTCTCTATCTCTCTCGCCACCGCCTTTCGCCCTCACTTTCGGTCGTTTCTCCGCACGTGCTCATGTAGACACCGGTTACCTCTCCTTCACACTCTCCGATTGCTTCTCAAAAGTCAAAACAACATCTGGTCTGAGATCTCTGTCTGTCAGGTCCGGTTTCGATGCTCCGGCGAGGTAAGGCCTCTCATCCCCTAGAAGTTCCAACCAACGCTGATTCTGAACCACCTACATGATTGAAATCTCCTCCGTTAAGAATCATTTCTCTTCGCCTTTATACATGATTACGATCATCGGCTTGGCGTTGGCGGTGATGGAACAACGGTGAAGGAACTCAACCGATCTGGATTTTGACTAAGATGCGTCGGAGAGGCTGTCAGACTTGTGCCTTCTAATCAAGCTATGAGTTTCTTGTTCTCGTCACAGGGGCTAGAAGTTTATGCTGTATATTTATTGTCATTGTTGCCAAAGTCTTAGTGGATTAATATGAGAAGATGTGGTGGGAGAAGGTCCTCAAGTAATTATATATGCCTTTGTTTTTCTTGTTCACTAATGATATCTTAAAAATATCTTTTGTGTTCATGTAGACGGACTATGTATTGCGACTATTGCCTTACTCTTTTTTTTCTTCATCTTTTCATGTGATCAGTTGGTATAAACTAGTTTTTTCTTTTTTTGAAGATAATAGTGTGAGAAAATGTCGGTGTGGAAATAAATGGTGCTACCCTCCTGTCAGTCCTGTGATATTATAGACCATATACTCCCAACCATTTTTGTACTTTATTTTCTCGCATTTCCTTAGGTTCTTTTGGCTAGTTAATAATATTGACTGCATTCGTCAGTTGTAAGATTAGGGATTAGGTTGACAATTGTTGGTTGTATAGGTTATCTGCTTTTGCAGATTGTTAAGCATCACATTGTATTATGGGGTATCCATTTTATTAAGTTCTACTGTGATGAAAAGTTTATTATCAAAATAAAAATAAATGCAGCACTGAGGATAATAATTATGTTACAGGTGGTTATACCACTTTCATCTCTTCATTTTTTCTTATTCTTCATCTATGTTCTGTTTTGACTGATTCACAATGGTTAGTAACATGATTATAAAGGGTCGATAACTTAATTACTAACATCAATACTTGCTTACTGAGGGTCGATAACTGAATATGGAGGGTTAGTAATTGGTATATTTGAGTTACATGGTGTCAATAATTAGAATATATGAGTTATTGGGTGTCAGTATCCAAGTTATCAATGGTTATTGAGGGTTAGGAACTTAGTTAATGTGGGTCAGTAATTAGAATATCTGAGTTATTGGGTGTTAGTAACCGATTTACTAATGGTTATTGGAGGCTAGGAACTGAGTTACTGGGGTTCAGTAACTGAGATATTCTAGTTACTGGGTATCAGTAACCGATTTATTGGTGGTTATTATTAGTCAAGAACTCAGTTACTGGAGGTCAGTAACTAGAATATCCGAGTTACTGGGTGTCAGTAACCGATTTAGTTGTGATTATTAAAGGTCTGGAACTTAGTTACTGGGGGTCAGTAACTGGAATATCTGAGTTACTGGGTGTCAGTAACCGATTTACCGGTGACCGGAGAAATATGATCACCGGAGTCCGACGACAGGTGACCGGAGTCCGGCGGCCGAATTCTAGAGACCGGTGACCGGAGTCCGGCAGTTCTCCGGTAAAGCCTTCTCTCTTTAGTAAGAGGTAAGGATAAAAATGTCTTGAAAATTATTATTTTAATATGGTTTTAATAAAGATTTGTGTGTTTTGGCATAAATAAGTGATCTTTCATTCAATTGGGTTTCAAAGTCTTATTTTCATTGAAATGAGGTTTGACTTTTATTTTTTGTGTAAATGGTAATTAGCCCATAATTAAACATGGAGGGAAATAATAAAAGTATTGTTGTCTCTTTTTTGTACCTGTTCAAAGTTCAAATTTCAAACTCAGCAAACACAAAAATGATAATCGAGACGTAAGGATTGTAGGAGGAAGTTGGAAGATGATTTGAGTATATAAACTTAGACTTAGTTGGATTGGGACGAACACAACAAAGTCTTTTTTCATTTATGAATAAGAGCCTTTCATTAAAACCAAACTTAATAACTTACATATACAACAAATAGTAAGTAAAGAAATTTAAACAACAGTATAAAAGCAAACCGAAAAAGCAACATGAACTTGAAGCTTGATCAAGGGAAAACGACAGTCTTTGAGAATATGATATAAATTTACAAGACTAAGAAAGTATATAAATAGAAACAGAGAAAAAAACATAATATAAAGAAAAAGAATGGAGAAAACCCAAAATCACATTTTGAAAAATGAGAAATTATATAAAGTTAACGGTGTTATTGACGACATGTAGTAAAAGTGTGTCGGTTTTTAAACGTCATATATCATTTTGATTGTTTTGAAACTTAAAATATCTAAATTAAGAGTGCACCGTTTGTCATGTAATTCTTAAAATTTTCTCTAAATCTAAGAACAGGAGAGCTGCATTCTTCTAGAAATGTCACTCTTTTAAGTACTATAATAGCTCAATAATATGCATTATGCCCATGTCTTTATAGAGCCAGCCAATTTTTCATATATAGAAGCTCCTATATTTTGGAAGGTATTGTCTTGTATAGGAGTAGAACTCACCAAAAGCACTGCCACTCTGATCTGAAGTCAATGATTGATGGGGTATCCTTACTTACCAAGGTATATGTGATTGGGGTCATTTGAGCATAATGTCATGCCAGTATATCACTATGCCCCATTTGAGCATCTATACCTCTCCTTGTATATGCAATGATGAAGTGAACTTTACACATTACGGTAAGTAGCCTCTTCTTGGTAAGTAACGTATTTTTTTTTGTGGTAAGTAACGTATATTTTTTTGTTCATGGTAAGTAACGTATTATGTTAACAATATGTTCTAGGAGAATTGAATTCTCATTCTCTTATTGATAGAATGAAGCCCCTTTATATACATGGGTCAATGGGTCTCTTGGGATATTACATGAGTCTATTACATAGATGTGTGTAAAGCCATATTACAACATGGATTACTACATAAAGCTCATATACAATACATGGACTAAGACACACATATATATCAAATATCCTATAACACTCCCCCTTGTGTCGCGTGTCTTCATGTCGGTATGGTGCTTACGGTTGGCTCATCAAAAGCTTTGCGAAGTAACAAAAACCCTGTGGGAAAACTAAACCTTGGTCGAAGGAAAAAGAGTACAACGCACCAACTACTCCATTGAGAACTCGCCATGTGATGCTCCCCCTGATGTGCTTCAATTGAATTTTCCTGATGAATGGTGCATTCCAACATGTATCTCAAGAGTAGATGTGAGTCAAGACTTGAACAAATCTATCATGATCAACCACAAATGGGGATCAATGATCTTAGCGGTGCATGCAATGTTACCTCGTTAAAAACCTTGTCAAGCAAAAAACCCAGTAGGACAAAAAACTTAGACTAAAGGAAAAAGAGTGCAACGTGGTTGACACAAGCAACCACACCCTTCACATTTGATGATGATATGTATATGCTAGACTTTCTTTCAAATATGCATCTCCCCCTGATCTTAAGATCACTCTTGGGCGCTTCTGTATCTTTAGTGACCACGGAGCTTGTTTTGACAACCTGGCATATGTATGCTCTTTTACATGTCTCAAATGTGGCATTACTCAGCGCTCATCAGCTGTATGCACAACGCTCGGCAGCTGGAGTGCACAGTACTCAGCAGCTGGTGCATAGTGCTCGGCAGCTGGTGCACAACACATAACAGCTAGGTGCACAGGTGCACGTATAGTGTCTGGCAGAAGTGCACACGTATGCACAGGCAGCGCTCAGGCAGCGTGCAATATGTCCGGCAACTCGGCCACTAAACTGACCGGTGCCTAGATCATGATTCCACTTCTGATGCATCTTGATTCATGTATGGCTAGCGATGACATAGGCAACAACCTTTCTCTTATGCCATAGGGATTGAATATGTCAGATACTCTTAGAGTATTTGAGCGATGTCCTTTGCCATATCATTGGCATTGCATGGGCGCAAAGCTACTTAACTTTATAATGAATGGAGGAGAAATCAAGTCTTTCTTTTGATTAAACGGATTACTCTCTCTTGGAGTAAAGACCTTGACTAATCATGAGAGTATATGAAGGTTCCACTCTTCTTCAGAGGACCTAAGCCGATTGATGAAAATACATCATCAATACAGAATCATCGACTAATTACGATACTATGTCTTCCCCAAGATCTTTTTCATTCTAACATCGGATGTTTAATACATGATGTTGACATTTCTTTACCATGAAGAGTCCATGTATATCCGAAATCACACAAGGGCATTTTTCATCATATCTCTTTCAAATCAAGGAGTTACTATCCATTCCAAATTAAGGGGTTACTCAGTATGTGTTCCAACCTCTCTTGCAAACACACGCTTCTATGGTGGGGAGTCACTTGGTTTGGGCAGATGAAGTCTCTTTCAGACCTTCATGCATATCTCTGATCTTATAGAGATGTTTCTATGACCACATTCATAAGCTGTATGTTCAGTTATTCGGAAACTACCAAACTGACAAAGTAGTGTAGTGATATGACATCCATTTCAAGAGTATATCTCATCGTACACGATTCTAGTGCTTGTTAGTGGAAAACCTTGCGCCATAAGGTGAGTCAAAGTTCTTCTTCTCACTACTTTATCCAACAAGGACATATATGATAGAGTTTACAATTGCGGTGTCGACATCACCTACCTAAGGACCTATCTCTTTGTTCTGGATCGTATCTTTCCATTAGGCCAATCAACTCTGTTTCGTCAACAAAGTGCGGTTCAAAAAACTCATCATTCCACATCCTCATGTACACTAGTGTAATGTCTGTAAAGCTCTATATGAATTGGATTGAGGCTTCCCCTAACTATAATCACATTTCAGACTCCATGAGACGGATTTGAGTGTCATTGATCAATGGATCAAGTTGTGTCAAGCTCGCTTTCTCTCTAGTGCGAGTGATTATCGAACCTAAGGGCCTCCTCCTAACCCTTGAGGAGCCGCAAAGCCTGTGACTCCATATTGTCACATTATGGCGTCACCAAATCACCACCCACAGTGCTCGGAAGCTGATACTCGGCAGCGTCAGCAGGCGCTCGGAATCAGCCCCAACACTTGGCATGATGATGGCGTCAGGACCATCTCAATCTGGTCGCGCCATGTCCTCTTGATAGAAGATCATTCCTTACAGACATATAGGCAGCATTGATCTCGTCACTTTACTTTAATAGATAGGGATCAAGACTTGGTGATGACAAACCACGACAATTCACATCGTTCCACCTGAACATTGGTGTTCATATCTCCCCCTAACGACGGAAATAAAGTCTCAAAGTGACAATCCGTAATATAGCGGTTAAAGATATTGTCTGTCAAGGAGTAAACATAACCGGACTTTAGGTGGAGACTCATATCCAACTTAAGAACTTATTCATTCCACATGACTCATCATTAGGCACTGTGGCAGTGCAATTTGGCACATTACGGAGCTCAAAGCTTGGAGATCCGTTTCAATCCTGCCGAGCTCAAGGATTACAACTCCATGTGAATCCTTGCACAAGTTGTCATGCAATAACTCAATAATGATAAGCTATGGACGAAGTAGTCATGATGCATGCATTATAACCTTAGTGGAGTAATGGTGCACATCAACTGATCTCAAAACTTTACTATAGTCGAGTTTCAGGAGGCCAAATAGGTTATAAAAACTTCTCAAAGGTACGTCCTCAACTCTATGAGGAGAACTTTTTTTGTAATGGGTATTGAGCCTAGAGACGTATAAGCAACATTTGGTAGACAATAGTGTAACACGTGACCGTGTGTTTAACACTTCAACCAACACCATAAAATCATAAACGGTTTCTGTACATTAGTTTTATTTGTCTACACAATCCCTCTTTGGATTTATTATAAGAATGTCTTTTGTGTCATAGTGTATAAGCTTTACAAAACGAAACAGTTATTGTCGGCCGAAGCCAATGACACATTAGAGGAGGACCGATGCATCTCACCCGTGTGAAGGGAGGACCGGTGGAACCGCACAAAAAGATCTCAAATGTCACCCGGGTTGCCATTTACATCCAAACTTTTTCATTTTTAAGAGGAAGAAAGGATGTCTAACATTCTGACTCATCACTTCCGTAATAACCTAAATGTCATAGTTTGTCCGAGTCAATGTTCCAAAATTCATATATTGCATAGAATTTGGACATTGCATCATAGTGACATATAGTCCACTAGATTGACTCATGTTTCTTTTCATGATGCTCTTTTCATTAGCACTTATGAGACGTATACACAAAAGTTCATTCTCACAATGATAGTAACCGTTGTCGGTCATTTATCTCATCAGTAATCCTTCTATCTGTAAGACACTCGATCTCCATACCTATTAAATAAGGTAGAGACAGAAGCAAAAGTCACACAAGGACTATGCTTCAAGGATGCAAATCATACAATGCAATCTTGAGTAAAAACAATCTTCTCAGACAGTTTGACCTCTGCTCACTAAAATTGGTATAGCTCTCTCGTCAGAAAGGCTATGAATAAACCGTGAAAACCGTTGGAAAATAGACACAGAGAGCTTTCCAGTGATATAAGGTTTAGTTTCTAGTTCATCCGGAGCTGATCACAATGCTCAGACGAAGTTACTGCCCAGTAGGTGTAGATTTACTGGACCAAGTGATGCCATAGGGAGATCCTAGACCACTATGCCCGCGGTCTAATCCCTTTTTTAGAGACATAAAACGGAATTATCATGTCATTATGCTAAGGATTTTGAAAATACACTTATAGAACTATAGTAGACAATGGAAGAATACCTTCAATCCAACATGAAAAATTCCTCAATATTGTGCCAATGATTTTATCGAAATTTCAATTTGTAAATGCTAAAGACATCAATACGACATCTATTTACATATGTCTTGGAAAGAAAATCAAATGTAGTTCCTCAATGACATCAATGTCAGAGGCATCCAAAGTTAGATCCGAAAACTGTGAAGTCACTATCATAAAGATGTCATGTTTGTTTTTAATTTGACTTTCTCATACATTCTTTGTACATTCTTTGTATGCTCTCATGACTTAATAAGCTCCACCATTTTCTTTTTCTTTTTTGGTGATCTAAATGTTAGAAAATATGTCAAATATTACAAATATATAATAACATAAATTTATTATAATTAAATAAATAATTATAACTAAAAACTCATAACACAAACATGATGATGAACACCAATGTTACCAACTCGGATTCTAGGATAGAAGGATGTTGAAGGAAGTCGAGTCGTGTGTCTCACACACTTTCCTTAAGACAAATTATGCCTCTTCTTCGGTGCAAAGGTTTGATGTCACTTGTCTCTAGGATACAACGATTGCTTGTCCCTTGAAGCTGCACTGCTACTAAGGACACTGAACGAACTTGAAGTAACTTCGTCTATCACCAGAACACAACTTAGAGAGGGAGAGAGAGAGAAAACTCAAGTTAGGAGAGATGCTTTGAGTTGGTGTGTTTAGAATGAGGGATGAAGTCACCTATTTATATTGGTGGGATTGGAGGAAAACTTGAATGCCATGAATAAGGTTACAACCTTTCATTAGCCCACTACATGTCATTGATTCATGTTGTTACAAAAACCAAAAGACAAGGAAGTTGAAAGATCAACTATTACATGCATTACTTTGGTGACTATTTTCATTCACATTTAATTATCAAAATGATTAAAATAAAAAAAACCTTTCATTTCTATCATTTTTCCAACAATTCCCCACATGAATGAAATATGAGACCAAAGACTCGATAGACTTGGTGATAGATATCTATGGTTGACACCTGTTTAGGATAGGTAGGTTTTACCCTTTGAGCATTCCCTTGTGAAAGTATGCTGACTTTACTAACTAGACAGTAGACGCGATATCTTTGAACTGTTCGTCATTTATGTAAATGATAACATACTTCACACAGGAATCTTTCTAGTACTTACAGTGCTCACTTTTGTGTCCATTTTGATCCTGGACACGCGCCTGGTTCTGTAAGAGTTTGATAGGAATTGAGCCCTTAAACAATTCCTTTAAAAGCGGCCCCACTTTTCTCTTACATAGGTGATTTCTAAAGAATAACCCGCATTACTCCGCTCAGATCTCCGACGCATAAGAATCATTAAAAACTTTCGCTTAACCTCTTCCTTACGGGCATCACTATTTTCATCATAGGAATATACATGAGGAAAATCCCCACAATGATCCAACATGGTCTCTACAGTTTGATTGTCCCTTTTGAACCTAGATCTTAGGATCTCCAGCCAGCTAGGTTGGGTATCCACTGTAAAGATTTTTAATTCATGGACTTTAGTCTCATTCCCCTCGATGATTTATCAACTAGCTCTCTCTTTAACCCTTTGGTTAAAGGATCGACAATATTATCCTTTGACCGTACATAGTCAATAGAGATAACTCCAGTAGAAAGTAGTTCTTTAATGGTATTATGTCTTCGACGAATATATCTTGACTTACCATTGCACATCGTGCTCTGTGCCCTGCCAATTGCAGATTGACTATCACAATATATGCATATTGCAGGCATAGGTTTTTGTCCATCTTAGAATATCCTCTTTGAATTGGCGTAGCCATTCTGCCTCTTCCCCACATTTGTCTATTGCGACAAATTCAGACTCCATCGTGGATCTGGTTATAATTGTTTGTTTAGAGGATTTCCAGGACACTGCTGCACCTTCCAATGTGAACACATACCCACTAGTGGATTTTGAATCTTTAATGTCAGAAATCTAATTTGCATCACTGTATCCTTCTAGGACAGCTGGATAATTGGTATAATGCAGCTCATAGTCTCTCGTATACCTTAAGTACTTTAGTACCCTCAAAATTGCTTGCCAATGCATAGCTTCAGGATTACTCGTATACCTACTCAGCTTGTTCACAACATAAGCTATGTCAGGACTTGTACAACTTGTTAGGTACATCAAACTTCCAATGACTCTAGAGTACTCTAACTGAGAGTACTCTAACTGAGAGACACTCTCTCTTTTATTCCTTGAGAGATGTAGAGTCATATCCACCGGAGTTCTGGCAACTCCAGAATTATCCTTATCGAATTTTCCAATGATATTGTCCACATAATGAGATTGACTCAATACAAGTTCATTTGATGTTCGTTTGATTTTAATCCCTAATATGAGATCAGCATGACCCATATCTTTCATATCAAATCTAGAATTTAACATATCCTTAGTGGACTTGATCATCTTTTCATTGCTTCCAACGATAAGCATGTCATCAATATATAGACACAGAATGACATATCCATGTTCTGTATCTTTGACATAAACACACTTATCACATTCATTGATCTTGAAACCACTGGTGATCCTAGCGTTGTCAAATTTCTCATGCCACTGCTTTGGGGCTTGTTTTAAGCCATACAATGACTTCACCAATTTGCACACTTTCCTTTCTTGACCAGGAGCAGAGAAACCCTCAGGTTGCTCCATATAAATTTTCTCTTTGACATCTCCATTAAGGAAAGCGGTTTTTACATCTATTTGATGAGCTTCAAGATTTCTCAATGCGGCAATTGCAATTATCATTCTGATAGATGTTATTCTCGTCACATGAGAATAAGTGTCGAAATAATCAAGGCCTTCCTTTTGCTTCTAGCTTTTAATTACATGTCTTGTCTTATACTTGTCTATTAACCCATATGTTTTCAATTTCCCTTTGAAAATCCATTTGGGACTTAAAGATTTACAATCTGGTGGAAGATCTACCAGTTCCTAAGTCTGATTGTGAAAAATAGAGTAAATTTCACTCTTGATAGGTTCTTTCCACAAAGGACTATCAGTGGAGTTCACCGCCTCTTTAAAGGTACAAGGTTCACCTTCAAGCATATATGTCAAAAAATCTGCCTCAAAGGATTTTTCTATCCTTCCTCTCTTACTTCGTCTAGGTTCAATCTCAGACTCAGTGTCTTGATGTTGACTACTTTCATTAGCAGCTTGGCTAGTTCCAGTACCAGCCTCACATGTCCGTTTCGAAGAACTCGATTGCTCTCTAGACTTACATGGAAACACATTTTTAAAGAATGATGCATTTCTCGATTCCATTACCATGTCCTCATGTATATTAGAAATTTTTGATTTGTGCACAAGGAAACGATAAGCTGTACAGTTATGTGCATATCCAATGAAAATGCAGTCAACTGTTCTAGGTCAATTTTTCACTTTTTTAGGTTTAGGGACTACCACCTTAGCCAAACATCCTCACACTAGCAAGTAATCATAGGATGACTTTCTTCCTTTCCATAGTTCATATGGAGTTTTCTCTTGTTTCTTTTTGGAAACCTTATTTAAAAGGTAGTTAGCCGACAAAATGACGTCTCCCCATATGTTTGGTGGTAAACCAGAACTTTGTAGCATTGCATTCATCATTTCAATCAATGTATGGTTCTTTCGTTCAGCAACACCATTTGATTGTGGAGAGTAAGGTGCGGTTCTTTCATGAATAATCTCATGCTGAGCACAAAATTCAGCAAATGGCGGTTCATATTCACCTCCTTGATCACTTCTCAATACTTTTATTTTCTTATCGAGTTGATTTTCCACCTCACTCTTATAGAGAACAAACTTCTCTATTACCTCATCTTTGCTCTTCACCAAATACACATAGCAGTATTTCGTGTTGTCATCGATAAAGGTAATGAAATATTGGTTACCATCTCTTGATTGTGTTAGTTACCAGTCTCGTCACAATTGAAGCACTTGCCTTCAAATTTAGGCTTCTTAGAAATGCCCCTCTTGGTCCGAGTTTGGACCCTTGATTTTTGAACTTTTTGGTCTTGAAGCTTTGACCATGTTCCACAACATTTGCCTTAGCAGAGTAGCCACTAACACATGTCTTCTTTTCAGATCCTCGGATGTCTTCTTCAATGCGAAGCCTGACCTCCAGATCTTCCAAGCTCATTTCCTTTCGCTTGTGCTTAAAATAATTCTTGAAGTCTTTTCAAGTTGGTGGCAATTTCTCAATAACACATGTCACTTGAAAGTTTTCTCTAAGTTTCATCCCTTCAGCGTGAATCTCATGTAGGATTAACTGGATTTCTGAGAATTGACTCATCACAGTTTTGAAATCCACCATCTTATAATCAAGGAAGCGGCTCACAATAAATTTCTTGACATCGGCATCCTCAGTTTTATATTTCTTCTCAAGGGATTCCCACAGCTCCTTAGCTGTTCCCATGCTAATGTACACATTGTACAAAAAGTCAACCAAGCAATTCATGATATAGTTTCTGCATAGATAGTCACGACTATTTCATGCATTAACAACTGTAATTTACGCTCATCTTGCTTATCTTCTTTGGGCTCAGGAGCTTTCTCAGTCAAGAACCTTGTCAAATTCAGAGTGGTCAAATAAAACATCATCTTTTGTTGCCACCTCTTGAAGTGCAGCCCATTGAACTTCTCAGGTTTCTCACCATGAGACACCGACATAGGTACATGATTGGCACTTGGGTTAAAGAGCTACTCCCGTCAACAGACTTCTCAGAATTAAATTCCATTTTCTGCAAATGTTAACAATACAAGTTAATATTGATTCATATCAACAATATTCGCAATTGGTAACACAAAATAAAGGCAACATCAATATTAATTTGGCTACTCCTCAATCCGTTCGGTAATTCCAGTCAGACACGACCAGGTAAAAAGATGAAGCTTTAGTGGAGCGTGGCTCTCTTAAGAACATTACCTCAATGGTTCTAGCCTAGACATCATGTCAAACTGAGTACGCCTAGTTGGATAGATTCATAAACCAAAGAACTATTAATTTGTTTTAAGATTGTTAGAAAATATGTCAAATATTACAAATATATAATAACATAAATTTATTATAATTAAATAAATAATTATAACTAAAAACTCATAACACAAACATGATGATGAACACCAATGTTACCAACTCGGATTCTAGGATAAAAGGATGTTGAAGGAAGTCGAGTCGTGTGTCTCACACACTTTCCTTAAGACAAATTATGCCTCCTCTTCGGTGCAAAGGTTTGATGACACTTGTCTCCCAAGATACAACGACTGCTTGTCTCTTGAAGCTGCATTGCTATTAAGGACACTGAACGAACTAGAAGTATCTTCATCTATCACCAGAACACAACTTAGAGAGGGAGAGACAGAACTTAAGTTAGGAGAGATGCTTTGAGTTAGTGTGTTTAGAATGAGGGATGGAGTCACCTATTTATATTGGTGGGATTGGAGGAAAACTTGAATGCCATGAATAAGGTTACTACCTTTCATTAGCCCACTACCATGTCATTGATTCATGTTGTTACAAAAACCAACAGACAAGAAAGTTGAAAGATTAACCATTACATGTATTACTTTGGTGACTATTTTCATTCACGTTTAACTATCAAAATGATTAAAAATCTTTTATTTCTATCATTTTTCTAACAAAATCCACAACCGTTTTATTATTATTTTTAGAGCTGGCGTGTTTGTTTTGACAAGTTTGGTGTCTATGGCTCTAGGCCTGGAGGCACCGCCACTATTGTTCGCTATGCCTCCCTCTCTTGTCTAGACAATACCAAAAAGTATCATTGACAACGTAGTCAAACCTAGTGGTAATAACGCATCAGGACTTTATACCCGTGTGCGCGTGTCAATGACGCCTTAAACCTCAATTGGGAGTTCACGAGATGTGAAACATTGGCATCAAGTGTGTTAAAACTTGAATGAACAGAATGTTACATTGCTCTTGCATACAAAACCAAGCAGTTATGAGACTCGATAAAGGTCACAAAATAATGCTTCATTGGTTTGTCTTTGAACGTTGTCCAACAACGCATGTGCTGTAAGCGGCCACTTTAATCGAAATACTGAACGTTGTCCAACAACGCGGGTGCTCTAAACTACCATTTTAATTGAAAAATGTAGAACGTTGTCCAACAACGCGGGTGCTCTATGCTACCACTTTAATCTAATCATCTCAACGTCGGATACCAAATGACATGGACCCATAATATGATTAGGATTTAACCTGCACACACCAAATTCCAAAGTTGGAAGGAGATGGGAGAAAAGGGAGATTTTATCCTCCCCGAGGTTATTAAACTTGAAATAGCAGAAAAAATAAAGCTTACTTGCTAGTATGTCAAATAGACTGCATTTATATAAGCTGCTTCATGCTTCCATGCTCAAATCCATGTGTTTTCAGCAATTGTGTTCGCGTAATTTCATTGTGAATTGTCACGCGGGGAGACCATGAAACACATGAAAAACATATGGTTAGTTAAACTTGCCATAAAACAGTAGCAAATCATTGGAAAACATCAACCATATGAAAAGATTCAAAGAGAAACTAGGAATATAATCTGTTTATTTCAAGGAAAAGTGATTCCTATGCGCGTTACAGTCATTGGGAGGACCGGTTCACCCACTTATACTCCGGTTCTTAGGATGCCCTTTTGACTGAAGGATCCTGACATCCTTGTACATAACCTCTCTAATTTTCACTGAAAATGGACTTCGAAAAGTGCCCGAACCGGTGGCTTGAACAGTTCGGCCGGTCTGGGGATTCCGACGGCCGATTTGGTTCCTTTCCGACCCGTTCTTGGAGTGAGGCTGGCGGCATTGAATTCGTGAGAACAATATCTTCAACTTCTCTTTGGTAACGAAAACCATTCGGAATTTATTCTGTCGATATTGGCTTGTGAACCCTAGGGCAGATTTTAGGGTTTTTTGGTACGCAGGTGCACAGGGGGTGTGCGGCAGTGCCTAGGGGATGCACATTGGTGCACAGTTGTGCACAGTGATGCCCAGGAGGTGCGCAGCAGTGGTGCGCGGTGGTGCCCAACGGCAGTGCACAGGCGTGCGCGCGACATAATTTTTTCTCTTTTTCGGTGGTGGCCTACTTGCTCTGTTTAGGGTTAGAACTAAGTGCTGATAACGTGTTTTAGGAGAACTGAATTTTCACACTACCAGGATAAGCATCTTAGCCGACGAAATTTTTTCGTCGGCCTGTTCACCATTTTCGTCGGCTATAATTCGTCGGCTATACTTATAGCCGACGAAATAAAATCCGTCGTCGGCTATAATCCAACACTTAGCCGACGAAATATCAATATTTCGTCGGTTTATATGAATGACTTTGGCCGACGAAAAATTAATATTTCGTCGGCTAAAGTTTTTTAAAAATTAAAAATGAAATAGAGAAAAGCCGACGAAATATAGTTCATTCGTCGGCTAAAGTATTTTAAAAATTAAAAATTAAATAGAGAATAGCCGACGAAATTTACAAAAATTCGTCGGCTATAATACTTATAGCCGACGAAATTTACCATATTTCGTCGGCTAAAGGTTGTTGGAAAAAAAAACTAGCATAGCCGACGAAATATGGTAAATTTCGTCGGCTATAGTACTTTTTATACTAGAAACCCAAAAAAAATTTATACATTACCATCCAAGCAAGCTGCAAATTACAGAAACAATTTCATAACCAACAACAACACACCATCAAAAGTAACATAAACATTTTGCATTAAATTTTCAATTCATAAATTGTTCATAAACCTAAAAATTAAATTAATATTTGTTCATAAACCTAAAAAACTAAATAAATAATTGTTCATAAACTTAAAAAACTAAATGAAGTCGATATCGTCTAAATCAATATCTGCGCCAGGTTGAGGTTGTTGGGGAGGTTGCGGCGGCTGAGGTAAGACAATAGGCGTGGGCATGGGCGGAAGCGGAAGTCCCTGCTGCTGTGCAGCTAAAAAATCTTGCATGTACTGGAACATCTGCTGCTGCTGTGTCTGCTGGGCGGCATAGACTGCTACATTGTACTCCTGTAGAGCGGCAGTATATGCTGTTTGGGCGGCCTCTCTCGCGGCAGTATATGCTGCTTGGGCGGCCTCTCTCTCGGCAGTATAAGCTGCTTGGGCGGCTTGCTGTTCCCGTAACATCTGAACTTCCGCCACAAGCTGAGTCGTTCTGCAGCTGGTCGAGGCTCCTTTTTTCTGAAACCGAGGAGTGGTCTTCAGTACCCCCTCGCCTTTCTTTCCCAGACCCCGACAGTAGAAGTTATTTCCTCGAGGTGGGAAGGTTGTGCCCATGATCCTGGCCCCAACGCTGAGATCCGAACTGTCGATCCGGGACATGGCTTCGAACATGTCTTCCTCTTGCGTGTCAGGCCATGTCTCCCTGACTATAGCAGCCATCACCTCGTCACTAGCCTGCCTCACCCTCGCCTAATTTGATAGGAAAAAAAAATTAATTAACATTTTAAAATATATATATATATATACATATAATTTACTAAATTTTAAAACGTAAAACGACTTACAATATCCTCCTGGGCGTCAGGATTTGCCTTCTCGTACGTATAGACGTACCGGTTGACCCCTGGATGTTCCCTGGCCGCCTCCTCCATCAACGATGCGAACGGTCTAGAACCGGCATGATGGTTCCTCATGTTGCGTTGCCGGTTTTGAGCGTTCACCCGGGAAACGGCCTACAAAGGAATCAAATTAGTAAAATATTTTAAAACGTATTAAATATAATTCAATATAATAAATAATTATTTTTAATTACCTGTTTATGTGGGTTGTTGAATTCCGATATCAGAAGCCAACGCCACTCGTACTCCCTGAACTGGAACTCAAGGGGAGTGCCAGAACGTTCGTTCCCATGCATAGTCCAGTGGGTCCGTAACTCGTTCTTCCACTCCTTGTACCTGTAATACGCCAAAAAAATATAAATATTTTTAATTATACATAATTTTCTTTTGTCCTTAACTTTGCAACGTACCTTCCCCCGTGCACAACGTCCGCCCAGGTGTTCCTCAGGTACTCGTGAACGTCAAACCACACCTGCATTTAAACATTTATTAGTTGTCACCTTCATAAATCTACAATGTAATAAATAATGTTAAATATGAATTTTGTTATACTTACCAACATGGCGTTGTGGACCATGTCCTTAACCTCCTGTGGGACCTCGCCCCAGTCTGACCACAACATAGGGACTCTATCCCTAATAAGCGCTCCCACGCGGCCAGAGTACATCCTCGTCTTGCCGCCCGATATTACGTTCCCATCCTCGTCAGTATCAATGCCGATCCTTCCCGAGGTACTCACTGTCTTCTCGAGAGCTTTCCCCGTGACCGGACCTCTCTTCTTCCTTATTGATAGAATGAAGTCCCTTTATATAGGGAAATATATGGATCTCTTGGGCTATTACATGAGTCAATGGACCTATTACATAGATATGTGTAAAACCCTATTACAACATGGATTATTACATAAAGCCCATATACAATGCATGGACCAAGACACACACATATATATATATATATATATCAAATATGCTATAACACAATAATTTTTTTTATCGAAAAAATAATTTTATTAAAACTGGTGGATGTTACATTCCAAAGTATTTATCTTTTAAATACTTATATGTTAGATTCAAAAAATAATAATTATACATTCCTTTTGTAAAGTAAAATAATTATATCTTTTATAAAGTAAAATGTCATAAACTCAATTCACTTATAGCTAGTTTATGACTACATTACTCTCCTTACATAGGTTATGAGAGGAGAGCACTCTTTCTCCGCAAAACCCTCTGCTTCTAGGGTTTTCACGAAAATTTTTCTTTTCCGTCCGATGGCGCGTCCCATTGACGTTGTTATCAGACGAGATCTCGGGGTGGCCAGTTCGTGGTCGTTCCCTTAACGGTTGGTGGTGGTGGAGCGATGGAGATTTTCGACTAAGGGGGTGAACAAGAAAGCTCGTGTTGTTGTCTCTGTGAGGATGTTTCCGATCCAATATGGTCGTTGACGATGAGCGTGCTGTCTCGGAAGGGAAATAAAGAGGTGCTGTGAAGTTGTGCTGTGCAGCGACGTTGTAAAGCTGTGTTGTGTAGCGGCGCTAAGAACACATGAGGTTTTCGATCTCCCCATGATCGGATTTGCAGATCTATATGGGAAGGTGGGTTGTGCTCCCGTTTGACATATGCGAACTGCGGCGTTGCTCATATGGCAGCCAGAGATGGCGACAGCGCGGTGCTGTTGATGGTTCAGATGTGGTTGCGATCGGCGCGGTTGGTGGGGTAGAGGATTGACGACCAATAACTTATGCTTTGTGTGTCGGGCCTTGAAGTGGATTGATCTTGATCGAGATCCATTTGGAGGGAGGTGGGCCTTAAGCCCTTTAGTGGCTGTTGGGTTGGTCTGGGCCTAGGTCTTTGGTTTGTTTTTTAGGTTTTTACTTTGCATGGTTTTGTTGTCCCTCCTCTTTTGAGCGAGTGTAAGGTTATAGTAGGGTCTTTTGGTTTTGTTTGGTGTCCCTCCCCATTTTGGGAGAGGGTTTATGGTTTTTTGAGCGAGGGTTTAGGGTTTTGATAGGGTGGTGTTTTGGGTCGTATCATGGGGTGTGTCATGATTATGGTGTCGTTTCCAAGGACTATTTTGATGTCGGTTAGTTCTTGTTGTCAATGTAATGGAGATGTTACATGTGCATATATGCTGGTAGTTTTGACATGTAGTGTTTGAAAGAGTTGGTTCTTCTTGAGGTTGACTGTAAGGATAGATCGGTACTTCTGGATTAGGTTAGGTTACAGTTGAATTCATTTCGGTTCTTATCCAGTGTAATCGTAGGGTTTTCGGGTAGGTAGAGGAGAGTGGGAAATTTATTTTCACCACCAATGTTTCTCATGGTTGTAATTTGTATTCCAGTTAATGAACTTCTCTATTATTTGCTCTAAAAAAATTTATGATAATTATTGTGTATTTTTGAGTTGTCCGACTCAATTTCGTACTGATGACGGACATGTTGTATACATGGGTCACCAACTATCCTTTTTGTTAGTAGAAATACGTGATACCACAAAACGACGTACAACTTCCCTCTTAAAGGTTCTCCGCCGCCGGCCTCCCTCTCCGCCGCTTCTAGTTGTCTTGAAATATTTAGTCTTCTCCTTTATGTTGGGTTGTTGTAAAGGAAGTTTCCGCCAACGTATAGAGCTCAAAGACGCCAAACATGACTCCCGTTTCCTCCACTCAAATCTCAAAGTCTCTATCTCAAGATTTTATATAATTTGAGGTATTATCACTTGAGTTTTGTTGCTTGTCTTTCAACTATTGTTTATTTACGGAATCTTTTGGGTTCTGTAACTATCTTTAACCAACTGATTCCATCAACTATGGCATATTCTATCACCTACTTGGTGTTTCTTCTTCCCAACAACCTGTAATTTCATCAAAAACAAGGAGTTAAAAATCACTGCATATCCAAGAATCAATCATCTGGGACAGATCGAGTTCGTTTTGCAAACACCAGTAAATATAAGAAAGAACAGGACATAGATAGGAGGAACCAAAACAAGATTAGATTTATGTTACGGCTCCAGGGACAAGCAACTTTATATATTATCTTGTATAGATAGCCTATCAAGCTATTTGGCCACCAACAATTTTAAATGGAAAGAAAAGAGAAAATGTCTATTTGTATAAAGACAAAAAACCATCAATAACTTTTAACACATTTTATATTTTATTTATTAACATTTTAAAAAACCAACTTTACTCACTCACGTTATACACCGTCTGTCACTTAACTCACATCGTTTATTTAAACTGTTAGAAATTGTCACATAACCTATCATGTGCAGCTATTAGAGTGCTATAAATGTCTAACTTGAGAACATAAAAAAGCTATTATTAACAAGAGAGTAAAACCGACTACATAAAATGTGAACAAGATCATCCTCATGACGGCATTGAGGGGTTCATCTTCCTCCTGGAATTTTATGTGATGACACGTTAGAGTGATTTAATGTATTTATGCGTTAATATGTTACTGATTCTTGAGAGATTGATGCCGAGACACATGAGTTAATGTTGGCATTCTGCAATTAGAATCAACTAGAAATGGATTGGCCTGGTCTGACGGTGCACAGTTGGATTGGTTAACATATAACAAAATACAACTGGATTTCTTTTCCAGCATAACAATGTATTCAAATCTGTAATCAAAATCTAACCAATTCCGCTTGTTTATTTTAAAAACTGTTTAAAGCTTATTGTAAAATAAATGTGGAACAAATTCACTAAGCCTGACATTGATCTCTCATTGTTCGGGGTGTAAATGGGTTGGGTCGAATACTATAGTGTTTATGTTTGACTCATTTTATTTTTATCGAGCTCGAGTCGGGCTTAAGCTTGATTTTTTTTCATGTTCAAGCTCGGCTCGGCTTGTTTAAGCTCGAGCTGAGCTCGGGCCAACTTGACTCATTTAGTTTAAATTATAAAATATTAAATTTAATGTTATCTATCTTAATTACTTTCTTATTGTGGTGATTGTTAGTGTTTGATTTCATTTTTTCATGAATCGATTACTTTAATATATGTATTTTAATTAAATAATTTGATTCTAAAAGGAAAGAAATAAAAAGAATAGAAGATTTAGATTTTAAACAATATATTTTACGTATAACAATTTTTTAAAGCTAAGTTTTAAAAACGAGTTGTTCACGAGTTAAACGAGCCGAATACAATCTTGTTCAAGCTCGGCTTGTTTTTTTTGGCTCGATATTGAGCTCAAGCTTAGCTTATTTATCTTACGAGCATGAGCTGAACGAGCTAAAAATCGAGCCGAACGCGGGTCGAACACGAGCGGCTCGAGCCAACTTACAGCCCTACTCATTATCCATGTTGGAACAGGTTTTGTACCACTCGATGATACGTGTGTGTAATGTGTATGCTATGACGATACGTGATAGATTTGATAGCGAATTAGAGATACAACAAGATCTATAGTGGTTCGCTTTACCTTCAGTGGATAAAGCTATGTCCACTTAACTTATATTAGAGTTTGGATGACGAATCGTATTCTTCAAGAATTACAAAACACTATCTAGAGTAGCTTATCTGCTCAATCTCAACATCATTTTTTAAGGAGTGAGTCTCTTATTTATAGGAAGAGGAGACTCGTTCTTTTTACATATTTCCGATGTGGGACTACATATCTGAAACGTGTTCCGTGGGGTATGTTGGTGAGGTCGGCAGTGTGACTTTCCGATGTCGGATCTACGACTTTCAAGTATCGTTGCGTAGCTTGTATGACAACCTTCGTAATTTACGTCATAATCAAGTTTTGTTATGACTTATAGGCCATCATAAATGATGTTACTTATACTTAATAATAGAGGCACACGGTGGCCATACCTAACGGCTACCGTGTCCTCTCTTTTTCCCATTAATTGCAGTGTAAGTAACAGGATAAATGTTTTACCCAGTAAAAAGTAAAAATGAAATGAACAAGGAGAGTGCAATAGGATTTAGGTTTAGCATTAAAGAAATTGCAAATGGGGCCACCAAACTTGAAAATGGTAGAGCGAGTACTTGAAAGAGACCTGGACCCAAAACTTGAAACGCAGAAGCTTCACGAACAAGACCAACCAAGAAGAAGAAGCAACCAAATGACCCAACCACCAAGCTTCGAATCTCACCGTCTTCATCTCCGTTGCTTTTGCTTTCTCTCTTTACTCCACTGACCAAACCAGCCTTAAAGTTGAGCCGAACAGAGCTTTTAGAATCTCAAGAGGAGCTCTTGATTACTGGGTTTGTGATCGATTATGGCTTTTCGTGAAATGCTTTGCTGTGGAAAGAGCTTCGATTGGTACGTTAATCATTGTTTTTATTTGATTATTGCTTCCGAGTTGATTTTGAATTCTTGGTTCCATTGTTGCTCTTTGTTGGTTTTGTTATTTACTTCACTGTTATACTTGAACTATTGATTCTGAAATAGGAATAATTTTGTGTTTTAGTGTATTTTAATTCTGGGTTTATCTGATTTTGGGGACAAGTTTCATGGGTGTCAATGTTTTGGAGAAACATTAATGTTTATGCATTTATGGGTTATTTAACTAGAACATAATTTTGGAGAAACACCACTACTGGTTTGAGTTTCTTATCTGGAAAAGAAAAGGATTTGCACAATTCAAAACAGACAAAAGAGAATAGGTGTTACTGAGAGTTCTGGTAAAGCGAAGGCTGGGTTTAGGGTCAATATATACAGGCCAGGAAAATGAGCGGGAGTACCATCTCCAACAGCTTCCCCATAATTTCTCTATATAATAGGGAAACAAAAGTCAATTCTTCAAACAATTTTACTTCAACTCCAACAGATTCTCCATTTTGGAGATTTCATGATCATTCCCCAAATCCTAATATAAAGTTATAGAGTTTGCTACCAATACGGGGAATTTGAGTTTCTCTCTCTTCACATTCCCCTTTTTGGAGAACGATTTAGAGAATCTGTTGGAGCATAACACCCAAAATTATCCCCAAAATCGAGAAAATGGGGAAACTGTTGGAGATGGTCTAAGAGTTTATTAGTGCTAACTGTTATTGCTATGTACAAGGAAAAATTGATATTAGGCTGGGATCACAAAGATCGAGTAAACAGTTTACAAGGACACATCAATGAATTGAGTACAATACTGTTCTTTTTTCTTTCTTTGGATGCTCTGTTCTATTTCCAATAAACTCCCCCCTCCCTCCCTCCTTACCAATTATTTAATACACAATGCTTCTCTTTTTGTCATTTTGTCCACCTCTCAAACAAGCAATAAAAGTGTATTGAGCTTTACCCATCTGGTGTTTTGATTCTTGGTCTTAGATTCCTTTCAGCGCTGCTGTTTTCTGCTATTATTAATACTGTAGCTTTACCCATCTGGTGTTTTGATTCTTGGTCTTAGATTCCTTTCAGCGCTGCTGTTTTCTGCTATTATTAATACTGTTTTTGGTGTTGGAAATTTGCTTCATTAAATGGCTTCTATTTTAGTAATATGTACCTCATGCTATGATTTGAATGGAATCTGATGTACAGGAAACAAAAAGGAAAGAAGCAGCCAACATGGAGGATCTTTTCCTTGAAGGAACTGCATGCGGCAACAAACAACTTTAATTATGACAACAAACTTGGAGAAGGAGGATTTGGAAGTGTTTACTGGGGTCAGCTCTGGGATGGATCACAAGTAATCATCACTACTTTTAGTTTTTTTAATCCTCCAATCTAAATTCTGCTGATACTCGGTTAATCGTAACAGAATCAATGATTGGTCATGGATTCATTACAAACTTACAAAGAACAAAGAATATTCATCAATCATATCTATTCATAGAGAAAATATTACTATTGCTTGACCATCAAGTTGGATGCCTGAAATTCTCATTTATATCTTTGCTTCTACATCATTGAACTTTATTTCTGCATTCTCATTTGGTTTTCTTATTCTTTTACTTCATTCATAGCACACTTGCTGTACTTTGCATTTTCAATTGGTTTTTGATATCATTATGCGTACAACTGATGAATGTAGTAGTTTTAGAAATAAATAAAATAAATGATTGGTTAACGCGTTAGAAATAGGTATGAAGTGGCCAATCAGGGTTGTAGAGCTGATAGGTACAAGATCATCTGTAGACCTGACATATCGTCATTAGGGTAGTTGCAGCACTCTTTTTTCCTCATAAAAACAGCAGTGGACTTTGATTATTTGTAATAGCAAGTAACAGAACATCTGAATCTTAATAGTTGTCTGGTTAAGATCCTGTTGTAAGGAAAAACATTTCCTAGCTGGTTCCAACTTCATGCTATATTAGTTTTCTTGTTACTGTTAGAAGTATATTATTTTGATTTGGTTTGCTTATATTTCTACCAAACGTTTCAGCGCAAGATAAGGTAGAGATAATGTTTGCTTATTTCTTAGATGGTTCCATCATGCTATGTTAGCTTTCTCTTGACTATATCCCATCATGAAATGCACTTCTCACAGTAATTTTGCTAGGGGTAATGTTATTTGCCAACTTCAGAGTCTGCGAGAATTTCATTTCATGTTGGAATGCTGTGAAGAGATTAGATTTTGGAACACAAAACTAATAGAAAACATAACCAGGAGCATTGTAGTATTCTGGAAAGTTGCTGAACAATTTCATGGAGTATATACAGGAGATTAGATTGTAAGAGAAAAAAATAATAGAAATTAATACTTCATTATGAAAAGAAGTGTAACCACAAGCTGTGTAGTTTTTTGGTAAGTTTTGTGTCATACATAGAACCAATCATATGAGCAGATGATATACTTTAGGGATACTATTCACTGACAACGTGTAGCAAAATCAGAAGCTAGCTTGCTGAACTTATAAGAGAAGGAAGATGTGAAGTGTTAATTTTACATTCTCAAGCTTGACCTGTAGCTGTTAGACATCAGACGTGTTTTGTATATGGAGACAGTGAATATTGATTTCACTATGTCCCATTTGCCATTCTCACTCTTAGATGAGGAAGATGTGAAGTGTCAATTTTACAATCTCAGGCTTGACCTATAGCTGTTAGATATCAGACGTGTTTTGTATATGGAGACAGTGAATATTGATTTCACTATGTCCCATTTGCCATTGGCACTCTTAGATCAACAGTATCTAATTACTTGGTCATATAATATATACTTACTAAAAGGTCGACCTAGTGCATAGGGTCTCTCCAACATGGGCTCCACAGAAGATTTTCTGTGACAGGAACCTAGGACTTCTTGATCACTTGGAGCAAGCTATACAATTTTGTCAACCTCCATGCGCCTACGGATATTGCTGGTTAAAACTACTGTTTCAGTTTTTTTTGATAAATTTGATTACTGTGATGAGGATATAGAAATGTGAGAGAGGACATGCTTGTTCAAATTTATCTTCTACTTTAATCTTCACTACGAAATAGCTTCAAGCAGAAGTATGCAAGAAATTAGCCTTCTGAAGTACTTGGAATTTTTTGTTACAGTAGTAACTCTACTAGTGATGTAAAGCATGAGTTTTGCCAGGTTGTACCGTAAACGTAACACCACTAAAAGCATTTTCTTCTAAAGGAAACCCTTAATACTTTCTGGGACATTGAGACTTCTCTAAACTATCAAAATTTTATGACATGCTTGATTTGCTGTAGGTTATGGGCTTTCCTATTGTTACTCTTCCTGTGGACATTGTATTATATGGTTGTGAATTTTTTTGGGCTTTTTGATGCCTATATTACTTTTTTTTGGATCATTTGTCTTGTATTTCTGAATCATTTTGATGCAGATTGCAGTCAAAAGGTTAAAGGTCTGGAGTAACAAAGCAGAGATGGAATTTGCAGTTGAAGTTGAGATACTGGCACGAGTTAGGCATAAGAATCTGCTCAGTTTACGTGGTTATTGTGCAGAAGGACAAGAGCGTTTAATAGTATATGATTACATGCCAAATTTGAGCTTACTTTCTCATCTTCATGGTCAGCACTCAGCTGAATGCCTTCTTGACTGGACTCGGCGTATGAATATTGCAATTGGGTCTGCTGAGGGAATTGCGTGAGTACTGCACCCGCTTATTTAATCTCTCTATAATTGTGAATTTGTTATTGTCTCTCATGATAACTCTTTATTCATCTATCCAGCTATCTTCACCAGCATGCAACCCCACATATAATCCACAGAGACATCAAAGCTAGTAATGTGTTGGTTGACTCAGACTTCCAGGCTCAAGTTGCTGATTTTGGTTTTGCAAAGTTAATCCCTGATGGTGCTACACATGTGACCACAAGAGTTAAGGGTACCCTTGGCTACCTTGCACCTGAGTATGCAATGTTCGGGAAAGCATCGGAGAGTTGTGATGTCTACAGCTTTGGTATTCTCCTACTAGAGCTTGCCAGTGGCAAGAAACCCATTCAGAAACTAAATGCAACAATGAAACGCACAATTTCTGATTGGGCACTGCCATTGACTTGTGAGAGGAAGTTTGATGAAATAGCAGATCCCAAGCTCAACGGAAAGTATGTAGAGGATGAGCTGAAAAGAGTTGTCTTTGTTGCCTTACTATGTGCTCACAATCAACCAGACAGAAGACCTACTATACTGGAAGTGGTAGAGCTTTTGAAGGGAGAATCAAAAGAGAAGTTAGCTAAACTAGAAAATGATGAACTATTCAAGAATCACCAGGCTGCAGACTTCAATGATGGGGCATCGGGACCTGAAGACAGCTCAGATTTCATCTCAGAAGAAAAAGATGACATGGCGGATTCAAAGGAGGCTGCGCCTGGCATTGCACATATCGACTGAGAAAGTGTGGTAACATGTATATGTGGGTGTGGATTTAGACTTAAGACTTTAGTAAATGTGGCACCGGCTATCCTGTCAATTTATTAGAATGGCCAGGTTGATAGCTACCTTTTTATTTAAAACCTTTGTTTGGGTGAGTGCCTGTGTTATGTGTGCATTCCTCGGTTTGCCTTTGGCCCTTTCGTTTGTGGTTTGTAAAGAGCATTTGAATGACATCAAAACTGTTTTTAGTGTTCATTGGCAGTCATCATATTAGTTTGGTGACCTAGTGCAGCAATACAAAAACGAAAAGATTGCTTTGATTCTGATTTCTCCTGTATGAACTATGAAGTTGATAATTTTTTTTTGCAGGACGTTATCAAGTTCACCTTTGCTCGATTATTCAATCCAAAGAATGCTATTTGCTGAATCGGAGTTTAGTCATGTTCAGATGCAGTGGAGGCCTGGTGGTAATACATACCCTTAAAATTGCTAACAATAACATTTTACCGGTTTATTGCAAATGCAATTCAGACCTTAGCTAGTGAAAGCATCAACAAATAAAAGCCTATTGCTACAACATCATGACTCAAACAACTTCATTAGCACTATGAACATACAAAACTCTCCTTTCAGGTTCAAGTTTCGCAATCACCCCAGAGCATGGTTTTAAAAATTGGCCTAGTCGGTAGTCGGCCGGTCACCGATGCGACTTTGGTCTAGTCGGCCAGGCTAGTCGACCGGGAGAAAAATCAGGAAAAAATCGGTCTAGTCGGGAACAAATCGGCCTAGTCGGTCCAGTCGGCTCAACTCGGATTAGATCAAAAATAAGAAAGAAAAAAAAGAAACGACATTGTTCAAATCATTTTGACTTGGTCAAAACTTAAAATTTAATTCGAGTTTAATATTGTAATGTTTTATTGACTATTTTTATTATTTTAGACATTATACTACCTTTTACAAAAATATATATGTTATTATATATTTTAAAAATAAAAATTAATCTAAAAATTAAAATCCGAATACTTCCCGACTACTCCTCTACTCGCTAGTCCCATACCGACCGACTAGCGACTTTTAGAACATTGCCCCAGAGTGTGTTTAACTCTTTATGTATATTCCGAAATCTCCAAAGCAAACCACGTTTGGAGGAGGACTGGAATCCATCCATCTCTATCCTATATTTATTCATCGTGGATGCAATTATACCCAAGAAGGGAAGTCTGCACTCCAAGTAGAGTAGGATTGGCTCTCGGTTGGAAACTAAGCAAGCTCATGTGCCACTTTACTGCAACAATGAGCATGAAATGGATTGAACTTGCCTTAGAAGTCCTTTGATTCAATCCAATACGTTACAGCTAGGTTCTCCTCCATCTCATGTATCATATACATTTACACCATCGTATTGCATCCGTCTCTAACAATAGTGCGAAAGCCAAGCTCTAGAGCAATTGTAACCCCGACGAGACTGCTAGAATCTCTGCATGTTCAGAAGAGGACTTTGCAATAAAGAGAAATGGTTCTTGCCACCATAGCTTCTCCTTTGTCATTCCAAAGCATGAGCATCAAATTTCGGCTTCTCATGCACCTTTAAATTCCTATCATGTCACATTCTCCCCAGCAAAAGACACTTGAGTACTTTCTTCTTGCAGACCTCCAGATATGTTATTATTCACCCTCAAGTGCAAGTATAGTTTCATCCAACTTGTTGCATCCAACTTGTTGCATCTTGGACACTTGGTTATATTGTAATCATCATTTTTGCAAGATTAACTAGATATGGATATATCACAATCAATGATTATAAATGTATACTTAACCCACAACAATATAAGAATATGAACTACGAGTAGGATACAAAGCAGGATACGAAAGCAGTAACAATCCTATCTCACATTCTTCTAAGACCGAAATACACCTCTATTTTTGTGTAGGTAGTTAGAGAGGGAAGAGTAGAACCACTATATTATTGCGGTCAACTATACTTATATACTTCATTTAATTTAATGTTTTATCTATTAAATAAAATAGATTGAATTTAATATCTTTACCAATTATCCTTATCCTCTCCAAAAAAGCATATTTTTTTTACCGCCGCGCAAAGAAAATATTTTGTTACGAATGAACAAGATATAGATATATTATTATATTAGGTATACTCTGGGACGGAAGGATTCGAACCTCCGAATAGCGGGACCAAAACCCGTTGCCTTACCACTTGGCCACGCCCCATTTATTTCTATTCGGTACTTCTTAGACGTCTATCTTGCAGGATACAATTTACCAAATTTAATCAAGACACTTGAATTGAGACAAGTGTGACTCATGGATCACCATTATATTGATACTGTCTAAACTTAACCACCTTTAAGGTGTTGGGTTTTAACTACAAAAAAACTCTGTACAATTGGATACGATTTATCCAATTATAAATTATGTTTTATTTGTCTCTTTTCTGATATGAGATATTTTCTCTCTAACAAAGACACTTCATAATCAATGATAGAAGCACAAAGTGCTACATATTTATAATGTGTTTCCTACCTTATTTTGGAACAATGTCATTTCTACCGTTACAACCAGTGATTGGAATAATGTGATTTCTGCCACTAAAACCGGTGAAAAGTAGGAATGACATAATCATCATCGAAGAGGATTCATGCTCCAACTTCGAAACATAGTCCAAATCAAAGTAGGAATCATAGTTGCCTTATTGCATCAGGTTTCTCAACAACAACACTCATAATCATCATCGAGCGAAGAGTTATACTCGAAAGAAGACAACTAATCAAACAAGGTTTTCTATTTTACATTTCTACGTTCTGGTGAGACTCCTTATTTTAATTTGGAAAGCTTCTCTATTTGATTCTAAGAAACTTTTTTGTTTTAATTTCGAAAACTTGCTACATATGTTACTTTCCTACGATGACTTTCCTTAACTACTTTGAGAAACTTTATATTTGTGAGACAGGGATTAGCGTGGAACAAAGAAAGACATATTCAAGAGGAAGAAAGACTTTTCTTTGCCGTGAAAGAATATTCTCTAGGGATTTTGTCGTGTTTTCAAAGTGTTGGAGTTGGACTCTTTATGCGAGTTGTGAAGAGATAAATAAAGAGTTTTTTATGTGACAAATATTCACCTAAAAGGAGAGTAATACGTTTTAATTTTAAAACTTATTTATCGTAACGAATTATTTTATGAGTAATACGCGAAGTAAGGTACATCAAATAGTCTAGCCTAATATGCATACACACGTTAGTCATTAAAAATGAGAGTATCTTTAATACATGGTTGTGTATGTACACGATACATGTGAACGGTTGATATTAGAAGATATAATATTGATACTTGATAGTCAAATATATAAATTGTTATAAATGATTAAAATTATATCATATGAAATGTTGGGTATACAAGAATTTCCACATTAAAACATAATGAAGGGCACAATTGGTCTTTCATTGTCAACAGATTGCATTTCTCTCGCACTCTGTCCGACTCTCTCTCTCTCTCTACTTTTTCTAGAAGGGACTTTACATCTGGTAAGCACTCAAGGACTCTCCCTCTTAGATCTTGTCTTGTTCATTCTAGGAAGAATTGAGATTCAACAAACCTTAACATTGTTTTCTTCAAAACCCACCGTCCAAAACGTCTCTCATTATGAACTCCCCAACAATTTTATTATTTTCCGACTCTCTGTTTCCTTCAACAGAGAGAACTTTGAGCTTGAGTTGATTAATATGTCTTAGAAGAATGAAAAACGAACAACATTTCTGGTCGGGAAATTACCTACACAGTTTAAGATATCGAATTATAATACAATTCAAGCAAAAAAAAAGTTATTACATATCTTACCTCTACAACACAAAAGAGATAGAGTGTGATACATATCTTACCTCTACAATACAATAGACAATTAAGGAGTTTGTGGTACATAGACTACACATAATTATTACAACTTTAAAAATTTGTAAATGTAGCACAGACTTAAGAAATTTTTTTAGATGATGCAACTGCAGATGAATACTACCAACATTATGTAACATTCTTCTTTTATCATCAGCTTATATATGGTAAACTTACATGCTCATGCTTCCACTTCCTCCTAAATGAGTTTAAGAGATTTATTCTTTATGGAATATGATAACATGTTAAGAACAAGACTTGGCGCCTCCCAGTTTTTTTTGAAATTGACGCGGTTGTTAGAAATTGAAATGCAGAGGGTTCTGTGTTGGGTGGGATAGCCATCTCTAAGGCATGCTAGTCGGTTTGTGTAGCTGAAGCTATATTGGCCTTATCATTACGGAAGATTTAAGTGATTATTGAGTCGGACTCAAAGGAAGTGATGAACGGCTTAAAATCATCAAATAAAAGAATGTGATAAATACAGGTATATCCTTATAGTTTACATCTAAAGACAGTTTTGTCCTTGAAATTTTATTTTAAACAGTTTTGTCCTCAAAGTTTTAACAGCAAAACAGTTTTGTCCTTTTTAACTATTGTGAAAAGAATATTCTGTTAGTAAAAGAATATTCTATTAAGAAAAAGTTTAAAGTAGGTTTTTGGTGTTTTCTTTTAAATTTGACGGAGCATGGTGGGCCTAAGATTATAAATTTGTTTATCTAGCACACTGCAAGTATAAAACTCATCCTCTTACTCGAAGGTAAACATCTATTTTTTCATTATCAATAGCAAACTTAATAGCTACACGACTTGATTTATTAGCTTATGTTAAGATTTCTTAAAAGAACTACAAGACGAAAAAAGAAAACTAAGAAGATTAAAAAAGTATAAAGATAATCTTCCTATAAAAACAGAAAATTATTGGGATATTATCCTTAAAGTTCAGCACAGAATCAAATGTATTGAAGAACAGATTGAAGTTTACATGAAGTGTTTGACTATGATCAGACACCTTTGAACGTTCTGAGCCTCGGTTAGATCCGCCATAGCTAGTATCAGAGCCTGCTTGGCTCAAAAGCAGGTTATCAAAGCTTATGCCACAAAGTTGACTTCTCTCGACTAACAAAAGAGAATTCAAACTCAAAAATTATCAGTCATTCTGTATTACAAAAGGTACTGATAAGTGGTAAAAGTGCTTTCATTCAAGACATATTCAGGATAATCAATACTCGATAGAGTACATCTGTAGAGTATTAAACACACTTTACGACGATCTTGTCTACCTCCAAAGAGAAGTCAGGGATGAAGAGCTTGATCCTTCCAGACCAAGCCTAATTACATACCTAGATCATCTATCTAGGAACACGACCACAGACAAGGTTGCAATACAACTTGAGAGATTTCATCTCAAGATTAAGCAATTTGATGAGATAAATTCTACACTTGGGAAAATTGAAGCCAAACTTGATTATCTCAAATAGAAACAATATCTATTGGATATTGAAAAGAAGCTAGTTCGCACTAAGCATCTCGCCAATAACATTCGTCAACAAGCAGTTGAGATAAACTCTTTTCAAGAATCGCTGAAAAAGCTTTTAGAAACTCTGATCACCCGATTATGATGAATCATAGAGTTGAACTAAAAGTAAAATAGTAAGATGATAAAGCTCTAAGCTTTTTCCTTCCTACAGAAACATTGCATGATAATGTCAAGGCAATAATTCATCAGCAGAATTACAAGATCGCTTATCTCCAAGAGATGAGTATTGATCTCGAAAACTAATTCCAAGAGTTAAACAGTAGGATAGCAAGATTGTAAACAAGCATAGAAAAAATGAAGATACAAGATGGAGAAAGGATCAATGAATAACAACTAGCTCAAAACGTAGCTAGTAAAATAATCATACCCCGTTTACTAAAAGGAGAAAGTGAATTTAAGTTTAGTGAACCTAAACTCCTTACATGGTCCTCGTCCAAATCTGCATCTTCAACCAGAATAGATGTAAAAATGCTGAGTAGAATACTCAGTAAAAGAAAAACTATACATGTACAGCTAATTAACGCTCAAGAATTTGAGTATAATGAAATTGAATCTAGCATGCGAGAAGCATCGGTTCCCAGATTCAAACTCAATGAGATCTACATGAGAGGATCTTTCCACATGGATTCGCACAAATTCAAGATTCTTGAACTAACAGTTCCTGCCACATGAAGAGAAACCGACATCAGGTTAATCATTCCAAAAGAAGTAAGTGAAGCATCTCAGAAGAAATATTTCTATATGCATATTGGAGCAGTTCAAGTAAGAATAAAACTTTTAGCTAGAGATGGTATAAATTGTTCTGTTCTATGTGTATTACAAGATGATAGAATAACAGACTTTAAGAAAAGTTTGTTAGGAATAGTAGAAGCTTCTTTGTGCAACCAAGTGACATATTTCAATGTTTTCCCAAACTTCACCACACATCTCAGAGATGCAGCGCACTGTCTAAGGTTGTGAATCAAAACAGATAGAATTTCCATGAAGAAAGAGATGATGGAGCTTGCGATAGATTATTGTATCCATTATAAGCTGATGAGCTCGAATGTAACCCCAAACATCAGATTTCTCAACAGTCCCGGGATTACAACATCAATCTTCACCAATCTAAGAAATCATACTGAACAAAAGCATATCACAAAATGGCATGAAGTAACATTCCCAATGGAATGGAATCTGACACCTCCAGCTAAACAGGTAGAAAATACCAATGCTTCTATTATGAAGATATGAGAGGGAAAATAAGCTTACAATTTCATAGGCATTCATTTGCTAGCTATGAGGAAGCTAGTACCTCTGGAACCAAACCAACTTCTTGTCTTGAAGAATCTTTTAAGAAAGAAGATGCTAAAAGACCTATGATGATGCTAAAGTGAGAAAACCTAAAGAGCTTGTATGAACAAGCGAAAATTTATGAATCTACATAAAAACTTGAAAAGATCATGGAAAAAATTTCCCAGGTTCAATTGAGAAAAAACAAAAGGAAGATTCTTCCTTACCAAGTAGTTAAAGAAGAACCATGCGAATCCTCATCAATGGAAACTGAAAATATTTTTCCAAGGAAGCACTGTAGTTCAGAACATTACAAACTACCCCACTAAGATCATTCAAGAAAATAAGATTAAACTTCCTAAGGGACAGGCTCCTACAGGGAAACCAGGAGAAAGAAGTTCTCAAAAGTATATCCCTACAGAACCCAAATGGGGACAGTCAATATCTGAAACCAATAATCCTATGGACTTTGCATGTCTCATCTATGCACAATTTTGTGGAGACGTTACTGGGCATAGTGAGCAGTCTAAAGAAAGAGTTAAGACTAATATTTAAAAGTTGAGCATTTGCAACATGATATACTTGAAGAGTATACTAATGAGTTCCAAAATTACTACTGTACCATTGGAGACCTAGATAATGAAGATCTGGTCAGAACCTATTACAGGAAGTTACCAGAACCATGGTGCGATGCAGTAGCACAATCTTTGGAAGAAAATCCTTTGTCGTTTTTCACGGTAGGAGGAATTGCTGAAAGAGTCAGGGATCTCCTGAGAAAGCAATGTGTTGAAAACAGAAAATTCAAAACTGCAAAGAAGCAACTCAGAGGAGTGGAAAATATGTGTCCCAATATATTGGTGACACCAACGCAGTGGGGATGTCACACAGAGAAAAAATACAAGAAAAGGTTCTCTGGCAACAAGTAGAAAAATAATTTTGCTTCTAAAAGGAAGTATAATTTCAGAAAAAAAAACTCCTTCAAAAAGAGATCTGCAGGGGAAAGATCTCCTCTTAGGAAGAGATTTTTTAAAAGAAAAAGAACCAATTCTTCAAATTCTTTTTGAGAAGTGAAGAAGTGCAGATGTTGGCTTTGCAAAGCCGAAGGACATTATGCAAACGAATGTCCAGATCTGTGAAGGTTCTAATTGAAGAATATGATGAAGCAATAGAATATGCAAACCTCAAAGGTTTTGAGATAGCTTATTCTGATGAAGAGAATGATTTAATATATTCTCTTGAGTTCTCATCAGAAAGTGAAATAGAAAACACTTCAGAAGGTTATGAAGAAGAAGAAGAGGACGGATCTCTTCCTATGTTTGTCCTAAAAGTCATAAATTGGAAAGAAGAAGCTACTGATATTATCAGTAACTTCCACCTCAATCCAGGAAGATTTACATGTGATTAATGCAACTGCGATGATAGTAATTCAATTCTCATGTACTGTAAAAGCACAGGTGAAACCTATCATTGAGAATGCTTTATTACAGAATTACGAAGGAAAACCAAAGACAATGAAGCTCACATCATGGTAGAACAAGAATATAAAGAGTTCTATGAAGCTAAGAAACAATAAGGACATAACTTGGAAGAAGATTTGAAGACAATGAAGTTAGTAACTTCATTAAGTCAGAACAAAGAATTAAAGGAGTCCTTTGATTCCGTCAACATTTCGGCAATAAGACAGGAAGACGACCTTATCACAGAACCTGTTATACAGCAGGTTAAATCTTTTGATCCCATCAAAGAGCCAGATAAGAGAGGATTTAATCCTTTCATTGAACTGTCTGGAAAAACAACAGAAGATAAAGAACAAGTAAAGCACGTCCAGACGAGCAGATTCAACAATTACATTATTATATGATAGAAATTTTCCAGATATAGGAAGTACCATCTACATGCCTTTATAGATAGTGGGTCAGTGTATTCTCTTGCCAAAAGATATGCCATACCTGAAGAATATTGGAAAAAGACTCCAAGATCAGTTACTAGAATAACCATGTGAGAGAATTAAATAATCATGGATACTATGGCTCATGACATTAAAGTTTCCTTAGTCGGAGGAACTTTTGTCATAAAAATCATCTGACAATGTCAAAGTCAAAGAGCAGATGTGTTAATTAGAAATGATTTCATTCTTTAACAGACGATAGTTCAGAATCTACAAATGATTGGTTTTGAAAAGAATAACAAATTCTTTTGGGAATCTCGTCTTACTAACGCTGTAAGCGTTACAAGTCTAGGATTTACAGACCAATATCAGAGATTGTCAACGAAGAGTGGTGATTATAAGCCAGTTTTAGAATCAGTTCTGCTGCTAAAAGACCATTTCAAGGGTCACAATAAAATATTGGTAAACGAATGGATGAATTCAGAAGAAGAGTATGAATCCCCGTTAAATGAGTTTGACTCAGATTCATCAGAACAAGAATGCTTAGACGGAGAAGAAGAATTTATTAGAGAGCATAACCTAAAGGTATATGCTAACAAGATTGAGCAGAAGAGAATGCCAACCATTGCAGAAATAGAAAACTTGCTGAAACCAGTAATCAGTGAAGACCCTCAGTTATACTGGGAAAGAGATCTAATATATTGTCAGCTCAACATGCATGATGCAAATACTATTTGTCATGTTAAAGCAATCATTCATTACAGGGAAGATGACAGAAAAGAAATGGAAAGTCCAATTCAAGAATTGTTCAAAAAGAAGTTGATCAGACCTTCAAAAGTCCTCATCAGTCTTCTTGATAAGAAATCATGCAGAGCAAGTAAGAGGAAAGGCTAGAATGGTAATTGACTACAGAGATATAAACAAAAAGACGGTCAAAGACAGTTACCAGATAGCCCAGGTAAGAGTGCTTCTCAATCAACTCAAAGGAGCCAAGACCTTTTCTAAATTTGATGCAAAATCAGGATTCTGGCAAATCAAGATGCATCCAGACTCCATTGCTTTAACAGCATTTGGAACGCCTCAAGGGCATTTGAATGGCTGGTCATGTCATTTGGCCTCAAGCAGGCCCCGTCTGTTTTCCAAAGAAAAATGGATAATATTTTCAAACCTTACTCAGATTTCTGTATAGTTTATATAGATGACATTCTTGTCTTCTCACGAACTATGAACGAACATCTACAGCATCTTGAACAAGTATGCAAGTTGATTATCCAGAAGGGAATCATCCTTGGACAAAAGAAGATTCACCTTATAAAAGGAGAAATCGATTTCTTAGGCATTCATGTTAAAGATGGAGAGATTCGTCTCCAAGATCATATTGTCAAAAAAATCAGTCAGTTCCCAGTTCCCAGATCAATTTTGCGAGAGACTTTATTCCTCAAGTTAGTGGTCTTGCTGCTCTACTCTCTCTAAAGACAAACTCCAAAAACAAATGGTCTTTCACAGAAGATGACAGTAATACTGTCAGAAAAATCAAAGAGCTAACCAAGAACTTGTCTCCTTTACAGTTACCTAAAGAAGGAGATTTATTTTACAGACTGATGCAAATGATTATTACCTGGCATGAGTAATAATCTTAGATATAAATCATGAAAATATTTGTAAATTTCTCTCGGGAAAGTTTAACGCAGTAGAGTTAAACTATTTTACTGGGGACAAATAAGTCCTTGCTCTTATTAAGAGTATAAAGGGGCTGAGACCTTTTTAGAAAACAAATTTGTAGTTAGGACAGACAGTAAAAGAGTAAAAAACTTCAAAACCTACAAATTAACTGATGCTGCAGATAGAGGAAAAGTGCTGAGATGGCAAATGTTTTTATCTCAATATGAATATGATGTTGAAATGATTGCAGGTAACAAGAATTTTCTACCAGACGCCCTTACAAGAGAAATGACGTTGTTTTAAAGAGATGACAGGGATGAAGAACATAACCCAAGAAACAAAAAACCAGAATCAAGAGAGAAAAATCAATAGGAAAGATACAAGAGCGGTGATAAGATGGTAGGTCATCTCCATGAAGGACCAGGTTATCAATTCATTGTATCCTATGGAGCAGCTAAAACAAGTCAAGCAACACGTCATGACATGATAAATCCAGCTGATTGGGATAAAAGCTCAAATCTCTCCTTACAAGAAAGTCAATCCTGAAAATCGGGTGAAGAAGAAAAACTCGTTCATGAGTATTTGTTGTATCCAAAAGATAGAACCTCAACTGACCGGTCTCAGGGTAAAAGACTGGCTAGCTCGTCTTAAACAGCAGACGGTAAAGGCTTATCAAGTACGTTAATGGCTGCTGCTTTGCCAAAAAGCAGAATAGCTCTTTTTAGGGGAAACAAATTGCATGTAGTTACAGGAAAGAAAACCGTTAATGGTAAGTCTATAAAGATTTTTAAATAACCCGTTTTCCAGACGAAAAAGTTTTTGACATTCAAGCAAAAGATTATCATAGATAATGTTCTTTATGCCTTTCATGAATAAAATGAGGAGCAGCTGCTTGAAACTCTTGAAGCATTTACAGTAGAATTGCATGGAATCCATGCAAAAGAGAAAGAAAATTCTAAGGTGGTGTACCTAGAAAATCCAGAAAATGCTAAGATCCCTATGACAACAATGAAGAGGTCCGAATGGTTCAAAATCCATGAGCATCTGGGAAAAGGAAAAATGCTTCCTCCAACTTTGTCTGCTGTTCCTAGCCCATATTATGGGAAATACTTGGTTAATGTCCAAGTTGAACACCCTCAGAAACAAAAACTATGGATAATAGAGAATGGTTTTGTTCATAATCTTTGGACAAAATCTAATAAAGACTTAGAGGGATTCCCTAAATTGATAGTTAAAGTTGTCAAGAACATTAAGCCAGACGGATATATCCTGAGATTAAAGTTCATATCAACTCCACCGGAATTGATAATGCTGAAAGAACAAATGAACTATATCTCTCCTTATCATTATGTCAGGATAATTCAAGGTCCGATTAAACGAGTAAGCAGAATGAGCGGAAATCGCAGTCCTAATCAGAGCATTCCATGGATGAAGGACATGACAATCATGTGTATCAAAAACATGGTAAGAATAGATTACGTGTCAAGCCTTCTGGTAAGTGTAGAAAAGATAATGGTTTCCTGCTATAATCATCCTCCACCTGTGAATTGTGACTTTTTCTCAACCATTATGAGGAATGAATGTAGCTGCCCATGAGGGGGAGCTACAGTGGCCACGATTTTAAGCCAATAAGAAGCCAACACGTCCGAAGAACGTGCTAACAACTTATTAATCTAAAGTCGTAGGCTTTTCAGTAAGTAAAATAAAATTAATTTTTAAACTTTGAGTGGCACCACATGAAATTCTTAAAACATTCATCATAGTTTTTTCAGATTCGCGGAAGGTGGACAAATTAAATGGGTCAATTAAAAACTTTAGCAACAACAATAAAAATATATAACACGGTTAACAAATCAGGAAGACACCGTTATTGTTTATGTCAAATACTCTGATAAATGACCCGAAGGATAAAACAGGAAAAGTGAGTATAACTTGGACCAAACATCGAGTAGGAAATGAGGCTCCGCACATGCAGCTCTCTCTATCTATCCCGTCACAATACATAGTACCTGCAAACAATCTGTTGTAGGGGTGAGCGCCGTCCTCGCGTGCTCAAACATAGGCCCACCTATGATAGGTTTGAAAATCATAAAACCATATATATATATATATACGTATAGATTTGTGCTCTGAATAAAACCTTTAGAAAATTTTTGACACACAAAATCATCATTTTATATCTTTAGGGAAAACTGTGCATTATGCTAAAACAGAGGCTAGAGCGCTCAATGAATAATACAGCCTGCAGGGCTTCACGGATTTAGGCGGCCGAATCCCGGGTTTGTCTATACATCAAACCGAGGCCAACTACCTATTCGTCCGAAGATGAATAGTAGCGAGAGTGTTCATTTACAGCTAATGTCCAACACATCACTCGCAGTACACACCACACTTACGGCTCGCTTAACTCTGTACGAGACAAGAGTAAGTGAGAAAATAAAATAAACAGGACACTGCCCTTCCGGAGGTTCACAGTCATCGACACCGTGAGAGTACTATATACTAGGTCCCGCCACTCTCAGGCCAAGCACTGGAAATCAAAATAACGGTACTACTTTTCGATTCGAGTCATCACATAAAAATCATTTACGTCTAGCCTCGGGTTTTCTTGGCCCAATCATATATCATTTATCACATAATATAAAAAAAACTTTCCCGAGGCATCGACCATGAGCATACAAAGGGGGTTTAGCTTCCCTACCTGTTATAGTCGTCCTTACGTAAGCTCCAAGCTTTTAAGAACTGCCTCGGTAATCCGAGGACACCGCGTAAGCTACCTCGTCCAAATAATCATTGCAGAATAGAGTAGCTTAGCAACGAAGAAACAATAACAGTCCTTTTACCTCAGCATTCCTAGTTTGACCAGGAATGACCACATTGAGTTGACCAACCAATTTCTTTTTTTACTCTTTAACCATTTTAACTTGGTTTTCCGATTATCGACTCTTTGCTCATTCTCTAAAAGTCCGACTTAACTTTCAAACTTTCCTTAACCACTTTAATTTGATGTTAGGGTGTCACAGAATAATTCATTGAATTACTATGGACACCCAACATGTCACATTAACCAATTTATTTTCTGAGAGTCGATTTATCGATTTACGTGAACACCAATTTTTCTTAAAACGGTCAACTTGACATTTTTAGAATTCGAGTTATCATTTTTCGATAACAATTTAACACTTTACCAAATTAACCAAATTGTGTCAAACTTCAAACCCTCACTAAACCGTTTTCCAAAATGGAGACTTTCCCTTAATGGAAAGTTTCCTAAAATGGAAAGTTTTCTAAATTAGTAGGTTTCCAAAAATAGAAAGTTTCCTAAAATGAAAAGATTCCAATTACGGTTAGTTTCCGTTTTTGTACGTTTTCTTAAGGAGTCGAAAACTACCTCTCGGCATTTCTACTGGATTCACTGCCTTGTTGGAACCGTCACCGTATTCCAGCAACTTGCTAGAATCTCCTGCCTGAATTTCGCCATAACTTCTCTCGTTTCTTCGTCTCCAAGTTCCGACATGAAACAACGTAAACAACATCAAATTAACAACAATTAATCACAGATCATCATCAACAATTCTACAACGCAGTAGCATTCAGATTTTCGATTTACCTTCGATCTGTTCCAAAACAAGAATCCAGTAGCTCATCAGTCTTCGCTCGACTTTCAGAACCCCCTAAACCTTCCTAAACGCCTCTCCGGTCATCATCTGCATCAAGCTAGCACCACACCTCCATGGGGTATCCTCCAAGTCACTTCTGCAGCTTCACTTCTCACCAACCAAGCTCGTCCAACTCATTCATGTGCTCGTGTCATTGCCAGAAGAGAGGGAGGACGCCGAGAAAGCCAAGAACACAGACCGCCGGATGAGTTGGGAAAACCCAGAAAACAAAGATTTGGGGATAAACGAATTAGGGCTCGAATTAAAAGATTGAAGGCATGAAATTGAAGAAGAAGTGAAAAGGGGAAGAACCCTACCTGTTGGAGGTCGAGTCGCCGCCTGGTTTCGCCAGAAACCGGTGAAGACCGTGGCTTGGTCTCGTCGGCGATCTCCCTCCAACGTGGACGACAAGATGATTGGACAACTGGGCTAGATAGAGGAGAAAGAGAGGAAGAGAAAGAGAAAGGTGCGCCGTCGAGCGGTGGCCGGATACGGCCAGACACCGTCAAGGACGACGGAAGCAGGGAGAGCTCGAAGGAGGGCCGTTGACCCAAAGTGAGATCTTTGACTTTGGTCAAAGGTCTCACCCTTTTTTATAGGAAAATGGACGGTGCAAATTCAATCTAGGATCAATCCAGCGGTCCAGATTTAAAGAAGGTAAAAAGTAATTAGTCAAATGGTAAAAACTATTTACCAGAATGATAATTAAAAATCACCAGAAACTTTAAAAATTCATAGAAAATAAACAGAAGCTCTGAAAATAATCTGAAAATATAGGAAGACTTGTGTCGACACGTACTATGACATCAAGTCCTTAAATGAGGAATTTGAAGAACTTTGAAAAACTCGAAAATGAACGTGGTCGTTCACTTGCGAAGTTACCGAGTGCGACTTAAACCTCAATAAATCATCATTAACCACGGTAAAAACGTGCGGGATCTCATAATGAAGTAGACTGCACCCTAGCTACTACATAATGACTTGAAAAGGTAGAAAAAGAAAAATGATATAGGATTCTTTATCCCTTTCCTTACACTACCAGAAAAAAGACTTTAGCTGACGAAATATCTAAAAACAGGCCGACCAAATTTTTTTTCGTCGGCTAAACTAATTTTTTCGTCGGCTATAGTTAAATTTTAGCCGACAAAAAAAATTTTCGTCTGCTAAAGTAATTTTTTCGTCATCTATAGTATGTGAACTTTAGCCGACGAAATTTGAAAAGTTTAGCCGACGAAATTAGGGTATTTCGTCGGCTAAAGTAACTTTTTGTTACAAAATTGCACTACTGATATTTCGGTGTCCAATTGACTGTTGTGATACCAATCTAGAAGCAGAACGGCCGTACGAGTAAAACTCATGCCTATTGCCATGATATACGGGCTTTTTTGGCCATCCGAGATCGTTTAAGGCTTCAAAATGAAGTTTTTTTAAACGCTTAACACACGAAAATGCCCATATCTACACCTATATGAGGTATTTTGGTCGAACCTTCAACACAACAAACACTCACCATAATGAGACGCAAATTTACCTCTCGATGATAGGACTCCCCATATAGATAAACAATGGTAAATAGTAGGCATGTTGTGATTCCTGTCATCAAAATTCACAAACAAAAATACAACCTTCAGATATCATCAATATGTTGAAATATATCGCTGGTAAAAAATTCAACTTTATCCGATAAATTTAAGGACATCATCTAGACGGTCAATCTCGTAAGTCAAACCCCTAAATTGTATTGACTGCAACTATCGGCACCGAGACTTTACCGGAATTACGTGATTTTTCAACCGTAGACGTATTTCACCATTCCGGTCATATCTTATTTCACGACTTTTTTTGCGTTTGAAGTTTCTACGTAGAGTTTGTTATAGAAACGGAACATTTACTTAAAAGCTTAGTAAACAAGTTATACAACATTAGTACGCATGTTGTGATTCCGATGATCAATGTTGAGAAACAAAATTCCGACCGTCTGATATGATCATTATGTTGAAATATGTCTATAGGAAAAAATTCAACTTAATCTGACAACGTTAAGGGCTCGATTTTTACGGTCAATCCTGTAAGTCAAACCCCTTAATGCACGGAAACGGTCATTTGACCGTCTAAATTACGTATTTTGCCTGGACCTTCAACTGAAAATAGTTTCAAATCGATGAGACGCAACCAGTGGTATAAAATTTTTATGAAAAATAACTACCGGAGATAGGGTTACCTATATGCAATTATCGGTACCGAGACTTTACCGTAATTACGTGATTTTCAACCATAGACGTATTTCACCATTCCGGTCATATCTTATTTCACGACTTTTTTTCGTTTGAAGCTTCTACGTATAGGGTTTAGGGTTTTAGCCGACGAAATTAGGGTAATTCGTCGGCTAAAGTTAAATAAATAAAATAAATAACTATAGCCGATGAAATTAGGGTAATTCGTCGGCTAAGGTTAAATAAATAAATAAAAAAATAACTATAGCCGACGAATTACCCTAATTTCGTCGGTTAAAGTTAAATAAATAAATAACTATAGCCGACGAAATTCGTCTGCTAAAGTTAATTAAAAGTTCAAATTTTTTGGCGGGGATTTTTAAAATTTTGAAAACTCTGTCAAAACTCCCCACTCAGTCAACTCGAGCTCCGATCGAGCTCTCTCGCCTGCTCCGCTGTCATCCACCCGACGCCGGCGACTCCGGCTACCATAGGTCGGCGGACCAGTCCCTTTCTCTTTCTCTCTTCCTCCTCTATCCAGCCCAGTCCTTGGATCACTCAGACGTCCACCGTGGAGGGAGAACGACTGAGAAAAAGGCTCGGCGGTCAACGACCAAATTCCGACGAACCAGGCGGCGACTTGACCTCCAACCGGTATGGTTCTTCTTCTCTTATCTTCCTCTTCCTTCCCTTGCCTTTTGATGTTCGATTGGAGCCCTAATCGAAAACCCCTCTTTTCACTGTTTTTTTCGGGTTTTCTGGGTTTTGGTTCCTCCTCCGGCGACGATCTGTTCTCCGAGTTTGGAGAGTTCTTTGAGCTTCGGTGAGGTTCCCTAGCTACTGAATGAAGTCTAGGAGAGTTCAAGGACTGTTGTTGGTGTTCTAGGATCGATGCAGGAGCTATGCTGATCGAGACAGTGTTGGGGATGGGAGGAGGTCGAGGAACTGCTAGAATGGGTCTAGGAGGAGGTGGGCAGCAAGGAGGCTGCTGGAATTGGTGTTTGGGAGCAGAGGCAGAGGGTAAGGATTGCTGCTGTGTTTGTTCGAATTGTTCTTGATGTTATGTTGTTGATGATGATCTGAGTTGAATTGATGTTGTTTTCTTGCATGTTTGTCGAGAACTTGGTGATCGAAGGAACGAGGAAACTCTGGTGAATTTCCGGCAAGTTGCAGGAACCTGGTGACCGTTCCGGTGATGCAGTGAATCCGGTTGAAATGCCGAGAGGTAGTCTTCGACTCTTTAAGAAGTGTAATGTGTTTCCGTTTAACCAAGTTTATAAGTCGTAGTCGGAAAAATTACGTTTAATGAAACGTACTAAAACGGAAACTAACCGTAATTGAGATATTTCCATTTTAGGAAACTTTCTAAGTTTGGAACCCTACTAATTTGGGAAACTTTCCATTTTGGGAAAGTTTCCATTAAGAGAAAGTTTTCATTTTGGGAAAGTTCCATTTTCAGAAAAACGGTTTAGTAAAGAATTGAAGTTCAACGAAGTTTGACACAATTTGGTTAAAATTGGTAAAGTGTTGAATTGTTATCGGTAAACGATAACTGGAAATTCTGAAAATGTCAAGTTGACTGTTTTAAGAAAAATTAGTGAGTCACGTAAATCGGTAAATCGACTCAAGACTAAAGAATTGGTTAATGTGACATGTTAGGTGTACATAGTAATTCAACGAATTATTATGTGACACCCTAACGACATTAAAATGGTAAAGGGGAGTTCGGAAGTTAAATTGAACTTCCGGTAAATGAGTAAAGAGTCGATAACCGAAAAAACAAGTTAAAAAGGTTACAGAGTTAACAAGGAAATTGGTTGGTCAACTTAGTCAATGTGGACATTCCTGGTCAAACTAGGAATGCTGAGGTCTGTTGACTGTGATTGTTCTTGGTTGCTAAGCTACTCTATTCTGCAGTGATTATTAGACGAGGTAGCTTACGCGGTGATCTCGGTTCATCGAGGCAGTTCCTGGATGCCTGGAGCGTACGTAAGGAACAACTATTCCAGGTAGGGAAGCTAAACCCCTTTTGTTAGTGGTTTTGTATATATATATGAAAGTGCATGATTTCGTATGCTCATGGTCGATGCCTCGAGAAGTTTTTCTTTATATATGTGATAAATGATTTATAATTGGGCCAAGAAAACCCGAGGCTAGACGTAAATGATTTTTATATGATGATGTGATATGTTGAGCACCGTTGTCCTGATTTCCGGTACGTGACCTGAGAGTGACGGGACCTAGTATATAGCACTCCCACGGTGTCGATGATCGTGAACCTCCGGAGGGCAATGCCCTGTTTATTTTAATTATCTCACTTACGCTCGTCTCCTATAGAGTTAAGCGAGACGTAAGTGCGGTGTGCTGTTACGAGAGATTTGTTGGGCATTAGCAGCAAATGGACACTCTTGATACTATTCATCTTCAGACGCATAGGTAGTTAGTTCTGGTTTGTTGTATAGACAAATTCGGGATTCGGTCACAGAGATTCTCGAAGCCTTGCAGGCTGTATTGTTCATTGAGCGCTCTGGCCCCTGTTTTAGCATACTGCACAGTTTTCCCGAAGGATATGAAATGATGTTTTTGTGTGCCAATGATTTTCTAAATGGTTTTATTAAGAGCTCAAATATATATATATATATATATATATATATATATATATATATATATTTGGTTTTATGGTTTTCAAACCTATCATTGGTGGGCCTATATGTGAGCACGCGAGGACGACGCTCACCCATACAACAAGTTGTTTGCAGGTACTATGTACTGTGATGGGAGAGATAGAGAGAGTTGTTTGTGTGGAGCCTCATTCCTTCCTCGATGTTTGGTCCAAGTTGTACTCACTCTTCCTGTTTTACCATTCGAGTCATTTACCAGAGCATTTGACATATACAGTAAATGTGTCACCCTGAAATGTTAACCATGTTTTATATTTTTATTATTGTTGCTAAAGTTTTTAATTGACCCTTTAATTTGACAACCTTCCGTGAAATTGGAAAAAAAAACTTTGATGAATGTTTTAAGAATATCTTGTGGTGCCACTCAAGGTCTAAAGTTTAAATTTTATTTTACATACTAAAAAGCCTACGACTTTCGGTTAATAAGTTGTTGGCACGTCATTCGGACGTGTTGACTTCTTATTGGCTTAAAATCTTGACCACTATAGTTTCTCCTCCCGGTGCTCTACAAATCTACTCAATTGTCAAAAATAAAATATGAATACAGTGTCAAAAATCTACTATTACAATGTCAAAAATCTACTATTGCAGTGTCGAAAATATACTATTAAAGTGTTAAAACTATAAGCCTTTCTTATCATACAATTATACTATCATACAATTATGTGCTAAATCCTCTGTTGTTTGTGATGCATCTACTCCTTAAGAGATTGATCATCTAAGCACTAATTCCCAATTAAAGCAACAAAAGCCTTTGATTCCTCCTCCGTCAATGGATTAGCCTCTTCTTGACCAGCTATGCGAGGTTATACCAACATCTTCACCACCACGATCACTGCAAAATCACATGGAAATTCACCACCTTATCAACAAAATGCACAAATATACAACAAAATATTAGTATTTGAAATAAAAACTATAAACAACAATGAAAATAGAAGCTACTGCCAACATATTGAATAGATACAAACATAAATATAGAAAAATACTATCACTATGTTCAAAGAATACTATTATACAATGACTCTTAAATCAAAACTAAACAAATTTCAAGTTTGAGTATGAACCAAAAACAAATTCGAAGAACAAAAAATTTCCATAACAAGGCAAAATTATGTTCCCTCAATCAAACAAATTGAGGGAACTAAATCTGATTTTTTTCTATCAAGCTTCCAAATTGCATATAAAACCAGACAATTAAACCAAACATTAAGATACTTTCACTATGTTAAAAAAATACTAACACAGACACATAAAAATACTATCTTAGTGTCAAAAAGATACTAATTCACATAAAAAGATACGCAGTGTCAAAAAGAAACTAACACATACATAAAAGAATATTATCAGTATGTCGAAAAGATACTAACACACACATAAAAAGATACAACCACACACATAACAAGATACAATTAGTGTGTCGAAAAGATACTATCATACAACAAGAAAGAAAATGACATTATATTGAAAATATAATAACATAGACATGGAAAAATACTACGACTATGTTAAAAAGATAATATAGGCTAAGTGAATTTACTCTCGTATACATACAAGCTGAGAAACATGCCACAATTCACACATGAATCATGTACACCAAAAATCAGCACCTACATAAATCAGTCAAGTGGATTCCACTATGCAAGTGCCGATCAAAATCAAAGATGCAATTAAATCAATATTTTTTGTAATTCAAACAATTAAAAATTTAAATAGCACTTACCATATCATTAATCAGCAAGACAACAACAATTCTCTTCTGCATCATCCTGGTCTGCTCACAATTTAATTTTTGTACAAAAGATACGTAAGGTATGTGTGTATAGTTGTTTAAGGGATAATTACATAAAATTGAAAAGTAATTAGGTTATGAAATTGATTAGCAGAAGATCTGAGAGAGAGAGAGAGTACGATGGATCCATCTTGGCGATCAATGACGTCAGGAAGAAGAGCAAGCCGAACCTTGTGGTCGTTGTTTTCTGACGTCGTCGTTGATGAGTTTCACTTGATCAGATCTGAAGATATGGAGATAGGTCTAGTCGATTTCATCAAAGGTGAAGGCGTTAAGTGGTTGAGCGGATCAAATCAGAGACATCATCATCATCGTCGACGATCCAGTGGAGCCGAAGTCGAAGCATCGTTGTCGAGCCGGCGACTTCGAGGTCGATGCATTGTCATCATCGACGGCGCCGGGTGTTGAGCTAGTGTTGTCGGTTGTCATCGGGATATGAGGTGAAGCATGGACAGAGAGAGAGGATAAAGAGAGAATCAAAAGTCAATATTTAGGTGAGAGAAGACAAATATATCTCAAATTATAGACCCGAGGGTATTTTTAGGATTGTAGAGACATTAGCTGATGAGTTTTGACCACAAAGTAGACTTGTATGGACTTAAAAATATTACGTTAGACTTATGAATGAAAAAATATAAAAAAAAAGAAGACTGATGAAATTTTCTATTGTAATAGATCAGGATCGATCCGGCACATATTGAGTGGAATGGACAAAAATGACATATTTTCAACAAAAAATCTGACGCGGACCAACCGGTGCAGGTCGGTTTAGCCGTATCTTTTTTTGGTCAACTAGCCGTATCCTTTTTCGGCTAGTTACATTGTTCCTTCAAAGCTTCATCTTGAGTTTTTATGGAAGAGAAGGTAAGAAACACGGTACATTCAGGCAGAACACCTTGAAAACGTGCAAATAAAATGAGTACCTCTTCAGCACAAAGCTTTCATTAGCTATCGACTTCTCGAGAGATGATATTCTCGAGCTTAAAGGCGAGCCCTAAATTTGTATTGCTAAGAAGCGTGGTCTTGTTTGGCTTTCATGTGAATCTTTGCACTCATCCAATGCTTTGCAGATTCACTGAGACGAAAAGGCCAGCCTCCTCGTCACGTGCCACCGCCATTCCATCTCACTTGCAAAATGTAAATATTATCGACTCTACCCGTAGTCGTAAATCCAACGTCTTCTTCTCTCTCATCACACTGAGGGGGGTGTATTCAATTAGGATTTTAATTGATTCTGATGGATTTACTATAATCCATGGATTTTAATTGATTCTGATGGATTTATTAGAATCCACAGATTGTCATGGATTTAAACAGATTTTGATGTATTGTTTTAACAAGATTTGTTTAGATTTGTTTGGATTTCACAAAACCATGAACCCTTGAAAACTATCACACCACCATCTCATTGACAGTTTATAAACCAAAAACCTTGCAAACGCAAATTCTTTGTTTGCTCCTGGAATACAAACATGTACATTCCTAGTTGATCATATCAGCTCACACATTGGAAACTCAATTAATGCTAAACTAGGATTCTAGAAAAATGAGAACAACTGATAGCTCCTTTTCCTCTGCATCATCTGGTGTTAGAGATCAAAATACATACAACCAACATTACTTTCATGGAGCTAACAATTTCAAAGCTGACAAGCCAGCATTTTGGATCACAATTGGTAAGCTTTTCTCAGCATCCCCAAGTTGCATAATAGAGAATTTTGGATCACAATTGGTAAGCTTTTGGCTCCATTGGCATAGTTTCCACAAGTTCATGAGCTTCGTTTAGAAAACCAGCCCGGCTTAATAGATCGACCATGCAGCCATAGTGCTCGATCCTTGGTTCCAGTCCCCAAGTCTGGGTCATGAACTTGAAAAGCTCTCTGCCCTCATCAACTAATCCAGCATGGCTACAAGCACACAACACCCCAAGAAAAGTTATTTCATCGGGTTTTACATCATCATCTCCCGAGCTTAGCATCAATCGAAACATACGAAGAGCTTCCTCCCCGCGACCTTGCTTTGCAAAACCAACTATAATGCTGGTCCACGAGACAGTGCTTTTCCTAGGCATCTGTTTGAACACCTTATAGGCTTCCTCAACCAAACCACAACTGGCATACATGTGTATGAGTGCATTGTACAAAGTCACCAACCACGATTTGGCCTTAACACACAATCTCTCCTCAACATACCAATGAATCCACCTTCCCAATCTCAAATCCCCAATCTCAGCACACGCTGACAACACCGCCAATAGCGCAACCTGGTCCGGTTCCACATTCGCCCTCCTCATCTCCCCAAAGAAACACAAAGCCTCCTTGGACCGCCCATTCTGAGCACACCCCGCAATCATCGTAGTCCACGAAACCACATTCCTCTCCGGCATCTCATCAAACACCCGCCGCGCCGCATCAAAATCCAAGCTCCTTACATACCCACCGAGCAGAGCATTCCAACTGACAACACTCCTCTCACGCATTTCATCAAACATCTGACGTGCATACCCCACACCACCGCTTAACCCTCCACCCGCCGCGTACAAACTAACCAAACTAGTCTGAACAAACACATTACAACCAAACCCACTAGCCAAAACTCGTCCATGCAACTGCTCACCCTCTCTAACCAGCCCTGACCTAGCACAAGCACTAACCACATACAAATACGTATACCCATCCGGCTCGGCCTCCGTCGCCACCAGCCTCTTGTACAAATCAACCGCCTTCCTCGGAGTTTCGCTACCACCATACCCTCTGATCACCTGGTTCCACACAGTAACGCTCGGATTCTCAACATTCCCAAAAACTCGGAGCGCATCGTCGAGACGCCCAGAAGCTACATAGAATGCTACTAGCTTAGAAATTATGTAACTTTTCTGGGTCAATCCATGCACCAGAATTTGTGTATGGATTTGTGTCAGATTTCGGAGTCTGCTGCAGCTGCCTAGTAAATGAAATAGGCTTTGTTCTCAGGGGTGGTTTTGACGTGTTGTTGAGAGAGAAGAGAAAATGAAATACGTCAAATTCTGAGGGGTGGAGGCCTGATTTCTGGGGTGGTTTGGTATTTATACCAAGCACTCTAGAATCCTACAAAATCCCTCACTTACTCAAATCATTCAAAATCCGTGGAATTTTGAATACCACCAGATTTAAAAGGAGTTTTTAAAATCTGTATTGAATACCTCAAGATTTTAAAAGACTTTTTAAAATCTTAATTGAATACCACCGGATTTCAATGGATTCTCGAAATACAAAACAATCCATTAAAATCCTACTTTGAATACACCCCCTCTGAGAGACCCAAACCCTCCAAAACCCTAGAAATCTCGAACCGCATAGGAGCTCTACAGAGCTTCCACCTTCATCGCGAAGCAACGCAACCGTGGCCACTTCTCTACGCCTCTCCCTCACCATCCTTATCCTTAGCCTCCCACAACCGAACCACTCGGCTAGGGTTTTCTAGCGTCGATTTAGTATCTGGTTCCCGATATGTGGAACAACGGCCAGATTGTGCCGCCTGGAACCGGTGGCTCGTCGATTCCACCACCGCCGGCGGCACAGCCCTCCTATACGGTGCTGCCGCCTCCGGCAGATGCGGAAGCCGTGCTCGAAGAGAAGGCTCGCAAATGGCAGCAGCTCAATTCGAAGCGATACAGCGACAAGCGCAAGTTTGGCTTCGTTGAGACGCAGAAGGAGGACATGCCTCCGGAGCATGTTAGGAAGATTATTAGGTCGGTTTCTTATGTTCTTCGCCTTTGATATTTGTTTTCAGATACTTGTATTTACTTTGTGGTTGTGTTTATTGGTGAATAAGATAGTAAAAATCTACAAACTAGTGTGAATCTAGGTCGGCTATGAGTTTGTACTAGAGGTTTGGTTTGCTTCAGGCTTTTGTGATATGTGAATTTTATCTATGGGTTAGGTTAGACTATGGTTATAGAAAGCATGTGTGGAAGTAGTAAATGAAATGAAGCATAGGAGCTTGATTTGGTGATATGTTGATTTATGTGGTAAAATGTGTCTAAAACAATGCTTTGAATGAAATCGTTGCTTTGATAATGGCGATTTATGTGTGATACTTACTGCATAGTATTTAACATGGTGTTTCTTTTTACAGAGACCATGGGGACATGTCCTCGAAGAAATTCCGCCATGATAAACGTGTGTATCTAGGAGCACTTAAATTTGTTCCGCACGCAGTTTATAAGCTTCTTGAGAATATGCCAATGCCCTGGGAGCAGGTATCTGTTCTTTGTCTATCCCTTTGTGTTGTCATATTTTTGATCTATGTAAACTACAAGTTTACTCTATAACTCATTTTATCAAATTATTTTGCAACAGGTCCGTGATGTGAAGGTTCTGTACCATATTACTGGGGCAATCACATTTGTGAATGAGATACCTTGGGTTGTTGAACCTATATATTTGGCTCAGGTGCCTGTCCCTTGCCTTTTATTCTACTACTGCTTAAATTAGAGATTGCTAGTCTGTTCTTTATCCTTAAATGATTTTTATTGAATAGTTTTGAATTTAAACTTTACAGTGGGGTTCCATGTGGATTATGATGAGAAGGGAGAAGAGGGATCGTCGACATTTTAAAAGAATGCGGTTTCCACCTTTTGATGATGAGGAACCTCCATTAGACTATGCTGATAATCTGTTAGATGTTGATCCTCTAGAGCCCATTCAACTGGAGTTGGATGAAGAGGAAGATTCTGCTGTTTATACTTGGTTTTATGACCATAAACCTCTAGTCAAGACAAAACTCATTAATGGTCCAAGTTACCGGAAATGGCATATGTCGCTTCCCATCATGGCAACTCTCCACCGGCTTGCAGGACAGCTACTTTCCGATTTAATTGACCGCAATTATTTCTACTTGTTTGACATGGAGTCATTCTTTACAGCAAAAGCACTGAATATGTGCATTCCAGGTATACATCTTTATGCCCATTATTTTCTTTTTGCTTGGATGCATAAGTGATGATGTTGCTTAATACATTCTGCTAGTGGTGTATATTGCTGATGAAGGGTGCATTTCCGTAGAGGTGTATATTAGTTTAGAATGTGGATTCTCTTATTGTTTCATTGGACTCAATTTACTACACTATTTGCAGGTGGGCCTAAGTTTGAACCGCTGTATCGGGATATGGAGAAAGGGGATGAGGACTGGAATGAGTTTAATGACATTAATAAGCTGATTATTCGGTCACCTCTCAGAACAGAGTACAGAATTGCATTCCCTCATCTCTACAACAATAGACCTAGGAAAGTAAAGCTCTGTGTGTATCACACACCCATGGTTATGTACATAAAAACTGAGGATCCTGATCTACCTGCATTTTATTATGATCCCTTGATACACCCAATCCCCAGTACAAACAAGGAGCGACATGAAAAGAAGGTTGATGAGGGTGATGACACTTTCATATTGCCAGAAGGAGTAGAACCATTTCTGAGTGATACTCAGCTCTATACTGACACGACAGCAGCAGGAGTTTCCCTCTTGTTTGCACCACGCCCCTTTAACATGAGATCTGGGCGGACTCGCCGTGCAGAGGACATACCCCTTGTGTCAGAGTGGTATAAAGAGCATTGTCCTCCTTCCTACCCAGTTAAAGTTCGGGTCAGCTATCAGAAGTTGTTAAAATGTTATGTGTTGAACGAGTTGCATCATAGGCCACCCAAGGCTCAGAAGAAGAAGCACTTGTTTCGATCACTCCAAGCTACCAAGTTCTTCCAAACTACAGAACTTGATTGGGCTGAAGCAGGTCTTCAAGTCTGCAAGCAGGGTTATAACATGCTAAATCTCCTGATCCATAGAAAAAATTTGAATTACCTCCATCTTGATTACAATTTCAACCTGAAGCCTGTGAAAACCCTGACAACGAAAGAGCGTAAGAAGTCCCGTTTTGGAAATGCTTTTCATCTTTGCCGTGAGATCTTGCGGTTGACGAAGCTAGTAGTTGATGCCAACATTCAGTTCCGTTTGGGTAATGTTGATGCCTTTCAATTGGCTGATGGCCTGCAGTACACTTTCTCTCATGTTGGTCAGTTGACTGGTATGTATCGTTACAAATACAGGTTGATGCGTCAGATTAGAATGTGCAAAGATTTGAAGCACTTGATTTACTACCGCTTCAACACGGGGCCTGTTGGGAAAGGGCCTGGATGTGGATTCTGGGCGCCGATGTGGAGGGTCTGGTTGTTCTTCCTTCGTGGCATAGTTCCTCTTTTGGAAAGATGGTTGGGAAATTTACTTGCTCGGCAATTTGAAGGGCGACATTCCAAAGGAGTGGCAAAGACTGTAACTAAGCAGCGCGTAGAGAGCCATTTTGACTTGGAGCTTCGAGCTGCTGTCATGCATGATGTTCTTGATGCGATGCCTGAGGGAATCAAGCAAAATAAGGCCAGAACTATATTGCAACATCTCAGTGAGGCATGGCGTTGCTGGAAAGCAAATATTCCTTGGAAGGTACCTGGTTTGCCAGTTCCCATTGAGAATATGATTCTTCGCTATGTCAAGTCAAAGGCAGACTGGTGGACAAATGTGGCTCATTACAATCGTGAACGTATAAGAAGAGGTGCTACTGTAGATAAGACCGTTTGTCGAAAAAATCTTGGAAGATTAACTCGCCTATGGCTGAAGGCTGAGCAGGAACGGCAGCACAACTACCTGAAAGATGGTCCATATGTTACCCCAGAGGAGGCAGTTGCAATATACACGACAACTGTGCATTGGTTGGAGTCAAGAAAGTTCAGCCCCATCCCATTTCCACCATTGTCGTACAAGCATGATACCAAGTTACTTATCCTTGCTCTGGAGAGGTTGAAGGAATCATATAGTGTTGCTGTGAGATTGAATCAGCTTCAAAGAGAAGAGCTTGGTCTTATTGAACAAGCATATGATAACCCGCATGAGGCATTGTCTCGAATTAAGCGTCACTTACTCACTCAGCGTGCCTTCAAAGAAGTTGGCATTGAGTTTATGGATTTGTACAGCTATCTCATTCCAGTTTATGAGATTGAACCTCTGGAGAAGATTACAGATGCGTATCTTGATCAATATCTGTGGTATGAGGGTGACAAACGTCATCTCTTCCCGAACTGGATCAAGCCTGCAGATTCGGAGCCGCCACCTCTCTTGGTTTATAAATGGTGTCAGGGAATAAACAATTTACAGAGTATATGGGACACTGGTGACGGGCAGTGTGTTGTCATGCTTCAGACCAAGTTCGAGAAGTTCTTTGATAAGATTGACTTGACGATGCTAAATAGGCTTCTACGTCTAGTCCTTGATCATAATATTGCTGATTATGTAACTGCAAAGAATAATGTGGTATTGTCCTACAAGGATATGAGTCATACAAATTCATATGGTCTTATTCGTGGTCTCCAGTTTGCTTCCTTCGTTGTACAGTATTATGGTCTTGTGCTGGATCTGTTGCTTCTTGGATTGACTCGAGCCAGTGAGATTGCTGGTCCACCCCAGATGCCGAATGAGTTCATCACTTACTGGGACACAAAGGTGGAGACCCGGCATCCTATCAGGCTGTACTCTCGGTACATAGACAGGGTGCACATCTTGTTCCGCTTCACTCATGATGAAGCTCGAGATCTAATCCAGCGATATCTCACTGAACATCCAGATCCTAATAATGAGAATATGGTGGGATATAATAACAAGAAGTGCTGGCCAAGAGATGCTAGGATGAGGCTCATGAAGCACGATGTCAATCTTGGGAGAAGTGTGTTCTGGGATATGAAAAACCGTCTTCCTCGAAGCATCACAACTTTAGAGTGGGAGAACAGCTTTGTTTCTGTTTACAGCAAGGATAATCCAAATTTGCTCTTCAGCATGTGTGGATTTGAGGTCCGCATACTTCCCAAGATAAGAATGAGCCAAGAGGCATTCAGCAACACAAGAGATGGAGTCTGGAATTTGCAGAATGAACAGACAAAGGAAAGGACTGCAGTTGCTTTCTTACGGGTTGATGATGAACACATGAAGATATTTGAGAATCGCGTGAGGCAGATCCTTATGTCGTCAGGGTCTACCACATTTACAAAAATTGTCAACAAATGGAATACTGCTCTGATTGGTCTTATGACTTACTTCCGTGAAGCGACTGTTCATACACAAGAGCTGTTAGATTTACTAGTCAAGTGTGAGAACAAAATTCAGACCCGTATTAAGATTGGATTGAATTCCAAGATGCCTAGTAGGTTCCCACCTGTCATATTTTATACACCGAAAGAAATTGGAGGACTTGGTATGTTATCCATGGGTCACATATTGATTCCACAAAGTGATCTCAGATACAGTCAGCAGACAGATGTTGGTGTGACACACTTTAGGAGTGGGATGAGTCATGAAGAGGACCAGCTGATTCCAAATCTGTACCGTTACATACAACCTTGGGAGAGTGAATTCATTGATTCCCAGCGTGTTTGGGCGGAATATGCACTTAAAAGGCAGGAGGCTCAAGCACAAAATAGGCGTTTGACCCTTGAAGATTTGGAAGTGAGTACTTGATATTGCCTGTGTTTTACAGTTCATACAGTTTCTGTGCTGAATTTATTCTGATAATTTTTTTTTCTTTCATTTACAGGATTCATGGGATAGGGGAATTCCTCGCATAAATACTTTGTTCCAGAAGGACCGGCACACACTAGCATATGACAAAGGGTGGAGGGTTCGCACTGATTTTAAGCAGTACCAGGTCTTGAAACAGAATCCTTTCTGGTGGACTCACCAAAGGCATGACGGGAAGCTTTGGAACTTGAATAACTACAGAACTGATGTTATTCAAGCTCTTGGAGGTGTAGAGGGAATCTTGGAACACACCTTATTCAAAGGAACATAGTAAGCTTGGTTTTCAAATTAGCCTTCAATATTTAATGTGATCCTTTAAAACCGCTTTGTCAACAATTAAATGAATCCAAATATAAGTTGTGAGGAAGAGCAGCCAACTAAGTGTACACGGCCATTATATGTAGGACGACTACATACTAATTAATGTATACATGCTAATTAAGATGGTAGGTTTTTCTTGTTTGGTTAGAGCTTAGAGGTGATATGTCTGAATGGCAAAGAATGTGAAATAATGGATATAGAATTTGATTCTTGCATGCATTGTTAGTGTGGTCATCATTTTCTTCTGGGATTCAGATATTCGACTGCATCTCACCGTCTCTACTTTTCAATTTCAGCTTCCCTACCTGGGAGGGTCTCTTCTGGGAAAAAGCATCTGGTTTTGAGGAATCGATGAAGTACAAGAAGCTGACTAATGCACAGAGATCCGGGCTCAACCAAATTCCCAATCGTAGGTTCACGCTTTGGTGGTCGCCAACCATTAACCGGGCTAATGTATATGTCGGTTTCCAAGTGCAGTTGGATCTTACTGGGATCTTTATGCATGGAAAAATCCCAACCTTGAAGATATCCTTGATTCAAATATTTCGTGCACATTTGTGGCAAAAGATCCATGAAAGTGTTGTCATGGATCTCTGTCAGGTTTTGGATCAGGAGTTAGATGCTTTGGAAATTGAGACTGTGCAGAAGGAAACTATTCATCCCAGGAAGAGTTACAAAATGAACAGTTCTTGTGCTGACATTCTTCTCTTCGCCGCCCATAGATGGCCAATGTCAAAACCTAGTCTTGTGGCGGAGCCAAAGGATGTCTTTGATCAGAAGGCAAGCAACAAGTACTGGATAGATGTACAACTCAGATGGGGAGATTACGATTCCCACGATATTGAACGTTACACCCGAGCCAAGTTTATGGATTATACGACAGACAACATGTCTATCTATCCCTCCCCCACAGGTATGTGGTCTTTTCTGGTGTGTCCTTTATTAACCAGACACCAGCACATTGATCTGGGAAAGTAATTGTTATTGTTTCATGCAGGCGTGATGATTGGTCTTGATCTGGCGTATAATTTACACTCTGCTTTTGGTAATTGGTTTCCTGGGTCCAAACCCCTGCTTCAGCAGGCAATGAACAAAATAATGAAGGTACCATCCTTTTATTTTATTGTTTCATGATTTTTTTTAGTCTGATTGGATTATCTGCAGAAAGTAGGAAACTAACTGTCCATTGTGCCTTGCAGTCAAATCCAGCTCTGTATGTCTTGCGGGAGAGGATACGGAAGGGATTGCAGCTTTACTCTTCGGAGCCTACAGAACCTTACTTATCATCCCAGAACTATGGGGAGATTTTCAGCAATCAAATTATTTGGTTTGTTGATGATACTAATGTGTATCGTGTCACCATTCACAAGACATTTGAAGGAAATCTAACCACAAAACCAATTAACGGTGCTATTTTCATATTCAATCCAAGGACTGGGCAGCTGTTCCTGAAGGTACATTTGACTTATATGATTTTTTGAGGTTGTTTTGCCTGTGTCTCTGAGGTGTTTGTTTTTGAGCTTTGTATTTTATGTTCTACTTGGCAGGTCATCCACACAAGTGTGTGGGCAGGACAGAAGCGTCTTGGTCAGTTGGCCAAGTGGAAAACTGCAGAAGAAGTTGCTGCACTTGTGCGTTCTTTACCAGTAGAAGAGCAGCCAAAACAAATTATTGTGACTCGAAAGGGAATGCTTGATCCATTGGAGGTCCACTTGTTGGATTTCCCGAACATAGTTATAAAAGGAAGTGAGCTGCAGCTTCCTTTCCAGGCTTGTCTTAAGATTGAGAAATTTGGTGATCTGATATTGAAGGCTACTGATCCGCAGATGGTTCTTTTCAACATTTATGATGATTGGTTGAAGAGTATATCATCATATACTGCATTCTCTCGGCTGATTTTGATTCTTCGTGCACTTCATGTAAACAATGAGAAAGCAAAGATGTTACTGAAACCTGACACAACGGTCATCACCGAGCCACACCACATCTGGCCTTCTCTCTCCGATGATCAATGGATGAAGGTAATTCGCTGTTATATTCTGATAGCCTGTAGTCGTTCATCTTTTATTGATTTAAATATCTAAGTTTGAAAAGTTTTGATCTAAAGACCAAAGAGTTGGTCTAGCGGTCAGACAATTGGTTTGCGTCCAAGAGGTCTGGGGTTCGATCCTCTCCGATGGTACCCACCTAGCAATTGCTAGTGTTTCCAGTTTCCCAAATGTTGTAGGGTCAGGCGGGAAGCCTAGGGATTAGTCGGGTCAAAGATCTGGATACCCTAGTTACAAAAAAAGAAGTTTTGATCTAAAGATTGCATGGTGTGTCGCGAGCTTATGATCCATTTGAACCAGTTTATGTATTTTACTCCACATTTCCTGCTGTGCTGCTCATTTGTTTTTGCTTTTGGTTATGTGTTGTTTGCGATGTGTGGTGCAGGTTGAGGTTGCTCTAAGGGATCTGATTCTCTCAGACTATGCAAAAAAGAACAACGTGAACACATCGGCTTTGACACAATCTGAGATTCGTGATATCATTCTTGGAGCTGAGATTACTCCTCCTTCACAACAAAGGCAACAAATTGCCGAGATTGAAAAGCAGGTGATGTATCTTTGACCATGTTTTGTTTTTTGTTTGATGATTGCATTTGAACTTTCATAAATTAACTTGTTTAAAATGTTGACTTTCAGCATAAAGAAGCAAGTCAGCTTACAGCAGTTACTACAAGGACTACGAATGTGCATGGTGATGAGCTAATTGTCACAACTACTAGTCCTTATGAGCAAGCTGCATTTGGGTCCAAGACTGATTGGCGTGTGAGAGCAATATCGGCTACCAATCTCTACCTTCGTGTCAATCATATATATGTGAATTCAGAAGATGTAAAGGTAAAAGTTATCTTCCACTACGGTGCTTTTGTTGTTGGGAAAAAAGTGATAAATTGTTTTTATTTTATTTTTTATAGCGTTCAGTTTCTCAAGTCATGCTGTGTCATTTGTAACAGGAAACGGGCTACACTTATATCATGCCAAAGAACATATTGAAGAAGTTCATATGCGTTGCGGATCTGAGGACACAAATTTCTGGCTACTTGTATGGTGTAAGCCCACCTGACAACCCTCAGGTCAAGGAAATTCGCTGCATTGCCATGCCACCGCAGTGGGGAACCCACCAGCAAGTCAATCTTCCAACAGCTCTTCCCGAGCATGATTTTCTCAATGATCTGGAACCTTTGGGATGGATGCATACACAACCAAACGAACTTCCTCAGCTTTCTCCTCAGGTAATTTTCTTGGATTGCTAGCCAGTTTGAATGGGGAAAAGTGTAAGAAAAAAGAGAATAATCTTTGCTGTGTTCTACTGTAGGATCTGACCTCTCATGCTAAGATCTTGGAGAGCACCAAGCAATGGGATGGGGAAAAGTGCATTATTTTGACTTGCAGTTTCACTCCAGGTTCCTGCTCGTTAACTGCATACAAACTCACTCCATCTGGTTATGAGTGGGGACGGGTCAACAAAGACACAGGAAGCAATCCACACGGTTACCTCCCAACTCATTATGAGAAGGTCCAAATGCTTCTCAGTGACAGGTTCCTCGGTTTCTATATGGTAAGCCGCTAAATGATAATCTGCATTCCTGTATTGGTATCTTTTTTTTCCTTCATAAACATTTTGTGGGTTCTTATCAACTTTTTATCTCATGTGTGTTTTGTAGATTCCTGATAATGGTCCATGGAACTACAACTTCATGGGTGTGAAGCATACTCAAGGCATGAAGTACGGGGTCAAGCTTGGGACACCAAGGGAGTACTATCATGAGGACCACCGGCCAACCCATTACCTCGAGTTTAGCAACATGGAGGAGGGTGACACAGTGATGGGAGATCGTGACGATACCTTTACATAAGTAGTCTGTCAACTGGATTAGTTGTGTTTTTGCCCTGTTTGTAATGCTTATGCATGTGTTTTTGCCCTGTTTGTAATGCTTATGCATGTGTTTTTGCCCTGTTTGTTATGCTTATGCATGTGTTTTCGGTCAAGGCCTGTAAATATTTGATAGAGAGAGGCAGTTCACATGTTTTTGATATGATAACAAATAGGAATTGCTGAGGGTATCGACGTTAACAATACAGTAATTTTTTTAAATTAATAAGGTCGGACCGTCAAAATAATCTATTAAGTGAGGTATTAATTTGTTGATAAGTTATTAGTCAAATCACAGTTACAACTATATATGCTTGTTCTTCCTTAGAATATATGAAACCAAATTGTTTTCCTACAAACCCTCAATAAACACGCCCAGAAGCATTAAACTTTTCTAGGATCCTCACCAAGAGTGGACGATCTCGTCCATGCAAGTTAACTATTCTCAGCGTTATTCAGATTGTTCTCTTATTTTCTTCCATTGGCAATGAATGAAGTATACCTTCTTCCTTGGGGTAAAGCCACTACTGTGAGAATGAAGTATACAGTTGGCACTGTGGCAGGGTTCTAGAGCGAGTTACACATGAAAATGAATGCGACTCTTAGATTGTATGATGCTGTAGAATTCCTGCATACGTTCATATGTGGTTCTTGAAAAGCTGATTATACGGTTCACATGACAGTAATTTTTGCAACTATATTGAATATGAAGTGAGAATGTATCAATGTATTTTATATTAATCACCTCTAAGATTCCATTGAAAACTTTGTTCTAAATCAGCTTAAACTTTGTAGTCTGGACTACTAGTCTAATGATTTATAAATATGAATTGTTAAACCATTCAATGTTTATATTACAATACAGAGCCTAAAGTAATTTCCCTTCAAACAAAGTCTTCCCTTGCCTAGTAATTGTCAGCTAATCTCTGGTGCCTAACTTATCTAAGTTCCATCTGCCCTTTGCTTAAACGAATGCAGATTTCCTCAATCATAAATAGTAAAAATACCAAATGCGATGCAACGACCGAGACAATCAACTGTAGAAGCTGTTGTGGAAAGTTCTTTGTAAATATTTAATTGCGAGTTAATAATGTCAATCTATATTGCTATATAAAAGAAAGTACACACTTTCTGTCTAACTAATTTGACAAATAAAAAGTGTAAAACTGATTTCTTTTCTTTTAAAGCTTTCTTCTCTCCTCCTGGAACTACTTACAGGTCGACTTCAAGTTGGCCGACTAATTCTTGAACCACCACATTCTAAGTAGTTAGCTGCATTGCCGAGCTGATTGGATTAAGACTCTAATTTGTAGTTCTTTTGAGATGCAAGAAGTGCTCCAAGAGAAACTGATAGCGAATCTGACTTTTAACACAAGGAAGTTCCTAAAATTATGAATGACTTCCTTCTGTATATGATGTTCTGTTTGAATGGCTTGATTGTGATAAATGTACGTCATTCAACAAATCCTAAACATAAGACCAGGAAGACAAGCTTTAACATATTATCAAAGAAAACGAAAATAATATTCTAAAGCTTCTACCTTTAGAGTTGATGAACGTGTGCAAAATTTTACGAACTGACATATATTTATATTTGACCTTCCTATAAAAGATCATCTATTCTAAATTCTAATCTTCATTAATTAAGTCAGTGCAACGTTTAGGTTCTGCTACTCACTTGTATTGTCAAACTGGCGCGTAGTACTTGTTTACTCTTCCACATCCACTACTATGCATGACACCATTCATGCTTCCTTGGGCAAGTGAACTCAATCTATTGAGCTCAGGTAGCACAACCTTGCCAAGATCCGGTCTGTCTTTTCGCCTCATTTCTGCACACTGTAAACCTAGTTTGGCAAACTTCAACAGGCCAGTCAGGAACAGCAGGGTCAAGAATCTGAGCAAAGTTCCCTGTCTCAATAGCATTCATAACATGATGAGTCAGGCCCATCGGTGGCTTGGCTGTTATTAGTTGTAAAAGCATGACACCAAGTGAGTAGACATCAGACTTTGTTACAAGCATGCCTGTATGCTGGTACTCAGGATCGATATAACAGAATGTTCCTGCTGCTGATGTCATGCGATACTGAGTGACCGAATCAGCTACTGATTGAGGGACAAGCCTTCCCAAATCTAAATCACTAATCTTGCTAACATAGTTGTGTTCTAGCAAAATGTTTCCAGGTTTGAGATCACGGTGTACTAAGGGTTCTGGCTTATTTTGATGAAGAAAACAAAGGCCAGTGCAGATTTTTCAGCAGCAATTTTGAACCTTAGCTGCCAAGGAATAACCTGCGTGTTACATCGCTGCAATTAGCCATGTACTCGTAGATGTAAGATATTCTTCCGGAATAAGATGTTGATATAGAGCTTCTGTCAAACTCTGAGCTATTTGAAAGCCTAGGACGAGCCATATTATCAGAGAAAGCAATGGTCCAACCCAAGCTTTGCTTCTTACTGCTCTTCGCTGACATATTTGCTGACCTGTATGGTTTGTAGTTATTAACTGTATTCCAACATCCTCTTGTCTCGTCATCAGTATTAGTATTAGAATTTTTGAACCATTTAAAGAATATAATTGAAACTTACTCGAGTTTATCATTGTCATTTGGTAGGCTACACTGCGGATACTCTGTCATTTCTGGTAGTTCATTCATGAAAGAAACGTGAGTTAATACTGACAAAAATTAACCATGTGTACAGATGAGGTGAGAAATAACAAGTACAAAGTTCAAATTAAGTGACAAACCGCTCCATTGATGCTGCTCATTTTCTTTACATGAATATGGAAGCCCTTCTGGTTTGTGTGTAGAGAACCAGTTGCAGATCGCACAGAAGAGATCTTTTCTCTGCAATTAACATATACAGTGCAGAAGTCCGGGGCACCCTTTAGCACGGTGCTCGGTACGTCTCTAGTTCTGAATCTGTTGAGAAACAACATTGATGTAATGATAAGAACCAATGCATGTATATGTAATTGTTCTACTGCTAATTAAGGTCTATGCCTTGGCACATGGAACAATCAATTAGTCACCTGAAAATGCCATTTTTAGATGTTGTGCCAAGTACCAACACCTCGATTGAATTTGCAGCGACATAGCTGACAAGTGCTTTTGCGATATCAGAATCTTCTAGTATGACTTCATTGCAGTTTATCTGGTACAAACATGAGCTCGTAAGAAGAAGAAATTTTGAGGAGAAACAAGATAATGTACAAAATCTGAAGAAGCATGACTCACTTTCTTTTTTATGCAAATGCAACGCATTGAAAAAAGCCACTCTTTAGCTTGAGCATCAGGTTGGTTTTTGTACACTTTTCGCAACCTCCTGGGACATTCAGAGCAAGGAACCAAGCGCCCCGCTGAGAAAAACATTGGAAATGAAACTATAAGATTATGATCGTTGTGGATACAAATGAGTTAGATATATAAAGAATGAAGGCGGCGGATGTACTTCGGTTGGGAAATCCAGGTGCAGGTTGCTTAACATGAAGCAATGTGAGAGTTTTGCCTGGTTTAACGAGATGATTAACAATCCATCGGAAAAGCATAATGGCTTCCTTTGTCCTTGTCTACTGCCACTCTTACCGCATCTCCTCTCTATTGCGATGTTAGCTTTCTTAGTCCCATTAATTTCTTGGTACGTAGTTTAAGCACAACCCAACTACGTGCTGCTAATTAAGAAATCATGCAGAAAACTTACGGAGACATCAACACCACAATGTCTGAAAACCAATTATTCAATCACCCTTTTGTATATGTTATTGAAGAGGCCTGGCCAGGTGATTGATCCAGCTTTTGACTAGGGTGAGTTGTTTAACAAAAGAAAATAATCGGTTACTTCTGTTGATGAGGAGCAGATCAGAGTAGGGAGAGTTTGTTAACGATAGAAGGCTATTGCTTGTGTCAAAGAGGACGAGATAGTTGGTTACTTCAGTTAAGACGCAGGTTTTGCCAATTAATTTCTTAATAGCCTTCTCTTTATATATATTTAGATCATTGATCTGTTGATCAGCTCAAGACATTTCGATTTTACTGTCAGCATATTTCACATTGTTGAGCAGTTGTAACAGATAGAAAATTATTGCCGCACACCTTGGCCGGCATCATGCAAATAAATGAAATAATGATATAACACTACTACTATTTTTGGGGATATTTCTAAATTGGTTATGGCCTATGGGTTAAAGTGACCTGGTGTATCACCCCTATCATATAGACTGACAGATTTTGAATTTTGATTTGATCGGCATGGTCCGTCCTATAACATGATTTGAACCTATAGCTAGCACAATCTCAAGAAGTTTGATTCGACATGGTTCATTTGGGAGCTAACTTTGTAGCTCATTATCTAACTAGCTTGGGGGGGAAAGCTTCCTTACATTGTCATATATAAGTATATAACAGTCTGCATTCCCTTTGTTGGTAGCCTGTCATAAGTTGTAAGCATTGGAGTTGAGCTGTTGAATATACTAGAGTCCATGATTAGGGCCTTGTTGATTCTTTATACAAATGGTGATGCAGTCTCACGTTTCAAATTGCAGTTTCAGTTCTATTACTCTACCAATGTGTGCATGTAGTGAGACTAACCACATAACTCAACTACATGAACACATTGGTAAAACTGGTTTTATATAGTGTCCCTTCATCCATAACTTGTTCAAAAATGTATGAGTTGCTTGTTTTATTAGTATTACTTGTTGAACTGGGACAAGCGTGACCCGTGGATCACTATTGTACCGATATTGTCACAATTTAACCATCTTTAAGGTGTTGGGTTTTAACTACAAAAGATCTTGGTACGATTGGATATAATTTATCCACTTATAAGTTATATTTTATTTGTCTCTTTTCTAATGTGAGATTTTTCCTCTTCAACAATATTGAATCCATTGTTGGCAAATTATCCTTGCTATTATTGGTGCCGTTCATGATAGGAAATATCGGTGAATGTTCTGAAACAGATCTTGGTAATTGATTTGAATTACTGTTCTTCTGCTTCGGTTTCTGGTGCATTGGTCTATACTTTCTTGCCATGGTTCCTTCCGGTAGTAATGTTGGTCTTACCCTTTGGAGGAGAATAGGCCTTTAGTGAAGAACTTAACAAGGTGATGAACATTCTAGTACCAATACCAATGCTGATGAAATGCGCACACGTACACTCCATAATCCATATATTAGAATGTAATTCAAAGGTAGTGTAAAAGTACAGGCAGTCTCTTGGAATAAGTTAAACCCCGTCCAAATTGGAGTCTCTGCATGTACAGATGAATGAATTACAACTCTAGTATGAATTCTCTTCTATACAAGTTTTCCCTCTTTTCCAAGCTTTTGTAACTACTAAGAAAAGTATATCAACTTAAGTAACTATTAGTAACTGCACTAAGTAAAATTCCTATTCCTAAATCAGATATATATATCCACACTGATTTCAGCTGACTTGTCCTGTTGATTAGAGTTGGAACTCTAACTTCTCCATTCTTTCAAGCTCAGGTGCTTCAAGTAATTAGAGGTTACAGTCTGAGAATCATCTTCCTTCATTATAATTAAGATGATGTGCTTGAACTGAGCAGTCATTTTCAGAATGTGGTAGATTGGGAACACTGATCACATCCTAAAAATAGGACCAAAAAACAATAGATTTAAGAAAGTGATTTAAAACAAAGAATAGTGAAGATAGCATTAAGAGTTATATGAACTATAGGGTGCTTAGGAAATAACAGAAGCCTAAATGATTCTTATGCATGCACTTAAGGTTTGATGTTCCTAGGATAATTTATCTATTACGGTGATAGGTTTATGTTATGTAACTCACTTGTCTTCTGGAAATCAGGTCTTCTCTTGATACCTGTTCTGTAACACCTTCAGGCATGGCAGAATTAATGCTAGCTTCGGCGAATGCTCTCAATCTGATAAGCTCAGGTAAAACAACTTTTCCAAGATCCGGTCTGTCTTTTCGTCTCATTTTAGCACACTGTAAAGCTAGCTCGGCAAACTCTAAGGTTTCCTCAACTGGCCAGTCAGGAACAGCAGGGTCAAGCATCTCAGTGAGAGTACCTTCCTCGATAGCTTTCTCAACATGATAAGTCAAACCCATTGGTGACTTGGCCGTAATTAGTTGTATAAGCAAAACTCCAAGTGAGTAGACATCTGATTTTATTCCCAGCATACCAGTTTGCTGATACTCAGGATCAATATAACAGAATGTTCCAGCTGCTGATGTCATGCGATACTGAGTAACCGAATCAATTACTGATGGAGGGACAAGTCTGGCCAAACCTACATCACTAATCTTGCTGACATAGTTATTGTCTAGCAAAATGTTAGCGGGTTTGAGGTCACGGTGTACTAGGGGCTCTGGCTTTGTTTGATGAAGAAACAAAAGCCCCGTGCAAATTTCAACAGCTATTCTGAACCTTAGTTGCCAAGGAATAACTGGGGTGTTACCACGCTGGAAGAGACGATCTTCTAAGCTCCCATTAGCCATGTACTCATAAACCAGGCAACCATACTCTGGACAGGCTCCAAGAAGGAGAACCATGTTCGGATGTCGCATGCAGCTGAGTACTTTAACCTGCAGAAAGGTGGCACCAGATATAAAGATTCATGTAGATTTAAAATACTACATAATTATCAATACAGAGTGATAGAAAAATTTAAGTACATCAATGCTAAACTAGGTAAGAGATATCAATGATCATTTCAGTTGTATTTGAGTAGTAAGCCATGACTGAGTGACTTGATTGGTATTAAATCTAGGTGCACTATGAATGGCCAAAAGCAAATGGACTCGGGCCATTGAGTTGATTGGCTGATGCAGGAATAATTTAAACAAGTGGACATCTTCCCATTTTATCTTTTAGTTTGGTAAACACTTCTATATTTTTTTCTTATTTATCATGAGAAAATAACTTGAACCAGGTGGCTTGGTTTCACACAATATTATCTCTGCTTATACTCATGTAGTATCTTCATTCAAGATCAGATTCAAGTAGAAATTCATTAGTGGTAGTACTTTTCATTAATATGCCAAGTATCTGAAGAGAGTACTGTATATATAAGGATAGTAGTTGCAATTTATGATTTTCAAAGAACAAACCTCTTGCTGAAACTGTGACTGTCCTTGAGCTGCATCTGGACGTAGAACTTTTATCGCTACTGGTGTGTGGTCTAGTTCCCCTTTGTAAACTGGACCATAACCTCCTTCTCCAATCTTGAAAGATTTTGAAAAATTATCTGTTGCTGATTCAATTTCCTCAATTGTGTATTTTCTATAACTGATATCACGGATCCTGCCTTCTGAAGCATTCTTTCTCTCTTCAGCTTCTTTCAGGGCTTTCAATTCCGCATTTATCCTTTTTTGCGATTCCAATTCAGCAATCCTTTGAGCTGCTTCTGCTGCTTCAATGGCTGCCTTACTTTTCGCTTTTTCTCTCTGTACTAGTGCCAATGCAACTTCCTCAGCTAGTTGTGCCTCTTCTAATCTCTTTTTCTCTTCCAATTTCCATCGGTTAAGTTCCATGTCCTGGCATTGATACATAATAAGAAGGTATGCTTGAATTTTTTTTTCTATGAATTGCTACTAGCTAGTTTGCGCATGACCAAACCATATAAAGAAGTATAAGATGTCCCTTGTGTGTGTGTGTGTGGTATACATTTAGCTATATTACAGCCTACTAGATGATGATTCTCAGGCCTCTTTTAGGCATTTGGGTCGTGTATATGGGGTGAATATTTGTGGTGAGGACAAACCATAAGAATAGTGTTTGATCAAGTGATGTCAAATAGTTCATCTTCACATCCATTGCAGTTCAATGTTTCCAAAACTGAAATTTGGGGAGATATCAAAACTTGAAGAAATTTAGATTTATATCAATACCTTCTGTTTTGCGGTAACAACCTCCTTGCAGGCAGTGTTGTACATGTCCATTGTTTGCTTTAGCTCTAGCCTGAGCTTCCTCATTTCAGCTTCCATTTTTTCATCCTATAATTACAAAGAAAACTAAGTTCAAATATACTGATGTGTGCCTGTTTGCTCTAATAAATGTGTGTTTATGCACCATAGCATGGAAAATAACGCAACATTAGTACTCGTTTGGCATCATGACAGGAAATTACTGACTGTGGGACCATCAAAACTGGTTCCTGACTCAAAGGTTTTCTGATAATTTAAGTACTTGAATATGCTGGATAACTGTCTTACCACACTCTGTGAGTGACATAACTTTCCACTGTCAATTGAGGCTGAGGTAGAGTGTGCTGATGAGCTCATGTCAATAAACTTTGTTCCTGAGAAAGATGACGAGGTGGAGCTTCTGTTTTCCCACTCTGAGGTGTTTGAATACCGAGCAGTAATTCCTGGTGTGAAACCATCATATGAAGAAGGATACATGTTATCCATGTTTGGTTTGTCACTACAGACGTACGATATATCAGTTTCTGGTGAGAGCAGATATGATTTGTTCATTGCTGCTTTTCCTCTTGTGAATGGTGACCTACAGATTTATTAGGTTAGATTTACTCCAAAAAGTATATAGGCACATTGAACTATAATATTTCCCATAAATATATAGGTAAATCACAGCCTACACATATATACGTCCCAATGCATTATAGCTTACTTGATTTCAAAGTCATCTAGCTTGCTAGGGTGGTGATAACCCGTCCTCTCTGATTCTGTATCAACCAGAGAAACTTGAGTGAGCAGGCCGGTATCGACAAAATTCATTTCTTGAGGTAGCAAATGAAAATAGTAATACTCGAATTATAAAGACCAACCTCTAGCTTGCCGGGTTTTTTTATCATTTAATCCAGAAATGTTGCAGGGTTGTTGCTGCATTTGATTACCCGGGGAAGATTTTGGTCGTGGTGTACAGGTAGCTGCTCGGACATGTGAGAGCTTTCCTTTGCCAACAACATACACAGTACAAAAATCCGGAGCCCCTTTCAACACAGTGCTTGGAACATCTGTGGTTCTGAATCTTCTGTTTCAAAAAATAAAACTTTGAATAGTTAGAATGCGTTTAAGAACCAAACCAAAATGACACCAATTGGAAATTAAAGATGCAAGACCCCTTGTTGCTATGTTCAGTGTTGATCTTTTACATTGATCATATGAATGGTATATATGGTTTATTTTGCATAAAAACAGATTGATCGATAAGTGAGTAAAAATTACTTGAAAATGCCGGATCTTGACGGCGAACCAAGCACTAAAATCTCAGTTGAATTTGCTACAACATATTTGATCAATGCTTTTGGTACATCTGCATCCTCAATTGTGACTTCATTGCATATTATCTGCCAAAATTAAAGTCAAATCATAAGGAGAAGAAATGAAGAGCAAGAATTTGGTCTGTAAACTCCTAGCATGTCATCCTGCGATTCTGGAGCACAGAATGACAATCTGAAAGTGTGAATGGCATGTGCCTAGAACGATTAAGAAGCACGGCTCACATTCTTTTTCGAACAAAATCCTCGGTATGGAAGAAATATCTCTTCGGTATGAGAGTCATTAGTCACGTCAGAGGTCGAAACCATACCCCCAGCTGCAGGCAAGCCTGAAAATCAAACATCAACAGAAACATCAACTGACCAACACCATCATATCATACAATGCATGTAAATAGTTGAAAAATTAAAGAAATTTACTGTGGTTAGGAACAGAATTTGTTGTGCTTGTAACATGGAGCAATGTAAGAGGTTGGCCCCTGGTAAGAAATTGTTCAACAACCCATTTGATAGCATATTGACTTCCTTTGTCCATGTCTATTGCCAGTGCCACTCTCTTTTCTGCTGCTGATTGCCCTCTAATACCCATTTTCTCTCTTTCTCTCTGTAATTAATTCTATGAACTCGTGTAATTTTAATGTCTGGGAATTCAGAAACCCAAAATGAACTAAGAAACCTAAAAATGCATGGTAACCCTTTATACTATCCTCGGAAAACTACCTCTTTTGAGCCCCCACAGTCTGTTTTTCGTTTGACCCTAACGACAACATAGTTTGTTGCATAACATCTAAGAAGCCAAGAGACTTCGTTATATATTCTTCATCATAAAAACTGAGAGAGTTTGTTATATGTTTCAAAAATTCTTGTATACACCGCAATACAAGTAAAAATTATTCATTATATTTTTTTCGAGACAAACACAAAGGTTGATTTTTCATCATGTCACACGCATCAAGTACATTATTAGGAAGTACAGAAGTTCAGACCAAACAAAAAAAAACTCCCACAGTTGTTGCATTGTTGAACGGATTGGAACGATGAGAAGTTGATAACGTAATTAACGGCCGGCCGAGATCAAACTTTCTAAAAATGAATCGTATGAATAGTGCTCGCCGAAATTCGAAAAAGAAAAAAAATATATGTAAAATATCCTCCACAATAAGGGCTCTAACATAATTTAGGGAAAAATTCAGAAAAGCCAAAAAGGTAACCAACGTAATTTAACATTATCTCAATCAACTTGATTCGATGATCAGGGTGGTTAGCCCTTAACTTAATAATTTGTGCCAGGAGTTTGGGGAATGCAGCATTCCTTATGGACAACAAAGCAACATACTACCAGCGTGTCGATGCATCCATCATAACCATGAAGTATCTAAACGGTCCACATTCTGGATGGATGAGTCCACATATATCACCTTGAATACGCTAGAGAAATTGAATGTTCTCTGTGTTTACTTTAGCATAAGAAGGTCTGGCCACCAACTTAGCCATTGCACAAGCTTTACAAAGCGACTTATGAGCATCAGACAATGTCAATGACGCGTCAGGAAGGGTCCAGATCCTCATGACCGAGTGAGGATCGGCGGAGCTGTCCTCGGGCAACCCAAGTATTGCCCGGGAGCTCACTTTGGCAACCACTACATCTCTACCCTCTTTAAGGAGCACGTGTCCTAAACCTTTTCACTTTATACAGAAGAAAGGATGTCCATACGACTTTCGTAGAATCCTTATCATCATATCTCTTCCGGGGTGACCGAGGCGGTCATGCCACAGCTTGTACGAGTCATGGTTCTAATATTCATGTTCGACGACCGCATAGGATTCAATAACCCTTATGGTGGTGAGGTACAAATCACAAAATTGACTCATTAGCTTCTTCAAGATGCGCTCAGAGCCACACTCATTGGAGGTAACACAGAGGAACTCGCGTCCATTTTCACAATGCGTCTCCAAGTGGAAACCGTTGGCGCGGATGTCTTTGAAACTCAGAAGTGTTCGAAGGCCCTTAGGCGCATACAAGGCATCGAAAACAATGATCAAGGTTCCATTCGGCAGAAGGAACCTAGCTGGTCCGTGCCCTTGAATGACGGGGGATGAACCGATCAAAGTTTTCACGGAAGTTTGACACGGCGTCAGCTCTGTAAAGAGTAGCCTATTCCTCAGGATTGTGTGGGTCATCCCACTGTCTGCAAGGCACTCGATTTTTCCACATGACATATCTATAATAACAAGGCAGATACGTGAGAAAAAGACATATTAAATCGAAGCCAGCAACTGAAGGCAACAATCGAGACAACGGTGTGCATTGCAGAATTCCTAGCAGCATGACCTTTTCTCACTAAAACAGTCATAACTCCTTCGTTAGGACGGATATGAACTAACCGTGAAAACCGTTGGAAACTAGACAGACGTAGCTTTCTAGTGATATATTGTTTGTGTTCTAGTTCATCCGGAGCTGTTCACAAAGCTCTTCGGAAGTTACTATACAGAAAGTGACAGATTCATTGTTTTCGTTTCTAAATGCCCTGAATTGCAGCTTGCTCATATGCCAATGCCCTAGACCCTTGGAAACATTCGGCAACGCATTGCATCTACATATATGCCATTGCACTAACCATTTGGCAACATTTGGTAGTGCATGAGGAGCCACACATATGTCGGTGCACCGAGCACTCGGCAACATTAGGTGGTTGCACACTCTCTAGCGCCCATGACGCACGATATGAGGCAGTGAGGGGCTCGGCAGCTTAACACAAGTGCACAACATGAATTGCACAGAGCTTCGGCAACTGCTGCACAGAGCTCGGCCCTGGTGCCCAGTGTTTGGCAGTCGGTGTCCTATGCACGGCCTCAAGTGTTCTGTGCTATGTAGCTCACTTAGTGCTTGTCCTTGATGTAAGTGCATATCAATTGGTGATCAGTACACAGTCCCTTGTGTTCAGTGCTAACATCTGGTGCTTAGTGCTCAACACCTAATGCACAGTGCACGACAGTTCATGTGTACAGCACAAAGCAACAAACACATAACTTGTCGACATCTGACATATAGGTGGTGGCATTCCTCACACAACATGAAGCAACTGACACACAGGGGTGACAACTGACACACAATTGGAGCAAAAACAATCAAGGGGCAGCAGCTAGCATACATGGTTAGCAACAGACACGTTGGGTGGCAACAGGCGCGTGACTGTCAGCAGCTGGCAACCAAGTGCACATGAGCTCGGCAGCTCGGCAACCATGCTGGCAGCGTGTGTAGCGCTCACAGCTCCAAGACAGCGCTCAATAGCTGCTTGCCTTAGACATAAAACAATGTTGCTCAGCTTCTAAACTTCGTTGGAGAGACTTGGAACGGCATACAATGGTCAAGTGCATCGGATATTGTCAAGTATTTGTATAAACATATCGAACCCAATAGTTAAGAACATCAAAATTTTATTACACGCATAATGGTTTACAACAAAATGTCTCAAGAAAAATCGAACTAAACATGACATAAACATATCTTATTACATATGCTTGAAAGGAAAAACAACAACTCATGGAGGTAAAAACAAACAAGAGCTCAACAACTTCAAAAGTCGGGTGCATCTAAGTCGGTTTGTTCCTGAAAATCCTCAATCGTAGGGTTGGCTTTTGGCCTTTTGTCCACTTCCACAGTGACATGACTCTCCACCGTTTCCTTATACTTCTTGTACGCAGCTATTATGTTGGCAGGTGTTCAGCATTGCTTCATCCAGTGGTCTTGTGACCCACAACGATAGCATTCATTTGCCTTAACATTTTTCTTGGCGAATTTCTGAACCGGCTTGGGAGCTCGGCCCCTAGGGGCGGGTGCATAATCCTTCTTCCGGGTATTAGATCGGCCCTTAGAGCCTTTAAAACCTCTAGTGCCACTCTTAATCCGAGTGCCTTGACCAGAGCCTTGCACACGATGATATGGTTCATAATGATCTCGTGCTCTATGCTTCATGACTTTCCCGTCTCTGGCACTATTGTAATTAGTCTCTGGAACAACAAGGGTCCCAACAGGCCGAGCAGTGTTCTTAGCCAAGAGCTTACAATCTTTTTCCTCAGTTAGCAACAACATCATAAGAGAGTCAAACGTCGGAGTAAGACCAATCTTATAGTCATATCTATATTGTTTCATCAGCGTAGCTGACGACCTGGGGAAAGTGAGCAACGTTTTCTCTATGAGATCATCCTTAGACTTCTCAACTCCACATTAATGCAGGCGACCACGTAGTGCAAGCATGTCTGTCTGGTACTCCTCTATGGATTTGTAATCCATTAACCTGATGGAAGCTCATTCAGCCTGCAACTCCGGTAGAAACGCAACATGAACATTATCAAATCGTGTCGCGAGCTTGATCTAAGCTCCAGCGGATCGGATACCTGCTGGTATTGCCACCTCAATGTGGAATCTAGGTGTCGGCGGATAAACATAAGCGCCTTGGACTTTGTCTTTTCGTCCGGCAGCTCTATACCCTCTTCTATAGATTCAGTGGGAGGATCGATAGTGGAGATATAGTCTTTGCCAATGAAAGTCTGCCTCATGTCGAGGACCCAGCGGTGATACTCACGGCCTTGGGCGTCCAGGGGATCAAACTGCAAGTGTTTGTCCATTGACTCTGCATACAAGAATTCAAGCAGTTAGTTCGACACCAATTGGATTTGATGCTTTATTCTTAAATCAAAACAGTCATAGATACCACACCATGCTGACCTAGAGAGTATATACAGTGCATATGTACATGTTGGCAGCCGCATGCACGTGAGTTAGTTCGAGACTAAATGGATTCGATGCTTAATTCTTAAATCAAAACAGCCATGGATACCACACCATGCTGACCTAGAGAGTATATACAGTGCATATTTACATGTTGGCCGTGCCAAGGCCTAGCCTCGACAGCAGCGTGCACGTGCACAGGGCCAATCCCCGGCAGTAGCGCTCGGCATCAGCCTAGCCGGTGCACTTTTGGTGCCTGACTGCAGTGCACGTGCGCACAGGGCCGACAGCAGCGTGCATCAGCGCACAGGGGTAGTCCCCGGCAACGGTGCTCGGCAAAGCACAGCGGCAACATGGCAGCCATATGCAATCACTCCATCTAGGGTTTTATTCAACAAATTTTACCTGCAAAGACAAACGTCCTAAGCATAGAAGTGAGATGGAGAAGGGAGGAAATAACTTTATCCCCTCCCCGAGTTTAGTGAACTTTGAACGAGTTTAGGGTTCCAAATACATACCTTTTTCGATAAATTCTCCAAAGAAGCTTGAGATTAGCTTTTGGTGCTTGGGGCAGCAACTGTGCGTAGCAAAATAGGCAGCGGCAGCTCGGTGTGCGCGATGGTGCACGTTGGTGTGCAGCGGTGCGCGGTGGTGCTCGGTGGGTGCGCAGTGGTGCACAGGGGGTGCGCTCCGGTGCTCGAGGCAGTGCGCAGGGGCTGCGCGATCCAAGGAAGGATCTGTCGAAAAAAAACTTTAAGGTTTTAGGGTTTTTTTTCAGTGGTGGTCGGCGGCTGATATTAGCTCGGGTTTTCTAGAGCTAAAGTGATTGATAACGTCTTATAGAATGTGTGGAGAATGAATGACATCAATGTATTATGAATAGGGGGAGCTGTTTATATAGAGACTCCTCTAAGTATATTAGGTCAATCCTATATGGATTGAGTTAAGTCTATAATGTAAACCTATTACAACTAGGACTCATACATTAATCTCATGAGCTAAGCTCATATACACGGCAAAAGACTAAGTACACACATGTTATATTTCCTACAACACTTCCACAGTTGTTGCATTGTTGAACGGATTGGAACGATGAGAAGTTGATAACGTATAGGAGATGATTAGGCGCCGAGATCAAACTTTCTAAAAATGAATCGTATGAATAGTGCTCGCCGAAATTCAAAAAAGAAAAAAATACAGGGGCATATGTGAAATCTCCTCCACAATAAGGGCTCCAACGTAATTTAGGGAAAAGTTCAGAAAAGCCGAAAAGGTAACTATAGCGCTATTCTATAACTGACAAAAAGAAGCCGTTGGGCTACTTTTAAATCCTTCCCCCATTCTCACTAAACCCCACGCGCTCACCACTTCCCAAAATGCGTCGATCAAACCATAACGCTCCTCTCTCACTCTCTCTCTAAACCCAAACGATTCTTCTCTGCAACTCACTCTCTCTCTCTCTGGAACCCTAATCACCACTATGATATCAAACTCAGCGATTTCTCTATTGAATTCTAATCTATTATATCAAGGCTTCGTAATTTGATCTGAGAAAGATTATTGAGCCTGAATCAGAGAGGAGGTTCAGAAGTACCTAGTGGTCGTAATCGTACTAGTATGAGACTTTTGAAGCTGATACAGCGGCGGCGTTTGTCTCCGCTGACGCGAAACGACGTCGTTGATGACCGGAGGAGGAGCATGACTCACTCGTATAAGAAACTAGCTCCGTCGGCGCTGCTCACGCTCTCCGTTCTGAAACTCGACGGCTCTGTTTTCGGTAAATTCGTATTTCGGTTTTGACTTTCTTATATAAGACTGGCTCTCTGCTTGGGTAGAAACTGCTTTTTTGAATGGCGAAAGCGGAATTTGGAAAAGTGCTCTTGAAAAAAGCTGTTACTTGTCTTGAAATGGTGGGACTAGAGTAGATCTTGTAATTGAAGGAACGTTTTCTTAAAGTCAAACCAGAAATGGCTTTTACCTTTTTTGTTTTCTTGTGGATTTTGCAGAAATTCAGGTTGGGAGGAATGCCACTGTAGCAGAGCTGAAACAAGCAGTAGAGGTGGTGTTTACTTCTTTGAAAAGCAAGGTTCCGTGGTAAACCTCTCAGGCTTAATTGATACTGTAATTTCTTTGATATGCTTTGGTTGCTCTAATGGCGCTTAACATTTGATTTTGTGGTATCAGGTCACAAGTTTGGGGGCATTTCTGCTTGTGCCATGTAGGTAAGAAGCTAACTAATGACAGAGCGCATCTTCGGAATTTTGGGATCAAGGATGGTGATCAAGTATGTGCCATAGGAATCTCAATTTTTATATTTTGTTAACAAAATGTATCCTTTATTTTTCAGTTGCTGCAATTAAGGATCACACAATGCTATGTTCACATTGTTACATTGTATTTGCATATTGAAAGATAGCTGTGGTTGGATGACTTCTGAATCGCTTATGCAAATCTATAGTCTCAAACTCACTTCTAGTTTTACAAGATTTTTTTTTCGGATTTCATCATCCAAACATCTCTCTTCCAAATCCTTATCTGATACTTTATAATTGCTTTCTGCTAGAACATCTGTTTTGACATTTGTCTCTTGTGTGAAAGCTACGGTTGAACCACTAATATCTTGACTTAGACGATAGAACTAAGTAGGAACCAAATTTTGATGATCACCTTTTATTCCATTCCATTAATACCTTATTAGTAGAAATTTAAGGCGTGTTCCTACTTTTCAAGGAGCATAGTGACATGATATATAGGGAATTACTCAGACTTTCTACTGCTAGAGGAATTGTGCTGACTTAGCGTATTTAGCAAGTTGTGGATTGATATTTTACTGCATTTTACCAGTGAGTGAGGCAATATTATGTGAAAAGTATACCATCATTTATGTGTGCCTAGTTCGACTCTGATTGAATTGTGCTCTGATGTGTTTATACAATATCATCATATGTGTATATACAGTCCAAGTCAGTTAACTACTTTTAATGCCATAAGGCAATCAATACTTCTCTCTAATCTCTATGTCTTGCTTTCAAGCTATTGCAAGCAACATCTTAATATCTGCTTTCTCATACATGCAGATTGAATTCGTTAGGCATATGTCCATCAGCAACATGCCTTTGGAAAAAGGGTCTAAGGAGAGTGTGCCTTTCAAACAGCAGTTGATGTAAGAATCTGTTGTTTTCCTTTATGATTATTTTTTTTGTTCCAAATTCCTTTATGATTAATTTATAGGGTAGTCAGGATTTATCTGTGCTTAACTCTTCGCATGGACAAGCAATGGCATCAGGGTATAAAGTACTTGTAGGAAACATTTGAAAGATTCTAAGAGAATATTGAATGCAAGATGAAAAGGCTTAGCTCTAGAGTTGACATGACCTTCAGCATTCTTGGGAAATGGAAAAATAGCTAACTGGTTCTTGCATAAATTCCATCTTCTTTCATTGCACTAATATTTGTATTCATATCTAACTGAGAATTGGAAACACCTTGATTTGAAGGTTGACATATGGATCAAACGGTCATGAGACGAAAGTAGAGCATGGTTCAGAGGATTTTGACAATAATGTCGGTCAGGAAGATGATTCTGAGGATCATCCTAATAGAGATGTGGAGGAAGGTCCTATGCCTGAATTCAAGTTGCCTCCTTTCTGGAAAGGGTGGTTCTCGTACTCCAAGGTTGTTGGACCTTGGAGGTTTTAAGAAAGGTATCAGAAGGCATGGATTGTTGATTGAGATGCCTGAATTCCTCAGGAAGCGGATCAGGATGATGCATTGTGTTACAGCAGGAGCTAGATTTCCTTAGGATGATGCATTGTGTTTCGAATAAAGTATGACCTGTATGAGCTAGATTTCCTTAGCATATATTTATGAAGTTATTGTGAAGATTGGCCTTTGATGCTCCCTTAGTTCTGCACCTACTTTCAATATCTAGGCAAAATGATGAACAATGAGGCTGGACCTTGTTATGTAAATGATGCTTTAGGTAGATACTAACTTGCTAATTCTAATTACAATATTCTCCTTATGAGTAAACAGATCTAGATTGGTTGTAACCAAAGGATTTTTTTTCTCATTTTTTTCGCTCTTTGCATGAAACAGGAATTTGGGTTGTCTGGGCACCAATGGATGTTAAGCAACAAAACTATGTAATTGAGAGGAAATTGCTGAACTATACGGAGGGCTGGCATGGTACGGTTATCAAGTTTTTTTTTACCATTATCAATTATCAACCAACTATAATCGGTAAACAAAATCTTATTACCATTACCAACCATCAAAGTCGGTATATCGATATGTTGGTACAGTTGGGTCTTGTATCAACATTAAATTGGACCAGTTTTTTTCATGAAAAATAAGACTTGGTCCAAATTTTTTGGAGTTCTCCTGCTATAAACTGGTGCATAATTTCAAAATGTAATATGAAATAATCAACAAAGAGTTATAAACCAACTTAACAAGGTTCATACAAATGAATCATACAACCACAAAGTCACAAACACAGTTCAAAACTTCAAATTGTTCAATAACACATTAACAAATCACAAACATAGTTGAGAACAAGTTGTTGGCCTGCTGCAAGGCTGCAGTGTTGCTAGTCTGCCTAGTCATCCAACCCTCCGTTGTAGACTTGTAGTTCTTGATTCTTCTGCCATTAACAAACAAGAAAACACAAAAATGAGAAAGGTATGCAGCATTGCAGCAACCCATAGCATGCAACATTGCAACATATTTCAAACTTATATTCATCAATTCATCAAAAATCAGTTGAATCCACCAAGAAGCACTTGAAATCAATATAGAACTTGAAAGATAAAATATGCCAGACATCCTCGTATTATAAATTTATAAGTTGATGATTGTAGACAAGGACAATATTGGGGTGTTTTTGGTAATAATATAGGACTGATTTTGAAGTTGATGATTGTACCAGATACAGAAGAAGAAATTGAAGGTGAGGGTTTTTTGTTTGAGAGCAAACAATTTATTAACAGGAATACAAATTATAACCATGAGAGACATTGATGGTGGAAATAAATTCCACTCTCCTCTACCTACTTGAAAACCCTACGATTACACTGGACAAAAACCGAAATGAGCTCAACCGTAACCGAACCTAATCTAAAATTATCGATACATCCTTACAGTTAACCTCAAAGAACCAACCTTTTTAAACACTACATGCCAAAATTACCAGCATATATGCATATGTAACCTCCTCATTACATTAACAACAAGAATTAACCGACGATAAAATAATCTCTGGACATGACATCATGACCATGGCCCACCCAACAACACGACCAACACCACCCTACCAGAACCCCAAATCATCGTCCAAAAGAGGAAGGACGACCAACACCACCCTACCAAAACCCTAAACCCTCGCCCAAAAGGGAGGAACAACAACCAAAACAACACAAACTAAAAAACCAAGAAAAATGAAAAATCTAAAATGACCCAAACCTGAGCCCAGACCCAACCTCCTTGAATCTCAAAGCAGTCCACCCGAGGACCCAGCCCAAAATGCCTATGTTTGTTGCCATCCACCGTCCCGCTGTCACAGCAACCAAATCGACGCCGTCGTGCTGTATAGAGAAGCCACCTTTCATATCTGCAAAAGACATGGTAAGGAAGACGACCCAGATCGAACTCAAACTGGGGCCGCCATCCCACATCTCATAGCTGCCATGATCCATCCTTGAATCTACACCACCATCCGTTCCGCCTATCCCACAGCCACCATGATCCACCCTTGAATCTGTACAACCGTCGTCGATCTGCTACCCACCTTTACGGAAGACAACAATCTCCATCTCTGCATAGCCTCACTGATTGCTCTAATTAAGACGCCACCACAACCATAGTCGTGCACCACGCCAAGTCCATCAAGCCTAGCCATCGACACCTCCCTATCAACACACCGTGTATAACTTGGACCTGCGTCGAAACCTGAACCAGACAAATCCAAAGGCCACTGCGCTTGAGATAAACTAAGACCCGTCCGGCAGCATCCAAAAGACGCCACCGCACGAGAGTGAAGGTGCTAGAAAGAGGGCATCGCTCTTCAGGAGAAAATAGGGTTTTTCCAGAGATATGGTTGTTTAATTGAAGGTGAGCGTTTTTTTTTTGGTAAAAAATTGAAGGTGAGGGTTAAATTACCAGTGAGTTGGGATTTTGGGATTATGACATTGACGAGCCAACTGTTTTCGGGATTGCAAGAAAGGGAAACCATTCTAATGAGGACCTCTAAGTTGAGAACTTTTCGGTTTATCTCGTTTTTCGATCTTATATCCACATCTTAACCGTTCATTTTATAAATATTTATGAGTAGATCATTTCTGTAAATTTTCAACTGAATTGAAAATCGTTAAGACATTCATAAGTGTGATTTACTAATTAAGAACTTGAACGATTCATGTTTGACAGATTTGGTTCATCCATTGATTTGATCTACAACTAGTTTTTAACGATCACCAATTTGACTGAAATTTTGTATAATTGATTTACTTACATAAATCTACAACTTCAACAGATGTTAAAATTTGATCAAAAAGTTGGTCTAATAAATAATTAATTTAAAAGTCTTCAACTTAATGGTCATCGGGGCAAAATTGTAACTGCAACCATTGAAGTAATAAAATATATTAAAATCAGAAATGAAGAATGTGAAATGTAATTTGGGAGCGTAAATTTCACTTCCAAATAAAAAAGCAAGTGTCTATATATAAATAATCTGACTAAATTTCCTCCTCATTTTATAAAACTGAAACTTTTCTTTTCTCTTGTCTAGTTTGAGCTTCTGTTTCTCTCCGGTAAGCCTCTCTGCTTCAGTTTTCCTTTCATTTTCAATTCCGGTGCCTCTGATTCATACGGAACTTTGACTTTCACTTGTTCAATCTTTTTTTTTCTTATGGGTTTGATTTTGATCGAGCTTTTTCTGCTGATACGTGATGTGTTTGGGGTTAACTTCCTATTAGTCTAGCTTGATTGGATAATGGAGGAGCAAATTGCAAGGGCAAAGCCAGCGTTATCTTTCGAGTATGAGCTCTTCGAGGGAGACCCGGATCATCTTACAACTGTTGCGGCTACACATACTCCAACTAGTCCCTGGATCAATCCTGCCTCTTTGAACTTGAAGTACCGAATTGGACGAGGCCCCCTTGGTGACGTGTGGTTAGCAACTCATCATCAGTCGGCGGATGATTATGATGAATATCATGAGGTTGCTGTTAAGATGTTGCATCCTTTGAAGGAGGAGGATAGAGAAAAGTTTCTGCACAAGTTTGACAAGTTGTTTTTTAAGCTCCGTAGGTTGAGTGGTGTTTGTTGGTTTCATGGTATCTCGATTATAAAGGGAAGGGTGAGTCTCTTGGAAAATGGTATTGCAATATTTCTAGTCAGGTTCTTTTCTTTTCGCTTTAACTGGACAAATGCATTTATATTGGTTGATTCAGTGGTCATTCTATGTCCTGGCAGATCTGCATCGCTATGAAATTTTACGAGGAGTCAATCGGTGATCGAGTTGCTAGGATGAAGGGTGGAAAACTTCAACTTTTTGATGTTTTAAGGTTAGTTATATATATATCTTCACTGTGTAGTGTATAATTGGAGTTCTTAGAGAAACTTAACCCAGTATTTGGAATGTTGACAGGTATGGGATTGAGTTGGCGAAAGGAATTTCAGACGTGCATACACTAGGTCTCTTGGTGCTAAACCTGAAGCTGTTCAACATCCTTGTTGAAGAACATGGCCAAGTGGTCCTAGGAGACTTTGGGATCCCATATCTACTTCTGGGGGCTTCATTGTCTAGTCCTAATATGGCTTTCAGACTCGGTACTCCAAACTACATGGCGCCAGAACAGTGGGAACCAGAAGTGAGGGGTCCTATATCTTTAGAAACAGATTCATGGGGCTTTGGATGTTGCTTTGTAGAGATGTTGACTGGTAGTCAACCCTGGTTTGGGTGTTCAATTAATGAAATATATCATTCAGTCGTGTTCAGGCGTGAAAAGCCGCCTGTTCCAAGTGGTTTGCCTCCTGCAGTGGAGAATGTTATCATTGGTTGCTTTGAGTATGATCTCCGTAATCGGCCTTCTATGGCAGATATCATACGTGCATTGGAAAGGTATGTTCTCGCTCGGGTATAATAAAACCACTTATAATACCCACCGCGCACAAACTTGAAAATCAGAAAACTACTTTGACCCTTGTAGTTAACTATGCGTACCCAGACAATACTAAACTGTGCCTCTTACCCATACCAAACTCTTAACAATTTAGGGTTATTACTGGCTTTCTGCTCTTATGACCTTCCTATATTTAGTTATCTGCTTAACCACTCATAACATGTAGATTCTTTTATTTCTGATAAGAAACAATGAAACATTGCTACATCACTAAGTAAGCACCACTGATTCTATTAAATTTATTTTGTAACTAGAAATATTTTTATACGATCCAAAAATTCTATGTAGTTCTGAAGCTTCAAACTGCTTCTTCATAATCTTTTTGTTACTGTTGCAGCTTCAAAATGGTGCTCATAGAATATATTAGTTTTAGAGTTCTCTTATCAGTCTTATGTAACTGAAGATAGTTAATTGAAGGTATTAAACTTCAGCGTTTCTTTCCATGCTGATTGTCTGCAATAAAACATGCAGCTCACAAAAAGATGTTCAAAGTGATGGAGAATGGCTTGGTTTAGGGAGCAGCACATCTGCCGGAAAACTTAGTAGTGGCAGCACACTTGCTGGAAAACATGGTAGTGGCAGTTGTAGTGCATGGCATCTCTTAAAAGACGATCTGCAGGTTGGAGACATGGTTCGCTCAAGAAAGCCAGTAGATGCACGCAACCGTCAAGCTCTTGATGTCCCTGAAGGACTTGTAACTGGCCTGGAAAATAATTCTGGTAATGCCCTGGTGAAGATCCCTCAAGTGCGCAGGCCTGTAAGAGTATCAGTGTCATCACTTGAGAGAGTAACATCTGGCTTAACAGCAGGTGATTGGGTGCGGTTGAAGGGTGAACTGCACAAGCACTCACCTGTTGGAATTCTTCATTCTATACAACGTGATGGAACGGTTGCTGTTGGATTTATTGGGCTAGAGACTTTGTGGCGAGGGAAATCATCTGACATTGAAATGGCTGATGCATATTATGTAGGAGAGTTTGTGAGGCTGAAGGCCAATGTGCTTTCTCCCAGATTTGAGTGGCCTTATAAGGGTGGAGGTGGGACGTGGGCAACTGGAAGGATCTCACAAGTCCTTCCAAATGGTTGTGTGGTTGTGAGATTCCCTGGAAGGTTGGAATTTGGAGATGAAGCTCGTAGCTTCTTGGCAGATCCATATGAAGTAGAACTAGTGTCCTTTGATACTTGTCCTGGACTGGTTGAAAAATATCAACATGTTGAGGATTTTCACTGGGCAGTAAGGCCACTTGCAATTGCATTTGGTCTCTTTACAGCCATGAAGTTCAGCTTGTTTGTTGGACGAAATGTAAGTGCAAGGGTGAAAGGTCGAAAAAACTCAGTACAGGGCCAGAGTGGTGGAAATTCAACTTGGCTTCCTCCAACGGTTGCTAATCTTTTCAAAGAAGGTGCTTCTACTGCTACTGCTAGGTAGTAGTTTATTAATGCCATCAGGCCAAGTTAGTGACTGGAAGATCATGGTCGAAACTCAAAACTCGAATGCTATCAGGTTATAAAGAAAAAGATGTGTCCATATGTAGATGATGCAATGTGTAAATATTTCAAAGGAAATTGCAATTCGTACATACTGCTTTTTTTCCTTTGGTACAGCAATCTCTACTTGTGTTGTAGATGTATCATCTTATGTTATGTGGATATGCCTACTCTATCTGCAGTTCTTTGAATCATGGGAACCTGGACTCCTAGAGTAGTTAAGTTTGGGTGAATCTGAGAAGTGAATACTAAATTTTTAGTATTTCAAACAGCAAGGGATCACTATATACAGGCTTCAGTAGTTTTCATGATGGCTCATCTAATATGCTATGCCCACTGTTCCGGTTGATAGGGGAAATGGCCTAAAGCTTATTTCTAACATGGGAGCGAGAAAGTATACCATTTTGGTTATACAGCAATATGCCAGATATTTGAAGACTTTGAGTTCATGGATGACAAGGTGTGCTGTTGGCAACTTCAATTCATGGATATTCCGACCTTAAGAAACTATTGATTTTAGAGAAATTCATCTAAATGATACACCAATTTTCAGTCCTTATAAACTTTAGTACACCAACTTTTTAAAATATCAGAATGGTACATCATTTTTCAGCCTGACCTAGTATTAATACTTTTAGCCGTCAACTCCGTTACCAAAGTTGCTAACAGGTCATTTTTCATAGGTATTTTAGTCATTTCACATCCCGTTCCCTCACTTCTTTCTCAACGTTCTTCGTCTTCTCTGATTTCCCCCATATCACTTCTTTCCCTCACCCAAACGACCATCAATCCACCCTCCCTGATCCCACCTTCGTCGTCCCTCCCTAATCCTGATTCCTTCTATTCCGAGCTAAACCTAATCGTCTCAATCTTGACGAAACCCAATTCGCGATCTTTGTGCCCAATCCAATTCGCTCCAACACCAAGTCAAGATCTTTGTGCCCCTAAAACTCATTGAAGAAGTGATCTTTATCCAGAAATATGGTGATCAGTCCCACCACAAGTGCGCCGCATGAGAGACACGGACGACTTCGAACTGGAGAGCATCAGATCCCCTCTCTGTTTCTCTCCCTATCTCTCTCTTCCTTGTCATATTGTTTCTGAAGAAGACTTCAGATTCTCTCCACCACCAATTGTCTTCTTCCACCTTGAGCTCCTTCTTGTTCTGCTTCGTCTTTCGTGCTCATTGTTGATGAATAAGAAAATGAGCCATTCCTTTCTATGATGTTTTTGATACGAGAGTGATTGAAAATCCAGCGGGTGCTGATGAGGTCTGCCTCTGTGGCTCATCCGTTTTATTTTCTTGGTTTTTGTTTTTGATTGATTCTCGACCTTGACCCAGTGATTGTTTTTCATAAGTTTTAATCTGTTTATCTATTTTCAATACTCGATCGGTTTACTGGATGAGATATTCTTCTTTCTTTATTTTTTTCAACTTTGGTTTTTGAAAAACACCAGCTTCTGTTTCTAATGGGATTTCGCTGGGGAAGCAGAAGCGCCTCAGCTGCCATGAAAACAGAGCTCTTGCTGTTTTGATGAAAATGGAGTTTGAATTCCCCAGATTGAGCTGTTTGTTGTTAGTAGCAGAAATGTTGGTGAAAGTTCATAACCGTCTAGCTGACCCAACATTCAATCCAATCTCAGTCCTTCGCTGTTTTGGAAAACAATTCTAATTTCATGCTCTTCATGTTCAAAGATTCATCCATCGTATTCAATTGCATCTTCAAATTCTTATGATTTGACTTGACTCTCCGAGTTCATTTCCTTAATATGCATTCGATTTTGTTAATCCGGGTTTTCGTTGAATTATGTTTTCCAGGTACCAAAGAGTGAGCCCAGATTGCGTTCCTCTAACCAATGGCAAGAAATTCAGCAACATGAAATGACCAAAATACCTATAAAATATGATCTGTTAGTAACTTTAGTAACAGAGTTGACAGCTAAAAGTACAAATACTAGGTTGGGCTGAAAAAATGGTATATCGTTCTGATGTTTTAGAAAGTTTGTGTACTAAAGTTTATAATGACTGAAAGTTGGTATACCATTTGGATGAATTTCTCTTGATTTTATTGAACAATGAACATTGTGTTGTAGAATAATATTGAAGGAATGAATTCTCCTTATCTTATTGATAGAATGAAGCCCCTTTATATAGGGTAATACATGGACCTCTTGGGCTATTACATGGGTCAACGGGCCTATTACATGGATATGTGTAAAACCCTATTACAACATGGTTTACTACATAAAGCCCGTATACAAGGCATAGACCAAGACGCACATATATATCAAATATCCTATAACACTCCCCTTGTGTCGCTTGTCTTCGTGTCGGTATGATGCTTACAATGTTGCCTCATCAAAACCTTGTCAAGTAACAAAAACCCTGTGGGAAAACTAAACATTGGTCAAAGGAAAAAGAGTACAACGCACCAACTACTCCATTGAGAACTCGACATGTGATGCTCCTCCTGATGTGTACTTCAATCGGATTTTCCTGATGAATGGTGCATTCCAACATGTACCTCAAGAGTAGATGTGAGCCAAGACATAAACAAGTTTGTCATGATCAACCACAAATGGGGATCAATAGTCTTAGTGGTGCATGCAATGTTACCTCGTTAAAAACTTTGTCAAGCAAAAATTCAATGGGACAAAAAGCATAGACTAAGGGAAAAAGAGTGCAATATGGTTGACAAAAACAACCACACCCTTCACATTTGATCATGACATGTATATGCTAGACTTTCTTTCAAATCTGCATCTCCCCCTGATCTTAAGATCATTCATAGGGCACTTCCGGATCCCTAGTAACCACGGAGATATTTTGACAACCTGACATCTGTATGCTCTTTTAACATGTCTCAAATATGGCATTACTCAGTGCTAGCAGCTATGTGCACGGTGCCTAGCAGTTGTGCACGGTGCCTAGCAGTTGTGTGCACAACGCTCGGCAGCTGGTGTGCACAGCGCTCGGCAGCTGGTGCATAGTGCTCAGCAGCTAGGTGCACGTATAGTGTCTGGCAGCAATGCACATGTGTGCATATGTAGCGCTCAGATAGTGCACAGGCAGCGCACAAACAACGCTCAGACAACGTGTCATATGTCCGGCAGCTCGGCCACTAAACCAACCGGTGCCTAGATCATAATTCCTCTTCTGATGCATCTCGATTCATGCATGGCTAGCGATGACATAGACAACAACCTTTCTCTCATGCCATAGGGATTGAATATGCCAGATACTCTTAGAGTCCAAGTGATGTATTTTGTCATATCATAGGCATTGCGTGGGCGCACAACTACTTAACTTTATAATGAATAGAGGAGAGGTCGAGTCTTTCTTTAAATGGATCACTCTCTCTTAGAGTAAAGACCTTGACTAATCATGAGAGTCTATGAAGGTTCCACTCTTCTTCAGAGGACCTAAGCCGATTGATAGAAATACATCATCAATACACAATCGATCGACTTCAATATGAGATTGTGTATTTCCCAAGATACTTTTCATTCCAACATCGGATATCCAGCATATACTGCGATCATCCTGAATCAATACGTAATGACATTATTCATCATATCCCATCCAAAATCAAGGAGTCATGTACTATGCATTCAAAACACTTGGCCAACGCAAGCTCCACTTGATTTGGCTAATGAAGTCTATTTAAGATCTTCATGCATATCTCTGATCTCATAGAGATGTCACTATGATCATATTCATAGGGCTGCATGTACAGTTATTGGGGAACTACCAAACTGACAAGGTAATGGAGTGCAATAACATCCATTACGAGAGTACTTCTCATTGTAGTCGATCCCAGTGCGTGTTTGTGAGAAATCTTGCGCCGTAAGGAGTTTGAGACTCTTGTTCTCACTACTCTAACTCACAAAGGTTTACTTGATAGGATTTACGCTTGTGGTGTCGGCAACACCTGCCCAAGGACCTATCCATTTGTCTGGGTCGCATCTTCCCATTTTAGGTCAATGCACTTTTTCGACATATCAACAAAGTGTGGTTCGATATCCTCATCATCACACGTCCTCATGTACACTAGTGTAGTCATTATAGAGATCTCTTTCTATAAATTGGAATTTGACATTGAGGCGTCCCCCAACGATAGTCACAATTCAGACTTCCATAAGACGGAGTGAGTATCACTGATCAATGGACCAGTAGTGCCAAACTCGTTCTCTCTCTCTCTCTCAGAGCGAGTGTATATCAAACCCAAGGGCCTCAACCTAACCTTCAGGGAGCCACAAGGCTTTGGACACCATGTTGCCATATTATGGCTCCCTGTACCACAACGCTTGCAAGCTGAAACTTTGTGACTCTAATACGATCGCTAGCACTATGGAAAACAGCGTTTCAGTACTCAGAATCAACCCCAACGTTTGGCATGGGGGTAGCGTCATGACCATCTCAATATGATCGCGTTATGGTATCAAGACCACCTCAATATGGTCGAGCCATGTCCTCTTGGTAGGACATTATTCCTTACAAACATATGCAGCATTGATCTCATCACTATAGTTCTATGTGGATCATGTTGAGACTTAGTGGTGACTAACCACGACATTCACGTCGTTTCCACTTGAACACTGGTGTTCGTATCTCCCCTTAACGGCGGGAATACAGTCTCAAAGTGAAAATCTGCAGTGTAGCGGTTAAGGAGATCATCTGTCAAGGAGCATAAGGTAGAGAGCAATAAAATGACTCTTATCCAACCTTAGAACATATTCATCTCATGCGACACATCATCATTGGGCACTGTGGCAGTCCAATTTGACATATTATGGAACTCAAGGCTTGGAGATCCGTTACTATCCCGCCGAGTTCAAAGATTACAACTACGTGTCAATCCTAGCACACAGTTACGAGCTGTCGTGCATCAATGCAATGATGGTAAGCCGTAGAAACTAGATTCACATAGCTTTCTAATGATATAAATTGTGCGTTCCAGTTAATCCGGAGTTGATCTGGGGGCTTTGACGAAGTTAGGGGACACTAGGATACAGTCTGTCATCTGGCAGCATGACTTGTACGCACTTAAACTGTCATAACTCTTTCGTCTGGACAGGTATGAACGAGCCGCTTAAACCACTGAAAACTAGGCTCACATATCTTTCCAATGATATAAAATAGGGCTTCTAGTTCATCTGGAACAGTTTAGAAAACTCTGACGAAGTTACGATACAATAGGTTCAACTTACTGCGTTCATAGATTTTGACATGATGAATCTTTCAACTTTAAATTGGCATCGCAGGAGTTCTCCTCGACCAAAATTAAAGTGTACGTATGGCATTACAAGTCTTCAACGTCCATGAAGGATGACATTTGATAACTGCATCATGGGGGATCCAAAATCAAGGGAGTAGGTAACCTTTGCCGAGGTTAACCAAGTCATCCGATGATGGAAAATCTGCTGTTAGGTGAAGACTAAACCACAAACATCAGCACACCTTCATAAAGCTATGCATGATCATGTCATAGTGTGAATACACTTATCGAACCAACGATTTCATCGAGGTCTCATCATTTAGTTTGGAGAAAATCAAAGAGCCCTTCATGACGTCAAATGTCAGAGGCATCCATTTGATATTTCGTACTCTCTTTGTACGTTTCTTGTATGCATTCATTCTTACAAGTGAGTTCGACAATCATGAACCGGCTATCTAAGGATCTACAACCGGGATGTCTAGAGCTATCTTTGAAGAAATAGGCACATGACAAGGTGCACAAATGCAAGCCTGTGTGCAACAAATTTTCAAGCAGCATGACCTTTGCTCAGGATTGTGTGGGTAGTCCCACCGTCTGCAAGGCACTCAATTTCTCCACATAACTTTCCTATCGAACAAGGTATATACGTGAGAAAAAGACATAAACACCGAAGGCAACCATGTGCATTGTAGAATTCCTAGCAGCCGAACCTTTGCTCACTAAAACAGTCATAACTCCTTCGTTAGAACTGATATCAATGAACTGTAAAAACCGTTGGAAACTAGACAGACGTAGCTTTCTAGTGATATATGGTTTGCGTTCTAGTTCATCCGGAGCTGTTCACAAAGCTCTTCGGAAGCTACTATTCATAAAGTGACAGATTCACTGTTTTTGTTTTTGGTTGCCCGCCTTTGCAGCCTGCACGTATGCCAATGCACTAGGCACTTGACAACATTCGGCAGCGCATTGCACCTATACATATGTCATTGCATTAATCACTTGTCAACATTTGGTAGTGCATGAGGAGACACACATATGCCGGTGTACTGAGCACTCGGCAACATTCGTTGGCTACGGCGCACAGTACGGGGTAGTAAGGGGCTCGATAGCTTGTCTCAAGTGCACAGCATGAGGTGCACAGAGCTTCGGCACCTGCGGCACAGAGCTTGGCCCTGGTGCCCAGTGCTCGGCATTCGGTGTCCTATGCACGTCATCGAGTGTTTTATGTTATGTAGCTCACTTAGTGCTTGTCCTTGATGTAAGTGTACAACCATTGGTGATCAGTGCACGGTTCCTTATGTGCAGTGCTAACATCTGGTACTTAGTGTTCAACACCTAATGCACAGTGCACGATAGTTCATGTGTAGAGCACAAAACAACAAACACATAACTATCGACATCTGTCAAATAAGTGGTGGCATTCCTCACACAACATGAAGCAACTGACACAGGGGCAGCAACTGACACACAATATTGGCAAAAACAATCAAGGGGCAGCAGCTAGCATACATGGTTAGCAACAGACATGTTGGGCGGCAACATGCGCATGACTATCGGCAGCTGGCAGCCAGGTGCACATGGGCTCGGCAGCGTGCACGGCAGCTCAGCAACCATGCCGGCAGCTTGCGTATCGCTCAGTAGCTCCTAGGCAGCGCTCAATAGTTGCATGCCTTTAGCATAAAACAGTGTTGCTCAGCTTCTAATCTCTGCTTGAGACTTAGAGCGGCATTCAAGAGTCAATATGTAAGTGAACGGCAAATTGCCTCGCTCATGCATACAATACCAAACTGTTGAGACTCGAAAGTGGTCATCTCGCTTTATAGGTTGGAGTTTCAGCGTAGGAAGCAGTGGTTAAATCTCAAGCAAAATCTAAGTCATGCTCGGCAGCTGGGTGCTCAGTGGTTGGAAACTAGCACTTGGCAGCTATGCAACACTGGTCATCTGTAGCTGGGCACTAGGCGCTCAACAGCTGGGAGCTGGGCGCTCGACAACTGGGCAGCCTGTGCTCTGCAGCTAGACGCTGGGCATCCTGCACCGGTAGCTGATTCACCTACATTGTTCTCAACGGGACTTCAACCCGGAGAAATGTGCTAACGTTGATCAAACACAACGCGGGTTCAAGGAATGAGATGATTCTCCAATTCTGAACTCTCTTTAATAGCATACACAAAACCAATGTTGGATACCTCACAACGTGAATCTAAAACCATCTTCAGTGCATGGTGCACGACAACTAGTGCTTGTCACTCGGCAACTAGTGCTCGATAGTGCTCGGCAGCTGCCCTAGGCAGCGCTCGGTAACAATCGGCAGTCAGCGCTCGACAGTGCATAGCAATTAGTGAGTAGGGCTTCGGCAGCTGGTAGCCATGTGCATATATAGTGCATGGCAGCAGCGCACGTGTGCACATGCGGTGCTCGGTAGTAGCACGCGACAGCGCTTAGGCAGGTGAAAACCCTGTCAGCAGCGTGCATGCGTGTACAGGGGAAAACCCTGTCAGCAGCGTGCACGCGCACAGAGGCAGGTGCACATACGGTGCCCGACAACAGCGCACGCGTGCACAGGGGTAAGCCCTGGCAGCAGCGTGCACGCGCACAGGGGCAGGTGCATATACGATGCTCGGCAGCGGCGCACACGTGCACAGGGGCAAGCCCTGACAGCAGCGTGCACGTGCACATGGGCAAGTGCACGGATGGTGCCCGGCTACAGTGCACGCGTGCACAGGGGTAATCCCTGGCAGCAGCGCACAAAGGCAGACCCTTGCAGCGGTGCTAAACCGGTGCACGTGGCATCACAATAGTCAGTAAGTGCACGCGGCAGCACAGCGGTCAGTAGGTGCGCGTGCACGCTGCTGTCAGTACCTACTGACTGTCGTGCTGATAACGTGTTGTAGAATAATATTGAGGGAATGAATTCTTCTTATCTTATTGATAGAATGAAACCCTCTTATATATGGAAATACATGGGTCTCTTAGGCTGTTACATGAGTCAATGAGCCTGTTACATGAGTCAATGAGCCTATCACATGGATATGTGTAAACCCTATTACAACATGATTTACTACATAAAATTCGTATATAAGACATAAACTGAGACACACGTATATATCAAATGACCTATAACACATTATTAAAAAATTACATAACAAGTTTCAAGTACAAGGTGAATGAGTTTCGATTTTCGAGTCAAATGGTAACCAGCTTATTTCCAATCCTAAATGAAGGTTCACATTAAAAGATACGTAAAAGGTGAGGGGTACAGGATCAAATACCTCATATAATATATAATATATAATATATAATATACAGGAGTAACATATAAATACCGGTTTCCTTTTTTCTTTAGTTTCTGTTTCCATTTTCATTTTCGCTCTGGAATATCAATTGCGACGAGTATCACAGTTCAGAGTCGAGATAAGTGTGAAAGCCATTGACGCACAGAGAAGTGCTTCAGAAAAAAGAAGCTGGAGCGATGAAGGGGACGATGGCATCTCAGTCCGCCATGTAAGTAACTCCGCCACCTCACTCTCTCATTTGCTTCTTGAAAATTAACCACGAAGCCTCCTGGGTTGCCGTGAATTGTAATCAGGACCCAAAAAGAAAATGTGGGTTTTCAAGAACCCTAATTTACTCTTTCTACTATTCTTGATGAAATGGAAAATGGGTATGAGATCAATTTAGGGTGCCAAGAAAAGAAGGGGCCCAAGTTTGAATCTTTTTGTTGGTTTGTATGGTACAGGAAATACCCAGATGAAGATAATGAATGTGAAGTGAAAGAAGGAAATGGGGGAGTGTTGGTTGAAGGTGGTTTTGCAGTAGAAGGAAAGGTTCAGTCTCAGTTAATCAGCCTCTACAAGCGAGACCTCACAAAACGAGGTACATTCTCTCAAACTTGTCTTCAATTTTCAGAAACTAGGGAGAAATTGATGGTCAATATTTGAAATGCTAGCTCTGGAAGCCTTTTACATGCTTTGAATCGTTTCTTGGAAACTTGAATGATGATCTTTTCTGGGCCAATAATGAAAGCCACAAGTTTGGATGGTTGTAATTTCAGTCTTACGAAATCTGCATTATGAGTAGAATTGTATAATTTATGTGAGTTCTCGCAATGGTGGTTCCGATAGCATTAGTGGGAGGGTGTAGAGCTGCTTCTGTAAAGAATGACAATGTTAATAGGGTTTCCAACTTTCCACTATATGATGCAGTCTGTACGTTTGAATGTGGATGTTATTTTTGCTTGGTCTGTGTTGTTGGGAAGTGTAATGTTATATGGTTTTCAGTTGAAGATTTCACTCCTGAGAAGAATGGCATGTGGAGGCAAGAGCAGAAGGGCAGAACTGCAAGGCTGGAGAAACAGCTCAGGGTAAGGTGGGAACTTGATGAGATAATTGAAGAACAAGTGAACAGGTTTCATGCCCACTACAACATGGAAATGGTCCCAAACCGCCTCAAGGACATTTCCCAACTTCTCATGCCCAATTGGACTCCGCCTGATGAGCTTGCCTCCATTGGTTGGTTAGGTGATTGGCGCCCCTCTGCCATTCTGGACCTCGTGCGTGGCTTTTCTGCTTCCAGCTTTCCAATCTCTGGTAGCACGGAACAACTCTTATTGCAGCTCATTCATGAGATTCGGATTGAAGAGGCAATACTTGATGAGGAGATGGCCGAAATTCAGTCCAAGTGTATCCTATACCTTCCATTTGCTCCAATCAACATTCAATCAGGTGGATCTGCCTTGGCTTGTGTTCACTCCGAGTTCAAGAAGATTGAAAGAGTGATCACAAAAGCTCAACAACTCAGGTCTGTTATCTTTCTTTTGATAGTTTTCCTGAATTTTTTCCACTATTGCAACATTAAGAAACATGATTGTTAGCAATTTAATATTATCTCAATTCTAGTAAATACATGTGTTGGTTCACCCTGTGCTATAGTGGTTTTGCTAGTGTGTGAGTTTGCTATGTTTTGGCTTTCCACCTTAATTTGTGCTCCTGCTAAGTGATAACTACATATTCTTCACAAAGAAATAATGGAAGGGATAACTAACTACCAGATATGTGATGCTGTACGCCAACAGGTTCAGGGCACTGGAATTGGTGTTGAAGAAGATACTTAATGAATTTGACGCGGCGGAGTACTTGGTGGCATTTGAGGGAATACAAGATGCTATTCACCAGTTTGCAGCAAACCAGAGGAACCAAAAGGGACCAGTTGCAATGCCTGTGAAGACTTCAGGGTCTACCTGAGAACAAAGACATAAAAGACCGTGTGAAACATGCTAAACGAATCAGAAACTGTACTCACCGAAAGAAGAGATGGCAAACCTCTTCTACTTGCCGATTGTTGCTGTATGATATGGTATCTTGTCATAGTCTTAGCTTTGATGCATGTCGTAAACAATGTGTAGAGAACTAAAAACAGATATACAGTGTCATTCACTCGAATCTGTTCATATAAATGTATACATAGCATGGAGTTTTCGTATTGTTTGTTTGGCCAAATTTTCGTGTGAAATGCGGTATTCAGACTTGTTGGTTGATAAAGGGCTGCCTAGTTAATTGTAAATATGAACCAAATATGACTATCTCTAAACGAACTCGGAAAGGTTGCTGTCATACATTGTCCAATTCCGTGTATAAGTTTGGAATGGCTTGGATAATAAGCCAACAAAGTTCTGTAATAAAAATCTCTATCCAGGTGTTAGCTTAGCTCACATTTGATGCTTAGCTCACATTTGATACTTAGATCATCTCCAGCAGTTTCCTTAAAATTTTTTCAAAATGGAGAAGCAAAAACCAAATTCTCTAAAAATATTATGTTCCAATTCCAACAGCTTCTCTATTTTGAAGATTCGACATTTATTAGAACAACAAAATATGGTACATCATAATTAATTATGACCAAAAGAGATTATATATATTTTATTGTAACAACAAAATAATTAATAAAATATTCTATTTTTGTAAAAAATTTGTTGGAGCTCGTGAAGAATTAAATTTTGAGGAATGAAAGCTTTGCTGCAAATTTGGGAAAGCAATGCTCATTTTTCTTTTCCATCCCCATTTTAGAGAATGAGATGAGGAAACTGTTGGACCTAAAAAACACTCAATATTCTCTAAATTTAACAAAATCAAAAAAATAAGAAAGCTGATAAAGATGCTCTTACGTGGATATCACATATCGTAGAATTTCATTTGAGACTTGATTTGTAAAAATAAGTAGATAAAAATATCTATATTTACGGTATAAAATACAAATTAGGCCATATATAGACAGACATCGATCGGGTCTATAGTCTCTTGAAACGGCAAGGATTTTTATCTTGTTCAAATTCCCAACCTTCTAATGTTTTTTCTTGCCCAACGCGTCCACGGCGCGCGTGCAGTGCCGTCTAGTCCACCGTCTCGGTCCCCCACCACCACCCGTCTACATATAAAAACCGAGCCAAGGCTCTCCCCATAAACCAAACCAAAGGAAAACCTAATCCCCTCAAAAACGAAAACCCCCCAAATCGTGAAAACCCCTAACCCTAATTTATATCTTCTCTGCGTCTCAACAATCCCGATTGGATCTGGTCCTTGATCAATCAGGAAATCTCAGAGAGAACCTGAGAAGGATGTCTGCGGCAGTGTGTGGAAGCAAGAGGTCCTTCTTCGAAGAGCTTCCTCCGTCTCCTCCGCTCACCAAGAGACTCCGCTGCTCCTCTTCTACCTCCCCCGTTCGATTCTCTTCTCCTTATCTTGTCGATCAACTCCGCTCCGTCTTCCCCCACATGGACCCTCAGGTTAGCCCCCAATCTCGTCTCATCTCCATCTTCGTTATAAATGATGAATCTATGGATATATTGGGTATTGATTAGGTTTTTTGAATTGTTATTGTTTGTTTTGGTAACGAGGGATTGGAATTTTTCGATTTGTGTTGGTTTAATATTGCTGGGCAATAATTTGTTTATTGTATGATTCCTTATAATGCAATAGATGGATGGTTTTAGTGATTTATTGGGAAAATTTTGAATCTTTTTCAGATTCTTGAGCGAGCGTTGGAAGAGTGTGGCAATGATATGGATGCTGCTATCAAGAGACTGAATGAGCTTCACATAGGGTATGGGGATGAAAATGCCCCTCCTGCTGCAGAGCCAAATGATATTATTGTACAGAAAGGTATGGTGTGTTTTTTGTGGCTATGTTTGGTTTGCTTCCTTGGTAACACCCTGGAATATCTGTAATTTTTGTTTTCACTTTAGCATGTTTATTTGGTACATAATTAATGATTGGTTAGCTTGGATAGGACTTCTGTGACATTGCATGAGTTTTGCAATTCAATTCTTGGCTGCTTGTGGATAGGGGTTGGTATAAAAGGTCTGTCATGGTCTGAGGAATAAAAAGTTCTTGTACCAAGTGGTCTACAATCTCCCTCTTAGATACGTATTGGCGTATAAGTACTGTTCTTAAGTTCGGTTAGTGGTTACTGATGAATAGGGCTTTGAGAAATAAAATTGTTTAAAAAATTGGAATATACATACAAATCTATCTGTACAAATTGTCTTGTACGCGCATTTATTAGCACACCTTTCTTCTGGAATTATCTCACAATATGGTTACTAAACATTCTTATATGGTGCTTCAGAGTTTTGTGGTTTATAGCCAGATAAAATTGGCATTGGACTAGGCATTTTAAGTTAATCCATGAACAGCTGCTCATTATTCCTAAATCTTGTATCAGCTGTTTGAATTGAATATGCTAGTAGCAATAAGAAACCTGTTTTAACAATTATATTTTCATTATTCTGCCTTTGGACAATATGCTGCAGACATAATTAATATTTGGATTAGTGTCTTTTCAACTAAAAGTTTTGATAATTTGTCAGGGATGTTAACGGATGAGGAGGCGGCTGCTTCTTCTGAGAACACATCAGCTCCAATCAACCTTCCTGCTGATGGTGCAGAATGGGTTGAGTTGTTTGTTGGGGAAATGATGAGTGCCACTAGTGTGGATGATGCTAGGGGACGTGCTGCAAAAGTACTAGAGGTTTTAGAGAAATCCATTAGCTCACGTGCTGGTGCGGAGGCAGCCCAAAATTTTCAAAAGGTGACTCCTACTTTATGGTTTTTGCACATGCCATTTTGAGTTAGTAGTTATTCATGGAAGTGTATGGGTTTTCATGAAACATTCCTTAAAATAACCAATGGTTTTCTTAAAGTGAAATGCTAATAGGGTGGATGATATAAATAATTTTATAATTATCATCTCTATTCCAATGTGCTTATTTGATAATTGTTTTATGATTATTAGGAGAATATGCTACTGAAAGAGCAAATTGAAGGACTGATAAGGGACAATTCCGTCCTCAAACGTGCTGTGTCTATCCAGCATGAACGCCAGAAAGAGTATGAGGGCAGAAACCAAGAATTCCAGCATCTGAGGCAGTTAGTAACTCAATATCAGGAGCAACTGAGGACTCTTGAGGTCAGAACCTGTACTTACTGCTCACAGTTGTTTAGTTGTCAGTTTGGATAATATATTTTATCTAAAATCATACATTTTTCTTGAATGTTTTGTGAAAATGCGTATTTTGGCTTGCTAATTAGTCTTTTCTTGTTTGGTGGCAGCTCAACAACTATGCCTTGACAATGCATCTGAAGCAGGCACGGCAAGGCAACTCCATTCCAGGACGTTTCCATCCTGATGTCTTCTAATTTAAAACTTTAATTAAAATGTGTTTCGTTGATAGAGTCAGCAACATATGATCAGTTGTGAGCCCTGTTCACATTGTGTTTGTCGAAGTATGTCAGCTTTTGGAAATCGAAGCTGCTTTACAGTGTTGATGTTTCCAGTTCAGCTCAGTTGGGATGTGTCGTTCAATTGCCGAAGTGGTTAAACTTTATTGTCAGGTTTAATATGTGGTGAATTTGTATTTTTATATGTCTAGCTTGTAAAACAAGAAGAGGGTGCTTACGGAGATGGGTATACTTGAGCTACTTTTCTCTCTGGTGTTGGACCTTGGAATGCTGTTTGCATTTGGTTGGTCCTTGAAGGGTTACATTGAACAAGCACAATGCTAAAATAATATTACTTGTGTTTTTCTTTTCTGGTCTAATTTCGTCACCTGTTAGTGTATGATTCCTTTAAATTATTATTTTTGGTTTGAATGTACGACATCCCACATTTCTATAGAATTCTACGGTTGGTTATCTGTTCATTTTTTTGGTATTAAATCTAATTTATCATTCCTCGGTTATTGTTGATGGCTGTTTCAAGCTTTATTCTTACACCTCGTTTCCCATTCAGGTGTGTATTCTTTTAGCGGTGTGTTTACTAAACTTGAATGAGATTGAGAGGAGGAATGAGATTGAGAGGAGTCGCTCCCTTTTCTTGGTAGGATTCATTCTCATTCATCTGTTTACTAAGTATAGTAATCGAAATTATAATGGGTTCATGGAGGAGTCGCTCCCTTTTCTTGGTAGGATTCATTCTCATTCATGTGTTTATTAAGTCGAAATCATAATGGGTTCATTCTCGTTCCTATTCCTTGATGAAATGAAGAACATGCAATGTTGTTTCGGCCTTTTGGGTTATATGCAACAGTGCCACTATTCCACCGTTCGGATTGGACTTAGAACCTAACGGGCCTTTAGTTCAAAACGTGGTGCTTGAAACGGAGTCGCAGCATTGACCACACATCTCCAAGCTCTGCCACTTCACCACCCTCTCCCCATCCATCCATTCAGCTCTCATCACCAATGGACACTCCACTTACTTGTTAGGCCTGACTTCCCCGATGGCCGCCGCGGCCCTCTCTCTCCTCCCTTCCTCCTCTCCCCACCTCCTTTTCCCTCCTCAGTCGCCGTCTTCTTCATCATCTTCGCTTTCCCTCGGCGGGACCCGCAGTAGCTTCGTCTCGCTCAATTCTACTCGTCCACGGAACTACAAGTCCACTACGAGACGCCGCGTTGCGACTGTCTTCGCCGCTTCCGGCGATTACTACGCCACTCTTGGCGTCAATAAAGGCGCCACCAGCAAGGAAATCAAAACCGCTTACCGACGATTAGCTCGCCAGGTACCTAATTCGTTTCACTCCGCCATAACTCTAGTTAGCTTCCATGCATGCGCTCTGTGAATTTACTTGGCCTGGGAATTCTATAACTGAATCGAGTTATTATCTACCTGTAATCAAAATGCTATGAGCTTGATTTTAGTTGAACTCTGATTCCCGTGGGTTATCTTCAGTTAGAGGTCTAGTATTGAACTCTGATTGGTTTCGGTATTCACTGTGAGTTTCTGTAATGTAATGTCCACGCTTATGTGTACTGTTGTGTTCTGAAGTTCCACCCTGATGTCAACAAGCAAGCTGGAGCAACTGAGAAGTTTAAAGAGATCAGTGCTGCATATGAGGTATGGTTACTTTCTTTTTTCTTTTTCTAGTCCTTTATCTAATCTGCATTGAACACATGTTTTTGTTGCATATTTTGATTACTGCATGAAGTGATGAACTACATACTGTGATGGTTTTTATTGGGTTACTGCATTGCGTTGGGTGTACCGTGTACTTGTGGTAGTGGTTCTCTTTGATTTGTTTCAATGATATAAGATTTGTAAGGGCAGAAGAAAAAGAATATATATATATCTTGAAAAATGCAGGAAATAAATTATCAAATATAAATGACAATTGTGTAACTATTTTGTGTGTGTTTTTATTTTATATTTTATTTTTTATAATTTAAATACTTGTGGGTCTTATGTTGATCAGTAGTGTTTCATATTGTGCGGTAATTTGTTTCCCCACAAGGTTCTCTTTTCTATCATAAGTAGTTTTGTTTACAGAACTGCAACAGAAGCATATGCTTCATATCCTTAAGTAGATTTTGAATCATTGAGCAACATTCTGTTGAACTTGTGCCCAGTGTTGAAAACAGTCCATCTCATCTCTGTTATTTGGATCATATATCTCATTTTTCCCATCATGTTTTCAAGCATATCTTCTTCCATCTCTGTCCCTGATATCAACAATTACTTCTACTGGGGTTTTCTTCCATGTGAATCTTTAAACATGAGAAACTCTTTGTTTTTCAGTTGGTCTCATACTCCCATCAGATCTGGTATTATTACCCTGCTGTGAATATAATTGTAATATATACCATGATTCATTTCAAATTTATAATACTGTCTTTTGAATTCTGAAGTACAACACTGTCAGGTGCTATCAGACGATAAGAAAAGGGCTTTATATGATCAATATGGTGAAGCTGGAGTTAAGAGCACGATGAGTGGTGGATCTTCAACCTATACGGTAGTGCACTTGGGTTCAGATTCTTATTATTATTATTTATTTATTTTTTCGCAATCTCATCTTGTACACTGAATTTAAAAAGGTTGCAGTTTCTTGATGCATGTGCAAAATGTGCAAACTTTCATGTCAATGATATTGCCATGCTGTCTTTTTCTCAGGACTTAAGCAAGCACAGTAAATTCTTAGACGTGCACAACACATATATACCTTTTGGTCTTGCACATGATAGCCTACTTAGCACCAAGTTCTCTCATGATTAATGATTTTTTTCCCTTTTTCACATTTAGACTGATCTAATATATTACAATATTTGCTACTCCCTTGGCAACATTTGTATATATCACTATAGCAGCATCATTTAAAAAGCCAGACTATATCTCAGTGTCTTTGTAACATCTCTGTAGAGCAGAAATATTTGGAAAAGTAAACATCTTCCATAGCAGAATTGTTTAGAATATGTATGCTAACCTTGGATAGTTTGTTTCTGGAGTATGTCCAATTTTACATTTGGGTTGATTTATTGGTTATTATTTTCGGTACTTTCAGTACTTCTCGTGAAGGGCTTTTAGACTATACATATCTTATTAGAAAATTTTGCTCACTTGTAATCAATGCGTAGAATGCTCTCGCGGTTTCGTTATTGATTTACTAGTTTCTCATTAATATGTCCATTTCAAGGAGAAGTGTTGAAATATAAAAAAAAACTATTTGTATTTTTCTCTCCAATTGTTGATCCGAGTTATTTAAGAACGTTTAATTTAGTTAAATGCAAATTTTTTTTGGAAATCGCTTCTGGTATTATTATGTGGTACTGGAATAGACTTGTTTAAACAACTATCGAGTTGTTCAAAGTTTCCATAACCAGTTGCATAGTGATGCATATTATATGATTAAATCTTACACAATTTTATTTTGTTTTTGTGCAGACTAATCCTTTCGATTTGTTTGAGACATTTTTCGGGTCAAGCAATCCTTTCCCTGATATGGATACTCGTTTTGAAACACGTCGTCGTAGTACTGTTACCAAGGGTGAAGACATACGGTGAGTTATATTGTTGCATACAACACCCATTGGTTCTTGAATATGATCAGTTTCTGCATGATAGAGAAATTTTGTAGTTTGAGTTTAGGTGACCTTTTGAAGCAGCATGCCTACTGCTAAGACTCCAGGACCAACAAGCTCTAAGGCTTAGGGGTTTAAACACACAGAACATTCTAATTTTGGGAATCTCTCCCTGGTTTCTCACCAAATCTAGGCTTCACGCCAATCCTATCTCAGGAAAACTCAGAAACACGGATATTTTTATTCATAAAATATAGCATACCTGGGCAATAGGCCCTTACACTTATTTATACCTGAGCAAGGAGCTCATATTAAAAGGCTCTAACACTACTAAAACTGAAACACTAAAAAGTTAAGACTCATACTGAAACTGACACATTTAAGAGACCTTAAGACTTATAAACTAAAATGGAAATATGAAAGACACACAGAGACTAGAACCAAGCTGGGGAATTATATCGAGAGCAATTAATCAAACCATATGGAAAGGGAATGACTAGATGCTCTCTCTTCTTCCATTTCTTCCTCTCATAACCTTGAAAGGTTTAGCTGTGATGTCCTCACCACCTTTCTTTTTGGCGTTGGTGATTCTGATTTTACTAAATATACAATTACTGCTGTTCGATATTTTTTCTTCTTTTTTCTACAAATGTCAAAAGAATAATAGTGATAGCACTTGATTTTTCAAGTCCTTCATTTATGTTTGAGAACCTGCAGGATGCCTTCGCAGTATGACAACATATTGATAAAGAATAATAGTGCCTCACTGTTTTGTTTTGGGACTACCTCTACATGTTCTTTTCACTACCTATCTGTGTTTTGGAAATGCCTTCAATATCCTTCTGTTCAGTATTGTTGTGATACAAAATGAATTTACTATGAACGACTTCTTAGTTGACTCCTGATCCGCATATGTTCAGTTATGACATCACTTTAGAATTTTCTGAGGCTATATTTGGAGTGGAAAAAGAATTTGAACTTTCCCATCTGGAAACATGTGAAGTTTGCGCTGGAAGCGGAGCAAAAGTAGGCTCTAAAAGGAGGATATGTTCTACCTGTGGTGGGAGGGGTCAAGTTATGAGAACAGAGCAGACACCTTTTGGCTTGTTTTCTCAGGTAACTTTGGTTTTCTGGTTTCTCTGTCAGTGTTGTATTTATTTTTATTTTCTTTGTTTGGGAATCATATTAAGGAATGCTGTCGGCTCACAATCAAATTCTGAAGAAAATTTTGGCTTTTGGAGACCCCAAAAATATGCTTTTAATTTAATAAAACTATAGAAATAAATATCTATACATAATATAATTTCAGAAGAAAAAAGAATGTATCTTGGGTGAGTTTTAGAACCGTCTAAAAGTATTTTGGTGAGGAAATTGATATTGATATAGACTAACGTTTTTCTTCAATCAGCACTAGGATATTAATCCTTTAAAGTGCAAATTTCATGGGAGGATATGAAAATATAACATCAGCTGTTGGTGTGTTTTACAAGGCTTTTGACCTTTGTGGCCTGTATTGTCTGTATGTTGTTGGGATCCAGTTGTTATCTATGTCCAAGGAATAAGTAGGAGAAACTGTAGTTTTGGCATGAAGTATTTGCCACAAGTCAAGTTTTTCCTGATGTATAATGGCATAGGTTATGCCGTTATGGTTGCCATGTACTGCTACCAACTCAAGTATGGAATTGAATTATATGCTAGAGCTTTGTATTACTAAGATTGTTGTAGTTTTTGTTGGGTGGGTGGCGTGATCAGAGTCTATAAAATGCTAATACTAAATCAACAAATGTCATGTAAGACGATCTTAATTTTGACCCCAAAATAAAAATGTAGTGGTTTTTCAACAAAATGATAAACTATTCTTTGTTCATATACTTTATCAGGTATGCAACTCAGTTGAAATTGAATAAGGGTTTTATAACTTGAGACATGATGAGGCACAAATGGTTGCCTTAGATGGCTCGATTGGGATAAGAAGAATTTACGTATACATAAATGAGGAATGATTACTTAGGGGCTGACTCCGCATGGGAAGACCAAACATAAAATGATTTAAGTGGATCATGATTCTTAGGTGGAGCTGATTTTGCTAAGTGAGTCCTATATGTTACTGATTGCTATGCACTTTTGTACATTTTCCCACGTATTTATGGCCAAGGGATTATTTCAATTTTATATTGCATACCTGAATTACTGGTACCTTATCTTATGGGGAAAATAATTGGTTGGTGGTTTTAAGTTATCTTTCTGTTCATTTTAGGTTTCTGCATGTCCGACTTGTGGCGGTGACGGTGAAGTTATTTCAGAATACTGTCGGAAGTGCTCTGGAGAAGGACGTATTCGTGTTAAGAAAAGTATTAAAGTGAAAGTTCCTCCTGGTGTTAGCAAGGGAAGTATTCTCAGAGTTGCTGGAGAGGGAGATGCTGGACCGAGAGGGTAGGTGTTTGAATTCGTGTTTTGTTTGGATAGATCATTGAACAAACTTCCATGTTACTGGCTTCTTTTGTTTAAGCTATGATATTTCCATTATAGGCTACATGTTCTTGTGATATCAAGCTCTGAAACAAATGCCGATATCCATTTCCCCCGCCCCCGACCACATACACACCATCCCCCATCTCCCCAATAAATGCTCTGCTGATATACCTTTGATGTATTTGTTGCTATATCATTACGTTTCAGTGCTGTCATGTCTAATCACTACCCATATTTCAAACTTTGGTATTTACAATTGGACATCCCTTTTACATAATTTTTTTTGGTTAACTTTCTTATTAATTATTAAGTGAATACTGCATTAACTTCTTATTCAACGGGCATGTTGGATAACTTCAGTCATCTACAAAGTTTAATACTCATCCAAAATAAATAACTAAAATCATGTGAAGTTGATTCTGGTTTCTTTAGATTATTTCTCTATATCTTTTTTCCTGCTCCCCTTGTTCTCTTAGAATATTTATATTATATGGATATATGTGTTTGTGCTTTTTGACGATTGCATCTAGGTGTCAAGTTTCATGTGTTATTAAAGTTGTCTATTTCAAATTTGTATTGTTACTAAAGTAGCCTTATTCCCATACTCCTAATATTGCTTTCAATCCGCCGGTGGAAAAGTTAGTAGCTTTTTTCTTATTCCTGAGAGAATCAGTAAATGTATCTTGTGATTCTGTACCTATAATTGCATTATTTGTGTCGTATTATGGCACATGGTTTAGAATCAAGTGTTGATTTTGTTTTTCCATCAGAGGCCCTCCCGGGGATCTTTATGTATATCTTGATGTTGATGAAATGGAAGGAATTCGAAGAGATGGGATTAATCTCTCTTCAACAGTATCTATAAGCTATCTGGACGCCATATTGGGAACTGTTGTTCAGGTAAAGTTTTGATTGGATTATTCATGCTCACATTTTAGTTCAGATTGTATCCATCCTTGAAGTTATCTTCTTGTTTTTTAAAGTGTAAAATTATCTTCAACAACTTTTTGGTAATCTTGTTCATGATGCTTCTTGATCACACATCGATTGCTCCATTCACTATGGCACATGCCTATTGTGCTTCTGTGCTTTTAGGACCAAATAGTTTGTTATATCTGTCTGAGCTTTCAGAATTGAAATTCATTTACTGGACCAACTTGATAGTATAGATGCGTAGTGATTACCATGTTTGTTTTTGGTACATAGTATAGGAAATTAATTTCCTCATGCATGTATCTGGCATGACTTCTGGCATATGAGTAACAGGTTAAAACAGTTGAAGGATTAACGACACTACAAATTACTCCGGGTACCCAACCAGGTGATATACTAGTCCTGGCCAAAAAAGGAGTACCAAAGCTGAACAAGCCATCTATTCGTGGTGACCATGTGTTTACAATAAAAGTAACCATACCGAATCGCACCAGGTAACAGTTGTCTCTGAATCGTCACTTTTTCATTTCCCTTTCCTTTTCTCAGTTCAGTTCACTGTTAGCATAACATGCATCCAGTATTATTTTTGGCGTATATACTGTAGAACCATATAAGCTGTGCGAGTGTTAGAACATCCTTATGACAGTAGAAGAGACTAACATGCTAGAAAGATAGATTTTAAATAAACAGAACCACTTTGTCAAGACTTAGAGAATATATGGAAGTAGCTTCCGAATGATACGTAAACCTCAGAAACAAAAGGACAATCAAAGAGAGAATAAAACTATTGAAGAGCAGGGGTCTCTGCTCACCGGCATACTTGGTTGTGCTGTGCGGAAAATCACAAATATGTACTGAAATCGGGAGAGTAGGGGCGTAGGCCGTAGAGGGAGGAAAGATATATGTGGTTAAACCGTGTAATGCTGTACACAATAGACACCACTACTGGAATTTAACTCCACTGATTTTATTTTCATGTAGTGTCAAGGAACGCGAATTGCTTCAAGAACTTGCTTTACTCAGTAATACTACCGCCAGCCGTTCACGTACTCGACCCAAGACTCAGCCGGTTGGTAAGTGCTCACTTTTACCATATGAGGATGTGCTCTTTGTTAGCGCATATATGTGCACTCATCTTAAGAGATTTAAAATCCCTTGGTAAACATATTTAAATTTTGAAAATGAGAATGAATGAATATAGACGATATGCATAACAGAATTCTCTTTCAGATTAGGTGTATAAATTTATCTGACTTGAATTCTTCCCTTCATTCTGCAGCAAAGATGCAAACTGAGGTGGGAACAGTTGCAGACGAAACATTGACAGAAGAAGATCCGAGTGACCCATGGAAGAAGTTAAAAGACTTTGCGGGGTAAGCTCACTTACTCATTTCTGTCATCCTTCATATACCGAGCATAAACTTTAAATCTAATCAAAGGGAAAAGTCTGTTTATTACCAATTTCCTAGAGCTGTTATGTTAGAAAATTGGGATATACATACACATGTGCCTAGACAATAGCCTTTAATTGAATAGCAAGCTCATGTGCATTGTGATGATATATAGTTTTCATGAACGGTACTGTCATTGGATGCATTTTTTGCTTTTTATCTTTGCTCTTCAGTGCAGTTGACCCTTAAAGATGTTGGAATTTTCAGGTCTGTTGCAAATGTTGCTTTAAAATGGCTGAGAGACAACCTTTAGTCCGGTATCAGTCAACTACAATGTAGGCACTAGAGTACTCTTCTTTCCCACCTTCACGAATGGTCTTGAACGAGCCTTGCGGTCATCTATTCTGCTATTTACTCTTACGAAATTGGACAACATGTAGTTAGGTATTATTTAATTTGTTGAACTTGTATCTCAACATTTTACCAAATTAATGATCCAATGACATGCTGCATTACATTTAGCGATTTGTATCACCTACACTAGTGGGGTTCGCGGGTGAACTAGTTAATGTTAATTTCATTTTCTCAGAGAGATTTATGGAAATCATGATCCTCAGTTGTTTCTCTTAATATATAGGGTTTTTTTTGTAAACATATACTACAGTACCTAGTTTTTGGAAAGTTTAAATAGAACTAGTCATTATACCATTGATTTTTTTTGGGGGATTGGTCTGATACCAAACTGAAATAAAACATATACAGGGAGAAATGAAAAGGGACCTTCAGAAATGGAACTCGAACAAATAGAACAAGAGGATGAACGGCAAAGAAACTAGGAAAAGGCAACGAGTGAGGCCAAGGAGCAAGGAATAACTTCAACTCTTCATCGAAAAAAAAGGAATTACTTCAACTCTCCATTGCCGTGAGCAAGCGGTGATGCAAGAAACATTCTTCAACCAATCACTATATAGTTGTTTGGGGAAGAATTTGGATGTATAACACCACAAGCTCAACCCCTAGTTTGTTTCCTTTTGTGATTGTATCGTTTTCGTTTCATATTTCTCCCCCCTTGTTTCCACCACCAAGTACAATTTCTGATGGCTGAAGCACTCGTTTCTGTTCTCATAGAACAACTGGATTCAATCATCCATCAACAGGTACTACAACATGTGAAATTGGTTGTTAATGTTGAGAAAGAAGTTGCAAATCTCACCCAAAATTTTCGAGCTATAGAGGCTGTGCTCAAAGATGCTGAGGAGAGACAAGTGAAAGAGGCTTCTGTTAAGTTGTGGCTGGATGAGTTAAAGGACGTGTCCTACGAGATGGACGACTTGTTGGATGATTGGAAGACTGAAATTCTGAGGCTGAAGATTGAGAAACAACAGAATGAAGAAGCTGGAAATGCTGTTGATACGACTAAGAAGAAGGAATGTCTTTGCATTCCTGCTGCTTTCTTTTGTCCTGGCCAAGTTAGTCGAGTTATTAATCGACACGACATTGCTCAAAAGATAAAAGATCTCAATGAAAGGTTAGCAACCATGGCTAATAGGAGGCAAACTTTTAACTTTCAGTACACAAAAGGTGGTACTGAGCATATCGAGCGACAAAAGACTACTTTTGTTGATCAAACATTTGGTCGGGTAGATGAGAAGGAATTATTGGTGGCTAAGTTGTTGAGTGAGAGCAATCCTGAAGGGCAGAGCCCTCTTGTCATCCCTATTGTACGGATGGGTGTAATTGGGACAACAACCGTTGCCCAACTAGCCTATAATGATGATAGGGTTAAGGCCAGTTTCATAAAACGAATATGGGTTTGTGTCTCGGAGCCATTTGATGAGCTCAACATAGCCAAAGACACCATTGGACAGTTTGACGGAAATGTCAATGCCATTTCCAACAACCTAGAAGCTTGCTTCCAAAGTGTGCACAACTTTATTAAGGGGAAAAGGTTTCTCCTCATCTTAGACGATGTTTGGAACAAGGACTATAGCAAGTGGGAAAAGTTGAAGCTAGTTTTACAGAACGGTGATGTAGGTAGTAAAATAATAGTCACTACACGAAAAAAAGTAGCTGGGATGATGGGAGCAACCGATAACACAATCAATTTGAAGGCGTTTTGACGAAAATTGTTGGTTATTGTTCGCTAGAATTGCCTTTACCAACAGAAATCAAGATGAGCGTAAAATTTTAGAACCTGTTGGCAGAGAGATTGTAAAGAAGTCTAAAGGGTTGCCACTTGCTGCCAAGACCTTAGGTGGTCTCATGTGCTACAAGAAAACAAAGAAAGAATGGCAAGATGTTTTGAGTAACAAAATCTGGGAGTTGGATGAAGTGTTTGAGCAACAAGTTTTCCAACCGCTATTACTAAGTTATTATGATTTAACTCCAACATTCAAACGTTCTCTTATATTGTATTATTTTTTCAAAGGACCATATAATTGACAAAAATGAGTTGATTGAGTTGTGGATGTCACAAGGTTATCTTATTTCAATTAGGAATAATGACGTGACGACAATAAATATTGGTAAATTATATTTCGATAACTTAGTAATGCGGTTTTCTTTCAAGATTTTGTGAAAGATAAACTTGGAAATATTAAAAGGTGCAAAATGCATGACATTGTGCACGACTTCCTCCAGTTTTTGACCAAGGACGAATGTTCTATCTTGGATGCCCAAGGTAAAAACAAAATAGAATTACCAGGGGGGAACAGGTTTGGCCATTTAACCATAACGTCAGCACCCAATGGTCCATTCTCTGTTAGTTTTGATAGCTGTAAAAGTTTAAGGACGCTTGCAACTTTTAGTTGTGGAATTACTAGTCTCAACCGAGAGTTTGTTTCGCAAATAAAATGCGTGAGGACCTTGAATTTGAGTGGTAATTGTGTCGAACAGCTCCCGGAGGAGGTTGGCGGGCTGGTGCACTTGAAGTATTTGAATTTGTCTAGAAACTTTTGGAAGAAATTACCCGACAGTTTGTGCAGTTTGATCAATTTGGAAACCTTGAGACTTGTACAGTGCCGAGGGCACGGGAAAGCTGACCAACTTGCGGCACCTCCATGTTAGAGGAAAAAGGTGGGATTTGAGTGTTCCCTCGAATCATCATCATCCTGATTCCCCAATCTCAAGACACTGGTATTCAACGACCTGCCGCAGTGGGAAGGAATGCCAGCTGAGTTGAGTGCAAGTATTAAGGTAATGCCATGCCTTTCTACTCTACAAATTGAAGACTGTCACAACCATTCATTCATGGTGTTGATTTTCATGACCATTCATTGCTTCTATTTTGATGGTTCTGTGTATGCTAGAAGCTCTAAGGAATGATTGTCCGTGATCATGCCAGTGTCTTACGGTTTGGGTTGGCTGTGCTGCTCATGATGAACCGCTGGCTGGAGGAAGCTAGAAATCTTGCTCAGCAGCTTGGTCTGGTTCCTGCCAAGTTCAAGTCTGGTTCCTTGCCCTGCTGCAGGTAATGGTTCCTCGTCCACTGCTTCATCTATTCGAGTTATATATGTTGATCATATCTCTGTAGCCAGGCTGTTCTACTCATATTTACAGGGAGAGTACATATTTGCTCTCCTTTTTAACTGAGACCTTGACATTGACCTTGCTAAATGGGGAATGTATTAGTATTTTTAAACTCTCCTCCTTTTTAAATGAGCAAAAGATTCTGTTTTGCTCAAAAACAGTAAAAACTGAATGTGATCCCCATATGTATTGTTTGAATTTACCATTCAAAGTTCATTAAAATGGATGTTACCCGCATGTAGCAAAGAATAGCCAACTGAATGCTTAATATATCAATAAAAAGAATTGTAGCAGACATTGAAGTTTTGGCACCAAAAACAATAATAAAAGACAGACGAATGAGAAACACTACATTCTCCGGTCACCGACTTCGTATAAAAGCACATCTCAATCATTCTTCAATCTAGCTAAAACTTCAAAATGATCATTTCCTTCTTATATACCAATACAAGATGTAGAAATATAAAGGACCACGTAGAAAACATCATCCATCTGCACGACTTTGCTTGATCAGAAGTAAGGTTGCCACAATCACAGGAGTGAATATCATAACTAAAGCCAGTATGATGTTGGGTCTGGTTATCTCAGGAAAAACTATGCTGCCATACTTTATTACTGCTCCACCCACAATGGAACCAGCTAGCACCTTTCCCAGATATTCTAAATCATTCTGTTTACACCAGATACATCATTTAAACTATTGTTAGACCATGGTAATGTTTGAAGAACCATTTTGCATTCTCAAAAATCAAAAGATAGAACGGACTCATGTATTGTGGACATGACTTACCTCAGTTGATATATCCCGAAACCAGTGCACTTGAAAATGGAAATCATAAATCAACTAAAGGAGTTAACAACTTGTTACTGCTTTGATAAACAAGTCAAGACGGTCATAGCTGTGTGATCATTTATCGTATTGATGAGGAGAAATATCGACAAGAATGGAGTTGAAAACTTTCAGAACAACTACTGTAGGCTACGAGTGCATACTGCTTCTTCTTACGTAACAAAAACTGTGGCTTCCATTTGCTATTATAACGTATAAGTGACTAGACAAACAACAGCATCTCTCAGTGTTTAATGTGATCACTTGTCATTTTCATACTGATGATTGATGAAGAAACTATAAATTGACAACATCGCTGCTGGCAAGCTAATTTAGCTGATTCTACAATCACTGACATTTCTTCCAAACTTTTTGCGACTCTGTGATCATGAATTCTATACGAGTCGTGCACAATCTGACATCAATCAATAGTGAAAATTTTGTTATGCACTAACATCTGTGCATACCATACTGAATCCCTTACGTAACCAATTTAAAGTCCAAACTATTCCCATGGGTTAACATTACGCCGAAGAAGATTGATAATAACGGAGAAAGTTTACCTGTGGTGAGTTGAAACCGGTGGTGTTTGAATCATCAATATCTTCTTCTTGGTCTCGTCTGCGAGCTCGGATGGGAAGAAACCCTTTGGCCCTGGTGGAAGAGAAGCACGAATATGGGATTTGCACGGCAACATTTGAAGAGCCCATCAAGTTGTTCGGAAGGCCGGAAGAGGAGGAGTACCGGAGGAGCTTGGGGGCTGCTGCTGCTGCTGCTGCAGTTGACGCCACCATATTCTATCCTTACCATTTTGGCCCATTTCATTTGGCTTAATTTGATCTGTTTCCGTCTCACATTTTTTCTTTTTCTTTTTTTTCTCTAAATAAAATATAAAATAAAATAATAAACTACATTTTACTTGAGAGCCAAATTTTAGTTTACAAATATATCATTTAAACAATATTTTACACTTTTGTGACACAAATTAACAAATTAAGACAAAATGATGTGCACATATCATCTGTCATTAAGTATTTTACAAAACTACCCTCATTACAATTCGTTGCACTGCCGACAAGAACTATGTTACTGCCGAATTAGTTGTCTGTTGCGGCTAGTGCCGAATTGGTTTCTCGTTGCTACATCTACCGACTTGTTTGCTCGTAGTTGCTATTGAAAAATACTACTGTCAGTGACGTGGTAATTTTTTCAGTGTGGTGTTGGCGTGCTGCTATTATGAATTTGATGCTACAAGCTACTGCTGATTGTAATGCTACTACTACGCTACTACTACCGCCTGTAATGCTACAACCATCATGCTGCTACTGAAGCTGCTACTGTCAATTATCATGCATAATCATAATCCAAAACCCATAATTACCACCACCAACAGTGCTCGTACCACCCCCAAACCCTTATACCCCAACTCTGTTCTAATAAATCACACCACCATATCTAAATCTGACCATCCTTCTAGTTGTCCACAGCAGCCCAACCCGCTACTTCTTCCACTTCATCTTCTCTGCTCTCTTTGATCAACAGCATCTCAGTCTGCAACCCAACCCGCCTCTTCTTTCACTTCATCTTCTCTGTTCTCTCTGAACAACAACGTCTCAGACTTTGACTCTAACCTTCACAAAAATCCCTAAAACTCATACCTTAAATGGATCTGTGGCATCGTTGCCAGGTCAGGCCTTGGCATTAAACGATAAAACTAATCGACCTTAGAATGGACAGGATCGGGCTTTGATTCGTCCTCCGATCTTGATTCGACCGTCATTGTCGAGCATTAGGATTCGCACGATTCGTCAGATATCAAGACTCACCCCGGATTAACCTCTTTTAACCTAAGATAAATCCTGCAGGATCCACCTTAAAGGAGATTTTACAGCAACCTCTATTGAAATGAATAACCTTTAACTACATATATCTGGCACACCCTGAAACTTTATGTTATTTATAATATTTGTGACTGTGCCAACATGAATAATCGAGCTGCCTATGTACCCTTTGAGACGGATCAAGTCACTCGTAGTTTAACCAACCTTTCTTAATTCCCTCTTTGTCCATAGCTTAGTTGACAAGCACCCCTTTTTATAGCATTGCTCAGGCACGAAATAGCCGTGTGGGACGAAATGAGACAAAACGGTGACATCTGTCTGATCTTTAATGAATTGATCATATCTGTTTGAGTCAGTTTTATCCTGTCAGTTTGATCAATTCATAAAATATCAGACGTTATCGTCGTTTCGTCCCGCACGGCTCTACCACGCCTGAGTGGGTCTGCTCTTTTTTAAATGCATGAGCGCATGCTCTCAAAGAATGTTTACTCCAGCTTAAGCAACACAATAGTTATCCTCTTTGTATTAAAGGTGACTCGAAAGTTTTAATAGATGTGCTCCAAGGCAAAGTAGAGTGTCTTTGGCGTAATAGAAGTCTGGTTCAAGATATCCACATCTTCAAGTTGTACTCTACACCTTATAGAACAAAAGGCGATTGGCTGGTCCCCGGAATGCTGGCTGCCCAAATGGATCACATATCTGTTGGTTTTTATTTTTACGATCCAAAACAATTATTATTATTATTATTAATATCAAAAGTCATCATTTTTGGTATTCAAATAGTCATGTTCTTTTAAACAAGTAAGAAGAGTCTTTATAATATATAACTCTTCTTCTGGCAAAAGAACAACGAAAAACTCTCCTTCTGTTCATCTTCTCCTTCTGCTGATTCACTTTCATACTCCATTCATTCTCTATTCTTTCTGGGCAATTGATAAAAACTTGACATCCCGTCCACCGTGATCGTGTTAAGCGGATTGGACATCCTGTGAGGTTTTTGGGTTGTATCTTGGAGTGCTTAGGCGACCGCCAATACCTACACGAGGGGAGGCGTCTATCGCTTTAGGACAGCGACATCGTGCCTCTTTTGGATTCTCACAGGCCATTACATCAATTCCTAATTGCGTGCTCATTGGATTCTCACAAGCCAGATTCTAACTCTTTCTCTTTTTATTGTTGTTTGTGATTATTTGATTAGGAGTTGATTATTACTGAATTGATTATAATCAATAGAATATATTTGCAGAATTCCTAACATTGTAAAGCGATGGGAAGAAACCCTTTGGCCCTAGTGGAAGAGAAGCACGAATATGGGATGTGCACGACAACATTTGAAGAGCCCATCAAGTTGTTCGGAAGGCCAGAAGAGGAGTACCCGAGGAGCTTGGGGGCTGCTGCTGCAGTTGACGCCACCATATTCTATCCTTACCATTTGGCCATTTCATTTGGCTTAATTTGATTTGTTTCCATCTCACATTTTTTTTTCTTTGTTTTTTTTCTCTCAATAAAATATAAAATAAAATAGTAAACTACATTCTACTTATGAGCCAAATTTTAGTTTACAAATACATCATTTAGACAATATTTTACACTTTTAGGACACAAATTAAGACAAATTAATGTGCACATGTCAGCTGTCACTAAGTATTTTACAAAACTACCCTCATTACAATTCGCTGCTCTGCCGACAAGAATTATGCTACTGCTGAATTAGTTGTCCGTTGCTGCTAGTGCCGAATTGGTTGCTCGTTGCTACATCTACCGACTTGTTTCCTCGTAGTTGCTATTGTCTACTACCAAAAGAAAAGTGCTACTGTCAGTGACGTGGTAATTTTTTTCGTGTGGTGTTGGCGTGCTGCTATTATGAATTTGATGCTACAAGCTACTGCTGACTGTAATGCTACTACCACGCTACTACTACCGCCTGTAATGCTACTACCACCGTGCTGCTACTGAAGCTGTTATTGTCAATTCTCAGGCATAATCATAATCCTAAACCCACAATTACCACCAACAACAGTGCTCCTACCACCCCCAAACCCTTATACCCCAACTCTATTATAATAAATCACACCACCATATCCAAATCTGACCATCCTTCTAGTTGTCCACAACAGCCCAACCCGCCTCTTCTTCCACTCCATATTCTCTGCTCTCTCTGATCAACAACATCTCAGTCTACAACCCAACCTGCCTCTTTTTCCACTCTATCAACAACGTCTCAGACTTTGACTCTAACCTTCACAAAAACCCCTAAAACTCGTACCTCAAATGGATCTGTGGCATCGTTGCCAGGTCGGGCCTTGGCATTAGACGATGAAACTAATCGACCTTAGAATGGATAGGATCGGGCTTTGATTCGTCCTCCGATCTTGATTCGGCCGTCGTTGTCAAGCATTGGGATTCGCATGATTTGTCAGATGTCAAGACTCATCCCGGATTAACCTCTTTTACATCAACCTCTCTTGAAGTAAATAACCCTTAACTACATATATCCGGCACACCTTAAAACTTTTTGTTATTTATAATATTTGTGACTACACCCGCATGAATAATTTGAACTAGACTTTGGTTTAGAGACTCTAAGATTTACTATGGGGATCATTTGAATTTTGCAAATTCATTGTTTACAATCAAACTAATGCGGGCTTTCTCAGTTTTGTAGTTTTTCTTATGTGAATGATTGGGGCTATTGTTATCTTTGATTTCATTTCATTTGGCAACATGAAACTCAACAATTAATGAATCTTTGATGATTCATGAGTCTTAAACAAGACCAAATTGAGAGAGCGAGAACGAATGAGTTAGAAGCCCAGAAGAATGGAGAGAGGGGAGACAACAGACAATGAGAAGGGAGAGGCAGATATTGAGAAAGTTTTATGAAGTTTATATGAGCCGCCATATGTCTCCTACAGAGATACATAATCGCATGGCTGGGGCGTCTCCTTCACAAGACTCACTCCCATTTTACCTCTTCCTAATTTGATTACAATGCTTCCTTTCTTTATTTACTATAACGATGTTAACAGATCGTTTCACCTTCGATTACATTTCTGTCCCTCGTCTTTTCGATTCATAGTCAGCCACATCATCCGGCTCCTACTGGCGTAGCGGCGGCGTAGAGAACTGGAGGCGCACTCCACACGCACCCTTTCAAATATATAGCCAGATTTTGCTAGGACCAAATTTGACAAAGAAAACAAAATCGTTGAAAGGGAAAGTTCATGATATAAAATTGGGGCTGGTCCCTTAGCCCATCATCACCCACCATGTGGATATCGGTCGAACTTATCATCAAATAATGGTGTGTTGCTTGTCTGTTATATACTCGAGCCCTCCAATATGTGTTACTTCTCTCTTTTATTCTCTGAGCTTCTACCAATCACTTCCAACACTCTTGAGCAATGGCTGAGGCTTTTGTTTCCGTGCTGGAACAACTGGCTTCAATAAGCTATGACCAAATAAAGAAAGAGGTGAAGTTGGTAGTGGAGATCAAGAAAGAAGTTGAAAAGATCACTAGCCATCTGAAAGCTATACAGGCCGTGCTCGAGGATGCAGAGAAGAGGCAGATCAAGGAAGCCATCGTCAAAGACTGGCTGGAGAAGCTGAAACATGTGTCGTACGAGATGGACGACGTGATTGATGACTGGTCTACTGAGATTCTCATTCAGCAACAAAAGGGTAGTACCAATACGAAGAAGGTATGTTTCTTCATACCCTCCAACTGTTTTTGTTTTGGTCAAGTCAGGCGAGTGATTCACCGCCGTGAGTTTGCTCGTAGAATACAAGACCTGAGTAATAGGTTGGATGAGATTGCTAGGGAACGACAAAGCTATAACCTTCTCAACACTGAAAGAGTCACTGATGAACAGCTTGAGAGATTTGAAACTTCATCGTTTGTCGATCTTTCCAAGACATTTGGGAGGGAAGATGAAACTCAAGTGGTGTTGGGCAAGTTGGTCGGTGAGAGTTGTCAAGTGGAGAGCAACCTTGTAGTTATCCCAATAGTAGGGATGGGGGGTATGGGGAAGACCACTCTAGCCCAAATGGTCTATCATAGTGAAAAGGTGAAGTCAAATTTCACGAAACGAATATGGGTTTGTGTTTCAGACCCATTTGATGACATCAAGATTGCAAAAGCTATTATCGAAGAACTCAATAAAGATGATGCTCCTAGGTCAAGTGATTTGCAACCTTTATTGGAATGTATACATAGAAATGTAGAAGACCAAAAATTTCTACTTGTGTTGGATGATGTGTGGAATGAAGACTATAGAAAGTGGGAACAGCTGAAGCTTGCTCTACAAAATGGTCTTGTAGGTAGTAGGATATTGGTCACCACACGAAACGAGGAAGTTGCTACAGCCATGGGAGCAACCTCTGCCAATTTGATTCAGTTGGGAAAGTTGAGTGAAGAATGTTGTTGGTCAATATTCTATCACATTGCTTTGGGTGAGAGGGAAAGAGTTGAGTCAAAATTGTTGGAACCTTTGGGTAAGAACATTGTAAAAAGGTGTCAAGGTCTGCCTCTTGTTGCAAAAGCTTTAGGTGGTCTAATGCGCTCTAAGAAAACCAAAAAAGAATGGGTAGCTGTTTTGGAAAGTAAGATATGGGAGTTGGATGCAGTTGAGAAACAAGTTTTTCAACCGTTGTTACTAAGTTATTATGATTTAGTTCCACAACTTAAGCGATGCCTTTTGTATTGTGTAGTTTTTCCAAAAGATCATGATATCAACAAAGACGATGTGATTGAGTTGTGGAAGTCGCAAGGTTGTCTTAGCTTAAATGGAAACAAAGAAAAACCATTGATGATCGGTCAAATTTATTTCAATAATCTAGTAATGCGGTCTTTCTTTCAAGATTTGGTGAAAGATAAACTTGGAAATATTAAAAGGTGCAAAATGCATGACATTGTGCACGACTTCCTCCAGTTTTTGACCAAGGATGAATGTTCTGTCTTGGATGCCCAAGGTAAAAACAAAATAGAATTACGAGGGGGGAACAAGTTTTGCCATTTAACCATAACGTCAGCACCCGATGGTCCATTTTCTGTTTATTTTGATAGCTGCACAAGTTTAAGGACCTTTGCAACTTTTAGTTGTGGAATTACTGGTCTCAACCGAGAGTTTGTTTTGCAACTAAAATGCGTGAGGACCTTGAATTTGAGTGGTAATCGTATGGAACAACTTCCGGAGGAGGTTGGCGGGTTGGTGCACTTGAGGTATTTGGATTTGTCCAAAAATGCATGGAATAAATTGCCGGACAGTTTGTGTGATTTGATCAATTTGGAAACCTTGAAACTTGTAGGCTGCCATCTTTACAAGTTACCCGAGGGCATGGGAAAGCTGACCAACTTGCGGCATCTCTATGTTAGAGGAAATAGATATCTCAGGTTGCCGAAATCAATTGCGAAGCTGACGAGTCTACAGACTCTGGATCAAGTGAATATACTTCACGGTGATGGCTTCCAGCCAAGTGATTTCAGAAACATGGATCAGCTCCAGGGGAAGCTTGTAGTAAGCTGGAGGGACCCAGTGAATGGATATGCCGATCAAGCAAACTTGGTGAACAAGAAACACCTTGTTTCTTTGACACTACGCTTTTGGTTTAGGGAAAGCGACAGTATCCTCCAGGAAGAAACGCTGAGTGCGCTGCAGCCAAATCCAAACCTGGAATCTTTAAAGATCCAGTGGCACCACAGTGTGCCCCAGCTGGATGAACATGGCGTCACTACATAATTTGAGATTTCTCACCTTCTGGGAATGCGGTGCATGCAAATTTGTTGCTCTTCTGGTTTTGGGGAAATTAGTGTCCCTTGAAACACTGCAATTTCTCAGTATTGGGAAACTGAAAAAGGTGGGATTTGAGTGTCCCCTCGAATCATCATCATCCTTATTCCCCAATCTCAAGACACTGGTATTCAACGACCTGACGGAGTGGGAGGAGTGGGAAGGAATGCCAGCTGAGTTGAGTGCAAGTATTAAGGTAATGCCATGCCTTTCTACTCTACAAATTGAAGACTGTCACAAGCTCAAGACACTGCCGGACTTCCTTCGGAGGACGCCGCTCAAGAATTTAAGCATTTCCGCAAACTGGCTCACGCAGAGTTGCAAAAACAGAGGAGGCATGGAGTGGCCCAAGATCTCTCACATCACAAACATCCAAATTGATAATCAGTTTATACAAAAAGATGGAGCCTGGATCCAACAACAACAAGATTGAGCTCTCATCATCTCATCCCAACTCATTCTTTCTGGTAACTAAACTTCGCTTTTCAACTTTCAATCTGTCTTATGGTTTCGACTCATCATTTCATCATTCAGCAATTGAACTGGATGATTTTTCAAGTCATTTAGTTTGGATATTTTCGGTACAATCCATTCTTACGAATACCATTGCTTGCTTGTCTGCCAGCAACGAAGGATTAATTATCGATCACGGCAGAGGAAAAACAAACTGTTCAAGTGACCCCAAAGTCTTGCTTCTAAGTTTTGGTTCATGTTACACTTTCACAGTACGAATTAGCTAGACTCGTGTAACTCCAGTCATGGTGTTGTGGTTCCTATCCTGACCATCAAGTATTTTGTGGTTCCTATCCTGACCATCAAGTATTTTGTCATATTCATTCATGGTGTTGATGTTCATAACCATTCATTACTTCTCAAGCACCGGCCAGCTCCTCAAGAGGTATATGCTATGTTTCTTTCCCTATTAAAAAAAGGAAAAAAAAATAAAAAAAATACCATTTTGTTTTTATTAGTGGGAGGAAATTGGAATGCTCAACTTCTATTTTGATGGTTCTGTGTATGCTAGAAGCTCTAAGGAATGATTGTCCGTGATCATGCCAGTGTCTTACGGTTTGGGTGGCTGTGCTGCTCATGTTGAACCGCTGGCTGGAGGAAGCTAGAAATCTTGCTCAGCAGCTTGGTTGGGCTCCTGTCAAGTTCAAGACTGATTTCTTGCACTGTGGCAGGTATTGGATCCTCAACTACTACATCTATTAGAGTTATATATTTTGATTTCTCAGTAGCCAGGTTGTTCTTCTATTCATATTTACAGGGAGAGTACATATTTGCTCTCCTTTTTAACTGAGACCTTGACATTGACCTTGCTAAATGGGGAATGTGTTAGTATTTTTAAATTGTCCTCCTTTTTAACTGATTGCTGATTGGCTCTTGTTTGGTATTTTTTGTAGAGGAATTAGTTCTTGTTCCTCCGGGATCTTTGTAGATGAATTTCTTGATGTGTGTACCTACTTCTCCATATGGAACTATAGATAATGCCCTGCATGAGTACGTCAACCTACTTCTCTGCTGTTTTATGACAATTCGTGCTAGTGTATATGAAAAACAATGCCGTTCTAATATCTAGAGGCTTGGCATTGAGTTGCTTGCCAGGTCAGAGAGGTAGATTGATCGTTCTCCAACGTTGGAACTTGGAAGTGAGGTTGCCTCGCAATGAGGCAAAAACAGAGGAGTTACATCCCATACAAAAAATAGTTAGTGACGAAGTTTGATCCAACAAGAAGAAAAACAAGATTGAGTTCATCATGTCATCCCTGCTTGTCCACCAGCTCTTCTTTCTTTCCGGTATTTAATATCTCATTTTCAAAATGTCTTTCTGTTTTCTTCTTCCATTTGGGGTTCGCCAAACATGTTTATGTTTTCTATTTCCGTCTTTAAGTAGATAGTCTGGCATTGATAATCATATTCTTTTTGGTCAGGTTATAGTCGTCTTCAAAGGATGAGGATCACATTGTCGAAGCTCTCAAGGGATGTTTTGGCTTAGTGGTGAGGGCAACTTATCAATGGCAACTAATGATACTGAAAAATCACGCATTGTGCCACACGACAATTTGTTATGCAATTCATGCAAAAACCTATAGTTTTGGGTTAACTCCTCAATTTTGACCCGCAAGCAAACATGCCCATTAATATGAGCCCAAATCACATCCATTTATTTTTGGGGCTTGCAGACGTTGGAGTGGTGTGGAAGGTTACAGAAACGTATAATGTTCATATGTTGGTTTAACGTTGTTGGTGATTTCGGTCTTGGGCCGAAAATCCAAGCTCAGCGACGTAAATCAACAATGAAATGGTGAATATGAGAATTTGACTACATTTTCTTCTTATTTAGCCTAAGGCCCGTTCTACTCACACTTATTTCCTCTTAAACCCAAGACCCAATCATATATAGGCCCAACACCATATCTTATCATTGTAATAGTTCATCGACTTATCCTTTCCTGCAGTAGTCTTATCCTTCTCTGCAACAATCTTATCCTTCTCCGCAGCAATCTTACATCTAGTCTGAGAAACATATTTACCGGTCAAGAAACATCTCCTTCTCTCTTGATCATCGAGTTTACTATTTAAATCTCCTTTCTACGTCTTGTTCTAAGTTTTATGCTAGTGTTGTCGTTGTCATTGTAGCAATCCTCCAGAACAACATCAACATCAAAGCAAGCCTTCTTTTTGGACCACAAATCACGGATGAGTGGAAGAGGGAGTGATTTATCCAGATAATTAGAGGTTTGAATCACCCCAACACCTCAAATCTAAGCTTATAAAAGGAGGAGTTTAGAACCAGAGAAACCATCAAGCACCATCCAACAACCCAGAAAAACCCATCAAGCCCTCAGGCCTTCATCCGATCAAGCAACCAGTCCAAAAAACTCATGCCTTCATCTGATCTAGCAACCCAGAAATCACCCAGTAAACACATGATTTCATGCCTTCAAGCAATAATCTTTCTTACCCATTCCAATGTCTACCATTGAAGCCCATTCTTTTCTAAAAACCAGATTTTCTGCAACTCGATTCTCATTCACCGCAGCGCGTTTCTAGCTCACACACCATGCTTCATGCTATCAAGCCTCTTTTGTTCTGAATCACATACAAAATTCTCGCTTTAATCGAATTATTGGAATGATTTCGGCCTAGTCACCATTCAAATAAAAAGAACCCTCACATTTTGACGACTTCACTGGGGAGACTAGGTTGTGATTCCGACAATTGCTCATGACACAGTGACTTGATTCAAGCATGCTTGTGTTGTTCAAAACTGTTGCAGATGCAAGTAACAGAGTGATACCTCATCTATCATATTTTATAGTTTCTTTTTCTATCGTTGTGCTTTTCGACCCTCAGCCTATAGCTTTATTTCTTTGATTCAGCCTTTATCATAGCCTTCTGCTCAAAACCATCAATGTAATTATTTGATCCCAAAACTAAATCTTCTTCTATTTCCTTGGTCAAAGTTGTTTTATGCCAATAGTTGCTGCAAGCTTTTCACATATTGATTTAGAACTGTCAACCCTTGGTCAATGTTTTTACTCAATATAAGTTGGATTTGTTCCTAAATTCGTAGCTGTTATGACATTACTTGAGAATCTTAAAGATTTTGTTGCAACTGTGTTAACATTCCAATGCACCAAATTGTTTTTGAAAATTGAAAAAGATACATACAAGCTCAATGGTCATGCTATATGCTGCTAACAAGCGTTGCTCTCGTTTGTTAATATATTATTCTCATTGCAAACAAGCAAATGTTGTTATGCTTACACTTCATGCTCAATACAAAATAAAAAGTTGTATTGGTATTGTTGTGACGCATCCCGCAACTATAAAACCATGTAGATATGCTTCAAGCGTGACTCTATGACAACATTCCACGATGCCGAATAATACTCACAAACACTTGGGGGCTGACAAATTGTGTTTTGAACCTATGTCTGAAGTCTTCTATATGATCCTTTTACAAATGCCTCTTTGATAGCATATTCTCAATTATATCTTTTGCTACTGAGACCACAATCCAGCCAAAGCTTCGTTTTGGTTACCAAGACCTCATTTGTGTGCCTACATAAGCCCGATGCCAAAATCGAAACCAATTCATGAACCATTTTCACTGCAGCCAAATCCAATAAGGTCTATCACACTCCATGTCAAACCTGCTTCATCCTTATTCCAAACAAAATGTAACCTTTCCACATCCTTGTTTACCATTCCAGATCTGAACATTCATAAAAAAAATGGGCAGTAGCCCTTTTCTAACAAGCACTCTTTTATTCTGCGAACAAGCTAGATAATCTGCCTCCATTGTACCTCTCAACAAACTTAGTAAATCCATTTCCTTCTTGTTTGAGTTAAGAGCAAGGGAACAAATTGAGTTAGCGCGAGATGAAAGCCCTACTAATCGAGATTGCAGCAGCAACGCTGTTCTCTCCCTGTGCAATTTCAAAAACTGAGGCTTATGCATTGTCCTCCAGCCTTCAACATAACCTTCACACATCTACAACAGGTTTCTTCACCAGAGCATCAACACCAGTACCTAATCACATACAAGAGGGGATTGTCAAGGAATGTACACGAAATAATGAAGACACGTAGCAAACCAGAATCACATGTTCTACAACTATGACATCATCATGCAACAAACAATACTCAAGCAAGTAACAAGCTAAATTGTTAGAGCAAGCAATCTAAACACAATCAGGCAGCAAGAACATCCGATCAAGCCAAAATCCAAGCAATTAATATTCAATCGATTAGAGCAAGTATCACCACACAATCAAGCTAGTTTCAAGCAAGAGGCAAACATCATGTTCTAAATTACTAGGGGTCTGAGTGATAATCATCGTTAAAGTTGTGGTCACCTGCTGGTTTATGAGATCATCATATTCCTATAGTTCAAGCATATACCTCTTCAATCAAAACCCTAAAGTCACTACCAGAATAACTATTATAGCCGATGAAAAAAAATAACAGGCCGACAAATTTTTTTTCGTCGGCTAAAGTTAATTTTTCGTCAGCTAAAATGGACTTTTAGCCGACGAAATATTTTTTGGTCGGCTTAAATAATTTTTTCGTCGGCTATAGTCTGTAAACTATTGCCGACGAAATTTTTAAAGTTTAGCCGACGACATATATAATTTTGTAGGCTAAAATTCCTTATATTTCCAGATCTAGACAACAGCTCATGTGAAAAAAAAACGGGAGAAAAAGTTTGGGGGATGGCGAAATTGTTGGGTGTTTTCGAAATCTGTCCAAAATTAGTTTGTGGCGCTATATATAGGTACGTATATGTGTATATATCTTGTTTTTGGGTTGATTTAAGAGTTTTATTTGAGTTATATATTGATTTTGAGTTTTAATTTGAGTTGAATTATTGGATTTTGAGTGTGATTGAGTTGATCGATTTGAATTTGATAATATATATGAAGTTGTTGTTATATATATATATATATTAATTTGATTATAATATTGTGTTCATGCATATATATAGTATATATATATATATTTATTAATTTGATTATAATATTGTGTTCATGCACATATAGTATGGATTAAGTAATATTTTGATTATGATTGATGTTAATTGATATATATGTATATATATAATATTTTTATATAATTAGTAATTATTATATATATGCATTATATATATATATGTGTGTGTTAATTATTAATTTGTTATATATTAATTAATTGTACGTTAATTGTAGATAGAATACTAAATGATTTGTAAACTTAATTAATTAATTAGAGTTTATACATATATATTATGTTATCTTCTCAGGATATGGATAAAAGTTGGATTTCGCTTCCAAAATGGAACAAAATATATGATAAAGGAGTTATTAGTTTTATTGAATATGTGATGGATAATGCTAAAGGGAATACAATTTTCTATTGCCCGTGCACTAAATGTCAGTGTCGCAGCGATATGCATCGATTTGCAATTGACAAGGTTTGACAGCACCTTAAAAGTAATAGGTTTTGGGAGAAGTACACATGTTGGATATATCACGGTGAAACATCATCAGGGGGTCCGCATGATCATGGGCAATTTTCTGAGACGGGCAGTATATCCAACGATCCAATAACGGCCTTCACCAACGATATGTTTCCTTATGAGAGTGGTATATGCTCTGAAGGACCGTATATGCCTGAGTCGGTGCAGCCATTCTCTAGAGTTGTCAACACTGCTGGTATTGACAGGTACAACAAACTATTTGCTTCCCTAGACCGTTCGCATCGTTGATGGATGAGGCGGCCAAAGAACATCCAGAAGTCAACCGGTACGTCTATACGTACGAGAAGACATATCCTGACGTCCAGGAGGATATTGTAAGTCGTTTTACGTTTTAAAATTTTGTAAATTATATTTATATATATTTCAAAATGTTAATTAATTATTTTTTCCTATCTAATTAGGCAAGGGTGAGGCAGGCTAGTGACGAGGTGATGACTGCTATAGTGAGGGAGACATGGCCAGACACGCAAGAGGAAGATATGTCTCTGATCGACACTTCGGATCTCAGGGTTGGGGCAAGGATCATGGGCACAACATTCCCACCGTAAGGAAATAACTTCTACTGCCGGGGTCTAGGAAAGAAGGGAGAAGGGGTACTGAAGACCACTCTCGGATTTCAAAAAAAAGCAGCCTCGACCAGCAGCAGAACGACTCAGCTAGAGACGGAAGTTCAGATGTTACGGGAATAGCAACCCGCCCAGACAGCATATACTGCCGCCTTACAGGAGTATAATGCGGCAGTATATGCCACCAACCAGGCACAGCAGCAGCAGATGTTCCAGTACTTGAAAGATTTTTCAGCTGCCCAGCTTCAAAGACTTCCGCCTCCGCCCATGCCTACGCCTATTCCCTTACCTCAATCACCGTAACTTCCTCAACATCAGCCTCCTCCTGGCGCGGATATAAATTTAGATGATATAGATTTTATTTAGTTTTATAGGTTTATGAACAATTTATAAATTAATAATTTAATGCAAAACGTTTAGACTACTTTTGATGGTGTATGTTGTTGGTTATATCAAATTGTTTGTGTAATTTGCAGCTTGCTTGGATGATAATTTAGAAATTTTGTAGTTTTTTTAGTATAAAAAGTACTATAGCCGACGAAATTTATCATAATTCTTCAGCTATAGTTTTTTTTTCAACGTTTAGCCAACGAAATATGGCTTAATTCGTCAGCTATAGTTGTATTTAACCCGACGAAATGTACTATATTTCGTCGGCTATATTATTTTAATTTTTAATTTTTTTAAAATATTTAGCCGAAGATTTATAGTATATTTCATCGGCTAAAGTGTTTTAAATTGGCCGACGAAATATTTATATTTCGTCGGCCAAAGTCTTAGGTTTAGACCGATGGCAATGTATTTCGTCGGCCAAAGTCTTACTTTAGCCGACGAATAATTGAAAAATATGTCGTCGGCTAAGTGTGACACTATAGCTGACGACAGCTTTTATTTCGTCGGCTAAAGTCATAGCCGACGACTTTTTAGCAGACGAATTTGGCTAACAGGCCGACGAAAATTTTTCATCGGCCAAACTACTGATTCCGGTAATGAGTACCTCTTCGTTATGTCATGTATTGTATAGAAGTCGATACCTCTTTCATGCTTCTATGCTAACTACAATCATCTACTTTTTATATTCTATGCCATCTTCCAAATGATTCTAATACCAATATGACATTATTCCAAACCTTTCTCCAAGCCAAAGGACCAATTAGTATCCTAATAAACGAATTCTCTCTAGATTGTTCTTTCTCCTCACCGCTCCCAGTCATGTCTCATTCATTCATCACCATAGTAATTTACCACAGCAGTTATCCTACTCCATAATCCAAACTTCAAAATTGACCATCACATTGATGTGCTTGTATTTTCCTATATTTCTATGCCCTTTAATCTTGATAATTGTATAAAGTTCTCCTTGTTTTTAGCCTATTTACTTAAAATAGTGTGTTTGTAGGTTTGAAGAGCAAAGATGAGGAAAAGAAGCAAAAACGGGATAAAGAAGGATTGAAAGGAGTTTGCAATCCTGACAGCTGAAGCAGTCGTGACAGAACAGCCAACTTCGGGGATTTAACTGTGCTGTTCCAGGAAGAATCAGAGAGCGAGCCTTATATGCACGAAAAGGCCTGGATGTCTAGTTTCTATAGAATTTTACGGTTCGTGATTTCGATATTCCTAGAGGGAGATATAGCCGTTTTAGTACAGACTGTTCAGGAATGACGAATCTACACTGCATTTGAAGAGCTCGAGTTTACAAGACTAGAATGACTTGGCAAAATTCCAGGCGAGTTAATTCAGCATTATGGACCTTTTGAGAGTCCAATACATGTTTCCTTGGACATTTAGAAGTCTCCTTTTGGGCTATGCAATTAAAGAGAAAACCCAAGCCGGAAGCAAGAAGGAAAAGGGCACCATATAAATAGAGATTTTGTCAAGCATACATGAGGATCGGATCATTCAAAAACTACAATCTCATTCCAGAAGCTGCTGTCCTCCACCGATTCCATGCTCCATCTTCATTCAATTAGATTCTTTATGTTTTCTTTAAGCATGAGTAGCTAAACTCTTTTCTAGGGCTAGGATGAAGCCCTAACATAACTGTCTACATGTTTTGATATTCAATTGATGGATTGTTAGTTTCTTTTTAGATAAATTCTTAATCTCTGCTTGATTTGTTGCTTGTGATAAAGTTCTATTGATTCGCGACCATTAGGCTTTGCATCTAGCTATCAGAAGTAGAATTTGAGGCGTAACTGCAATAGAATTCTATTTAGCTTCTTGAGATTAGGAATTGTGAATTATACTGTGGCCGTAACTGGAATGGTAGTTTGCATGGTTCTCTGTTTTCTAAAGCATCATGAGTCCTAAGTGTTAAATTTATGCCGTAACTGGATAGACTGCATATTAGGATATACGAGCTCTGCCGTACCTGGAGAGATTCATACTATTAAGGAGAACTAAGGTCTAAGTGCCGTAACTGGACTTAGATACGAGAATTGTTATCTAGAGGAACATAATAATCCATTAGTTGTGTCAAACCGTAGATAGGATTGTTTGTGGTAGATTCCGACACCCTAGATTCATCATCATCATATTCATACTCTTTTCGAATTAAATTGTTTCCCTCTTATTATTTTTATTTACGAGTTACTCTTCAGTTTCTTAAAACCCTTTATCAATCCTCATAAATCACAAAGTTCATTTAGTCTTGAGTCATTGTTTCCGTGTTCGTTGCATTTTGCTTCTTGTTCTCGTATGTTTAGAGTAGTTAGATTAGGTATTTTATAATTTAGATTGAACTAATATCCTCGTGGGATCGACAACCCTTTCTTCTTCCGTTTTCTAAACTACATCCACCCTGTATACTTGCAGGATTCCATCAAGTTTTTGGCGCCGTTGCCGGGGATATTTAGTTTAAATTTAATCTTTAAATTCCTATTCTAATTATAGTTGATTTGATTTCATTTGGTGTGGGAATTTTGTGTCGTTTCGGTGTCAACAACGTGCTCAAAAATGAGTCCAGTTTTTTTCTGTTCATTGTGTGAGCTGTAACTGTTTTGCAAAGCTCATTATGAACTGATAATTTCACATCTTTGCAGGGGTGTCTTATATCACTGGAAAGATACATAAGTCTATTTTCCAACTCAACAAGCGGATTGCAATTCCGAGTTCAGAGCAGAGAGATATCATCACGGAAGTGGACAGTGCGCAAATCTGGCAGATTTCCTTCAGAAAACAGGATTCCTTTTCCTTTTGTGTTTAGACGTTCTTTTCCTTTTCCTATTCGATTTAGGCTTTCCTTTTGTAATATTTGTGTCTTAGAATCAGTACTTAACTTGTTTTCGTGTGCCTAGGTACACAAATAAAATTTTTGGAGATTTATGCACGGGAGGAGATCACAGAACACACAGCTTCTTCCTATCGATCACGAACTTGAGAAGACTCTTAAGGATCTACAAAGGCAGCAACCGCACAGCAGATTGTCACCTACGAAGATGGGAGGTGTTGTTCAGCATAATGATCAAAATCCTCCACTCAACAATAATCCTCCACCACCACAACCAAGGCGCATGCGAGACTACACAGCTCCTAGAGGTTACACTGCGCCCACTTGTCTCGTACTATCACCCATAACCCAGCAGTTTGAGATTAGACCAGCCACTATCCAACTTTTGCCAAACTATTATGGGAAGGAGAATGAAAATCCGTACAAGCATGTCAAGGACTTCTTCAATCTTTGCTCGACATTCAATTATACAGAAGTTGACATAGAGCAGATTAGACTTCGATTATTTCCATTCTCTTTGAAAGATAAGGCTCAAGATTGGTTTGACTCTCTTCCTGAAGCATCAATAAACTCTTGGGAGGATCTTTCTTCCAAGTTCATTGCCAAATTCTTCCCTGCAAGAAAGACCAGTGCTCTATTGACAGCAATTATTCAATTCTCTCAACTAGAAGGTGAACCTTTTCATGAATGCTGGGAGAGATACAAGGAGTTATTTCGGCAATGCCCTCACCATGGTCTTCAGGATTATCAAAAGGTTGAGTACTTTTATAGAGGATTAAATCCTCAGTGTAGGGGAACGGTCGATGCCACAGTAGGTGGAAGCTTGATGGACAAAACTCCAGCGGAATCTATTCGGATTTTTGAAACTATTTGTAAGAACTCTCAGCACTGGGACTGTAGTGTAAGGGATCCCAGGGCATTGAATTCTTCATCAGTGAAACGAGGTGGCATGTATGAAGTTAAGACAAGGTCAAGTTTGGAGGAGGAAGTAGCAGCATTGACAAAATTATTGACTCCGTTGGTGAATAAGGCAACGAGGCAAGTTTGTGCTCTATGTTCTAGTAATGCTCATGAAACAGAGATGTGCCCAGCAAATCCTATGATCAATGACATGCAGCAGGTGAATGCATTCAACGGGAGACCTTATTCAAATAATTATAAACCAGGTTGGAAACAACACTCCGACTTGCCATGGAGTAATACTCACGGACCTGGAACCTCTCAACCTCAACAAAGACAATTTCAACAAGCCTACCAAGCACCTCAAATGCAAGAAGAAGACCCTGCCATTAAAGATATGTTGGCTTTGCTATTGAAGAGAACTAAGAAGTACGATTTTGAAGTTGCTACATTGAAACAAAGTCAATCAAGCTTGGAGAAGAGTCAACAAAAGTTTGAAGTTCAGATGGGGCAAATAGCGACTGCATTAAATAAAATGGAACGAGGACAAGGCCAATTTCCAAGCCAACCAGAGATTAATCCAAGAGGTCAAGAGCATGCCAAGGCAGTCACACTATTGCGAAGTGGGAGAATGATTGACAACAAGGTGGATATGTCGAAAGAGGTAGAAAACTCAACAAGGAGGAATCTGAACCAAGATGACCAGACCTTAACGTCTGATTCTAGAGGTCTTTCCTCACCCATAGACAACATAGAAGATGCCACAGGAGGTGAGAAATTCGTGGGTAAGGGCTGCCAAGCTGAAAAAATACCGAAAACTCATGTTTTTGCTTCTACAAGACCGAAAAACATGGTAGAGGGGTCAGCACCTAAGACGGATGTTTTCAACCCTCCTCTACCTTTCCCACAGCGAGCAAGAAGAGAGAAAAAGGATAAATACATGGAAGATATCTTGGAGCAATTCAAGAAGGTACAGATTAATATACCACTGCTCGACGCCATCAAGCAAATTCCTTCCTATGCCAAATTTTTGAAGGACCTTTGTACCAACAAAAGAAGGTTTGAGAAAGATGAAAAAGTGATGTTGTCGGAGGAAGTAAGCGCCGTGCTTCAAAGGAAATTGCCGCCAAAGCTTAAGGATCCTGGCAGCTTTACAATCCCATGCACCATTGGAGAGACGAATTTTGAGAAGGTCTTACTTGACCTGGGAGCAAGTGTGAATCTCATGCCCTATTCGGTCTACAAAACTCTTGGCATTGGACCATTGCAAGACACAAGCATCTCCCTACAATTTGCAGACCGTTCGGTGAAGTATCCAAGAGGCATAGTGGAGGATGTGCTTGTTAAAGTTGAAGAGTTTATTCTTCCTGCAGATTTTATTGTGTTGGACATGGAAGATACAGAGATCAGAGGGAAACCTCTTCCTCTAATTATGGGGCGTCCCTTCATGGCTACAGCTGGTACAACAATAGATGTCAAAGCAGGGTTGTTGACTATGACAATAAATGGTACTACTATGACATGAAAGGTTTTTGATGCACTAAAGAGACCTGCAGAACCTCATGATTGTTTTAGTGTGGATGTGGTGCAACAACTAGTGAAGAAATCTTTCATTGAAACATGCTCTAATGATCCTCTTGAAGTGTGTATTGCTCAGCATGGAATGGAATTTGACAATATTGAAATGTTGGAAGCTCAAGCAACACTGAATACAGCGAGTACTTATACTCCTAAGTGGTCTCCAAAATTTGAATCATTGGAGGTGTCGGAAACCAAGCTTGTGCCATCTATTGTCAAGCCTCCTACACTTGAGTTGAAACCTCTTCCAGAGACTTTGAAGTATGCATATCTCGGTGATTCAGAAACTCTTTCGGTAATTATTGCTTCAGACTTGAGCAGCTTAGAGGAGGAGAAATTACTTCGAGTCTTAAGGGAGCATAAAACGGCTTTGGGATGGACAATTGCAGACATTAAGGGGTTGAGTCCTTCACTTTGCATGCACCGAATACTCCTGGAGGATGCAGCTAAGCCTACTAGAGAGCCTCAAAGACGCCTCAACCCGCACATGAAAGATGTGGTTCGTGCAGAAGTCTTAAAATTGCTCGATGCTGGAGTTATTTATCCTATTTCGGACAGCGAGTGGGTGAGTCCAGTCCAAGTAGTGCCTAAAAAGTCCGGAATTATGGTGGTAAAGAATGAAGAAAACGAGCTCATACCTCAGAGAACAGTCACAGGTTGGAGGGTATGTATCGACTACAGGAAGTTAAATAGTGCGACTAGAAAAGATCACTTTCCTCTACCTTTCATTGATCAGATGTTGGAGCGGCTTGCAGGACATAGTCACTACTGTTTTTTGGATGGTTATTCAGGTTATAACCAAATTCCAATAGCCCCAGAAGATCAGGAGAAAACTACATTCACATGCCCTTTTGGAACCTTCGCGTATCGTCGAATGTCTTTCGGATTGTGCAATGCTCCAGCAACCTTCCAAAGAGGCGTTTTGAGTATTTTCTCCGACTTTGTGGAAAGAATAATGGAGGTATTTATGGATGATTTTTCAGTTTTTGGTTCCTCTTTTGATGAATGTCTCTACAATCTTACCCTGGTGCTTCAACGGTGTCACGAAACCAACTTGGTGTTGAATTGGGAAAAATGCCACTTTATGGTGAAGAAGGGTATCATTCTTGGACATGTAGTTTCAGCAGAAGGTATTGAAGTTGATAGAGCAAAAGTGGAGTTAATTTCGAAGCTTCCTCCTCCTTCTACAGTTAAAGAAGTTCGGTCCTTTTTAGGCCATGCCGGATTCTACAGGAGGTTCATTCCGAATTTTTCAAAAATCACTAAACCATTGTGTGACTTGCTAGCTAAAGACGCTGTATTTGACTTCAATGAAGCGTGCTTGAAGGCCTTTAAAACACTCAAGAAGGAGCTGAAGCAAGCACCTATCATTCAAGCACCGGATTGGAAGCTTCCTTTCGAGATCATGTGTGATGCCTCTGACTATGCCGTGGGGGCTGTTTTGGGGAAGCGGGTTAACAAGCTTCCTCATGCTATATACTATGCAAGCAAAACCTTGAATGATGCTCAGTTGAACTACTCTACAACAGAGAAGGAATTACTTGCCGTGGTGTTTGCATTGGAGAAATTTAGGAGTTATTTGATCGGCTCTAAAGTGACTGTATTCTCTGATCATGCAGCCCTAAGATACTTATTAACGAAGAAAGATGCCAAGCCACGATTGATACGGTGGATTCTGCTCTTGCAAGAATTTGATCTTGAGATTAAAGACAAAAAAGGGACCGAAAACGTAGTTGCTGATCACCTTTCTAGATTGGTGAAAGAAGATGATGGTGATAGTGTGACTCCAATTAATGAATACTTCCCTGATGAGCAGCTCTTTGCTGTTGAACAACTCCCTTGGTATGCTGACATTGTTAATTACTTGGTGAGTAGATTCTTACCGGCGGACATGAGCAAACAACAAAAGAAGCGTTTCCTCTCTATCGTGAAGCATTACTTCTGGGATGATCCATACCTCTTTAAGCACTGCCCTGATCAGATAATTCGCAGGTGTGTCCCCTCAGAAGAAACTCAGAGCATACTCACCTTTTGTCATACTTATGCTTGTGGAGGTCACTTTGGAGCAAAGAAAACTGCCCTTAAGGTATTGCAAAGTGGATTTTATTGGCCGTCACTTTTCAAAGATTCATACACCTTTGTTAGATCCTGTGATAGGTGGCAACGAACGGGGAATATCTCTTCAAGGTCACAGATGCCGCTAACAAATATTCTGGAGGTTGAATTGTTTGACGTATGGGGAATCGACTTCATGGGACCTTTCCCTATGTCTCATGGCTTTCTCTACATTATTGTTGCTGTCGAGTATGTCTCTAAATGGGTGGAAGCATTGCCTACACGTACCAATGATCATAAGGTGGTTTTGAGTTTCTTGAAGGAGCATATTTTCACCCGTTTCGGCACGCCACGAGCTATCATTAGTGACGGAGGTTCACACTTCGTTAACAAGCCTTTCGCAGCCCTTATGAAGAAGTATAACATCACTCATAAAGTCTCTACTCCCTATCATCCTCAAACAAATGGGCAAGTTGAAGTTTCAAATAGGGAGCTTAAGCATATTCTTGAGAAAACTGTGAGTCAAAATCGTAAGGACTGGTCTTTGAAGGTGAGTGATGCTTGTTGGGCATATAGGACAGCTTTCAAAACTCCTTTGAACATGTCTCCTTATCGACTTGTCTTTGGCAAAGCTTGTCATCTTCCGGTGGAGCTGGAGCATAAAGCATATTGGGCTTTAAAGCAGCTGAATTTCGATATTAATGAAGCTGGCATTTTGAGGAAGCTTCAATTAAATGAGTTGGATGAGCTGAGGAATGCATCCTATGAGAATGCAAGAATCTACAAAGAAAAGACAAAGATAGCTCATGATAAAGCTTTGGTGCCGAAGCACTTGGTGCCAAATACAAAGGTGTTGTTGTTCAACTCCAAGCTTCGTCTATTTCCTGGTAAGCTCAAATCAAGGTGGACTGGCCCTTATCTACTTTTGCATGTTTTTCCCCATGGAGCCATGGAGCTTCAAGACTTGAAAAGTGGTGCAACGTTCAAGGTGAATGGTCACAGGGTTAAGCCATATTTGGGAAGAAAGATGGTTAGTGTTTTGTTGTTGCCGAAGCATGAAGTTGGAGTAAGAAGCTTGGATATGAGATGTTTTAGTACAAAGAGAGCTAGTCTAAAAAGAAAAATTTTACAGTAGAAGAGCTCTAGCTGAGAGACGTCTCCCAGCTTGGCATGTGAAAGCTATAATACAAAGTTGCTCAAAGAAATAGAAGGAAAAGAAAAAGAAGAGAAAGAAAATAAGGATGGTTAAAATGAAGAAAAAAGCCTAACACAATGAAATTTGGCATCCGATATTTGTTACTGAGGAGGTTGTTGTGCTGCGCATATGAGGATGTGCCGAGTTTGAGTATCGACTTATAGTTGTTCTATTGATTTCTTAGAACCATTGAACTCCTCTACCCTTCGTTTCTTTTAGCCAATACCCTTAGCCCCATTACAACCATAAACAAAGATCTTATTCATTCTGGGATGAGTGTGAGGCAATTTGCGGAGATGAGTCAAAGAAGTGAGCCTATGGGATAATACTCTAGTTCAATTGATAGGTATTCTTACATGAGATCATTCTTGATTTTACTTTTCCAGAAAAAAGCCTTTTCTTTCTAAAGTTTTATGTGAGCTATTTTGCTTAATATATTCTTCCTCTCACATAAACATGAGTGTGTAACCTAGAAAATCAGTGTGCTTCATTAAAGAGTGAAATCCTTGGTGAGATTTGAATTTAAAGCTGACTGTCATGTGTCTATTTGGGCTGTGAAAATTTATATTGATTTGTGGCTATCAACTTAAGCATGGTTGTTATCAGGATTTATTAGCTTTTTATTGGAAGCTCTTGTGGACTTGTTTTAATGATTGTTGTTATTTGAAAGCTGTATAGTTGAGTTTGATTCTCTGAGGTGATCGTTGGAAGAATTAGGATTGGGTTTGGTCATTGTTTTCAGTTTTCGTTTTGCTCGAGGACTAGCAAAGTCTAAGTTTGGGGGTATTTGATGTGCTTGTATTTTCCTATATTTCTATGCCCTTTAATCTTGATAATTGTATAAAGTTCTCCTTGTTTTTAGCCTATTTACTTAAAATAGTGTGTTTGTAGGTTTGAAGAGCAAAGATGAGAAAAAGAAGCAAAAACGGGATAAAGAAGGATTGAAAGGAGTTTGCAATCCTGACAGCTGAAGCAGTCGTGACAGAACAGCCAACTTCGGGGATTTAACTGTGCTGTTCCAGGAAGAATCAGAGAGTGAGCCTTATATGCACGAAAAGGCCTGGATGTCTAGTTTCTATAGAATTTTACGGTTCATGATTTCGATATTCCTAGAGGGAGATATAGCCGTTTTAGTACAGACTGTTCAGGAATGACGAATCTACACTGCATTTGAAGAGCTCGAGTTTACAAGACTAGAATGACTTGGCAAAATTCCAGGCGAGTTAATTCAGCATTATGGACCTTTTGAGAGTCCAATACATGTTTCCTTGGACATTTAGAAGTCTCCTTTTGGGCTATGCAATTAAAGAGAAAACCCAAACCGGAAGCAAGAAGGAAAAGGGCACCATATAAATAGAGATTTTGTCAAGCATACATGAGGATCGGATCATTCAAAAACTACAATCTCATTCCAGAAGCTGCTGTCCTCCACCGATTCCATGCTCCATCTTCATTCAATTAGATTCTTTATGTTTTCTTTAAGCATGAGTAGCTAAACTCTTTTCTAGGGCTAGGATGAAGCCCTAACATAACTGTCTACATGTTTTGATATTCAATTGATGGATTGTTAGTTTCTTTTTAGATAAATTCTTAATCTCTGCTTGATTTGTTGCTTGTGATAAAGTTCTATTGATTCGCGACCATTAGGCTTTGCATCTAGCTATCAGAAGTAGAATTTGAGGCGTAACTGCAATAGAATTCTATTTAGCTTCTTGAGATTAGGAATTGTGAATTATACTGTGGCCGTAACTGGAATGGTAGTTTGCATGGTTCTCTGTTTTCTAAAGCATCATGAGTCCTAAGTGTTAAATTTATGCCGTAACTGGATAGACTGCATATTAGGATATACGAGCTCTGCCGTACCTGGAGAGATTCATACTATTAAGGAGAACTAAGGTCTAAGTGCCGTAACTGGACTTAGATACGAGAATTGTTATCTAGAGGAACATAATAATCCATTAGTTGTGTCAAACCGTAGATAGGATTGTTTGTGGTAGATTCCGACACCCTAGATTCATCATCATCATATTCATACTCTTTTCGAATTAAATTGTTTCCCTCTTATTATTTTTATTTACGAGTTACTCTTCAGTTTCTTAAAACCCTTTATCAATCCTCATAAATCACAAAGTTCATTTAGTCTTGAGTCATTGTTTCCGTGTTCGTTGCATTTTGCTTCTTGTTCTCGTATGTTTAGAGTAGTTAGATTAGGTATTTTATAATTTAGATTGAACTAATATCCTCGTGGGATCGACAACCCTTTCTTCTTCCGTTTTCTAAACTACATCCACCCTGTATACTTGCAGGATTCCATCAAGTTTTTGTAAATGTCCAAAAGGTCTAATGACACACCTATATCATTCGTGCAAGTCTTTCTCAAATTAGTATTCAATCCTCGTTTTTACTCTGCAAGCAAATCACCTTATATAAAATTTATGCTAGTCTTACAATTGCATTCATGCTGGCACACTCCATGCATGGTATTTGCCATTTAGAATACCATATAGAAGTCACATTTTCAAACACCATGTATTCCATCAGCAAACCAAAACTTGGGTTTGATCTACCATGGTCTTTTACCGCGGTGGTCAATAGACACCTTCATCAGAACAGTGTTTCATAAGTTTAATTTCTCCTACATACATGCCCAAACTTCAAGAGGTTATAGATCACTACTAGTTTCATGCTACTCTACGAGTTTCTCAAGCACACTTGCATCAAACTACAAAACCAAACTTGTGAAAACATTTTGTTAGTAAGTCAAGCTATATGCTATTTTATATTCCTACATGCACCTAAAATAAAGATGTCATATAAATTCATATACCAAGCTCAAACCTATACACAACAAGCAACAATGTCAAACAAATCAAGTCAAGCCAAGACATGTCATACTACAACACACTCTATCATAATAAATCTATTATCAATATTTCACTTCAAGCATAGTCAATGCCAGGCAAATCAAGCCAAGCCACGCCAGGATGGGTGTGAATTATATATACTAAAACAAGCAACAATGCCAAGCAAATCAAGTCAAGCCAAACCAAGCCAAGGTATGACATGTTCATTGCCAAACACAAACACTGCAAAATCTATGATAAAATATACACACGCGTAAGGAAACATGCAAACACACGCACACACACACACACTCAAGTCAAGCTATATGCTATTTTATATTCCTACATGCACCTAAAATAAAGATGTCATATAAATTCATATACCAAGCTCAAACCTATACACAACAAGCAACAATGTCAAACAAATCAAGTCAAGCCAAGACATGTCATACTACAACACACTCTATCATAATAAATCTATTATCAATATTTCACTCCAAGCATAGTCAATGCCAGGCAAATCAAGCCAAGTCACGCCAGGATGGGTGTGAATTATATATACTAAAACAAGCAACAATGCCAAGCAAATCAAGTCAAGCCAAGGTATGACATGTTCATTGCCAAACACAAACACTGCAAAATCTATGATAAAATATACACACGCGTAAGGAAACATGCAAACACACGCACACACACACACACACACACACTCAAGCCAAGCATTATCTCTTCTAATGCAAACTCTGGGCTGATGCCAACTTGCACATACATGCAAATATGTATGATCAGCATGTATATGCCAGACTCCTTTTTCAAAAGTCATCATAAAAGTCTTGATAAAGCCACGCCAAGTCCATCTCTAATGCAAATATTTTTGATGCATGCATGCTCTTTCATAGTCATTCAAATACAAAAGGCAATCGCAAAAGCCGAGGCAATCAAAACTCATGTTAAATACATGACTATGCAAGGTTGTCATAACCTAAATTTCACTTGACGTCAAACAATTAAAACATGCATATTCATTCAAAGGTGGACAAATTAAGGCACATGCGAAAATCTTTATATATACTCCATGCAACCACTTTGCCACAAATACACACCTGAATCATATAGAAAAAAGAAGAAGAAAAAGGTAGATTCCACTGAAGAGATTTAAGAAGATTGATCCCAAGAAAGAAGATCAACCATCATTGGCATAACAAAAAAAATCTTCTTGTAGAAGAAATTAGTTACGGTGATCGATCCAAGAAAAACATAGTCTAACTCACATAGACCTCACAACCACTCACTACAAGAATTGAGAGCTTTTACGGCGTGCATTGATGCGTGCCGTATTTTTTACACATTAACGGCGTGCATTAAATGCACGCCGTGAAAGCCCTTAACCAATTAGCCTTTTACGGCGTGCATTTTGTGAACGCCGTAAATAACAACTGGCCTTGAGTCTTTTACGGCATGCACAAAATGCGAGACATAATTGTGTTGTGTTTTCACTGCGTGCATGATTAGAACGTCGTAAAAGCATGATATACCAAATTGGTTATTCACGGCTCGCATATGAAGCAGGCCGTAAATGATGAAGGCGCGAAATTTTTCCCTAAAAATTTTAGTTTCCCTCTTCTCATTTTTCCACTTACTCTTAATTTCCCTCTCTCTTTTGGGAAGTCCCGCTCAACCTCTCCAGAAGTCTAAAACCTAATTCCCCAAACTAATTCGTCAAGACCCCCTAGCTAACACCCTCCCCGGTCTCCTCCACACTCGAAACACTGAACCCGTACGTCTGACCTCAACCCACTCCTCATCTTTCTCTCTTCTTCCTTCACCAACCCACCTCCCCTTTCCGATAACCAAGACACAATCGAAATCTCCACTAATTTGTGGTGAAATCCTTTCCCTCCCCTCACCGGCTTTCTCTCCAAGTTCGACAGAACCCAGAAACCTCAAGGGATGCAGAGTCGTCTTCGTTCGTCGTCGGCTCTATTTCACCATGGCTGGGTAAGTCCCTCACTATCTGATTCTGATCATATTAGTGTTGTAGCTTCCATAAAGTGATTGAAGCTTCTGCGTTTCACAGACAGGGAGGAAGATTTCTGGGTTTTATTGCCGTGTTCTTCATTTTCCGATGAAGATGGGTTCAATTCAGGTAACAATATTCGTTTACTCGTCGAGCTCTACCTCCCTGTATAATTGAATGTGATTTTGGGTTGAGTCTTGGTGAATTTGAATGTTGGACAGTTTTCGGTGGTCGACGGCAGGAGTGGCGGTGATAACTTGTAGTTGATTGGTTCTGGGTTTGTTATTAGTTTAAATTAAGATTGGAGGATTTGAAACTTGCATTGAGGTTGTGTGTTCATTTCTAGTTCACTGTGTTCTGCTCCAATTCAAGTTAATCTGCCTATGTGCTTTGATTCGAGCATAGTGTGTTGATTTGATAATAAGATAATTGTTGATCAATTGTTGATGTTGGCAGACAATATGAATATGATGTTGGCAGATACTGGATGTTTAGTTCCTACTTTGGTTCATTGATACCAATGTTTGTATATTTGGTGCAGGTCTCCTCACATAATTAGTTTCACTAAACAAAATCGTCAAACTCTCTTTGCAAAGTAAAGACAAGAATGGTACAAGGGCCAATGGTACAAAGGATGATCATAGTAGACTTCAATTGTTAAGTTGGTTTGCTGAGACAGAGGATGCTGTTGCAATTGCCAAACTTGAGTCCAAAGATCCAAATGCTAGGGTTCATCATGTGCCACTTGGTCATGAATGCTGGAAAGTTTGGATGCTTGATGTTTTTGATGATATAGCTTTATATCGACCAACCCAGGAGTTTGGAACATTGAGTGCAGCTACGGGAAGTACAATTGCATGGCCTATCAAGTACATCAAAGAAGTTTAATCTACGAACGTTTATAGGTAATGTACTCTAGCATATAACCCCTTCAATATTTTTTTTTTCAGTATCGTAATATATCTTCGATCAGTGGTAAATTTAAACTCAGTATATATCTATCTAGATTATTTGTTCTGGTTTGTGTTTATGGAGTTGACTAAGGTTATATGAGAACTACCACATTCTTGTCGGAGTAGTTGTAGGTTTTTGCTTAGAAATGCTAGTTTTTTGATAGTTGAACAATCAGTAGGTGTAGATTTTTGTTTTGTTTTATGTGAATTGTGTGATTGATCACTCGTAACTTCATAAGGATGGTTGGAAATGTTTGAGATACGTTAAAGTTTGTGGTGCAGTAGTTGTATATTTGGTGTATGGTTTTTGTTTGGCATGTGGTTGATAGTTTGATAATGATAAGGAGGTTTTGCTTTTACAAATGATGGTTGTTATGGATTGATAAACAAAACAATGTTCAGCATGGATTTCCTTGGATTAACATGTGTATATTTTCAAATTTGTTTCAAGCAGGTAATGTGAACTTTTGAGGTGACTTGGGATGCTACTACATGTCAGTAAGCTTTTTGGTATATTTTGTTGTTGGAAAATGGAGTATGAAAGCTTCCCCTTAATGTGAATTGTAAATTTAGTTTTAGGCACAAATTTGTAGGGACATTTATGTTGTTATGTGTTGAGATACACATTGATGTATATATTTCAGTAATTAATGTATATATTTTGTTATTTCACTTTTGCTTGAAAATTATTGTTCTTGCATTGAAGATTGTTGTAACTGTGATTTGAGCAGCCATTAAGATGAACAACATATATTTGTGGAAACAAGAAATGCTAGATTTGATTTTAGGCATGTAGAAGTGTTACGGCGTGAAAGTGCGCCATTAATGGCTCTAGCATACTACTCTTTTACGGCGTGCTTGCGTGCCGTAAATGCTAACTTGGGTGTATCTTTTACGGTGTGCCTATGCATGCCGTAAATGCTAACTTCGGTGTATCTTTTACGGCGTGCTTCTGTATCATTTACGGCGCACAAAAATGCTTCAGTTGATTTTCCTTCACTGGGGAAGGTCTTTTACGGCGTGTTTTAGATCAATTTACGGCCTGTTTAGGCGCGCCGTAAATGTGTTTTGCCTTTTACGGCGAGAGCATTTACGGCGTGCTTTTGTGCGCCGTAAATACCCTTTTACGGCGCACTTTGCATGCCGTAAAAGACCATTTTTGGCGTAGTGACTTGGGAAAAGATTTGCAGACATGCAAAAAGCTCCAGATGCATATTTTAGAGGATATGCTAGCTAATCGGGTCACACGCCTACTTTAATGAGGCAAACTTCATTCTTGATCACAAGTCAATCAAGCCAGTCAATAACATCATTAGTCATCAATCTACCAACCACCAAGTATGGTTTTCCATACATATTGTCTCATGCCTACACTACATGCCAATTCACTCCTTCAACTTTTTGATATCAATCAAATAAAGATAAGCCTTTCCAAACAAAACTAAACCATACTAGACCCACGCAGCTAAATCAAGTTTGCATTTCTCCATGTTCCGTCATAGACTGAACACACATAAACTTTTCTTTGTGGCTATAAATTTCCCCACCAACCATCACATTATGATTAGCTCACCCCTAATAGTCAGATATCTTCAATTTTACCCTATACAATTTCTAATGAATCTTTTCTAGCCTATTCAACTTTAATTTCCTGGCTTTTACTCTTTTTATATTGACATGGATCCCCTGCAGAAACTAGTACCACTCACTATTTGTAACTAGTGAGGCCAAAGCAAATTATACCAAGCATAAACGAGCAATAGAAGCCAAACAGAACAAGTAAATCGAAAGTAATAATTCCCATGGAGCAGACAAAGTCTCCTAGCAAGCTATCTTCATGAATCACTCAAGCAGTTTCTATCCTGAATGACAAATTCTATCTTATAGAAATCAAAATTGTGCAAAGCTTGAAACATGCCAAAACCAAGCCCAAATTACATCGACCATTTATCTGCAGCAGAAGCAAGTCCTTTACTAGAACCCATTCAGAATAACGCAAGATATCTCAATACATTAGATTGCAATACGTCATAAAGCATGAGATTCACAAGAGGAGTAAGTCATTGTCAATCATCAGGCTCAACATGAATAATTGGCTACAACTATCATCAAGGAAGAACACATATGCATTCTTAAGAACTAGTCACCAATCACCACTCAAGCGCAAAAACACCTAATTCAAGGAATTCGAGGTTACCTGTGATGAAAAAGATGCATGAAAACTAAAAGAAGTACGAAGCAATGTTATCACCAGAAATCAACCAGTAAACACATGCTTTCATGCCTTCAAGCAATAATATTTCTTACACATTCCAATGTCTATCATTGAAGCCCATTCTTTTCTAAAAACCAGATTTCCCGCAACTCAATTCTCATTCACCGTCGTGCGTTTCTAGCTCCCACACCATGCTTAATGCTGTCAAGTCTCTTTTGTTCTTAATCACATACAAAATTCTCCCTTTAATCGAATTATTGGGATAATTCGGCCTAGTCACCATTCAAATAAAAAAAACCCTCACACCCTTATACCCAAACTCTATTTTAATAAATCACACCACCATATCAAAATTTGACCATCCTTCTAGTTGTCCACAGCAGCCCAACCCGCCTCTTTTTCCACTCCATCTTCTCTGCTCTCTCTGATCAACGTCTCAATTTGCAACCCAACCCGCCTCTTCTTCCACTCCATCTTCTTTGTTCTCTCTGATCACCTTAAATGGATTTGTAACCTTCACAGAATTTGACTCTAACCTTCACAAAATTCCCTAACACTCGTACCATAAATGGATCTATGGCATCGTTGTCAGGTTGGGCCTTGGCATTAGACGATGAAACTAATCGACCTCAGAATGGACAAGATAGGGCTTTGATTCGTCCTCCGATCTTAATTCGATCGTCGTTGTCGAGCATTGAGATTCGCACGATTCGATAGATATCAAGACTCACCCCGGATTAACCTCTTTTAATCTGAGGTAAATTCTGCAGGATCCACCTTAAAGGAGATTTTACAGCAACCTCCATTGAAATGAATAACCCTTAACTACATATATCCGGCACAGCCCGAAACTTTATGTTATTTATAATATTTGTGACTGCACCAGCATGAATAATCGGGCTGCCTACGTACCCTCTGAGATGGATCAAGTCACTCATAGTTTAACCACCATTTCTTAATTCCCTCAATGTCCATAGCTTAGCTGACAAGCACCATTTTTATAGGATTGCTCAGGCACGGGATAGCTGTGTGGGACGAAAAGGGACAAAACGGTGACAGTTGTCCGATCTTTAATGAATTAATCATGTTCGTTTGAGTCCGTTTTATCCTGTCCGTTTGATCAATTCATAAAATATCAGATGGTTGACGTCGTTTCGTCCCGCATGGCTCTACTGCGCCTGAGCGGGCCTGCCCTTTTTTAAATGCATGAGCGCATGCTCTCAAAGAATGTTTACGCCAGAGTGTCTTTGGCGTAATAGAAGTCTGGTTCAAGATATCCACATCTTGAAGTTGTACTCTAGACCTTATAGAACAAAAGGCGATGGGCTGGTCCCCGGAATGCTGGCTGTCTGAATGGATCACATATCAGCAGCGAAGGGTATTCAGCCTCAACCCATCCTTGAGTGTAAGCATTAGATGTGGAGGATTGTGGGTGGTCATTTGGAATCTCTTTAGGCGATATGTTGTCCACAATGTACTGAAGAGGATATGGGAACCAAATAATCTTGTAACCTCAAGACTCAAGAGTTGCGGCCAAAGCCGTAGGTTTCCTGGCCCCAAAAGCCAGGGCAATCATCAAGCCTCTCTCGAATCTCTGCTCTTATCCTATCGGCGCCTGCATCGACGACATAGAAAATATTGGCGAAATTGTCGACAACACAGATAAGATCCTCAGACTGACCCACCAGTGATACTGGATTGGGAAGATCTTGCAGACATCTGATCACTTCAGTCATATGGAGAGAGACTATTTTTTTTCTTTACTCGTTATTTTTCATGATGATTATGTAGGTAAATTCTCATGGACAATTGTATCATATTTATAAACAACGCATAGATTAGTTCAAAAAAATAGAGGAATAGAAAAGAGAATGTAGGGTTAACAAAGTAAAATTAAGAAAAATTTATTTTAGTTATTGTAAATGGTTGAACAAAAAATAATTAAGAAAAATTTATTTTAGTTTAGGTAGAGTTAATTACCGATAGCTACAATTTTGAGATTATAATTACTAATAGCAAGCAATCCTTTTATTTTTACCTATAACTCATTTTCTATCTATTTTAACTAACAAATTCTGTTAAATAATAAATGACAAAATTGTTCTTTCATATTTTTGTACCATTACTGAGTGTGAGTAGAATTACTATAAGAGTACTGACCCTCAATAAGATTAAGGAACTGTTTTACTTTATATATTTTTGACAATATTACTTAATATCAGTAGCTTTGTGATATACAAATACATGAATACTGACCCTCAGTACCATCGTATATTTTTTTACCACATTACTAAATGTCAATAACATTGTTGTATATAAATAGTTACTAACATTCAGTATTTTAGTATTTATTGACCTTCAGTAGGATTACAAACTTTTTTACTTAATGTCAGCAGCATTGAGATATAAATACTGATACTCAGTATTATTAACAAACACTATCTACATTCTACATTCGTTTATATGAAAATACATAGCACTGAGTCACTCAACATCATATATCCATTCGTTAATATAAAAATATAAGGGTACTGAACATCAATAGTATACTTAACAACATATATACATTCGTTATTATGGAAAATATAAGAGCAATGAACATCAGTAGATACTGAACAATAATATGAAAAAATAAAAGTACTGAACTTCAATAGTATACTGAACATCAGTAGTATTATTGAACCACAAACTATACCACTCTGTCATTTCATTTACACCACAAAAACATTTAAACCATATATATACAGTAGGATTACAAACTTTAAACCATATATATACAGTAGAAGTCGAAGAAGAATCAAACCATATAGCTCTTATGTATACTAAACAATGTTCTAAAAATCTCCGGGTAGACCGATTAATCCTCCACCTAGGCGCTAGACGGTGTTTCACCATTTTGGTTGAAACCGATTAATCTTTGTCATAGAACCGATTATCCCCTCCTAAAAGCGATTAATTGATTAATCGCTTGACTAGCACGGTTGTCTACCCGACTACCGCCTAGCGTTTTTTAGAACATTGACACTAAACCCTTCTCTCCACCTCCACCCACTACAGGCTACAACCCTAAACCCTTCTCCACTGCTGCAATTTCGACTCCAATGAAATTGTCAAAGTTTGAAGCCATGATATGTCACTAATGTCAGAGATACCTAGTTGCCCTCCATTCCTAATTGAACATCACCAACATAAAAGAAAGAAGCTAGTTTCATAAACCCAAAAATATAAAAGAAAGAATATTTCAATTTTATAAAGACAAAAATATAAAATAATGAAAGAAGATTAAAATTTCATAAACCCAAGAATCCGACAGAAGCATTTTAACAAACACATGGAATTTAATCATGTAGCAGAGTTTTAAATAGGAGCGTCGATGACAAAAATCTCATCGAAATTAGAGATACGGGGGAGGGTCTTGACCGAGGAGATGTTGAGATCTGAGAAAGAAGGGTAGAGGGTTGATGACTGTGGTAGAGGTGACAGGAAGGTCTCGCCGTTGCTGATCTAAAGAGCAACTAAGTCATCATCTCCAACCATCTACTCCACAAGTTATGTCAAGACCTAACCTAGTCGTCGTCTCCGATCTAGAGAGAGCCTAGTCATTATCTTTGATCTACTCCACTTGTCGGTGATCTTCTTCCTCAAGATATCCTCTTCTCACCGGCGATTTCAACTCCGTCAAAGTAGCACCCGCCGACTCAGATCTAGTCCTCTTGTCGTTCCTCTCCTCCAAATTACAGATGGATCAAAGAGGAAATCACAGAGTGCGTCTGTGCGTGATTGATGTCCTCAATCGACGACATCGTCTTCCGCCATCGATGACCAGGCCAAGCTCAACTTGGCAATGCAGAAGCCATGGACAGATTTTAAAAAGGGGGGGAGAGAGAAAGAGTTGTTATCATATCTGATCGAGGGGAAGAGAGAGGATGGAGACGGGGTTAATCTGTTCTGTTAGTGTAGCCTGCTGATGGAAATGTTTTTGATACAGTCTGTTGTTGGTAAATATGGTCTCCAAACTGTAGTTGCTGGTAGTTTGTTATTTTAAGTATTGTAAATAGGTGAATAAAGTAGATTTACAAATAAAAAATGAGAAAACTGATAAGCATTGAAAATTATGGCATTCCGCACCCAAACCCTAAAACCTAAGGCGGCCGCCCCAAGTGCCACCACCAAACCAATTCGATGCCTTACGCTGATCTAATCCTTTTGCAGGGATCTCAACCTCTCTACGTTCATATCACCACCTGGCTTTTCATCTCTCATCACTTTCATCCCCATCCATCGGGGAAAACTCTAGCAAAATCTATGTTGGAGTTTTCTCCTCCCAATCCAAGAACTCTTTCATGATCTCAGATGCTGGATCTGAAGCATTGGCCATTGATAAGGCTACAAGAACCGTAAAGAAGAGAGAATGCCATTTGGGTTCACGATACATAACATGCAAGAAGAAGTTGCAAGAGAAGCCTCCTGCTCCTCTCAAGAAGAAGATAGGACGCATGGTTGGAAAACATGGTGTTAAGAAGAGGAAGCTGCCAATGTCTGCAGATGCGGCAACGAAATCTGGTGTCAATCCTCATCCCAAACCTGCTAGCCCTAGCCTCATGGGCAAGGAGGTGTTTTAATTTTTTGATTATTTCATGAACAAATACATGTATTTTACCATGCTTTTCACATAGTAGCTAGTTTTATTTTCTGTAATTTCTCTGTTCTTATAGGTTTTGAACAATTGCTCATGATTCTGCGCTTTTCACATTTCACATGGAACTGTGAGTTTTATTTTCATGCACTTAGATTAGGAATAAGTGCCTATGATCTAGAATTTGTTAGATAGTAGGCTCACTGTGATACTTGTTGAGCTTTAATGTATATGAGGATACAACCCTCATACGAATCATATGATCTTGATTGCCCTCTGCACGTATGGCAGCGGATCGATTCGCATTGTACCCTCTACATGATTTGTCTTTGATTCAAAAAAAACATTGAAAATTATGGCTCAACATGAGCATACTCTTTGTGATATGTATCACCACAAATATAAAGCGGATAGAGTAGTTACTTGTATACTATTTCCTAAATAATGTTTGTTAGAATATAGTTAAGTTGAGACTTCGGTTAATATTACAGGACGAACTCTCGATGTTTCATTGTATTAAGGGAGATGTATCGACCCTACTTATTTAAAACAGAAAAAAAAAAAAAAAAAAAAAAAAGAGTGAGTGAGAGAGAGAGCATTATATACATAGAGGTGACACGATGTTCCATTGAAAAGACTAGGGGTGGGCATATTCGGATCGGTTTTTGGTCTAAACTGTATCTAATCTGAATTATTCGAATTTGTAAAATCTCTATCAGAAACCAAAATTTTAAATCTGATTAACCGGAAACCGGATCAGGTTGGATCGGTTTTCAGATTTGACCCGAATTTAAAACAATAAGGTGAGATATTTTTTTAAAAAAAATTATTATTTTGTCTTTCTTCTCTATAAAAATTAAAACATGTATAGTTCTAAGTTTTTCTCTCAATTATTTTTCATCACGAATTTACAATCATGCTTAGATTAAATGTCAAAGTATATATATATTTTTAATAATATACTTGTTCAAGAATATGAGTTCATATGAGTGTGTATATAAATACATATAATTTGATAGAAATTTGTTTTCCTAAGGTGATACATAATAAGAAATATATTGATTAATAATAAAGTGACAGATATTAAAAAAATATATAAAACAATATATAAAATATTCAGTTAATTCTTACCAGTTTTTATGTTAAACCAGAACCAATCCGATTCAAAACGGTTTACGTTATTTTTTTATATATTTTAATCAGTTCGGTTATCCGGCTTGATTTTTCAGATGATTTTTACGGTTTTGGCTGAAAACCGGATATATTCTCACCCCTAGAAAAGGCACTGTATACATCTTTTATCTTTTTACAGGAAAAATTGAATATCTCAAAGCCATTAAAGAGAATATAATGGTTCACAGTCAAAGCTTGCAAAGCCAGCTTAGTTTCTAGCTATTCATCATTGTTAGTCGGAGGGTGTTTTTTCTTTTGAATAAAGGGCTGGTGTGGCTGCCCTCAAACCTCTATTAATAAAACTGTTGAATACAAGGGGGGACATTGAGCCTAAACCCCTAATTACAAAAACCTGAAATAATATCATAGACCTCTACAATACTCATGTACTCAAACATGCACCAATTAGCAAAGAGTACTACTCTAATGGCGACTGTATTTGTTTTGATATAGCGGTGACATCTTGAAAAACACAGTAGATATGCAACACATTTACACATCCTAATATTCAATTGTACAACAGCTTCCTAGCTATGTTGTCGCCAGGAAATTAATATTCAATTGTACAACAGCTTCCTAGCTATGTTGTCGCCAGGAAATTAATCCGACAACACTGCTTCACTTACCACTAGACGACAACGACTATTTGACAAAACAAGAAACTCGTCGCCTATCTAGAGCAGACAATGCATATTAAGTGCACCCACAAACACAAGGCCCGCTCGTTCTACATAACTAATGTAAGAGCTTATTACCCGTCTAATGAGTAACTTCAATAAATAACAGAACAAAAAACAAAAAATAAATTACCTAAGGCTAGGCCCAAAAGCTGAGCCCAAGCCCAAACTCCAGCCCATAATGGGCCCACAAGCAGTATCCAGACCTGAAAGCACAAACTAGAGAATTGTTCTGCCGCCCTCCCCATCGAAATCAGCACCTGCGTCGCCCTGCGTCCCCATCAGTGTAAACCTTCCTTCCGATCTACGTCGTCCGACCAACGGAAAACAACGCAAGCCATCTAGGTCGCCATCTCATATCCATTATCGCCTGAGAACTCTGCCGCAGGAACCAAACGGATACTCTGATCGGCATCTTTAGCCAACCTGCTTAAGATCTGATCCCGATAGATCACACCTACTGATTTGCACCTCCAAGCTTGAGACACGCCCACTAACCAAAACACCCGTCCGACCACACACAACATACGCCAGCTAGGCCAACGGCCGTTGCCGACGTCATGGTGTATCCCGACAGGAGAGCGAGTGTTTTCTTAGGGTTTTTTTGCTAGTACACTTTTTAGTCGGGGTGTGTTTAGAAAGCAATAGTTTCACTGATTGATTATGGACGACTGAAACAAGGATGAGTACGGGGCTTACATTGATATGATTCATTCCATGCATCCAATTCCACACCTACATCCAAGTGGGTGGTTCTGCAAATGAATAACATGGAGATCTCACTGCATTTCCACATCTGAGATTTTATCTGCAACAATTAGAGCATATTCGCTCTCCATCTGTGTTGTTATGATGTGTTTTTTCACTTGCATTCTTATTTTAACGTAATAATTGACCGAAATACTAGAAAGGCCAACGCAGTAGTAAATGTACCAATGGAACTTCAGAGTGAGAACTGAGAATATATGAAAATTTACAATAACATAAAGGAACATTAAAGATATATTTTTTTTCTTTTTTATTTCACTGTCATCTTGACTCGTTCTCTCCTACAACTTTTTACTATACACTCGACCAACAAATTTCTATTTATTCCAAAAAATAATAATATCATCCAAACAACGTTTTCTACAGACATGGCAGATAAAACTGGCATATTCTACCTGTATATACAAGGATATGTGTGTACTACATATCAGGTATAAAGACGTACAATACTCATATCACCTCTCCAAGAATTTGTTTAAAACAGTTTTTCTTAGATGTGATTCTTCTTCTTCTTCATCATTTTCATCTTTAATATTTGCATTAAGAGAATAACGGATTACTGAGTTGACCTGCATTCTTAGTCTGGCATTGTCAACAAATTGATCCGTCAGCATCTTTCTCAGCTCATCATCAGCCATCCTATCACCACCCTTGATGTCTTGAGCATCGTCCACTGCTACAACAGCATTTTCCACATCCTGTGCAAGGAGCTGTGCCTGTTTCAATTTTATGAGTCAGTACAAAGGAGATTACAATTTGGATGCACACCAATACTGTAAACAAATTGGATTTTGATTGAGAAATAAAGAGTATATAATATTAATAAACAGTACACATAAATGTCCTTTTCCACAAATTCAAAACAGCCTCCTGGGCCCTTGACCACTATGGGAATGGACATAGAAGGTGACTAGGTGAGATTCACATGGCGAACTTCAGTCTCTTGTATTTAATGAACATTAAATCATCAGTAATCTACAATTAGTTGGGTGACTTTTTAAGAAATATACTGCATCTCCAGTTAAATAGATTTTAATAAGGCATTCTCTTTTCCAGCAGTCCAGATGTCAGATGTGGCCTGATAGATCAAGTACCCTAATTGTAAAACTCCAACCAGATGTATATGATATTGGATAAAATTATTACGTGAGACATCATGAGGCATTAGAAGCAAGGCTACCCAAACCATAACTTCTAGAAGTGTGTACTTTCATGAGCCAGGCTTGTGGCGAAATAGCAATATATTATCATACCTCTGCAAGAAGAAGACCAATTCGATTGTCAGACGTTGTCAGCAGATCAATGGCATCAGATGGTGATGAAGTATCCAAGATGAGTTTATCTTCCTCTTCAACCAGAAAATTGACACTACATTCTTGAAGACGACTGCGAAGTATTTCACATTCATGCAATAGCTTTGTGTTAGTAGTTGTTGCAGACTCTATTCTTCGCTTTGCCTTTTGAAGATTTCTCTGAATGACAACCAAAGAACAACATAAGTTGGTGGCTTAAAGTTGTACGGTTTTCTTAAAGAAAATGTAGAGAGGAATACATTCTAAATAGTCTCAAAATTTAGCCCAGGTGCTAAACCCAGAACTCCAGAAGCTTAGCTAGATACAGTTTCATAAAATGACACTAAGCAGAGGAAGAAATAATGAATATTCACTAAACCTCAAGATATACAGGTTTTCGTTTAACGGATTAAGTCAAGTCACAATGATGTATCCGTGTTCAACATCATCCCTATTATTACTTATTAGATGCCTTGATTAGATTTTCCATGCCCACTCTTAATGTCATCCCTTTTCTCCCCTTGTTGATAACTGCAGTCTTGTTCTTTGGTGAATTAAGTCAAGTCACAACGATGTATCCGTGTTCAACATCATCCCTATTATTACTTATTAGATGCCTTGATTAGATTTTCCATGCCCACTCTTAATGTCATCCCTTTTCTCCCCTTATTGATAACTGCAGTCTTGTTCTTTGGTGAATCCATTAAGTTTATCATCTCCTACTCTAAGGAGACTACCCTCTATAAATTATCTGATCCTTTCAAATAAAATAAAATAAACATTAATCTGAACACACTGAGGAAGAACAAAACTGTTATCAAAACATATCCTGAACTTTTCAGAAGTGCAGATCTCAGAAGAGATGGATGACAAGATTCATGTTAGTAACCGATGACTAGACTAAAATGAAATGGCCATACCTCTACTTCTAACTTTTCTTTCATCAAACGACTCAGTTCCTGCTTCAGCTCTGACTGTGAATTTCGAAGAGATTTGACCTCTTTGACAAGTACCTTCACATCTGTCTTTGATTTCACCTCAAATTCTTCATGAAATTTCTGCAAGTTGTCAAGCTGCCGCCTCGAGACATCCAACTCATTTAGCAATAGGTCATTCTCCTGAATGATAGAAATTTTTGTTGACTCTGAATGCTCCCTTGCATCCTGGAATATTATAGCACCCAATCAACAGAAGGCCCTCAATATTAAAATAACAAGAACTAAAGTACAAACTAGTGGAACGAATAAAACCTGCTCAGCTCTTAATTGTAATTCCAAGTCCAAGCACTTCCTTCGGAGTTCCTCCATATCCCACTGCATTTGGGTAAATCTTTCTTTTTCATTTAGGACAGCTTGCTGAATATTTTCTTTACAATTTTGCTGGGTAGTTTCGAGTTCCACTTCCAGATCTTTAACCTACAAGAAAAAAAATCCCATAAGAAAACAGAACCTTCAAGAGATAAACACAAGACATCGTATCCTCTAACACATAACTTTATACCATAGTTCTTACACTACCAATGGGTGGGAAGCGTGATATAAATCGATTAAAATAAAGGTAAACTGAAGTAAACGTAACAGATACCTATTAACTGTTATATATAATTACCTTTGTTGTGAGGAATTGTCTCACAGCAACTTCTTGATTCAATCTTGCCATAAGATCCTCAATGTCAATTTTTGTTGTTCCTAATCTCTGTTGCAATGTAGTTAGTACTCTGTTTAACTTTTGTCGTTCATCATATGGGAAAGCAGCTAGAATAGCCCTTGAGAACTTTAAATCTGAGTTGTCAAAAGAATCTGCAATTCTAGGAGCTTCTGAACTTTCATGAAGGTTGAGAGAGCCATCACCAAATAAATTAGCCACTCGCAAGGTAAATGTATCACTTCCAAAACTCTCTGTTGATAGTCTTCGAGCGTGGCCATCCTTCTTGCTTTCCTCAGTTTTTGAAAAGAAGTCTGTTCCGTCCATGCAAATAGGTTTTGAACCAGAGGTATTTTCATTTGTTTGGCCCTTGTTTATAGTATTGGCATCACTTCTACCAGAAATTTGGCGCCCAGAGAGCCTTTCTAGGCTTTCCCGAATAAATTTCTGGTTAAATAAGCCAAAGTTAACAGATGCATCTATCGAATCATCTAAGTCCTGATCAGATGTCGAATGCTCCGTAAGATTAGCACGGCTATCATCTCCATGCCTTGGTGTTCCAAGCTCAGATGCTTCATATGGAATATCATTTCCATAATCGGGTGTGATAGATGAGCTACCCGGAATATCTGAGTGGGATTGTAACAGCAACGATGGAGCTGCCCCACTTGTAGAAGAGTTCACTTCTGAAATTTGCTGTGGATCATTGAACGCTGAAATGTATGGCAACCATAACTAATATGAGTAGATGATTCTTTTTTTCTAAAACCATACAATAAAATTCATCTATAACATGCATCAAGAATACACCTACACGACCTCGCAGCAACTTCCAACTCTAGAAAGGTTGCTACCAACACACTTCTTGATATATCAATATCCGATAATAGTTTATCTATCCAGTCCTCCAAAGAACACCTTCGCTGCAGCAAACTAACCACTTTCAGAATAAGAGGATGAACACTATTTGACATCATCAAACCATTTATATGCTAAGCAATTTCATCCAACTTGTACTAAAACATTAAACCAAAAATTCAGAATAGATCTTCTAGTAAGACACTCCTATTATCTGCAAAGGAATATCTAGGTCAACTGACTTCATTTTGACTCAATAAATTTTGGATTCTTGCAATCCAGAAACACAAAAAAAGTTAAAATACAGTTTCAAGGAGAATTAAGATTCATAATAGAAGCCTTTTCCAGAGTTAGACACCCCTATAATTTGTGAAGGGATATCTAGGTCAACTTACTTCAGTATGACCCAATAAATTTCGGTTTTTTTGCAATACAAAAACAAACAAACAAACAAGTTAAAATACAGTTTCAAGGTGAGTAAAGGCTAGCATATCATATAGAAAAAGAAAGAGTCAGAGAGAGAGAGAGATGTAACCGACCTCTTCCAATAGTATCCGACTTCTCAATCTCAGAAACCCCTTTGGGGGAGCTGGAGGAAGATCTTTCACAGGGAATGCCTTTCTAAGCTACAAAAGACAAATGGGATTTCTGAATAGTTTGAAAAGAAAAACAAAACAAAAACTCAAGTAAAGCTAGAATAAAACTGACGGAATGGACAAAAGTGTCAAGAAATGAAAGATTAGGGTTAGGGATATATCAATTAAATTTGAAACCAAGGGACAAAACCATTTTTAGGGTAAAGTTTAGGGCGTCACAAGTATTTGATCCATTAAATTACTAGCTAATTCAAAACATATCATCTCGATGATCAAATATTGATAGCTACGTCGACCTAGTGTTCATCTCAACCCCCAATATCTAATGAATGAGCTTAAATGTTACTAGAGTTGGCCACTAAGTACAGCTGAACAAGCTAACCAATGTACTATGCAGTCAGTCAAACACAGATATTTGGAAAAGGAGCTATGATATCAATATGTCACAGCAGATTTAATGGTCATTATCCTTACCTCTACCATTCCAATGTGATAGTCCCCATCAATAGTTTTTCATTTTCTGTTAAACGCAATTTAATAATTTATTTTAGATATTTCTTTCTTCCACTGTTAATTATAAGGGCCCCTAGTGATCCATGTTGTATGCCCTTACAATTACAGCCAGATAAACTCATATCTCTCAACTCTACCATGTTACTTACTAGTGGCATCCATCTGAACATTTTCAATTCCACCACATGCATGCCTGGTCATTCTCTTTCTTTAACTAGCAATTAAAGGCCAAAGTTTTGTTCAAAACAAAAAGTAATTAGCATAGTAGCATACAAACCTTTGATATATTTTCATACTAGTAGCTAATGTCCACCTTGTTTCAATTATGCATACCAAGTACTCATCCATGTCAACATCATACTTATATTGATCCTAAATGTATTCAACATTGAGTTATCTTTCAAACGAATTGCTTAAAAGTTATTTTAATTTTCCATGTTTTAGTTAAATTTGGACTCCGAATGTTTTCTGCAAAAACATAAAAACTATCTCTTACATTAAAATTGCTATAATAATATATCACTTACCTCCGAAAATAGCTTTAGGAAATCACTAAATCTTCTTAATATCCCTCGAGTGGTTGTGATTCCGTCCGGTGATTGTAAACCAACTTGAACCCTATAAAACTGTTCTGTGCAATGTTAATAGAGAAACTAACGTAACTATTGTTACAAATAAATAAAAAGGCAGCAAGCATGCTCATACAAAAATATAGATAATGTTTAATCCAAAATATATTTTTCTCAAATCGGACACTAAAAGAGAAAAAGAAACATAAAATTTACCACCACAGCATCTGAACCTCTTGGTTTGGGCTGGTAAATCCACGAAGGAATTGTGACACAGTAACCCCATCCTGTACGAGGATTATGTGGCCAAACAGAGTCTCCATTCTTCATCAAAAACCTCGAAGGATACAATTAATAAGGATAAAAACAGAATAACAAAAAGCCACTCCACGCAAAGTAATGGTGTGCAAACTTAATCTGCCAAATAACTAAATTAATTACTTTATAGCCTGCTTTTAATCTCAGTTAAATATTTTACACCTTATAGCCTGCTTTTCATCTCAATATATTACATAAATGCAGAGATCCAAGTCATTAACCAAAATTTGAAATACCATCAGCAGATGCCAACAACAACAATATTAATACATGTAGAAATCAATACAGAACAACCTAAGCCAAGAGTTACACCATCTTCATATTAATGTGGGTAGAAATTACCTAGTTTTACACCCATCATTTCTAGTCAAATAATGAAAAAGATCAACTATGTTCAAGTTGGCCATTCAGAAGCTCAGCATATAACTGTAAATCCTATGGCATTACTAATATGTGCTTCAAGGAGAAAAGAATCTAAAGTTTTTTTTTGGATACAAGGGGGCCAAAAGGCCCAGACAGAAGAAAATAATCTAAAGTTGAATGCACCAAAATGCCTACAATTCATAGTAAATAAATGAATGACAGTAGCACCTCACAGACCCCTCTTCCCCATTAAGGACACCTATTAAAGTTGTTCCCCATCTCCAACTTAAGTTAAAACCTCTGCATCAGTGAATTAGCAAAATGTCACATAATGACACAGAATCATTCTATAATTCTCCACAATTTCCAATGGTAGACGCAGCCCACATCCGACAACTCCTTTTTTCATGGTGCACTAATGTGCATATTATAATGCAATATCATAGCATATCCCTTTCCTCCTATTTGGATGGAATACACTAGAAATAATCAACAAAATGTGCTGATCCACTGCCTTTTTCTCTCAGTCGTGCACACACACTACCAACATCAACAATCGTTTACATTTTCAAGCATCTACAGTTTCAATCAACCATCTACAGTTCTCTAGCTCCTATATTCAACTAGAAAGCATTTCACAGTCCCACCTCCCTCCCGAAGATTCCATATATAATAATTCATGTATCTCTAGATATTATATCATCAGCTTACTACTATTACTGCATAAATTTACTCCAGAAACTTGGCCGAACTTGTCCCTGTGTCTAATTTTTCCTGCTATTGCTTGTAACACAAGCCCACCCTCACCTTTGCCACCATCAGCAGTACGAATTGCATCGGAATTTTACTCTCCCTACTATATTTTATCTCATATGAACAGATTATCCAATACTTGTAAGCTGAAACAAAATTAGACAACTTGATCGGCAATCCAAGTGCTTGAAACCAATTCATAAGATTTCTATATGAAATTCATGAAACCCTAACGACCGCTCTCAAATTAAACGGAAACAAAAACTGATGGATGAAAGAAACAGGAGTACCCAATGGCGAGGAGGAGGGCTCCAGTCCATTCCGAGAGGGAGAGGCGAAGTGCCGTCGTGGCGGAACTTGGGAGGGCTGCGACTGCGCTCCACGCGCTTACCGCTGGTTTTTCTGTTGGCTCTGCCATCAGTAGCGACGCCGTCGTCTTCGTCGTGGTGGTGAGGAGGGGCAGTTTGGGAAAAGAAAGAGGAGGTGCGGGGAGAGAAGGGATCGGAAATGGGATCGGATAAGTTGAAGTTGAAGTCGAGGAGGGAGAGGTCGTGCGCGTACAGATTCATTTCAGATGATACTGGGGGCTTTCAGGTCCTCAACGCCGATCTGGCCAAAAGAAAAATACAAGATATGTATAATCGTTTAAAATAAATTAATAAATAGGGGAATAAAAGACGGTAAAAGTCCAGTTAGCTACAGCATATCTGGTAACTTGATTGATCAAACCACTACAGTTGGTGCAGTTTATAAGATTTTAGGTGTGGAGTCTCCGCACTCAAGTTCGTCTGACATGACGGAGTATCGATGTGTATGTGGGTGAACGATTAAGATTAAGATTAAGATTATATGATATAATATTAATATATAGATGGTCAAATATATATAAACTGTAGTATAATTTTAAAACAAAATAATTTGAATTTATCAATTATCAGTTTTTAGTAGTTTTTCTTTGTGTTATTTCACTACTCTAGATTTTCTTCTCAAACATTTGTAACTTATTTCACTTCTAAATAATTTGATTGTGCACATTAGACTTTGAGTGAGGTAAATGCTCAACTTATTTTACTTCACATCTCAAACCATATATTTCAAGCATTGACTTTAAAACGGCATGTCGTCTTAAAACCTGAAGTGCATTTCAAACGGCGTGTAGTCTTAACTCTTTAAGAATAAGAAGAACTAGACCCTTCATTTCCCACAACCCTTACGAAAAAGCAAAAGCATTGGCGCCACTGAAGGCCAGTAGTGTTGGCAGAGCGGTGCTTCCTCAGCTTCAATTCTCGACGGAGCACAACTCATCCAAGGTAAGATTCACAAACCCTAACTCGTCCCCCTTTTTTCGTTACTTGAAATGAAACAGCTATGTATGGATTTCCCCGATTTCGAAACCGTAAAACCAAACGGACGGTAAAGAAATTGAAACTTGATTATTGCGTGTTAGGTTTGCTTAGACCTTTGAATTTCCATCATGGTTTTGACTTTTGAGAGCTTATACTGTATTGTTGATAGATTATTATTCGTCAATTACAGATGGTAATTAGTACAATGTATAATTAGATTTATGTATAATGTACTGAATCCTAGTACATTATGTAAAAGTCTACTTGCTTAGAACAACAACATAGAAGGAAAAAATTACTATGCGGATAAAATGATTACAGGATGCATAGATTGATTGAGGTATAGGGGGACAATGCTTAATGGAATATGTAGAAATGTTTCCGATACTGTAACTCAACCAGGTTATAGTGCTGGGACATTTGATGCAGCTATCTTCTATATCTTATTACTATAGTCATGCTGATTACTGAGGAAACAATGACATTGAAACCAACTAAGTTGAAGGTGATTTCTGTAGTCAGTAGGACATGTTAGCATTATGTCCCAAATGATACTTTTAAAGAACCGTTTTTAAGATTGCAAAGCAGTCTCATGTCACTACAAATGCTTACAATAACCCCTTCTTGTTTTGCTTAGAAGTGAGACAGAAACAGACACAGATAGAGATATGAAGTTCAAGGCATTTCTTACTGAGAACGGTGTGAATCTTTTGGAAAAGAGGTTCTTACCAGCACTAGACAAGATGGGGAAGATATGCCATCTTTTTCTCAACAGAGACCGTGTTTTCTTTCTGCACAATCTTCTTAATGGTGACGGAGTTCAATCCATTGCTCAGTTTAGCAAAGAAGCACTTTTTGATGACTATCGCATCTCTAGCCAGTATGATGACTGCATTGCCTTTACATTAGACATTTCTCTTCTGCACCGTGCTCTTCGTAGCAGTGTCAGCATATGTACTGAGTTTGGAAATGGGCCTACAGCTAATCGCTTACAGATTAAATTAGCAAAGAAGCTTACTAAGAATTCTACACTTAGGTTGCCCTTCCTTACCTTTGAGACCAAGGGTTATAAATCTGCAGTAATCCAGGACGTGCCGATCTCATCACCTTTGTCTAGGAATCAGGTTCTTGAACTTCAAACTGCTCTTGATATGGCTCAAGATTTGCCCCAGACTCTGGTTCAGGTACCAGACTTGAATCAATTGCAAAACTTTGTGGATCGGATGAGGCATGTTGGTGATCTGCTTAATGTTTCCATAAGCAAGTATGGGGATCTACACATTCAGATTTCGACTACACTGATCACACTTGGTGCTGAGTTTCAGAAGCTTTTGGTCATAGGTGAGCAAGCTGATGCCCCGTCTGAAGACCGAAACCTGAGTGCTCAGACTCGAGCAGCAAGGGCTGTTCTAAGGGGAGATGCTCAGTCAGTGCAAGTGAGTGTCAAGCACTTCGGTAAGAGCCTTCAATGCAATTTGGCTAAGCCAGACTGTGCTTTCTATGGGATTGCTCCACAAGGTGCTTGCTTAACACTGGTTTTTCAATTTTTCATTCCTGGTACACATCGGCTTGATAAGTCAATCAGTATGCATTGCAGACTTCCTGTACTTGACCAAGGGTCCAGCTAAAGGTCTTTGGTTGGTTTACTCATATCTGCTCAAGTTCTAAAACTTTTGGAGTGGTCACTGCTCACTAGTCAGTATGATATGCCTAAACAAATTTGTTAATTTGTGGTAGAGTTGTATTCACTGGTCATGTTGCAGACCCATGTTAACGTTCATACCAATGGTTCATACCTTACATGCTCTCTTAAGATGGTACATTGTGACTCATGAGACTGGAGATGTCTTTCTCCATATGTCATTGTTCTCTCATCTTTCTGCTTACTTGCATAGTTGCATACCACCACACCACTAGCAACAAGAAATTTACTTCTAATTAAAAGAATACATGTAAGAGTAGATCTATGTTTTAATTGGAGACTGATCTCCTACAGAGCTATATGCAAAACCATTTTTGTTTTAATATGTTGTTTTACCGTGCCTGAAGTTTCTTTCACGAGTTACACCCACCAGAACTGTGGGAGCAAAAGGATCCCAACTATTTACTCGATATCTTTTGTGGGGGGTGGCTCTTAGTTTTCTCAGATCCGTTTTGTATGCCTACAAAGTTCAGAACCAGTATCTCACAAAAACCAATACAATAACATGTACTGGAGAAAAGAGGTTTGTATTGCACGCATATTTTCAGCTACACAGATTAAGCATATATTTATATGATACAACATTCACAATTTTAAAACTACAAGGCACCATCTTCGGTAATACAAAGCTTGTTCAATATCCCATCCAATTCTTGCAATGCAACCTTGTAACGGTCTTGTGATGTCCTCCTTTTCTCCACAACCTGAACGATGATCGTACCTGTGAACTGGGTTATTAATATCAATGCCACTGCAGCTGTGCCTGTGATCAAGTTGAACATACCACAGATGCAAAGGACCTCCATCTCAGATGGATTGTACAAAATCTCATAGTCTCTCATCTCCCTCCTGTTTCCATCAACTTTAGTCTGTTCCTTCACTGTGTATTTAATCAGTGGCACATCAACATTCAATTGTCGTGTGCTGAAACAAGTGTACATCCCCTTTACCTCCTTTCCGAACTCCTTAAGATGTCATTCGTGTACAGTTCCGAGAGTTGCAACTCAAAATGACTTCCTGATTCGAACATATAACTTGAGTTTCTTGAATCCAAATCTGCAAGACTTCCAGATGATGATGAGTCTGCAGAGCTTGATCATACTCATCTAAAAAGTCTTTTAAAGGACTACTTTTAACCAGAAATTCTTCAAAAAATGAAGAGACAACCTCACTTGGTTGCATAGGAGGCATCCCTGCTAAAAATATATCCCTCAAATATACTGGTACCCACCGCTTTCGATCCTCGTATAATGCTTGAACCCATTTATGATCCCTAATTCCACGACGCTGGACCATATCTTCCCAGGCTGCTTCGAATTCATCCACCCTCAAAGAATAGTAAACTGCTCTAATAAAAGCTGCTTTAATTGCTTCATACTCAAATAATCCTTCCCAATTTTCTGGAACTTTGTGCATTATTTGAGACAAGCAAAGACAGTGAGAAGCTCTAGGGAAGACTTCAGCAATAGCAGTTTGTAATGTTCTGCATTGGTCAGTTATGATGGCTTCTGGAGGACGTCCCAATATGCATGCAAGCCCGCCAAGCTCGAAACAACCATGTATAGCCCCACTTGCAAGTAAACCACAACCCAGCAGCACAGATTGTCCATGGTGATTGACTCCACTGAATGTGACCAATGAGACTTCAAATTTGTTTTCCAAGCATGTAGACTTCAACATGTATGCTTCTGTTACCCTCAGAATCAATAATCACCGTTCGAAACAGCCTTATATTTTGTACTCGTTCAGCACTAACCAACTGCAATGATCTTTTGGTTCCACCATCTATGCTCTTGTGAGATTTAAAAAATTTACCACTTGTTGGACTGATCAAATGGTTGTGCTCGAGATCTACTTCAATAATTCTCCACCTATTGTTTCCATTAACCTGAACTTCACCATTGCTGGACAACCTGTTCTAGTCTCCGGCCTTGGGCTTAGCATCACTCTTCTTTTTGAAACCTGCACTACTGCAGCTAAGCTTTCCTCTGTACCTTTCCTTCCTTTTGCCTATCATCATAAAACAAAAGGCAGTGTCCACCATTTTCTCAGCAACCAACCCATAGACAGGATTTGAGAGTGGAATTCGTATATTACGGATTTACTATACAAGCAATGAGAGATTTCAATGGATAAGAAACAAGAAATGATGAAAATGTTTGGCTTGGAAGTGGGTGGGTTTAGAGGGGTTTACCTGATGAAAATCTCAATTTCCGAGCAAAATTACAACAAAGATAAAAGAAAAAACACACTTAGCAAAACCTAAATCATCTCCTCAAATTGCTCCCATGAAATCATTCTCTTTTCAGTTCACCACTGTCGCCGTTCCCATCCTCCAAGCCTGGTCTATGTTTGCAGGGCGGTGAAGCATCGAAGCTTTGTTATCGGTTATGAGCGGCGATTCACGGCGTGGTTGTGGTGCGGATGATAGGTGATTGTGGTGGCAAGGTTTAGCATACCAGTTTTCCAGATCTGTCTTGGCCTTTCTGGTAGGTTGGTTTTTGTTTAATTGGTTGTTTGTTTGTTGTCCCTCCTCTTTGAGCGATGGTTTAGATGTTTTTAGCAGTTTGGTATCGTCGGTCGCGTCGTGGAGAGTCATGGTTATGGTGTCGTTTTAAGGGACTATTTTGATGTCGGTTAGTTCTTGTTGTCAATGTAATATGGAGGTTGCCTGTGGATATATGCTGGTAAGTTTGGCATGTAGTCTTTGAAAGAGTTCTTAAGGTTGACTGTAGGAATGTATTGTGATTTCAGGAATAGCTTAGGTTACAGTTGAACCCTAATAGATATCAGTTTTTGTCCACTGTAATCATTGTTATTTCGGGTAGGTAGGGTGAAGACTGAGGAATTTATGTCCATCACCGTTATCTCTCATGGTTGTAATTTGTATTTCCATAAATTTCTATGGTAATTTGTATTCCCGTAAATTACCATAGAAATTTCTATGGTTTTCTTTAAAAGAAGTCTATTGATAGAAATTTATGTCCATCACTTCTAAAAAAACCATAAAATTTGAAATTGAAAGCAGTACCTAGCACTAGCAGTGTGGGAGATTTCAAACATTTGGGGTAGAGTGATTGATATATTCAACGGCTCATCATGAGCTTGTTTCATCCAAAAGTGAGTAAAAGTGATGAAGGTAAAACGTCAAATGTATTTTTTTATTATAAATTTATTTAAATATTTCTTATTATTTATTTTTCTATTTTAAAGATATTATCATTGATAACATTAGAAATGAAAGTTTCGAATGGCTGGACCTAACATAATTTTTGTTAGAGTCGGAACCAGACCAATATTTTCAAGTCCGAACATAAGCTATTGGCAAAGCCGAAATAACTTTTCAGCAACTGTGAATAAGTTTTGAGACGATTTCTTTGGCTAAGGGATTCTAAGAAGACTAGGAAGAAAATGTTAATGTTTCAGCTCGAGGCTTCAGGTGAGTTGGCCCCTCTGCGTAGAAGGTAACTTAATGACCCTCCTCTGGCCATTGGAATTATGCATCGTCTATAAAGATGTACAACGTTCCATATTTCCATAGTCACTTGGCAAAATTAGAAGTGGAAGAAAATACATACAAGTGATATGCATAGTATTTTGACATTCTGCAGGAAAAACAGACCAAGTACCCTTCAGGGGCAAAGTAATTACACTACAATTAGTAATTTACAAATGCCTCAACAAATTACAAGGTTTCAGGGCTGATGCTTTTCTTCTATCTCGTGAACCCTTTTCAAAGACTCCTCAAATGTCTGCAGTGCTACATTATAATGATCATGAGAGATCACACCTTCCTCTACGATTTGCAAGGCACTTTTATACAATTGACCAAACCACTGCATGCAGTCGGTACCATCGACAGTATTGGAGCTATGATCTGGAATATATAAACGCTTGTAATCCTTTTTCCATCGTGACAAAATGTACTTGGAAGGGATCTCCTCTACTCCATTAAAATTAAGGACACACAAAGCATGCCGGCATAGATAACCATGGAAGTTAAAGCAACTGCAGATACAACGGACCTCACCAGCTGTTCTGTTGTACACAACTTCATAATCTCTTATCTCTCGCTGATTCCCATCTGCCACGACACGCTCCTTCACCAAGAATATTACGATTGGCCCATCAATGTGCAACTGTGTAGTGCTAAAACAAGAATACATCTCCTCCACTTCAAATTGGAATTTTTTGAATACGTCTCTAGTGTAAATTTTTGAAAGCTGCAACTCGAAAGAACATCTTGTTTTCAACATGGGACTTGAGCTTCTTGAATCAATATCTGCAAGAGATTCTTCCTTATGCTTCTTCTGTTGAGCTAATTCGTACTTGTCCAGAAATTCTTTCAGTGGAGTTTGCTTGTGTACGTATTTGTCAAAAAATGGACTTAAGGTTTCACCTGGACGTGCGGCCAACATTCCAGCAAAATATGCATCTTTCAAGTAAACTGGAGCCCACCTAAATCGGTCATCATACAAAGATTGAAGCCACTCATGATCACTGACTCCAAAAAGGTGAATCATGTACCCCCATGCTGCTTCAAATTCAATCACCTTCAGAGTTTCATAAACAGCTTTAAGCAGTGCCTTCCTAATTGCATCATAATTGCGTGATCCTCCCAACTTCTCTGGAACTTTTTTAATGATCAGGGACAAACCAAAGCAATGATGACAGCTAGGAAACACCTCAACAATTGCCCTCTGCACAACATTGCACCTGTCAGTAATAATTGTTTGCGGAGAACGTCCTGATACACATGTAAGCCAAGCTTTGAACAACCAAGTATAAGATTCGGCTGTCTCCCCCGCAAGTAAAGCACAACCAAGCAACACCGCTTGACCATGGTGATTTATCCCCACTAACGCCACAAGTGGGATCTCAAATTTGTTTGCCAAGTATGTGTTGTCAAAATATATCACATCACCAAAATAACCACACGCTGCCCTTGACCTAGCATCAATCCAGAATACATTTCTCAAACGCCCATCATCATTGATGTCCATCAAGTAAAAGAAGTTTGGATTTGTTAACTGCATACGACAAAGGTAATTATAGATAGCTTGTGTGTCACCTTTTTTCACGTTCAACTGATTGGGAGTATCATTCCTGGCTTCTGTTGCATTAAAATTTGAGGGTCCATTACCCCCTGAATCTATCACAAGTGCTCGATACAGCTTAATTGTTCGATTTTCTGCATCTGAACTTGACTGTGACTTCGTCTTTATTCCACTTCTCATCTTTTTCATCGATTTGTACATCTTTGTACCTAATAAGTGGTTATGTTCAAGTGCAACTTCAAGTATCCTCCACCTTTTGGAGTCCACTAACCTCATCCTTAGCATTGCAGGACAACCAGTTCTTGTTTCCTTTCTCAAACGGTTCACTTCTTTAATTCTTTTGAAACCTTGACTGCTGCAACAAAGAACAGCACCGTACTTCTCTTTACTGTTCCTCTTAAACCATGAATTCTTCACTCTAACACGAAACCCCACTTCCTTAGCATAGCAATTGTAATAATTATAAGCATCCTCATACGACTCGAATTCCATTCCAATAGCAGGTTCAACAAATTCCTTTTTTCCTTCTTGGACACAATTTTCTGCGTCCAATTCCATCAAAACACCATCTTGATCAGTCACAATCTCATCACTGTCAGGATCCTGTACTTGCTCACTGTTAATAGAGCCTAATTCCATCTGAACGAGACACAATACCCCTTATTTCCCAACTTTAAATTTCAAAAAACGAACAATTTCAAAGACCAACCTACACAAGAAAGCGCAACGCTATCAATATAACTACCTGAGCTAGCAGCAAACATTAAAGACATCCTATAGATTGTCGAAATGCTTCTTCCAACTGATGAAAACATGAGTACAGCACAAGAATCAATACCCACTATAACTGTAAAATGGTAGTCAACATATCAAAGCTCAAACTTTGTCAAGCAAGTGGTAGTGTTTGTCTATAATTACAGAACACAAAAACCCAATTGGTAGCTCAGAAAACACAACAAACCAATTGAGAAAAACAAGGAACAAAGTGTGAATTCTGAATTTGATATCAGTTCAAACATGAACAAGCAATATTGTGTTGGGTGTAGATTCATGTGTGTCCTCTTCAACCTAAATAGGTTACAGGAGACCAAACAGATTATTAGATACATGCAACTCCCAACTGATAAACATAGAAAGATTATGAGTCGAAAGTAAGAAATTGATTGAGTCCTTACAGGATCCTATAAAAAGATAGGTAGATCCGATGACTGAGGGTTTCGCCGTCCGCGGAGGTACTTGTGGTGGGTTCTGTTTTTACAGAGAATCTTAGTAAATGGGATCCCATCGTATCTCTTATCTCATTTTGCCACGCACTATACTAGCCTTGTTCTACCGTTCTACTTTTTTTAATTTATTTTTATAATGAAAATTTTAGTTGCCCTTTTAAATTTATTATTTATATCTATTTTAATTTTTTAAAATTTTAAATACTATTTTACCCTTTTTAGCAGAGGAAAAAGCTAAATTTAACCTTATTTTCAGGCTTACCTATCCTCAACTCAAAACTTTTAAGATTACTTACAAGTTTCTCTAGAGGATACGTGTCCAAGTCCTGCATTACTTCAATGGCTATCTGCTTTGGTTGAAACTTTAATGGCAATGCTCTCAGAAACTTTTTCACGATATCGTGCTTCTCAATGACTGCCTCCTAACTCCGACATTGGTTTACAACATCCATCAATCTCGCATAGAAGTCGTCAACAGTTTCATCTTCATTCATAGGCATCGTATGAAATTCTTGAGTTAATCTTTGAAGCTTTAGGTTCTTGAGTTTCTTGTTTCCTTCATGTGTCATTTTCAACAAGTCTCATGATTCTTTAGCAGTTTTACAATGGCTTATGTGTCTTCTTTCCTTCAGAGATAAAGCATGATATAGACTATTCTTGGCTTTCTCATCAGCTGCATACAGACGAATTTCATCTTTATTCCATTCTTTATGCGGCTTTTCTACCAATTCTGGTTCAGATCCCTCCTCTCCTTTATCTTTTGCCTTCATGGGATAAGTCCAGCCATTCTCAATGACATACCAACACATATCATCTTGTGCATAAAAGAATGACTTCATCATAATCTTCCAATCAAGATAGTTTTCACCATCAAACCAAGGAGGTGTGTTGACTGCAGTATTGTGCCTGTCACGTTTCATCTTCTCTTAGATCTTCTAAACGCTTCCAGAAACCGCTCTGGTACCAATTGTTAGGTACTGAAATGTGCACTGTGAATTGAAATGAGCTTTAAATCACTCGACGAACTGGACAAAAAAAATAAACAAAGAACATAGGATTTTTGAAGTTGTGTAAAAACCTCAAATTAGAGAAAAACACACAGCGGAGCACAAGCTCAAAAAACACTCTCAACTAGATGAATTCGTACAGAGTCTTACAACACACGTAAACTCTATTCTATTACAAATTCATACTCTCTAGACATATTGTTTTCTTCTATTGTCTTCAAGGAACACTTCGAATCCTTAAGACTTCACCAAGCTTCGCTTCAACATGAGAATCACTCACAAACAACAAGTTCAACTCAACAAGGAACAGTTGAACTTGTATATGGCAGTGAAACAATGTGTTCTTTCAAACGCTAAGCTTGCAAATGGTGCACATCTAATAGATATCGACTCCTTTATATATATTCTGATAGGGATGGCCCAATCCTTCATATTTATTCTGTAACCCTAGTCAAGTCCTAGAAGAAAACAATTAGAAACAAGATTTTCAATATATATTTCATAAGATATTGACATAAGAGAGTATCTTATCCGATGTAAGATTTCTTTATTCAATCCAGTTTGTCTAGGGATGCCAATATGAGCATACTAACACTATTATATGCTATAACTGTCTAATATACGTACAATCTACAAAATTGAGAATTATATGGTACAACGTACATTCTTCATATAGTAGTTGAATTCAAGAACACACAATTACTGATTAAGAATCACTTGATAAAGTTGTTTGATTACCGATTTTAAATGTATTGTGTATTTACCGACCTTAACAGTTCAAAATCTTCATCAGGTTTGTTGTAATTTGAAGCATATGTTACTATTAAATCGAGTAACGTCCCTTTGAAGAAGCAATTTTTCTTTTTTCTTTTTCGGTCCATTGCTAACATGAATTATTAATTAAAGATGACAGTTATGTAGAGAACATTTCTGAATTTCTGAAACCGTTTGGCACACAAGTTTATTTATTTATTTTTAATACAAGCCACACTGCAAGTTTGCCCACGAGGATTTCCAGAAATGAAAGAGTGCTTGATGAATAAAGCTTTAGATTTATTCCCTTCCTAATAGGAAAAGAGGAGTAATAGAATTAGTCATTGGGCTAACGCCCGGCACCATTTTGGTTAACTAGGAGGCAACTTTAATGATATATAGCTGCAAAGACAAAGGCAAAGGTAGCAAGGCAATCCTCTTGTTGGATATAATTGTGTCGACCGCCACCGGAAGAAGATAGATGAAAGGAAAATTGATACCTGGAAGATTTGTTTGATTCAAAGCAACAGCACCAGCACCAGCTCCCCACTGATGATGCCCAATTCAATGCATCATATCTTGAAATTACAATTTCTTCAAGTTAAGCAAAAGATTCATACTTTGATCAGTCATATTTGTTCAAAACTATGTTGCTAACATTGCATTACCAAATTCGTGTGTTTTCCCCTTCCCTCCATTTATCTACTATTGCATTCCCTCGATCATTAGTAATCGATTATCAACAGAAAGAAATTAATTGTTCAGAGGACTCAGCAGCATATCCTACAAGTTCTGCCGATAAATTAAATTGTTCATATGGAAAAGGCTCATCAGCAATTACAGAATGTCTCGGAAAAGACTCATCTGCTCTACATTGTGATCCTTCCAGATGAATTGCTTGTTTTCTTTCTCATTTCATATTAAATTATACAAATTTGAAGACTTCTTTGCTATTAATTAAGAACAAAAGGGGCATAATAAGCACTGGATCAAAATCATGCACGTCTATGTTCGGACTGTAATTGACTGAACGCACCTTACAATAGAAGATAAGAGATTACCATTCAATGCAACTAAAGAAATGTCGAATCTGTAAAATCTTGCACTTGGTGGCCGATTATATCCCTGTGTACCAGTCACTGACGATTATCTTCTCGCATGTGCCCAAGTGACCTGCAGTTTTCAGAAGACATTTAGCATGCATAGATTGTCGACCCAAAAAAGAAAAAAGGAAAAAGGAAAGCAGTGCATAAATGATGACACTAAACTCAGACACAACTAAAACATGCCGAGGAGAAAATCCAAAAACAAAATAATTTGTTGTACTAAACAATTTGATGTTGACAATTGTTCACAAACAAAAAGGAAATCGAAGAGATTGGAAACAAATATTACTACTTCATTGTCATTCATAATAATTTTCATCAAGAAGATGGAGATATAGGTGGTCAAGAATAAACAATCAAAAAGGAACTCGAGTGGGGGTTCCAGCTTTTGGTTTTTCTAGATCAGGGAAAATCATATTCTGGGTAAGTTCTGAAAGCAGGAGCCAATCCAAAAGAACCCTTGTTAGATGATCGAGCAAACATGAAACCTATATTAACATAACTTATACACCAAACTAGTTCCACAAATACAACCTCAAGTGACTTACAGACCAACATAAACCAGGGAGCACTAAACAAAAAACACATGGCATAACAGCAGGGTTCAATTTGCGGAATACTAAAGTAAGATGAAAAACTTGGATTCATTTCTATAAATTTAAGGCTAAAATAGTCTTTTGAGCAACAGAGCTTAATTTACAGAAAGGTCAGGCAAAACCAAAGACCCTGACGTGAATTTTTTCAGAGCTAGAATTGGGGGGGGGTATCCAATCCTAATTCTTCCTATTGACAAGGAAGAGAGAAGGAGAGTGGTTTATGAAAGAGCCATAGAGACAGATAAAGCCAGAACCGTTCAACATGATTTTGTATACAGAATTTTATACAAAACCTAAACTTTAATTATTGTTGTGTTGGTAAAAACAAACAGCTTTTACTGATTTGATCATGAAAAGCACAAATCGAACTAGGTATACACAGAAAAAGAAGCTTGACAAGACAATTACAGCAACAGACAAGTACACTAACCTGCCGCTAACAATTCTTCCCATTCAAGTTATTCATTCATCGTGTAAGAAAGCATAAATTCGGTTTGCAAGGTTACGTTCTCCAACTACTGATCTCTAAATTCCTAAAACAAAATTATCATACATGCATAAAGTTTACAGTAAATCTTACTTGTTTGTAAATGCTCGAAGGAGAATTTATTACTGGATTGTCATGAATAGCTTGAACCTGATTCCGACATAGTTATTGGAGGGCATCCTTCTCTCTGAATTCCTGGTATGAATTTATCTTCCTTTGTTCACTATTTCATGAACGATACACCATTTTTCTCTCTCCTGTTTTGCTCAGTGATCTCTAGTCAATAGCACCACTGAAGTGAAGAGCATTGGAACTTTATATACACATCGGTATTAGCTATACCTGCTTGTCTGCTACAAGACGGACCTTGTTCAAAGACTCTTTAAATGCCTGCCAACATACCATATAATGATCATGAGAAATCATCCCTTCCTGAACTACTTGCATTCCTCTTCTATACAAATGATCAAACCACTGAACTGGGTTCGTGATATCAACATTATTGGAGCCAAGATCTGGTACATACAAGCGCTTAAAGTCTTTTCTCCATCGTGAAAAGATATACTGAAATGGTATCTCTTCCACACCATTATAGCTGAGGATACATAAGGCATGTCGGCATAGGTACCCATTTAAATTAAAGCAACTGCACATGCAACGAACTTCTGCTCCCGCTTTGTCATACATAACTTCAAAGTTCCTAACACCCCTCAAAATTTCCTCCCCTTCACGTTCCTTGATCATGTATGTCACTATGGGTCCATTTGTATGAACTTGAGTAATGCTAAAACAGGAAGACATCATTGCAACCTCATGCTGGAACTTTCTGAATACATCTTTTGAGTAGAATTTCGAGAGCTGCAACTCATAATAGCACCTTGTTCTCAATATGGGGTTCAACTCTCTGGACTCTACATCATTATGAGCTTCTTCCTGACGCTTATTTCCCAAAACTATATCATAAAGCTCAAAAAACGCTTCAAAAGAAGTTTTTTGATGAACATGACCATCAAAAAATGGCCTTGTGGACTCACCATTTTGAAAATCAGGCATTCCAGAAAAACATGTGTCCTTTGAGTAAGCTGGAACCCAATGTTCACGATCTTCATACAAACTTTGAAGAAATTCATGATTCCTAATTCCAAATCTCTGGATCATATCCTCCCATCCTGATTCAAACTCATCCACTTTCAACGAGTCATATACAGTTCTACTCAAAATCATCTGAAATGCCTCATAGTCATGCAGTGCTTCCATATTCTCAAGAATGCTTTGCACAACATGTGAAGTACAAAGACGATGATGAGCCCTAGGCAATACCTCCACTACAGCACTGTGAATGGCCTTGCATTGGGTTGTGATGATAGTCTGTGGAGGGCGACCAGACATACAAGTAAGCCATGCCCTAAATAACCATATATATGTTTCCGGTGTCTCATCAGCAAGCAAACCACAACCAAGCAAAATTGTCTGCCCATGGTGATTTACCCCAACAAATGCCACGAGCGGAATCTCATAATTGTTTGACAAGCATGTGGTGTCAAATGCAACTACATCACCAAAGTAACTGTATGCAGCTCTCGACCTAGAATCAATCCAAAACACATTCCTCAAATTCCCTTCATCACTGAGATCATACACGTAGAAAAAATTAGGATCAGTCAGCTGTACGCGACTGAAATATTTATAAATTGTTGTTGCATCTCCTTGTTTGAGTTTCAATCTCTTGAATACGTCAACATAGTTGTTACTTTCTCCTTCATAGGAGTTTGAGCTTCCATAACCAACTATGTCTGTGCCAGATGTCCGATATAACTTGATAGTGTGTACTTCAACGTCAAGAGTTGGCTCCATCTTTCTTTTAGCCCCAGAATCCATCTTCTTGTGAGACTTGGATTTTTGAGCTCTTTCATGATCGAATAAATGGTTGTGTTCAAGCTTGATTTCATCCACCCTCCATCTGTTAGATTCCACTAGCCTCAACCGTATCATTGCTAGACAGCCAGTTCTGGTTTCTTTCTTGCGATTGTTTGCATCTTTCATTGTTTTGAAACCCTCACAGTTGCAACATAGAACTGCACCCCTCTTCTCTTTGCTGTTACGTTTTGTCCATGAAGATTTCACCCTGATGGCAAATCCAAGTTCCTTAGCATAACAATTATAATAATTGTAAGCATCATCATATGAACCAAACTCCAAACCCACAACTGGTTGGGGATAAACCTTTTCTTGAGATTCACCATTTTGAATATCAATTACAGCATCATCATTCCCGCTCATCTCATGGTCATTGCCTTGAATTTCAAACAACTCCTCATTCAGCTCACCCCTGTCATTTTCATTGCCATTGCTATCAATCTCAAAATACTGATCACTTGCATCATCTCTTTCACCTTCAGGCTCATTCCCTTCAATCCCAAATAACTGCTCGCAATCATTCCCAAGGTCATTGTTTTCGTCCTCCAGAAATTGCTCGCTGTTTTGAGAGCCTTCCTCTATCTGAAATAGTAAGCAATCCTTCAATTGTTAAGATATTCCAAGAACAAGCAGCATTAGTGTAAGATACTTAAACTGATACATGAAGCGATAGCCTGCCTACCAACCATGCATGTTGTTTTGATGCAACCAAGTGACAACACAGTCTAAATCTTCTTCACTCCATGATTTTGCTTTTATTTCAATAAATGCAGCTCAGTTTCCCTGACTATTGACTCTGTGCGAAACTACGAAGCATGTAGCAAGCAGTCCTCTAGTTTAGTAACTTATTCCTATGCAGCAATTGATCACAATCCTTCAGGACAACTCACTAGTTCAATAAACCTGAGGCTTTTTCAACTACCTTTATCAACTTGCGTAACTATAAAATATCTTAATTTACTCAAAAGAAATTCAAACCCGTGTTTCATCAGAAGCTTCATGAATCACTAACAGTTAGAAAGTGTTTTCTCAATCACATTAATTTAACACTAGTTTCCAATAATGCAAATTCTATTTTTATAATTGCACATATTAAATCTCAACTTTGTATACAGAAGAATAATAGACTCAAAATCCATTATAAATTCATCTTCTCAATCATATAATCTGAGAGAGGAAAAGGAGAGAGGGACTTACGGTGATGGGGAGGTCGGTGCTTAGAGACAAGGCCCGGTCGGTCGGAGAAAAAGTGGGATCGTCGCCGGTCATGGTTTTTGCAGAGAGAGAGAGAGAGGTTTTGGCACGCCTTGTGTCGAAGCTGTGCGATCCTAGCTTTACCCTCCCGAGTGAGCCCGGAGAATTTTGTATTTGAACCCTTCATTTCTTTTCTTTTTTAAGATTAGGTGAGAGTTTGGTTATCCTACCCCATCATTGTCAGGGTAAATCTGTAACCTTAACTCTGAAGTACTACAGTGAACACGTACATGTCACACTAGCCTCCAAGTATGGATTTCTACAGGAGAATTTATAGATTGCGAATCAACAAGATCTGTTGGTAACGGAGATTAAACTCGAATGGGTCTCCATCATAAACCCGTCCTTACTAACTGAGACAAACCTCGTTGGCAAGAACCCTTCATTTCTTTTCTATTTGCAAAGTGAGGGAACTTTCAACATTTTCGTTATTTTGTGCTTTTGCGGGATCGATTTTTATTTATTTATTATTTTTACTAAAAGAATCCTTCCGAATTTTATTGGGATCTGTTGTATTATTGTCGTTATAATTGTATTAAGATTAACGACTTAATGCTTGTTTAGTGTTAGAACCCACGGTCTAATGGAGCGTTTCGCATAATTAAATAATATTTATTTATATTTCTGATGATTATAATTGAGGTGTGAGTTCTGATTTTATATTTTTATCGAATATTCTTAACAAATATAAAATACTCTTATTTTGTATTGTAGCACAGCCATGATAGGGTCTGGTCACTTTAACAACTTGATTAGTGAAATACTATGATCACTTCTAATTTTTCCTAAAAACGGACATCGGCAAAATGGATTCTTGGAGTATAATGAAAATAAGCACAAGTATAAGGGCCTCAAACAACAAAATCTCAGCAATACATTGAAACCGTTGGTTCTCAACTTCCAAGCTCCAACAGCCACAACCAGAAAATGGCCTTGGCTCCTCCTCTTCTGTCTGTCCTACTTCCACGCTCTTCACCTCTCATCTCCAAATCCCACACACCCAGCTGCCTCGTAACCGCTAGAAGATCATCACTGAGAGTCAAAGCCAGTGCTTCGGACCAAGACCAAACCAAGAACAAAGAAACAGAAGCAGCTTTCAACCCCTTTGGGTTTGTCACTGACAACCCCTCTAGCCGTAGCGCCATTCAGCTCCCTGATACCCCTGCAGACGATGGCAATGTCGGCCAAATGCTTAACGTAAGACCCGCATTTACTCCAGTGATGATCAGTTTTGGTCGAGTATAGTTCATGTTCTTGTTATATTGAATTCAGTACAACTAATTTGCTTACCAAAGTTACTAGGAGTGTTCTTAACTTGGACACGGGAACTAGTTGGATCAGTGTTTACAATGGAACCAATATTTACTCTCAATTCATTGGTGTTCTTGATTTTTGTTTATGGTTGTAGAGAATAGAAGACAAGGGGAGGGATTATGGAAAATACATCAGGTCGGGGGAGCATGTATGGTTCGTCAGAGAAACTGGTAAACCTTTTCCTGCAATCAACTCTATGTATTTGTTTCTCTTTTATTGATCTTTATGGCTTTATAAACTCGGTTTCACCTTGCAGGATCAGCTGACAGCCAATGCGGAACAATTGTATTCCTTCACGGCGCTCCCACTCAGTCTTATAGCTACAGAAATGTCATGTCTCAGGTCTAGCAGACTCTTGTATTCATTTCACATTGGCTTTATTTTCTTTTGTGCCATGTTATATGGTTTAGGAAACTGTGCAGCAGTTAACCTCAGAGCAGTTACTTTGCCTTTCATGTTCATGTAATATGAATCTTTAATTTGAGCTATACTGCTTAATATTTCAATTGAAAACTACTGAATTTGTTAATCATTGACTTTCCCTTGAGTAGATGTCCGAACTTGGATTCCACTGCTTTGCACCTGATTGGCTAGGATTTGGTTTCAGTGACAAGCCTCAGCCAGGATACGAATTTGACTACACAGGTTTATTACTCTTTATAATATACTTATAACCTCATTAGTTTCATTTGAGGTGTGTATAATGTGCATTCCTTTATCAACAAGATTTATGTTTGCACTACAGAAAAGGAGTTTCATGACGAATTTGACAGATTACTAGATGTGTTGGGGGTCACATCTCCTTTCTATCTAGTAGTTCAGGTTTGAACACTTGTAGACGACAAGCTTTTGGAGTGGTATTTGTGAGTCAAGCTATAGTCAAGTCTATGTTATGGGTCACTTAAATTATGCACCTGATATGCCTTCATTCCCTTCTTTTAAGGGATTTCTTGTAGGTTCATATGGATTGACATGGGCCATAAAATATCCTAGCAGACTAGAAAAGCTTGCAATTCTAAATAGTCCACTCACTGTGTCATCTCCTCTTCCAGGACTGTTTAAGCAACTAAGGTGTGTTCTTATTACTTGAGATTTAAAAGAAAAAAGATAATGAACCTAACTAATCAGTAGGTCTGCCTCTTGAGTCTCCACGCAATTGTCAAATTTTGTTTTATTATCTGGATAGTTAAATTCTGATTTTCACTTTACAGTTCCTATAGATTGATTGCTGTTTTCTTTTGCTTCTTTTCAGATTTCCTCTACTTGGAGAGTTTACATGCCAGAATGCTATTATGGCTGAGCGCTTTATTGAAGCAGGTAGCGCGTACGTATCTAGTTCTTTTATCCAGTTTTGTTTATCCGCATTAGACATAACTTCAGAGCAACCTTTAAATTTAGTGCTATTTTTCTCTTTCTTGTCCACTAACACACTACTATCAGTATGTAAATGGACTGTAAAGCAACATTTAGCAAAAGCTAACCTGAAGATGCTTGGAGATCGATGCCAGTACATGTTATTAGTCCTTGTGTCAGATGAAAGATGTCAAAATATTTAGGCTTCAAAATATGCACATTTTTCAGGGTGTTTGCCTTCATATCTATTGAGATTTCCAAGGTCTTATAAAAGTATCTATTCTTTCACAGTTACGCGTTGAAGCTAGAAAAGGCTGATGTGTATCGTTTACCATATCTATCAAGCAGTGGCCCTGGATTTGGTTTGTACTTTCTTTCTTCTTTTGACTATATTTTACTCAAAAAAACTGTCAAGAGTAGGTCAACATGCAATTAACTAATCATGCCCTGGTAGATTTGACATCTAGTTTATGGTAAGAGCAAAATGAAACTGGTTTGAGTGTAATTTTGATTGGTTTTTATCATATAAGTAATGCTCTGTTGCAACATCACTTGAGGGAGGCATCTTATGCTTCCTGTTCTATATCACCACATGTCATATCTTTAATTAGGTGCTTTCTGAGGGCTAACCATGTACATATAATGAATCCTTATTAGTCCAAGCGCATAATATATTGGATGTGCAATCTGTTCATGGCATGTATGACTTATCTATACACACAGTAGACTGCCCCAACATTGATCATAATCCATCAGAGGCTACAAGCTAATCTACTGCATCCGTATGTTTATAACTAGAGTTTTAAGGTAAAAGGAAGATAATTTCTATGTTTGACCTAAATTATTACTTTCTTGACCATTAAACCATTCTTGATGTTTCAGCTATACTTGAAGCTGCAAGGAAAGCTGACTTTCGAAGCATCCTGAGCCAAATAGCATCTGGCTTTGCATCTGGAAGGTAGAGCTTTACTGAGATATGATATAAAGATGTTCACTCCGTCCATGTTCATTGCATACACTTACAGTTTCAAAGATATCTGGTTAATGCTATTAAAATGACAATTTGACCTTCTTTTCATAAACTTGTTTTATGGCAGTCAGACTTGTCACTTTTATTGCATCCGGAAAGGAAACTTTCTGTGCTATAATGACTGTCTGTCTATCTCCACTAGGTAGAAGCATGTATAATGAACTCCATGGGAGCATATAATGTTGTTCGACCAAGCAGTCTATAAAGGATCATAAGCCGCACCTCAGTTTCACCTGTAGTTTAAGTCTCTTGACCAAGAAAGACTATGATCAATCCACACAATCCATTAAGTTAACTGTATCATCAATAATTATCATCATGGAAAACAGGTAATTAGGGTTGTTGGTCTGATATGAATTTGATAATGGTCCACATCATGGTCAAAGTAACACAAATTTGTATCTATAATGTTCTAACTTCATCTTTTAGGCATTGGCTGCTGTGTAGCTCGGTATGCTACGCCACACAGTTTGAACGGTTGAGAATGCAAAGCTCACTTTTCCTTTAAGTTGATCTTATGGTTGAGAATCACTTATATTTTAAAATGAAATCACATGTAGCTAAATGCTTGACTGCATACTATGCAGTGCTGCATATCAGAATTATCCGTCTTTTATACTTCATGAACTTCTGCTGATGATTTGTAACTAATCAATCACTTATGGACTTCAGGTGGGATGTACCGACTCTTGTTGCATGGGGAATTTCAGACAAGTATCTACCTCAATCTGTGGCAGAAGAGTTTAAGAAAGCAAACCCCAGTGTTGTCAACCTTAAGTTGATAGAAGGAGCCGGGCATATGCCACAGGAGGACTGGTAAAAGACTTTTAGTTTGATTAACTGCATCACAACTTTTAGTTTTTATTTAGTTTCTTTCTTCCTAATCAAGTATTGAAAACTTACAACAGGCCTGAGAGAGTTGTTACTGCTCTGAGAGTGTTCTTTTAAGCTCAATGCACGAATCCACATCTAATCTGGAAATCAGTATCATTGTCCTCAGCTAATTCCTGAAAGGTAAGTAAAGATTTCTCCCTAAAACTATCACGGACTTGATTATACTACACAGTACCAACAGAGTTTACCTTTAAATACCTCTTTCATTTCGTTTCAGTAAAACAGCTGCATGACTATAGAGCAAAGATCCTAATAAATTCCTTGTCAATTGATGTGTGAATATAGTCCTGCTTACTTGTGCATATCATAATGAGCAATTTTCTGTAAATTTCCACAAATGAGATTATCAACGGTCCACATATTGTGCATCAGTAATTCAGTACAAGAATTTCATGCTGTTCTCTACGGGTGGTTATGTAATTTGTCACACTTTGAATTGGAATGTGCAGTAAGCTTATTTGCGTCATTTGTAACTCACCACAACCTCATCAGTTGATTCCCCTCTCGTAGGCGAAGAGTGGAATTTCATATATCGAAGCGCAGTTTAGTCCATGAGATTCTTTCTGGGGCTGTAAAGCCACTCAATGTTTTCTCAAAGCAGCACTTGTATGTGGTTGTATGCCAAACCAGAGGACAATTCATCAACCTAACCTCACACCGATAATCCGAAACAAAATACGGTTAACTAAGAACTTTTCATTTACATGTATATTATTATAAATGTTTCAGAATTACATGTTAGAATACTAGAGTTTTAGCTCAACGTAATGGAATAATGGACCATGGAATACAAGCTTGTCATGCAAAGCAAATGAGTGACCTACTCGTGTTTAATTTAACATGTCAGTTTATATATCTCCACTCATTACCAGAAACATAAACACCAGATTTATGAAACTACATGTAAATATGATTTACTCGTAGCCTCGTTCTTTTCTTCTTTGGCCTCCAAAGTCCAAACAACCCAAATCAACAACGCCTTATCCACCTCTGCTGCATCCTTCAGCCACATCCAAATTCACAACACAATTTTGCGGTTTGAAGAAAATAAATACCTGTAGATTATTAGGGCTCGGCAGATCAATTTTCTGAACAAATCTGACTTCCCAGAAGCGAAGAGCAAGCCATAGCTGGTGGTTTCACAAGGTGGTATCCCAAGCATTTTATGTATGCAAAAAACTTAATCCTAACAAGATAAAGTTGACATGCAGAGAATTTCATAATCTCTTCTTTTTGAGGTTATGTAATCTTTCATTAGTCCAGTAAGATATTTGATTCCGCTGCACACGTCCTCAGTTGAAAGCCCTTCTTTTAGGTGGAACTTGGAAGAACCGATATAATGTCATATTTCCGACACAATTTAGCATATCATACATGATGGAAGTCATTAGTTTATCCGCATACTTAGAATTAAGCCCAGTTATATAACAAAAATTGCTTACTACTAACTGAGTTATCAAACCTGAATGCCGTCCAGCACCCATTTTCCCTCAGAAACACAAGACTGGGCTACCAACTAAAGTCAGAATCTACTTCGCTTTCTTCTTTGGTTTGTCATTTTGACTGGTCTGCACCTTTCTCTTAGATGTCATCTCTGCCTTGGATTGCTTATTAGTTGTCACCCTTCTTGTTTTGTTCTCTAGCTCTTCATCAGCAGAATCATCATTGTCTTCATGATTGACATCATCAGTGGAATTATCATTGTCATTGTCTTCATTACTGCCTTTTGATCTTCTTTTCACTGTAGACCTCTTGGCCTGACCTCCAGGCTTCCTCCCTTTCTTAGATTTGGCAGTTTCCTTGATTTCTTCATCACTTGCTTCTTCATCAACATCATCAACACGCTTACTAGTCCTTTTACTTCCTGCTTTGGCAGTTTGATTTCCAGTTAACTTCTGAAGCTCTGGTACATACGCTGAAGTCTAGAAAAACAAAGAGGAGCACATTTAACTGATTTAAACTTAGAATAGCCACAACAATAACAATATTAGAGGGACACTTTCAGAATGACTTACCCTGCCACCAACTGTGATAAAATCAATTTTCTTCCCTGCATTACACGAAAACATAAGTCATATATGAGAAGTTATTTAAGAAAGGTTTAATTGTGCTAAAATAAAAGCTTGCACGGATAAGGGGTCAAGAACCAAACCATCAACTAACACCTTTCCCCTTTTCTTTTCACGGGAATGAAAAATCCAATTACTAGGAAATTGATCACTATCTGCTCCTACTTCAACTGATTTTTCAATGACCTGTAAAACAAAAGCCACACATATATCACCAATTTCTTACCATTAATTTTTCCAGGCCTTTTGCCCCAACGAAAATGAAACAACCAATCACGAGGGAAGTGGATAGATTCAGCGTCAACTTGAACAGCATATTCAATAACCTACAGGCAGTGGCGTAGCTAGGAATTTTACTTCGGATGGTCAACAGAAAATTTAATTATAGACTAGTCTGAAAAATTTAGAGAAAACAATCTTGTTTAATTCAGGAAGAGAGAAAACGAAAAGAGAAGGAAGAAAGAAAATAAAGGGGCTCAGCAAAAGATAAAAGGGAGGGCAAATGGGGAAGAGATACGAGAGACAAATAAAAGGGAAGAGCCTGTTTCCTTCTCAGAAGGGTCAAATGAGATATCATATAGTATTGTGTTCTTTGAAAATCCAAATATTTAACCTAGAATAACAGATTTAAAAAATTGAAAAGGGTCACTTGACCCATCTGGTCTATAGTAGCTACGCCCATGCCTACAGGTACATTACTCTATAGTCTATACTTGCAATTAAGAGTGCATATTTACGTCCAAAAGACAAATTATCAGAGTTGAATCTCTGACCTCTTTGATGCTTTTGTGTAAAGCTTCAACACATTCTTTGGACAGGGTGGCAGAACTTTGCTCCGGATGAATTCTTGCCTGCAAAAAACAAAATGATAACTAGAGCTCCACCAGCGAATAAAATCTAGACACACAAAGTCGATATCCAAAATATTTTAGAGCATCTAACTGAAACAATCAGCAACAAATGTAAACTAAATAGTTCCTATATGTAAGAAATGAAATGAAATTACTATCACTTTTAAAACCACAAGCAAAGCTGGATTGGGCAAAGGTTGAGACTACAGCTAAAGGGGTCAAACCAAAATCCTTTGTTTATTTTTCTAAAATAGAAAAGAAAAAATGAAAAATCCTGCCTTATATTCATAGCAAAATTGCAGTTTAGATAATGTTCCTTATCTTGACTTCCTTATCTGAGATGGACCAAACATACACATTTCCATGAATTAAAATCTCTACCATTTTGTTCAGTCCCATTACAACACAAGTTTAATGATACCACAATTCTAGATACAGGAAATACAGTAGATACCTTATAAAGGATAATATATGTCTTTCATACTTTGGACATTACAAAATGTAAATAACTACATATACATCCAGAAAGCCATAGATCATATACAATACTACAATAGTCATGTCAGCTCATATAACTGTTAATTAGAATTGTATGCTTGGACATGAAATACAAATATTCCTCTTGATCTTTGTACCTTGGAGGCAATGTAAATAACAACTACATATACATCCAGAAAGCCATAGATCATATACAATACTACAAGTCATGTCAGCTCATATAACTGTTAATTAGAATTGTATGCTTGGACATGAAATACAAATATTCCTCTTGATCTTTGTACCATGGAGGCAATGTAAATAACAACTACATATACATCCAGAAAGCCATAGATCATATACAATACTACAAGTCATGTCAGCTCATATAACTGTTAATTAGAATTGTATGCTTGGACATGAAATACAAATATTCCTCTTGAGCTTTGTACCGGAGGATTTGTACCATTCCTCCAAGGATGGGATACTAAGGATCAATCTAATGAATAAGCAAGACAGATTCCATTCAAATTACATAATCCCATTTGCTGACCATAACTAGGCACTTATTATCCCACTCATACGGTAAGTTGTTCACATTATACAACTAGTTTGTAACACATAAAGGGTTCAAAACCATTAATCCCTAATCATCCAGCCCTTGCAACTCATCCCTTTTCTAGGTCTATAACTCACCCCTATCTCAATCTCAATCCCCTTTGGGTTGATATGATAGTCCAACCTCATTTTAACCATAAATGGGATTTGAATAGAAATAAATAACAATAAAAAAGTATGAAAACCAGACTCACTTGGTATAGTACTTCATCAGCAACCCAATTGCCAATTCCTGATATAAAACTCTGCAAACAAATAAAACGGGGGGTTATATATATATACCGTAACGGAACAACAGTCTACACATCAACATGATCACTTAAATACTAGATTGACCCAAGGTTTGTATTTAAGTGTAATGATATCATTGACTCTGCACGTGAATTTGCTTCTGGCTCAAGAGAAAGAACTATGACGTGCTAACCTGATCAAGCAATAGAGCCTTAATTGATATTTTCTTCTTGCTTAATGATGCAAATAGTACATCGACAGTCATTGGTTCCAAGAGAGCATCGGGCCCAAGCTCAGATATGGGGGGCACAGAAGTTGGCTGGGTATCAACACAGAACTTATAAGTTCATTACATTCAACCTCAAAAAGAGAAAAATGAAAACTCTACAGTCATAAATGGGATGTTACATACATCTTTGAGCAGGCGTACTTTTGCAAATCGCCTCTTGTCAGTGAAGGAGAACTCCAGGCCATCATCTAGCTGCGAGGGTGGAGTATTCAATAGTTATCACTTAAAAAGCAAAACAAATTAGCTGGAAATCAATCATAAATCAGAAAAATTTGAGCTTTTATCCACATTCTCATATGAGATATCTAAAGCAGCAACAAGTCGTTAAGCAAGTCGTTAATGAGACTAGTATGAAGCATCTCATAAGCCAAAAACATTTTCAACTTGAATCATTACAAAAGCTTATTTGATGAAATTATTGCTATACAATACAATTTCCAAAACTGAAATACCCTCATGATTGCAATCCCCAAATGTTACTTACTTGGACAAAAACCTTGGAATATTTGGAAGGCCACTCATCAGTGTCCTTAACAGCAGACCTGCAAACAAACATTACTCAACATTATCACAATCAAAACCATAATAAATCAACCATTTTAATTAGTTTCTTTCTCAGCGCACCGGGCTTCATACCTCTTGTATTGGGTGACGGCAACCCCTTTGATATACACCGCACCCGCCATCCCTACACCACAAAATCGACAAAATTCGAATGTGAAATTATAACAAGTACATTGTCTAAACTAACAGATAGGGAGAGTCGAAACGGCACCGAATTGGAAGGTAGGGAAAGGAGGGGAGTCGAGTTGGAGCCACATGTTCTTTCCCTTGCGGTGGGCGGAGACGATGGTCTTCCCCAAGAGCGAGGCCTCCAAGTCCGCACGCGAGACTCCGTCGATGACTTTGGAGTCGTCGGCCACGATCGCTTTCGTGATCTTCTTCCCGACGCAGTTGTCCTGTAGGGCCTTCCGGGCCGCCTCCACCTCCGGTAGCTCTGGCATTTCGCGCGCTTTTTGGGTCTTTCTCTTCTGGGGTTTTTGGGGTTTTGTGAAGGATTTATATAGAGGCCAAGGGTGAGTGGGTAGATGTGGAACAGGAACCGTTGGATGAGTTTATATGGTGAATTTGAGTTTGGTTTGGAAGCAATGACTCAGCACAAACGAATATTGTCAAGTTTAAAAGGACTTGTTCAAACTCTTTTAACTTGATTTTGTACTACTTGTTTGTGAATTTGAATCATTTAAGGGTTGATTGCTTGTTTGTTATTAGAGTTGTTATATGAGCCAACAAGGCCTTTTTCAAGTATATTCAATTGGATTTCCGGTCGTTTTTTACGAAGGGCTGGTGCGGCAGCCCTTAAACTTTGATTAATAAAATCATAGAAAACAAAGGAGGACATAGAGTCTAAACTCTAAATTACAATAAGTAACGTATTCTAGCATGCATCAGTTAGCAAAAAGTGTGTCATTAGCTACTATATTTATTTTGATAAAGCGGTGACATAACGGAAAATTAATTGTACTAAAGACAAACATCATAACGGCTAAGAGCGCAACTTTCCTACGATGTTGCCACACAGAATCATATTCAACGATCCAATATTTCATCTTGCTATTAAGAGGTTACGACCATTTGACAAAACATGAAACTCGTAACTGACCTAGAGCAACCAAGACACGCAATGTGCCACTACAGGAACAACGCACACATCTCCTTATTGAAAGCAGAAAAAAAAAAAACTATCAAGTAAAATAAAACAGCATAATACCCTAAATGGGCTGAATTTTGTAGCCAAGATCCAACGGACCAAAGCTATCAGATACCCACTCCTCCTCCCGGCCCAAACATGTGGCTGCTCTGCCCACACTCCCCACCACCGTCGTCGAGCCTCCACCACGTCGTCGTCTGACCATCGATTGACATCCTCGACATCTCAATCCACTCGACGCCAACCAATACCCAGATTTCTTGAAATCATAGCCAATCCCACCAGCCATAGATCCACATCAGCTTATGCACCAATCTGAAAATCCGACCGGCCCGATCTCCAATAGCCACCTAATGTCTCTTCAACCCAAAAAAGACCTAGTTCCTCTCCGATCCCAACCCACCTCCATAAAGCAACCACAACTTTGAGCCGAGATAAATAGATCAGGTTACCTTTCGATTTGATCCTCCGAGCACGAGGCACATCTCTAACAAAAAACACACATCCGGCCACATCCATTATGTGCCAGCTAGGCCAAATGCCATTGTCGGCACTGCGGCACTACCGAATAGGCAAAAAGGCTGAAGGCGGCGTCCCTAGGTTTTTTTTCGAGAGAGCAAACCTATAGGTGAAATCGAATCCGCCAGTATTACTTGAGTTAACTTCTTGGATTTCGGGTCGTTTTCCATCCTTACTTGAGTACCATCCTTGAGTTAACTTCTTAGATTTCAGGTCGTTTTCCAGTCGAAATACGTAACGAAGAAAACAATGTCAAATTTGAGTTGACATTGTGCTTAGCTAGTTTGATTTTTACATCACCAAAGAAATGTGAATTTTTTCTCTGACAAGTTTCCAACTAGACCTGGAAGTTAATCTATCAGGTGCTGCATGCGAAATGTTTCACATGTATTGCAATATGTGAACTTTCAGTACAATATTAGTGGCTTTCTTCTCAAAAGCTCAAATACACAAACGTCACCTTCTTTCAAATCGTGTTCCCTGGCAAATGCAATCCAACCTTTACACGGTATGGCAGATGTTTTTGAATGAAGCTAGGTTCATATTCACCGGCCACAATCTATTTTCAACCTGAAGAATCACTCTTTGTTTCTCCAGTCGTTCCTTTATGCAACTCTTGATAAAAACTACCTGGTACATTCTGCATAAAAACGAAGGGATATATTTGTGATGAGTACTGATCGAGTACATTAACTAACGAGTGTATGAATATGTTGCCGATGACACTGGATTTACCACATTTGCGTTCACTATATGATAAGTCCGAAGAGAGACTCTGAAGAAGGGATTGTTTGGAAAGAACTTGTCGGCAGCTTCAACATTATTAACACTTGGATCCCTCAAAGATGGCAGGGCCTTTCAGCAACTTCCCACTCGTTTCTGAAATTCTGATATTTTGTTCTTGCCTACTACATACAATAAAAGTTAAAGCCGACGATGGATTATCAGATATGATCCTTAACCCTGATTTCTTTAGGAAATGATTTACATGTACTTCATCTTCATATTATACGCTTACCACTATCAAGAGGAGATGGATTAAAAGAAGCCATACCACCATTCATAATGCAATCCGGTTCGACTTTGATTGAGCTTTTATTGTCTTCATCTTGTACGTGCAGCTACGTACTCCTCGACCATTCCCTGCAACTCAGAGAAAACCGAAAAACATAAGAGCAAGTTTTGCAGATATGGAGCTCTCAATATAACTGCATAGCTTCACACATCACAAAAATCATCATTAGTTTCGAGTTATGCAGATGCCGGGTTATTGTGTACTCCAATTACCTAGCCGCACGGGGAAGCTTGTAGCTCTGGAAATTTCAACAAAAAAAAAGATTAATGTCCATAAACAAAACAAAGACACACACATCACCAACTTTTAGACAATTGTCCTTCACAAATGAAAGCCAACCATGCCGGAGTATGGGTCTAGATTGTTCGTATTTGAACTTCACAGACCAAGTTTTTCCATTTGAAACCCGAAGGATGACATTAGCAGCGTCCTTAATTTGATTTTTCTTGAAGAACTCCGCTGGAAACCTCTGAAAAAGTAAGACGAAATAATGGAAACGTTTGGGAGAGTATATATGGATGTTAAATTACAATTTATAAGCTTTCTTACCAGATAACTTTGTTGAACATATGATGGTTGCATGACAACCTTGAACTGAGGCTTGTCAGATGTAAAAGCATCAGCTCTCAAAAGAGCTCGAGCTTTTTCACTTTTATTCAGTGTTTCATACTTCACAAGATCCTCAAGTTCTGACCATTTTCGTGTGGTAGATGAGACTCATCCGGCATCATTTTCTAACATCTTATCGGCCGCTTTACCACTCAAATTTATTCTCATTTTCTTGTATAATGGACATGGTAATGGAGATTTTTCTCTCTTTTTTCGAGCGGAGTGGATAATCCTCCAAGTTTTCTGTAGAATTATCATCTTCTTCATCTTCATGATCTATTTATTTGAAAATTCTTGTATGCATCAGATGCAAGTAAATTAAATATTTATTAGAAAATTAATTATATTTAATTTTTATTTAAAAAATAAATGATGTCGTAATTTAACTATGGATTTAAGTTAATTTAAATATATGATAATAAATGCACCTAAAATGCTTTGTTCTTCCATCTCGGTCATTGTTATGGGATAATCAATTTCTGTGGTAGTTCTATCAAATATGGAAACTTGGAATATAGAACTCCCTTCATATCGGAAAACTAGGAAGTCACGTAGTCTAAAGAGGAACTTTTTTTGGCAACAATAAAAAAAGAGCAGAACTTAGAGAACTCTGCCCAACCCTTTTCAAACCAAACCTTACTGCTGCACCTTGTCAGTTCCACTTGCCATTCATCAGCACCGACCGGAAGCTTAAGACATTTGATATATCTTTTCCATATTTCAAGACAAATTTCTTTGGAATTCTCCGGACAGAAGATCGATCTTTTACTTTGGGCAGAAACAAATGAATCATGTGATATGATAGCATGAATTTCATGAAGAATATAATTAAACAAAATGCATGCCAATTAAGGGGAATCAACTTACAATTTTGATATCTCTAGAAGTGTCGTCCAAAATTATTTGGAAAAATTGGAGAGTGGAGGAAGAAATTGTATGACGCCGGCGAAGAGAACCCATTAGTTTATGAAGTTCCCAAATTGGATGGAACAATATATGAATATGGTTGTTTATGAAGGTTCGGTTACGGATGAGTATTTTATATAGAGTGGTTTTTACCTCATTACTTCTTTTTTTAAGAAAAAATATCAAGAATTTCATTAAGCGGAAATGCAATATCACATTCATGAGGGACAGCGGTGATGAAAATAAATTTCTCACTCCTCACCCTACCTACGTGAAACACCAGCGGTTACAGTTGACAAGAACCGATAGGGGTTCAACTGTACCTAAACCTAATCCAGAAGTATCAATACATCCTTACAACCAACCTCAAGAAGAAACAACCCTTTTAAACACTACATGTCAAAACTACCAGCATATATGCACAGGTAACCTTTCCATTACATTGACAACAAGACCTAACCGACATTAAAATAGTTCATAGAAATGACACCAAAACATGACTTACCTCACGACACAACAACACCACCCTACCAAAACCCTAACTCTTGCTCAAAAGAGAAATGACGACCAATACCACCTTACCAAAACCCAAAATCCTCCCTTAAAAGAGGAGGGACGACCCAAGACAAAACAAACTAATTAATAACCAAAATAAGGAATAAGCCCAGCCCAAGGTCCAATAGAAAACACCAAAAATCCGTTTCCTCCACCACCACTTGCCTCTGTCGCGACCGACTTGCAGACAACCACTGTAACCATTCCCAAACCGGCTCAAAGCGTTACAGACCCTTGCATATCGCTATACCAAGGTTTGACCAGATTCGTAAACTCTGGTGGCCCAAAGTAGTCGAGCCTCAACACAGTCCAGTACATCTCGACGACCCTCGCCGCCGCAACGATTGAAAGCTATAACAACGCCCATCCCAACAACCTGCACAAACCCAAAAAGAAATCTTGAATCGAACCCTCCACCCTAAAGCCAATACCTTCCAAGAGACTAAATAAGATGTAAGAATTCCCGTCCGGCAGCAAATCTCGATGTTTGCAAAGTCCTAAAGCTAGTTAAGACGAGACTGTCATCAGACAAGAATGAGAGAGGCTAGTTGGTGTGCTAAAGAAAGAGAAAAGGGAAGCTAGGGTTTTTTCTAGAGACCCGTTACTTCGATCGAGTCTATCCCTCGTAACTTAATTATCATGACGGATTAATCAGAGTAATTATCAAATTAATCGTCACTAACTCAAGAGAGTATATTATGGCTGATTTTGACGGCAGTTTCGGATAAACTAAATATATATAGCTGATTTTGAAGAGTGTATTATATATATGAATATGGCTGATTTTGAACGGTTTTTACCTTTACTTCGAATCTTTCAGTATTATTCCTCATAATAACTTAATTATCAGCTCAAGATGGATGAACCACAGTAATTATCAAATTAATTTTCACTAACTCAAAACTAAATGCTTTTCTTCAAGTTGATTAATTACTTTTTTACTACATAAAAATGTTTCGTAACTTTAATAATGATGAAAGTCTACACTACAAAAAATGATTACATTGGCTACCTCAATTTGCGTCGGCGTGCAAATGCCGTCACCAATAGTTCTTCTTTTACGAGGGCAAATCAGTTACCGTCACAATAATGGCGACCGAGTATATACCGTAGCCATTAGCCGTCGCCATACATTTTCGTCTACTTTGGTATGAACTCAGCGTAGCCAAATAACATCATCTTGCGACTGCAAAGAAGCTGTCGTCGTGTTTGGGATGGCTTTTAGGTTTCTTTTCTTATTTTTTCGATCTATTCTGATGTTATCTCTTTCTCTCCTTTCTCCTTTTATTTTATCTACGCCAACGCCACCAATAACTGGCTGGCCCTTACCGTCTCCCTCACCTTACCCCTCATTCCCTCCCCTCATCCTCCTCCATCTGCCTCGCCTTTACTCACGTACAGTGCACTCCCTTCCCAGAAGCCCTCAGCCACCGCCGAAAACAACACTGACGACGAACTACGACCCACATCTACAAATCGTCGCTAAAGCCTTAGTTTTTCATCTTATATTAAAGAGTATGGTAGATCTTTAGATCTAGGTTGCGGTAACAAGGTTTGATAACCACCTTACATTTTCTGCAATTTCGAAGGATTGTGAATGCAATGTGTCTCCTTTGTTTTTTGTTGCTCTTATTGAATTCAGTGTTGAATTGAAAAACCCAAGGACGAGAGAATGCTTGAATTGAACTAGATGTATACTTGATGCCTTATCATATGTTTACGCTTCGATTGACATTCATAGCTGGTGGGAAAATCAAACGCCCTGGCTACAGGGATGGACCCAGCAAAGATGCATTGTTCTCAAACGATTTTGATGTAGTATATGTCTAGCCTACTTGTTCCTTGCTAGTTGTTGATAGAGAGAATGATGCTCTTAGGCAGATATCTATCAACCAGGAGGATTGTGATTATCAGTACAATTCAATCTCATCCATAGGTATACTCTCATAGCTCTTACCTTCAATGTTCAATAATTACCGAATAAGTTTTTAACTTTTATATGGGATGCTTGTATCTGTATGCTTGATCAGAGAAATATCATATGCACTGGTGGTTACAATAGATTTATTGCATTTTCTTTCACGGTGGCATTGTTCTCGGTGTAATTAATCGATGATGTCTTATATGAAATTATTTTGTTTACTTGCAGCTACCCTTATTTGGTAGTTCTTAATTTTAGTCAAACATGAGCCCTATACTACCTTGTGCAGTTCTATTATGTCATCAAGGACAAACTGTAACCTATTAAACCACTGGCCAAGTTTCTAACTTCTAAGTCGATTGTATTCTTGACATGGTGACAAGGAATTTCTGTTGCGTTTCTTTTCTTGATGGTTGCCTTTAAAGGTTCCTTGGCGCATGGTTGTACATATTACTATTTGCTGAGTTCATTTTGTATTACAATAAGGCTTATATGGGAAATGATATTTTTAGACTTCTACTTTGTCTCTTTTTTGCTCTTGAAGTTTGAATGTTGCTCGATAATAATGAGAAGACTACTCAACAACTCAAATTAGTTTCAGTAAATAGGTAGCCTTTATTTGCATTTATTCAAAAATAGATACTCTATTGGTGATTGTCTGATTAAGTCTAATTCAAGTCCAATCATCCTTGAAGTAAAAGAATCAATAACTACCCTTCATAATTGTTTGCGTTTATGGGGCACATGATTATATTTTTTTCATGATTAAAGATCCGAAATTCGTATATATTTCTGCATTATTAGATATGTATATTTGTTTCGATTAACCCTGTTTGGCAACGCAGGAGAGTCCGGGTTAGTTTTCCTTCAAAAACTTGATTTTTCAGCTTTCTGCAATTTTAGATTTTGTATTGCATTAGAACCCTATTTCGCATTCCTAGCTGGGCATAGGCTAGGATAGATGGAGACCAGATGAAATTTACTTTTGATTATTTGATTATAAAAAGATTGAAATTTTGGTTTATTTTGATTTTTCTGGTATTTGAGCACTGAATGCGTTTTCATATTGTTGTGTCTTATGATTGATAGATATAAAGATATATATGATCGATGCCTGTTAATTGCTTTGGCAAGATTTGTCTATCATAGTACATATGCATATATCCTTGTTTAATGATGGCTTTGAATATATAAAATAGCTAACTGGAATGAAACTATGTAATTAGATTGATAATGAACTGAAGCTTGTAATTATATGTGCATGTTATGGACGTTTTGTATTGATCATGATTAAAAATACTATCTCCCTCTAAGGAATTCATTATCTTGTTAACCAATAATTGATATAAAACTCTCCAACTAATGTCATTTCGTTCTAGATTTCAGAATGGTATTGTGGTATGTATTGTAACATCAATCAGCCATTTTTTATTGTTTTGATAATTATCTAGTTATAGAACTATAACTTGTGTCTTTAATTTTTGGAATATAATTGTATCTTCAATAGAAGGATCAAACTCTTATGTTCTTCAAATTAAAACAGTGTAATATGAGACCTTAGATGCTAAATTCAGTGAATTCAGACTTTCTTCTTGCAAATAAGTATTGCAGTTTCAGAGATATCTTAGTTTCTAATGTTTCAGTTTTACAATTAAGATAATCTACAACTAAAGAATTGTCTTTTTGCTAACAGGTAAAGCTTTTACAACTAAATTGCACAATGAAAATTATGTTACAATTAATAATCATGCCGTTAGTATTTCTGAGTTGGTAGATTTGGCTAGTATGATTCTTGTATCTAATGGATGGAAAGTTTGAAACATCTAAGTTGGTAGATTTATGGTAATATATACCAATTAATAATATATTGCTTCTCAGTTTCAGTTATGTATCTAAGTTTTGTGTTGAACTCTTCTAGAGTCCCTTTTGAGGACATGGTTTAGAATTAGGAACTAAGTAGTTTATTCAGGTGCATTATGTCCAAAGCAATATATCTGAAAACTCAATTAACTTATTGTGCTCAAGGAATTGGCTCTATTCTGGTGTCTACACAAGCTTGCTCATCCTACCATTCTCTTCACCTTCGCTGTCTTTGTGTTTTACTTCCATGAGGAAAGGATCAGGTGCTTACTCAGCTTGACGTTTGCTGACTTACTGATTTTACATGTACAAATACTGCAGACACTGATGATCTATATTTTAGATGATCCATATTTTAGATGTTGCACCTTACTATATATGCATACTTTGCTTATAAGCATGAGTTTTGTACCTTAGTTATGAACATGAGTTTTGTACCTTAGTTATGAACATTAATGAGATGCATTAAGTGTAACATTCTCTTACCATCGAACTTGCACATAATGTAAATAGTTATTTTTTTTTATCGTTTTTAAGCAATAAAAATTTTCAATGTATATTTGTATGGCAAAAAAAAATTATTCATAAATAACTCTTTTGTCACGGCGTTGTTACCGTCGTAAAACGTTGGTCGCAAATACTGGCCTCGCCAATGTTATTGCGACGGCAATTACGCCGTAGCATTTTTTTTGCGACTGCACGTGTTTGCCGTTGCTAATGGTCTTGCTGTTGAGATATATATCCCACATCAGGAATATGAAACCTTGTCTGTGAGTTTATAAGGGTTTGGGTCACTCTCTCTATTACCAATTGGTTTTAGAGTTGAACCTCAGACTACTTTATCATGGTATCAGAGCGGGTTACCCACATACACGTGTGAAGCCCAAAGGCCACACGTACTCCACGACCACCCAAGTTATTGTCCACGTGTTAGGCTTCAAGATTCGCCACACGTGCGGGGGCGTGTTGAGATATATATCCCACATCAGGAATATGAAACCTTGTCTGTGAGTTTATAAGGGTTTGGGTCACTCTCTCTATTACCAATTGGTTTTAGAGTTGAACCTCAGACTACTTTATCACTTGCGACGGCAAATACGCCGTCGCAAATAGTATTGACGACGCCACTATTTGCGACCGACGCTTTGCCGTCGCAAATGCTCTTTTACGACGGTAAAATGGTTTTTGACGACGGTTTTACGCCGTGGCTAAAATACTTTTTTTTGTAGTGCTAGAAAATAAAAGCACAACGTGTAGTTAAAATTCTCGACAACCACATGGCAATTGAATCAGCACTAGAATTCGGACTCATAACAGGTCGAGCACTCATCAGCCTCAAACATGTTCTGGCGCGGGTACAAAGAATAATTCCTCTTCACAACAATCCACCATTAAAAAGAACATAATTTTTCATATATATAGGAATCTAGAAACAGTACCTGTGTCGATAGGGAAGGCAGGGCCTTCTAACCGGCCGGAAATTAAGAATCGAAAACCAGCAGCTTAAGTAGCCGCTAAAGCGTAGCTCGATCACAGACAAACCACCGACCAAGACTCGAACTGAAATGAAGAGTCTATGGATGAAAACCCTAAAATCCCATACATGCTCCTTTGCTTATCGAACCCTAGCCTGCCTAAATGATCGACATCTTGCTGCCATGGATATATACTGTGCTGAACTGCTGATGCCTCATGGATTATGGCATTCTCAATTAATTATTTGAAATTCTTTTGAGCACGTACGTACGCGTATATATATATATTCGATCTTGTAATGAAGTATATATATGCAATTCCAAAATCTAAAATTATAGCATAGGTAGCTATTTCCAGATCATTATTGGCTTGATAACTTGGCAAGAGTTTGGAGTCTTTGTAATTAATGAAAGACATGCATATACACACACAAACACCAAGTTCCAGACCAAGGTATAAAAGTAGTTTGACTTATGATGAATTAGTTTCTTCTGACGCGTTCAGGCGCGGGATAACCATATGGGACGAAACGGCGACTGTCGTCTGATCTTTAATGAATGAATCAAACGGACATGATAAAACAGACTTAAACAGACAAGATCAATTTATTAAAGATCGGTCACCGTTTCGCCCCGCACTGCTATTCCGTGCCTAAGCAAACCCGCTAGTTTCTTTTTTTCTATTAGTTACATTATGGTTTGATCGGACATGATCAATTTATTAAAAATCAGACGGCTGTCACCGTTTCGTCCAACATTACTATCCCTCGTCTGAGCAAATCCGTTAGTAGTTCTTTTTTGTATTAGTTACAATATGGTTGGGTCCTCTCTCATTTGTGAGATTAATTAAAGTTTCCAATGTTTTAACTTCTTCTTCTTTCTTTATTGAAGCTTTAACTAAAGTGGGAAGTTTATTGTCGTACGTGTTTGTGTTTAGGTCCCTTCATTGTGTCTATTTTTTTTCTCAAAAGATCACTAATTAAAGAGCATATCCAACGGTTTTGAAGAATATATATATATATATATATATATATATATATATACATATATATATATACATATATATATATATATATATAAAGTGTGAAGGTTCATATTTCGCTTATTTTTAGATCAAATTTTTAGATCATAGTCAGCCAGTATCTAGATATATATGTCATGTTCATATCTACAAAGTTTCGTCTAATTTGGTGATCGTTTGGGTACCAAATTAGATTAAATAAGTCAATAGAACAAAATTGTTTTATTTGGGTTTTCTACTTTTCTTTATAACCCTAAAACATAGACGATCTCTCAGTCTTTCACTATCTCTCGATTCGCTTCACCTTCATTTTCAAAACTTTAATCTCGTAATCTCTCTTCGTGCCGATGTTGCCACGACGTTCACCGTCGTCTACCTCAAAAGACCCAGCGATTTATGAAGTTGTTCCCAACAAAACCTTCGTGCAGTCCCAATCTCTGTCATCTTCTCTCAACCTGCAATTGATTACCAGGCTTGCGTTTACTAGTACGTAGTAACTACAATGTTCTTTCTCTCTACATATTTAGATTGTTTTCAATTCCTTTGATTTAGATTTTGGAATGGATTCAAATGCTTTAATTTATTAAACTTCAGGTTATTAGGTTCAATAAGTTTTGGGTTTTGATTTCATTGATCATGAGTTCTTCTGAGAATGATAAGTTAAGTAGTGATAGAGACAAAAATCATGCTTGGGTCTAGGCCAAAAAAATTGAAGGAGACAAATACATTAGATGTGGTTTTTGTGATAAATAATGCAATAGTGGTATTACAAGATTGAAGAAGCATTTAGCTGGAATACATGGTGGTGTGAAACCTTGCCGTAAAATTTCAAAAGAGGCCAAAGATTATTGTATTGATGCATGCTTTGAAGACCCTTAAGATGGTAAAGATGAAGTAAACTGCATTGCTTCATGAAATTGGGGAGGGTTGTGGAGGGAGCACCAATAGTGTAGACGAAAACTTGGATGATAGTTGTTATGTGCTGGTAGGGAGTGGGAAGGCTAGTCAGAGATCAACAATCAAGTTTAGTGTTACAAAGGCTCAACAAGCAATATTGAACTCAACTTTCAAAAACGAAGAAAGAAAAACCGTATGTCGAAAGATTGGACATTTTTTCTATAATAATGTTATTGCTTTCAATGCTGCTAACCCTTATTTTGTGTCTATGGTGGAAGCAATTGGTGAGTTTGGAAAGAGGCTTAAACCACCATCTTTACATGAGTTGAGGACTTGGATTCTTAAAGAAGTTAATGATATAAACATCATATTGAATAATCATAAAAGTAGTTGGAGAATTATGGTTGCACAATCATGTTTGATGGGTGGTCAGCTGGAAAAGGTAGAACCCTTGTGACCTTTCTAGTTAACATCCATGCCACTTGTATTTTTCTCATGTTTGTTGATATGCATCAAATGTTGTTAAAGATGGTGAAACACTGATCAAGTGTTTAGATGAGATTGTAGAAGAAGTAGGAGAGGATAATGTGTGGTACAAGTTGATTATGTAAACTTGATGGTCATTGATTAAATTTTATTTTGCCTATGTCAACTGCAGTTAATTTGTAATTATGTTTTAAATTTCATGTGGTGTTCATGAACAGGTAGTAGTGGAGGCAAAAAGACTTGTCCAAATATGACAATAAGTGATGCAAGGGAGGATCTTGATGTGGAGCTTGATCCTCATTTGATAGTGCAAATTTTCCTACTCATTTTGATGCTTGGGATGAATTTCATACTGATATGGAGGTGGATCCAAAAGCTCTTAATGATGAGGAGGGAAGAGAATGGAATAAATGATTGATTTTATCATTTTTATGTTGTGCGTTTGACATTGAAAATCCTAGAAATTATGTTTGTGAAGAACCTACTTAAATTTTAATTTTAAATGTATTAATATACTTGTAATGATTTTATATCTATTATTTATTCATTTTAAATTAAAATATTTGAATACATTAAAGACTTCGTTTTTTTGTCATTAATACGTCAAGGCTTTTATGAGACAAGACTTCGACTCGACGTCTCGTCTCATTATTTAAAAATTGGTATTGATTAATTCATTTACCTCTCAAAATATGAATTTTCATAAAAGAAAACTTCATGAACTTACCAAAAATTTTCGTTCCTTGAATCCCCAAAATTTTGCTCTCCCGGCCTCTTATGTAGCTTATGGCTAAATTACAAGCACTAATAACCATGAAATAAGTGACAAGATCTGGATTCCAAGAATGAACATACCAAGAGATTCTCTGAATTACCTCCAAACCAAGAGTCATAATATTTCTCCTTCTCCTTAATGGTGGGAAAATCTCAAGGTGCCAACACGTGATAAAACAAAAAGGAACGGCCACACCACCTCCTTCCACGCGTCGCCCTCTCAGCCGTCGCTCTCAGGCTCACCTACCCCCCAGTTCCCCTCCCTTCACTCTTCACTACTCTCTCTTATAATCCCATGTCATTTTGCCTTCATCAATCTTGTGAAATCAATAATATTTAGCCACAAGGAGAGGCTACAATTCTTCCCAAATCCAAAAACAGGGTAAGGCCCTATCCTATCTCTTTTTATAGACAATACCTTTTACCAAGTTCTTGTTTACTTCACTCACTCTCAAACTCTCTGCACACACCTTGTTCATTCTCCTCTCCACATACTACTATTCCTGATGGTATCATTGATTCTAGTCATTCTATCCAAGTTTGGCAGCAGTTTTACCCTGACTTGTGGTTTTTCCTCAGTTGGGTTTCTCATACTGTCTGCAAATTCATACACAGTTTGTTGAAGCAGCAAGTGAGCTAGAACCAATTCATGGCCCCAAAATCAGGCAGAGGCAAAAACAACAAGGCCAAGTCTGATAAGAAGAAGAAGGAAGAGAAGGGTTTGATTCCTTTCCTTGAGTTCCAATCCCTTTCTCCACAATTTCCCCACTTAAACTCTTGCACGCTTATTAAATTGCACTTCCATTTTTTGACACCTTTGCAGTTCCTAGTGTTCTTGACATCACTGTCATTACTCCATATGGCACACAAGTTATTCTCAAGGTATATACTCAAAGAACTTTTCCTCTATTTCTAGTTTTGCTTCTGTCCAAACCGCTCCATATTCAAATATCAATCTAACAAGTTGTTATACTAATGAATTTGATTAATGGTATGAAGGGTATCTCCACTGACAAGATACTCGATGTTAAAAGACTACTGGCTGTGAATGTAGAGACATGTCATCTTACAAACTATTCCTTGTCTCATGAAGTAAGCTAGCCTTTTAATTTATTTATTTGAATCGGATTACCAATAATTCATTCTCCCCAGAACTTCTCTGAGTTTTCCTAATCAATCTGCTGGGAGTTGTTAATAGTTTTTGTTTCTTTGCTTTGGCATTTTACAGGTGAAAGGGAAGAGACTGAATGAAAGGGTGGAGGTGTTTAGTCTGAAACCATGTCTTCTGAAAATGGTTGAAGGTAGGTTAAGTTAACTTACTGGTTGGTCATTCTGCACCAACCACCCATCTTGGTGCCCATTGTCCAGTAGTTTAAAGAATCCCTAGTTTTAGCAGCCTTTTAGGTGTGATTGGTGGTTTATTATCTGTGAAAATATTAACCAATTGCCATACAAAGACAGTGAATGAGTTAGTTTAGCATGATCTTTGCAACTATAATAATGCTGTGAGAAAGAGACATCCTTTTTTTATTTCCTTTGAGGCTGCTGTGGCAGCTTCATACGCCGTTTATTTTTCTAAGTTTGTTTTTCTCTACACATTTCAACACCATTTTGTGACAGCATAATTGACATAAATTATTAAAGAAAAAAAATCTCATGTTTTAGATAACCTCTCCATTCCTGCTATATATTTTATAATTTTGTTTTCATTAGGAAGAGTAATTAAAGTTGTTTTGGACGTCAAATCGTTAATAATTAATTTAAGTACGTTTAACATATATACACCTGTTCGGACAAATGCACTCTATAATTTTGACATGGAGCATTCTAACCTATTTCACTTTGTTTTTAGTTATTTTACAACCCACCCATCTCTTCTCAATTCAACGATGAAAATTAGGCCAATTTTATTTACCAAAAAACATAAAATAAGTAATTCCCTATTGTTTCAGAGGACTACACCGAGGAAGCCGAAGCAGTTGCGCACGTGCGGCGTCTGCTGGACCTGGTGGGCTGCACGACCCGATTCGCCAAGCCCAAACGCTCCGCTTCCGCCCCGGACTCAAAGTCCAAGAAGACCGCCGCCGCCAACACCAAGCCCCTTCCCAAGAACTTCTCCCCACCCTCACCGTCCGATGGCGCAACACCCGCCCAATCCGTCTCGGCGATCTCGGAAAGCCTCGGGATGGTCGCCATCCACCCGACCCCGAAGCTCTCCGACTTCTACGAGTTCTTCTCCTTCTCTCACCTCAACCCTCCCGTTCTCCGTCAGTACCATCTCTCTCTCTTCCTCCTGATTTTTTTAACTGCTTCCTTGGACATGGGTTTTCACTTTTTTACATTTTACTTTGTGTAGATTTACGGAGGTGTGACGTGGACGACGCGCCCGACGGTGACTATTTTCAAATGCAGGTAATATTTGGGCATTTTACACGTTGATATTGTGGACCAACAAACAAGGCAGAGAAAATTTTGTAGATCGTATTGCCTTGACTTTAGGGCACAATGTCTGTCACATTATTGTATGATACTTTTGAGTGCACTCATTGAGCGTAGGGTAATTGTTAGAGAAGGACAACAACATGTGTTATATGGTGCAAGTGTCATGTTATGCTAAAACTATAGAGAAACATAACCAGAATATAAAATGGAGATAAATAAACTGTGTAATGTAATGAGATTAGAAACTGGGTAACTTTATTTTCAAATAATTGGGACTTTTTTTTGACATATTCCATATGAAAATTGAAAAAAGGGAAGGTTGTTTGGGTGGTTGTAATCTTTGGTACTGTATGGTTTGTTGTTTTCTTTGGGTCATTTTCAAGTTTGATATGACTCACATGGTGTCCTTATGTATGTGTGGTTGTACATATGTAGAGTTTTCTTTTTCATATTGATGATGCTTCTGACACTAACATGAATACATGCAGATCAAGATTTGCAATGGGAAGCAAATACAAGTGGTTGCATCACTGAAAGGGTTCTACACAGTGGGAAAGCACTTTTTACAAAGCCATTCATTGGTGGATCTTCTGCAACAGCTCAGTAGGGCTTTTGCTAATGTGAGAACTTACACTCAGTTAGACCTTGATTATAGAATGAAGTAGCATAGTCAGAAACAAAGAGTGAAAATTTTCTGATGCAAGCAACATATCTTTTTTTAACTTTTTTTTTGAGGCAAGCAACATAACTCACATTAGCAGTGTGGTTAAAAATTTGGATTTGGCTTAATTTGTTTTGACACAAATCTATAGTTAAAAACAAGGAAGCAGAGTATGGTGATTTGCTATGACAAAATTATTTGCTCGAAAATTGTTTGATTCTTAAAGGACCTTTTTTGAACTGTTTCCATCAACATTTATGCTTGATTTGGTTTATGTAACCTGACTTTATCGTCTTGTTATTTGCAGGCATATGAATCCTTGATGAAAGCTTTTGTAGATCATAACAAGGTGAGGAATGACTTTGATGTCAGCGTAAATCATTTTGAGATGAGTAGTCTTTCAGCTTTTCTTTTGATATGGCTTTTTTGTTTTTCTTTAGTTTGGTGACCTTCCATATGGTTTTCGAGCAAACACATGGCTTGTTCCTCCATCTGTTGCCGAGTCTCCATCAAATTTTCCATCCCTGCCAACTGAAGATGAAAATTGGGGTGGAAATGGTGGAGGCCAGGGAAGAAATGGTGAACATGATCGTCGGCAATGGGCTACTGATTTTGCAATTTTGGCTTGCATGCCTTGCAAAACTGAGGAGGAGAGGGTTGTTCGAGATCGAAAAGCATTTTTGCTTCATACTAGATTTCTTGATGTATCGGTCTTCAAAGCTGCTGCAGCAATACGTGGTATAATAGATTCTACTGTGAATGCTGAAGAGACAGCCAATTGTTGTCCGGGTTCAGTTCTTTATGATGAGCGTGTCGGAGACTTGTCAATTGTTATAAAACGTGATATAACAGATCCATTGTCAAACTCCAAAGTAGAAGTTAGTGGTGATCATCCATGCAGTACCAAGGATGTTGCTCAGAGGTGTTTACTCAAGGGATTAACTTCAGATGAGAGTGTGGTTGTTCATGTAAGTATGTTTATATCTTGCTCATATGATGCATTTATGGCTGCTCAGTGAAAACGGAATGCATTATAAAAAGCTACTTTTTCCATTGCATTAGATTGTCTCATTCCTGATCTGGTTAAAGGGCATATACCGATTTTTGTTTTAAAAGGGAAAAATAAAAGCAAAGGTGTAACAGTCAATGTTTTTTGTCTTTGTGGTGACCAGCACCTAGCACAAAGATCTTTGATATTTCTTTCTGTCCTCTGAGGACTATATGTTTCTACTGTCGCAGTGCTGGCATGAATAAATGAAACAAATGTAATGTTGCAGGATACTCCCTCCTTATGTTTGGTCAATGTGAGGCACTGTGGATACATGGCAACAGTTAAAGTTGTTGGTAAAATAAAGAAGGGAAGCTATGAGGCTAAAGATATTGACATTGAAGATCAACCAGATGGAGGAGCCAATTCTCTTAATCTCAACAGGTTTGAACTATGTGTGATTTGTTTTTGGATATGATTAACGACTTTATGAATGTGAAGGGGGATATTTTTTCATATTCTCACCTGTTATCCAATTTTTACTTCAATAAGCCAATTTGAAGAATCACAGTTCCATCTCTAACTTGGTGTAACATGTTTCATCTCTGAATAGTTTCATGTAATTTATATCTGTACATTGATTCAATGTACTTTCTGTCATTTTTCTTCACAGCCTCAGGGTTCTGCTTCAAAAGTTCAACACTGAATCAGTGGATAACTCTAATTCAGATGGTTTAGAAAATTCTAGGTCTCTGGTCCGAAGAGTAGTAAAAGAGAGCTTGACAAAGTTAGAGGAAGAGCCTGCCAATTCTGAGAGGTCTATTAGATGGGAACTTGGTTCTTGCTGGTTGCAACATTTACTAAAGCTGGAAACACCAGTAAACAATTCTGATAGTCCTGAGGATGACAATGAGGCGGCTGAACCAGTTATTAAAGGTCTAGGGAAGCAATTTAAATTTTTGAAGAAGAGGGAAAAGAAAACAAGTACTGAAATTGGAACATATGATGAGGAAGATATTGATGCTAGTTCTTTCAGTCTAAATGAGGAATCAGATAAATTACAGCTAAATAACGGTGGGAGCCATGAGATCAGCAATGAGGCAGAATTGAGGACTTTAATTTCAGAAGAAGCCTATTTGCGTCTGATAGAAAGTGGAACTAATCTTCATCTAAAGGTTATGAAACTATCTTTCAGTGATTGAATCTTTGTTCTTATTAATGATGTGTCATTTACTGAAAAACAAAGTCGCTACCATGCTTTACTAATATGTTCACAGTGTTGTTGAGAGCTAACAGTTTAAGCTTGCTTGCTGTAATACTGTGACAGTCAGCAGATGAGCTGATGAAGATGGCGCACAAATATTATGATGAAGTTGCCTTGCCAAAGCTGGTACCCTTGTGTTTGATTTGAGTTGTCCTCTTACAGTTATCTCCGTTATGGTTTACGATCTATATCTTTTACATTACTAGGTAACAGACTTTGGATCACTTGAACTTTCTCCAGTTGATGGCCGTACACTGACAGATTTCATGCATTTAAGGGGGCTGAAAATGCAGTCTTTGGGTCGTGTGGTGAGGGTTCTCTCCCTCTACCCCTATCCACCTCCACATATAACATCCTCTTCTTTTTTTTCTCTTACATTTCTTCTGTTGAATATTCGTTATGGGCTGCTCAAAGAAATTTATTCTTTTTCACATATCTCTTGCCTCATGCTAATTTGAGCTGCTTGTACTTGAGATCTGTAACCTTGTTTTTTGTTTTTTTGTTAGTTATGTTCCTAATATTATGTTCACAAAATTAGGTTGAACTTTCGGAGAAACTTCCTCATATACAGTCTCTTTGTATTCATGAGATGATTACTCGAGCTTTCAAGCATGTGGTTGAAGCAGTCGTAGCTTCTGTTAGCAAAATAACTGACTTATCTGCAGCAATAGCAGCAACCCTAAACTTTCTACTTGGAGGCTCTGGGATGGATGACGATGTCCTCAAATTGCAATGGTTACAAATATTCCTGGCCCGAAAATTTGGTTGGGCACTGAAGGATGAATTTCAGCACTTGAGGAAGTTGTCAATTCTTCGAGGACTTTGCCATAAGGTATTTTAGATATGACTGGTATTAGTGCTGATATAGGATCAAAGCAGAGTCGTGGTTTTTACACTCTCTTTTTCCAGGTTGGGCTGGAGTTGGCCCCACAAGATTATGACATGGAATGTCATAACCCTTTCAGCAAATATGACATTATTAGCATGGTTCCAGTGTGTAAGGTGTTATTCTGTTTATTAATCCCTTATTTACTCAAAATTAGTGAATTCCAAATCTCTTACATGATTTATCTTGTTTTACAGCATGTAGCGTGCTCTTCAGCTGATGGACGGAATTTGTTGGAGTCATCAAAAATTGCTCTTGATAAAGGAAAGTTAGAGGATGCAGTACATTTCGGAACAAAGGTACCTCTACATATTAATGGAAAATGATGTCAACTCCGTCTTCAATCCTGATACTGATTTTCCTTCTTGAACATAAAGGCACTAGCGAAGATGATAGCTGTCTGTGGCCCCTATCATCGAGTTACTGCGAGTGCATACAGCCTTTTAGCAGTAGTTCTTTACCACACGGGTGATTTTAATCAGGTGTACTTTCTTTTAACAATGGTGGATTGCATTTCTGTTTTATGCTGCTGTTCTATTGACTAAATGTTTTACTTCGGTTTCATTGGCCAGGCAACCATTTATCAACAGAAAGCTTTAGCTATTAATGAAAGGGAACTTGGGCTGGACCATCCTGATACCATGAAAAGCTATGGGGATCTTTCTGTTTTTTACTACCGTCTTCAATACATCGAATTGGCTTTGAAGTAAGTCAACTTTTTGCTTTTTAATTTTACTGTCATTTGTATGTTTATTTGTTACATGTTTTCTCTAACACCTTTGTCTTAAGTTCTCGCTTTATGGTAGTGATTTAACTTCGTGTTTTTGTGTAGGTATGTAAATCGTGCATTGTTTCTTCTTCATTTTACATGTGGACTATCTCACCCTAACACAGCTGCGACATATATAAATGTGGCTATGATGGAGGAGGGCATGGGAAATGTCCATGTTGCTCTCAGATACCTACACGAAGCTCTCAAGTGCAACCAGAGACTATTAGGAGCAGATCACATACAGGTTTCACTACATTCCCCCCCACCCATTCTCTCTCTCTCTCTCTCTGTATATATATTATATGGGTGTGCTTCTGTGGATGCATGGCTGCATGTATGGCCCTCATTTTTCTGCAAACTTTGTATATTTCTTAATTTCTAAATTGAATCTCTTATATGGTTATTACTCCTTTTAGACTGCTGCCAGCTATCATGCCATAGCCATAGCTCTTTCGTTGATGGAAGCATATTCTCTAAGTGTGCAACATGAGCAAACAACACTTAAGATACTTCAAGACAAACTTGGGCCTGAGGATCTTCGTACTCAGGTAATAATAGTCTTCACTATTCACTATATTTGTTGGATGGATGGATTCAGCTGATAAATCTTTGTTGGCCTTTTCTGTTATTAAAAGAAACTGACTGGCTTATCTTAAACTTAATAGTTTGAAGATGTCAGTTAACATGTTAATGACTTGTATATTCCTGAGCAGGATGCAGCAGCATGGCTTGAATACTTTGAATCTAAGTCTCTAGAGCAGCAAGAAGCAGCACGAAATGGATCTCCAAAGCCTGATGCCTTGATTGCAAGCAAGGGTCACCTTAGGTAATAATATGGGTATTAATATGGTATTCCCAAATTACTTGATTCTAACTTCTTTAGTTAAACGTGTAGGGACTAAAACCTTTAATGCTCCAATGCAGCGTGTCAGATCTCCTGGATTACATTATCCCTGATCAAGATTCAAAAGTAAACGATGCACATAGGAAGCAGCGACGTGCAAAGGTGAATAGATTTTCTCCCTTATATATTCTTGTTACAAATTCATTCGTAGTTTATCCTACTTTTAGGGGCATGATAGTACGGTATATCCAATCTGTATTTCACATGTTGCATGCTTATATTTGCAGGTCCATCAGTCGAGTGATACTATCTATCAGGATCATCAAGATGCAATAGGTGAATATGACTTGCCAAGTGATGGACTGGAAAACACTATGGTTTTGATAGATAATAATACTGTAGTGGAGGAGCGATGGGTTCATCAGGAACTGGAGGAAAAATATGATTTCTCTAGAAATGGTTTGTCTGTTACCAGTGTAACAGCCGAAGAAACAACTTCAGATGAAGGCTGGCAAGAAGCCAATTCAAAGGGGAGGTCTGGAAATATCACTACTGGGCGGAAGTTCAGTCGAAGGAGGCCAGACAGTGAATCTTCACACTTCAGAGAAAGCAAATATTCAAGGGAAGTTAAATCCTCATCACAGACTGCAGCTGCGAAGAGCTTTCTAAATGATTCATCCTCATCAAAGCAACCAAAGGTTCGTACTGTGAGTACTGGAGAAGACTCGGTTAGACTTCAGTCCAAACCTACTGTTTCTAAAGTCTCCTCTACTCCAGCCACTCTTACGAACTTGACATCAAAATCTGTTTCTTACAAACAAGTAGCTTTGGCACCACCAGGTACTGTCCTAAAGTCATTGCTGGATAAAGTAGACGACTTAAATGGGGAAAAATCTGAAACAAAGGTGTGTAACCCTCCACCTGAGACATTGAAAACTGAAGAAAGCATAGGTGTAGTTGAACTCATTCCAAATGATGAGACAGAAGGAACACATGCAAGTTCAACCCCATCAGAAGATACAGGCCCTGAAACCGTGGAAGAAAGGTCTGCAGAAAAAAATGGAAGTAAGCTATCCGCTGCAGCAGAACCATTCAATCCTAGACCACACACCATGAGTCACCGTCTAAATCCAGTTTCTGTTACAAATGTATATGATGTGAGAGCCAGTCAAGCAATGCTTTCTGCACCTGTTCTACCCCCAGTAGCTGCCAGAGTTCCATGTGGTCCTCGGTCACCTCTGTATTATAAAACCAATTATTCTTTTCGCATGAGGCAAGGTGTTCAAAAGTTTCGAAGACCCTTTTCAGAAAGAAGTGGATCTGGGCCTCCAAGAATCATGAATCCACATGCTCCAGCGTTTGTTCCCGGGAGAAGTTTGCCAGCAGATTACATGGATGAATATGCAACTGATTCAAATTCTTCATTTGAGATGAATAGGGCTGAAGAGATGGATGAGAAATCAAATGGTAAAGATGAGAGAAAGAGCATTTCTGAGTCTGAGAAGTCAGAGCTTGCAAGGCAGATATTGCTGAGCTTTATAGTAAAATCTGTACAGCACAAGGATTCGGAAAGTGAAAGTAAGCAGGAAAATCATTCTGATGCTATAGAGAATGACAGTGCAATTATAAAAATTCACTATGGAAATGAAGGAAAGGACTTGGTATCTCAGTCCAGTGACTGTGATCAATCAAAAACAACGGATGTAGATACAAATGAAGTTGATAGTGAAGGATTTACAGTTGTGACAAAGAGGAGAAGAAGCCGGCAGCAGTTCAGACGTGAGTTGTACAATCAGCAATCCATCTCGGCTTCTGTTCATTGATACATACAAGATCATATAGCTCCTGAAATCAGGGTACCACCGAATTTCCCTTCTTTCGACCTCAGCTCAATCCCACACAACACGTTATACTCAAGAAAATCAATTAATTTTTGTATCACAATAAGTTGTCATCGTACTTATTTTGTATCCTATTTTTTCGAGGTTTCGATGAATAAAAGCTGTCCTCTTTACCAGATATAGTGGTAGTCACTATATTAAGAGGTGTTTAATAACGTCTTAGTGAAGTATGATCATCTTTTCAGGTTAGTTTAGTTAACTAATATCATTATTTAGTATGTACAGTTTATTTCCTCGTGATAATTTTCATAATTAAGGAGAGAGAAATGAGTCATAGTTTAGTATGTTTAGGTGAAAATGGTAACACATTAGCTTTCTTCATCTACGCGTTCAAACTTGTTAGGCTTCGCTGTAAAAATTTCTAAAATAAATATCTCTAACAAATTATGACTTTGGTTATGAACTCCTAAACTCTGTGCTGTGTCATAGGGCATGTAAGTTGAGCTAACTTTAGAAAAGGTTACAGAGATGATCTCATTGGAGTCAGGTAACTTAAAATAGAGATCAGAGATGGACATGGTTATGGAAACTTGCGTAAACCCAACTAACTAACTTACTTTGACTATGCTCCATAATCAATCCAATAAAGGAGCAACAGAAACCAGAGGGCGTTATCAGTTAATGATGTTTACTTGTTTTCATGGTAAGAGAGGAACACTAAATAGTCATGTTCTTCATTCTGGGCTTTATAACTGGAAAATTCCCCAAACAATAGAAGGAAGATAACAAGGCATTCATCGTACGAAGCTTATGAGCTCAGGCGAGGAAGAAATGGGAATCAGAGGTAAAGGGGAGAAGAGAGAAGAGTCTGTGGCGGTGGCCATCGACAAGGACAGAGGAAGCCAATATGCTATCAAATGGACTATTCATAATCTTCTCAGCAGAGGCCAAGCTATCACATTGCTTCATGTTAAACACACAACAAATGCAGTTCCTAACCAATGTAATTCCATCTCCCTCCTCTCTTTAGTTCTCTTATGCATGGATGATCATCAAGAATATAGATGGTTCTATATAGATCCTTAACATAGATTCTCCACCTTTGCCAATTGGTTTTGAGGCGCATGCTAAAACTCTATGCTACCGGGGCGGACAATCTACCTATGAGGCCATACAGTCTACATGTTGTGTTGCTTGAACTGGCAAAAATGATTATGTTAATCATCAACCTGTGAAGTACTTATCAATTAATTGTACAACTTTATATATAATTTCACCTGTTTAATTCTTCTTTTATGGTGCAGCTGGGAGTTCGGTATCTATGTCTGAGGTTAAGGAGGATGTTGCAAGGGTGTACAGAAAACAGCTTGAAGCTCAAGCAAAAGAGTTGTTTCTTCCATTCCGTTGCTTTTGTACCAAAAAGGCTGTGAGTCTCGCACTGTAATATAATTAGCTTCACACCAGAACATCACCTTGTGGTTTAATTTTCTTTGTTGCAGATAAATTGCAAAGAAGTCATAATCGAGGATACAGATATAACAAAAGGGATCATCAACTATGTCAATTCCAATGGGATTGAGATTTTGGTACTTGGTGCACCATCAAAAAGCAGCTTCATCAGGTTGTGATCTAAACCTTGCGATGAAACGATTGCACATGCACATTAGCACATATCAATCCTAAATGCATCAACTTTTGTTTCACAACAGATTCATGACTACAGACGTTCCAACCACAGTGGCAAAAAGGGTACCAGACTTTTGCACTGTTTATGTCATTGGGAAAGGAAGGATCTCATATGTGCGGTCTGCAACCAGCTCATTACCCCCAAAACCTCAGTTGCGTAATCAAATACAGCCTCAAGCTAGCAATGTTTCAGATTCAAGTGAAACACAAAGCACAGCCAGCCAGAAATCTAGAGGTTTGTCATGAGTTATGTGTATTAGCTCATGCATTGTTATAACCTATTTGCCACCCTCAATAGCATGTTACATATTTGTCATTAGTAATACTAACTCAAGTATCTTTCATTAATCCAGGAGGCGAGAGGAAACAGTATACACCCCGTACCCCGCAAAATGACAATGAAATCCTGTAAGCTATGAATTTTTTTTTGACGTTGGGAAATAGATATTACCAGTAACAATTAGACACTTTCTGTATTTGGCTGAGTTTCTATAACGTGTTGAAGAGTTAGAGTCATATCAATTTATATGCAATGACAAACCTGCTGATAAAGATGTGACCACAGTTAGTGAAGATTAACCTAAGATTTGATACAGGTCACCATTCTCAAGAGGAAAAGCTTCAATGAGCAAAACATACGAGCAGTCTCTCAAGTGTGATATATCATTCGTGAGCAGTAACGGAAGGTCAAGCACTGATAACAGAAGCTCTACTTCATCGTACTCTGGAACCAAGTACTTTGACATGGGTACCGCCCACAATGACTTCACATCAATGGATAGTGACATACCATGGTCACCACAGAACATGGTAAGATGAATTACAAATGTAAACGTTGATGTGGTTACTCCGAGACATGCATTTGTGGCAAAAAAACAATAATACATGGAGAAATAGGTCACATCTCACAGTATTAATTCTTGATTTGCAATGAACTTAATAGGAAGGAGTGGAATCGGAGATGAGGAGGCTCATGCTAGAGCTCATGCAAACAAGGGACATGTACAATAATGCCTGCAAGGAGGTACTCATAGCACAACAACGGGTATTCATGCGTAAACTTGAATGAAGATTGCGTGTTTTTCTTTTCTGTTTTGGCTTTTGGTATTCAGGCAAACATTATATTGGCATGTCAACAGGCAAATGAAGTAAACCAATGGAAAAGGGTAGAAGAAATGAGACTAGAAGAGGCAAAAATAGCCGAAGAAGTTGCAATGGAGGATGCAGAGAAGGAGAAAGCCAAATGCAAAGCAGCTGTTGAAATAGCGCAAGCAGCTAAAAGGGTTGCAGAATTTGAGGCACTGAAAAGGAAGAGTGCAGAAAATAAAGCCCTTAAAGAAGCAGAGGATAGGAAAAAAGCACAAGAAGGAATGGCATTTGATGTCAGGTATAGGAAGTACTCAATTGAAGAGATTGAAGCAGCAACACACGAATTCTCAGATAGTGTCAAGATCGGGGAAGGAGGCTATGGGCCTGTGTATAAAGGTGAACTAGACCATACATCTGTGGCAATAAAAGTTCTACGTCCAGATGCATCTCATGGGAAATCACAGTTCAAGCGAGAGGTTTGTGACTTCATACATAATTAAACACTATATTCAAGTACAAAATTTTTTCTAAAATACAAGAGTTCATTTAATTAGCACATAAACATAATAACGAAGGGAAGTCTTATGAGTTCTTAATAAATACTAAGGCTGATACCCTTTATATTTTCTAAGCAATATTCATTAAGAAATATACTATGTATTCTAGATGTATCTGAGAAACTCTGAATCATTATGAAGGTTCAAGTGTTGAGCTGCATACGACATCCAAACATGGTCCTCCTTCTTGGAGCATGTCCGGAGTACGGCTGCCTTGTCTACGAGTACATGGCTAATGGTAGCTTAGAAGATCGCCTATTCCGGAAAGGCAGTACCCCGGTTATTCCTTGGCAGCTAAGGTTCCGAATTGCAGCAGAAATTGCCACAGGGCTTCTTTTCCTTCATCAAAGCAAGCCAGAACCCCTTGTACACCGTGACCTTAAACCTGGAAACATATTGTTGGACTATAACTACGTCAGCAAGATTAGTGATGTAGGTTTGGCTAGACTTGTCCCTCCATCAGTAGCTGACTCTGCCACTCAGTACTACATGACATCAACAGCAGGAACATTTTGTTACATCGATCCAGAGTATCAGCAAACCGGTATGCTTGGAACAAAATCTGATATCTACTCACTTGGAGTCATGCTTCTGCAAATCATAACTGGCCGGCCACCAATGGGTTTGACACATCTTGTTGAGAGGGCTATTGAGCAAGGGACATTTATTGACGTGCTTGACCCTGCTGTTAAAGACTGGCCTGTTAAGGAGGCCTTGAGCTTTGCTAAGCTTGCTTTAAAGTGTGCTGAAATGAGGCGAAAAGACAGACCGGATCTTGGGAAGGTTGTGCTACGTGAACTTAACCGGTTGAGAGCGCTTGGCCAAGAGAGCATGAATGCTATGATGTTTGGTGGCGGTGAAGTATTCTCTCCAAGAAAAGGCCAGTTTTCCTCCGGACAAGTGAGTTACATAACCTAACTTATACATCATATTATGCATGTAAGGAAGATTGTATTTCAATATTTTTCTGTTGCATATTTTCTTAAACTTCATTTTCGTTAAATAATTGCAGGTTGTGATGAGTAACCACGATCTACGACAATCTGGGTCTGATAGCTCAAGGAGTCAATCAAGCACCTCATCTTAAAGTGGAAGAAGATTATTCTCAGATATGTAGTCAGAGTCTTAATTCTAATCAGTCGTCTTCTACACAATAAGAAACTTGTGACTGAAGAATTTGTACATAAGTACACTTGGTGTCCACTCTAAAAGGGTGGGAGAATAGAGTCTGTACAATTTTATAAAAGATATATCAATTGGATTGATATACTTTAAGAAAAGCTCTATTCGGAAAGAGCATTTAGCTAACGTTGGTATCTTCTTCTTCTTCTTCTTCTTCTTCTTCTTCTTCATTAAGCCTAGTTTTTTTTCCGACTGATCGATGTACTGAGATACTGAAAGTCGTTTGATGATACACATCAAAGTAAGTTTGTTACAATCTTCCTTAAGTGCATATACTAAAACAATACAAACAACCCTTCATGCTTGGGCTCGATAAAAATGAATTCCACACACGAAATCATTGGTCACACCTTGAAGCAGTCAACTTCGTCATCTCTCACAATGAATCCATGAAGATCACGACTTAGTTTCAAGATAAATAGAACCAAACCAAAGATTAGATTTAGCAAACTGATCAGCCAACCGCGACATTGCAGCCATGATCCTCGTTCCTGCGACGAGTGAGGCACCATGCCACCATCAGTCACGTGCCGTTGAAAAGCCAAATGAGATACAAACGATGAACGAGATTCATTCTCGAGCTCATAGGAGATCGAAGGAAGAGAAAAAGGGAGTACATTCAGCATGGAAGTGCCTAGAGTGGACGATGATTGTAAGAGATCGAAGGTGAAGCTGTTGAGACAAGAAATCCTACATAATTAGCATTGTTACCGTTAGACTGTTATGACAACAAATCCTTATCATTCCTGTTTCTAGTTAGTTTCCTAATCAATCCATATTCCTGTATTTAGTTAGTTTCCTAATCAATCCCTAAATTGGTGCATAGGGTTTGTATAAATATGTACAAGCATTGCATGCTAAAATATAGAATACAATACATTCAAACATCAATTTGTTAATGGTATCAGAGCAATACGCTCTTGAGACCTAAAACCCTAGAACTCTAGATTCCAAAACACAATACCCCATGGGAAGAAACGAGGAACTGCCAAAACTTGAATCAGGAGGTAGTCACTTCTCTCAAGCAATAGTTCCTGAGCCATGGGAGAAACCAAGATACCCGCTCTATCTTCACCATTCAGATCAACCAGGTGCCGTCCTTGTGAATGTGGTTGGTAACACTCCTAACTATGAGGAGCTTTCAAAGAAACACTCTAAAAATGCGTCATGGATTCTAGACAGTGGTGCTAGTGATCACATAGCCTGTGATATTGCTTTATTATCTACCTATAAGCCTGTGCATAATCATCTCGTGAAACTGCCAAACGGTTCAACATTGCGAGTATCACACGTTGGAACTGTGAGACCCCGAAATTTTAATTTAATTTTCTGACACATTTAGGGTTTAATTCCGATTACTTTTCAGTACGTCGTTAATTTCGTCTAACGTTTTTACGTTAAGACACACGTCGCCACATGCGTGAAAGTATTTACTGAATATTTTCCGGCACTTCACGTATTTTTCGTACGACTTTTAAGTTTGAATTTGACGTTTGGTTATTTTAAATGGATTTTCTGAAAATGGTTTTAGTTTTAAAATTATTGTGGAATTGGGATTAAATTGTGGCCGTTGATTCGATCGACGAATCGTGGCCACTCGTTTTTCTTTAAAACCCTATCTTTCTCCCTTATCTCTCCACCCTTCCTTTCCCTTTCCTCACTTTCCCCTTTCTCTTCTCTTTCCTCTTTCGCTCTCTCCCGAAGCAGAAAGTCTGCTCCCTCTTCTCTCTTCGACCTAGCAGCCACAGCTGCTCCGCCCAGGCGCGCGTCGAGCCTCACCGCCGCCCCCATCAGCTTCGCCTCGCCCCGGCGACCTCAACCAGACCACCAGCGACGCCAGCGCCGCCCAGTCGAGGACAGAAACTCGGAGTTACTGTGCGAAGCAGATCGAAGCGCCTCAGCCCTTTTGAAGAGCTAGGAAGCTCCCAGGCGCCACCAGGAGCCGCCCAGGAGCAAGGAGGAGGAAGGAGAGGGCCAGCGGAGCTCCGCCGGAAAAACCCAGGGAGGCAGTGAGAGGTATAGATCTTGACCTTTTCTGATGTTTGAAGTCTTGTTGGGTAGCTTAGGTTGTGTAGAAGGAGATAGGACAGATCAGAAAACCGGCCAAATCCGGCGACACAGTCTATCGGAGACCGACGCGGTAAAAACTCTGGTTTTTACCGTGTCAGTTTTACTGTTACCATTTACCCAGGGGTAGAGTTACCAATTTGCCCCTGACTGTTTAACTAATTACAGTTACTGTTTTACTATTTACTGTTTTACTATTTACTATTTACTGTTTACTGTTACAGTTTTACTGTTTACTTTTTACTGTTGACTTTGACCGGTTGACTTTTTGACCGTTGACTTTACTGTTGACCGTTGACTTTTACTATTTCAAAGTTGACTTTTAACTTATACCGTAGAACACCTATTTTACGTTTTCAAACACTACGGTTAAACGTTTTAAAGACTTTTAGTTTACAAACGTGGCAAAACGACGTACGTACTGAATAAGAAATAATTCCGACTTCTCGCTGGTTCGAGAATCGGAGTGGTAAACAAGTCAAACCCTAATGTCAGAAAGATAAACAAAGAATGTTTATCAAGTCCTAGTCGTAGTTAGTAGATCCTCGAATTACTTATACCTGACTATCATTGTTATCTCACCCACAGACTCGGGAGCTCGTCGACGTAGGCTTCAGGAGGACCAGGAGTTGGAGCGCAGCCAGCTGTACCGTCATACCAGGTAGTAGGGGGAGCACGCCCAATGGATGAGCCGAAACCCTCTTGGGTCGGTGGCTCTTTCACTTTACTTATATCTATAAAAGTATTGTTGCATTGTTTTAAGCTTGACCACACGCTTCTTATAGCACTTGGTGTGTGTGTGAGTTTGGATCGAAAAGTAGTACCGTCGTCCTGATTTTCGGTGCTTGGCCTGAGAGCGACGGGACCTAGTATCTAGCACTCCTGCGGTGTCGATGACCGTAAACCTCCGGAGGGGCTATGCCCTGTTTATTTTATCTATTTATCCCGCTTACGCTCTCCTCGTACAGAGTAAAGCGTGACGTAAGTGTGGCCTGCTGTTTGTTGGGCGTTAGCTGGAAATGGACGCTCTCGCTACTCTGCGCACTCGGGCGCTTAGGTAGTTGGCCCTGGTTTGCAGTGAAGAAAAACCCGGGATTTCGGCCGCTCAGATCCAGAAAGTTCATTCATATGTGGTCACATGTTTTACCGAGCTTTGTGTGCGTGACTTGCATTTACATTTCCACATGCTCTTTCATATACTTACGAGTACCTACATATATAAGCAAAATGTTTTCTCATGGGTTTTAAACCCTGACTTGGTTGGCTTTGGCCCCATTTGGGTTAGCGAGGACGAGTTGCTCACCTCTACATCTTTTCAGGTCTACAACACCCATCCCTAGAGGAGCTGGACTAGGAGATCGCGGAGCGTCGACGATTATCGTGCATTTCCGGTTTCGAGGGCACCCATTCTGGTGTGGACTCCATTTCGTCTGATTTCCGTATTTTGATATTTGATAATCTATTGAATACTTTGAGACATTATTCGGGCTCGTTGTTTCGAGACTTTTTCTTGTACTATTTTCGTCTCGGGTATTTTCCATTATCTTCTGCTTGTATAACATTTGTATGCTACTCTGTGTATTTGTCATTTCGTATTTGACATCCATATTGTTCATGTGTTGTTTATTTCATTCATAGCCTTGTAGTTTTGGTCCGGAGGGTTATCAATACGTCAAATGACGTATTGATTATTCGCCTGATCGGGATTACGGCGGTTACCGTCGTGTTCCGGGGCCGGGAATAGTCTCCGGGATGCGACAGGAACCGTGAGATTTAGCTCCCAACTTATCCTCCACAACGTTCTTTGTGTCCCTTTGTTCTACCTGAACATCATTTCCATAAGCAAACTTGCCCATGATTCATTTTATATCACCATTTTTCTAAAACAAATTTGTTTCATTCAGGACCTACAATCAGGGAAGATGATTGGGATGAGAGCTGAGGATGAAGGAATATACTACCTCAAATTGCCAAAGGAAGGAACATGCAATGTAGTAAGAATTCAAACACCTAACTTGTGGCACGAGAGACTTGGACACCCTTCTAGCAAAGTTTTCAATTCCTTTCCCTTTCTTGCAAATAAATCTTGCACTGTAAGCAACTGTCATATCTGTCGTTTGGCTAAGCTTACTAAACAACCTTTTCCTTTAAGTATTACTTCAAACGCTTGCTGTTTTGAATGGATCCATGTTGACATATGGGGGGGGGGTTATCACGTTCCCACTCTATCTGGGGCACAATACTTTCTCACCATAGTCGATGACCATTCCCGCAGCACTTGGGTTTACCTTATGAAACATAAGTCTGAAGCAAGACAACTCCTCATTAACTTCATCATCCTTGTTGAAAACCAATTTGGGAAACGAGTTAAGACAGTTCGGAGTGATAATGGCCCTGAGTTTAAGTGTTTAGATTTCTACTTCACCAAAGGCATAACACACCAAACCAGCTGTATCAACACACCTCAACAAAATGGGATAGCCGAACGCAAACATAGACACCTATTGAATGTTGCTCGTGCTCTCCTCTTCCAAGCTAAACTGCCAAAAGAATTCTGGGGTGAAGCCATCCTCACAGCCACCTATTTGATCAACAGACCTCCCACACCACTTCTCAAGGGCAAAACTCCTTTTGAGAAACTTTTTGCCAAAGAACCAAACTACTCTCATCTTAAAGTATTCGGCTGTAGGTGTTTCACTTCCACACATCCTCTCAGACCTACCAAGTTCGATCCAAGGTCAAAGGAGTGTATCTTCATAGGCTATCCTTATGGACAGAAGGGATATCGAGTTTTTAGTTTGGATGATCAGAAGATCCTAGTATCACGGGATGTCGTTTTTATGAGAGTGAGTTTCCATACCTGGAAGATACTTCCCATTCCTTGCCATTCAATTTTGGAGATTCCATTCCTTCCCAGTATACCTTTCCATTCTCAACATCATCTCCATTTCTTGATGATCCGATTGCATCTCCATCCACAAATTCCGCTGCCATTCCAACCCAATCTTCTTTCATAAATGACATTCCACACTCAAACTTTAACCTTAGCCAGACTGACCAACTAGAAACAGACACAAACACAGATAGCACACAGATACCACATTCAAACTCTAATCCTGTTATCTCCGAAGCCACTTCACCACAACTCACTCCACCAGAACCTAGGCGTAGTAGGCGTGCCACAAAGATCCCCACTACATTGGAGGGCTTCCACATTGAGGCAGTACTTCCCTCACGCCCTGAACAGTCATCTTCCACGAACGAGGTTGCACCATCAGGTACCAAACACCCCATCTCTAGTGTTTTATCTTATGCTAATCTCTCCTCTAGTCACAAATTAAGCTTTCACAGTCAACATCACTCTAGAGAAGGAACCCCGCAGTTTTTCACAGGCAATGTTGGATCCGAAATGGTGTCAAGCCATGAATGAAGAGATTGAGGCTCTCCAGAGAAACAACACCTGGAGTTTGGTGCACTTACCAGCCAATAAGAAGCCTATTGGCTGCAAATGGGTGTATAAGATCAAACGCAAGCCTGATGGAACGGTGGAGCGATACAAGGCACGCCTAGTAGCCAAAGGGTATAGCCAGGTGGAAGGCATCGATTACAGGGAGACATTCGCACCTGTGGCTAAACTGACCACAGTCCGTGTTCTCCTCAGCCTAGCAGCAATCCAAGGCTGGCACTTACACCAGCTGGATGTGAATAATGCGTTCCTCAATGGTGATCTCTATGAAGAGGTGTATATGCAGTTGCCTCCTGGATATGGCCGCAAGGGGGAGCATCGAGTCTGTCACCTACACAAGTCACTATATGGATTAAAGCAAGCCTCACGGCAGTGGTTCTTGAAGCTCACTACAGCCCTTCAAGATGCAGGATTTCGGCAATCTTGGTCCGATTATTCACTGTTCGTCTGTAGGTCACATGGCAGTTTCACCGCATTGTTGGTATATGTTGATGATGTTATACTTGCAGGCAATGACATTCAGCACATTGAGGCAACCAAGCAGCTTCGTGGGAAACAATTTAAGCTCAAAGATATGGGGAAGCTAAAATATTTCCTTGGGATCGAAGTGGCTAGGTCAAGGGCAGGAATAGTTTTAAGCCAAAGAAAGTATGCTTTAGAGGTGCTTGAGGACTCAGGATTTCTTGGTTCCAAACCCACAACGTTTCCAGTTGAACAGAATTTGTCATTAACCAAGGATGAAGGGAGTTTGATCCATGATGCTTCCCAATACAGGAGACTTGTGGGAAGACTTATCTATTTGACAATCACCAGGCCTGACCTTGTTTACGCAGTGCACATTCTGAGTCAGTTCATGGAAAAGCCAAGACAGCCTCACTTGGAGGCAGCATACAAGGTGTTGCGTTATATAAAGTCTACTCCTGGACAAGACATTTTATTACCCTCCACAGGCTCACTAGAGCTCAGAGCCTATTGTGATGCAGATTGGGCAAGATGCAGGGATACAAGGCGTTCAATAACAGGCTATTGCATCTTCCTTGGAAATGCTTTGATATCCTGGAAGACTAAGAAGCAAGGGACAGTGTCAAGATCAACTGCTGAGGCTGAGTACCGATCCATGGCCACAACATGTTGTGAAATCACATGGCTGCGCAACGTACTGAAGGATTTGAACATTGACCACCAGGCGGCAGTTAAGCTTTTCTATGATAACCAGGCAGCTATCCACATTGCGTCCAATCCAGTATTCCATGAAAGAACAAAGCACATTGACATAGATTGTCATGTGGTTCGTGAGAAGGTACAGAGAGGCATCATTAAGACTTGTCATGTCCGAACACGTGAACAACCAGCTGACTTGTTCACCAAGCCTTTAAGTTCAAAGCAGTTCACAGTGCTCTTAAGCAAGTTGGGTTTGATTAACATCCACTCCAACTTGAGGAGGAGTGTTGAGACAAGAAATCCCACATAATTAGCATTGTTACCGTTAGACTGTTATGGCAACAAATCCTTACCATTCTTGTTTCTAGTTAGTTTCCTAATCAATCCATATTCCTGTATTTAGTTAGTTTCCTAATCAATCCCTAAATTGGTGCATAGAGTTTGTATAAATATGTACAAGCATTGCATGCTAAAATATAGAATACAATACATTCAAACATCAATTTGTTGAGAAGCAGTGAAAGAAGGGAAGACTACAATCTTTGTCATCATTATTGAAAGATCCAAAATTTCAGTTTTGAAGATTTTTGAACTTCTTAACCATAAAAAAAGTCAAGAATCTTGATTTTAGTGTGAAAATTGGAAAAAAAAATAGAAGAAGAAATGGAGACGTAATGAGATTATCTTTTCAAATGCATATACTTGAGGAAGAAGAAAGTTAGAGAAGTTGTACTTAAGAAATTGTTTTGATATTCAAGAAGGTTAATTAGAGAAACTGAGAAAGTGAAAAGTAGAGAGAAAGAAGTAAATTAAACACCTAAAATTGAGAGAGACTTAACATAGTAGATGAGTGTACACTATTGGGATCTGAACAAAGAAAATAGGAAGAACATGATAAAATATAAGAAGAATAGGTAAAAACTTAATTCATTATTCATTTATGTCCTAATCCTATTACGTAGTAGAATATATATAAATCATGCGATATTAAAATTACATTTGAGTTGAATTACTAATTATTAGAATATATACTAAATAAGTATGTTTGAAGTAGGTTATTGAGAAGATGTTTAATATATACACTCAAAAAACAAAAGTTATAGAACTAGGTTTGTTTTTTTACTTTTAGAGTTGGAGATGCTTGAGCATATATCATCATGGCCGCACCTAGATCTGCCCTGGTCATCACTTGATAACATATTTGTTGATTAAACGGAACGTTTACTTGTATCCATACTAAATTAGCAAGAGCCAATAGTTAGCTCTACTTATTCTCCTAGCACAATTATTATCAATTGAAAATCTCCTTCCACACAAGACTAATGTTCCTACTTTTGAGTAAAATATAAGAAATCTCTTTTAGTGAAGACCTCTAAGTTAATGACTTGTTAAGAATTTTTCGGTTTATTCCGTATTTCGATCTTATATTTATATCTTAACTGTTCATTTTATAAATATTTATGAGTAGATCATTTATGTAAATTTTTAACTAAATTGAAAATCGTTAAAAAATACATAAATATGATTTATCAATTATAAACTTGAACGGTTCATGTTTGATATATTTGGTTCGTCCATTGATTTGATCTAGTTATAGTTTTTATCGATCATCAATTTTGTTGAAATTTTATATAATTGATCTACTTATATAAATTTACAACTTCAACGGTTAAGATGTTAAAATTTAATCAAAAAATTAGTCTAAAAAATTAATTTAAAAATCATCTACAAGTCATTAACTTAAAATCCTCCTTAGAAACACTCCAGTAAAATATATAGTTTCAGCAAGATCAGCTGCCAACGCTATCTTTTTATAATGAAGCCCCAAGTAACAGCACTCGTTCTTTAGATAACGAAATCATCAAAATTAATCGAAAGTGTCTAGAACTATATAGATTGGAATTTTATAAAAGAAAAGTTGCCAAAAAAAATTATAAAAGAAATAAGGAACAGAGAGCAACTATGCCGAGCTAAAGAGAAAAAAGTGCACGCCACAGCAACTTTTGCATCACACTTATTCCAATCCCTGGGTTGACAAGATTGAACGATCAAGCTGCCGTTGAGTGCATGCCACATTACTATTCCTCTTTTTATTTTGGCCACATTATTATTCCATTTGGTCGATCAGCCTCACAATATTCCAGGTAATTTATTTCCGTGCTGCATTCTCATAGATAAATAAATTAAAGAAGATCAAAGTAAAAATTCATAGCAACATGATCATATAATTGACTCAAATGTCCAAAGAAGAAAACAATATAATGGTAGCTAGGGAGGAGGCTAAGCTCATCAGTAATGAAGTAACAAACTCGATCATTTAAGAAATAGAGGTGGAGGATTGATTACTTTGAGTGACGTTGTCTCGAGGAGAATGCAAAGGAAACAAAGGCAAAAGCTGAGGGGGGTGATGATTTAGTGGACTTGGTCGGTGCAGATAAAACCCTTTCTCAGCAATAACGGCTCGCTCGAGCTTCTCTTCTTCCTCCACCACCTCGCACGGCGACACCGGCGTCCTGGGGCTCCCACGTGCTAGAAACTCAAACGGCGAAACAGGTGACATCATCACCGGCCGAGCCAGCTGCTGGGGTCCACATGACGATGATGAAGGGTGCAGTACTGTTGTGGTGGTGGTGAGGTGGAGCTCGAGCTTCTTTGTGCTTTGTCTCCTCTCGTGGAGCTTGAAAGCAGGCCGTCGGGGTCCCACTTCGGCGGCGGGTTTGGGATTGGTGTAGCGTGCGGGAAGGGTCAGAGGGAGCTTCTGGGCTGAAGGGTCCTCCGTTGCTCCGGTGAGCTTCTGGACGACGGCACGGAAGGTTGAAGGGTCGGCTTGGACGTAGGTGGTGTTGGGAGAAGCCGGATCGGAACCGTAAGCCGGGTTCATGTTGGTGGCGAAGGAAGAAGACGTCGGAGGTTTCTGAGAGAGAAACGAAGCAGCGGGAAGAAAGAGTGGAGAGGCATCAAATGGTAGAGCTAATGAGGTGAGGATAGGGAAGAGAAAACAAGGGGTTTTAAAGGCTTTTTTGTTTATTTTTTTCACTTGGCTTTTTACTAGCTAGGGTTTCTTATTATTCTCTGGCTTAATTTGCTTGTGTTCTTTGCTTTATGGGGGTATTGTGTGGTGGAGGTGTCAGAATATACGGCGGAGGTACGGCTCAGATTGACTCCTCGTTTTCACTTGTTGTCGTTGAGTCAAGTCCAGCACATTGATTCACAAGAAAAAATTTCTTTGCAGTGTAAATATGCAATTTTAACCATTCATTCGTGCAATTATGCAATTTTAACCATTTACTTATTAAACAACAACACAAAGTCACAAACATACGAAGAAGTGAATCCTCCTACGTATATCAATTTACAATATCATTAGGCAAAGAAAATGTATGATTCACTTTGTACTCATATTGAAGCTGTGTATGAATCAGTTCGCAGAGGATTTTTGATCGTCGATGTACGTATGACCGAATGCATAGGTTAAAAAATAGACTCCCTCGATGAGGCAAGCAATATCGACAAAGACTCAAAGTTTGTATTCATGTTCACATCTACATGAGAGAAGTGTGACGACTGTCAAACGTCCACAGGCTAGCTTTGTTTGAAATTTGATCCTCTTGCAACAAATGAGAATGTTGAATTACGTTTTGATGGTCTTTCACTCTGTGCTTCGTCTGTCAACCACTTTTGAAATTTCAGCTAAAGCTTAAGTGAAGGACAAGCATACTCTCATCATTTTGCGATCGAGGTAATAATTAGCACCAAGAAAATTGGAATTTGCAATAATTCGATCACACCAATCATAACTTTTATTTGCTACTACTGTTCCAAAAGTTTTCATGTGATCGATAAAAAAAGCTAAGAAACACAAACCATGAAACCAATTTGTAAATTAAAATTGAAAAGAAAAACATCCATCCAAAAATTAAAAAAGAATAGTACAAAGGTGAATGACTAATGCGTAATATGGCATTGATGGATGATTCATTGACATAAGAAGCTCGTTCTAGTAATAAACTGTATACTGTAACTGTAGAATTGTAGATTGTTTGAGTGCAGACGGCAAAGAGACTACACTGGGCAGTCTGATTTTTACTTTTCACATTTGTTTGGTAAATTTTTTCTTTGGTTTGAGGTTTGGTGGTGGGGTACGTACGTGATGGATTGAACTTTGACATTAGGGAGCAGAAGTTTCGCTTTTCTTCAGGCTTCAGCTTTATTTTCTTTGGTTTTTTTTCCAGGTCTATCTTGTTGGGTTGCATCCAGGGTCGTTAATTTTCTAGTCTCTACTTTACACTTCGTTCTTTCTATCTTTTTTTGGGAGTGTAATTGTTAACTTTTAGCTTTTGATTCTTTACATATACAAATAATTAAATCAGTAACCTTTTTACTAACAAAAATATAACCCTAACATACCCAATATAATATAATAGACTAAACCTCTTTAACTACCCCAATTTTGCTATACTTGTTCACATCTGTGGTTTGGTGCTTTACTGCAAGTCTTGTCTTTTCGTTTGAGACACGGGACTAGATTCTTTGCTGTTTCTAGTTTTCTAGCTAGCTACCTCCTTTCCTCACTTTGAAATTCTCTGTTTCAGAATTAAAAAATAGGAAGAAGAAATTATCACGCACCAGCTGAAGACCTTGGAAGACTTTCATGAAACTAAGCTTTCCACGACGACGACTACGAGAAAAAAAAATGCATTAAAAACACTACAATAACATTAGCTTTCCACGACGACGACTACGAGAAAAAAAATGCAATAAAACACGACAACATTAGTATGATGTTTTCTCAAAACAACCTTTTCTCATCATAAAACATTCTGCCGCATGTGGATTCAGATCCGTATTTTAATAGAGTCTTAAAAATTGATAAACTTAGAGTTCTGAATTTTAAGGATCTAAAATTTTATTTTTTCATTGTGTGATCACATTAGTTTAGTAAAAAACAAACATTATATTACAATCATTAGTTGTTATTTTAGAAAAAATGAGTAGTGTAAGTAAGTATAAAAAAGATTTCTAATGTTTTATGTCGTTCGATTTTGAGTTTATAGCTTTATTTTATGATTTTTTTAAAGAGAAAATAAATTTGAATGAATACTATAGTTTAAGGGCACATTTTTAAAAGTTCGACTCAGGTTTGAAAATCTCAAGTCCGGACCTGTGTGAATTACTTTGAAACCTTGTACTCAATGAAGAATGAAACTAGCATATATTTGGAGATTATATTTAGGTACCAAATTAAATTAAATATATGAGAAAATCTTATTAGAAAACAGAGAGCATAGAGAGAAGGGTGTCGTCTTCAGGTTATGAGCCTGTCCGGCTGTGCCTCAGCCTCGTTGACTGCTGTTGGCCTTAGCGGTGTATGACGGCATGGCCGGACGGGATTTGGGTCGGATGAGTCTTAGTTTTGGAGTACAAAATTGGCTGGATTCTCCCTTCCTTCTCCCGTTGTCCGACCTTGGCTTGCAGTGAGATCAGAGGTGGCTAGAGATGGAACGGAGTCGGGTGGAGCCTTGAAGTCCGGTGAGCTGGGTCCGACAACGTCGATTTGATTGGGTCTTTGTTTGCAGGACTAGGTGAAGCTTGTTTTTTGATCTGAATCTGGAAGCTACTGGTACATGGCGGCGGCTGGTGGTGGGTGGTGGTTGTTTGATGTTTGATGTGGATCAGATGACAGTGGCGGCAGAGGTGAGGGTCGGTAGAGGGAGAGGCTGATGGTTTTGGGCCGGGTTAGAGGGGATTGGGCCAGCTGATTAGATCTCCAGAAGGTAGGCTTGTTTCTGATTGACAGTTGATTGGGACTATCGGAGCAACCAAGAGTTGAAACCAAGGTTTTCATGGTGGCGACGATGCTTCTCCGTGAAATTCGTCGATCGTGCTTGTTTTTTGGCTGCTGTGCAGCCTTGTTCCGGAGTTGATCGTGGTTTTGCACCGAGGGTCCAATCCGATTTCGACTTGGGCTTTCGACCGTGTCTGTTTGGCATGAAACCTGGCTATTTATTTATGTTTTAATAAGTTTGTTTTTACTTTTATTTTGTTTGTACAATAAATTGTTTGACCTCTCTCTGCTAGGGTTTCATAGGAGAATGGGTGATCGAGCAGGTGGCGGTTCACTTTTATAGGAGTGGGCTATCCAGATTGCGTTAGACGACAAAGGGATCTTGTGATCCCCAAATTTAGAATGAGCGTAAGGTTTTAATGTAATGGTGCTTGATTGTCCTCTTTGTCAGGACTCTTGTATGATGTCATTCTGGCTTTTTTCTATTAATAAAAACCTATGGTTATATTTCAAAAAAAAACAAATTAGATTAAATGAATTAACATAACAAATCTGTCAAAAATGAACCGTTCGTTTAAATCGCGATTGCGGAAGCTGAAATGTTTTTCAAATTAGATGAAACTTGGCAGAAGTGATCTACACTCTATGCTCTAGATACTGAGAGGTAAAGATGTAAAAATGTGACCTACAAGTGAGTCAAATAAGGAGTTTCACACTTTAATTTCCGAGTATATATATAGGGTTCGGATCTATATATATAAGGAGACACCTATTTTTACATAAATTTTGACACAAGTTTTCAATTTTTAGATTTTAAATTTTTTAATGGTGAAGATCAATTGTGTTAGTGATGTTAACATACACAAAAGCTAAGATGACAATATATATTTCTTAATACCTATTATAATTACAATACAAAAACAAAATTGAAAAAATCAAAATCACATTAGAGAAAAAGATTAAAATCTGCGAACTCATTTTTTAGTATGGATAGTACACACGATGAAAAACTGAAGAAACTAGAGCAGAACACGAAGCCGGGAGGACGAATGATCGATGTGTGTATTACTTTCATTAAGTTATGGGAACGAACGATCGCATAAACTAATTAAAATGAGAATAATCTGTGTTGTATGCTGTAAACCTAACATTCCATTTCATTATTATCTTTTAGTACATTCTCTTTAATTGAAACTAGTCAATCCAATATTTGATGAGTGCCAACAGAAAATACGAACCTCTTTTATACAAACGCAAAGTCAAAAGGCCACACTCATAAGATATCATCGGTTTTTTGCATGGTAGGATGCTTAACAATCATATGACGCGTGTATTTGATGGGGGAGGAAAGCTATTTATTTTTCTTATTTTTTTTCGTAAAGAGAAATCGGTAAAGAACTAAATTAAACTAAAAGCGTCAACAAATGTCACAAAAAGTGACTGCAGCTCCTACCAAACAACAGTTGAAAAATAAAATAAAAACCTAACCTAGAATGTTCAGGAAAATACAAAAATTTACATAGATGTACTAGACACACAGATATTTTAGTACACAAAATTTGAGATAATTTGGAGTTGATTTGATAAGGAAATCAAATACGGTAAGATGACGAACAGAAGATGAGAAAACTAAAAACTGGTTTTAAATTGGTTGAGAATCAAGATGATAAAACTAGCTAGGGAAGATGTATCCACCCCTGACAATCATATACAACACACTTTGTTCAATTTGAAACCAAATAACTCAATTGAAGACGCTTAGATTGGCTCGATACGCTTGAACATTTTATATTACTTTTTCTTACTTTGTATGTTAGGCAGGAAGTGCTCTACACCTAAACTATCCTCAAACCATGCAACCTAAAGGTACGTTTATTAGGTAAAACAAGCAAAGATCAATGAACATGAAAAGAGTTTGAGCAATCACTAGGCATCGCAATAAACTTAGCGCCTTGCTAATCTTAGGGTTTTGTCTACTCGCTAGTGAAAACTACCGATTAGTTCTCTAGACAATTTGAGAGATCCGATATTGACCTAGGCATCAAATCATCAAGGTATTAGAACTCTATCATGCATACTAAGTAGGTCTCCAAAGCACACACACAAAGAATTCATCGATAAACAATCGGTAAATAAAACCTCAATGTTATTAATTGGAAACCAAATTGAAAATCAAAGCATGTTATGAATCATGTTTAGGGGCTTCAACAGCCCCTAGACATTGAAGTTTCGGTCCACTAACAGATTTTCGGCAAACTTGACTTTCAAGCACTCAAATGATCATAAATTCTTCTATAAAATAGGTATTGATTATCCGTAAAAGTTTTGAAAAGTAGACTCTTCAACCTTTCCGTTGATATAAAATTCATCTCCTGAATCATTGTGAGCTGATCACAATCTTCTGTCGAATTTAGATGATAATTTCTGACAGCTCTTCATAATTTTTTCCTTGCAGAATATGGAATCATTTTCCTTCTAGATTTTTCTTATGTTGCTTCATAATTCCCTTCTTTGCTCTGAAACACCTAACAAACATATAAAGAATTAAATCAAAGGGAAAACACAATAAACTAACAAAGTAAAAAAGGAGAATAACCAACATAACGTCGTACATTTATGCTCCTATCAGGAAGACAATATCATTGTAAAAAGACCAACTATAAATTGTGAAGCGTAACGTTAATTAACTGACTAATTCTATTTTCACTCTTTACTGTACAACAAGAAAGCAAAACGAAAAAAAATAAGGTATTCCTTTTAGAAAAAAGATGAGGTATTCTAAAATACATACGTTGTTGTGGGATGATTATATCAATGTTCTTATAAATATGTAAATTTTACTTAATCAGTTTGGTTTTATTGTTGTGATAGGTACCACATAATAAAGAGATATTCCTTAATCTAGTTATCTGTAATCTTCTATAAATAGAGCTCATTCGTTATAATGAAATATACACTTTGTCATAAAAGCACGAAGCTCTAACCAGAGTTTTCCAACAAAAAATAAATAAATTCATGTCATGTTCACCCACTGCAGCAACGAGAGCAACAACCACTGCAGCAACCACTGCATCACCCACACAGCAGATCCGAGCAGTCAACCCAGCAGCTTCGATCCCGGCGAACCCAGGCGCACCGGTTCGCTCCCATCAGGTCAACCCAATGCCAAACCACCACCGCGATCCTCCGGCAAACCCAGACGTAGCCAGTCCTGCTCCGCTTCCACCTCCCAGCCAGGCGAACTCTGCTCTGCCTCCTCCTTCGGTCCTTCTCCTCCCCCTCCTCAGCGCCTTCGAACCGGTGCAGCAAGCTCCGCATCCCAGCTTCATCGCGACCCAATTTTTTTCAGCATATCTTACCCGACCTGGAATCAAACAGACCAGATCCTACCCGACTCGGTATCAAACAGATCTGACCCGACCCGGTGACCCAACTTGACCCGACCTATTTCCCCCAAAAAAACATAAAAAGGTAATTTTATTATTAAAGTTGGTGATTTCTGTTATTTTAATTAAAATAACATACTTTTTACTTGGGGAATTCAAAAATTCCTTTAGCCTTCTACTATTATAAGAATTATAGAACTATGTTCTTAAATAGACAATGAAGTCTATGTGAATCAAGAGAATTCACTATTGATTCAGACAAAATAGTTCGTAAATGTATCGATAAAGACGAACCAAGAGTGTTCGTAGACCATATATGCAAAGGTCTAATTCAAATATTAATCTTGAAAAATTTATAGTTGTCGTGGATGTCTTTTAGACTACAAAACTAATACATCTTATATTTTATTTCAGGATGTCTAAAACCACGCTCGATTTTGAGAAATTAGACCCACAAGGCATTAAGTATCATCGATAGTTGACATATATGGAAAATGTATTGACTGCTAAGGTTATCATCACCACTATTCAACCACTCAATGAAGACCTTATTAATCAACCAACATCAACCATGAAGGCACAAGTTGTCATCATCATAAGGCGTCATTTGAATCCTGCACTGCAATGACATTACATGAACGTTAAGGATCCTAAAGCTTTATGGCTTGCACTTGAAGATCACTTTGGTAACGTCGCAAACACCCTACTCCCAGATCTGAATGACAAATAGAACAACATTAGGTTCCAAGACTTCAAAACTGTTGCTGATTTCAACTCTGAAATGATCAAAATTTGATCCATTCTTTCGAGAAAACTCTCTCCACCTTCCCAGTTCCTACAAGGATTCTTGCACATCAGTACCGCAATAAGGTTAGAACCGGTAATATCACAACATTTAATCGGCTTATTCGGATTATGTCTGTTGCATAAAATCATGATAGCATACTTGTGAGCAATAGTTCAAGGCCAATTGGGACAAAGAAGATTCTCAAAGCAAACTATGCAAGCACTTCAAAGAGGAAGTGCAAGGAGTTGAACCCTACTGGAAATGAAAGATTGGAATGACGTCTTGGTCCTCAAAACCACTTCAAGAAGGACCACGCACCGCGTGGAGGCAATGGAGGCCGAAGAGGACAAGAAGGCCATGGAGGCCAAGGTTTCCCAAGTGGTCGAGCCATCTATCCGGAAAAGGGCAAGGCTAAGGCTTATGAAACTCTAGATAAGGGAGAAAACCGCAGTAATTGCAACAGATGTGGATCAAACAATCATTCTTACAAGCATTGTAAAGTTAGCAAGAGACTTGCTGATCAATACAGAGCATACCGCGAGAAGCTTGACTTCGAAGCTTACAACAATGAAATAGAAGATGGAGATGTAGCTGATACTAATCTAAACATAACAGACTTCAAAATTGGCAGAGACTCAATTGATGAGACACTGGATTTTGATTAGAGTTGTAATTTAAATTTCCAAGAATAAAAGGCGTTTGTGCCTAAGGTTTAGTCAATTTCTTTCTGTATTATCAACTTTGTTATATTTCGTTGACATTATCAATAAAGGCATTTGTTTGTTTTATTAATAAACATGGTTGATTATATTCTGTCTACAATAATCGATTTTTAGTATTTATGAATCTATTTTATACTAGGCCTCACCTTAGTAGCTCATAATGTCTAGAAAATGAGACTTTTGATAATAGTGTACTTGAGCGGGTTATGCCCCACATATATTGATTTCTTCTATCCTGGTTATGAGTGAAAAGAGCTACCCAAACAATTATAGATGAAATAACTACAAGAAAAGTCATCCGTATACTATTTCAGGATCAAAAAAGTGTTTAAATCCTTGAAAATCACCACAAAACGCAGTAAGTGTGAAACCAGAATTTGACTGTGTAAATAAGTCGACTTTGACATACTACTAGCAACAGACTAGAACGAACCAGATTATGAATTTTATATGGTTGGAAAACTACATATGTCTAGTTTCTAGAACTTCATCCGGTTTATCAATATCTATTTTATAGAAAAATTTATGCTTGTTTAAGTACAGAAAGGTCAGAAAATGATTTATTGACACAAAGTTTTTCTTTTTGTAGGTATGTTTCCTGGATAAATTGAATGTCTCATTGATAGTGGAACCACACACACTATGTTTCGCCATACACAACTCTTTATCGACTTTATGCTTTGTCGAATATCTTTAGCCACAATGATAGGAGGATCTATGAAATTGATCCAAAGGCGTGGTAAAGCCCAATATATGTTGCCAAATGGCTCTATCCTCAACATCAAGGATGCTCACTATGCTCCTAGGACCCCGAGAACTCTTTTGAGTAGTAGAGACATCTAAGCCAACAGACTCCATACAAACACGCATTGTAAGAATGAAATTGAATACTTATGTATTACCTCTAATTATTCTGGAAGAAACCAAATATTAAAGAAACTAATGTGTCAGCCAAATGGGCTATGTATAACAACCATTCAAGTTTTTGAATCTAACCATGTCATGAGAAATGACTTATGAGATTCAGACACATACAAGATTTAACACGATAGATTGGGATACCTAGGTCGTGATATGATAATTCGTATTTTGAAAAACTCAGACAGACATCCCTTCTTCAGAGTAAAAGAAAACAAGAACTGTTAATTAGATGTTGATGCCGCTACAACCACCCAGTGGAAAAGAAGTAACGTCAACAGTGGCGCTTTAGTCCCATATAATGCTTCCCAAGTCAATGATGATTTTTTTAGCTTGAACTAACATCCTCATTGGTTATATTAGATGCTCATCGTTCATTCTGCAAAGCCTGTTCTATAGCCAAAGTGGAATCGAGAATAGGGTTGGCTCTGGTCCACTTCGGTCCAGATTATCCCTAAACTGCAAACCAAACCAATGTTATACTTTGGTTCGGTCTGGTCTGGTTCATGTTTTGACTTTTTTCAAATACCAAACCACACCTACAGTTCGGTCCGGTGTTGGTATTTTTCAAGTTTTTTTTTATAATTTTAATAATTTTTTTTCTCATGATCATTATAGTAAAAAATGGATATGGTTCACAAAGTTATACATTAGTTTATAACCTACTAAACAAGATATACAACATTAGTAGACACATTGTGATTCCGATGAACTAAGTTCACAAACGAAAATTTGACCTTCTAATATGATCATTATGCAGAAAAATATTTATGGTAAAAAATTTAACTGTATCCGACAAGGTTAAGGGCTCGATCGAAACGTCCAACCCAAATTCATCGTCACTTATCACATGAAAACACTCATATCTACCTCTATATGACATAGTATGGTCGAACCTTCCACACGAAAAATGTCACATAGATGAGACGCAACCGCCCATATAAATTTTTTAGGCATTTACCTCTCGACGATAGGGCTCCCCATAAGTTATGTAATGGTAAATATGGTTGACCGCTATTATCGGCACTAAGACGTTAACTGAATTACGTGATTTTTGAACCATAGCCGTATTTCACCATTATTTCATGTTATTTTTTGACAATTTTTAGAGTTGGTTCACAAAGATGTGCATTGACTTAATTAAAACCTACCAAACAAGTTATACAAGATTAGTAGCCACATTGTGATTCCGATGACTAAAATTCACAAACAAAAATTTGATTGTCTGATATGATCATTATGAAGAAAGATGTCTATGGTAAAAAATTCAACTGGATCCGATAAAGTTAAGGGCTCGATCGAAATTGTCAACCATAATTCATAGTCACTTATCACACGGAAAATCTCATATCTACCTCTATATGACGTGGTTTGGTCAAACATTCCACACAATAAACTGTCACGTTGATGAGATGACCCCCCATATCAAAATTTTGAGACATTTACCTCTCGACGATAGGGCTACCTATATGGAATAATAATGGTTAATAGGGTTAACTGCTACTATCAGCACTGAGACGTTACCCGAATTACATAATTTTTGAACCATATTTGTATTTCAATATTCCGATCACATCTTATTTTACGATATTTTTGATAATTTTGCTTCATATGTAGAGTTGGTTCACAAAATTGTGCATTTACATAAAAGCTACTAAACAAGTTATACAATATTAGTAAGCAAATTGTGATTCCGATGACTAAAATTTACAAACAAAAATTCGATTGTCTGATATGATCATTATGATGAAAGATGTCTAGTAAAAAATTCAACTAGATCCGATAAAGTTAAGGGCTCGATCGAAACGGTCAACCATAATTCATTGTCACTTATCACACGGAAAGTCTCATATCTACCTCTATATGACGTAGTTTGGTCAAACATTCTACACAATAAACTGTCACGTTAATGAGATGCAACCGCCCATATACAAATTTGAGATATTTACCTCTTGACGATAGGGCTCCCCATAGGAAATAATAATTGTAAATATGGTTGATCGCTACTATCGACACTGAGACGTACCTGAATTAAATGATTTTTGAACCATAGTTGTATTTCACCATTCTGATCGCATCCTATTTCAAGAGATTTTTTATAATTTTGCTTCCTATATAGAGTTTGTTTTTCGGTTACGTAAATGATCATTTATAAAATGAGCATTTAAGAGACGAAAATGAACATAAGTTTTTAAGTTAAAATCGTCATTTGTTTTTGGTTCTTTTAAGAGACGAAAATTGTTTGTCGTCTAATTCCTTTATTCTAGTAGTGAAACCAATTTGTAAAAATGAAATAAAAAATCAAAACACTTCCATAGTTAAAACCCAATTTTTTTAATAAATAAAACGGTTTTCTGGTTCGGTTCGGTTTCTACTGGACCCAAATCGTTAGGGCTGGGCACGGGCTCATCCCAGGTTTTTTTTTTTTTCAGGGCCCGAGCCCGGCCCGATGGTAGTATGTCGGGCCAGGTTTAGTCGTTAAAAAATTAGAGCCCGGATAAAGCCTGACCCGGGTGTGTTATCTGCAGGGCCGAGGTAAAGTCCGACCTGGGTGTGTTATCACTTGGTCTGTTATCTACCCCAAATGATAAATGATTGATTAAAAATATTAATAATATAGAGTCTTCCTTATAAAGGTCCCTTGTGCATAAACCCTTGTGATGGTTTCACGCAGCATTAGCAACTCTTCCACTTCTAAGACAAATTCTCTCGTCTATGCCTCATAAAAAGAACTAGTAGGTGGATGGATCATTACCCTAATGATATAAGATATGATATAACATAAAAAAATGTTTCTTCTATCTCTCATGATGAAAGTGAAATGTGAGTAGATAAAGAATAATTAAAATCAAAAAGATATTATTGAACAACCGTAAAAGCATCTTTTGCGCATTGCATACGGCTCTATAATGGAATTCACCCTTTTTTACCTTACTTACATCGCAGAAATATAAAATAAATGATAGGGTCTATCAGACTTAGGTTGGTAAATAATCCAATAACCACCCTTTTTTGTAGTAGTTTAAAAATACTATGATGGTTCTGTTGCTTTATATATATATTTATTTGTTTCTAAAATAGAAAAAATGAAACTTTGATTAGCCTAAGTTTAAATAAAGTAGGGTTCTATTTTATTGATATAAATCCATATATATATAAGAGATAGATTTTTGTTAGTATAGATTAAGTAGGATAGATAACGGTTGCATGATATATAATTGATATAAATCCATATATATATATATATATAATTGTGAGTCATAAAAAAACAGAAACCGAGTGATTCCTTTTTTGTTTTAATTTTTAAAGTATTCACATATACTTTTGAGTAAAAGATGTTCTGAATCAATTAATGAAGTGAATTTTTCAAAACATCAATCATAAGAGAGAATCAATAATAAGAAAATGTGGCTTTTTTGAAACATTTATACACAAAAAAAATTATGATTTTTAAGAACTCAACGAGACCATTCCCCCTTTCCTTGGCTGATTCGAGGGGGTCCCGTTGAGTTCTTATGCTTTTATGTCTATAAACTAGTTCATCAGGTTATTACAAAGATGAACCTAATCCGGAATATGAACCATAAAAGAAAATATCAATTACAACAATACCGGTTACAGTACCTATTATCCAAAGAGGAATCCTTCTAGTAGTATCAGCCATTTTCCTGACTTTCCTCCACATTTTTCAAGTGGTCATGCTAGAGACATAAACAGCTATAGATAATTATGAGATGATATCTTTCCTAATGGGATAAGAGAATTCCTACTATATATTATTTTTGTATTAATTAAAGAAATAATTGGAAAATAAAACAACAAGTACAAAAATGAGTAATAACCCCTAATAGAGACTGGTATGATTCAATTCAACACTTTGTTCGTTCGGGTTTGATTGTGTCATAGCTCTATGATTCGAATTAGGTTTATCATTGGATGAACTGCATTGCGGATACTAACCCTAAAAAGAAAACTGTAGGTACAACTAGTCCGTGAACTACTAACTGGGGATATTGACCCTAAAAAGAAAACGGTAGGTACAACTAGTCCGTGAACTACTAACCATCATACTGTAAAAATTGGATAGGTTCTATCTATAGTCATTCGGGCCTCCTAAAAAGATCTGCTAAATTCATCCAGTTGTTCCAAAGAATCAAAACGACCGGTTAGATTCGAGCCATAAAATTTTTCAATTCTGACGGAAGATACTTAATTGATCTAATAAGTACATTAGATCTAGTATAATTATTTTAATGTATCCAGCCTATTACCAACCCAACCCATTTCATAAATAAAATGTGACACTACCAGAATAACTACTTTAGCCAACGAAATTTTTCGTCGGCTAAGAAGTCGTCGGGAAAAAGTTGTCGGACAAGACTTTAGCCGACGAAATTACTGTTCATCGTCGGCTAAATAAATGACTTTAGCCAACGAACAAATTTTTCTTCGTTTAAAATCTGGACTTTAGCCGACGAATTTTTGAACCTTAGCCGATGAAATTTATTAAAATTCGTCGGCTATAGTAATTTATTTTATTTAATTTTAGCCGACGAAAATTTATTAAAATTTGTCGGCTATAGTTATTTTATTTAACTTTAGCTGACGAATTTTAATAAAATTCTTCGCTATAGTTAGTTATTTTTTATAATTTTTTTTTATTTCTTGTATTTTTGATTAATTTTCTTTTTTTCTTTTTCGTTTTTACACTGGTGGTGGAGGAGGAGAAGAGGAGGAGGAGGTTAGGAGGAGGACGGGGGAGGAGGAGAGAGGAGGAGGAGGAGGAGAAGGCTAGGAGAGGGAGAGAAGAAGGAGAGGAGAAGGAGTTAGAGGAGGATGAGAAGCAGTAAGAGGAAGGAAGATGAAGAGGAGGAGAAAAAAATGAAAGATATAGGAAAAATTTTAAATTTTTCCGTGGAGATTTTGAAAATTTTGATCTTTAGCCGACGAATTTTAATAAATTTCGTCGGCTATAGTTATTTATTTATTTAACTTTAACCGATGAATTAATAAATTTTGTTAGATATAATTATTTATTTTATTTATTTAACTTTAACTGATGAATTATCCTAATTTTATCGGTTATAGTTATTTATTTATTTAACCTTAGCCGACGAATTACCTTATTTTCGTCGGCTGTAGTTATTTATTTAACTTTAGCCGATGAATTACCCTAATTTCGTCTGTTGTTGTTATTTATTTTATTTATTTAACTTTAGCCGACGAATTACTCTAACTTCGTCTGCTAAAATCTTAAACCCTCAACATAATTTTTCATTCTTTCTCCCTAGAGGTAGCCCTATTTTTGGTGGTTATTTTTCATTAAATTTTTATACCACTGGTTGCGTCTTATCGTTTTAAAATTATTTTTAGTTGAAGGTCCGGACAAAATACGTAATTTAGACGGTCAAATGGCCGTTTCCGTGCGTTAAGAGGTATGAGTTCTGAGATTGACCGTAACGATCGAGTTGTTCTACAGTGGCGGAGGTCAAAGGAGTTCTCCGTCGTCTGACCACCTCTCGGCAGCACATCGGTAGCCACAACTTCGTCTCATCGTCCACAACTCGTTTGTGCCCTTAGTTTTCTGAGGCGAGGTTCAGAGAGAGAGAGGAAAAGGAGGGGCTGGGTTCGCCGGTGATGGCGTGATTCAGGCCACTATAGAGAGCAAGGTGGGTGCTAGTAGCTTCGCCTCTACTTCAAGATCATTTTTATGGCCTTAGTTTTCAAAGAGAGACTTTGCAGAGGGAGATCCGAGCAGAGGAAGAATTCTGGATTTATGGTCGTGTTCTTCATTTTCAGGTGAGTTCTTGACTTCGAGTCGAGCGTCAAGTTAGTCTATACATCGAGTTGTACATCTCTGTATAGTTGAATTTCAGTTTTGTGGTGAATTAGCAAATTTGGGAATTTGGCAGAGGGAGGACAGCTGTGCGTGCCACTATGCACGGCAGCCACTAAGGTGTTCTAAGTCTTTTCTGGTTTTGGTTTTCATCCAGTTAAATTGTTGAGTGATGTATGAGTTTGATATTTTGTTCTGGTTAAGAATTGGGGATATGGAGTTGGGTTGCTGTTTATATCAAGTTACTGTGTTGGGTGCTTGCAGCGGTGGTAAAAGGGTAGTGACGGCGGCGGTGATGATTTTGATATTTGAAGTGTAGTGGAGCTGTAGTGAATTGAGGAATTGGAGAAGAATAGTCACTGAATTGTGTTTTGTTTGTCTGGAACGAAGAACAGTAGTATATGTTGTTGTTACTATCATGTTGTTGATGCCTTGTTTGCTGCTGTGCTGCTTGGATTACCAGTAGAAGAAAAGTGAAGTGTGCTGCTGAAAGTTGATATTAGTTGTTGTTGTTGTTATTGCTGTTACAGTTGGTGATGATCGGAAATGTTTTCTCACATTGGCTATGTTGTGAGTTGATTAGGAAGAATGAGACAATGGGAGTTTAATTATGTTGGATTGCTAAATCATTAAAGTTGTGAATATGGGAGAGTTAATGAGTAATAGTGCAGTTTGGTGTGTTAGCTTCGTGAGAAAGACAGGAAAGTTGGTAGTTATAGAACTGGCCATGGCTATTGTAAATGTATAGTTGTGGGTGTAAGGTCTGTTATGTGTAAGGATGATGCTTGGAGCATAATTGAATAAGATGGATTAAGATGTGGGGTTTCGGGAAAGAAAGTAAGAGCAAAAAAATGTGGAATATCCACTTGGGTGTCCTTAGTAGTATCAAGGACATGATCATATCAAGTTGAAGATGGACATGAGGTCTGAAGGCAAGTCGCGAGTTACTAGTTTTAGCTAGCGTCAGAATTAACACTCGGTTTCGAGGTGACTTGTGGAGTTTGCTTTGAGCTCGACGCTGGTGGTTATAGAAGACGCAGCAGGATTGTTAAGGTGAGTAAAATCTCACAAGGTCATTTGAAACTGATTTTTATTTTGTTCACATAAATGCATGGTTGTTCCTAAATAAAATATAATCTTATTGTTTTAAAATAAATAAGCTTGATCGACAACGGTTCATCAGTAAGTTAAAATAAATGTTTTATGACATGTGTGATCATAATAGTGGGTCTATAAATAGTTATTCACGTGTGAATAACTAGGGACGTGTGAGTATATATATACACACGTTTTTGTGAGATAATTATGGTGTAATGTCCTTGTGTGGGCTTTTAGACCCTCGGGTCGGTCACAGTTGGGTGACATCTTGTTTGGATCTTCGGGTCGGTCACAATAGTGACGATTTGACAGTATACTAGGAATCAATGCCTTTGCCGGGTGATTGATTACAATCAATTAGAGCTCCAGTCTGTCTGTCGTTGCATACCATGAGACCCTTCGTGTAGGGCTCTAGGATGCATGTTTATTTCCAGTAGAGTGAAGTTTGACTTTCTTGTCGTTGTATGCCTCGAGACCCTTTGTATAGGGCTCTGGGATACATGGGTTATTTTTCGGTAGAGTGAAAAATATGATTGTGTAGTGTGATTAATTATTGGTGATTCGCAGAGTATTTGAGTGACTCAAATTTGTATTTCTGCTTGAAATGTTGTTGTCGGTAATTAATTTGAGTTAGTGCATTGTTTTACTCATACCAGCTTTTTAAGCTTACCGGGTTTGTTGTTTACAACTCGGTACACCATTTCTTGGTGTAGAGGTTGGCCTTGCAGGTGTTGACCCACATGCGTGACTTGGAGGCCTATCAGGATTTTTGTGTGGGATTAATCTAGTTCTAAGATCATGTACTAGATGTTTATGTATTTATTTTTGAGTATGTTTCTCGTTTATTCGAGACTGTAAACCAGAATTGTAATATGAGACTCACATGTTGAGATTGTATTTCCTTATTTTTCTTGATGTTATTTTGTTGGGTTTGTGTGATATGCAGGTTGTGGGAAAGTGTCAAGTTTAGATGTTATCATGCCCAATTTTTTTTTAAAAAGTGCACCATTTAAAATTGGAGTCGTGACATATTATATATCAAATCAAAAGATAAAAAAATTCTATTATCTATTAAATGGAATTTGAAAGAATCTATCGATTCAGTATTCAACATGCATTTTATTTTTAATCATTTAATTCGCAAGGAGCTGGATGAGAAGAAATCTCATATCCGATTCTGTAGTAGAGATGGGTGGAATTAATAAACAATCATCAACTATAACCCTAAAAGAACCAAATTCCATAAACAACATAGAGGAAGAATGACAGGAATATCTTATCGAGGTAATCATATTTGCTTTGGTAGACATGCTCTTCAAGCACTTGAACCCGCTTGGATCACGTATAGACATATAGAAGCAGGGCGGCGAGCAATGACACGAAATGCACGCCGTGGTGGAAAAATCTGGGTACATATATTTCCAGACAAACTAGTTACAGTAAGACTTACAGAAACACGTATGTGTTCGGATAAAGAACCATACATCCGGTTTGGTGGATTCAGTCCATGGCAGGTCGGGCCATGTGGGGATTGAGGAGGTTCAAATGCATTATCATCAAGATTTGCTGGTCCTCGGATGTGTCTGGCTAAAGGACGTAAAACTCAAGCACTTATTAGGAGGCAACCTAAATTTCTATGTTTTATTTGTCAGGACCCACCCCGAGTTAAACCCCTTTAACTCGGAGTAAATCCTGCGGGGACCACCTCCCAAAGAAGATTCTGCCGAAAAATCGACATAGTCTCCCTTGAAAAGTGGACAACCCTTAACCTGCAATAACCCACAGTACACTTCTAATACCAATATCCAACCGAAACTCCTGGAGCCATCCTGCTCCCCAATAACCAACAACTCCACATGATACACATCTAATAAAAATCCAACAATTAATTCAACATCCCAAATGTAAATGATACATAACATTCCAAGTCCCTAAGAGTTCTCCAACAAACAAACTACCCGATGTGTATCAGAGCGTCTAGGATAAAAGCATAAACATAGAGATATTACAAGTAGGTTAACCCGGAACCTACTGTTAGTGTGGAAAACGGCGGTAACTATGCTTGGCCTCCAAGTGGTCTAGATAGGTCGAGCACTGCAATCTGGGCATTTAAAAACGAAAGGCCCAGGGGAGAAACATTGAAAACGTTAGAGTGAGTGGACGAAAATAATAACATTTAAAAGCTCTAAATTTCTTTAATGTCCTCCCTCTTAGTATTTCTAAGAAAATCCGCATGCAAATAAAACATAAATAATGCCTTGGCTCATTTATAAACATTTATGTGGGGTGTTAACCTTATCCACGAGAAATCCCGACCTGCTCTATCCGGGAAGGTCAAATGACCGGCTCCACCGGAGAGGGTCCCCGACCTGCTCTATCTGGGAAGGTCTAGTGACCGGCTCCACCAGAGAGGGTCCCCGACCTGCTCTATTCGGGAAGGTCTAATGACCAGCTCAACCGAAGAGGGTCCCCGACCTGCTCTATCCGGGAAGGTCTACTGACCAGCTCAACCGGAGAGGGTCCATGCTAGCATACAATCCTTTTCCCTTTATCCTTTTCCCTTTCCAAAGTCCCTTGAAAACCTGTAAACCTGTAAAATCTCGTGGAAATAATAAATCGAAAACCCCTTTAATTCCGTAAGCCAAATTTCTCCTTTTAAATTATCCCCCTCCATAATCCCAAAACGGTGATAATCAAGAATAACATACCCCGGGAAAATCCTTTAGAATCACGGGAAGGGTATGAACCGCTTTCCCGGTTTGTTTGCCTTTAAATCCTTAAATCCCATTTTTCCAAATCACCGTAAAACATAATAAATGGAGGAAATCATATATGCAGGAGAAATCAATTAAAGTATAAAGCATGCAATTTAAATTGAAACAAATGTCCACTCACAGATGCCGCTAGGTCTGCCGGCTACTAGATGGCTGCTCAGCTAGAGCTCCCCCACGTCCTGTACAAAACATATAAACAGGTCTTAAACCCATAATCATCGTGAGGGCAATAATAACACGCTCTACCCATAGCGTTCAACCTTAACCATTTATCAAAAGTGTGGGTGTCGGCCTCTAACCCTCCAAATAGCGTACAAACTCTTAAACACGCTCTCACGCCTAGCCGGTTCTCCCTAAACGACCGATTAACCTTTAATTACACAAATAATAATCCCAAACCTTCCAAACGTACTCAACACCTCAAATAAATTCCTAAAAATTAGCAACTGCCCCTAATGGACTTCCCTTAATTTTTACAATTTAAATGGGCAAGAAAACTGCCCAAAAAGTGGCGGCTCCGCCGCCGACGGCGGCCGCCGGCAGAAAAATCCGGCCAAAAATTCCGGCGACCTCGGATCGCCACCAAATTTTACCAGCAGCTTCGTCTCAACATTTGGGACAACTTTCTAGTTCAACTCGAAGGCCAACTCGGCCCCTAACTAGGTCAATCGACAAGAAATACACAACCCGAATCCAAAAGTCAACCCAAACTTCAAATCCATAATTCTTCCTACACACTTCAAATCTAGCTACCAAATTCTAGGGGCTTAATGTACACTTCAAACCCATCAAAACCATATAAAGAACTCACCGGGAGGTGGCCGGAGGAGGGAGAAATCCGGCGTCAATGAACAGTGCACAGGTCCCCCCTTCTCGCCGTGATTTCTCTCAAACGGCGGCGGCTCAGCTCCGATGGCCACCACCAACTTGAAGGTGGCGCTGCAGGCTTCAATTTGGTACCTAGCACGCGCCCTAACTCCGCCGGACGGAGGAGAAATCCGGCGAAAAAAAATCGGGTTTCGGAGGGATTTTTCGAGGTGAACAGTAACTTTTCCAATTTTCACCTTTTCACCGAATTACCCCAGTAACTCACTATATATAGGCTTTTCACCCAAATAGTAACTTTTGTTTTTTGACCATAACTTCTTCATACGATCTCCGATTTAAGCGTGCTACGTGTCCACGGACTCGTAACGACGCCCTCTACAACTTTCATGAAGAAAGTTTCCCCAAATTCCTGACCAAACAAAAAGTCAACTTTTTGACCTTCCACGGTAAAACGGTTACTACGATACGGTTAAAGATCAAAGTATTTCTTTTTGACCTTTTTGACTAATATTTCTCCTTTACCGGGTTACAATTCAAGAAATAACACCAAGTGTGGTCAATTATTAAATATGCATCCTTTATTATGCTTGAAGTACTGTTTACAGGGCCAAAGGCCAGTCAGACTTGAGAAGCCACACTGGGTCCTTTGTCAGGGCCCAGTTCATTGTAAGTTTGAGACAAAGCAAGGGAGTTCATTCCCACATTGGAAAAAGACAAAGTGCAGCCTTTAATGCTACTATAAATACCGGTGAGGACCTCCCGGTAAGACGACGGACAAATTCCTTAACTACTCTTGAGTTTTCTGCTTATCTGACAGTGTCTGACTTAAGCATCGGAGTGGCTTCCCTCGGTAAACCCGGGGACGCCCTTTGACGTGTTTGCTCTTTACACAGGAAAACTCGGGAGTACAAGGAAGTTCGCTATTTCTGGAACCGTGCAACCCGCTAAAGGGGCCACGAGCATCCCCGGAAACAATTGGTGCTCTCGTTGAGAGCCGAACTCAAGACCTCCCAAATACGTATTTCGAAGAACGATGGAAATGGCAGGAGAACAAGATCCAACTAGAAGGCTTAATTTCTCAGGGGATGATAACCCAGGGACCTCCGGGACCCAGTTTGGCCAAACAGATTTAGCAGCAGCATTCGAGCTCTTGAAAAAGGACTTTCTCGCTCAAAAGGAGCAATCTACTCGAGAACATGCCGAGTTAATAACGGTAAGGGAGCAGTTAGCGACTATCCAGGCCGAGCATGGGCTTCTTCAAGCAACCTTAACTCAAAGAGCGAATGCCATGGGGGCGTCAGCCAGACTTGCTGATATCATCACCCCAGAAGGGAATCCTCCGGGTTGTGGAAACCCGCGAACTTTTGACGGTGCATACATACCACCCGCTATTCTCCCAAACACTGCCCACCCTAACCCAAATCCACAAATGATTCATCTCTCAAATCCTTTATTTAATCACAATCTTACAGGACCTCCTCCACCCCCAGAGCCGTTGTTAAATCAACCACTTCCCCCAGCAGATGCCCAGACCCAGCTACTGTTACAGTTGACACAAACTGTGACCCAACTTGAGCAGCGGCTAAACTCGGGTACGGGACCACAACAATATCAACCCTTTATTACCCGTGCAAGCCCATTCTCCGCACGGGTTCAGGCAGACAAAAAGCCACCAGAAGCAAAGCCATTTAAGATTAAGAGATATGCCGGAATGGGGTGCCCGTATGCACACCTTGAGTTGTTCCAGTCTCAGTTGGATTCAACCCGGTTCACGGACGCCCAAGCATGCCATGCTTTCCAGGAAACACTCAGTGAGGAGGCATTGAGTTGGTTCCTCAAGTTACCGGCTTTGTCAATAGAGACCTATGGTCAGTTGACACAGAGGTTCCTGTCCCGGTTTATCCTGCTGTCAAGTGCCAACCGAAGCACCACTTCGTTATTCAAAGTCCAACAAAGGGATGATGAAAGCCTGAAAATTTTTGTAACCCGTTGGCTGTCCACGACTTCCAAGTGTGGGCACTTGGACGAGTCAGTAGCATCAGAGGCGTTCTTACAGGCGCTCAAACCAACCCGCTTTGTGGTGGAGCTCAGGAAGCAGCGGTTCAGGTGCTACGACGATCTAATTAATGAAGTAACTCGGCAAGCTCAAGCCGAGTACGACACCTTCGGGGAACGACGGTCGAACACCGGGTTCACAAGCCAGCGAGCTGATGGATGGAAAAAGGAAGGGCAGCATAAGAGTGGCCAGGGATACTACGGCAAAAGTTCAAACAGACCAAGGGAGAAACCAAGAGAGGCTCCATACCTTCGCCATCCAACCCGGGAGGAAAAGAACACTTACATCCCTCGATATGAAGTGTTAACCAACTTGACTGCCTCCTATGAAGAAATTTGGAACCGCCATAGGAATGAAGTTCCCCCGGCTCCAAAAAGAAAGTTTCCCAAAAGGACAGGGCCGGACAACGGGCAACATTGTGCCTATCACAACGAGTCTGGCCACACAACCGACCGGTGCTTTTCTCTTCGGAACACCATTGAGTACATGATCCAGAACGGCAAGTTACAGCAGTATAAGTCACCCGCCACAGGTGTCAACCTCATTGAAGTATATGGGGAGATAATGACGATTCACGGGGGTGGCACCCAAGGGGTGTCCGGTCACCGGGCCAAAAGACTCTGCCCAAGAGGCCCGGAGTTTGAGATAATGCAGCTTCGTCAGGAATGCCGCAAGGAGCTGGTTCCTTGGGATACCGTGTCATTTTCTCAGTCTGAAGACACGCTGAAAGTGCATCACAATGATCCTTTCATTATCACTCTTCAGATTGACCACTGGAGAACTCGGAGGGTTCTAATAGACACGGGAGCCGCTGTCAGCGTCATGTTCAGCAGTTGCTATAAGGGGTTTAAACGAGGACGAGATAAGCTCTATAGGAACCACGAGCCATTGATCAGTTTTTCAGGAGAGACGACTCAACCGTTGGGGTCTGATCAACTAACGGTTACAGTTGGAACTGGCCACCAGTCCACAAGAATTGTAGTTCCCTTCATAATTGTGGACTGCCCATCCTCCTACAATGCCATACTCGGGAGAGATGCACTCTGGGGCCTACAAAGTTTTATAGCGGGTCACATGCTGCTTATGAAGGTGCCTACACCCGGGGGTTGGGTTACAATTCGCGGAGACCAAGAAGCCGCTGTCAGATGCAACGCGATAGCAACTCAGTCCCAGCACGAGATGTTTTCGGCCGGTTTTTCCTTGTCTCCATTTGACAAACCCGATGACCCCAGGGATGACCCGGATTCTTTGCCCATCAGCAAGACGGCACAAAAGAAGAGCCAGAAGTATCCTGCCAAGTTCCCCCGGCCAGCCCCAATCGAAGCAACAGAATGGATTCATATTTCGGAAGAATACCCGGAGAGGAAGATTTGCATTGGCACAGGCCTTGACCCCGAGGTCAGAAACCGAATGGTTGAGCTGCTAACCCGGAAACAGAAGGTGTTCGCATGGTCATATGCAGACATGCCCGGGATTTCTCCAGACGTTATGACACATTCCCTCAATATTATCCCGGGTGTTAAACCGGTAAGACAGAAGCGTCGTGCATTTTGCGCAGAGAAGTACAAGGCCATTCAAGCAGAAGTTAAACGTCTTAAAGACATCGGGTTCATTGGAGATGCAACATACCCGGATTGGTTGGCCAATGTGGTGATGGTCAAGAAGGCAAACGGAAAGTGGAGGATGTGCGTCGATTACACAGATCTGAATAAGGCTTGCCCGAAGGATAGTTTTCCCCTTCCAAAGATTGATCAACTGGTGGATTCAACCGCGGGCCACCCCCAGTTGAGCTTTATAGATGCATACTCGGGGTTTAACCAAGTTCCGATGAATCCCGCGGATCAACAGCACACATCTTTTACAACAGACAAGGGGATGTATTATTACAGAGTGATGCCTTTTGGACTCCGGAATGCAGGAGCCACGTTCCAGCGCCTCGTAGTGGGCATGTTTGCAAACCAACTCGGGGATACTATGGAGGTTTATATAGACGATATGTTGGTCAAAAGCCGGGAAACAAGCAAACACCCGGATGACTTGGAAACCGTCATCGACATTGCCTTGAGCAAGGGTATGAGGTTAAACCCGGAGAAGTGTGTGTTCGGTGTTTCAGGAGGAAAGTTTCTCGGGTTCATGGTCAGCGCTCGGGGAATTGAGGCAAACCCCGACAAAATTCAAGCTGTCTTGGCCATGCAACCGCCGAAAACCAGGAATGAAGTTCAGCAACTTACTGGCAGGCTGGTAGCCTTATCCCGGTTTATATCCAGGTTAACAGATAAATGTGCCCCCTTCTTCAAAATTCTCAAGAGTCAACACCGCGAGCGGATTACATGGCAGGAAGAGCACAATCAAGCTTTTGAAAGGTTGAAGGAATACTTGGCGTCAGTCCCTTCTTTATCCAGACCAAACCCTGGGGAAATACTCTATCTGTACCTGGCGGTATCTCAAACAGCTGTCAGTTGTGCCTTGATAAGAAAGCCAGACTCTGAAGAACTGCCGGTCTACTATACTGGAAAAGGATTCAATGATCCTGAAACTCGTTATCCAGATATTGAAAAACTGGCCCTGGCCTTGGTTGTAGCAGCAAGGAAGTTAAGACCCTATTTTCAAGCACATTCCATCCATGTACTCACCAACCAACCGCTACGGCAGGTTCTGCAAAACCCGGCGACTTCGGGCAGACTGGTCAAATGGGCAATTGAGTTGGGGGAGCATGATTTGCACTTTAAACCGCGAACGGCAATCAAAGGGCAAGCAGCAGCAGACTTCATTGCCGAGTTAATCCCAGCAGATTCAACAGTTGCTGAAACTCTTCCTACACAAGCTGAACCGGAGAGTTGGCAAATATTTGTAGATGGATCAGTCAATCAGAGGCAATGTGGAGCAGGCATTACGTTGGTAGACCCGGAGGGTAATATGTTTGACTATGCCTTACGCTTTAACTTCAAAGCATCAAACAACACGGCTGAGTACGAAGCTCTAATCAAAGGGCTCCAACTCGCTAAAGATATGGGCGCCCGGCATCTCCGCATACTAAGTGATTCACAGCTGGTAGTGCAGCAGGTTAACGGCGGATTTCAGGCAAAGGAAGCACATCTTTCGTCCTATCAAAAGTTAGCGGCTTTCTTGCTGGAGAAATTTGATAGCTTTGAGGTTACTCAGATACCGAGGCAGCAGAATGTGAGAGCAGATACCCTGGCTAGGATTGCAACAGGGGACGATTCCAATACCGAGTTTAAAAGCTTACTGGTCGAGACATTGGAGAAACCAAGCATCTCACTCTCCTTTTCTGAGATTTTCGCGGTAGAGGCAAACCCGCCACCGTCTTGGATGGATGAGTTCATCAACTTCATCCAACATGGAACCCTACCTGAGGACCCGGTAGCGGCCAAACGACTACGGGTTCGAGCGGCTCGGTATAGTATCCGTGATGGGAAACTGTACAGACGAGGACAAACTTTTCCTGATTTGAAGTGTATTACACCCGAGGAAGGAGACCGGGTTTTGCAGTCGCTTCACAGCGGGGTATGTGGAAATCACTTTGGAGCCCGTAACCTGGCTTTCAAAACCCTAAGAATGGGATATTACTGGCCTTCTTTGGAACACGATGCCAGAATTGTCGTAGATTCCTGTCTTCAATGTCACCGATTTGCAAGCTTTCCACGTGCACCATCAGTCCCACTATCAGTAATAATTTCTCCATATCCATTTTGCATGTGGGGGATCGATTTCATCGGGCCGCTACCCACAGCTCCGGGACAGCTCAAACATGCCATTGTCTCAGTGGACTATAATTCCAAGTGGATAGAAGCTCAACCCCTGGCACGGATCACGACCGCAAATGTTAAGAAATTCCTTTGGAACAATGTCTTTTGCCGGTTTGGAATCCCGGAGACGTTTATCACAGATAACGGGACGCAGTTTGACAACGATGAGTTCCGGGAATTCTTACACTCTAATGGGACAAAGGTCCTATATGCCTCCCCTGCACACCCGCAGACTAATGGACAAACTGAAGCCGTTAACAAGCTCATCAAGCAAGTTCTGAAAAAGAAGCTGGAGGACGCAAAGGGTTTATGGGCTGAGAAACTTCCAGAGGTTTTGTGGGCACTAAGGACGACTCCAACAGAAGCCAATGGGGAGAGCCCATTTCTTATGACTTTTGGATCTGAAGCAGTGATCCCGGTAGAGATGGAAGTCCCGAGTGACCGGGTACAACTGTTTGACAGAGAAACCAACGATGAAGGCATCCGCCTTAACATGGACCTCCTGGAGGAACGCCGGGAGCGTGCACATCTCCGAAATATCAACAAGAAGCAAAAGGTGGCTAAACACTACAATTCCCGGGTTATCAACCGCCCACTCAAACTCGGGGATTGGGTAATGAAGGAGGTTATCCCTAAGCCAACGGGGTTTAAAGCTCCATGGGAGGGTCCATATGAAATCGTTGAAGTCGTGGGCCCGGCAACGTTTTACATCCGGGGCACAGATGGAGTTACGCTTCCACGACCATGGAACGCCCAACATCTGCATCTCTTCCCCAAATAGGTACCGAGTTATCTATGAATGTCCAATTTTATTGTTTATGATGTATATAAAGCCTTTCAGGCCCACAATGCATGAATTCCCCTACCGGGTTATGTTTTATTAAAGAGTTTGTTGAAGTGAATGCAGCCTTTCACGGCCTTATTTCATGGTCAAAACTCGCCAAGCTCCGATAATCTCCGATAATCTCCATGACATGAAATATTGCAAGCCTTTCACGGCCTTATTTCATGGTCAAAACTCGCCAAGCTCCGATAATCTCCGATAATCTCCATGACATGAAATATTGCAAGCCTTTCACGGCCTTATTTCATGGTCAAAACTCGCCAAGCTCCGATAATCTCCGATAATCTCCATGACATGAAATATTGCAAGCCTTTCACGGCCTTATTTCATGGTCAAAACTCGCCAAGCTCCGATAATCTCCCATAATCTCCATGACTTGAAATATTGCAAGCCTATCACGGCCTTGTTTCAGTCTTTAAAAGTCTTAACGAACCCATACAGCCCTAGCGGCATTATTTTTACTTACATGCTAAACCGGCATTATATATGTAAATTATCACTTGCATATTTTGCATCAGCTTATCGTGTTGTTTGGCAAAGACGCCCTTGGAAGTCCTAACGGACCCGTAAAGCCTTACTGGCACTATTTTCACTTTATAAATGTTAATATGCCAACCCGGCACTATGTGTGAGTTGTCAACACTTGCAGGTTATGCATCGGGTTGAAAGTCCTTATGAACCCGTAAAGCCCTAGCGGGACTATTTTTATTTCCCATAAACCGGCATTATATGTGTGAATTTTCTCAACACTTGCAGGTTAAGCATCGGGTTGGAATTCCTAACGGATCCATAAAGCCCTAGAGACCTTTAAAGCCTTAGCGACACTATCTTTATTCACATAGAAAACCGGCGTTATATGTACATTTTTTGTACTTATCAGGTTACCGTGTTTTGGCACAGGAAGGATTGCGAGAAGGAAAAATTTTATTACTTCAAAAAATATCGATTACAAAAAAGTAGCAAACCGCTACAGGTAGACTAATCTTACAGAAATGAAAAACATCCTAAGGCTCCGTTGACGACCCCCTACCCCGGCCAGTGCTAGAACCGCCACGACCTCCCCGGGGCTGTATGATGAACTGACCCCTACGCAGAGATGGCCGGTTCCTAGGACCACCCACAATCCCACCACGGGAAGCACCTCTCCCGGCTGCTGAAGAACGAACTGGGGGACTCCGAGCCGGGTTCGCAGGAGCCCTAGGGTTCGCAGCCACGGCAGGAGTCGACCGGGAGGTGCCTGCAGCCTCGTCGGGTCTAACATGACCTTGATGACCGTCATAACCCGCCTTGTCCAGCCACCCTTGGCGAATACCAGCGCTAACTATTTCGGCACGAGCCTCGGCCCTGGCCGACCGCAGCTTCAGGTCAAACTCCGCGCTCGCCAGAAACTCGGAGACCGCTAAGTCCTTGGCCCGGGAAACTGCCTGGAGCAAGTCTCCTTTTTGTTGCTCCAGGGAGGTGACCTGTTGCTGCAGCCCCTGGTTTTGCTCGGTCAGCTGGGCTATCGCGGCGTCTTGAGCACACCGGTCCTCCCGGTGACCTTCGATAACATTCTCCAGTTCAGAGTTCTTGGCCACCAGGTCTGCTATGTGTTCTTCCGCCTCGGCCAATTTCGCACTCGACGCGATCGCTGATGCGCTTGCGAATTCCCGGACCCGAGCCAGGTTTTCTTCGCTTGCCGTCACCTGGTCCCGGGCGGCCCGGAGATCATCCCTGAGGACTCTCTCTCGCTCGGGGATGCCTTCGGTTATGAGCCGGTCAGTCGCCAAGTACGACAACCTGACGGCCTACACAAATAAAACAACGGGTTAGTACAAGGAACCAAAAACAAAAAGATAACGAGTTACAGCAGAAGACTAACTTACCCGCATCAGCTTCTCCTGCGCCCTCCGGGCTACAGTCAACGGGTCCTCGTGCTCCAGGACATAGGAGTCAGCGGCGCAATTCTTCAAATCCGCCACCATCCTTTGGATGGCCGCGTCCGCCATTCCTGCACTCGCCAACTCCTCCATTATTTCAGTGGTGTCCCGCTGCTGCTTTCTCTCCCTCCTCTCCTTCCTCTCCTTCCTTCTCTTCCTCCTCTCGGATCTCCCCGAGCTGGATGCCTCCCGGGTACGTTTGCGAGAAGGCACGGGCTCCACTTCAAGAACCTCGTCACTCCCCTCACTCCCCTCCGGGTTCTCACTACCTATTTCCCTTTCCAACCCTCCAACCTCTTCACCCCCTTCGTCATCCTCCTCGGTAAATTCCTCCTCGCCCGGGAACACAGACGAGGGAACTGCGCTCATCACCGGTTCTTCAGTCTCATCGGCAAACGGTTCTGCAAATACCGGGTTGTCGTCCGCCTCCGAGGGACTCCCTTCAACCTCCTCTCCTTCTGGATAGATTTCCGGCCCAAGAATCTCAGCCAAGTACGCGGGAACCTCATTGTAGTAAGAGACGTCAACGTGGAACTGCCGAGTTTCCCCTTGCTCGGCGTCTGGGCGCAGAAAAGCCGCCTTCGATGTCAGGTCGATATCGTACGCCAGCCCCTCCGTGCCTTGCGCCCGGATCCCGGCCCATACAGCCTTGTCCTCGAACCCGTCGTATATTCCCGGGTTCTTTCGCTTCGTGAACTCCATCGGGAGAAGAGCTGCAACAAAAGATAACCTGTTAGACCGGGACATGTAAACAAAAATTGTAAAGGAAACGAGACAAACCTGGAAGCTCCATCAATCGGCAACGGCTGTACACATACAGCCTGCAAAGCCGGTACGAGCTCCGGTCATCTTGACCTCTGAAGGCCCATAGCATCCTCCGGATCCTCTTCTCCATCACCGGCTCCAGAGGAATGTCGGGAACATCTGCAAAACATATAATATAATTATAACCCGGGAAAGATAGAAGAAAGAAAAATACGGGGAGAAAGGACTTACTCATCAGTGGCTGGAAGTCACCCGGTACTTGAAACGCATGTCTCGGGTCTTGAAAGTTTCTTATCAAGAAACTTTTTTCCCTCCAGGTCCGGCTCACGGAGGTAGACAGGTCCTCCACGATCTTCTTGAAGACCCCTTTGGACTTCAGTTGGATGGTCCCACTGAAACCCGCCTTCCGGGAGTACTCGGCCCGGTACATGGCGTGTAACTCGTGGTAGCTCGGCATCTGCTGCTTCAACACCTTGTACATCACGCACAATCCTAGCAGCTGCCTCCACATATTCGGGCCAACTTGCCCGATGGCGAAGTTGCTCGCAGCCAGGAGATACTGCACCTCCACCTTCAGCGGGAGTGACAGACCGCAACGTAGCTGGTACTCGTGGCACAGCGTCCACCCATCCCCGGGAGCGAAGAACTGATCCTCGGGTTCTAAAGTCCGAATTTCAACAGACTCGGGAATCTTCCAATTGCTCCTTAGCTCCACAATCTCCTCCGCGGTCAGCGAGTACCCGGGAGGGTCAAGAGCGGTACCATCAGTGAAGGTAACTGAGGCAAACTCGGGGACATGAGCATCCATTACGGGGTTTGTCATCTGCAAAACAAGAAACACGGGGACATCGTCAAAAACCCAGATAAACCCGGCGACCACAACGATAAACGCACACACTAACGCAGCAACCCAGTTTGGATCCCAGAAAACAGTACACAATATCGACCCAAAACATTCAAAAAGATCGGAACAGAGAACAGTACCTTACTTGTAAGGGTTTCACAGGATGTGGGTGTCGATTTGCGTTTGGAAATCCAACAAGCACAGCGACAACAGAGGACGAGAGCAAAAGCACAAAAAAGTTTTCGATTTCGAAGGTACGACAAAACTGTCACCCTCAACCCCTATTTATACAGTTAAGAGACGTACACTGAAGGGACGTTTGAGAGACGTACACAGAAAGGACGTTTCGGTTTTTCGAGAAAATCGACACGTGTCGCGCATGCCGCGTCCCAAAACCGAAAAACTTTTCTGTTTCCCCCACTTTAAAACTGAAAACTTTTCGTTTTCCCCCACTTCAAACCGAAAACTTTTCATATTCCCCCACTACAATACGGAGACGTCATTTTTAGTTCCCATAGTCAACGTGTCTGCGGGGCACCCTTGCGTACGGACTTGGGGGACTGGGTACACCGGGTCTGGATGATACCCTTGTAACCCGGTAAAGAAATGGTTTCAAGTCCCCACCCAAGCGTACCCCTTGACTGAGGACTTGGGGGACTTGTTTATATGTGGAACCTAATATTTCTCCTTTACCGGGTTACAATTCAAGAAATAACACCAAGTGTGGTCAATTATTAAATATGCATCCTTTATTATGCTTGAAGTACTGTTTACAGGGCCAAAGGCCAGTCAGACTTGAGAAGCCACACTGGGTCCTTTGTCAGGGCCCAGTTCATTGTAAGTTTGAGACAAAGCAAGGGAGTTCATTCCCACATTGGAAAAAGACAAAGTGCAGCCTTTAATGCTACTATAAATACCGGTGAGGACCTCCCGGTAAGACGACGGACAAATTCCTTAACTACTCTTGAGTTTTCTGCTTATCTGACAGTGTCTGACTTAAGCATCGGAGTGGCTTCCCTCGGTAAACCCGGGGACGCCCTTTGACGTGTTTGCTCTTTACACAGGAAAACTCGGGAGTACAAGGAAGTTCGCTATTTCTGGAACCGTGCAACCCGCTAAAGGGGCCACGAGCATCCCCGGAAACAGGTAGTAACCGACCGTAAATGGATTCTAGAACCGGGATGTGACAATTCTCCCCCCCATATAAAAATTTCGTCCTCGAAATTACATACCTGTCATTCGAAGAGATGGGGGTACTGCTGCCTCATCCGAGCCTCTGGTTCCCATGTTGCTTCTTCTAACTCATGGCTCCTCCAAAGTACCTTCACTAGAGGAATGGTTTTGTTCCTGAGTATCTGCTCCTTCCTATCAAGGATCTTCACCGGCAATTCTTCATAAGTCAAATCTCTTTTCAAATTAACCGGTTGCTCTTGCAACACATGGGATGGATCGGCAACATACTTACGAAGCATAGACACATGGAAGACATTATGTATCTTCGCCAACTCAGGAGGTAGGTCCAACCGATAAGCAAGTGGACCAACCCTCTCAATGACCTCATAAGGGCCTACGTACCTTGGGCTAAGCTTTCCCCGCTTGCCGAAACGTACTACTCCCTTCCAAGGTGATAGTTTCAGAAATACCCAATCACCCACTTGGAACTCAAGGTCTCTCCTTCGGTTGTCTGCATAACTCTTATGTCTACTCTGAGCTGTCTTTAACTTGTCCCTAACAACCTTGATCTTCTCATTCGTTTCATGAATCAAGTCAGGGCTACACAACTCTCTTTCGCCAATTTCATTCCAACACAAAGGTGTACGACATTGTCGTCCATAAAGTGCCTCAAACGGAGACATACCAATGGTGGAATGGTAGCTGTTGTTGTAAGCAAACTCCATTAAAGCTACATTCTTGTCCCAGCTTCTTGAGAACTGCATGGCACACGACCTCAACATGTCCTCTAAAGTCTGGATAGTCCTTTCGGACTGCCCGTCGGTCTGAGGATGAAAGGATGTGCTGAATTGCAATCGGGTGCCCAAAGCTGCCTGTAAAGCTTTCCAAAATCGGGAGGCAAACCTAGGATCCCGATCTGACACTATAGTCTCTGGCATCCCATGTAGTCTCACAATTTCATTGACATACAATTCCGCCAATCTTTCCACAGTATACTTCTTGTTCACCGGCAGAAAGTGTGCTGATTTGGTCAATCGATCAACGATCACCCAAATACCATCATGCCCATCTCGAGTACGTGGTAGACTAAAGACAAAATCCATAGCAATGTCATCCCACTTCCACACGGGGATAGGCAAAGGCTGAAGCAAACCAGCAGGTTTCTGTCTCTCACTCTTTACTTGTTGACAAATCAAGCACCTACTCACAAATCCCGCAATCTCTCTCTTCATATTCGGCCACCAATAATGATTCTTCAAGGTCTTGTACATTTTTGTACTTCCAGGATGAGCTGCATATGCGGAACTGTGAGCTTCCTCCAAAATTTCCAACTTAAGCTCCTCATTCCTTTTTGGAACACAAAGTCGGTTCTTGTACATCAAAGTTCCATCCTTTCTAACCGAGAAGTCAACTGTTGTCCCATCAAGTGTCCGCTCAATCAACCGTACTATTGACTGATCGTTATACTGTGCCTCTCGCACTTTATCAATTAAAACTGGCCTCACTTGGAAATTAGCCACCAAGGCTTCTACTTCATCTTCCCAAAGTTCAACACCAGTAGCCCGCAACTCATACAGAAGTGGAACCCGAACCGCTCTCAAATGAGCCAAAGAGACGGAAGGGTTGCGGCTAAGTGCATCGGCCACTAAATTGGCCCTTCCTGGATGATACTCTATGGATATATCATAATCTGCCAGTAGTTCCATCCATCTCCGCTGTCTCAGATTTAAATCCCTCTGAGTAAACACATAACGGAGGCTCTTGTGATCAGTGAAAATCTGACACTTAGCTCCGTAAAGATAGTGTCTCCATAACTTTAACGCGAAAACTATCGCTGCAAGCTCTAGATCATGGGTGGGATAATTTCCTTCATGCAACTTCAATTGTCTAGAAGCATAGGCAATGACTCTCCCATGTTGCATTAACACACCACCCAAACCTTGTCCAGATGCGTCACTATACACCACGAACTCACCACTATCATCAGGTAATGCCAAAACTGGAGCACTCACCAAACGATTCTTTAATTCTTGAAAACTCTGCTCACAGTTTTCACACCATTCAAACTTTACACCTTTTCTTGTCAATCTAGTAAGAGGAGCCGCAATCTTGGAAAAGCCTTCCACGAAGCGACGGTAATACCCAGCTAGACCCAAGAAACTCCGTATCTCCTTTACATTAGTGGGTCTCCTCCAACTCACAACTGCCTCTATTTTCTGGGGGTCCACACTAACACCTTCGGCCGTCACAATGTGGCCCAAGAACCCCACTTTATCAAGCCAAAACTCACACTTGCTGAGCTTTGCGTACAGCTGAGCCTCTTTCAAAGTCCGTAAGACCAACCTTAGGTGCCTTGCATGTTCCTTTGCGTTTTTGGAATAAACCAAAATGTCATCTATGAACACGATAACAAACCGGTCAAGGTATGGGCTAAACACCCTATTCATGAGGTCCATAAAGGCTGCAGGTGCATTGGTAAGCCCAAAAGCCATCACCACAAACTCATAATGGCCATAACGTGACCGAAAAGCAGTCTTGGCTATATCATTCTCCCGAATCCGCAATTGATGATACCCCGACCTCAAATCAATCTTCGAAAAGACTGCTGCCCCTTTTAATTGATCAAACAGGTCATCAATACGGGGCAAGGGATACTTGTTCTTTACAGTAACTTGATTCAGCTTCCTGTAATCCACACAAAGTCTCAGCGTACCGTCCTTCTTCTTAACAAACAACACCGGGGCACCCCAAGGAGAGGAACTTGGCCGAATAAATCCCTTATCCAACAACTCCTGCAATTGAGTTCTCAACTCCTTCAATTCAGCAGGGGCCATTCTATATGGTGCTTGAGAAATAGGTGCGGTTCCAGGAAGTAATTCAATCGTAAAATCGATCTCTCTTTCGGGTGGCAATCCAGGCAATTCATCTGGAAAAACTTCTGGAAACTCCTTAACTATAGGTATGTCATTCAAACCTACTTCCCCCATACTAGTATCCACCACATGTGCTAGGTAGGCTTGACAACCCTTACTCAGCAATTTCCTAGCGGCTACTGCTGAAATTAGACACTTTGGAAGAATCTCCCTTTCTCCTTGAAACGTAACTTCCGGCAAACCGGGACTACGAAATAACACTTCTTTCTGGAAACAATCCACCATGGCCCTATGGGCTTCCAGAAAATCCATGCCCAGGATTACATCAAACTCTATCATATCCAGAGGAATTAGGTCAGCTTCGAACACAAATCCATTTACTAACACCTCACAACCACTACACACCCAGTTAATCTCCATTGTATCCCCAGAAGGCAGGGACACACGCCACTCACCTGGGAGTGGTGAGGTTGGCACATTGGCATGGAGTGAAAATCTACTCGACATAAAGGAATGCGTAGCACCCGGATCAATCAAAGTAAAAGCAGGCTGACCAAAGATTAATAACGTACCAATAATGACCTCTGCAGAAGTACGACCCTCCTGCTGAGTCATGGCATGCACCCTAGCATGAGTAGTGGTGGAACGTCCTCTGCTGCCTCTGTTCTGCTGAGCACCACCTCTATCTGGACCCCACATACGAGTACCGCTGCCAGAAGCACTCGCTGGAAACTGTCCCACTGACTGAGTAGGATCAAACATGGATCTCTGCATCAGGATAGGACACTCTCTCTTATAGTGATCTAGCTGACCACAATGATAACAACCCACAGTCTGGCACTCTGAAATGACTGGCCACCTGAGGCCGCACTCTGGCTACTAGATCCACCACTAAACTGTCCAGAAAAGCGTCCACCAGACCGGTTCCTAGGATGTCTCCTGCCAAACCTCTTGAACTTTCCTCGAACTCCAGAACCAGAACTCGAATGACTACTGTATCCACTGCCAGCAGAGGATCCTGAACCCGAGGTAGATGTCCCCCGCCTAGGAGGAACTCGGCTAGAATCACCAAAACTCTGTAGGGGACCAACTGCTAACTCCTGCGCCTCAATATGCATAGCAAACATCAAGGCCTGCTGGAAAGTCTGGTAAGGTACGGCTGTCATCTGACTGGCATATATACCGCCAAGTCCCTGGACAAAGTAGTAAATCTTCTCCTCATCTGTCTTAACCAAGTCAGGTACATAGAATGCCAACTCCCTGAAGCGCTGCTCAAAGGCTGTCACTGTCACATTGTTACTTTTCCTCAGATTCAGAAATTCCAACCTCATACGGTTGATGTGGGCTGGATTGATATAACGCTCCTTAAAATGAACGGTAAACTGACCCCAAGTCATATTCTGAGCTCCATCGCCCAAACCTCTGCTCAAATCCACCCACCAATGCCAAGCTTCCCTTTCCAGAAACTGAACAGCTATGGTCACCATCTTGCTCTCAGGACACTCAGCCTGCACAAACATCTTTTCCATACACTCCAACCAGCTGAGAGCATCTAACGGCTCATTGGCATGGGAGAAAATCCGGGCTCCATTCCTACGAGCCTTCTCATAATTAATGTCTGAGGCAAAGGTAGTGAGTCGCCTGAAGAATTGTTCCAATTGACCATCAGCTGGTGCTCCCGCATCCCCTCCTTCTGGAGGATTGGGAGGACTAGGAGGATTTCCCCTACGGGCTCGACTACGACCACGACGCATAGTTACCTGAGGAAGAAAAACATTTAGTACCATGTATAACATCAGCACTGGATTAACTACTACAAATACTCAAGGAATACCCAGTATCTTATGCATAAATGCTAATGGTCTGCCATGGTCAAACCATCACTCTATAGATACTAGATACTCCTAAGTACAAATAGTAGTATGAAGGAATCGGATAACCTAATGCTCTGATACCAATTGTCAGGACCCACCCCGAGTTAAACCCCTTTAACTCGGAGTAAATCCTGCGGGGACCACCTCCCAAAGAAGATTCTGCCGAAAAATCGACATAGTCTCCCTTGAAAAGTGGACAACCCTTAACCTGCAATAACCCACAGTACACTTCTAATACCAATATCCAACCGAAACTCCTGGAGCCATCCTGCTCCCCAATAACCAACAACTCCACATGATACACATCTAATAAAAATCCAACAATTAATTCAACATCCCAAATGTAAATGATACATAACATTCCAAGTCCCTAAGAGTTCTCCAACAAACAAACTACCCGATGTGTATCAGAGCGTCTAGGATAAAAGCATAAACATAGAGATATTACAAGTAGGTTAACCCGGAACCTACTGTTAGTGTGGAAAACGCCCGTAACTATGCTTGGCCTCCAAGTGGTCTAGATAGGTCGAGCACTGCAATCTGGGCATTTAAAAACGAAAGGCCCAGGGGAGAAACATTGAAAACGTTAGAGTGAGTGGACGAAAATAATAACATTTAAAAGCTCTAAATTTCTTTAATGTCCTCCCTCTTAGTATTTCTAAGAAAATCCGCATGCAAATAAAACATAAATAATGCCTTGGCTCATTTATAAACATTTATGTGGGGTGTTAACCTTATCCACGAGAAATCCCGACCTGCTCTATCCGGGAAGGTCAAATGACCGGCTCCACCGGAGAGGGTCCCCGACCTGCTCTATCTGGGAAGGTCTAGTGACCGGCTCCACCAGAGAGGGTCCCCGACCTGCTCTATTCGGGAAGGTCTAATGACCAGCTCAACCGAAGAGGGTCCCCGACCTGCTCTATCCGGGAAGGTCTACTGACCAGCTCAACCGGAGAGGGTCCATGCTAGCATACAATCCTTTTCCCTTTATCCTTTTCCCTTTCCAAAGTCCCTTGAAAACCTGTAAACCTGTAAAATCTCGTGGAAATAATAAATCGAAAACCCCTTTAATTCCGTGAGCCAAATTTCTCCTTTTAAATTATCCCCCTCCATAATCCCAAAACGGTGATAATCAAGAATAACATACCCCGGGAAAATCCTTTAGAATCACGGGAAGGGTATGAACCGCTTTCCCGGTTTGTTTGCCTTTAAATCCTTAAATCCCATTTTCCCAAATCACCGTAAAACATAATAAATGGAGGAAATCATATATGCAGGAGAAATCAATTAAAGTATAAAGCATGCAATTTAAATTGAAACAAATGTCCACTCACAGATGCCGCTAGGTCTGCCGGCTACTAGATGGCTGCTCAGCTAGAGCTCCCCCACGTCCTGTACAAAACATATAAACAGGTCTTAAACCCATAATCATCGTGAGGGCAATAATAACACGCTCTACCCATAGCGTTCAACCTTAACCATTTATCAAAAGTGTGGGTGTCGGCCTCTAACCCTCCAAATAGCGTACAAACTCTTAAACACGCTCTCACGCCTAGCCGGTTCTCCCTAAACGACCGATTAACCTTTAATTACACAAATAATAATCCCAAACCTTCCAAACGTACTCAACACCTCAAATAAATTCCTAAAAATTAGCAACTGCCCCTAATGGACTTCCCTTAATTTTTACAATTTAAATGGGCAAGAAAACTGCCCAAAAAGTGGCGGCTCCGCCGCCGGCAGAAAAATCCGGCCAAAAATTCCGGCGACCTCGGATCGCCACCAAATTTTACCAGCAGCTTCGTCTCAACATTTGGGACAACTTTATAGTTCAACTCGAAGGCCAACTCGGCCCCTAACTAGGTCAATCGACAAGAAATACACAACCCGAATCCAAAAGTCAACCCAAACTTCAAATCCATAATTCTTCCTACACACTTCAAATCTAGCTACCAAATTCTAGGGGCTTAATGTACACCTCAAACCCATCAAAACCATTTAAAGAACTCACCGGGAGGTGGCCGGAGGAGGGAGAAATCCGGCGTCAATGAACAGTGCACAGGTCCCCCCTTCTCGCCGTGATTTCTCTCAAACGGCGGCGGCTCAGCTCCGATGGCCACCACCAACTTGAAGGTGGCGCTGCAGGCTTCAATTTGGTACCTAGCACGCGCCCTAACTCCGCCGGACGGAGGAGAAATCCGGTGATGAAATCCGGCGAAAAAAAATCGGGTTTCGGAGGGATTTTTCGAGGTGAACAGTAACTTTTCCAATTTTCACCTTTTCACCGAATTACCCCAGTAACTCACTATATATAGGCTTTTCACCCAAATAGTAACTTTTGTTTTTTGACCATAACTTCTTCATACGATCTCCGATTTAAGCGTGCTACGTGTCCACGGACTCGTAACGACGCCCTCTACAACTTTCATGAAGAAAGTTTCCCCAAATTCCTGACCAAACAAAAAGTCAACTTTTTGACCTTTCACGGTAAAACGGTTACTACGATACGGTTAAAGATCAAAGTAACTTGGGTAGTAACCGACCGTAAATGGATTCTAGAACCGGGATGTGACATTATTTGTCTTGTTCTTGTTCGTTTTAATGTGTTTTGTGTGTGTGTGTGCCGATTATAGTTGATAAAAGTTAAGGGAAACTCTAAATTCAGCCAAAATAGTTCTCTTACAGAATTAGTCTGCCAACTTTAAAAAGATGTGGTTTTCAGCTCACAATACCTGAAAATGTATGCCTTATCTAAAAAGAAATATCTCTGAGTCTAGTTTCTCTAGGATATTATGGAATTGAATTTGGACATCTGATAGCAAAGACATTATACAAAAGTGAGTTTTAGAGAAACATTAACGGAGTGAAGCAAATATTCTAGTGGATACTCGAGTTCAAGTTAGGTACCCCCTGGTCTTGGGTTCGAGACAACAAAACTAGATTCGCAAAACATTCCATACCATATGATAGTAAAACTAATGAAGATATTTTTACTAGATTAAAAGTTTTAGTGTTTATGCTTATATATCATTTTGATGCTAATGTTGTGCTAATTGTTGTTAGTTTATATATATTTCTTACTTAAACTATATTAGTAAAACTACACATTTTATTCACATTACCTTACCCATATTTCCTATATACTACCCGTAATCGAATTTAAAAACTAGTTTTAGTATTTGCTAAGGTGAAATATTACTAACGCATTTACAAAATCTTAATAAAGGAATACATTAAATTCCTTTACCTAATACTTTGAGTATATATATATATATATATATATATATATATTTGTGTGTATCTATAGATTTTCATGACAATACATATATAAGATTATAAATCAATTGCTGATTTTTCTTTTACCCATCTTACTATTAGGTTTTCTTTGTGAACAATCACCCTAACAAGCTAGACTATCACTCAATATTAATGTTTGGTCTCTTAAGTCAAATAAATTTGTTGGAAATTGATTTACAATGCATGCTTCTTGGCCTATATATACATGGAAGCTGCAACATCATTTCTTCATACTTCAAGATCAAATGCAAAAATGGTCATAAACCTCCTTAGTTGAATAGAAAAGTTTTCCTCACCAAAATCTTTTAGTCTTCACTTCTTTTCTCTTAAGAAGTTCCCTCTTCAAGTCTTCTTTGTCAAAGAAGCCTAACCTTACCAAACCTTCACTTCACTTCTGAATTTCAAAAGTAAGTACATGGTTACTTTCCTATACTCTTTTGTCTTTAAGATTATCAAATGCCTAAACTAAGAAGAAAATGGAAAAGAATATGTTTTCTACAAATTTATAATTTCGTATTTGATTAATCATCACCTCGTATAATTTGATTATATTATTAGATTCTTCATGAAAAATTCTTATGTTTAGGCTTTTGAATCACCTAAAAAGGTTTAGAAACGAAGAAGTTATGGCTAATGAAAGCTCTTAACTAATAAACTCGCTGAAAATCTATTCCGACTATCTCAACTTCAAAAATTCATATCTTACTCATTTCTTAACCATTTTCTACAAACTTTATATCAAATTAAAGCTTAGGACATCTACTTTTAATTTATAAATTTTTAGAAGGATGATATGATATACAGCATGTAAATACTTAGGCATCAAAGGTTAGTAAAAGGATTATCGGTTTTCTGCACTGCTGCTATGTTTCACCATTTATAGACTCTATCACTTCGAACTGGACTATTGACTTATCTCATTAGATACCTTACGAAAAATACTTCGACATGGACTCCTCACTTGCCTAATTTAGACAAAAATTGAATGAGTTATGAAAATGATAAGTTGACGGTCTCTAGACAAGGATTTCCCTTGCTAATGGAAACTGACTACTAATTCTTGGACTACTAACTAATATTTTTTTGTTTATATTTAATCTAAAGTAAATTTACTTTATTGCACAATTACTTTCAAGTTAATTAAATGGCTTATTTTGTGCATACATTGAGTTATTAACAATATTTAAAGTATATTGATATAAACTTGTATATTTTGTTTGTATTGAAATAATTATCCTATTTTGACGTAATTAAGTTTGGAGATGTGAAGCCAGGTGATTAGTACTACCCCGTGCTTAAGTGAATTACTGGTAAAAGTGTTTTTTGTGGTTTGTAAAGTAGCCTGGGCTCTAGTCCCTACAGATAGTGCACTATTATACTCATGGAAAGAAAGTGTCAACCTTGAGTATATATGTTCTGGTATTGTTCTCAGTATGCTGCGGCTTATCCGTGCTTTGGTATAGTGGACCTAGTGCGTGATTTTTGTGTGATTATTACCAATTTCTTAAATATTCACATGGATGAATTTGATTCACGCTTGTATGTATGTGTATGTATATAAATAAGGATGGGTATAAACAAATAAAAAAATGATTCTTTGTACATATTTACTTAGTTGTGTTTATTTGGTTTCTTATAAGACACATTATTATAAGAATGTAAGCTGTACTTACTGGGTCTGTGTTACTCATGATGCTACACTTTCTTATTTTCAGGTAACGAATAGATGCTTGGGGAACGAGGATAAACCTACTAAATAAAAGAATATTTTCTATTGCTATTTTGAGAATAAATGTAATGTCTTACATACTCTTGCTAAAACTTTGGTATTGTAAAATATTAATGCTTTCGCTTTCTAATAAAAGTATTATTCAGACATATATACTTCTTCTCCTTCTAATAAATTATACAAATAAAATTTTATTTTATTTGTTTTAGTTCACGTCTTAAATTCAGGTACCATATTTTTACATAATATTGGTCTCGGTTTGGGGTCATGACAGAATGGACTTTGGGTATCAAACAATTAGCAATTGTTGATGGGCTATGTGAGAGGAAAATTCAGATTCTCTACCATTAAAATTCTTAATGCGATGTAGAAGATTGAGTAAGTAGGAGTGATAGTAAAGTAGGAGTGATAGTGCTTGTGAAAAAGAGTAAACCTAGTGACTTTTCAGGTCAGTTTGATGATTTTTATTCTTCAAAAGTAAATGATGCTACTTGTTCATTGTCTCCTTGTAATTCAAATCATATTGTTGAATCTCCTAGATGTGGCATTGGTGTGTGCTCTAAATATTAATGGTATCTCTTAGTGTGATACATTTTGCATGCACTCATACTGTATGATATCATTATAGTATATATAGATGCATTTGTTATTCTGATTTCAGCAATTATTTATTGATATTCATAAAAATAAAAATGAGGTTTGCATGCTGAGTTCAATCTTGAATAGTATGAAAGTGTGAGTTGAACTAAGATTACCAAGTTAGTTGTCATGGCTTTATCAATATAAGATTGATAAACTTATTTGCAGGTTTGATGTTTGTTGAAATGGTCTTGTAATCTTTAAGCATGTTAGAATAATCATTGTTGTCTTGACAAATTTCACATGCACACTCTCTTTTGTTGTGGTGGTATGAGAATAACTTGATGTTTTAATGTGGTTTTGGTTTTTAGCTCCTGAGAAATAAAATAATAATTGTTGTGAGTACATGAAGCTAGACCAACTATTTTCAAAATAAACATGTTTGGGTTGTGATGAACAATATCATGTATTGGGTGAGAAACGAGAATGTTTGTGTCACTCTGGAGAAAAAGATATGGTTACAGATATAGTAGCAATGATATGGTTGCAGATTGTAATTGACAATCTTTAGCTGACATTTGCAAGTTTTGGTCTTTATATATTTAGTTACATCTTTGATAGACTTGAATTGTATGATTTTTTGTCAATCACTTATTTGTAGTTTGCAAAAAACAAAAAAAAATATTGAGATAGCATTAGTCTAGAGAGAGTTGTGAATTAGACCAAATATTGTTCTCTATATTGAACTTTGTGAATAACTCGTGACCTTTTCATACATAAACTACTGATATGATACCTTATTCGCTGTGGCAAATAGTGTCTGATTTCTTTAGCGCAGCTTATAAGGCCTTTGACTCACCGATGACATATCATTAAATTTTGTAATCCTACTAGTTTTTGCAGGAAAAGATTTCCTGGAGGAATTAGGATATTTAGAGTTAGTACACTTGGGCACCCAAACATATCCAAGGTAGTAGCACCACAGTACCATAGAGAACGTCATATAACAAAGTCATATAACTTCCAAGCTACCATGTAATTAAAACAGGCAGCTCTTGAATCCAGTGTTCTGAACTTCTGATAACTCGGAAAATAGAGAAAAGCAAGCAAATGAAAGCTGTAAGGAAAGAAAGATAGCATGTAACAACCCAGGGTATATGTACCCCATACTGATCAATCCTGAGCTGGGCCAAAATGGAACATCTGACTTAATTAACCCTAATGCAAACCAAACAAGATAATTAGTAAACTAAACTCACGAGCTAGCAGAACCCAAGCACGATTAAACTCACACATTTCCTAGATTACTAGACCAAACAGGACTACGATCTGTATCCAACACTGCTCATCTTCACCATTATTCCATCCATCAGTCTGTTGAGCCCAAATTCTTCCACACTCCTTGTACATACCCTTTCATTGTCTCCAGAACTTGCCTCGTATCGTTCCGATGAGTGAAGAATGTTTTCGTCTCCTCCATCATCACTTCCATACACATATGCTGCGAATTGCCAATGAAATATTCCTCGACCAGTTGGAAGTAGGTATTGTCAAGGTTCTCCAAAGCAGGATAAACATCAGTGTTGCGCAATATCATTGGAAAGCTAAAGAGACACTCCATGGTTACAACAACCGCTGCAAAGTCATCAAAAAGTTCATCGTTTGTCGCTTCTGACATGCTTGGATCCCAATCAGTAAAATCTTGATCACCAGCGTTGTTTCCAAGAGTCACCTGCAGTTCTATGTCTGCCTGGCTCGTTATTGCAATTGTTCTTCTGTAAACCACACCATATTTAGGACCTGACAAGTCGATGAATGACCACACCATATTTAGTGAGAAACGGGAATGGCTGTGTCTAGATATGGTTGCAGATTGTGCGGGAATGGTTGTGCAACACTGCAATGAGAATTATTAACTTCTCATAAGTCACATTTCCCTTGTATACATTTGTGGTGCCACTGTTCCTAAGCCGAGAAAGCATCGGCTCTGTTCTTCGAAGCCACCACTGTTCACAGAGCTGAAGCAAAAAATACTGTTCTTGAGCTGAGCCTTTCTCCTACCAGTGTTGCGCGTCTCCTTTCCAAACACCCACCATACCTCCTCACCAACTGTTGCTTCCTTTCTTCCACTGCTGCACGTCTCCTCTCACCAACTTTGCTCTCTCTCTCTCTGCCCCTCCATTTCTCTCTACAAGCCAATCACCCACCATCCCCGACCCACTCTCCTCAGCCACTCTCTCTACACCACCTCCCGTGTTCACAGAGCCACAACTCATTTCATCTGCTTTTTCTCAATCATTCCTCATTCAACTGCTCACATCATTCCTTTAATCTCCACTCTTCTCTGAACCGAAACCTTCTATCATCGATCAAATTCGTTCCAGATTTGGGTGATATTCGTTCCAGAGTTCTGCTTCTGTGCTATCTCGCGTTCTTCTTCTTCTTCTTCATTTTGTCTTTGGCATAGAGCGAAAAAGACGCCGTCTCATCGGCTGATCGACGAGCAAGGAAGGGACTGATTTCCCTTGGACTTCCGATTACAGGTGTTGTTGAGATCGAAATCTAGACCGAGATTTTCAAAATTTCTGATTCGAGCAGGTTGGTTCCAATTTTGGTAGACAGTTTCAGTTTCACATAGACAAATATTTATTCTTTCTGGGTTCTCTTTCTAATCTAGGATATTGAATGATTTTCAGTTTCTTTTGGGACCGGGTGATTCATAAGAGAGGTATGTATGTGATTGTTTTTTCTTTTCCCAGTAAATAAAGAATCTCAATCAGATAGGTTGTTCAATTAGATTGTTGATTCAATTGGATTGCTTATTCAGTTAGAGATTTGATTCAATTAGAAACTACGGTTAATTGACTGAAGATTATATTTGATTTTACTGGGAATATTGATCTGCTTAAATAATTAAAGAGAACTGAGTATGTTCTTAATTAGAGTAAAGGTTCGTTCATATTTAGGTTTGGCTCAACACAGACAACATCAATTGCTCGGTAAAGATAGCTTTGGTTGTTACTTTCATCAGCACTGGGTATCACATTTGATTCAGAAAATGTGTTATCTAGAAACTAGGAGTTGGTAGAAAAGAACACAATTGCTTTTCTGCCAAGGTGATATTAAGATAAGAAACAAGAGTAACTTTGTTTGGAGGTTGAGAAAAATTGTTGGCTATTGTATCAATCTTTCTTAGTGAATTTGTCATTAACATAATGCATCTTATGCTTCAGTTTCATTGGGGTTGTGTTTACCTTTATTGTCCATGCGTCATTTTTTTGTTCTCAGAATTAATACCTTTTTTTAAAGAATTTTTTTATTAGTATTTGTTCCAAATACATAGTTGATTCAATTAGATAATATGATTAATTCATTGAAGTATATATTTGATTTTTGTTGTTCATGGTGTACTGTCATCTAAAAAAAATTCCATGAATAATCCATCTTATTGCTTAGCCTAAGACTTTCTCCCTTGAAACTGTCCTCACCAGTAAAGAGAAAGTAATATATATATTGCCAGTAAGTGCATCTTTGAGATTAAAGAATTTACTAGAGCTGGTAGATTTTGCATATTCATAAAAGAAACCGTGATTTCTTTAATAGAGCCAATATATTTATCTATAATACTGTCTCCAGCATTTATTAGGATCATTATAAGCTCTCCTTTCCCAAATGATTTTATATGTTGTGGAATAGTGTCAACCGAATTTACAATTAGGGTAGGAATATGTGCTTGATAACCTAACCCTTTGTTGATCGATGAATAGTTCGCCTTGAAGGTTTTTCACTTAGGTGGCACTTTAATACTTATAATACTTATCCCATAAGGCAGGTTTTGTTTTGCTTGAAAATTTAGCTTCATATGGTAAACAAGATGATTGAGGGAGAGATTGGTTGATTGTGGTTGTGGTTGATTGTTGTAATCTTAGAATGCAGACATTCATTTTTCCTTTTTTCCTTAACTGGAAAAGCTTTCGGTGTGGACTAGGTTGCAGATACATGGAAAAAATTTGTAACTGATAGATTTAACGTAAATGCTTGATGTGTTGCAATTTGCTTAATGCTACTAGATTTCCCTTTTCTTTTAATCATTTTATAATCTGTAATCTATACTTTTGAAGTTCTTATGCACATTTAAGTGAAATTTTATGTCTTTCATTCTCTTTTGAAAATGTGTTGTTCATCATATAAAGGAGCTCGGTGTTTCTCAGTTCTGCAGTGTTTCCAAAATCTCGGCGTCGCTTCAAATCGAGTTGGTGAGTGGTCCAGATCTCTCTCTCTCTCTTTGTTATTTTCGCATTTCAGAAATCTATGATAGTATCATATCAGTATAAATATATCCAGGATTTCAATATTTTGGTTTAATATGAGTTAGCATTTTGTTCATGTGTAGATTGAGATTTTCAGTAATGATGTAGTTCAGTAATTGTGGATTGATTTTCGCTGTAATCATGGCATGGATCGGTAGAGTAGTTAGTAAGCATTGGTGTCCTTATTGCAAATAGATGAGGTCATATAGTGTGCTTTAGACAAATTGTGTAAGGAGATGATGTCGTGTACTTAAATCATGAATTTATGTAGGGGTCAGAAATGGATATTTTGGTTATGAATTGTTGATGAAATGCTTGAAAAGATACATTGAAGCTAAATGTGGAATATCCTAAACAATTACTTTCAGCTGGTTTTAACACAAAGATGAAGAAGAAGAAGAAGCTGGAACCATATGAATTATAATGCTCATATTGCTCCCAAAATCAGCACTTAGGAACTAAAGTAGTACAGGAGAGGGTTTTACTAGGTACATGCATACATGGAATTTGCCAAGCCTTTATCCCCTTTTGGTTTTAACAAATCATAGATGGGACCAAGAACAACACAGTTCATGCTAATCCAAGATTACGAGTTAATTTGCTAGAACATATCAGTAGGCCTGGTCATGAAGGGGGCCATTCAGAAATATTTATATCTAGATTCTGGCTATGCTTCTTATCAACTATTGGTGTTTTTGTATATTGCCTAAACTCCTTGAATCGTTTGATACTATTGGTCTGTGATCACCAACCTGCTAAATTACATTGTATAATTCATTGTGATTGAACCAGTCTCATACTGTTTGTTTCTTCGCTGTGCTGATGAGGAAGATAAATATTCTTAGTTGCATACACATCTCCATACTAGCTAGCTGCACTGAAATCAGGTATGGATTGACATATCGATCCAAACATACATGTCCATATACTCAGAGACATAACTGTGTTGTCCTAACTCAGATTTTCTTCTTAATTTGTTGTCTAGAATCACTTTTAATTCGTTGCACAGAAGATATTAGGCTTTAAGTCCTCATCACGGTTTGAATTCAGAGTGACATTCCGAAAATGAAATTTGAGATAGTGTCTCTTTTCAATTCCACATTGAGTCTTCCCCCATATTTGCCGTGGAAGGGTTTGTTGTTTATTTGTTTGAGTATTGGATATACACAATTGCACTCATAGTTTTTGATGTATTCATACTTCTTTACCTCGACCAACAGTTCTGAATGTCATTTTTTCTATGTTATGACAAGTTACTCTCTAACATGTACAATTGTACTATTTGATATGATTATATAGAGTTTATTAATCAAATATGATTAGAAATTCTTTATTTTTTCAGAGACAATGTCATATATACCAGCTATAAAACTCAGTTATTCATTCAAGTCACATACTAACAGCCATAAATTTTAGGTTTCAAAGCTTATTACCAGAAACCTTCAGGTGTAATATGTACTGAAACTTGATCAAAAATATGTATGTCCAATTTAATCAAATGACTACAATTTAACATAGCCATAACTTTTGTTGTAGGGTAAGTATGTTTATTTGTTCAGTTGTTGACGTGATGGGGAGAAGGTTTGTAATATGGAGTTTTAACTTGGCCTTCTTCATTGTGAAATGATGGTGGCCTTTTTCCTCTTGGTGTCTAGCAAGAATAAGTTTGTTAATTCATTCTTCAATGAATATTGGTCATAGTCATGAACATATATATTGTTTCCGGGTGGCTCGTGGCCCCTTTAGCGGGTTGCACGGCTCCAGAAATAGCGAACTTCCCTGTAGTCCGAGTTTTCCTGTGTAAAGAACAAACACGTCAAAGGGGCGTCCCGGGTTTACCGAGGGAAGCCACTCCGATGCTTAAGTCAGACACTGTCAATTAAGCATAAAACTCGGGAATAGTCAAGAAGTTTCATCGTCCCTTTATGGGGAGGCATGTGCCGGTATTTATAGTAGCATTGAAGGCAGCATTCTTGTCCCTTTCCAATGTGGGAGTAGTTTCCCTTGCTTTACTTAGCTTTATGGCGAATTGGGCCCAGACAAAGGGCCCAGAGTGGCTTCACATTTAATTGTAACCCGGTAAAGGTGAAATATTAGGTTCCACCTATAAACAAGTCCCCCAAGTCCTCAGTCAAGGGGTACGCTTGGGTGGGGACTTAAAATCGTTTCTTTACCGGGTTACAAAGGTAGCAACCAAACCCGGGGTACCCAGTCCCCCAAGTCCGTACGCAAGCGTAACCCGCAGACATTCTTCACGTCTCCGGGTTGTAGTGGGGGGAAACTGAAAAGTTTTTCGGTTTTGTGAAGCGGCATGCGTGACACGTGTCGTTTCCCTCGAGAAACTGAAACGTCCCCTCAGTGCACGCCTCTAACTGTATAAATAGGGGTTGAAGGTGACAGTTTTGTCTCACCTCCAAACCCGATAACTTTTTCGTGCTTTTTGCTGTCGCTTTCTTTTGTCGCTGTTTCTTTTGATTCTGAATCTCAAATCGATCTCAAAAACCCCTTCAAACACTCAAAATTAAGGTACTGTGTCTTCTTCCCTCCTTTTTGATCGTTTTGGGACGATTTGTGTACTGTTTCTGGGTTCCCAAGAAGGTTTTCTGGGTCTCTGCGTCTGGGGATTTAGCTTCGTGACGCCGGGTTACCTGGGTTTTGTTGACGCCCCCGTGTTTTCTTGTTTTGCAGATGGCCAACGAAACAATGGACACTCACGTCCCCGAGTTTGCCTCCGTAACCTTCACTGATGGGACCGCTCTTGACCCTCCCGGGTACTCATTGACAGCGGAGGAGATCGTGGAGCTAAGGAGCAACTGGAAGATCCCCGAGTCTGTAGAAATACGGCCTTTAGAACCCGAGGACCAGTTCTTCGCTCCCGGGGATGGGTGGACGCTGTGCCACGAGTATCAGCTACGCTGCGGCCTGTCACTCCCGCTGAAGGTAGAGGTGCAGTACCTCTTGGCTGCGAGCAACTTCGCAATCGGGCAAGTTGGACCGAACATGTGGAGGCAGCTACTCGGGTTGTGCGTTATGTACAAGGTGCTGAAGCAGCAGATGCCAACCTATCACGAGTTACACGCCATGTACCGGGCCGAGTACTCCCGGAAGGCGGGTTTCAGTGGGACCATCCAACTGAAGTCCAAAGCGGTTTTCAAGAAGATCGTCGAGGACCTGCCAACCTCCGTGAGCCGGACCTGGAGGGAGAAAAGTTTCTTGATAAGAAACTTTCAAGACCCGGGACACGCGCTTCAAGTACCGGGTGACTTCCAGCCACTGATGAGTGAGTCATTCTCTCTCCGGATTCTTCTTTCTTTTCTCTATCCCGGGTTATAATTATGTTGTTTGTGTTGCAGATGTCCCCGACATTCCTCTGGAGCCGGTGATGGAGAAGAGGATCCGGAGGATGCTGTGGGCTTTTCGGGGGCAAGACGACCGGAGTTCATACCGGCTTTGTAGGCTGTACGTGTACAACAGGTGCCGGTTGATGGAGCTACCAGGTTTGTCCGGTGTCCTTTCTAATTTTTGTTGTCACATGCTCGTCTAACGGGTTATCTCTTTTGTTGCAGCTCTTCTTCCGATGGAGTTCACGAAACGGAAGAACCCGGGAATATACGACGGCTTTGAAGATAAAGCTGTATGGGCCGGGATCCGGACACAAGCAGCGGATGGTCTACTCTATGACATCAATCTGACCACAAAAGCGGCTTTTCTGCGCCCGGAAGCCGAGCAAGGGGAGCTTCAGCAGTTCCATGTTGATACCGTGCATTACAACGAGGTCCCCGAGTACTTGGCTGAGGTTCTCGGGCCAGAGGTTTACCAGGAGGGAGAGGAAGTTGAAGGGAATCCCTCGGAGGCGGATGATAATCCGGTATTTGAAGAGCCGGGAACTCAATTTACCTTCGCCGATGAAGAGACTGAAGAACCGGTGATGAGCGCGGTTCCCTCGTCTGTGCTCCCGGGTGAGGAGGAGTTTATCGAAGAGGATGACGACGGGGGTGAAGAAGTTGTCGGTTTCGAAGGGGTGGCGAGTGAGAACCCTGAGGGGAGTGATGGGAGCGACGAAGTGCACAAAGTGGAACCCGTCCCCTCCCAAAAACGCACCCGGGAGGCATCCAGCTCGGCTAGTCCGAGAGGAAGAAGAGGAGGAAGGAGAGGAAAGAGAGGAGGGAGAGAAAACAGCACCGGGACACTGACGAGATAATGGAGGAGTTGGCGAGTGGGGGAATGGCGGACGTGGCCATCCAAAGGATGGTAGCGGACTTGAAGAATTGTGCCGCCGACTCCTATGTCCTGGAGCATCATGACCCGTTGATCATAGCCCAGAGGACGCAGGAGAAACTGATGCGGGTAAGTTTTGTCTTCTTCTTTAACCCGTCTTCTTTTGTTTTTGTTTCCTTGTACTAACCCGTTATTTGTTGTATGTAGGCTGTCAGGTTGTCGTACTTGGCAACTGACCGGCTCATAACCGAAGGCATCCCCGAGCGAGAGAGAGTCCTCAGGGATGATCTCCGGGCCGCCCGGGACCAGGTGACGGCGAGTGAAGAAAACCTGGCTCGGGTCCGGGAATTCGCAAGCGCATCAGCGATCGCGTCGAGTGCGAAGTTGGCCAAGGCGGAAGAACACGTAGCAGACTTGGTCGCCAAGAACTCGGAATTGGAGAAAGTCATCGAGGGTCACCGGGAGGACCGGTGTGCTCAAGATGCCGCCATTCCTCAGCTTACTGAACAGAATCAAGCGCTGCAGCAACAAGTGACTTCTGTGGAGCAGCAGAAAGGAGAGTTGGTGCAGGCCGTTTCCCGGGCCAGGGACTCTGCTGTCTCCGAGTTTCTAGCGAGTCCCGAGTTTGAATTGAAGATGCGGTCGGCAAGGGCCGAGGCTCGTGCCGAAATAGTTAGCGCTGGGATTCGCCAAGGCTGGCTCGACAAGGCTGGTTATGACGGTCATCAAGGTCATGTCAGACCCGACGAGGCTGCAGGCACCTCCCGGTCGACTCCTGCCATGGCTGCAAACCCTAGGGCTCCTGCGAACCCGGCTCGGAGTCCCCCGGTTCGTTCTTCGACAGCCGGGAGAGGTACTTCCCGTGGTGGGATTGTGGGTGGTCCTCGAAACCGGCCACCTCTCCGTAGGGGTCAGTTCATCATACAGCCCCGGGGAGGACGTGGCGGGTCTAGCACTGGCGGGGGTAGGGGGTCGGCAGCGCCATGAACCGGAGCCTTAGGCTGTTTTTCGTTTTTGCTGTAATAGATTAGTTTACCTGTAGCGGTTCGCTACTTTTTGTAATTGACCTCTGAATGAAAGTTTGCAACTTTTCCTTCGCAGAATTCTTCCTGTCAAATAACACGGTAACCTGATGCGTATAAAAATTTACACATAATGCCGGTTTGATATGTAAATAAAGATAGTGCCGCTAGGGTATACGGGTCCGTTAGGACTTCCATGGGCCGCTAAGGTCTTGCGGGAGAATGTCTTTCTATAACACGGGTTTTTTCCCTGTAAAATAACACGTTAAACTGATGTATAATTTGCAAGTGTTGACAAAATATACACATATAGTGCCGGTTCAGCATGTGAATAAAAATAGTGCCGCTAAGGCTTTACGGGTCCGTCAGGACTTCCAACCTGGTGCATAACCTGCAAGTGGTGACAAAATTTGCACATATAATGCCAGTTTGGCATGTAAATAAAAATGGTGCCGCTAGGGCTTTACGGGTCCGTTAGGATCTCCATGGGCCGCTAAGGCTTTTCAGAGGGGGTGTCATTCTATAACACTCGTTCCCTGTAAAATAACAAGTTGAGTTGATGCATATCTCGCAAGTGTAGATAAAATTTACACATAGTGCCGGTCTGGCATGTTATCGTCATAAAATGACAATAGGCCCGGTAGGGCTTTACCGGTCCGTTAGGGCTTCCTGTCAAATAACACGGTAATGTGATGCATAATATACAAAAAATTACGCATATTGCCGGTTTGGCATGTTTAATGTGATTAAATAAAAATAGGACCGCTAAGGCTTTACGAGTCCATAAGGACTTTCAAGGGCCGCTAGGGCTTTACGGGTCTGTTAGGACTTCCAACCCGTTGCATAACCTGCAAGAGTTGACAAAATTCACATAGTGCTGGTTTGGCATGTGAATAAAAATAGGGTCGTTAAGGCTTCACGAGTCCATAAGGACTTTCAAGGGCTTCCTGCCAAATAACACGGTAATCTGATGCAAAATATGCAAGTGTTGACAAAATACACATATAATGCCGGTTTGGCATGTAAGTAAAAATAGTGTCGTTAGGGCTGTATGGGTCCGTTAAGACTTTCAAAGACTGAAATAAGGCCGTGAAAGGCTTGCAATATTTCAAGTTATGGAGATTACCAGAGATTATCGGAGATTACCGAGTTTGACAGTGAAATAAGGCCGTTAAGGCTTGCAATATTTCACGTCATGTAGACCGGAGATTATCGGAGATTTATCGGAGCTTGCCGAGTTTTGACAATGAAATAAGGCCGTGAAAGGCTTGCAATATTTCATGTCAAATGGAGATTACCGGAGATTATCGGAGATTTATCGGAGCTTGCCAAGTTTTGACAATGAAATAAGGCCGTGAAAGGCTTGCAATATTTCATGTCAAATGGAGATTACCGGAGATTATCGGAGATTTATCGGAGCTTGCCAAGTTTTGACAATGAAATAAGGCCGTGAAAGGCTTGCGATATTTCATGTCAAATGGAGATTACCGGAGATTATCGGAGATTTATCGGAGCTTGCCAAGTTTTGACAATGAAATAAGGCCGTGAAAGGCTTGCGATATTTCATGTCAAATGGAGATTACCGGAGATTATCGGAGATTTATCGGAGCTTGCCAAGTTTTGACAATGAAATAAGGCCGTGAAAGGCTTGCAATATTTCATGTCAAATGGAGATTACCGGAGATTATCGGAGATTTATCGGAGCTTGCCAAGTTTTGACAATGAAATAAGGCCGTGAAAGGCTTGCAATATTTCATGTCAAATGGAGATCGCCTGCATTCACTCAACAAACTGATTGATAGACATAACCCGGCCGGGTTTTATGTGGGCCTGAAAGGCTTTATATATATAACATCGAAATATAATAAACTTGGATAGTTATAGATAACTTGGTACCTATTAACTTGGTACCGGTTTCCATAACCCGGAGGACTCCCTTCTGGGGTTATCACATCAGCGAGTCTGGCTGACGTCTCATTGGCATTTCCATCATCGTTCTTTTAAATATTAAGCGAGAGGGTCTTGAGTTCGACTCTCAACGAGAGCACCAATTGTTTCCGGGTAGCTCGTGGCCCCTTGGGCGGGTGGCACGGCTCCAGAAATAGCGAACTTCCTTGTACTCCGAGTTTTCCTGTGCAAAGAACAAACACGTCAAAGAGGCGTCCCCGGGTTTACCGAGGGAAGCCACTCCGATGCTTAAGTCAGACACTGTCAGCTAAGCATAAAACTCGGGAATAGTCAAGAAGTTTCATCGTCCCTTTATGGGGAGGCATGTGCCGGTATTTATAGTAGCATTGAAGGCAGCATTCTTGTCCCTTTCCAATGTGGGAGTAGTTTCCCTTGCTTTACTTAGCTTTATGGCGAATTGGGCCCAGACAAAGGGCCCAGAGTGGCTTCACATTTAATTGTAACCCGGTAAAGGTGAAATATTAGGTTCCACCTATAAACATATATATATATATATTATAATTTCATGTAGTTTTACATGAATAGTAATGTCATTATTCTAATTTTTTACTTCTCTCTACTGTCCTAGACCTTTAATATTAAGAAACAAAAGCTTGCACTGCATTATGTCTTCAAAGTTCTAAGTTTTACAGCTAACATTGTTGCATATTCATAGTTACACCTTATATCTATTTTTGTGTCTCTGGAAAACTGATTATTATGGGCATTGAGTTTGTGAATGCTTTCATTGTGCCATTGTTTGCACCGGTATAAGAATATGAATTTGACTGTTTCAACGTGTTTGATTATGATGACGCCTGACTGTGGTGGGATTAAATATTTTGGTGTCAATATAATTCAGATATGCTGCTTATTCTTGGACACAAGATCATATTTTGCTCACCAGAGTGCATTTTTCGTTACTTCTGCAGTCCTTTTGTCCCACAACTTGATTCTATTGGAATTCAAGAAGAGTGTTTCCATTTTCATTGCATGCCCTCATATTCTATGGATTCGAACTTTGTCAAGGAATGTTTTGATTTTATTATGTTTTGTTAAGGATAAGACTGCCAATATTTAGATTTTGCATTCTTCATTTTTGTGTTTGCTGCCCAGCTGGGTCAGTTCCATTTATTTTATTACGAGTAGAGATACTTATTTTCTGTGTTTGCTCTTGCGAAAAACTACTCGCCAGATATAATTTTATGTAGTCGACAACCATACAACCATCTTAGCTATATAGCTTGATCCATCTTCATTATTCCAAGCTCTTACTTATGTATAGAGTCTTGATCAATTAGATTCATTTAAAGACTATACATAAGTGTAAGGGATGTTGGATGTCTTATAGCAGAAATGAAATTCTTCTTGTACTTATATGAGTTGTTTCATCAGAAATGATAGGTTCTCTCACTCTCACCAAGTTGTTTCATCAGAATAAGACTTGGTGAGAGTGAGAGAACCGTCCCAAGCTCTTACTTCGTGAGGTCATTTTTGTTTTTAGATTAATTACAAATTGTAGAATTTGTTTAGTTCCACAGTCCTTCTGGGTAGGTAAGCTAGCTGGCTTTACTTGCGAATTTCGTTTAGATATCACGCATAGGTAACTATGAGTCTCCCTAGCAAGAGTAATAGATAAGCGGTCTTATCGGTAAAAAGAAGCTTATGACTAATTAAAGGGAGCTTAGGATTTGTTCGGGAAACATTAGCACTAAAAAGATTTTTGATCTCTTGAGGAAATGAATCTTAATTACTGCATCAGTTAAGGCATGAATCACAACACATAAAGAAGGGATCAAAACAAGTTAATGACTAGATTTATGTTATTTGTCTAATTATGCATTTGTAAGTGTTTAATTGAATTGTTCAAAAAATAAAGAAAAAATATCATTTTGTTTAACCTTTTCAAATTGTATAATCTAACAGAGTTATAGTGTGAATACGAATACTAGCTTAAAGTTGAATGTTTGAGATAATTTTACAATTTTCATATTCCATGGTTTTTTGGATTCGGTAACATCACAAGATTTTAAATAAAATGGTATTGATGTTATGAAAGGTAGTAACATTACGAAATGTTAGAGACACTAGAGGTGAAAAGGTTGTAACTCATGAATTAATATGCATTCATGACAATCAAGTCATGATCACATTCTTCCATACATAAATAGGAGATCATCTCCTTTTTGAGTTTTCTCTCTCTTATATCATTATGATTATAACAATTGGATCAGACCGGTGGATCATTTAGTTTGTTTTGATTTCGAACACTAATATCAATGGGTGTATAATTTCTCGATTTTGCTTCTCATTGGGTATGAGTACTGTTTTTGAAATTCGTGGCCAAAATTGAGCTTGGTTTATGATGTGTATAATGTTTGTGAATCGGTTTGTTTGGCTTAGTTTAGTTTATACAAGGGGAGGTGTATTGGTTTATATGAGTGTGTTCCTATGTTTGTTTAGTTTAGTTTATTGGATAAGTTGCTGGAATTGATGCATTGAGAATGGATAAATAACTCTATAATGGCCAGCTGTGGCTTACTGAGTTCTCATCTGTGATAGTTCCAATTTCAAGGGAAGTGCATGTTCACATGAAGTAGGGCCTAATGTCATTTGTGAATTGTGGTTTTGTCTCCTCTTCTTATAGTATATTAAAAGAGAATACCAGAAAATTGTGTAGTCTATAGCTAATATTAGTCTTTTGATGTTTTGTATCTCTTTGTTCTTTTGACTAAATTTTTCTGGACAGTTTTGTGTTTTGCAGCTTCAGTTCAGTTCGTACACTAAAAGTATTTGTTGGAAATACAAAGCTGTTATTTACAGACAACAGAAACATTCTATATGGTACTACTGTAGTCTCGCTTCATTGCATAGTATAGAAGTCTGTTATTGCCTGCACTAAGTTATGTTCATGAACTAATTATATGATTATTGCATTTCTTTTTGAAAAGTGGAATTGAAAGTCAGCAGAGTTTCTTTAAATATTGAGTTTTCATATTTTATGTCTAAATGCATGTAAACAATGTTTCAAGGTTAGTGATTAGTCATATTGGTACTAATTATACGAACAAAATTTACATGAATAGAAATAACTTGCGTACGCTCATTAGCTTATTTGTGTTCATTCATAATTTATAAAACTTGCATATTGTTGTTGTTGTTGTTCCAAACATAGATACCTCCGTGTTCCTCATAATTGACATTTTGGTTGATAACTCATGCTGATTCCTAATTTGGTTACAACAATAGTTCCTTAATACATACTGTTTAGGACAATCACAAAATCTGAAAGGAAATAATCTTTTTAAATTTTACATAATCTTTACTAAATGTCGCAGGATTTTTACAATGACATCTCTTCAACATGAGGGGTCAAGTTCATTAACCAAATCTAACAAGAGAGCGGGAACTGGTCAAACAAGTCATCATTCGATTAGAAGTAGATTTTTTAAACATCATACAAATTTTCAACCACAATTACCCGGCCGCAACGGCTCTACTGCCTTGGAATATAATAAAAATAGAGGTATATCTGAATTATATACTTGCTTTATCGACATATGCGATATGAAAAACAAGCTATTTGACAAAAATAAGTAATTTCAGTTTCAATTATCTTTTTTCACATTAGATATGATAATGTGTTGTTGATGCAGTCAAAAATCATACCAACAAAACCGGCAAGGTTTGTCGTGTTTCACCGTCTCATTTCAGTTATAAGCAAAATTTTGTGTTTTCGCTTATATGTCATGCAATATCGTTTCAGGTTCGATCATAAAGTATGAAGATTGTGGCGATAACTCATTCACATGCTCTCATTGTGGTGCATACTTTTGGCTTGGGGAAGCACTTAAAAATACCACTCGAGGAATAAACAATAATCCTATTTACACTACATGTCATAACGGAGAAGTACATATTCCTTTAGCTAAGCCAACACCTATGTTTCTTGACCAATTATTAGATCCGAGTAATGATCCAGATAGTTTGATATTTCGTGAAAATATTCGAGTTTACAATTCAATGTTCGCTTTTACCTCTATGAGTGCAAAAATTGATCGCGATATAAACAAAGGATCTGGACCTTATGTTTTCAAAATATGTGGTCAAGTTCATCATTTGATGATATACCAACTATTCCCAAAGTAAATATGTCTTGGTTGAGAACCAATACAAGGTACTGGGTGACCTAGAAACGGAAATGGTTGAGTACAAGTGTGATCATGAATTGTTCAATGGTCTTACGATTTTAAATTGTGATATGTGTGTGTTTCAAAGGAGATATAAGGATTAGAAGGAAAAGTTAAAGTGTGTAATGTTCATACTGAGGAGATATAAGGATTCGAAAGAAAGTAAAATGTTGTATACTTGAGCTGTTTCTCACCCCATAGCAAAAATTGTTCATTTTTCCACACAAGGTACATGATTGATCAATCTATGCTTCTTGGTTACAGGGTTGTATCAATTGAATCGAGCATAAAAATAGAGTTTATCTATTTTATGTGTAAAGTTATGTCTTGTACCTTGGTTGAATGCTTTGTATCTCCGATTCAGATGTTTCATGAAAGACAACCGAATTCATTATGTGTATGCGTTTCATATTTACATTTTTCATATCATGATCACTTTTAGGAGAAGTATTAATACTTGAAGTATATTGCTTAGGTGATTCACCTTTTCATTTTATGTGGTTCAATCCTTGGTAAGTGACCCTTTGTCATTCATAGACAAAAAGAAATTTTATTGAATTTGTTTTGATATAGGAATGACAACAGTTAAATAGAATAAAATTCAATAAAATTTCTTTCAACAAATTCAATAGAATCACCTGTATTAGAATAGGGTTTACAAGTGGTGTAAGACTCTACACAAATTCATCTAGTTGAGATCGTTTTCTGAGTTTGTGCTCCGCTGTGTTTTTTCCTCTAATTTGATGTTTTTACACATCATCAAAACCCAGTGTTTTATTCTTTATTTTTTGTCTAGTTCGTCGAGGATTGAAATCATATTTCAATCCCCGCTGCACATTCCACAGTAACTTAAAATGCAATCTGATGTTATATATTACTGGTCAGGGATGAAACCAAGATTTCAAAGTAACCTTTTCAATCCCCGCTGCACATTCTACACTACCTTAAAATGCAATCTAGTGTTATATATTACTGGTCAGGGACGAAACCAAGATTTCAAAGTAACCTGTGCCAAGAAAAATACCATGAACAAAATTATATATATTTATTTTCACAAAAAAAGAGCCAATCTTGTTTCAAATTTGTTACACATTTGTAATAAATTCTCTACAATTAAATATAGAACAAGTAGATTTTATTCCTCTTCAAGAATGATGATCATGAATAATTGTGCAAACACTACAGTTGGCAGCTAGATCAATTAGGATTGGGTGCATCATGGTCTCTAAAAATTGATTCTACAATTATGATTGGTTGTTTGACTTCTTGTTTTTAAACTGGGCTAACTTTGGTTTCTTTCTTTAATTTATGATAATTATGCCTATCTAATTTGAATTAAGAAGAAAAAACCATATGAGCTACAACTCAAATAGCAATGCACTAAGATCTGTCCCTGTTACTGGTTTTGTGTCACAAACATTCTAGTAATGCAGGTGTAGAGAAATATACGGTGTCTTCGTATAAGAAATTGTATGAGAAATCGGTTACCTTCCGTATTATTTCTCTTACCAAGTGTCCCTTATTTTCTAAAACTTTGTTAATTTTTAGAACGAAGCACTTCGCTTATCTTTACCACTCTAAATATTTAAGTAGAAGGTCGGTAGGTATTCCGTCTGTATAGATTAAATCATGCTTAATCTATTGACCGAGTTGTTCTGTGTTGTAAACCCCTCTTTCACATAGATAATGATTTTATTTTATTTTCCTGTTGCTGCCACTTAGGCGGACCTGATGGGCACCCCAGTTGTAAGGCCAGCTGACACAGAGACAACACCAGCTCTCGGAGCAGCTTATGCTGTGGGATTGATTTCAATACCATACTTTGCGTAATTCAATAAGGGAAAGACTTGTCTATGTAGAACGCTTAAACCATGAGAGCATTGATGTATGGCATCTAATTATTAAACCTCTAATATCATGATCTAAAAACTTTTATAAGAAGTTTGAAAATTTCTTACATTATTTTCTTCTGCTCACTGTTCGAACCAGCAGATTATAGCATAACTGATGTAATAATTGATATACTTAAAACCAGAATAAACCTGACAATTCAACCTGTTACTCGTTAACCGTCTGCTAACCGTCCGATTACATAACAGGTTAATGGGTTGTAAACCCGGTACAACTCGCCAGTTAGCGGACGGAAACAGGTTGTCTGTTAGAACTCATTTAACCCGTTAAGACCCGTTAATGAATAAAAAAAATAATAAAAAGGAGAAACCCTTATAGCGGGTTGAACCTGTTGGATTCGCAAGTTACCCGTTAGGATCCGTTAAGAATTTTTTTCTTTTTTTTTTTAATTTATTTTATCTAAATTGTTGGAACTTTCAACCGCTAAAAGAATTTTTTTGATATTCGATTAAAAAATATATAAAAAAAAGATGAAAAAAATTCTTAACGGATCCTAACGGGTAACTCGCGAATCCAACAGGTTCAACCCGCTATAACCCATTAGATGAGCGGGTTATAACGGGTTGAACCCGTCCGCTAACCGCCCAACCCGTCCATTTGCCAGGTTGAACCCAGAGTATTGAGAACAGCCATGTTCTTGTCCAAGACAGATAAAAAAACATCCTTAGCCAAAAGTCCGAAACCAAACATCCATGTACTGACAATATATTTCATGTCAATTAAATATCTTTTTTATCTCTAAATAGAGAAACACACAAGCAGGCGCACATATATGTTGATACATCTGATGCCATTAATATGTTTATCAAGTTCATAAAATATAGGATTAATTACAAAAGATCATAACTCGAACTATTATGTTATTTTTATTTTCATACCTAATTATAAAAAAACTTACATTTTCATACCTGAAATTCCATTCCGTTAGCATTTTTATACATTGACCACTAACGTAATTAAATTTTAAAGGCATTTTTATCATTTCATCAAATTTATCACTTTTAAATTTACTTTTAACAAAATAATTTATTTTTTTAGGTTATCAATTACAAATAGAACAATTTAGTTTAGGAAAAATATTTAAAAAAAAACTATAAAATTCAATTTTTTTGCAACAATATAATGATAAAAGATAGTAGAACTTTTGTGTGTGTATATATATTTGGAGTTACATGTTAAAAAATAAAATAAATTAAAACATTACAACTGAATTCATTATAATTAGATAAATTGCAAACCAATAAAAATAATCAATCATAATCAAGTATTAAAATATCAACAATCATGAAAATATAAGTTGTTCAAAAAAAATCTCGATTGATAAATTGAGAAAAAACGAATATCCATAGAAAAATTATCAAATTTTGTTAAAAGTAAATGTAAAAATGATATATTAAATGAAATTATGAAAATGCCCTTGAAATTTAAGGGTGTTAATGATCATGGTATCAGACTACTAACTGAATGAAACTCAAGGTATGTAAATATAAGTTTTTGATAGTTATGAAAATAAAGAAACATCATAGTTCAGTAGTTTTTTTATAATTAATCCTAAAATATATTGTAGTCGGTAAAAAACTGACTTCTCTATTCTAACAAATGTTACTTGAAGTTGCTATAGAGATATATAATCAATATACGGGTTATCGCGGCACCGATAACTCCTAGAAAAGTGAGAGCACCAAACTTCAAAATCGGTACTTCAACCTCTAGAAAACTTACCGCACACACATTACTTGAAGGCAACATATGAATCGAAGGCAACTCAAATAGAATACAAGGTAACATAATAATCGAAGGCCACAAAATCATGAACAACCACCAATTCTCATGCAACAATCATTTGGTTAAAAAACCGGGGCAACTACACCAGAGACACGAGGCAGAAGATTGTACGGGCAGCCTCAATGAGTTTTCTGTTTCAATACCAAGTCAAGTATCCAAGTACAGAATCATGAACTTTGAAAGGCAACAATAATCTTTGAAGATCATGAACTGGGTAACCCCCAATTCTCACGCAACAATCTCATATAATTCTTGGGTCAAAATATTGAGAAATACTCGGCAACTCCAGAGAATCAAAGTAGAGGGAAAACCAATCTTAAAAATTGCTACTTCAACGCTAGAAAAGAGGGAGCACCAATAAAATCAACCAAAGAGAAATCGCAAACATGGCAAAAAATTTGAATTTAAATTTTGGCAACATATTACAATCAACTAATTCAAGACACCACCAATTCTCAAGCAAAAGAAAAGACACAGAGAGAGAGCCCAATAGTTTGATGTTCAGATTTTCAAGCAAACGAGAGAACGCTTCTTACTTGCATGAAATCCAGCGACCTTCTCCAATCTGATAAACAGGCCAACTACCGGAAATGCCGAAATGGAATAGGAATTGGGTCTCGTCTCTCTGCACAACCCCAAACTATGGTTTGAAATTTGACTTTTCCTACTTCCTTTTTATTTTTCCTTTTCTTTATCAAATATTTATTTTGTTTGCTTTGCGTTGTTATTTTCTTTCTTTTTTCTTGAGAGAAGGGTTTTGTCTGTTTACATTATTATTTCAATTAATGGTTGTGGAATCCTTTTGTGACACAAAAGATCAATATCACTTATGACAGAAAATTTGAGAAATTGGATCACCTACTATTAGTAGGTGGTGCTTTACTTTGACATTGGTCAGGTTGGCCAACAATTTGGTAGATATTTTAGCTTGATATAAATCGTCCACTTATGCATTATGCAACTAGACCATGTAGCCTGAACACCATGCCTTCCCTCCAATTGGGATTGTTTTCAATACATCATTTGACACTTACAAGAGTAATTCAACTATTACCTAATATTAGGGGTGGACACCTTAACCCAAAATCCGGGTACCGCATCACACCGTATCGGTATAAAATAATATTTAAACCGTATCGGTTTTAACGGATCTGATTAAGGTTGAAAAAACTTCAACCTATATAAAAGTGGATTGGATTAGGATTGAGAAAAATTCAAACCGGTTTAAACAAATCTGCAACACATCAGGCTCAAGCCCGAGCCCTCTTATCTTCATCTAACCCCTCTATCTCCTGTTAAAAAAACTCTATCTCTATCTATGCACATGCTTTCCATTTCATTCTCTCTCACTCTCACTCTTTGGTTCCTCACCTAACCCGATCTCTCAGTCTCTTCTTCTCTCAACAAACACGAAGTCCCGACCTATGATCTCGAATAAGCGGCTCTCTTTCCTCCCTTCAGGTTCTCTCTCATTACAAGACTAATGTTATACAAGCATTTTTATTTCGAGTTTGATTTCAGAATGTTTTTATCCTAGCTTCCTGAGCTCATAGCTTTTGGGATTTAATCGATTAATGTGGTTTTTGGACACCAATTTGTTGTTTTAATTTGAATTTGGTTGAAGTATGGTAGCAGTAAGGGTTGAAGATTGAAGGCAGTACTTGAATTTGTTTGTTTTTGTTTTACTATTGGACACGAATTTGTTGTTTCAATTTGAATTTGGTTTGCAACACAAATATTATTCACACGTCTAGTTGACTAGTTTTACTATAATATCAATTTTTTTATGTTCAAAATATGGGTTTAATCCGAATCCAGACCGGATCCAGTCTGGAAAGCAGGTGACCTGAATATGTGGATTGACCTTTTCAAAATATGGATATTGATTGAAGAGTTGTCAAACCATTTAAAATAGATTGGATTAGAGTTGAGCTCTAACCCCCACCAGACCAACCGCGTCCACCCCTACCTAATATCATACAACTTTTATCGCTTTTCTTTTGTTTTAAAATATTTGTACTATATTTTTCTTCTCCCAAAACTCTTTTTATGCATTTTAAAAATGTGGTTTTTTTGTCTTGGTGAAATGTGTTTTGATTGGGGAGGCAACACACCAACATAGGAACATTATGAACTGTATGTAGCCGTATGTACCCAACTAGTATACCAACTAATATATGGGTGCAACGTCGATTACCATTTGAGAGTAGCAGACAATCTCCCACTATAGGATAAAAAAACCAAATTTAGCCTATATTTACTCCAATATTAGGTCAAAATACATTTAACCTATGTTTACTCTAACTATAGATCAAATCAAATTTTTCAATATACAAATTTGACATGAGCTGCTTGATAAAAAAATCAGCACACCGTCTACTGAAAATTAGATCCAGTTCAAGCATGCGCCTCAGTCTAGTTCAAATCGCACTTAGACAGTATTGTTGAGGTTTTTAATGCTTTGAATCATCAAAAAAACTCTAGTGATTGTGGCCTGTTAATGTCCCTAACCGAATGCCTCCCCTCCGATTCCATTTGACAAAACGGCCAAAAGAAAAAAATCAATCAAAGGTCACAAAATACAAAAAATGTCGTTTTCTAAAACAAAAGAAAAGAAGGTATCACCTCTCATGATCCTATGACTGTTTATATTTATCAGGTTGGATTTTTGGTAAAGCCTATGACTGTGTATATTTATGAGGTTGGATTTTTGGTTGGAAACGCCACAACTCCGGCGTCCGTGAAAGCACGAGGAACACCAAGTCAACACTACAGAGAGAGACGCCACGTGAAGGTGCTCAAATTAGTTCAGCTAACCTGGAACGAAGGCGACCCCATATTAATTCCCATGCTTTTGTTGATTCTTCCGCCCACAAAATACTCTTTCATAAAAATCGTTAATTTATTGTTCCTTGTTTATCTTTATCCAACGCATTTTTGTGTGTTTTTATGGCAATTTAATCTTGGCCCGATATAATTTGTTTACTATCTTATCCAGAGTCTGCTGAAATATTGGATATGTCACATTTCATCATAGACTTGTCACTCTTGTGTCATTTATCTTAAGAAACCGGAACAAAAGTGTTGAGCTTTGATCAGAAGAAGAGAGCGGCATGTCTAAGGAGGCAGTGTATGTTGGGTCCATTGACCAAGGAACCACCAGTACCAGATTCATAATCTATGATTGTGAATCCCGCACTGTTGGGTCTCACCAGGTCGAGTTCAACCAAATCTACCCAGAAGCAGGGTATATACCACTTTCCTTCTTTTCTTCATTTGTTGTTGTGGTTGATGATGTTGTTGTTGGGATTCTATGTTTTTTTTCTGTGATTGATGGTGTTTTGCTTGTTTGTAACAATGAGATAGATGGGTGGAGCATGATCCAATGGAGATATTGGAGAGCGTGAGAGTTTGCATGGCTAAGGCTCTGGACAAAGCCACTGCTGATGGCCACAACGTCGACAGTGGCTTGAAGGCCATTGGGTTGACCAATCAGAGAGAGACCACTCTTATTTGGAGTAAATCCACCGGCTCTCCTCTTTACAATGCTATTGTTTGGATGGATGCTCGTACTAGTGGTGTTTGCAGGTAAGAGATCTGTAAACCATTTATAATATTGTTCATCATTGATTTCAATGGATCGTGATAGAATTGAATACCTTTTTCTTTGTATAATTAGTTGAATGTTAGCTCGGTGTAGTATTGGTTTCAACTTTGATCGATTCTCACCATGTTTGGATTACGTGAATAAATTTTCCTGTTATTATTTGGTGATTTCCTATGGAGAATTATGATTGTATGTTTGTGGTTGTTTTGCTGCCAGAAAATTGGAGAAAGAGTTATCTGGGGGAAGAACTCATTTTTCAGAGGTATGTGGTTTGCCCATAAGCACCTATTTCAGTGCAATGAAGCTGATATGGTTGATGGAGAATGTTGATGCTGTTAAGGAGGCTATAAAAAAAGGGGATGCTCTGTTTGGAACTATAGACACTTGGTTAATCTGGAATTTAACCGGTGGTCTCAACGGAGGAGTACATGTCACAGATGTATCTAACGCGTCGCGCACTATGCTCATGAATCTCAAGACTCTTGAGTGGGATCAACCTACATTGGAAACCTTTGGAATTTGCCCTAAAATTCTTCCCAAGATTGTCAGCAACTCTGAGATCATTGGAAATATTGCCACAGGATGGCCGATTACTGGAATCCCAATTGCTGGATGTTTAGGTGATCAACATGCGGCAATGTTAGGTCAGGCTTGCAGGAAAGGTGAGGCCAAAAGCACTTACGGAACTGGTGCGTTTATTCTTCTCAACACTGGTGAAGAGATAACTATGTCGAAGCATGGGCTTCTAAGCACTGTGGCATTCAAACTTGGACCTAAAGCTCCAACAAATTATGCTCTAGAAGGATCCATTGCTATTGCTGGAGCTGCAGTTCAGTGGCTTAGAGACGGTCTTGGGATTATTAAGAGTGCAAGTGAGATTGAGACATTGGCATCAGAGGTTGAATCTACTGGTGGGATTTATTTTGTGCCTGCCTTTAACGGGTTATTTGCCCCCTGGTGGCGTGATGATGCTCGTGGAGTTTGTATTGGCATGACAAGGTTTACAAACAAGGCTCATATTGCTCGAGCAGTGCTTGAGAGTATGTGTTTCCAGGTGAAAGATGTGCTAGATTCAATGCACAAAGACGCTGGGGAGCAGGGAGAGGTTAAGAATGAGAAGGGAGAGTTCTTGCTCAGAGTGGATGGTGGCGCTACTGTTAATAACCTTCTAATGCAGATCCAGGTTTGGACTCTGTTTGTGTTATCAAATTTACTATTCTGACGTTGCATTTGGTATTCATGCTTTTTTCTTCTTTCTGTTCTTGGTATGTTATGGAAGTTTACAGGGTAGTCCATTTTATATCTTGAAACTTATCCAGGATTTTAGCTATTTGTGTACGTTCCAGTTTTTCTAGCTATGGTTATCATGTGTCAAATGGGTGTTACTTATGTAATCTAACAGATGGCATGAAACTAATATGTATTTGACGTTCTTTCTGTATGTGAAAGAACTGTCAGACTTTGGTGAAGTTCCAGCTCATGAAATTTTTGCTTTATGGTACATCTTATAGCTCATTGTCACCACAAGAAACTAACACCAAGGAATGGAATTTAGCTGTTTCATAGACTTACAAGACACCCTGGTATAGTAATATTGTTAATTCTTAGAACAATGCACGTCACTTATCTTTACCAAACCCTAAAGAGTTAAACAGAAGATCAGTAGACATTCCAGTTTTATAAATTAAATCATGCTTACCGTATTGTTTTGAGTTTTTGTTTACCTATTCCGTTATCAAGAGCTTCGAGATAACAATTTAAATTTTTAAGATATGCAATAAACTGTTATGTGTTGTAAACCCCTTTCCGTAATCTATTATCCTGTCCTGCTTATGGTAAAGCTTCTCTAATGACTTGATCTTAATGTTCATGTTGTTGCTGGTGCTTAGGCAGACATTATGGGCAGCCCAGTTGTGAGGCCTGCTGACACCGAGACAACAGCTCTTGGAGCAGCTTATGCTGCTGGATTGGCTGTTGGTGTTTGGACTGAAGATGAGATCTTTGCTCCTGAAGAGAAGACAAAGACTGCCACCACCTTCCGTCCAAAAATAGGTGATGAGTTGAGAAAGAAGAAGTTGGAGTCATGGTGCAAAGCTGTTTCAAGAACTTTTGATTTGGCTGATCTTTCACTTTGATGTACTCTCCTCGCAGCCGCACCCCACAGTTATCCTTAATATTTTGATTTAATTCAATAAGATGTTTGTGAATCACAGCAATGTAATTGCTAATATCCGACTATTGTTAGCATGAATCCAGCTATTTCTTTGCCCTACATATAGATCGAAACTGATTATCTTTGTACATGTCACCAGCAGTTGATTTTCTATTTCTCTTTGGCAATGTCTTGGTAGTAATTTAGACCGATGTTTATACTTGCTTGTTTGTTGGGTTTTCTTGTTTCTTATGAGCTTTTGAGTTAGGAAACTATAGGTCTTGTCATCTTGTTCCCTCTAACGTCTATCAAGTTTACCCGAATCTTGTGTGCGTATGAATCTTATTCCAAAATTTGGTTTAGGATTCTGAAACGATAAGTAGCACCCATGACTCCTTGAGGCTATGGCTATTACAATTATTCATGAACAAATCTGACACTAATGGTAATTATTAACTTCTCATAAGTCACATGTATTAACATTTTTGGAGTCCCTTCATCAGATGAAGCCTTCCTTGGGACAATATTCATTACCGAATAAGGTCTTGAAGTTATAATATCAAAAAGTGTCGGCAGATTCAGCACACTTTTTTAAGCAAAGAGAGCACAAAAACGTACATTCATATTGCAGAAAGGTCTTGGTCAAAATATTGCCTATGCTAGGAAGGGTTATTTTTTTGTTCACATCGTTCTCTCATATTTATTGTTGTATCTCAATATTTATAGTCTTATGTCAAAAGATTTACAAGGAACACGACATTCCTCTAGCCACATTTATAATTTAGTAGATGAGTAATGCTAGGTGAACCACCTTTTGAAGAATCATCTAGAGCCTTTATATGACATTGTCATGTCACTAAAATATACTCTCTTATCCATTTAAAATTTTATTTTTTTAATTACAATTATTTATTTATTGCACTTCCTATGCTGGAGACCAACGTATTTTTCTCTCTTCTCTCGTCTCTTCTGTAAACCATCTTATCTTCTTTTCAATTGAGAAGAAGATATGGACTCAATCCATAGCCATATTTGTTAACAATTAAGAAGAGTATATTAATCGAACATGAAGAGTTTTAGTTGTTTTAGGTTTGATCTTGAATCTTTATGGCTCTCCTTACCAACACATGCTCTTGCAAACATGTGTCAACGTTCATTATCAAAACTAGAGGTGGCAAACGAGCCATAAAGCACGGGCACGACACGTTTAAAAGTTGCCTGACATGGTACGAGCACGTTACCGGTCCGGCACGGTCCAAACATGTTATCTTAATGGCCGGGTTAGACCTAGAAAAATGAGCACATGGGCCCGGCCCGAGCCCGTTATAGGCCCGGTCCAAGCACGATAAGTTAAGGCCTATGGCCCGCTTTAAAATATATATTTTTTCTTTATAATATGAAAATTATATATTTATAAATAATATAAAATTTGTTTTAAGTGTGAAAAATAACTTATAAATACTAATAATTATTCATTTTGATTCTCTTAGACCTATAAAAAATTTTGCTAAAATATTACCAAGTATAAATAATGATCTTATGATTCATATATCATATATTTCTTTAGTTTTTTGGCAAAGAAAACAAATGATCAATAGAAAATATGAGTTATTTTTCATTTGTTTTTGTTTTGGTATAATATGATATCAATTTTGGATTAATTTCTATTTTTTACTACAAATTGGCCCGTCCCGTGCACGGCCAATATGTTATGGGCTTGGGTCATGGGCCGGGTTGGGCCTTAGATTTGAGTAAATAGGTCGGCCTAAGCCCGTTAAGACGTGGGCCGTCGTGTACCGACCCAAGCACGACCCAAAACCCGATTAAACGGGCCGACCCATTTGCCACCTCTAATCAAGACCATGACATGGGTACAGAACCATTAGTCCATTAACATAATCCATAAGGATTGATGAATATATAGAATCTTAATCAACAACCAAGCAACACAGTTTGTTCTCTCATCTTCTCGATCTCCCCCTCCAAATCTCAATCATATGATTCATATCCTACCTTTTATTTAATTTTCATCCTTAGTCTACGATGAACATGAGAGATAGGAGAGGAGGAGATGAAGAGAAAAAAATAGGGTTCAAATGAAAATAAACAAAAAGAATTCCTAAGAAAAAAATGAAATTAAAAAAATAACTAATAAAAAAATATGTTTAATGACATAAATATGTCAAATAAGCTCTCACTTAAAGTTGATTCTAGAAGAATTTTTAAATTGGTGGTTCACCTAATAAACCAATCCAATCAAAACCATAACATTCAAAAAAAAGACGCACAAGTACCTATAGACTATAGAGATAGGAATGTTGCATTTTCCAATGCTACGAAAGCGCCATAGTTTCTCATTTTATCACAAGCTGACGAGATTTAGTAAAGAGAAACGAAACGAACAACCGACTGGCCTCAAATCTTGGTGTATAGCCACCTACTTGGTGGGTGCAAGTTTAAATGAACCGTGAAGAGTGAACTAGAATTCCTTTTCCTGAATCTCGAGCACTCTTTCACCTTGACCTATCCTCTGTGTCGGCCGTCGGCGAGGTAAGTGACCGAGTTTTGTTTCGGTCCTAGCTCTAAGCAATCTTTCTAGCTCATATACATTCCTTCCTGCAAGAATTTCTTAATATCCAATTGGGAACCAAGGTGGTGCCATGTTCACCGTGCACTGTTCAAATTGAGCTGTCTCGATGCAGAATGAGCCGAGCCGATTGATGATAGAGTTACAATTCTGTTCTTTTTGTTGCCCTACGAATAAAAGACTTTAGTAGTTGCCATCGGCACCCACACAACTCACCTTCATCTCGAAAACGTTGGATCTCACAATCTAACACTAAAGCTTTAACCGAACACAATCCAGTTACAGACTCTGAGATCCGACTCGAGCTCCACACTCCTTCACGGGCACTTCCAGGTTTCTTCTTCTTCTTTGCTCTATTTCATTTGTAATAAACTTTTTTCAAAACAGAAAATTCTGAGCTGCAATTCGTCAATTGAGAATTACACTGCTTATTCTAGACTTTGGTTTGCTTTGGGTGATACCAGTTCTCCGTTCTCAAGGAATGATGTCTACTTAATTAGTCTTCTAAATTTTCTGGATTTTGGTTTGCTTTGGGTGATACCCAGTTCTCCGTTCTCAAGGTATGACGTCTGCTTGGTCTTCTAAATTTTCATTCTTCTCCATTATTGTTTAGCTCTTAAAAGCCTGTGGAATACCACTTGATTTAGTGGAAGCTTATATTGTCCCTCAGAGCTTTGATCTTGCCTGGATCATGATTAAGGTATAATTCAGGCTTAATCAAAAAGTGAGTCTTTGTGATCTTTAGAGTCTTCAAGGGGAAGTGTTGGTTGTGATCATGTTATACTTTAGAATTTTTTATTCAATTCAGAATCCTGGCAATATCTCACGACCCGAATTTTAGGATAACCAAAAATCTCAAAACTCAAGACATGATAACCTTGCTAAGAAGCTATAATCCAATAAAGTCACGCTTTAAGGAACATACTACCAAAACAACGACCGCTACAAACAGAGTGCCAACACCGACGAGTAAGCTCCTAAGTCTCCACTCCGCAAATCACTGATATTCTCAAACCTGCAAGATCAACCATACATCATAGATTGGTGCACCGGGTTGTAAACAAACAAACCATGTAAGCTTTTCAGCTCGTATGCGTAAATCTAAAGATAAACACGAACTCTCACCCTAAAGATACGAGAGCTCATGAAATAAAAAGATTTAATAACAAAAGGTAAAGATTAAATAAAACAACTATTCATTGATATAAAATAAATACAACGATAAAATTATACATTTCCTGCATAAAGATTAGCTCAAGAAAACATACAGAAAAATTATAAATCAAAACAGGAAAATTCCAGCAAATTAAGGATAGTTCCGGAATTACCCAAAAACACATAAAGCAAACCACAATTAAGAAACCTAATTTCTAAGCGTACTTATGAGTTCGGTGACACTTAGTCATCTCTCATAAGTAACTCAACAAACACGTACATAAGGGTTTGCCAACACTTAGTCATCCTCCATGAAGTACCACTACGTCATCACCAGTGTCACTCTAACAAGCAACCACGTACTTATGGGTTCGTCAACACTTAGTCATCTCCCATGAAGTACAACTATGTCACCAACTGTGACCGACCTGATGGCAAACTATTGTCACAAACTATGAGCCTATTAGCCCCATCTGATATCTCACAATCATTAAAACTTCAACATCTACATATGACGGCCGACACACATATTCTTCTCATTTTAAATATTGTCTAGCAATACTTCATCTTGATGATGACGTAATCTCAAATCGTCATCACACCTTTTTATAATTCATAGTCGCAAAACCACTTAAAATCATTTTATAAATGAAAATCATTTTAACTTACCAATGGACTGTAGTCGATTAAGCCCATTTATTTTTAAATCGAAACTTGGTTTCTAGGAAAAGCAATTTTACAATTTTACGACAATGAACTATAAACGAATTAAAGGTTCCACTATGAACTAGGTGAGATAAAGCTCACCGCGTGATAATCATCTAACCACACTTCTCCGTAAAATATTAACAATATATTATACTAATGCATATATATAAAACACACACACACACACATATATATATATATATATATATATACACACACACACACACACACACACACACGCCTATTCTCATGGAATATCCTCGCCAAACATTTCACCTGCATCGACCAATTTAATAAATGAGAACCTCATCCAATAATATAATTACACCCAAAATAATTATATAAAAACCATTATGAACATTAGTGAGATTTACTCACTTCAAAATCCTGATGTGTTTTCTACCGCCACAAGGTAAGTCCCCAACACTTGGTCGATCAATAAAACACCTAAAAATATATAATCAACCTTAGCGCACACAAAAGCAATAATAACTAGATTTCAACTGAACGTCAAACTCTAATCCTCCAAAACAATCAACCACAATTTAAATGAACTCCATCACCCCTCAACTACACTGAAACACCCAACGGATTTACCCTCGGTAGAAACCGAAGGTAAATAAACTTTAACAAAACACTAGGCACACAAAACGATAACTTAAACCGGAAAATTATATATTCATGTGCTCGTATCGACGAGTACATGAAGCTGGCTCAACCCACTGCCGCTAAGGATGTCAGACGCGTTGTCACGCGCCGCCACCCTCAAACCTGAAATCTTCACTCAAAACCTAAATACATGCAACCACAACAACCATAGAAGTCCTATAGAAGAAAACAAAATACCTAGAACCGCCTGACGCACCTACACGTGCAGCCACAAACGGGGACGCGTGGGCGTCACGCGCCTCCATTAAAAGTAACGAATTTTTACAAACTCTCAACATGAAGCTTGAAGATCAAAGCAGGGGGAACAACTTTAATACCTGGAGTTTCGATCAATTCGGAGCGGAAGTAGCTCAAAACTGCCCCGAAATGCTGCCACCAAGCTCAGCCGCTCCTGCCGCCCCGTTGAGTTTCAGTCCCACCAGAGATCAGCCCAGCACATCATGGCCTTCATTTCTAAGCTGATTTCAGACTTTGTCACCGCCCCACGCTGGAGAATGAGTGTGGTCAGGAATCGGGTTTTTTTGTCGTACTGGTTGCCTCCAAATATGTAGTTTCAGGCTGAATATACCCAAATCTCCACCACAAGGAAGACGTCACTGCCAAGACGAAGCGAACCTGACCAGTTTCGCCGCCTAAGGTTGCCTGAGTCGACCGGAAAGTCCGGGTCAGGTCGACCGCGTTCGGGTTAGATCGGCAGCAAAACTCAGATATTAAAGAGAGAGAGAGAGAGAGAGAGAGAGAGAGAACACGTCGAAAAGCAAAGCAAAAGAGAAATGGAAGTTTCCATTTTGGAAACCCAAGTTTCCTTTTATACTTTCCAAAATCGGAAACCCAGCTTCAAACGATAATAACTTCTTTACACGATATCTGATTCACACCTTCGCGAGTCCACAGACTCATATCGTCAAGCGCTACAACTCTTGTGAAGGAAGTTTTTCAAGAAACTCGACGTATCAAAAAGTCAACCCTTGTCCCTCTAAATAGCACGTTTCCGAGCGTCCCTCGACTCCGAACACTTCGACACACTTTTCGAAGGAACGAATATGCACCAAATCCACTAAATAATTTTCAAACTATATTAGAAATTAATATTTGAATTTTCGGGTTATTACACAATATCAGCTTCTCAGGATTTTGTTTATGTGGGAAACATGAACAGTTAAAGCTGTAAATGAGAAACTAAATTGTTATTTTTGTTTTCTAGATCTTGATTCAAGTAGAACCTTTTGTTTGTTCAGTTATAGCTTATTCTTTTCTAAAGGGTTAACTGGGAAGACATTGGCCTATGGGATTCCCATACTTAAATGCCAGACAGAAGATGATGAACATAGAGGTTCAAGGTGCAAATTTTCTTTCATATATTGGTAGTTTGGTGCTTTGAGAGCTTTTAAATGAAAAGATTTTGATGAGTGTGTTTTGTAGGCGGTCTGGATATCTTCCACGAGTTGTGATCCTTGCACCTACTCAGGAGTTGGAAAAGTAGGTGGAGAAGGAGATTAAGGTTTAGGGTTTAAGAATGTATATGTATCGACGAAGGCGTTTTGTATATGCACCTACTCCTGCCTCAAATTAAGAGTCTCCACCTTATTTGAACGTTGTGTGTGTCTATGAAGGCGTTTTGTACGTGACACAAAGAGTGCTCTTTCGCGAGGGGTTGATATAGTGGTTGGAACTCTTGGTCGGCTTATTGACCTGATAAATGGCGGCCTCAAGTTGAGTGAAGTCTAGTATTTGGTGCTTGATGAAGCTGATCAGATGCTAGCTATTGGATTTGAGGATGATGTGGAAACAATTTTACAAAGGCTTCCGGCTCAGAGGTAGAGCATGCTTTTTTTCTAAAGCTCTATGCCAACTTAGGTGAAAAAGCTAGCACGGAAATATTTGGACAATCCATTGACTATTTATTTGGTAATTTGTTATTCTGTCATCTTTTCTGTGTTTTGTCAAGGTTGAAAATTTTCATTATTTGCATAATATCTGCTACAAAAATTTGGCAGGGGAGATTTTGGTTTGTTAGGGTTGTATGTGTTGTTGGTTGTTTACGTTCCAAGTCTGCATAATAGATCATATTAATTGATACATATTGTGTCTTATGTTTTTATAAATCGGAAATATTTGTAGTTGGTTTTTAATATTCTGCCTTTTCTATTTCTTATTTCTCAAAGGTTGGTGATCAAGACGAGAAGCTTGCAGAATGGATCAACCACTAACTCTTCAAAGCAGACTGTTCTACAGTAAGAGTTGGGACTCATTAGCTAGGTGAATGGGACAGTAAGTTGTTACCCAAAATCATACATCATTATTTGTCACCACTTATTACACATAATAAACGGATGTCATATTTTACAGAGCTTGTTACAGCAAATTAGACTAATTATACGCGCGTCTTCCTCAACCCGGCTCTTCATGTTACAGTTCAATACGATCAAGTTGGTTATCTACCTTAAAAACAAATTGCATGAAATATTCTTAAATCTTATATTTGTCATTTATGTATATTTTTACCAGGTCCTATGCTCAAATATAAGTGAATCTATTAAGATACTTAGCTTTGTTTCAAGTTTAGGCTATATTAATGATGACTGCATCAATTGATTTAAAACAAACCAAACCGATTCAGGGTTAGATACTTATATCATTGTAATGAACCAACTTATACTTTTACTAGTAACTAGATTATGAGAAAATTTCCCCAAGTATCAGGATAACATCATTGAAATATGCAAGCCTTTTTTCACATTTTCTCAAATGAGTAGTCACAATGGATAGCATGATTGATATGTCAAAATTCTTAAGTCTAAATATTTTTTTTCTTTTTTCCTATTGAATGTCCTTTTTTGCAGGTTATCTACACCAGGAAACATGGTTCAGATAATTGGTGTACTGTTTTAATTTTCTAAAGCTCTCCTTACAGTTTGTGAGCGTAGTTGCTATTATCGTCATCTAATTTAATGAAGCTCTTTATTTTATAAAGCTCTCTCTCTATCTCTCTCTCTATATATATATTGTGAGCGTAGTTGTCATTATCGTCATCTAATCTTGAAACAATTTTGCAACTTATTAGTTTATCATTCTCATCGCTCATCGATAACTATCATTAGACGTTCTCAACCCTCGCTGATGCAGACACTTAACGTAGTCTACGACACCAGTCGAGTGACTATTCAAATTCTTTCTTCGAGTTCTCCATAATCTTTTGAATGAAGGTATCAATTAGAGCATCCAAGGAAGTACGTACTACGTAGTTATCTTGATCTTAAAGATTCATGTGATGAATGCGTCTATGAATCACTTTCCGTGGTTCTATATATGATGAGGGGGTAGGAATAAGTTGTCCCTCAACTCATTTTGTGTAAAGAATAGATAGTTTAGCCTTGTAACCTTTTGCTACGAGAACAAAACTGTCAAAACGGTTATAACATCACCACCACAACACCACGTCCATAACCTAAAGATATGTCCATGCCTCTCCATTATATACAACCTTCACAACCAATTAGTAACAGCAAAGATTATATAATCTTGAAAAAAAACAACTCAAACGTGAAGAGAGAAGTGAGCACAACATGCTCAAATTAAGTATCGACCCGACTTAAGAATGTATATGTAAGCCGAAGAGCATCTCTATTTGATTAGTTGGAAAAAAATCAAATTTAAATTTGACTTACGACGTAGAATTGTCAAAAGTGGCAATTTTTTACTCCAACTAATATGTTAAATTTGGATAAGGCTAGAGTGTGTAAATGCATATCATCATTGTCATGCCGTCAATTTTGTAAAATGAATCAGCAAAATAGTAATTATAGTTATCAAAGGTGTAATGTGAGTCTTTAAGGTTGTAAAAAAAACATATACAATATTAGTAGTCAGGTCTTTAAATTGGTAATTGAGTTATTAAAGTTGTAAAATGAGTTTTTAATCACATTAAATACTAAATTACTAATTTAAGCACATATTTTACCATTTTTAAGGACATATTATGACTAATATTGTAACTAGAAAAGTTTACAACATTAAGAACTCATGTTACAACTTTAACGACTAAAATTACTATTTTGAAAATTTAATAAACTAAAAAGAATAGTGGAAGACACAAAGAGAATAGTTAGGAGGAAGTAAAAGTTTACTCATTCGTTCTCATTAGCCTCTTTATATAGAGATAGGGTTTACATCTTAGTACATAACTAATGAGAAATTACTTGGACAGCCACATAGATAACAATATTTATAACACTCCCCCTTGGATGTCCACCAATGAATGATCATATTGGATGTGCTTATTGTTGCCTCGTTAAAAACCTTGTCAGATAACAAAAACCTCGTGGGACAAAAATAACCCTGGTCGAAGGAGAAAAAGAGTGCAACACACATATGTTCTAAGTAGCATACTTATAGATACTCCTCTTGATGAGAATCTCCCCCTCATCATTGCAAGCTTCATGCAATATAAGTAGCAGTTTGATTTGTCTATCACATTATCATTAAAGTGAGACAACACGAGCTTTGCATATAGAGGATTCTCATAAATTTTCGTACCTATAAAGTTAAAGCAATACCAACATAACTAGATGATGTATAATAGGTCTTACCTAATATAGGTTGGTTAGAAACAACCTCATATGCTCAATTCATAGACTATGTAATTGCTAAATATCATAAGCAAATTTACATTAAGACATTAAAATACCATCATGGCATGTCTAGTCATACACTTCAATATCTGTGTATTGATATGTCTCATATAATCTATTTAAGAGCTGTAAGCAATTCATAACTTCAAAGAAAGTTAGAATATGTGGCAATGTAATGATCATATTTCAAATTCGATTTTGTAGTCTAATCATAGTACTCATTGAGGCAATTTCGATCACGTCAATTATAACGGAATGAGTACAAATGAGCAAGCTTTAGGCTATCTGATTCCATGAATTAGCTTCAGGCTCTTTCAAGTATTCATGGATCGATTTTCATTTGAATCATTCATATACATGAATTCCTTAAGGATTTGTTAAGCGATACACTTATGATGACACTTTACTTTTGAGAATCTGCTTTTAGCAAAGCGTCTTTAAGATCCTCATAATATACAATGACTACATGCCATAAGTCTCTCGTTCATACAACAGCTATATGCAACACTGTACTTATAGAAAAGTATCATATGTAAAAAGGGAAGACGTTCATAATCTCAAGTCTCTTGTAGACATTGTGTCACATTGGTTTACTTTTCATTTGGAGAAATACCCTTTTGTATCATGTAGGGTTAAAGGTTAAAGTATATGTCTCATCAAGTTCATATATTCAATTTCATTGGAATTGATTCTTTCTAATTTGGCCAATAATATGCTTTGTCGACATGCATAATGAAACGTGACATAACATCGATTAATACAGTCCTTAATGGTCTCTGGTAGCTACCATATGTTTAAATTTCATAGATGATCATCATTCATAGATCACACACATTCTTATAAGCATGCATTTGATTTTGGGTACCCATGCCACTTCTGGGGCATTGTCATTTTAGGGACAAATATCTATCGAATGTGGATCTTTTACTTATAATGTCATAGAGCATTATAGGACATGTATAATCTTCCATTTTTTAGGAGTTTAAAACTTTAGACCTTATGGACACATTCCACACAAATTCACGCCGTTATTCAAATGACAGTAGTCTTATTCTCTCCCCCTAACGGCGAGAAAACTGTCTTATTATGACCATACACAAAAATGCGTTTAAAGATCTATCACTTTCTTTCAAATGAGATGTTCATTGGCTGGTGGCAAACCCAAACCAATTTTTTAGGTCAAAACATTAATTTCATGAGTATCAACCAAGATATCGTTCTCTAATAGCGTACTTACAACTTTTGTATGTGTAGCCATATTATGAATTTTAGCATTGTATAATGACATTCTCTTTAGGAGAACCGTATAACTTGGATATACATGCATCCCACAAGTCAAATGGGGTATATAATATTTGTGTTGATATGGATGATCTCATAGACTTTAATCCAAGCTGACGTATGCACTTAGCATATACAGTTGTCAAGATTGTTTATTAAATCACTAGTTAAGACATTACTCAATTCAAAATGAGATGGTGGATAAGCAACTCACACTACTTTACATCGTTCTTCAGGAACAATATCTCTCTCCCTCATGACAAGAGGAGTGTCTCGTGAAAGTGACAACTTCTGGTTCATGACATTATGTGTGTCATCAGTTTACTTGAGAATTTTGATACAATATATATATATATATATAGAATATCAAAGATCTTCTCAAACCGTAGTTGAGGCAATAAATGAATAGAAGAGATAATATATGCTCTTTTGGAATCTTCAAACATTTATTAAATCGAAGCTTCAGGTTCGAATTTATGATATTAGAATGACACGTTCTCAAATTTCATATGTCAAACTCTGGGTTCAAATAATTATAGTGCTTGAAACTTCAGGTTCGAGAAACTCAAGCGAAATTTTAAGTTCACTTTTAATGAAATCATATATGCTCAAAGCTTCAGGTTTGAGTTTTTATCGTAAGAACTTCGGGTTCTACAATACAATATTTTGAAACTTTGGATCTAAAAATATTACCTTTGAAATTCATATATTCGAGATATAGAGCTACTGTCCCATATGAATAACAATTAAAATAAATACATTGTAATGAAACTACATAAAACAAAATAGAAAAACTGTATGTACGAAAATAAGTAAACAATGGAATAACTTTTGCAATAGGAACTTTTCGTTCTATGAGAAGAAACACACAAACTTCTGGTTTGGATATGTTACTCTTTTTCTTCTTCACTGATTCCACAAGGACATAATTTAATCATGTTATAGCTTTAAGATGAACGTATAGTTTCGAGGTTTGCCCAAAATCCAATTGAACAATCAAAAATCACATTGTCATACAATGGAGGGAACTTCAGGCCCTTCATTGCTTGTGATATGCAAGCTAGTAGCTAGCTGTCCCATAATTTAGATATATGAAGGACAATCGAACCAATCCATTTGTTTGCAAATACATAATATATGAATCAAGATGTACATATGTTCAAGAAAATCAATATCATGATTCATGAAAATTGTCGATCATTGAAGCACACGCAGTGCATTACACAACAGTTTATATATGCCTGAAGTGGAACACAGATTAGGTGAGTTCATCAATGTGGCCGAAATGGCCCGAGCACTCACAAGTTATTGACACCTGTCTCACCTGTTGCAGCAGTCAACCAAACAGGCCATGCCGTATTGATCGCCATATATAAGATTGAATTAACAAGATAATTGAAGCATAATCATATCAAAACAAAACTAAACCGAGGTAGCATGTTTTGCTCACATGGACCATGCAATACTTATCCAAATAAAATATGATTATGAACAAGGAGGGAACTTGGGTAATTGGCAAAGATTAGATCATCCAAATACAACAATATCACAATTATACCCTTGCCTTCAACTTTATTTCTATGCCATTTTAGGCTCCATCCAAAAGGATTGCATTAGTTCATAATGGCGGAGGTCACAATGAGCCATCAAACACCCATTCATATTTGAATCATCAAATTCCCACATGTACAGTGTTTCTATCACGGGTGGCAACAATTTATGCCAAAGTGTAATTCATAGAGGAATTAATTGAGATGCTAAGTTTGTGGAGAATCGAGAATGAAGACATTGATTGGGATTTCTTCGGGCACAGCCACAAAAGGCACAGGCCTTCGCTCCATTTTTGAACGCAAAAGAGCTTGCATATTTCTGCAAATCCCAAAACCATGTTGAGCTTGGGGGATCAATTCAGCTCCAAATCAACACTAGACTCTCTTGGATGAGAGATTAGTGGTCTTTGTGCTTTGTCCAAACACAGACACATACAAGATCATTCTCAGTAGCCTCTTTATATAGAGGTAGGGTTTACATCTGAGTACATAACTAATGAGAAATTACGTGGACAACCATATAGAAACAATATTTATAACAGAAAATTCATTTTACAAAGTTGATGCATGACAATAATGACAAGCATTAAGACATTGAGAAGATTTGAGAAATATCTTGTTACCATTGAACCAACAATAACTAATCGGTTAAAGATGCTCTTACAAAGGGTCAGTTTGAGACAGCTGTGCTGTGAGGAGAATCACTTTTGATCTTGTTGTGGGGTAAATCACTTTTGATTCTGTTGTGAGGAGAATCAGCTGAGTGTTTGGTGAAATATCCTCAAAAGTGTTGTGAGGTTGAAAAGAAAAATTAAGTATTTAGTAAATTGTAAATAAAAATTAACAGGGTTGAGTATTATTACCAAAATGGGTCGTAACTCATATGTTATTTGAGTAATAGATCGAGACTCCAGAATTGGGAACGATAATTCACTCAGCTTTCTAGCTAATTACCGATGTCGCATAGAAATCACCCTTAGTATAGCAGATCTCATCTCTTCTTTTCCAAATTTTGAACGAAGACGTAGGTGAAGCTCAAAATCTTTAGACATTTTCAACGACTTCGCAACGTTTCTGGCGACTCTGGTCACCGTTGATGAACAATTGGGTATCAAATTTTGAGTACTCGTCAAGCCCAACAGCTAGGTATTTGGGATTTCGATTTCAATTGATGATTAGAGAAGCTGGTCTTTTTTAGAAGAAGTTGATCTTTGAGGGTCTCAATTTCAACACGGGCTTGATGCATGTTTAGTTTTCTATTTTAGTCATTGATGCTTGGTTAAATTCCATATTTGTTCCAGTTGGAAGTGAAACATGATTGTCTTGATTGATTAATAACAAATAGGTTGGGTATTGTTGAAGAAGCAATTGATTAATAGCAAATAGGCTGAGAATTGTTGTAGTACGAAAGAGACGAGGACAATCTGGGTATTAAAAAAACTTTCATTTAACTATTCGCGTCTTGGCTTGATTCTCGCAGAAGCTGAAATCAAAAGCTATGAATTGTAGCTTCTTCATTTTCGTGGTTTGGAGAAACGATTCTTATCAAAAACTGTTTTTAGGATAGAATCGCTTTTGGGTTTAAAAGCAACTTGAAAAGCGCTCCCAAACTGGCCTAAAGTCAGATTGTGGGAGGTGCCGGGAGAAAGGCCTATACGCTAGTGATCGAGATACGGTAACAATTACGCTACAATTTGGTCAAAAAGCCGTGAGGTCGCTTTCCTCATGAAGCAGGCTTGTTCTAAACGTTTTGGTCCCGAGGGGCCTAAAACACCAGGAGGGTGAAGCTGGCATCGAGTAACATGTAGGGTGGCACATCACGGTTAACTTATTAGCTGGTTCTCATGGTTACAGCTAGCCAACTGGAAACACTTGTTGTTGTATATAGGAAATAAATAACTCTCCGCAAGTGTCGTTTTGGATGTATGTAAATCAAGTGAAACGAAGCAATCCGGTCCTTCTCTTTGTTCTTTTCATGACGACGACGATGATGAAGCCAACATTTTGTTTGTTCGTTTATGTGCATGCTTACAAAGGAGTCACCTGCCTTCCCATACCCCCCTTTCCTTCCCATACGTGCCCCCCGACCACTTTCCTTTGCTCATTGCACTCTTCTTCTGTTTCTTCCATATTATTAGGGTGGCCTCCAATTATTAGGCTTCCGATTACGTTTTACTTGATTTTGGACGAGTCCACTCACCCCCACATTATGATTTTTATGCATGCAGATTGTTTTTGTAAAATTCAATCAAACCAGAGATGATTAAGTGATCTAATTGAGTTGAAGGAACAGACTGTTCATGCGACAACCATTTGATCCTTGTTCAAGGAGTCGATATTTACATTAGCTGGTAAAACTTGAACAATTGGATGATAATAATTAGGAAATATTGAAAGATATACAAATAATAAGTGAACCTAAGTACTATGTATATAATTGTACCGGGACTGCTCAGGTGCGGGAGCCATTTGCAGGACAGAACGGGACGAAACGACGATAACCGTTCGATCTTTAATGAATTGATCCAACAAACAGGATTAAACGGACATGATTAATTCATTAAAGATCAGACCGCTGTCACCGTTTCGTTCCGTTCCGTTCTGCAAATGACTCTCACGTCTGAACAATCCAGATAATTTTACACCGTTAGAGATTCTTATGTATGACACACATACCACGTGACTATCCGCGGACCAATCATTGAATACATAAAAGGGTTCTTGGGGTATTCCAATATAATTTAATATGAGTTTTTGTATTAGACATGATTGGTCAGATAAACCTTGTTACTTGTACGCATGCCTTATTACTAAACAGTCTAAACCTAACCGCATGCCTTGCCTAAAAATTTATCTATTTTTGTAGAAAATTATCAATAATTTATATTAAAAATTAACCATTACAACTATGAGAGATCTCGATGGTGGACAACACGTCTCTACACTACTTTTCTACTCACATATCAGCGATTACATGACCATGAACCGGAAAGAGTCCAAATGCAACCTACTTCAAACCTCATCTAGAAGCCTCGATACTTCCTTTCAGCCAACCTTAAAAAGAAACAACCACGTCAAACACTATATACCAAAACCGCCAGCATATATGCAGTGACAAACTTCTCATTACATTGACAAGAAGAAAACACTGACGTTAACACCGCTTGTCCCTAGACATGACACCAACCATGACCCAACCAAAGCCACCAACGACACCAACCAAACCAAAACCGTATCATCCTCGCCCAAAGGAAGAGACCCCCTAACCTGAAAGGAGAGGGACACCTACAAAAATACAACTAAAAAACAAAAATAAAAATTAACCCATCCCTTGGCCCATAAGAGCATAGGCCCACCTAAGACCCATTGGACCTCAAGAATGAAGAACCTTAAGACCCGACCCAAAGAAATCAAGACACAAGCATGAAGATCCCTAAAATTTTATCTATTGACATTATACACTTTCATATAAAGAAACATCTTTAATCTTTGGAATAAAACCTATAATAGGTTTTAGTTTTAGAAAAATGATTCAAACAATGTCCAACCTTTTAGAGAAGCAAAGCTTTGGTGTTTCACATTTCAAAAACACAAAAACGGTATCTCACGTTCTTACCCCAACTAAAGAAATGTATATAGAACCGTTAGTTCCATTAAAAAAACTAACGACAAACATTTTGAAGTGGAAAGACTGATTTACCCTTTTGTTATCGGAAAAATAATCCAAATAGTGTCTGACCTTTTAGAGAATCAAAACTTTGGTGTCTCACATTTCAAAAGCTTCAAAACGGTATCTCACGTTCTTACCCCGACTGAAGAAAGGTATCTGAAACTAGGGGTGGGAGTTTGATACCGAAATCCCGATACCGATCCTGACCGTCTCGTACCAAATTCGATCTGGTTGGGACACAAAGTGAAAAAAGTGTTGTCCCGAACCATACTGAATCGCGAATTTAGCAATCAGTTCGGGATCGGTATGAGCCAAGTAGTTACCGAATGTCCCGAACCGTTCTGAATCCTCCAAAATTTATAATTTTACTAGTTTTAAAGAAAAAAGTATGTATTTATAATGAATAATTAATCATCTTAAAGTGATGAAGTCGTCTAATTATGTTAGTTTGTTGATTTATGTTAAAAAAAAGTGTTAAATATTGCATAAATATAGTACAAAAGTGATTGTTTAATTTATAGATATAAAATCCTAACTTAAAACCTTATGTCCCGATTGGTTCCGAACTTGTACAGAATTTTCGGTATCGGGACGGTTCGATACCAAGCCTTAAAATCACACATCCCGTCCCGTACCGATACAGAAAAAAAAATAGGTATCGGTATCGGGATAGGTCAAATCTCCTACCGTACCATACCGATCCCACCCCTATCTGAAATTGTTAGTTCCGAGTCACCAACATCCCCTGTAATCCACTCTCGGTCTTGACTTTGTCTTCTTCGTCGAGATCGCATGGTATAGATAACTATTGTAGGATCCGGTGCAATATTTGAATCTCAAATTGACCACATCTGACTACTTTTGTTTTTTATAACTACCAATTGATCGCATGTGTTCTCCAATTTTAGCATGAATAATAAAGATTTGAAAAATATGACTGATACAAAATAGTTTAGGTGACTATGGTTGTTTAATGTTGACCATCAAGTGCATAAAATCAAGTATTAGCATCAAAAACTATATTATTCTCTAAGTGAGAGAGAGACCGTCGTGAAGGAGTGGAGAAGTCATGGTTCACTTGATCGTTATGGGTTTTTAGAGGAGAAACAGAGCAAGCTTGATTATGCTTTGGCTTTGAATGTGGAGAACTTCCTTGAGCGCCGACTACAAACAATTGTGTTTAAGAAGGGTTCACCGGTTTGGCAAAGTCTATTTAACAATGACGATGACTACCGTGACAAAATTGTTTTTCAACGACGTCGTTGCTCTTTTCTCTCTTCTCCTCCAGCGGCACATATCTCTTCTCTCTTTCTACGCCTATTGATACCCAAAAAAATCACGCATTTTGCCCACACGATGTAATTCATGCAAACTATTATAATCTTAGGCCAAAATCTAGATTTTAATGTGCCAAGCATACATGCTCATTGATGTGGACCCAAGTCACATCCATACATCTTTGGGACTTGTAGAAGTGGGTGTGGTGTGGAAGGTTACGAAGGCGCATATGCTCGTTCATCGATTTAGCGTCGCAATAATTTCGGCCTTGGGCCTGAAATTCAAGACCGACGAGTTAAATCGATAACGAATTAGTGAAATGCAAGAGAACTGGACTACTTATTTCCTAAGCCCAAAACACCCAATTCCTTTTTAAAACCTAAAACACCATACTCGCAACATTATCAGTATCCAGCAGCCCAAAAAACTTTTCTCAAGATCATAGCCTCGGCTGTTAGAAAAGTCAAAAGCCAACTCCATCCTCAAAAGATGAGATTGTGGGATTCACGTTTCGTCGACCATGTTCATGGTTTTCTATCTGCAGCCGCCCCGCAGTACCCTCTGTAGTGAGTTGTCGTCATCCCTCAAAGGGGGGGTGGGAATTTCATTGCCCAGTAGCTTAAACATAGCAGTCCATCATAAAAAATCATCAATCGAGTGCTATAAAAGGAGGGGCTTGGAGTTGCGGAGATCATCATCTAATAACCCAAAAATATCCCAGTAAACACTCAAGCTCTGCTTTCATGTCTTCAAGCTAAAAGCCTCACTACCCTGTCTCCTAGTTTTTGTTCTAAAACTCAGCCTTTTCCTCAAGCACTCATATCTTCATCTGAGGAGGCAACAACCCAGAAAAATCCCTAAACACTCATGCCTTCATCCATCAAGCAATAACCCAGAAAATCCCTCTAAACACATACTTTCATGCCTCAAGCAATAATCCATGTTTCTCATCCCCCAATTCTTGTTCTTGAAACCTAACATCTTCCCAGAAACCTTACTCTTAAACCCAATCAAATTCTCTCTCACTGCAATTCTCTTCATCTCTCACATTATGCTTCATACTACAAGCTTTTTTATTGTTTGAATCACATACAAGATCCACATTAATCAAATTATTATGTTAATCTTAGCCTAGTCATGCTTAATTCAAAAATGACCCTCACACCGGTGACAACGCTTCTTCCTTCTCTTTTTCTCTAGTGGAGACAAAGATGACAATTTATTTTCTTTTTCTTTTCAATGTATTATACGTTATATTCACTCTTACATAAAATTTTAATTAATAATTGTTCTTAATTTTAAAGATATAGAATTTTAGAGATGAAAAAGGAATAAAAAATATTTTTTTAACGGAACTATCGGTTCCAGATATCTTTCTCCAGTTAGGTAAGAACGTGAGATACTGTTTTGAAGTTTTTGAAATGTGAGACACCAAAAATTTGTTTCACTAAAAGGTTAGACACTGTTAATAAATGGTAAATTAATATTTTCATGTCAAAAAATGTATGTCGTTAATTTTTGGGGTATTTGATGTTACACCTAATTTCGTAGATTCATTTTAAATTACACCCACATTTAATATTGTTTTAAAATACACCCAAACTTATTAATTAAGTTTGTCTAAAAAAATAAACATATTATTTAGGATAAATATAAAACCTTTTTTTTTCTAGAATTACAGAAGTTATCAATATCTCTAATCGTAAATGAAATGGTATCTCATGAATATATGGACCCTAAACCTAAACCCTAAAATCCTATACCCAAAACTCAATTCCTCCATATACCCTAAACTCTAACCCCTAACCTAAAACCCTATACCCAAAACTCAATTCCTCTATTTGTAACATGACTTAAAGGTAGAAAACAAAATGCATGGTTTCTACCTACAACATAATCACAAATTAAAAATGTAGAAAACAAAATGCATGATTGACTTAAAAATCTACTAAAAACAAAATTAAAATCGGAAGGGCAAAACCGTCAGGAGAAAAATAGTGACAAATTTCAGTTTTAAAGGCATGTTGACGCTCTCCCAAACCGGGACACGAAAACTAAACCCTCTTTTAATGTTTATAGTATAACAATAAGTAGGGGTCGATACGACAGAAGACTTAAGAGAGATTCCTGCATTCAAAATCATGATAATATTAATATAAAACAAAGATTATTTACATATTTACAAGGAAGTTTCGGCTAAGAAAAAAAGTGCAGCGCCAATAAATCCGTGAGAAATTATTTGTAAAATGGCCCCATTGAGCCCTGTATCGCTTATAGAACCAATTCCTATAATTATGAAACCCATATGAGATACAGAAGAATAGGCTATTCTTTTTTTTTAAATTACGCTGGCTATGAGATGTTAAAGCTGCATAGATAATTTGAATTGTGTCGACTATCATCAACCAGGGAGAAAATAGAGAATGGGCGTGGGGTAATAATTAAACTCAGGATTTTGATTTGATTTTCTATCATTCATAGTAAAAATAAAACAAACTATAAATATATACAAGTGATCGATTCATTCAACACATCAACAAAGAGAGAAAAAAAACTCTAATTATGATCACATATTAAAATCACGTTTTACTCTTAATAATCTGAAACTTGTCAACTTCACAACCTAGAAACAATATCGAGACACAAGCCTGTGAGGTCATTGCATAGAACGTCTAGAACTAAGAATTTCATGACAACGTCTACATGAATCATTAAGATCTATAGAACGAAATTGAATAAAACCATATTATGAACGTCACAACATTAAACCATATAGTCTATGTTTCCACCCACTATGACATAGCTTCCATCACTTGTGATTCATACTTACTTACGCAGCTTAGCATGAAATATGACAATAGTTAGAATGCATTCTAACTTTATACCTACTAAAACAAAAACACATTCTTTCTAACTTATGCATTGACAAGAACAGATTTATTAACACATCATAAACATAACTTCAACATGCTTTACAAAGATGAGAAATTTACTAATAACAAAACAATCGTAACAAACATCCAATTTTCATAATAAAAACTGAATCTATGTTCTTAAAATTGTAAAGAAAACTAAACAAAGATAGAGACATAATTTACACTTCGATGATCTTCAAGATGCTTGATGATGAAGAAGAGGTGCTATGGCTTCAAGGCTCCGACTCTCCAAGACTACCGCGCTTGAGAAACGTTCATCAAGGCTTCGCAAAGAAAGGAAAGAATTTTGTACAGCTGCTATGCTATTTCTCTAAGGTTTTGTGTGAATGAAATGATGGAGAATTATGAAGCAAATGAGCCTTTATATAGTGTTGATGAATTGCTCTTAGCCCTTGATTCAATCTTGATCCAGTAGTCCAGATTTGTTCATCTTGAACTTTTCTTGTGACTATTAGTTCATCTTGGACTTTTCTTGTGACTCATAGTTCATCTTAGACTTTCCTTATGACTCATCTTAGCTGTGACGCCTAGCTTCATAGATTCCTAATTGAATTAGGATTCCTAGTTGAGTTAGGTTTCCCCAAACAATCAGGATTCCTCTTATTTTTCCATTTTAGCATTATTTTGTCCTTTTGCGCTCATTTATGTCTCTATAATAACAACATGTCAAGAATGATGTTACTAAGGAAATAACTTAGCTAATAGGGTAGGAAAACATATTAAGAACATGACATATTATGCTTCTATCAATTTGATTTGGGTGTAAATTAAAATGAAATATGTGGATGATTTTATCTTAAAAGAGTCTCCATTTTATGAGTTTTTCTCTAATTTCCTCTTAGTTTTTTTATTTAATAGAACTAATGGTTCAAATACATTTTTTCAGTCGGGGTAAGAATGTGAATACCATTTTGAAGTTTTTGAAACGTGAGATACCAATGTTGTGCTTCTCTAAAATGTCAAACACTGTTTGTGTCACGGCCCGACCAAGTTTACCTTCTTAAACCCGAGTTAGGACGTGCGGGACCCATCTTAAAGAGAGATTTACTCGTAATCTCCCTTGAGAAGGGATAACTTTTTTTCCAAACCAATTTCAAACAGTCCAAACGATACCGGAATAGACCTCACAACCGGAAGTTATCTCAATTTCCGCATTTGGATCTCAAACCAATCATTTAGAGGACCTAGGGTTATAATAATATTTGTGACTGCACCCGAATCCCGGTCAGGCTTCCTACGTACCCTGTCATCAGGGATCAAGCCACACGTAGCTTTTATTTTAATTAACGCCCTAACCGGATGAATCCCGTTTTTCTATTTATCGGTAAATAACCTATTATGGATAGCAAATACTTATTACATATCCGGAGTTTAACCTCTCTGTTGAGGTATTCACCGACCAACTATCTATCAGGATTAACTCTAACATTCAGCCAAAGTTATATACCACAATCACACATATAAATACAGTAAGATGTCATCCACGTAAAAATAAATCCCCCTTCAAGAGTATAAAAGTAAAATCATCCAATGGGCACCCTTATAGTTAACTTGAACTGTTAGGGCATTTAAGGAATTTCACCCTTAATAGCAGCCTTGTAAATAGACAAAGTCGCCAGGGGTATTTCTGAGATTGCACCCTCAAAGGAAAATTACTCATCTCGAAATCCCGCTGCGTCAACTATAGCCACATGGTAAATCCTCAACACTTGGTCGATCAATAAACACCTACAATTATGTAATCGACCTTAGTTACCACACGAAGGTAATAATGACTCGATTCGACTGAACGTCACACTAAACTATAACCGAAACCAGCAAATTATATATCCACGCGCTCGTATCGACGAGTACATGATCATGTGACAACTCACTGCCCCTAAGGATGTCTGACTCGCTGCCACGCGCCACCACCCTCAAACCGGTCAACTTTACCCAAAAACAACCTACATGCAACCACAACAACCTTAGAAGGCCTATAGGAGCAACCAAAACTCCTAAAACTGTCGGACGCTCCTACACGCGCAGCCACAACCGGCGATGTGTGGGCGTCACGCGCCTCCACCCAAAACACCGAATTTTAACAAACTCAAAACATGAAAGTTGTAGATCACAACAAGGGGAACAACTTTAATACCTGAGGTTTTGATCAACTCGGCTGGGAAGTGGCCCAAAACTGTCCCGAAAGGGCTTCCTCCACCTCAGCCGCTCCTGCCGCCGTGTTGAGCTTCAACACCATCGGAGGTCCGCCCAGAACGTCTTGGGCGTCCTTTTTGGACTGGTTTCATGTCTCGCCGCCGCCCCACGCCAAAGAACCAGTCGGGTCGAGAATCGGGTCTCGATGCCGTACTGTGCAAGCTTAGAGGCGCTGTTTCAGGCCGAACTAGACCACGCCACCACCACAGGGAGGCTCGCACGGAGGAGGGAAAGAGACCCGACCGGCTTCGACGTCTCCGGTGGCCGGAGCTCGCCGCAAAAGTCGGGTCGGCCGGGTCTGGGTTGAGTCAGTTCAAATTTTTCGGATAATGAAGGAACGCGCACACGTGGGAGAGGAGAAGAAAATGGATAATTTCCATTTTTGGAAATCCACCCTTTCAATTTATATATTTTCTAAAAATAGAAGCCAACTTCCGTTGACCATACTTCTTCACACGGTATCTGATTCACACATGTCGCGTGTCCACAGACTCGTATCGTCGAGCACTTCAACTCTCGTGAAGTAAGTTTTTCAAGAAACTCGACGTAGTAAAAAGTCAACCTTTGACCACTTTAAATAAGTCGTTTCCATGCCTCTCTTAACTCCGAACACTTCGGTACTCTTCCTGAAGGTACGAATACGTACCAATACCACTAAAATTTTCAAATTTTACACTCGTTAATACTTCAGAAAAATTAATAGCGCAGTTACAACCCTCTATAACCCGCCTGATACCGGTAAAATGATAAATTTTAGGACGGGGTGTTACAGTTTGAATCATTTTCCTTAGTTTTAAAAATTGTAGTCTTCAACCCTTCATCCAACTTGACATAAAATATGATTTACCTAAAAATAGTTCTATTTTGACTCAACTAGTTAGAATGAATCATATTTTTGAAGAGTTTAGTGGAGCATAGGTTTCACCTGTCCACTATCAATTAAGATATAAACTCATGTTGTAATTAAATAATAATATAATAAAGATTGATTATCAAAATAAGTTTGGATTTGAGTTTAGGTTTTATGTGTTAAAAATGTAAATATTATTTAAACAATAATATATTTTGGTTGTTTATAATTTAAATTTAAAAAACAACCAAAATATTTTATTGTTTAAATTTTAGATGAAGATGCCACAAAAAAATAACTTGGATAAGAACACTGAACTAAGTGACTCAAAAATGATCGAGCCACGGTCTCATGGAGTCATGGTCAATCCAAAACGTATGGATAACACATAATTTCTCGGTAGAAAAAAAATATTAGCGTCATTTTCTGTTTTGGTAAAACGTCATTTTTCTAGTATAAAGATACGGGGAGTGACATTAGATATTTGGTCAAGTGGATATAGGGAAAGGCAATTAAGAGAAAAATATAAATTAATAAGAAAATTAAGCAAAAGAGAATTATCCGAAAGGATGCTCTGCACGCCATTCAACATACACGCGAGACGTCAGGAGTCTCTGCAACCGCTAGAAAAACAAGTCCACAATATCCTCAACTAGGAAATAATTTACGAAACTGCCGGGCAATCATCCTCTGCCTCGACCCCCACTGTTACTCAGAATTCCTAGACCATATCATGTAATTTTCTTCATAATATAGCAACGTCTAGAGAAATGATACTAAGCAAATTATAATTAGGTGTGAATTGTGATGATCAAATATGAAGAAATTTGTGACCCAAAACACCATTTACAACCAACATCACGTATATCAAAATCGTAAGCTTGAGAGGTACTGATCACATTGGTTTTTCCTCTCCAGTACGTATGATCCTAAATAGGACATATGATCCTAAATAGGACATATGATCAGTCAACTGATAAGGTTGGTCTCACCAGGGGTTTGTATTCCCAGATCAACCATATCAAAATAGTAAGTTTAACAACTCTGCTGGTAATGTTTATGTATCACACAGACTATTTTACTTGTTTTGCTAGTTATCTAGAGAAATTAATATTGTTGAATTTATTCACATGTTCAAATCGCATTATACAAGTAATGAGTTATACAATTTATCGTAACAGCTACAGGAAAAAAATAAGTAGCACTCATAATATAAGAGCATCATGCTTATACATATTATACGTTACTTATATAATGCGATTTTAACGTGACTTCTATAATGTTAATTTTTTTCAGATAACATAACCGAACATGTAAAAAATAGACATGTTTTATACAAAAATAGATATATACATGTGAGAGTACAAACTAGTGCAAACACCAATTAGATTAGGGCTGGCAAATTAAGGCTTGGCCAAACCAACCAACCAACCGTACCAAGTATGTTGGTATGTCAAAAAGTTAGTAACTAAAAACTTAGTACGGTAGTACCGTATCAAGTTTCTGTACTCGTTTGATACACGATAGAGATTTCTGTATACCATCTGTACACGATATGTACCGAGTTTCAAGTTTTGACTCAAAACAACATACAAGTGATATACCATTTGTATACCATCTTTCTTCTCTCACCTTTTTCTTCTATCATCACCTCTCACCTTCTCATCTGAGTACCGTACCAAGTTTATATACCAAGTTTTTGGCCCCTTCTCTCTCTTAGTACCGTACCAAGTTTCTATACTCGGTTGTTAAGAGTTGAATTGACGCATTACTACTTTGTTTGGTGTTTGCAAAACTTCATGATTGGATTGGTGGTCTTTTAGACTTTGTTTGGAGTTGAATTGCTACCAGTAAGGATGAATAAGAGATTCTGAATACGAACTTATACCAACATGGTACATGGTCAATACCAACCATACTAATAAAATATGTATACCGATTTTGAGGGTTGGTATTAATATAAAATTTTGTCTATCAATTAAAATTTAGTTAATACATAATATTAATAAAAACTTCAGTATACTAACCAAAACCGACCCTAAATTAGACGAGACATCATAAGTTAGTAGCATGTTCGTGCTTCAAAACAGATGTGATATCACAACTCCATTAAGGTTGGTTGCATTTTGGTACATCATGAGTTTGGTGCTGCGGAGCAGCGAATCCTTACTCAAAAACACGAAAGCAACAGCTCAACACTTGAAGAATTTCGAGTTTAAAAAAAGAGAGAACGAAAGCCGATTCCGACATCTGTGCGTGGCAACTACGTGCCCAAGCTTTATTATGAAAGTTGTTATCCACCCACTGTCACCTCCCTCTAAACAATCTTGATCGTCCATCAATCCACCCCATACCATACACCCGCATCGCAGACGATCCCACCCCAATATCCTCCTCGAATATGTGATTCGTTTTCGGAATATAAACCCACCCGCGAGCTTCGCGACTCTCCCATATCTTCTATCTCTTCACTCTCTCCGGCTAGCCTCCTCCTCGAGTTTTCATTCTTTTTTAATTCGCCGGCGTACGGACAGATATTCCGGCGAGGATGGCGGTGCTGCTCTCGTATCTTGCGACGGAGATTGTGATTCCCGTCTGCGCCGTGGTCGGGATCTTGTTCTCTCTCGTGCAGTGGTACATAGTGTCGCGCGTGAGGGTCACGGCCGACCGCAACGCTCCGCCCCCGGGGACCAACACCAAGAAGAACGGCTTCAATGACCACCTCATTGAGGAGGAGGAAGGCATCAACGACCAAAACGTAGTCGCTAAGTGCGCCGAGATTCAGAATGCTATCTCCGAAGGTACAGTTCACTTCCTCTTTGTTTCAGTTAGATCCTGTCCTCATTTCCTTAGATCTGGTGTTTGTTTTGGATTTATGATTATTAGTTTTAATGTTAAATCTGTTTTAGACTTTGAGTTTGGAGTAACTGTTAGCAAAGCTCCGGTTTGTGTGCAAACGGCGCCGTTTGTAGGTGAATGACTGTTTTATTTACTAGTGTTTCTGGTTAAAGATGTATGGCTTTTTGATTAACACTGAGCTACTGAGCTTGGTCTAGTTCAAGATCTGCTATTGCGTTTGGTGCTTCAGTCGCTCATGTCCACCGTTCGGATCTAAATCTTGGGCAAGATAGATTTATTGGTCGTTTGTTGTCAATAACTCTCAATTTATCATTTTTGTCGTGCATAAATTAGAGTGATTTCTCTGATTTGGCTGTGGGTGTTTATTGTGAATTATTATTAACTATATTGTGCACGCACGTCACGTGATATCATGTGTGATGTGGTGGAGCATCCTTGAGAATAATCAAAGGATTATCTTGATATTTTATTTTGTGGGTGTTATATTCTGTTGGATCTGTCTGTATGTAAAATTAAAGCTTTATTTTTTTTTTCAAAAAGAAATAAGAATATTTTTTTAATGTTTTGGAATAATTTTGTTTCTTTCCTGAAAAAGAATAGACATGCTGTGTGACAATTGAACATAAGGGTTTAGTTTTGCTATTAACACAGGGAGACACAGTACTGTTGGCGGTTATTACCACCTCCTGCTATTACTTTGACGGCAGTCACAATCAGTAATGAAAGATTTTTTTTGAAGACATATTTGATGTTACCTTTGCTCTAAAAAGATATATTAGAGTTGCTACTAACTGCTAAGCTTTGTTCAAATATTGAGATAGTCATGAATCATTTAAAGTTTTATTCCCTGTCTTTGTTAACCTGGCCACTTTGATTTTGCCCCTTGGAATCTGCTTTCATCATGATGCCTTTGACATTGAGGAGTTCAGCTCCCATTCTAGTGTATATTTTGGTCCCTTACCATTGGTTTTTATTTCTATTTTTTTCAGTTTATCTTACCTTTGCTCTTAATATATTTCTCTAGGTATTGGCTGGCAATCAATGACTATTATCTAGATATCGAAAAAACACCTAGTATCATTGTAGAAGTATCTTCATTTTATTGAAAAATATGTGTTCATTGTTTTACAGGGGCCACATCCTTCCTTTTCACCGAATACCAGTATGTCGGGGTCTTCATGGTTGTTTTTGCGGTCTTGATCTTCCTCTTCCTCGGATCTGTGAAGAGCTTCAGCACAGAGAGCCAGCCATGCACTTATGATGTGACAAGCACCTGCAAGCCAGCACTTGCTACTGCACTCTTCAGTACTGTTGCTTTCTTACTTGGTGGTATCACCTCACTCCTGTCCGGTTTTCTTGGGATGAAAATTGCTACTTATGCCAATGCCAGGACAACATTGGAAGCAAGAAAAGGCGTGGGGAAGGCCTTTATCGTGGCCTTTAGGTCTGGTGCAGTCATGGGTTTCCTCCTTGCAGCCAATGGTCTTTTGGTACTTTACATCACCATCAATCTCTTTCAGCTGTACTATGGTGATGACTGGGAAGGCCTTTTTGAGGCAATTACTGGCTATGGTCTTGGTGGATCAGCAATGGCTCTCTTTGGGAGAGTAGGTGGTGGTATCTATACCAAGGCTGCTGATGTCGGTGCTGACCTTGTTGGAAAAATTGAAAGAAATATTCCGGAAGATGACCCGAGAAACCCAGCTGTAAGTGTTATGGATGTTTATTATAACGGTCTTTGAGATCAAACTATGGGGCTTTGATGATAATTTTTTTTGGTTTAACCTTCAGGTGATTGCTGACAATGTTGGTGATAATGTTGGGGATATTGCTGGCATGGGATCTGATCTTTTTGGCTCATATGCTGAATCTTCTTGTGCCGCCCTAGTTGTTGCTTCCATTTCCTCATTTGGAATCAACCATGAGTTCACTGCCATGCTGTATCCCCTTCTCGTCAGTTCTATGGGTATTCTTGTTTGTTTAATCACAACCTTGTTTGCCACTGATTTCTTTGAGATCAAGGCTGTCAAGGACATTGAACCAGCTTTGAAAAAGCAGCTTATCATCTCCACTGTTCTTATGACTATTGGAATTGCAATTGTTAGCTGGGTTGCTCTGCCATCATCTTTCACAATCTTCAACTTTGGAGTTCAGAAAGTTGTAAAGAACTGGTAAGTTCTTTATGATTTTTGTTACCTTTTAACAAAGTACTAACCTGACTTGAGAATATATTCATCGGTTCTAACCCTAATTGATGTTTAAAAAACGTTTTTTTATTAATTACTCACTCACCCTACATGTGAGTGAGGTTTGAACCCATGACCTCAAAGATGTTGGTTGAACACTTTAACCAACCAAGTCACGGCTCACCGACAACCCTAATTGATGTATTGTTTTGCAGGCAATTGTTCTTGTGTGTATCTGTTGGTCTTTGGGCTGGACTTATCATTGGATTCGTCACCGAGTATTATACTAGCAATGCATATAGGTACTACAATATCCTTCATAATACCTCTTTTTTAGAGGAATACCACTTTTTTTTTATTATTATTACTTTCAAGTCTTGTATCCACTAAACCATTTACTCTGTTGTTCACAGCCCTGTGCAAGATGTTGCTGATTCCTGTAGGACTGGTGCTGCCACCAATGTTATCTTTGGGCTTGCTCTGGGATACAAATCAGTCATCATTCCAATTTTTGCCATCGCAGTCAGCATTTTTGTTAGTTTTAGTTTCGCTGCTATGTATGGCATTGCAGTGGCTGCTCTTGGGATGCTGAGCACCATCGCTACAGGATTGGCAATTGATGCCTACGGGCCCATCAGTGACAATGCTGGAGGCATTGCTGAGATGGCTGGCATGAGCCATCGAATTCGTGAGAGAACTGATGCTCTTGATGCTGCTGGGAATACCACTGCTGCAATTGGAAAGGTAATTCTTCTAAAATGTTGCTATACTTCTAGTTGGAAGTAGCATGTCGCCATGTTGTCTCTTTAGGTTGTGCAAGAAATGCTTCAGCAGGAATATCTGTTTGCTCTCGTTATCAAGAAATATCTTTTTAAATTATATTAGTGTACTGCATATTGCCACTATTATCAGTGGCTATAGTAAGTTGGAAGGAAGTTAATGTGCTATTGTTTCTATCAAACTGTCTTTGTCTATTCTCAACTGAAGGGACAATCCTCAACTGCTTCATGTTGTGGGTGCTTGGTCTCAGCATTAGAGCAACAGTGCACCTTGATGAGAATTTTGTTTTTCTTATCTGTTTCTGTTATATTTATCTTGATCTCATATGAATGGTCTTTCGGTGTACCAATAAATTATTTGCTTTTTTTTTCAGGGATTTGCTATCGGATCTGCTGCTCTAGTGTCTTTAGCCCTATTTGGTGCTTTTGTCAGTCGTGCAGCAATTTCAACAGTTGATGTCCTAACCCCAAAGGTCTTTATCGGATTGATAGTTGGTGCCATGCTTCCTTACTGGTTCTCTGCCATGACCATGAAGAGTGTGGGAAGTGCAGCTTTGAAAATGGTTGAGGAAGTTCGCAGGCAGTTCAATACCATCCCAGGACTCATGGAGGGTACTACCAAGCCTGACTATGCTACTTGTGTCAAGATTTCCACTGATGCATCCATCAAGGAGATGATTCCACCTGGTGCCCTTGTCATCCTTACACCTCTCATTGTTGGAACATTGTTTGGTGTGGAGACCCTCTCTGGTGTCCTTGCCGGTTCCCTTGTTTCTGGTGTCCAGGTAATGTTGAATATAGATATTCCGGCTTTTTTTATTAAATGAGAATTTTTGTTTACCGAATAGTTGTTGATCCGCAACTTGTCCATACATTCAGGTTGCAATATCTGCCTCTAACACTGGTGGTGCATGGGACAATGCCAAGAAGTACATTGAGGTTAGTAATTCACCCTTTAAGTTCTCTGGTAATATCATTCCAAACCATATACGTTTGCTAATGGTTTTGCTTTGGGGTGATTACAGGCTGGTGCTTCGGAGCATGCAAGGACTCTTGGTCCAAAGGGGTCCGACCCACACAAGGCTGCAGTCATCGGTGACACCATTGGAGACCCACTAAAGGACACTTCAGGCCCATCACTCAACATCCTCATTAAGCTCATGGCTGTTGAGTCCCTTGTGTTTGCTCCCTTCTTTGCCACTCATGGTGGCCTGCTCTTCAAGATCTTCTAAAGGAAAGGAGGCTATGCATGCCCACTTTCACCGAGTATTGGGCGAAGTGGTCTGTATTTCTTTTTGTTCTATTTTTGTTCTGCAAGGCAGAGTTTTATCAACCTTTCCTCTGTTGTACCAGTAACTCTATCCTCACCCTCTTAGTTAGTGTTTCAATTTGATATGACCTCTGAGAATCAATGACGAAAATTAGCTTTCTCGAAAATGAAATATCTCCATATGAAATGTTTTGTTTAGAGAAATCATATCTTGTGTTCATGTGTCCTGCTTGTGTTCGAAACATGGTCTCTCCGAGTGATTAGTATTCTCGAGGAAAAAAACAAAAAACATGCATACGGGAGCGCCCGGGTTGCTCAAGGAATGATGCAAAGCATATTAACCCGGTAAATAGACGGGTTGGATGATTAGTGGACGGGTTTTAGCGGTTAGCGGGTTCAACCTGTTAACCTAATATGTTATAACGGGTTGAACCTGTTGGGACCGGTTAAAAATTTTTTCACCATTTTTTTATATATATTTTTTAATCAAATATTAAAAAAAATTATATATATATATATATATTTTAATCAAATATTAAAAAAACTTTTAACGATGGAAAGTTCTAACAATTTAGATGAAATAAATTTAAAAAAGAAGAAGATGAATTAGTAAGGTTTTTTTCTTTTTATTATTATTTTTTTATTTCTTAGCGGGTCTTAACGGGTTAAATGGGTTTTAACGGACAACCCGTTTCCGTTCGCTAACTGACGGGTTGTAACGGGTTGACAACCCATTAACCCGTTACGTAATCGGACGGTTAACAGACGAGGTTTTTAACGGATGACAGACGGTTAACGGGTAACGGGTTGAATTGACAGGTTTAAAAACATAAATAAACACCTTGATATGATTGTTTGGATGCATACATTGTGGATCTTGCATTTTGTCCAACTACAGTATATGTAGAAAGTATTGCAGATCTCATGTTTTCGAAGCTTTTGTCTAACTATTTGACAACTTCCTCTTCTTCATTAGCACCAAAAATCTTGCATTTCTCTCCAAGGCAAAATTATGTACGTCATGTTTTGATCTATCAACTCAAAAATCGAAATACGGATGTTCAAGACAATGCTACAAAATCCCAATAACTACAAAACTTGTTTTTAAGAATTGTGTCGAACATGATACCCTTCAAAAGCTATTATTTTCACACTTTAATAATTTGTTTAACTAAAATTCTGATAAAGAGTTGATTTTGACGATCTTAATTATAATTTTTAGCATAATGTTTTAAACAAAGATTTAACCTGCTTGAAGAATGTGAGGTTTGTCAAAGGGAGCACATTTACAATTTTCATCAATTGCGACACTAAATATTTGAAGTAACTTAAATTTCAAAAATGAAAAATAGTAACATATTACCAATCCACAAATTTTATTTTAATGCTGTCCTTTTTGGCAATCGCTTCTCATGTCAACCACACTCCCTCCTCTTTCTCTCTAACCCGGCCCAGCCCAGCCCAGCCCACTTTACCCGAAAGCCATCATCACAGCCAAAGAAAACAACATCCAACGGTCCATAGCCTTCTTCCACATCCCATTCATCACCCTCGGAAACCCCCAAACTCTCTCTGCTCGCTGCTCGCTTCTTCGGAAAATGCTGGGCCGACTCGCCTCAACTCGGCTCCAAGAGATCCGCCGAGTCTTCACTCAGGTAAACTCCCTACTCTTGTGTTCTTCCCCCCAATCAAATCACATTTTCAATCTCACTGATTTCCGATTCGAATCTCTCTGCAGCCGTCTTCTGTTCGATCCTTGTCCACCGCGCTCAACTACGTGAGTTCAAATCATTTCTTTGGGATTTGTATGATTTTTTTATTTGATTTATTGAACGGATTGGATTATTGAATGAGGTTTGAAACTTTGCGCAGCATATTAATTCGCCGGACAACAATCCAGAACAACCCTGGGAATTCAGCGAGGCTAACAAAGCCAAGGTAATCGATCAATGCTGTAAATGTGGTGAATTGGTAAAAATAATGTTATGAAAACGTAGTTGGATTGTTAGTGTGTTTGCAATAGTATTGTAAGGTTTATGAACAGTGCGTCGGGGTGGGGGTTTGTAGATTTTGCACTGTAGGTGTATAATATTGCATTTGCAACAGTTTGTAGTGGATTTCGGGGTTTGCAAGTTTTAATCTCTGCCCGTTTCAGTGGACTTTAATGGCATTGCATCTAAGTTAGGATGGTTTGATTGTAATGTCCTATAGGGTTCAAATCAACCAACTTGCTTGTTGTGTTTTTACCGTTTGCCTGACCATAGACATTGATCTTATGCACTACTTGGCATATGTATAATTACATTATATAGTTTGTACTCATGTGTAGGTGAAAGAGATACTTTCTCATTATCCGTCCAACTACAAGCAATCTGCAGTGATTCCTCTGCTGGATCTTGCACAGCAGCAGCATGGAGGATGGCTTCCTGTTTCAGCAATGAATGCAGTACGTTTCCATGAATGTTTGTTTTTATGTTTTTAGTCATTTTCTATACATTTCTTCACACCATCTATGCAAGTCCTGGATCTCTCTGGTGAATGTAGATACATTAATACGGTTATGTTTGTTTATTGTAGTTTGAGTTTGATGTTTAATCTATTGCATCCTAACAAACACTCGACCCACTTTTCATCTCCTTATCCATCATATTAAACTTCAAAACTTTCGTACTCTAAGAAATCCACTAGGGTTCTAATGCAGAAAATAGAAGATACTCTGGTAAGATTTTGGAGCTTGGCAGTATTGTTGCAATCAGTGCTGATGAGAAAAAATTAAAACTTTGAAGGCCTGACAATTTTAGGAGGTATTTAGTATTTGTTTCACAGTTTTGATGTTTTCAGTATCATTTAGTCAGACTGGTATTGCAGCATCACATTTTGCACATAGTTCCCAGACTAGAGTCATTGTTGTTACTTTGTCTGATCAAATGAGCCTGTATCATGAGCTAGTGGTGTGTTTAGTTGTTCTTCTATTGTGAAGATTCATTGCTAGATTTTTTATCGATCATTTTTGTTGAGTAGTGTAAAACGGTAATGGCCATGAGCGCATTTGAAAGTTAATGTCTGTCTAGGTGCGGGCAGGTTACACATAATTTTTATTTAAGGAATCCTAGGAAAACAAAAGGAACCTTGAAGGGTTTTCCCATGTTTGGCCGACCATGTTAGTTCCCAAATTTAACATAATTGAATGTTCAAATTGTGATCTAAACTGGTTAAATAGGCGGGATTAGTTGAAAATTATATATCTCAATAATTGACTTGAACAAATCTCAATGATTGTTAATTGAGTAGTTCTAACTCTGAACACACTTTTGTATGGTGGACCCGTTACGTATTTAGTTTTAATCACCAGCAACATAAGTCATGAATTACTTTCTATACAAATATATAAAACTAACCCTATGGAAGTATGGATAACAAAAGCCGTCATGAGTTTATGTGTATATTGTAACGTAATTTATTACGCTCACCTATCGGTTCAGGTTAATAAATGATGTGTATTTTTGCTACTTACCAAATATTTACTTGAAACCTCAGGTTGGTTGGAGGTCTAACAAAAGTTTTATACTTATTTCAAGGTGTATGCTTTCCTAACAGCATAAACCATTGAAGCTTTCCCGTTCACATTGTATATAACTACATGATATAGTTAAGAATATAACTACATGATATAGCTACCATAATTTACTTCGTGAATGTATTATTTTGGGTTTTTTGGGGTTGCCAGCATTGAATATCACTTTTCGTTTCTTAGCTCTACTTCTAATTGAGGTTCAGATCTTATCCTTCTTTTGCATCACATATATGGGGTACTGATTTTTCTTGCCTGAACTCAAAGTTTCATTATTCAGTAAAATGTTATATCATGTTTTATCACATCTCATTTCACTAAAAGCTCCTTGTTGTGCTGATTGAAGCTTCCTTTAACTTCATGCTACTTGATCGAATGTTAAATGCTTGGGAATGCAAGAGTGAACATGAATTGTGTTTTGAACTTTTTTAGAATTAAATTTTGTTTAGTCTTTATGGTTTGAAGTCGACATCTGTGTAGTCCTTGTGGTTTTGTTTTAATCTGAATAGTCCTTAATGTCACAATTTTTCATCTAAGTGGTCATTCCATCCAAAAAATGCAAACAATATTCCATATGTTTTTGAAAATATCATTTTGGATAAACCACTTGAATGAACCATTTTGGTATCTCACATTTACATTATTGGGCACTTTGATATCTTAATTAAACATAAAAATGACTATTTGAATGAAAAGTCGTAACTTTAAGGACTGTTCAGATTAAAATAAAACTATAAGGACTAAACGGATGTCAACTCTAAGTATAAAGACTAATTAGACTAAAACAAAACCACAAGGACTAAACATATGTCGACTTCAAAGTATAAGGACTTTACAATATTTTACCCTTTTTTTTATTGAAGGATTATATAGCTAGCAGTGGTTATAGAAGTTGCTCCTGTACGTGTATATGAAATTAACATATGTGTTAATAACTTTTTTTATGGATTATATAGGTAGCGAAGGTTATAGAAGTTGCTCCTATACGTGTATATGAAGTTGCAACATTTTATTCGATGTTCAACCGGGCAAAGGTGAGAGTGTGAATTTAGTTCATTTTATTTCATTATGCAAATTTTAGTACCCATACTTTTTTTATTGGTTCTAGGTGGGAAGATATCATCTTTTGGTATGCGGGACAACACCATGTATGATTCGTGGCTCACGAGATATTGAGTCAGCTTTACTGAAACACCTAGGAGTTAAACGCAATGGTGAGTCCTACATGACCTATTAATATTTCATTCTTCCTTCTAGTGTTCTAAGATTTTGAAGAAAAATAGTCTGTATTAATAAGTTTCCTGAATTACAATATGCAGAAGTAACCAAGGATGGATTATTCTCTGTCGGGGAGATGGAATGCATGGTGAGTTGTTTCTTCAACTATTGAGTGACCCGAACATTGAACTTCTAGGTATTCAGTAGTATCTGTTTTGCTTATTTTCTGCTGGAATTCTGCTGAGATTTAGAGAATAAGAAAAAAGGGAGACTGGGGTCCCAGGATAGTTTAAGTTTAGCATCGATAAGGTTTGTAAACCGAGTGGCAGAAAAGTAAGTCAGTCTGATAGATATAAAGTTCTATCAAGAAAACTTAAATGTTTCCTTTGTGTACCTGAGTTGTGCTGTGTACATTCTATTAGGAGTCACAATTCTGCTATTTGCACTATTCATTGGTTCACCTCTTACAATCTGTGATCTTAAATAGATACAATAGGATCTTTTATCCCCTCCCTTTACCGTTTCTCTTTGTATTGGTTTCTAAGGATTTGTAGCAATCCATTTGCATTAAGTAGACATGTCGTGATTCAAATTGTTGGTTGTCCGCAGGGTTCCTGTGTGAATGCTCCTATGATTACAGTGGCAGATTACTCAAATGGATCGGAGGGATATACATATAACTATTATGTGAGTCTTGACTCTGCCAGTATTGCTTTGTATCGATATTGTATTGGATTAAGTGTATATATAATATTTGTTCTGCCAATTTCAGGAAGATGTTACTCCAGAGAAAGTTGTGGAAATAGTTGAGAAGTTAAGAAAGGGAGAGAAGCCTCCGGTAAGGACACCATGATTGTTATTGGGCATTATCCCAGATCTTATATTTTCTGTGTACATATTGTTGTACCATTGTATAACTAGTAAACATATAAAAATATATCTCAGAACTCTTTGTCCTTCCTCCCATATATGAGGTATCTTGTTAGATTGGTGTACCCTTATTGCTACTTGGCATAACTTCATTTGCACATTTTCAGGCTGGCACTCAAAATCCGAAGCGCATTATGTCCGGACCAGAAGGTGGAAACACTACATTGCTCGGTGACCCAAAACCTCCTCCGTGCCGGGATCTTGATGCATGCTAAAATTATGATGTATGTTGTCTATAATAATGCAAATCGTGGGGGTTGTCAGGCTTCCATTTGCTCTGGGCACTTGTTGCATTTGTTACTCATACTCAAACCAATTTTTGTATTTGAGTGGCAGTATAATTTCTGCCGGAGATGCAGTTTTGTATGCTTCCATCTTTAAATATGCTGTGGATTAAGTTACACGGTTATACAAATGTTTTCCTGGCTTGCCCACATATCTTTCATGTCCAAGTCCTTTTGTATTGCACCCAAGTATTTATTCAAACCAATCCCCAATGTTTAGGAAGGTTTTATGAGAACCAGAACTCAAACCACGACAGGCATTTTTGTACAGTTTTCAATTCTCTGATCTTGTGCATGGGAAAAGGATTTGGGCTTTAGTATTACATCGGCAAATGAATACCTGAGAATTTGAGTTTGGAAAGTGAGTGGCTTAACTTTTTTTATTGGAGAGTGAGTGGCATAACTTATAATGTCTATTCACAACGTTGCTGTTTGATTCAATGCAATAGCCGAGCAAGAAAGGAATGGCATATGTATTAAACTGGTAAAATGGAATTTGAAGTCTTTTTTTTGTTAAAAAAGGAATTTGAAGCTATGATGCACTAGTACGAGACACGGATACGAGTTTGATACGATACGCAAATACGTTTTTTATTGAAAAAATAGAATACAGGTACGTTTTGATATCATATATATTTAATATAATTTAAAAATATATAGATAATTTTAATAGGAAATAACACGAAAGTAACCTAATTTTACTAGATCTATCATAAAAAATTATAATAAATAAATTCTAAATAAATCTAATTTAAATCATCTAATTAAAGAAAATATATAAGAATATTCAATTATAATCGTGAAAGAGTTAAAACAGAACAGAGATTCTTACAAATTAGATAAGATATTACTACAAAAAGTCAACAACCTAGTATTAATTTGGTCAAAACCTTCTTAAATGATCTAGGATACATTTGACTATCTTTAAATACATATCCATAACGTATCTCGTACATATCCATATCAAATACGAATACGATACGACTTACTAAATTTTTTGCCGTCCATCATAGATTTGAAGTCGGCCATAGAGTTTAAGCATTGGATGTGACACACTTTGACAGTGTTCCTTGTTGGGATGTTGGTACTGGTTTTCGTTTAAGCATTGGATGTGACAAAGAAACAGACTTTCTTCATTGCTTCACGTCTCAGGTACTTTATTTTTCTCTAGATTCTGTTTAGCTTAGAATAGATTGGAGTTTTCTGTCTGGGATTTGGGGTTTATGATTCTGATACTGATCTGTGGGATCCCCACGCGATTGTTTTGTTTGTTTTTGGGTTCTGAAATCTGATTCTTGAAGGGTACATTTACTATCAGAGTGGCTTGTTGTGTTGAATAGATCAATTTCTCGAAATGTTGATTAGTTGGGTTTGGATGCAGTTGCTATTTTCAATTCTTATACTCTTTTTGGAATGAGAATTTCTTGATTGTTTTTCTAATCTGAGAGTGTTCTGTTTTGTCTTTGGGATTTGGGATCCTGTTCTGATTGATTTGGATTGTGATTTGAATAGGTTCTGTTGATTAGTATTAACAACTGCTGCGATCTTGCAGTGCGTTTCGATACCGAACTGTGGGAGAGATGGCTGAGGTATGCTTTTGTTACTAGTTATTGAGTGTTGGTTACTTAATTTCCTTGCCCGAATATATTTATGGGGGTGCATTCTAGATTCTAGAGTTTAAGCATTGGATGTGACACACTTTGACAGTGTTCCTTGTTGACACACTTTGACACTTTGAAGTCCACACTGATTTCAATAAGTGGGCAGTGATCATAGTCTCTGCATTTGTTGAAAGAAATTGAAGCCACATGTTTTTAATCAGTAAATCACATTTACCATTTGAAAGAATTTTCAAACCCAACCAGATGAACTTGATCACTATCAACGGCGGAGAATTCCCAAGATAGAGAGAGAGGGGAGCTGATTTGGGAGTTAACCAAACAACATCCTCATCGACACTTCCCAAGACCACACAATGTCAGTTTATCCAGTCTATCGATGTTGACATGGTAAGGCCCTTCTCTTCATATTTTCCCAAAACAAATCCTATCTTTGCCTCCAACCTATTCATTTTCATCGTCTCAACATTCTGGAAAAAAAGAAGAGAGAATTCTGGTAATTACCCTCTTGATCTTTAAGCATTCTGTGTTGAAATTGCGTCCCAAGATTTAGCTTGATTGCTTCTGCCATATGAGAACTTTGGATTTTGTAAAGATATAGTTTTCCTTTAGCCACTGCTTTTTTCTTTCCTTCTCAGCAATCAAATAGTGCATATATGCTGCTTGTGAAGTAGTGAATTAGTGTTGATTTACATATTTATGGGTTCTTATTGGTTTGTTTGTATTGAGAAGCAATGGGGAGTACCTCATCGATGTTAACTCAGTATGACATTGAAGAAGTACAGGAGTACTGCAATAATCTATGTAGGTTTTTCTTTTTCTTGTTTCTTTAACCTTCCTACTTTCTTTTCAGAATAAAGCAAATATGTAATTGATCTGATTTTGCTTTTGAAATCAGTTTCCCAGCAAGAAATTGTATCCTTGTACAAACGATTTTGTCAACTTGATCGGAATGCAAAGGGTTTCATCTCAGCTGACGAATTCTTATCAGTACGTGAGTTAGCAACGAATCCAATCTCTCAGGTAGTCCACTACATTTAGTTGTTTGAACCAGAATTGACTCAGTGTACTTTTTATATTCTAATGGTAATGCATTTTGAGTAACTTATGCTGTGTTATGTGTGTTTTCTTAGAGGCTGCTTAAGATGGTGGAAGGTTTGAACTTAAAGGACTTTGTGGCTTTCTTATCAGCGTTTAGTACTAGAGCTACTATGTAGCAGAAAATGGAATGTATGACTTTTGCTCATGTCAAGTTTAATCTTTTATTTTGAACCACTTGTGAATTCTATTCGATTTGTTTTAATTACAAATTTAATAGCATGCTCTAGCAAGCAATTATACCAACATAAGAACATTGTTTTTCAGTTATCTTCAAGGTATATGATTCAGACCGCAATGGAAAGGTGTCTTTCAATGATATATTAGAAGTACTCCGGGATTTGTCTGGATCATTTCTGTCTGACGAGCAAAGAGAGGTAAAACCAAAGTTATATCAACTCTCTCTCTCTGTCTCTCCACACACACACAGAATTAGAGGACACAAATTAAGGGTTCCAATAGAAACTCAAGAAACCGTTACAGTACTTCAAGCTATCCAAAATTTTGCTGAATTTCATCTGCTCAGTTTTGCTAAAGCTATCAGCTGGTGAATTATAAACATGCAATGATTATGATCTAGTTTTTCCATCAGTTGAAATTGAGACTTTTTTTGCTGAATTATAAACATGCAATGATTATGATCTACAGTACTTCAAGCTATCCAAAATTTTGCTGAATTTCATCTGCTCAGTTTTGCTAAAGCTATCAGCTGGTGAATTATAAACATGCAATGATTATGATCTAGTTTTTCCATCAGATGAAATTGAGACTTTTTTTTCATATTGAAAACTGTTCGGGAACATGCTCAATTGATATGTTTATCTGTGTCTAATTTGGACAATGCTTGAGTCATTGACATGCTTATCACAATCCTTTGATAGTCTCAGTGAGTCTGTACACAGTCATTGAGAATAAGGAGCTTAAAAATAAGGAGCTTGTTGATATCATAGCTTTAAAGTAAAACATGACCTTAGATCAGTCGGAAATTCTATTCGAATGGATTTTATAGGAGATATAAAAGTTCATTCTGTGGATATTGTGTGATGGATATCTTCATTTTTGTACCATTTTTCACACTTGGAAAATTCTTCTCTGTCTCCGAAAAAGTATAATCCTCCATCATATTTAGTATTCATTAAATGGATCTTGTGTTTATAGTATTTGCTATCATGTTCTTGAAAGATGATTATCTCTTGATATGATGTTTGGCAATAGTTGTATGCTTTGCTGTATTTAGATCACTTTGCAGTATAGCATGATGTGTTTCTTATGCACCTGTCAAACTATTCTGTTTACCTTGGATTTCAAGGCAACTCTTAATTGTACTGCATCTGCCGTTTATTCACGTTGGTCTTTCATTCGCAGAAAGTTTTGACCCAGTCTTGCATGAATCAGGATATTCAAGGGGATCTTATTTGACATTAGATGACTTCAGCAAGGTATTTTACACAGTAGAATCACATATATCATGTCACAAGGGGGTGGGTACAGTTGCTTCCATTAAACGGCATGGAATGCTCTAAATTGCTTAAATAATATAACTATCAACTTCTCTTTTCTCTTCCCGTTTTAAACACTAAGCAAAATAAACATGATTTCAACTCTGGAAACTGCTCCGGCTAGTCTTGCTGTGTTACTTTTGGAGACATCAGACTCATATCAGGTTCATTCAAAACCAGATATTCTTTGTGAATATAAATCATATTCCCCAGAAGTTAATGCTAGAGAAACGAGACTAAAATTATAAGGAATAAAAAATCGTTTCATTTAGGCTGTAGTGTGTGAATTTGCTCTATTATGTATAAGGGATCAATTGAACTAGAATTTAGGAGATTGTAATTTGGTGTGTACATATAGCACCTCACTTCTAGACATGAGAATCCTACCTGCATGACCATAAGAGTCTGCATTATGTATGTATTTCATGATGGCCTTGATGCATTTAAGGTGAATAACCACTAACATGTACTCTATAGTGCGCACCTTGTACATACGCAATAGCTATGCATTGTCTTATTATTTTTCAAATTCATTTTAAATAGGCATCGGAAAAATTTCATTAATTACTGCTCTGTATGTACGCAGGTTCTTGGCGGTCATGGCCTAAAAATGGAGGTCGAAGTGCCAATTGACTGAGTTTAGTTTTTCTGTTTTTACTGTTTTAGCTTGGTTTCCCTGTATATGGTGAATATGAAACTCTGAAGTGGAAGCTCCAAATATCTACATCCCTGTACAACCAATTAGATGAGATACATTCTCCACCTGTATCTATGCTGCTCTGCTCTTGTTATTTCCCAATATATAAACAAATAAAGAGCAAGTTAGCAAAAGTATAAACTACACGTACTTGTATATCAAATTTCCTTTTTTATTTTTACAGTTTCTTCTCTTGATCGTTCTTTTATTAAGAAGAAAATGAGGAAATTTATACTCTCCCCTTCCCCGTTGTATATGTGCCTTAAGTGGCAAAATAAATTAAATTTGTGTTGGGAAGAATGTCTATTAAATTTGTGTTGGGAAGAATGTCTAAATATCAATGGCCTCAAAACACGCTCGTGCATAAGGATTTTGTTTTGTATCGGTGTGAAACTCAGTAATGATAGATTTTCTTGAAAAAAATGAGAAAATTCAATAATACATGTATTAAGGTACTACCATTTACATGTATTTCTCATAAAGCTTTTATAGTTATACTAAAAAAAAGAGTACCCATCAATAATAAATTAAAATATCGAATACAATTTGTTATCTGAATAATCTAAAAACTATCAAGTAAATATTTATAAGGATATACTCTACCAGAAAAAGACATTAGCTGACGAAATGACAAAAAACAGGTGAACAATTTTTTTTTTCTTCGGTTAAGTTAAATTTTTTTTGGAAACTTTAGCCGACAAAATTTGAAAATTTTAGCCAATGAAATTAGGGTATTTCGTCGGCTAAAGTACATTTTAGTTACAAAATTGCACTACGGATATTTCGGTGTCTGATTGACTATTGTGATACCAATTTGGAAGCGGAACGGGCGTACGAGTAAATCTCATTGCTAATGCTATGATATATGGGTTTTTTAACCATCCGAGTTCGTTTAAGGCTTCAAAATGCAGTTTTTCTAAACACCTAACCTAACACACAAAAACGCTTATATCTGCATCTATATAAGGAATTTTGGTGGAACCTTCAACACAATAAACTCTCACCATGATGAGACGCATCTGCCCATCTATAAATTTTGTGACATTTACCCATCGATGATAGGGCTCCTCATATGGATAAATACTGGTAAATAGTAGGCATGTTGTGATTCCGGTCATCAAAATTCACAAACAAAAATACGACCGTCAGATATCGTCAATATGTTGAAATATATCTATGGTAAAAAATTCAAATTGATCCGATAAATTTAAGGGCTTCATCCGGACTGTCAATCTCGTAAGTCAAACCCATAAATTGTATTGACCACAAGTATCGGCATAGAGAATTTACCGGAATTACGTGATTTTTCAACCGTAGACGTAATTCACCATTCCGGTCACATCTTATTTCACGACATAATTAAGTTTTTACGTAGAGTTTGTTTTTCAAACGAAACATTTACTTAAAGCTTAGTAAACAAGTTATACAACATTAGTAGACATGTTGTGATTATGATGATCAAAGTTGAGAAACAAAAATCCGATAGTCTGATATGATCATTATGTCGAAATATGTCTATAGGAGAAAATTCAACTTGATCCGACACGTTAAGGGCTCGATTCTTACGGTCAATCCCGTAAGTCAAACCTCTTAACGCACGAAAACTATCATTTAACCATCTAAATTATGTATTTTGCCCGGACCTTCAACTAAAAATAGTTTCAAATCGATGAGACGCAGTCAGTGGTAAAAAATTTTATGAAAAATAACAACCGTAGATAGGGCTATTTTAGGGAGAAAGAATGAAAAATTACTTTGAGGGTTTAGGGTTTAGCCAACGAAATTAGGGTAATTTTTGGTTAAAGTTAAATAAATAAATAAATAAAATAAATAACTATAGCCGACAAAATTAGGGTAATTCGTCGGCTAAGATTAAATAAATAAATAATTATAGCCGACGAAATTAGGGTAATTTGTTGGCTAATGTTAAATAAATAACTATAACCGACGAAATTTATTAAAATTTGTTGGCTAAAGTTAATTCAAAATTCAAAATTTTTGGTGGGAATTTTGAAAATTTTGAATTTTCCAACTAAAATTTTGAACTTTAGCTAACGAAATTAGGGTATTTTGTCGGCTAAATTTCAAAATTTTCAAAATCCCTGCTAAAAATTTTAAAATTTTTTTTATATCTTTCATTTTTCTCCTCCTCCTCCTCCTCCTCCTCCTCCTCCTTCTCTTCATCTTCTTTCCTCCTCTTCTTCCTCCTCTAGCTTCTCCTCTTCCACCACCGGTGTAAAAAAGAAAAAGAAGAAAAAAAATAATCAAAAATATAAGAAATAAAAAAGAAAAAAAATAAAATAACTAACTATAGCCGACGAAATTTATTAAAATTCGTCGGCTAATGTTAAATAAATAAATAAAAATATAAAATAAATAACTATAGCCGACGAATTTTATTAAAATTCGTCGGCTAAAGTTAAATATATAAATAATAAATAAAAATAATAACTATAGTAGACGAATTTTAATAAAATTCGTCGGTTAAAGTTAAATAAATAAAAATAAATTACTATAGCCGATAAATTTTAATAAAATTTCGTCGGCTAAGGTCTAAAAATTCGTCGGCTAAAATCCAGATTTTAAGCTTCGAAGAAATTTTTCGTCGGCTAAATAAATGATTTTAGCCGACAATAAACACTAATTTCGTCGGCTACAGTCTTGGCTGAAGGCTTTTTCATGACGACTTCTTAGCCGACGACATTTCGTCGGTTAAGACTTTAGCCTACGAAATTTAGGGTTAGCAGACAAAAAAATTCATCGGTTAAAGTTGTTGTTTTGGTAGTGATATATATATATATATATATATATATATATATATATATATATATATATATATATATATATTCCTTCTAATGAGGGAACCATTTTTTTGTTCATTTCTAGGGATAGGCCCACACCATTAGATCTATTTTTTAATGAGCTTGGATGGTTGAGATTAAAACAAAAAGCTTAACACTTATGTCAAACCTACACCGTTCAAGATCATTGAAAATAAATCGAAAATTTGGATGCCTTAACGATCACCAAATCACATAAAATTTTATAGAGGTGATATATATATATATTCCTTCTAATGAGGGATCCATTTTTTTGTTCATTTCTAGGGATAGGCCCACACCATTAGATCTATTTTTTAATGAGCTTGGATGGTTGAGATTAAAACAAAAAGCTTAACACTTATGTCAAACCTACACCGTTCAAGATCATTGAAAATAAATCGAAAATTTGGATGCCTTAACGATCACCAAATCACATGAAATTTTATAGAGGTGATATATATATATTCCTTCTAATGAGGGATCCATTTTTTTGTTCATTTCTAGGGATAGGCCCACACCATTAGATCTATTTTTTAATGAGCTTGGATGGTTGAGATTAAAACAAAAAGCTTAACACTTATGTCAAACCTACACCGTTCAAGATCATTGAAAATAAATCGAAAATTTAGATGCCTTAACGATCACCAAATCACATGAAATTTTATAGAGGTGATCTAATTATGTAGCCCAACAAACTGAACGGTGGAGATGCCGAAATTTAATCGGGAAGTTGGTGTAATAACTTATCCCTAGAAATGAATAAAAAAAAGAGATCCCTCATTTATATATATGTATATATATATAGCCACCCAGCCCGAGGTTTCCTTTCCCATTTAACTTTCATTTTGTCTATATATTTACAAATCTGTAATAAAATAAAAGGTGAAAGGTTAATGTGGTATAATCGAGTAAAAGCTGAGGGGTAAAAAGTCAATGAGAATGAGGACCTGTTGGACGAAAATAAGACATAAAATGAGAGGTAAAATAGTGTTGTGAGTGAGTATGATATAACAGTGGTAGGAATTTTTATTTTAACCAAAAAGAAAAAAACGGAAGGGCAAGCCGAAATTAACTAAAACAGATGGGTAAATGTGTTAATTTCTCCTAATAGGGCAGAACTGAAAAAGCTTACTCAATTTCCAGTGGATGACAAGAAAGAAATGGAAAGAAAGAACCCAGTAGCAGTTTATCTGAGAGAACGAATAAAAAAATCACTCTGATTTGGATCTGTAAAGGAGTAAAGAGTTGAGAGTGAATATCAGGTTCTATTGGCCAGTAAAAATTCAGCACAGGGACCAGAAGCCTCTTCTGGAATGGAGCCAAACTCGCCTACTATACATATAACAGTGTGCCATATTCACACAGCCAAGTCCTTATCAGCTCTTAGAAACAGTTCTGTAATTACTTCATAGCCAGAAACCTGATAGAAGTTGCTGACATTAGTTGCCAATAAGAATGCAGACATATTTAGAGAGAAGACACACTCTGTGCATGTGCATACCAGTTTCCTCTTTCACATTAGAACAGAAAATGTAATCCTTAGTTTCATTTCCTTTTTCAACTCAGGTACTTCTTACCATAGGGCATAACACTCCAGACACCATCTAATCTCTTAGAAGTAAAGCAAAGTATTGAAGCAACAATAATTCATTCCCCAACCAACTTGTCTATACTACATGCCAATTTTTACTCTAACAAGTTGTGATCGTCAAGTACTTTTCACCAAACTTGCTCACCAATTCATTTACACAGAGTGGTCAGTACACATCTCCCAAACGAATTCTTGGTATGTGCATACATATGTAAAGTTCATTCTTCTCGGTATCAGTTTGTAGCCGAATTGCCAAGTTCGATGAGAAGTTTTCGGTTTTCCAAATTGCAAACTTCTATTTGAAGTACTTGGTATTCGTTCCTTTGTTTGTGACTTTGTGTCTATATATTGGAAGGTTGTTTTCATTTATTCACATCCTTTGTGAGATTAGTGTGGAAGTTTGCATAGTTGCAGAATTCTGTATAATTCTTGGAATGGAAGTTTTCAAGCCTGGGTTGAAACTATGTTCATCAACTAAGGAGCTTCCGAGATTTGATGGTGCAAGCACTAGTGAGCAGCCAAAGAACAAGGAAAGCATCAAAATTGGAAAAGCATCGTATGACTGCAACTTAGAGATCAATTCAAGGAACAAGGGTGCTGAAATGGCTACGAACAAGTCGCTGGTACAAGGTTGTTCAAGCAGTAAGGTGAACCTTTCTAGGGTCAAATGCAAAGCTGTATTGTGCTCCTCTGGTGAACTTGAAGAACTAAATGAAAGAATGAGGATTCTTGAAGAAGAAACTCAAAGTATGAAGAAAGAATTATTTGAGACTGCAGAAGAACGAAAGAATTTGGTAAGTGAGATCTATCAGCAGTTTCAGAAATTAACAAGAGAATTCAAGTTTAATGATGGAAGTACAACCGAGACCTCTTCACAGGTAAATTCTGTGGTCACTTGGAGGTGATCCCCAAATAGTGTCCTATGATCCATGTAATTTTACTGTGGCTACTTTGTTTTGCAATAACATTTTCAAAATCTCAGCTGAGTAATCTAAATTGCGTGCCTACTGATATCAATGTTATTTGTGAATGAACAGGATAGGAGAATAGGAACGAATTTATCAGAGGATTTGCAACAAGAACTAGCTCAAACTTTGTCACTGCTGATGTTAACACAGTGAATATCAATCTTTCAATATGTAACTGTATTCGCGAGTTGTAACGACCATGCTTGAATCTCTTTGGTAGAATTTCACTGATTTAATCAAGCATGTCACTCTTCTTCAATAGCTGGATCTGTGTCAGATTTAAGATGGTTGTTTCAAACAAAAAAACAGTCAAAATCAACTGGAATCAATATGTAAGATCAAATATATGAAATTCATTTAGTGAACAAAACAGGACCTAAAGTCACTTTCTCATTTCCAACTACAGTACAGGCACAAATCTACATTTCTCCTCTGCAACCACCAGAACCATAATAATCTCTTCCAGTGGTGGAAATTACCACGCTTGTCTGCTGCTCTAGTTTTGGGCAATCTTTGATACGATGTCCGAGCCCACCACAATAAGCGCAATATCTAACCCCACTTGCATCAGTAATATCTTCAACACTTTCCATTGGATCATTAAGCTCAGCCAAAACAGGTGGAATCCTCTGTTTGCCTCTTCCAATAGGTGCTTCAAATCTAGAAGTGTAGTCTCACTCTGGTTCTTGTTTATAAATGTTGTTGCTATTCCAGTCTTGCCACATCTTCCTGTTTGTCCAATTCTGTGAACATAGTTTTTGATTTCTGCAGGCATGTCATAATTAATGACATGTTGAATATCAGGAAAATCCAAACCTTTTGAAGCAACATCAGTGGCCACCTTCCCTGCCTTGGAGGAAGAAATGGCATACTCTCTCTCTTCCTGATCTTTCCCTCCATGAATGGCCACTGCTTCCACACCTTTTAACAGAAGATATTCATGAATATCATCTACATCAGCTTTGTTTTCAGTTCACAGAAAATAAGAACAGGAGGTGGGGTCTTTTGCAGACATTCAAGAAGGTAAACAATCTTGGCTTCTTGCTTCACATACTCAACCTCTTGAATCACATCAAGATTTACTGCTCCAGCTCGTCCAACATTAACAGTTATGCAATAGTCTTTAACTAGTCTTTAAGGTTGCGTTTTGTCTGTCATACCAATTATGTAAATTTTGTTAAGCCATTATTCTAAATGAGCACACTTTTGTATGGTGGACCCGTTACGTATTTAGTTTTAATCATCAGCAACACAAATCATGAATTACTTTTTTAGAAGGGAATTGCTGACTTTCTTGATGAGTAATAGTTGCAGACTTTTTTCTTAATAGTTTATTACATTTATATTTTAATTATATTTTTTCAACTCAATCGTTCAGTTTATAGGTCTATATAAGTAGATCATTTTTACAAATTTTCAGTCAAATTAATGATCGTTAAGATATTGAAATATATCAAATCAATAAACAGTCTCTTGCACGATCCAGGGACCGTGAGATCTCGTTGTCGCTAAAGAAACCCTAGGGTTTCAGTTCTTGATGCACTCTGAATGATGAGAAGCGCTCGACCCAGATCTTCTCATCAAATTCTTCGTCATTCATTTTACTCTTAATCGTTTTAAGAACCGAACAACTTTCTTAAAGAGATTCGTGTAGGGTTTTAGATTCATGCATCATCATCTATAGTTAAATTCTTATGGCATCCGTTTATTATACTTTTAATCGTCCTAACAAGTGAGAACTTTCTCAAACATATACATTATTACACTCATGCATATACATAATTCAAGAAGGTAAACAATCTTGGCTTCTTGCTTCACATACTCAACCTCTTGACTCACATCAAGATTTGCTGCTCCAGCTCGTCCAACATTGACAGTTATAGGCTTGACCAAAGTACTTCTAGCAAAGTTCTGAATTTTGCAGGCATGGTGGCTGAAAATAACAGTGTGGCGTTGAGCTTTGAAATGGTCAAAAACTTCTCTTATATCATCTTCAAATCCCAAATCTACCAATCTATCAACCTTGACAAATTGGTTACTGTTGTGCTTTTCCTCATCCAGATACAGTTACACACCATAATGTTAAAGTTTATCTGTTAGGATCGCTCTTCTCCCTCTACATTAATTGCATTGTATAACAAGAATACTGAGCTCTACTTTTTCCCTGTAGATATATAACGTCCAAAAGGTAATCCTAAAGTTTAGATTGCCATCAACTTAAAGAGGAATGAATATACTTCAGTGAATTTCTATGTCAGTGTAGAAAAAGGGATAATGAGGCTCTAACCCAATACAAAACGAAGTTGAAAGTATGAAACAAAAATCATTACCTGCAATTATCAAGGTTCATTTTGTTTCTTTGCCAGCATATCTTTCAACCTCCCAAAAGTAGCAACAACTATATGAACACCCTTGCGCATGATATCCAACTGTGACTTCATTTCCACCCCACCAATGCATAGCAAAGGTCTGATCTTCGGATACCCAGCTTCTCTCATAGGAGCTAGAAACTGTTCCACTACATAAGTCTGCCTTGCAAGCTCCCTGGATGGCATATAATCAAACCGGAAGGCCCTTCTCCGAGATCAATTGGCATCATCATCTCCTCTTGCATCGCTATTATAATAACGGCAGCACAAAAACCAACATCTTTCCTGAACCAGTAAATGCAATACCAATCATATCCCAAAATCACCTGAAGACCTTGCACCTGAATGGGTGTTGGCTGAACAATTCCCTTCGTTTTCAACATCTTCAAAATCGGAAATCTCACATCCTTGAAATTTTTTATAAGGGCTGGAACATCTTCCCCATCAACTATAATATGCCATTGCTTTCGAATCAAATCACACTGCTTCTTCGGCATCCTTCTAAGCTTCAACAGGTGCTTCCATTCCGTCGGTATAGGGTCCATATAAGTGATTCCCTTAGCCAACTCACGAACCGACATCAGAGTCTTGCGATCAGACAAATTCCCAATCATCTCCATCTCCTGCTACACCAGCTGCTCGGTTTGAGTAATCACAGGAGCATCACGTTTCAATTGTGTAGCTTTCACCATAAGGTTAGGCTACACTTCTTTGGTCTTGGATTTCTTCGAATCCTCATCAAGCCTCGCGGCATTCCCCTTCCGGTTAAGAATCCACTGCGCCGCCATTGCTCTTCGCTTCGCCATGGCTCAAATTTCTGACACAAACACAATCCTAAGAAATCACTGAAAACCCAAAGCTACAATTCATAAAACCCTAAGACTAAATAAAAACAAATTTCATGATACAAAATCCAGATTTGAATTTGTAGTTAACAAGCCAACAATTGAATTGACCAAATTCTAGCGTAAACTACAAGCTAACAAAGAAATTATGAATCTAACACGATCTAAAACTTAAAAGTAAAGAAATCGTAACGGAATTAGAAAGAGAAAGAGAAAGGTTAAATTGTGGGAATGATAAAATTACCTTACCCAAGTAGAGCTTGGTTTTTGAGAAACTAGGGTTTCTAAAGCAACTGAGAGTTCAACTGCAAAAATAAAAGGCTGCGGAGAGGAAAAAGAGGGGTATATTGAAGACCTACAAAATAAAAATGAAGTCGGTTAAGTGAGTCAGGTTTGGACAATTTGGTATTTCTTTCGATAGTAAAAGAGTATCTAATTAATGGCTTTAAAAAAGAAGAAGATTATATTTAAATAAAATAGAAATGGAAAAAATGGAGTCGGTTAGTCAACTGTATGCCACGCAACCTTAAATTCATGACGTGTATGCCACACAACCTTAAATTCATGACGTGTATGGTGCCACACAACTTTATCCATTTCCGAGTAGTGAGAAAAAGAAAGCGAAATGGTAAATTGTGGGAATGATAAAATTACCTTGCCCAAGTAGAGCTTGGTTTTTGAGAAACTAGGGTTTCTGAAGCAACGGAGAGTTCAACTATAGAAATAAAAGGCGGAGGGGAGGAAAAAGAGGGGTATATTGAAGACTACAAAATAAAAATAAAATAAAAATGAAGTCGGTTAAGTGAGTCAAGTTTGGGCAATATGGTATTTCTTTCGATATTAAAAGAGTATCTGATGGCTTTAAAAAAGAAGAAGATTATATTTAAATAAAATAGAAATGGAAAAAATGGAGTCGGTTAGTCGACTGTATGCCACGCAACCTTAAATTCATGAAATGTATGGTGCCACGCAACTTTATCCATTTCCGAGTAGTGAGAAAGAGAAAGAGAAAGGGTAAATTGTGGGAATGATAAAATTATCTTGCCCAAGTAGAGCTTGGTTTTTGAGAAACTTGGGTTTCTGAAGCAACGGAGAGTTCAACTGCAAAAATAAAAGACGGAGGGGAGGAAAAAGAGAGGTATATTGAAGACTACAAAATAAAAATAAAATAAAAATGAAGTCGGTTAAGTGAGTCAGGTTTGGACAATTTGTTATTTTTTTGATATTAAAAGAGTATCTGATGGCTTTAAAAAAGAAGAAGATTATATTTAAATAAAATAGAAATGAAAAAAATGGAGTCGGTTAGTTGACTGTATGCCACACAACCTTAAATTCATGACGTGTATGCCACGCAACCTTAAATTCATGACGTGTATGGTGCCACACAACTTTATCCATTTCCGAGTAGTGAGAAAGAGAAAGAGAAGGGGTAAATTGTGGGAATGATAAAATTACCTTGCCCAAGTAGAGCTTGGTTTTTGAGAAACTAGGGTTTCTGAAGCAACGAAGAGTTCAACTGCAGAAATAAAAGGCAGAGGGGAGGAAAAAGAGGGGTATATTGAAGACTACAAAATAAAAATAAAATAAAAATGAAGTCGGTTAAGTGAGTCAGGTTTGGGCAATTTGTTATTTCTTTTGATATTAAAAGAGTATCTGATGGCTTTAGAAAAAAGAAGATTATATTTAAATAAAATAGAAATGGAAAAAATGGAGTCGGTTAGTCGACTGTATGCCACGCAACCTTAAATTCATGACGTGTATGCCACGCAACTTTAAATTCATGACGTGTATGGTGCCACGCAACTTTATTCATTTCCGAGTAGTGAGAAAGAGAAAGGGTAAATTGTGGGAATGATAAAATTACCTTGCCCAAGTAGTGCTTGGTTTTTGGGAAACTAGGGTTTCTGAAACAACGGAGAGTTCAACTGCAGAAATAAAAGGCAGAGGGGAGGAAAAAGAGGGGTACGGTATATTGAAGACTACAAAATAAAAATAAAATAAAAATGAAGTCGGTTAAGTGAGTCAGGTTTGAACAATTTGGTATTTCTTTCGATATTAAAAAGTATCTGATGGCTTTAAAAAAGAAGAAGATTATATTTAAATAAAATAGAAATGAAAAATTAGAGTTGGATTCATGACGTGTGTGCCACGCAATCTTAAAACCATGACGTGGGTGCCACCCAACTTTATCCATTTCCGAGATGGGAATGGAAAAACTATAAATAAATGAGTAGCGGAGCACTCGGACACGCTCCTGTTTCTAATCCATCTCTCTCTATTTCTTCTCTCTCCATCGAAAAAAATCCCGAGTGATTTTGTTGCAGATCTAGGGTTAGAGATGATGATCGTTCAGAGAGGAATTCCTCTCTTCCCGATCTGTCCCGCTGGCGGCGGCGTCGGAGGTCCTCTCGACCTCCGATCTACTCATCTACTCCACCACCGCCCAAGCCCTTATCCATCTCCACTCTTCCCTGTGATCCGGGTTGTCCGCGTCCCCATTGCTGCTCAGATCTCCGATAGGGTACAGGTCCGGCGAGTTTGTCGGTACAATCTCAAGGCCGAACTGGCCGTGATACAGACCCTGATGAGGACGGGGTTTGGAGTGGCTAGCTTTGACACGGAATTTCCGGGGACCGTGGTGCCCTCTAAGGTTCCAAGACACGCGATCTCGCAATCTGCTCCGTCTGTTATTTACGAGATGATGAAGGCTAATGTTGACAAGACCAAAATAATCCAATTGGGCCTTTCTCTGTCTGATCCGTGGCCTGTTTATGACGGGGCCTACTGCTGCTGGGAATTCAACTTTTGTGACTTCGATGTGGAGTGTGATGAGCATATGAGGAATAATGATTCCATTCAACTGTTGGAGAGGCAAGGGATTGACTTTTCTGATAATAAAGCTACCGGTATTCGTTCCGCTGATTTCGCCCATGAGATTCACAGGTCTGGCCTCGTGCATTTGCTTCCCTCTTTGACTTGGGCAACATTTCAATGTGCCTATGATTTTGGCTACTTGGTTAAGATTATCAGTGCCAATGAGTTGCCTGAAGATGTGAATGGGTTCTTGTCTCATGTTAAGGCTTACTTTGGTTACAAGGTTTATGACATCAAGTATATGCTGAGATACTGTGACAATTTGTTTGGAGGCTTGGACAGGGTGGCAGACACTCTTGGTGTCTGCCGTGTTGCCGGGAGTAGCCATCAGGCTGGATCAGATAGCCTTTTGACACTTCAGACATTTGTTAAGATTCTCGACATGGAGAAGAGCAAAGGGAAAGAGCTCTCTCAAATATGTGAAGGTAATTTGTTTGGTTTAGGAAACTTAAATTTCTCCCATTAGTGTTGATTTTTGTAATTAGCATTCTTCAGTCTGTACATATATGATTAGTTTCTCCTGGTAGAATGGTATGTGAGTTGGTAAAAAATTCGATCAAAAAACAAAAATTATCGTTCCAAAGGTTGGAAAGGTGTTTTTGTTTTCTGGTGGAATTTTAATCATCTCTCCATGTCAATTTAAATATAATAGTTGGGTAGCACTTTAGATTTTGGGGCAATGTTCTGCTGTAATGAAGTTTGACTGTGGCTTTAACTTTTACATACCTGCTTATTTTGTTTACAGGATGAAGCAGGGTGCATGTTTTCAGGTTTCGTGATTGAATGGATGGAGTAGTGTTCCGCTGCAGCTTCTAGGTGTATCTTGAGTCTTTGATTATTGGATATTTTCTCCATGGGGGAGCGTGTTCTAGGAAGAGAAACCATTGAGATGATGGAGATAATTTTTCCAGAACATATTCCAAAAGTGGAAGTTCAAAGTGGTTGGCAACCTCCTTCTATGGACCTGCTGTAGGTATTGAACATGACAAAGGGCAATGCTCCTCTCTGATGGAGCATTGATTGTGATGAGATGTCAGATCATGGGCTGGAACACATAAGTGGTATGTTTGTTGCCTCTACGAAAATTTTCTAATAGGAATGTTTGATGATATAATATATTTTTGGGGAGGTATATGTAATTCACCCGGACTTTTGGCAAGTCATTTTTGGCCAGCTAAAATTGCTGTTCGAGTAGCACAATTCTTTTAATTATAAGCTAAAACTATATACGCATAAAGAAAAGTAAAGAAAAGAAAAAGAAGTATGAGGGCATAGTTGGGGTGGGATGATTTGTTTCAGTCTTGCATTTTTTTCTCGCATGAAACTATATTACCTTTTTGCTTCTTCTTTGTTACCCTGTTTTGCTTTTGCTTGTCCTATCTCTTTGTGCATAACCTCGTTGTTAAAATTTTTGTGCCTGAATTTGGAAGAATATTCATGTTACTGGTAATCGCCGTCTTTTTGGTGCAGCATAACACTTGTGTTAACTTCCTTCAGATCTATCTAAACTTGACGAATTTGAGTTTTGAAGAAACTGTGCAATCACTTCTCATGGAATGAGTGACTTTTGTAGTTCATTTTGTTTGATCAAGTTGGACTAGGAGAAATGCCCATGGATCCATGGTGGACTTATTCATCTTCAAGGTTTATCTGCCACTATGCACTCAGTTGAAAACTGAATTATGTTTCTCGTTTGAACATTGATTTTGATCTGGAAAAGTAAATTCATGATATTGAACATGAGAAAAACAGTCATAAGGAATATTACATTGCATTTTATTTTTCATGCAGCACAGTTAGACTTCGTCCTGTTGTCTATACAATTCAGCATCCATATATCAGAGTGGCTGGGTATTCAGTATAAGCTGTTAAATCGTATATCTCATATCATACAGAGATGGTGTATTGAACCTTACACTGCACTTCTTATTTTTCTATAGCATGGCACTTTCCTCACTACTGATGACAAAGTTAATTGTCTCATATTTCATATAAATCTGTTAACAGGTTTAACAACATTAGTCTCTGAATATCAAATAGTGCAACTGCATAGCAGATGCTGACATGAAGCCTCTCAGGTACTTTACAAATTGGCCAGCCTGTATATGTATGTTGTTTTAAAACTTTTTATGGGAAAAAAACAATATGCGACTTAGACCTACAGGGGCCTTGCTTGTATTAGAAACACGACAAGGATTCTATATAGACTTGACGACTAAGACTCTGATATGTTGGACTTTCTTCAGTGTCTTGGAAATGCATATTATATCAAAATTGCTATTCGTATTCATCTGTCTTTGCCGATACAGTATGTTCCTACATGCAACATATTAGTTGCAGAAATCGCTCTTGCTATTATGTATATATTCATAGTGCTTTCATTTTCAATTTGAGTTAACTTGATGTTTTTTCTCACTAGTTGAATTACCTGTTCTTTTGTATCACGGCTTACAATTTTGAAATGCTTACAAATTTCTTTCCGTAAGGTTACTGATTCTGGCATCAGTTATTTGAAAGGTATATTTGCTTTTGTGCTTCTTCGTATTCCAGAACCTACATCTTTACACCTCAGGCCCTTCTCTTTATATTTTCCCAACAAATCCTATATGTGCCTCCAACCTATTCATTTTCATCGTTTCAGCATTCTGGTAAAAAAAGAAGAGAATTCTGGTAATTACCATCTTATTCTTTAAGCATTCTATGTTGAAATTGCTTCCCAAGATCTAGCTTTACTGCTTCTGCCATATGACAACTTCGGACTTTGTAAAGATTTAGTTTTCCTTTTGCCACTAGTCCAGTACTTTTTTCATACAGTGTAAATATTTAATGTTGATTTACAATTGGTTTCTGGGTTCTGGCTTATATGTGTAAAATCATTAGTGGGTTCTTATTGGTTTGTTTGTAGTGAGAAGCAATGGGGAGTACATCATCGAAGCTAACTCAGTATGACATTGAAGAAGTACAGGAGCACTGCAATAATCTATGTAGGTTTTTCTTTTTCTTGTTTCTTTAATCTTCATACTTCCTTTTCAGAATAATGCAAATGTGTAATTGATCTGATTTTGCTTTTGAAATTAGTTTCCCAGCAATAAATTGTATCCTTGTACAAACGATTTTGTCAACTTGATCGGAATGCAAAGGGTTTCATCTCAACTGATGAATACTAATCAGTACCTGAGTTAGCAACGAATCCAATCTCTCAGGTAGCTTTCTACAATGAGCCGAGTTGTGCGGCTTTGCGGTTACGTGTACCGGTTTGGAACAAGAAGGGTATTCCTTTTGGTATTCGCCGAAGCCTGGAATCTTGACACTGTCCCACTGGGCGTTCCAGATGTTTGGTGTAGAATTTGCAGTCCTTCAAACAACCGGCTTGTATTTTTGTGCTAGGCGTGCCAGTACCTTTGGGTCAGGTACAACCTTGAAGTTGGATGTTGCTCGCGTCCCTCTTCTGACTTCTTCTCACAGCGATCGTGACAGACGCCGATCTTCTTCCTCTGTGTTGGGTTCTCTCTTCAGACCTACAAGGGAAAAGTCCCTCTAGGATTTTTCTCCAATATTTGCGGATGGCCGAATCTTACTTAGTATGCAAGAAAACTAAGCAGCGGGTATCAAGATATGCATGATATGGACTGGTGAACGGATTCTCCAGAACTGGTTGCGGGAGTAAAACTGCTCAACGGATTGAACAGGTGGGTAGTGAGATTTCAACGTATTGAAACCTGTCAGACTTAACGGATTAAGTCCCTTGTGCAGCTGACGGATCAAGCTACGGTTGCTGACGGATCAGGCTTGGTTGCTTCGGAGAGGCTTGAAGACGTTCGCGTGGCGAAGTTGTTGTCTGTTTGTTGATAGATGTCGTTGTTTTTTCTTGTATCTTAACCCCTTTATATAATGAATACTCGAGTAGATGTTTACTTGTAAATCAAGGCACGGCACCATACTGCTAGGGTTTAGGAATCCTCCTTGTAATGCAAGACAACCTCTCAAAGCCCAATCCTCTAAGCCCAAAACTCTTCTGTTTGCAACTCAACTCTTGTGGCCACGTGTTCTCTCTCTTTAGATACTCTCGCGAACGCTTTTCCTCCCGCGAGCGTGTTTCCATGATACACAGCCCCTTCCGCGAGCGCATCTCCTCCTGCGAGCAAACTATCTTCCCTCGCGAGCGTGTTTCGTTAGTACCCTCCTCGCGAGCACATTTGACTTTCTGAGCATTCCTTGACCTTCCTGACCGCAGGTATCGGTCTACCTGTTCTTTCATAAATGGGCTTTTTACTTTTGGATCTAACAGGTATCATTACCACCATTTGCTCGCGAACCCCGAATCATGTTAAAATAAATAAATTAAAAAAAACAGAATTCGGTCTAAGTGACATAACGCCAACGTTCACTGAACACACATATGTGCTATACTCTGCAAGCATTATATGAGCCACTTCTAATTTGGCACTTAACAAACCTGAGAGGTATACACACAGACTAATGAAAATATTTATCTATATGAAAAAAGTGCCTACAAGTAGGACTTCACATACAAGGTTACAACTATCTTGTACGATCATGGACATGCACATGGAAAATGTATGCTGTCAAAATCATGAGATCAGTAATGGATCGACATAAGAAAATCATGAGATCAGTAATGGATCGACATAAGAACATTACTTGTAGCAGATCAGAAACTATTATCCTATTTCCATTCGAAAAGAAAATAACTAAACAAACAACGAATCATTTCAAACAACGAATCATTTCAAACTCCAAATAAATACGGCCCTACTGTCTTAACACTCCATAATCTCCTATATACCTAGATAATATAAACGAATGTCAATAGAAAACAAATCTCTACCTCACATGGTCCAAAAAGAAAGAAAGAAAATAAACAAAATAAAATTATGTGGAAAGAAAACGTGAAGTAAACATTTTTTTATAGTTTAAGTTCAAGGATCTAAATACCACACCCCAATCCAATCCCGCGTTGGTTTGTGACTAAGTTATATAGAATAAAATAAAAGGTAGGTAAAAAGATGAAAATTTTAAGAAATGTTTCTCAAATAAATAAATATATTAATAAATAAAATATTGCAGCAACTATATTTAAGTAACAACCCAAACAAAGAAAAATTACACTATAAATCCAAGTGAGCTTCACTAAAGAAGTAGCTTATTATTACAATTTGTTTCAAAATATAATAGAAAAACAAAGACTCAATGTAATCTTGAAAACCTTAAAATGTCACAGGTAAGAGCTTTATTGGAAGGGAAAGAAACTCCTTAAAATCACACGTCGTCAGTCCTCAACACCAAAGAAGAAACAATGTCGCTTACAAATGAAGGGAAAATAAAAAGGGTGAGCCACCATCGCCCACTAGTGGAGAAAATCTCTCACGTATCAATGTCCCAATAATTATAAAGAAATATAGACTTAAGCATGCGTCACATACCTCATCCTGGGTTGGGTTGGTTTGTGACTGAGTGATATAGAATAAAATAAAAGGTAGATAAAAACATGAAAAATTCAAGAAATGTTCCTCAAATAAATAAATAAATAAATAAATAAAACATCGTAGCAACCATATTTGAGTAACAACTCAAGCAAAGAAAAATTACACCATAAATCCAAGTGAGCTCCACTAAAGAAGTAGCTCATTATTACAATTTGTTTCAAAATACAATAGAAAAACAAAGGCTCAATATAATCTTGAAAACCTTAAAATGTCACAGGTAAAAGCTTTATTAGAAGGGAAAGAAACTCCTTAAAATCACACGTCGTCACTCCTCAACACCAAAGAAGGAACAACGTCGCCTACAAATGAAAGGAAAATAAAAGGAGTGAGCCACCACCGCCCAGTAGAGGAGAAAATCCCTCACATATCAATGTCTCAATAATTGTAAGAAAATATAGACTTAAGCATGAGTCACATAGCCTCTTTGCCTCCCTACACAGTTTGTAGCTAAACCTTAGCATTCTCCTCAGTAGGGTGAGCTGCACACCTGTTTTGCTTGTCCTCTCGCTCTCCTATTGATCTCCAGGTCCAAATCATCCAATTTTCCAGAAATACCGACAATTATCCTGTCGGTATTTCAATCTCTTTTACTCACGGACTCACCCGAACCCAAGGTCCCTATGAGGTTTGAACTCAACAACACAAAACGTAAATTTTCCTGATAACATTCCCAACTTAAACACTCTAGACACCCACACTAACTATCACTCGTAACGAGGCCTAAAATACAAACTAACATAAACTACGAAACATACGATTATATAAACCTGCAGAGGGTAGCACCTTGTAAAAAAACCACACATCTGTACCAAAAGGAAAATTAAGCATACATAGTAAACGGCTTTCATCCCAAACAACATATATGATCATAGCATCAAGCTAAATATATGTATACAATCAATAGACCAAGTAATTAATCACCTAAGTAATCTAATTAACATGCTCATCCAAGCTATGATTAAAGAGGTTCTGGTTTGTTGTGTTGGACGTACAGAGGGCAAGTTTCCAGCCCCTCTTCACTACCAGAACAACCACTTTAGCCGACGAAATTTTTTCGTCGGCTAAACCCTAAATTTCGTCGGTTAAGAAATCGTCGGGCAAAATCTGTCGGCCAACACTATAGCCGACGAAATTATGTTCATCGTCGGCTAAAGTCATTTATTTAGCCGACGAAGAAATTTTTCGTCGCTTAATTTCTGGACTTTAGCCGACGAAATTTTATTAAAATTCGTCGGCTATAGCTATTATTTTTATTTATTTAACTTAGCCGACGAATTTTAGGGAAATTTGTCGGCTATAGTTATTATTATTTTTTTTAATTTTAGCCGACGAATTTTATTAAATTTCGTCGGCTATAGCTATTATTTTTATTTATTTATTTATTTAACTTTAGCCGACGAATTTTAGGGTAATTCGTCGGCTAAAGTTATTATTTTTTTATGTAATTATTATTATTTTTTTAAACTTTAGCCGACGAATTTTAGGGTAATTCGTCGGCTATAGTTTTTTTTAATTTTAGACGACAAATTTTATTAAAATTTCGTCGGCTATAGCTATTTTAATTTTTCATATTTTTTTTTTTTTAATTTATTGTATTTTTGATTACATTTTTTTACATTTTTTTCGTTTTTACACCGGTGGTGGAGAAGGACAAGAGGAGGACGAGGAGAAGAGGAGAGGAGGAGGAGAATGTTAGGAGATGGAGAGAAGGAGGAGAAGAATTTAGAGAAGGAGGAGGAGGAAGGAGAAGAATTTAGAGAAGGAGAAGGAGAAGGAGAAGGATTTAGAGGATGAAGGAGAAGGAGGAGGAGGTTAGGAGAGGGAGAGGGAGAGGAGGAGGAGTAGGAGGAAGGAAGATGAAGAGGAGGAGGAGGTAAGATGAAGAGGAGGAGGAGGTAAGTGAAAGATATAGAAAATTTTGAACTTTAGCCGACGAAATTTCGTCGGCTAAAGTTCAAAATTTTAGTCGAAAAAATTCAAAATTTTAAAAACCCCCGCCAAAAAATTTGAATTTTTAATTAACTTTAGCCGATGAATATTAATAAATTTCGTCGGCTATAGTTATTTATTTATTTTATTTATTTATTTAACTTTAGCCGACGAAATTAGGGTAATTCGTCGGCTATAGTTATTTATTTATTTTTATTTATTAATTTAACCTTAGCCGACGAAATACTCTAATTTCGTCGGCTATAGTTATTTATTTTATTTATTTATTTAACTTTAGCCGACGAATTACCCTAATTTCGTCGGCTAAAACCCTAAACCCTATACGTAGAAGCTTCAAACGAAAAAAAGTCGTGAAATAAGATATGACCGGAATGGTGAAATACGTTTATGGTTGAAAAATCACTTAATTCCGGTAAAGTCTCGGTACTGATAATTGCGGTTAACTCAATTTTCCATTCTTTCTCCCTAGAGGTAGCCCTATCTCCGGTAGTTATTTTTCATAAAATTTTTATACCACTGGTTGCGTCTCATCGATTTGAAACCATTTTCAGTTGAAGATCCGGGCAAAATACGTAATTTAGATGGTCAAATGACTGTTTCCGTGCGTTAAGGGGTTTGACTTACGTGATTGACCTTAAGGATCGAGCCCTTAACATTGTCAGATTAAGTTAAATTTTTTCCTATATACATATTTCAACATAATGATCATATCAGACGGCCGGAATTTTGTTTCTCAGCTTTGATCATCGGAATCACAACATGCGTACTAATGTTGTATAACTTGTTTACTAAGCTTTAAGTAAATGTTTCGTTTCTAAAACAAACTGTACGTAGAAACTTCAAACGCAAAAAAGTCGTGAAATAAGATATGACCGGAATGGTGAAATACGCCTACGGTTGAAAAATCACGTAATTTCGCTAAAGTCTCGGTGCCGATAGTTGCAGTCAATACAATATAGAGGTTTGACTTACGAGATTGACCGTCTAGATGAAGTCCTTAAATTTATCGGATAAAGTTGAATTTTTTACCAGAGATATATTTCAACATATTGATGATATCTGACGGTCGTATTTATGTTTGTGAATTTTGATGACTGGAATCACAACATGCCTACTATTTACCATTATTTATCTATATGGGGGAGGCCTATCATGGAGGGGTAAATGTCTCAAAATTTTTAGATGGACAGTTGCGCCTTATTATGGTGAGTGTTTGTTGTGTTGAAGGTTCGGCCAAAATACCTCATATAGGTGTAGATATGGACATTTTCGTGTGTTAAGCGTTTAGAAAAACTTCATTTTGAAGCCTTAAACAAACTCGGATGGCCAAAAAAGCTTGTATGTCATGGCGTTAGCTTTTACTCGTACGGCCGTTCTGCTTCCAAATTGGTATCACAATACTCAATCGGACACCGAAATATCCGTAGTGCAATTTTATAACTAAAAGTTACTTTAGCCGACAAAATACCCTAATTTCGTCGGCTAAACTTTTCAAATTTCGTCGGCTAAAATTCACATACTATAGCCGATGAAAAAAGCACTTTAGCGGTCGAAAATTTTTTTTGTCGGCTAAAATTTAACTATAGCCGACGAAAAAATTAGTTTAGCCGACGAAATTTTTTTTCGTCGGCTAAAATTACACTTTAGCTGACGAAATTTTAACTTAGCCGACGAAAAAAAAATTCGTCTGCTATAGTCCACTTTAGCCGACGAAAAAAAAATTTCGTCGGCCTGTTTTTAGATATTTCGTCGGCTAGTCTTTTTTCTGGTAGTGCTTGATGGTATGGTGCTATTGTGTTGTTGTCTAAGCTGAAATAATCTTGATGTTGTGGTGCTATTGTGTTGTTGTCTAAGCTGAAATAATGTTATTGTGGCTATGTATGTCGATAACTTGGAGAATGGAGTTTACGGGGAGGTTATGACGAAATTCCAGCAAGTCACCGGAATTCAGCGAGGGTTCTGGAGAAGCAGCAGATCCAACAGAGGGCCGAGAAGTATTCCTCGACTCCTTCCTTTTGTTTAAGCCATGTTTCGAAATAGGAAATTATGGGTTTGTTTTGGAAAACTTATAAGTTTGAAAAAATTGCTATTTTAGGAATGGAAAGTTTCTCAATAATGTAAACAAGTTCGGGTGCCCATAGTAACTTGTGATTTGTTAAAATCATTAAGACAAGGGTGATTTTGGAAAATGTCAAACGTCGTTGGTTAGTCAACTAGATCAATCCTGGTCAACCTAGGAATCTTAGTTAAACTAGGAAAATGGTTGTGGTATTAGTTGTTCAGAGTTAGTCTGACTGACTTACCCTACGCACAGCTATCGTCAGGTATGGAGTTGACTTGAGGATTTGGATATTTTGGTGGTCATGCTCGAGGAGAGTTCCAAGCGTCAGGAAGCTTGAGTCTAGTACTGTGAGTCTACACTTTGTTTTAAAAGAATATGCATGTATGGTTTCTTTGAAAAATTATCGTTTTGTTCCCCAGGCTCATATTATAATTCCGGCTTATGAAATAATCTTAATTTATTTAAGTTTGTTGCATCAATTTAATTCTGGTCAAGATTTTGTGGATTCGAGCTTGGGTATTTATTAATTCAGTAATTTAATTTTGATAATCTTCATGATTTCTCTAATTTAAAATTGCAGTGTTATACGATTCATTAATTACAATCACTTATAGGTACCTATCCATTCCCATATGATGGTTGGTAATGACAGATATATGGCAATGCTCTGTCATCCTTATAATGTGAGTATGTGTTTGCTATATATGTATATTCACTTTTTTGCAATATGATTATATTATTGTTGTTGCTATAGATGAATGATTTGAATATGTCACACCAGATGCCTTGGATTTCTTCTCAAGAATCCTTTGCGTCAAACTCACAAGCATATAACATTTGCATCGCGAGGCCCAGGAACATCAAGTTATGAAGAAATCTAGTGTAGCAACATACTAGAAAATCTAGACATATAACACCCCGTCCCAAAATTTATCATTTTACCGAGATCAGGCGGGTTACAGAATGTTGTAACTGTGCTGTTAGTTTTTCTCCGAATTAATATTTGAGTTTAATATCGAGATATTCTCAATTTTGGAGGAAGATAGAATTAATGTCTCGAGGTGGCAGATTATATTAATACGAGTCATCCGGTATGTCTGGAATATTTTCCGGAGCTACGAGCTGTTTAATATGGATTTATTCAGTTTACATGAATAATAAATGTTATTTACTTTACCGTAAAAAGGTGACTTTGCGATAAGTCAAGAATTTGAGGAAACTTCCTTCGGGGAAGTTGTAGAGGACGTTAATACAAACTCGTGGTATGTTCTATGAATTCATCGGAGTTCGTATGTGGAAGTTATTAGGGATAATGTATATTTTCTGGCGTGGTAAATAGTAAATAACAAAATATCTAATTACTGTTCACGATAACTTTCTTTTATTCAATATGGGTCGTCAGATTAATCAGAGATTTGATCTGGGCCGTTGTTTTTTGTATATGTATATATCTGAGATCGGTGTCGAGGGGGGGGGGACTCTGGATACTCTTTCTCTCTCTCTCTCTCTCTCCCTATATTTGCCATCAAACCGAATCGGCCACATCCACCGTCGAACACGGTCGACCAGATAATGATGTCGCCACTGGCCTAGCTGCTTAGCTCCTCATCGTCTAACGCAACTAGTAGATCGACTCTGTTCGGCTGGAACACAAAGAGGCAGGAATGACGCTGGGGACCCCGACGAGCTCAGGGCATCCTCGGGTCACTGCAGTGAGGCTAGTCGACGTCTGGGAAGAGGTGAAGGCCTCGGGAGGTCGAGGAAGAGCGACTGCAGCGGTTGTCACTGCAGTCAGAGGGCTCCACCACGGAACCCTAAGGGGTAAGTATCCCCGATCTTTTTTTCACTGTGTTTTAGGATTGTTGGGTTGTGCTAGAAACTAGGTTTGCATGTGAGGGGTGAAATCTGGCCATGTAGGCAGAGATTTTGGCCGAATAAGTGATCAGAAGGAGAAGGGTAAAAAATCCTAGGTTTTACCACGGTAGATTTGATATTTTACCATTTATCCCGGGTGTGAAATGTCAGAACTACCCTGACAGTTCAGGTTATTTAAAGAGATGCCAATATAGCTGAAATCTCAAAAATGCCCTTGGCAGCTTTGCATATTTACAAAGTTGCCACTGAGGCTAAAAAAACAATACTTCTCTGACATTTTTGGTTAATTATAGGGTTCTAAGGTTGAAATTCCAAAAATGTCCCTAGCATCTTAGCATAATTACCAAGCTGCCATTGATGCTGAATTAACAATATTGCCCCTGACAGTTTTGATAATTACAAGGGTGTCATTAATGCTACTTTTAGCTTCGTGTCTTTGGTGGATTTATTATTTATGTGGATGTCATTATATTTAATTATGTGATTAGTATGTGTCTAGATGTTGTACACTTGGTTATGGTATATCGATATAAAGTATGTTTGGGATAATCCGGATAAAAGCTGGTTATTGTTACCCCAGCGGAGGGGTTAAACTCCGGTTTAACGGTAGATGTATGCTAGCATTAATAACTATTGACCGATAAATAGAAAAGTTAGATTTGTCCGAGTAGGATGTTAAAGTATATAAGAGCTACGTGTGGCTTGATCCCTGCATATAGGGTACGTAGGCAACCTGTCCGGGATACGGGTGCAGTCACAAATAATATTTAGACCATAAGTCCTCTAAAGTAATTAGTAAGAATTCCAATTCGGTAATCGGGATAACCATAGGGTTCGTGAGGTCTATTTCAGTGACGTTTGGATTGTTGAAAATGGTTCGGGTAAAAGGTTATCTCTTCTCAAGGGGGATAACGAGGGAATCCCTCTTGGAATGGGTCCTGAACGTTTTATCCCGGGTCTAGGAACTCGGGCAGGAGCAACAAGAACCTTTTGGGAGCAGATTTTTTTAGCTGGGAAAATTGGAGTCTTTTGTATAGTTGAAGGGGTCATTTTGTTCAATCTACTGCAACAGAGAAAAATTTTCAGATTTTGTATATTAGCTACGACAACATTTTATTTAATTTAGTGCAGTATGAGATAGATGGTCAATTTATGATGATAGTATCATTTTGTTGCTTTCTATATTTTTGCTCCATTTCTATTCAACTTCAGCTTTAAATTACTTGCATCACATGACATCTAGAGAAATTTGTTGTTGAAAACAACCTCACACTACATATAATTCTGTTGAAGGCAAAAATTATAGTTTGATTCTAAAACAAACGACATATATTTATTGTTGAAAAGACTATATATAGTTCCAATACATGCAAAAACATACGGCATAGCTCTGTCATTAAAAACAACTTCAGACCACGTATTGTTTCATATCTCTGTAACCCTATATAGTATTCAACGACTTATATATTTAGTGTTGCACATTTTAAGTACAAAAGTATGTAGTTACAATGCTACATCGCTAACATTTTTCTGTAGTATATATAATTCTATAATAGACGAACTATGATGTTAAAAAAGGATTAATTAAGGATTAAATAAGGTTCTATTTAAAAAAAGATTAATTACAAACCACTGCCTGAATTATGATGTTATTTTCATTTTATACATAACTATCAAAAACTTGCATTTTCATATCCGAAGTTTCACTCCGTTAGCACTTTGATACATTGAACACTAACACCGTTAAATTTCCAAGATATTTTTGTTATTTCATCAAATGTATGATTTTTATATTTACTTTTAACAAAATAATTTATTTTTTGTGGTTATCAAATACTAATAAAACAATTTTGTTAAAAGTAAATCCATGAAAATTTTATCAAATTTTGCTAAAAGTAAATGTAAAATGATATATTTGATAAAATAATGAAAATACCCTTAAAATTGAAATGGTGTTATTGGTCACAATATCAAAATGTTAACGGAATGAAACTTGAGATAGGTAATATAAGTTTTTGATAATTATGCATGAAAATAAAAAAACATCATAATTCAGACAATTTTTTGTACTTAATCCAACAAAAATTACAAGCCATTGGCACCATATTTTATAAGCAAGCTCAAAGTATTAGTGAGTACATTTTAGAAACAACCTCGTTCTTTTAGTTAGAATGATTATGGTTTCACTAGTGTAGTTATTATTGGCCCGAAAGTGGAAATCCTAACCGCATTTGGTTTAGCAATTTGTTCACTAACCAGGGGGCAACTCCCGCTCAACCGCCTCAAACATCCTAAACTAAAATCTCCCCACAAACAACGCAATATTACAACTAAACCATCCCATCCAAACCCTCTTTATACCCCCGGCACTCATTAGGTTTTTCCACGAAGAATCCCATTCCTCATCTTCTTATTCTCTCTTCTTCTTCTTCTTCTTCTTCCAACTGAAACTCGGAAACTGCAGCAATATATGGCGGTGATCTCTTCATCTTCGTCGATCGATAAACCCGTCTTGGAGCCCTGTTACAGACCCCGCCCCATCCTCCCCTTATCGGCCTACGGCTTCGCTTCCTCCACCTCCTCCGCTTTCTCCGCCTCCTCTTCCCAATTCTTGACGCGCTCCTCCTCCGCCACGCACCACCCCGTTTCCCCAATCTCTGCCGTCCGGTTCGACCGGCCGAGCACTCCCAGCCGTTCGATCACAATCAAGAAACCGTTGGAAAAGGCCAAGAACCAATTCAGCGGCGGCCAAAACACCAAGAAAACGTGCCTCTGTTCGCCTTCGACGCACCCCGGGGCCTTCCGGTGCGCCAGGCATAGGAGCGCGCCACGTGTTGGTGCCTGCCAATCGAATCCGAGCAGTAAAACGCCGTCGAACAATTCGAGTGTCAGGCTCAACTACAGAAGGTCGGCGATGATTAACTCGTTGGTGAGGATCGGAGTGGAAGGTGACTTGGTGAAGCGAGCTTTGGCGGCTCTGGTCAGACCCTCGGCTTACAACCAGAGGCGCCGAGCAGATTTCCAACCCAAGCCGAGCCGGCTCTCTGTTATGTCCAAAGCGACGTTGTTTGATTGATTCTTGGATATTGGGAAATTAGGAGCGAGTTAACTCAGAAATCCCACCCCTTTTTGTGTGAAGGATATGGCTGAGATTAGCGTTAGTAAATTACTGTTTTTTAGTCTCCTTTTGTAAATTCAATCTTCACTCTTTTAACGATTTTTTTGTTGAAAAGAAGAAATAAAATTTATTAGTTTTTTTTAAAGATGATCAAAGGAATTTATTCTTACCTAATTGAATTGAACTCATGACTTCGACAATAGAGATTCATTAGTTTCGTTGTGCTTGCGGATAAACGAGACCGTGATTGTATTTTGGGTTATACATGCATTTCTTATCTCTGGTTTGATATGTTTTGTGTAAAATATTCTTTCATTCATGAGAGTGCATTGCTCAAAAGGAAAATTTTGATAACAGTACATCAAATATGAGTGACTAAGAATTTTGGTGATTCAACTTTCGATAGTAACACAATGGTGTCTGGAGTTAAAAACTCGATCCAACTTAAGTACACAGCATCATTTCCTCTGTTAATTTGTATGATTTCCGTCAAATTTGTATGGGCAAATCCGTCATGTTAGTACACTATAACACCAGCAGCCACCTTCTTTACTAAAACCAGCAACAAATCCAACTCTTCTTACCTCTTATGGGCACACCATAATTGCTCACCGTTCTCTGCCCTCCAACCACGTCGGCTAACCAACAATACTCGCGGCCACCTAGCAACTGTGAACACCCAGAAACCGATTGGGGATGATTGGTGGAGGCAATGAGTCCTCAGATCCTTGATAATATTCTTGGGTGAGGGTGAGTTTTGACTTTTCATTTTGTAGCTGTCATACCAAATTCTTGTATCTCAATCATCATCAAAGGGTGTTACTCAGCAAATCTTATAGTGTTCATGTGGGTTTCTTATTCTAGTCCTTAGTCTACGTGGAGCTCCTACACTCAGACTGTCAAATTCCTCTTTGAGTTCAAATGAGCTCATTAAATCTTATACTCAAACCGATTTGTATGAGTGGATGATTGGGTATCAGAAGGATACGTTTGAATCAAAAAGGAAAAAACATAGAAAGAAGGCACATGAAAATTCCAAACTAAACTGGGTTCTCACGATATTGATAGATGAGAATCAATATATACTCGAATGCATTATACTGCAGTTGTAGACTCCTCTATTGCAATCAGATCAAGCTACCATGGATTCTCTAGCTATGCAGCTCAGTCTTCATGATACTTTGTTGGGCTTAAGTACTTGAGGAGTGCATTGGTGGGATCATCTATGACTGTGAGCGAGGTGGAGATGGGAGATGATGAAGAGTGGTTTAGGTGGACCAAATCAGAATCTGAGCACTAGACTACTAGTTGTGGTTCTAATGATTAGAGAGAAGAACAGTTATGGATGAGATGAGCTCTCTTGAAAAGACCAACTTATCCATGGAATTGTATAAGAGTTAACGACGTTATAATGCCGTGTATTAAAAGTATGTTAGGTTGATAGTAGATCGATCCTATTTTGACTTCATTTTAATTTTGATTCTGATTTCCATTTGAGATTACAACTTGAGATGTAAGCCTTATTAGGCCATGCATCTTCAACCTTAATTTGGTCTAAAACCTATATCACGTTTGAATGTGGTTAATCACGTATGTGCTTCTACAATTTTACTTATGTTATCTCTTCATCCTCTTCCACAATTGAGACAGTTATTCAACTGCTGGTATCATGATACTCATCAGGTTGAACTACCGGCATAAACATCATAGCCGACCAAATAAAAAAATAGGCTAACGAAATTTTTTTTGTCGGCTAAAGTAAATTTTTTTTGTCGGCTAAAGTCAACTTTAGCCGACAAAAAAAAATTTAGTCTGCTAAGTTAAATTTTTGTCGGTTAAAGTGGAATTTTAGCAGACAAATTTTTTTTGGCTAAGTTAAATTTTCGTCGGCTAAAGTGGAAATTTAGCCGATGAAAAAAAATTTCGTCGGCTAAAGTAATTTTTTCGTCGGCTATAGTATGTAAACTTTAGCCGACGAAATTTGAAAAGTTTAGCCGACGAAATTAGGGTATTTCGTCGGGTAAAGTACCTTTTAGTTACAAAATTGCACTACGGATATTGCAGTGTCTGATTGACTATTGTGATACCAATCTGGAAGCGGAACGGGCGTGCAAGTCAAACTCATCGCTAATGTCGTGACGTATAGGCTTTTCGGCCATCCGAGTTCGTTTAGGGTTTCAAAATGCAGTTTTTCTAAACACTTAACACACGAAAACACTCATATCTACATCTATATGAGGTATTTTGGTCGACCTTCAACACAACAAACTTTCACCATGATGAGACGCAACTGCCCATCTAAAAATTTTGAGACATTTACCTCTCGATGATATGGTTCCCCATATGGATAAATAATGGTAAATAGTAGGTATGTTGTGATTCCAGTCATCAAAATTCACAAACAAAAATAAGACCGTCAGATATCATCAATATGTTGAAATATGTCTATGGTAAAAAATTTTACTTGATCCGATAAATTTAAGGGCTTATCCGGACGGTCAATCTCGTAAGTCAAATCTCTAAATTGAATTGACCGCAACTATCGGTACCAAGACTTTACCGGAATTACGTGATTTTCAACCGTAGACGTATTTCACCATTCCGGTCATATCTTATTTCACGAATTTTTTGCGTTTGAAGTTTATACGTAGAGTTTGTTTTTGAAACGGAACATTTACAAAGCTGAGTAAACAAGTTATACAACATCAGTATGCATGATGTAATTCCGATGATCAAAGTTGAGAAACAAAAATCTGACCGTCTGATATGATCATTATGTCTATAGTAAAAAATTCAACTTGATCTAACAACGTTAAGGGCTTGATCCTTACGGTCAATCCCGTAAGTCAAACCCCTTAAACATCCCCTCTAACAACAAGTTCGGATCCCTCACTTCTCAAATAAAAATCACAACTTGTAAGACTGAGCTGACGTTTTAAATTTAAAGACAATCAACTTATAAAGTCTCGAGAAGTTGATAATACTCCTTGTCACTACGCTACTCTTGTCCATCATATAAATGAGTTATATTAAACTTAAATGGGGCAATAGCGAGACATCAATCCACTCGATGAGACGCCACGAGTCTCATCCTTCTCTACGTTGAGCCTAGGGTGACGCACAACTGCGAAACCCAACTTAATCTAAAATCTCGAACCAGAGAAAACGTCAACAAGACCACAGTTCCAACGTGATTGTCAACTTTACCAGTATCACTGAGCCTGGACAACCACCAGCTTTCTTGTACTTCAAGTGACACTTTCTATAATCCCCAACGTCATATCACTGACTGAAGGTCACAATTCTCATTCTATCTCTGTTACTATTCATAAGTCAGACCACTGAATAAGATTCGATGACAGATACTCGAATCATATACACCTTCCAGGTGCCTCCACTTCCCGAAGTAAAATTCTAGCTCAGAATTCTACTACACTGCACGTGCGACGAACACCAAATCACTTTTCATTAGACAAATAGTTTCCACTTGGGAACTATCATCACCAACTAGGTTTTGCCATCTTACAAAACTGATACCTTGGAAAAAGTCAAATTCTACGTCCACTCTCGGCTCCAGCTCGAGAGGAAATCAAATTTCAACTTCCACTCAAATGTCTTGTACCTTGCCAACATTTATTAATAGTCTAATTGGGACGGTAACTAGAACCATGCGTCAACATGATGATTTTTTCAATTACGGTAGCCCAGAATGATGACTACAACCGTAAAAAACCATGTCCTCACAGTCAATCCTAGATCAGTATGGGATTCCACCATAATATCTCATGCATAAAATGCTAATGATCCGCCGCGGTCGAACCATTACTCTATAGATACTAAATACTCTTAAGCATAAATAGTAGTATGAAATAATCGGATAACCTAATGCTCTGATACCAACTGTCAAGACCCACCCCGAGTTAAACCCCTTTAACCCGAAGTAAGTCTTGCAGGAACCACCTCCCAAAGAAGATTCTGCCGAAATTTCGACATAGTCTCCCTTGAATAGTGGACAACCCTTAACCAGCAATAAACCTAAATGAACACTTCTAGAAACCAACACCCATCCAAAACTCCTGAAGCTATCTTGCTCTCAAAATTACAAGTAAGCCAACCCGGAACCTACTGTTGGTTTGGAAAATAGCTGTAACTATGTCTGGCCTCCACGAAGACTAGTCGGATCGAGCACTGCAATCTGGGCATTAAAAACGAAGGACCTAGGGGAGAAACATTGAAAAAAAATATTAGCGTGAGTGGAAAAAAAACCAAATATGTAAAGACTACTTTCTTTAATATTCCCCCTTAGAATTTTCCAAGAAATACCTTATGCACGCAACGATTAGAAAGCGAATAAATAAAACATAAAACAACTTCCTTGGCTCAAATCCTCAATTAAAGCTGTGGGTTACTAACACCATAACCACGAGAAAACATCTGACCAGCTCTTTCCACGAGAGGGTCCCATGACCCGCTCTATTCGGGAGGGTACAACCGACAAGCTACCACAGAAGAGGGTCATGACTTACTCTATCCTGGAGGGTCCTTCTGACCAGCTACCACCGAAGAGGGTCTGACCAGCTACAATCCAAAGAGGGTACCATCTCCACCTGGAGAGGGTCCATGCTAACATACATTACATATAACCATAACCTTGAAAATCATTAAAAACCTCATGGAAAATAAATTGAAGTTCGAGTCAAAACACCCATGACTTTTTCCCTGAAATACATTGGATTTAAAACATTTCCAGGCATCTGAAACCGGTTCCCTGACTTTACTTTAAAATCAATAAATCCAAGAACCAAGTTTTCCCTTTTTAAACATAATCCCCCTCCATAACCCCCAATGGTGAAAATGATTTAAAATCAAATTCCGGGAAAATCATTCAAAACTCTCGGGATAGGTATGAACCTCTTTCCCTGCTCATTTATCTTTAAAATATAATAAATTCTCAATTTTTCCCAAAATCACCATAAAACTTAAAATGGAGGAAATTCATAAATAAAGGAGAAACTTAATAAAATCTATTGCATGCATTAAATTTAAAATAAAAGTCCACTCACAAAGATGCCGCTAAGTCTGCCGGCTACCTGAAGGCTGCTCAGCTCGAGCTCCCCCACGTCCTATTCAAAATACACAATTACGATCTTAATCCCACAATTCAGGTAAGGGCCACAACATTAAATATCTACCCTTAATGTTTATTCTTAACCACCTCTAGAAAAAAAACGTGGGGAGTCGGCCTCAAATACCCCGTTAGCATAAAAACTCTTAATTACACACTCACGCCTAGCCGGTACTTTCTAAATGATTGGTTGTCCTTTAGTTATCCAATTATTAAATCCAAATCTTCAAAAAATACTAAACGTATCGAATAAATCTCTAAAAAATTAGAAACTGCCCTTCAATGGCCTTCTCTTAATTTTTACAATTTAATGAGCAAGAAAAACTGCCCAAAAGGCCGCGGCCGCCGGCAGAGAATTCTGGCCACCTCCAATCTACACCAAAATTTCATAGTTTGTTCCTCTCGTCAATACGAACAACTTTTTAGTTCAACACAAAGGCCAAATCGGCCTCTAACTACGTCAATTACATGATGAACAGTAAAACCCGAAAAATTACACTTTCAAATTTCAATCCTTCAATTCTTCCTCCACACTCCAAATCAAGATACCAAATTCTAGAGGATTATAGTAGTCCTAAAACTCATCCTATCCATATAAAGAACTTAACAATTGGTGATCTAAGAAGAGAGAAATCCGATCAAGAACAAATCATTGTACACATGAAGAACAATTCAGAATTTCTCCGATTTACGGCGAGTTAGGTCGGAAAACTTACCTAGAAATGAAGTAGACTCGGAGGCCGAGCTTTTGGGACCGGTGCGGCGGCGAGTGGTGGCCGGACGGCGACGTTGTGGCGCGCGCAAGGTCCGATAGGGGTTTTCAGTCGGGGGAGAGGAGAGAGAAGGTCCGGTAAGTTTTGATTTTCACTTTCTACCTACAGTAACTTTCCTTTTTTATAGGGTTTCCTGAAATAGTAACTTCCTGTTTTTAGACCGTAACTTTCACATACGAACTCCGATTAAGACACATAGTATGTCTACGGATTCGTATTAACGCCCTTTACAACTTCCATAAGAAAGTTTTCCCAAATTTCTGACTTAACGAAAAGTCAACTTTGTGACCTCTCACGGTAAAACGAGTACTACGAAATGGTTAAAGATTAAGGTAACTTAGGAAGTAACCGACCTAAATTGATTCTAGAACCGGGATGTGACAATTCTCCCCCCATATAAAAATTTTTTCCTCGAAATTACATACCTATCATGCAAAGAGATGGGGATACTGCTGCCTCATCCGTGCCTCTGGTTCCCAAGTCGCTTCTTCTATCTTGTGACTCCGCCAAAACACCTTAACTAGGGGAATAGTTTTGTTCCTGAGTACCTGCTCCTTCCAATCATGGATCTTCACCGGCAACTCCTCATAAGTCAAATCCATTTTCAAATTAACCGGTTGCTCCTGCAACACATGGGATGGATCAGCAATATACTTGCGAAGCATGGACACATGGAAGACATTATGTATCTTCACTAAATCGGGGGGGTAGGTCCAACCGATAAGCAAGTGAGCCAACCCTCTCAATAATTTCATAAGGGCCTATGTACCTTGGGCTAAGCTTTCCCCGCTTGCCAAAACGTACTACTCCCTTTCAAGGGGATAGTTTCAAAAATACCCAATCACACACTTGAAACTTAAGATCCCTTCTTCGATTATCTGCATAGCTCTTTTACCTACTCTGAGCTGTCTTTAGCTTGTCCCTAACAACCTTGATCTTCTCATTTGTTTCATGAATCAAGTCAGGACTACACAACTCTCTTTCATCAATTTCATTCCAACACAAAGGTATACGACACTGCCGTCTATAAAGTGCCTCAAAAGGAGACATACCAATGGTAGAATGATAGCTATTGCTGTAAGCAAACTCGATTAATGCCAAGTTCTTGTCCCAGCTTCTTGAAAACTGCATAGCCCACGACCTCAACATATCCTCTAAGGTCTGGATAGTCCTTTCGGACTGCCCGTCGGTCTGAGGATGAAAGGCTGTGCTTGTAAAGCTCTCCAAAACCTGGAGGCAAATCTAGGATCCCGATCTGACACTACAGTCTCCGGCACCCCATGAAGTCTCACAATCTCATTAACATACAATTCTGCCAATCTATCCAATGCATACTTCTTGTTCACCAGCAGAAAGTGTGCTGATTTGGTTAGTCGATCAACGATCACCCAAATATCATCATGTCCATCTCGGGTATGTGGTAAACTGAAGACAAAATCCATGGCAATGTCATCCCTCTTCCACACAGGGATAGGCAAAGGCTGAAGCAAGCCAGCGGGCTTCTGTCTCTCAATCTTTACTTGTTGACAAATCAAGCATCTACTCACAAAAACCGCAATTTCTCTCTTCATATTTGGCCACCAATAATGGTTCTTTAAAGTCATGAATATTTTAGTGCTACCAGGATGTGCTGCATACGCCGAACTATGAGTTTCCTCCATAATCTCCAGCTTAAGTTCCTCATTTCTTTTTGGAACACAAAGTCTGTTCTTCAACATCAATATTCCATCTTTTCTAACCGAGAAGTCAACCGTTGTCCCATCAAGTGTCCGCTCAATCAACCGCACTATGGACTGATCTAGGGAGGGAGAAATCCGATCAAGAAAAAATCATTGTACACATAAAAAATAATTCAGAATTTCTCCCGATTTACGACGAGTTAGGTCGGAAAACTTCCCTAGGAATAAAGTAGACTCAGAGGCCGAGTTTTTAGGACCGGTGCGACGGTTAGTGGTGGCCGGACGGCGGCGCTGTAGCGCGCGCAAGGTCCGGCAGGGGTAATCTGTCGGGGGAGAGGAAAGAGAAGGTCCGGTAAGTTTTGATTTTTCACTTTCTACCTACAGTAACTTCTCCCTTTTTATAGGGTTTTCCAAAATAGTAACTTCCCGTTTTTAGACCGTAACTTTCACATAAGAACTCTGATTAAGACACATGTCTACTGATTCGTATTAACGCTCTCTAACCCTTCCCTGAAGAAAGTTTTTCCAAATTTTTGATTTAACGAAAAGTCAATTTTGTGACCTCTCACGGTAAAACGGTTACTACAAAATGGTTAAAGATTAAGGTAACTTAGGAAGTAACCGACCGTAAATTGATTCTAGAACCGGGATGTAACAAAATTTCATACATAAAGGAGAAACTTAATAAAATCTATTGCATGCATTAAATTTAAAATAAAAGTCTACTCACAGACTTAGGCTTTAGCCTGGCGAAAAAACCCGAATTCCGCTCAAGCGAATTCTCCACAACACGACCCTCTTCGCGTCCTGTTCCACAATTAATATTAATTTTCCGGTCGCTAGAATAATAATTGAATAATATAGGAGTTCAATTATAAGCGTACAACTCGCTCATCGTCTCCACACTTCTCGAATTATCAACTAAAAATCTCCGATCTTTCTCAATAACTTAGGAGTCTTTAAAATACTTCTTAAACTTTAACTGACAATAATAGATGGTCGGAATAATATTTAATTATAAAAGTTAACGACCAAAAAAGGTATATATAGAAGTTACCCACCATCTGTGCTGTAGCCTGTGACCATTTCTTCTCAACTATTGTCACTGCCCTCTCCATGAAATTTCAGTTTATCTTAGTCCAACTAACTCTTGCCAGGTTTGGGAGTTAGGTGACCTTGGTACCCATAGAGCCGTAACCTCACGTCGTTCTTCCCCCACATTTTCCTTCGCTTTCCATCCTCACCTTTTCACCCTTCTGTATATTTTGGACCTTCTTTTCCTGCCTTTCCTCTATTTCTGACCACTTGGTACGAGCATAACATACACCGTACTCGTCTCTTGCAACAACTAGCAAACCATACGTTCCATTGTAGCACCAAAACATGCCAAGCCCAGTCCTGAAAGCTGGGAGCAGACCGCCATGGGTGGGTTTGGGAGCAGCTGTTTGGGTCCAAATTGCTGCTGGCAATGCCTACAACTTCCCACTGTATTCTCCTCTGCTGAAATCCGTGCTGGGTTACAATCAGATGCAGCTGACCATTCTTGGAGTAGCCAATGATATTGGGGAGAGTGTGGCTTTGCTTCCTGGGTTTGCATGCAACAAGTTCCCTCCTTGGGCTGTGCTTCTGGTTGGTTGTGTGCTTTGCTTCTTGGGCTATGGAGTTCTCTGGCTTGCTATTAGTGGAACTGTTGCCAGCATGCCTTATATTTTGGTGAGTAGTTTTGCCAAATACCATTTCAAATTGGTTGGTAGGTTTTCACTGCCTTCTGACTTTGTTAGTTTCAAGTTTTGAAATTTTACATATGAAGCTGTGAATTGGAATATTTTGGAAATGAATGTATTGCTTTGCAATGGAATAGAGTGCTTCTTTTTTTGGCAAAACCCTTGAACGTATGATTATCTGAGACTTTTGAATTGGAATATATAATGTAGACGTTGTTTATGTCATTGCAGATAGAGTTAAGAAGTATTTCTTGAATTATATCTACCACGATGGTCTAGGTTGTCCTTCAATAAGGTTTTGATCATGATTTTGACAGTTTGGTATCTGCTGATATTCCATTTTCTGTTGAAAATAAAAGTACTTCCACAGATGTTAGATGCTATCAAAAATGATCACAGCTTCCTCCCAAAGTTGGGGTTTAAGTGTTAATGTTGGATGGGTCTCATCAGAAAGAGCTAGTTGGATGTGAAAAGAGATTGAGGTTTGGCTAAATTATTTGTCTGTAGTGTCTCCTAAGTGGCTAAGTTTCATTGTCTTTGAAAGTAATTATCCATTTGGCTGTAGGTTTTCTGGTAGCCTTAAGTCTGCTGTTGATAATTTACCTACTTTCTCTGTAAAGATGCCCTGTTTCCAATTAGAACATTCCAGCTACCAGGAAACCGCATAGGTATAGGAAGAACTCACTAGTTTCTCAGACCTTGAATACTTGGGGGTTGTGCAACTCTATCTTATACCAATGACCCCAATACAGCCTGGATGGAAGCGCCAGAAACTTGATACTACACAAGGGCCATGCCTTTTGCTACAGTTTCAGGATCATGGAACATAATGCACGATAGCACTTGCTAGTTGCTACATTTGTTAAATGGTTTAACCTGCCACAAGTTATACCATTGTTGGCTTCTGCTCGGGAGTGCCTATTTTTGAAATTTTAGATTAGGAAAATAAGGATGAACAAAATCAAGAAATGATTCTTGTTTGGTACGTGTGTGAAAGTTTTGATGGTTAATTAGTATTTCCAATTTTACTGTAGTTGATTTTGGCAACACACTCAGGAATTTCTTGCAATACCCTCACTTGTGCAGTGGACAAATGGTCTTGCTAAGCATGGCTTGATTAGATTATCAAACCGAATGTACTATACAACTGTTATTTTCTTGTAACTATTTGGTTGAGTAATATTTACCTTTTTAGTAACTAGAAAAAATATTGAGTTTTTTGGACTTCTCTCTATAAGCATGCATTAATCTGTGGCATTACATTAATCTATTCATCATTATATCATTGTTTGTTTTTTCATGGACTTATGCCCCAATCTATGATAGATGGCTTGGCTGTTCGCTACAGGGTAAAGTTAGTATCATGGAACACAGTTATGTAAATGCATCAACTTGTTATATACATCGTGAGCTGCTTCAGTATTGCCAATTCACCAGCATTCTTGTATGAACAACTGATGAAGGATGTCAAGTTCTGTAGCTTACAAACCAAAACAGTTCAGAAAAAAACCACCCTAAACAAAAGTGTATTAGTGCCGGAAATTAAGGGGGGAGAATATTCATGCATAAATAAACTTCATGTTAAATGTCGCCTTTTTATATGGTGAGCTATCTGCAGTTACTGTTCTTTGCTTCTCTAGGTTGCAAAATTGGGGTAATGATTTTGGTATGTATGCTATTTTTTATGTATACCTCTAACATCTATCTTTTGATGCTATTGCAGTTATTTATCACAATTCTCATTGCCACGAATAGCAATGCTTGGTTTGGCACAGCTGTGCTTGTTACCAACATGAGGAACTTCCCTCTCAGTAGAGGCACTGTTGCTGGCATTCTCAAGGGCTATATTGGGATCAGTGCGGCAGTCTATACAGTGGTATACAGTTTGGTGCTCAAAGAGTCGGCATTAAGTCTCTTGATATTCCTTGCTCTTGGACTTCCTGTTTTGTGTTTGGCCTTGATGTACTTTGTTTGGCCATGTACTCCAGCTTCTGGAGAAGAGTCTTCAGAGCATGGCCATTTTCTCTTCACACAAGTTTTCAGTGTTGTGCTTGCAATCTATCTTCTCATAATCACCATAGTAAACCAGATGATATCCCTTAGTCATGCACTTGCTTATATTTTGATTGCTATTATGGTTCTCCTTCTGCTGTCCCCCCTAGCAATTCCTCTCAAAATGACATTATTTCCTGTAAGGGCCCGAATTGATTCTTCTGACCAACTTGCTCCACCAGAAGGTGATGCAACTGAAACAGATCCTTTGCTGACACCATCCCCATCAGGTACTAATCTTGTAAGATTTCATGAGGTTGATGATTCTTCAGATCTGGAAACACTTCTTGCTATTGGGGAAGGGGCAGTGAAGGAGAAAAGGAGACCTAAGAGGGGAGAGGATTTTAAATTCCAAGAAGCTTTTATAAAGGCTGATTTCTGGCTTCTTTGGTTTGTATATTTTCTTGGGGTTGGTTCAGGAGTGACAGTGCTCAACAATTTAAGCCAGATTGGGGTTTCATTAGGCAGTGATGATACGACAATATTGTTGTCTCTCTTCAGCTTTTGCAATTTTGTGGGTCGTTTGGGTTCAGGTGTTGTTTCTGAACACTTTGTCAAGTAAGTACTCATTGCCTTCTATTAAAGTGAACAGCTAGATCTAGGCTTTATTCCATTCTTCTTGTTTTTGTTTTCAGAAGTTGGTATATTGGATTTGATGTTTCACTTTATGTTTTGCTAATTTTTTTATTAAAATCCTTAAGACATTCTCATTGGTACCTTTTCCTTTTTTGTGTGTGAATGATGTGCCTTGTCCCTTGATGTGTGATTGTCTGTATTCTTCCTCTTTTCCCTTCCATCATCTATTGTAGGATTAGCAGATTGGAATCTTAGGTTGGTTTTTCTGGTGGTTCAACTTTTTTGTTTTTCGGTATCAGTTAGTCTTGTATTCCTTGAGACTATCAACATTCTTCCAGAAAAAAAAAATCAACATTCTTATACTAGCAAGATTATGGAGCTTCCTTGTTTCCATCACATGATTTTACCTACTTATCTGTTATTTGAATGAGGTACCCTCTAAGGGAATGATATTAACATCAGATTTTGACCATTGCAGGAAATATACCCTTCCTCGTACATTTTGGATGACATGTGCACATATATTGATGATCCTATCGTTCATTTTGTATGCATCAGATCTCAGTGGTACTCTTTATGCTGCAACTACTCTGCTTGGTATCTGCTATGGTGTTCAGTATTCTATGATGGTTCCAACTGTCTCCGAACTTTTTGGATTGAAACATTTTGGTATAAATTACAGCTTTATGTTAATAGGAAATCCTATTGGTGCAGTTCTTTTCTCAGTTCTTCTTGCTGGTAATTTATATGATGCTGAAGCAGCTAAACAAGGAACCTCCACATGCGTAGGCGCAGACTGTTTCAGGATCACATTTCTAGTTTTAGCCGGTGTCTGTGGGTTAGGCACTGTCTTGAGCATAATTTTGACAGTTAGAGTACGTCCTGTTTACCAAATGCTTTATGCCGGGGGTTCTTTCCGTTTGCCTTCAAGTGCAATCCACTGATGGTTTGGAGATGTTATCATGTGATGACATCAAGCCGTACAGGTTTTATGGAACCAACCAACATATCTGCAGCTCATATCAGCTGCATTTAGTGTTACGCTATAAAGTCACTCCCAAGCAGGCCAGCGGCATATGTTGGTTAGGCGCTACTAGCAGTTCGAGGAAAAGCTGAAGAAGTTTTGGGGTTATGATATTTAAATTGAAGTGTTGTTACTTATCAGAGAGTTTTTTTTTAAAAAAAAAACCACTAATTAGAGAATTTAGGTATGCTGAGTTTATTATAAGCATTTTCGTTTTATTCTTTTTCATTCATTTGAGTATTTTTTTCGATGAATTTTCAATTATCACAGTTAGAACACGTTTACTAACTTGAAATGAAAATTATCATCAATCGGTATCAATAAGTATCGGTATCAACAAGAATTGGTAAGAGAATATTTTATTTCAATTTACCATTTACTTACCATAAGGAATCAAAACAATAATGAAACTAATTATAATTGATGTTGTTTGCATATCATATGGAATAAGAATTAAAATTGGTTTGATTACTGAAATAACCCTACGAGAAAAACAACAACAAAACAATAAAGCTTATCGTTTTTGTTGTCGTTGGTCCTTTTTTGTTGTCGTTGTTGTTATATGATGGTAACAATAAAATACATATTTCTATGGTTAGTTTTTTTTAAATGGACGTTAGTCATTGATATATTGATAACTGAAAGTCGGATTACAACATGAACATGTCACATCCTTGCAGACTCACTTTAGAAAAGAATCCTGCGAACCTACCTAAGCAGATCGAAATCTAACCAAGATAGCCTTTATGTTGCAAACCATAAGCGTAACACCTCAAACATCGGAACCAGGGAACCAAAACTAAAACAAGAACTGAATCAAAATAACAAAGTCCTAGAAAATCACTTTTATTGGATAGCTGACTAAACCAAAGGATCGACGAAATCCAATTATTTCGCTATGGAAGCTCCATGAGATATATCTCCAGAAGAACTGACATCCACCAAAAATTCAGATATCGTACCTAATTATGGTGGTACTACCAATACCCCATCACCAGAATCGTCCTCCTTCCCTGTAATCCGACTCGTAGCAGAATCAAATTTCCTTTTCTGATTTTTTCGAGCACCAAAAGAGCATTTCTTAGCTCTCTTTAACCCCACCACCCCCTGATCAAAACTGCCAGCAGATTTCTTATTTAGAGAACCCTTAGACCGCCCTGGTTTTCTCTTCTTCATAGGAGAAATAACAATCACCATCCCCCCAGAATGAGCAAGAGCCATCCTTGGAGAGAAATCGAGTTCATATGGGATCATCTCCATAGAGCTTGAGCTTTCAACTCCCTTACGACGCTTGCCTATCGAGACTAGAGCTAGCTCCGAACCACACTTGACTCCAGTCATAGGAGGCAGGATAGATGACACTGATTGCTCTACCACCATCGAAACTATGACCGGTACTGGATACATCATAGGAGGGGTCCTTAGCCTCTCCAATTGAAACCGTAAATCAGCAGTCAATATCCTTAGAATAAAAGAAAGATAGTGAAGGCAGCAAACCCTAACCTGAAAAGGGATTCACCACCGGTTTAATTGGTCGTTCAGAACTCTGTCCCTATCTAGAGAGAGGCAAAACTGAACCCTGCCGCACAGAATCCGATTTTCCGACAACCCTTGCCGCTCCACTGAAACCAATTTTCATCGATTCAATCTCTATGAACTGAGGTAACAGGGTAGGTTTACCCACACAACTTGTCTCTTGATGCATTAGGAGACCACAAACCCAACAAAAACCCACAGTGCGGTCATATTTCACAGTTAGTTTCACCGAAAACCGCCTCGAACCAAACTCAAAGACCATCTCCCCAAAAGCCTTCTTAATCAGCTCACAGATTTTCTACAAAATCCGAACCCCCGAGTGCCTCGTCAGATATTCATCTGATCATTGTGTTCCACAAAACTGAGAGTCCAGCCAACCTTTTCAACCACCTCATCTATCATAAGTGGTTCCAAAAGGCCTTTGATCTCCACCTAAACCGGAAAAGACTCGATTGGCATAATCGCCGCATCCTCCAATCCATCATACTCCGCTAACACAAACAGAGACCGTCCATAAAACCATGGACCCCAGTCAGGATATTCTTCCAATTGTCAGCTCTTGTGAAATGTAGCACAAATCTGTCAGCCGTAGCCCGCATCTGCAATCTATTGTGAAGATCCCAAACAGAGGTTAGGGTTCTGATAACTGCATTCGGGTCTGGAACCTTACACTTCAAGGTAAGAAGCATGCCAACTGTTGTGGTGCTGTCAAAGATCGCAAAGCACTTGTGGTTGAAGGCCTATCGTCATGGAAGGACAAAACGACGTGAAACGGTGTGAAACCTTATCTAATATGGCGAAGGTTAGGGTGCGAAGCAGGATGACAAACTGAAACCCTAGAAACTCTAGAGAGAGAGGTGCGGCTAACTTTTATTATTATTATTATTATACAATTTACTTACACACCCATAACCTAGGGTATTTCTATGGTTAGTTAATTAGTTTCCTAACAAAAAAAGATTGGTTAATTTAAATATATTAATTATGGATGCATATTTTAGGGAGAAAAAATTGATTCCATAAGTTTTATACTTACCTCCATACTTGGGTATCAGATTAGGGGGTTCATAAGCTATTTATTTTGATGAGCAAGTGAGATCCAAATCTATTTCAATACATTGACATGTTAGTAAACGTCGGAATTCATCTATTTTCGGAATCAATTCTGTCACTCTCAATTCCATATTAGTAAACATGTTCTTAGTCAAATATGGAATTAATTACAAAGCACTGCTCAACTATAATGTTATTTTCATTTTATACCTAAATATCAAAAATTTACATTTTCATACCCTCAATTTTATTATATTAGCATTTTGATACCTAGTAGAAAATTTGTTTAGAAGTTCATGTGCCTTGTGTTATGGGATCCTTCTCTCTTGGCTTTTTGGTCAACCTCAACTTTCAAAGCCACCATAATAATAGGGTTACAAAAATCTATGTTTTGTCTATGTTTACATTTTCTCATTTGACGGTGGAATATAAGTATATGAGAGAGTATCTATTGAGAACTTTCTTGTTGTGATGACTTTTTTTTAATGGTTTATTACATCTACTTTTTAATCACATTTTTTCATCTCAATCGTTCGGTTTATAGGACTATATAAGTAGATCAATTTTACAAATTTTTAGCCAAATTGGTCATCGAAATAGATCAAATTAATGAATGGTTTCTAAATATATCAAACATGAGCCGTTCAAGTTTATAATCAGTGAATCACATTTATGAATGTCTAACAATTTTCAATTTATATAAAAATTCATAGACATAAACTGCTCATATATATCTATAACCTATATGATCGAGATGTAAATATCCGATCAAAAATAAAATGAAATGAAAAAATGATCCAATAATCCTAAAATAGAAACTTTCCGTGTCACAACAAATCTTTAGTTTTTGATCACGTTACTATCAAACATTGACGCCGCCTACACGACGAAGTCCAAACCCAAAACGCCCTCCGTTCACTTCCCTTTATATATCCACAAATCAACGCCACAGACATTTCAATTCTTCCTCTGCATATCTGCATTGCAAGGCGTTTAGAGTCTCCATTTCAATTCTCCAAGCTGTCTGTTGGATCTCAAGCTCGTCCCTCTGCTTCGATTCGGGTTCAAAGATCCGAGCTTTTCAACCTGTCGGTGATTTACCATTTCTCTTCTATAAGTTTATATTATATTTAAAGATGCAATTTTTGTGAGTTCACTATACTAGATCGGCTTGAATCTTCAATATCCACATCTCAGATTTCGCTATGAAGCTTTACCCTTTTCATTTTGGCTCATTTACCTTCCTGGGTTTCAGTCCTTCACTGTCTCTATAGCTCTTTGAGATTGTTGAACATCTTGTACTACATTTTGGTATTGAATTTTGAATTGGAGTGTTTTAGTTAGTCACAATGTCTACGATTAGAGTTGATCCTAAGCAGTACTACGCCACTAGTAGTCTTCTGATTGGATATGCACTCTGTTCTAGCTTGTTAGCTGTGATAAACAAGTTTGCCATAACTAAATTCAACTACCCTGGTCTTTTGACCGCTCTGCAGTACCTCACTTCTGCTTTTGGTGTTTGGGTTTTGGGGAAGTTGGGGTTTTTGCACCATGATGCTTTCACGTGGGAAACGGCTAAGAAGTTCTTGCCTGCTGCCGTTGTGTTTTATCTAGCCATTTTCACCAATACCAATCTGCTTCGACATGCCAATGTGGATACTTTTATAGTGTTCCGGTCGTGTACGCCTATTTTGGTTGCGCTGGCTGATATGGTGTTTAGGAACCAGAAGTGCCCGTCAAAGCTAACGTTTCTGTCTTTGTTGGTGATTTTGGGGGGAGCTATTGGGTATGTGGCCACTGATAATGGTTTCACTTTGACTGCTTATTCATGGGCCTTTGCGTATCTGGTGACCATTACGACTGAGATGGTGTACATTAAGCATATGGTGACTAATCTCGGGCTGAACACGTGGGGTTTTGTGTTGTACAACAATTTATTGTCATTGATGATGGCTCCGCCATTCTGGATCATTACAGGGGAGTATGTTGAGGTGTTTGCTGCTTTGGGATCCAAGACTGAGAACTTCTTTGCACCTGGTGCATTCTTTGCAGTGTCATTGTCATGTGTGTTTGGTATGCTCATCAGCTTCTTTGGGTTTGCAGCAAGGAAGGCAGTCTCTGCAACAGCGTTTACAGTGACTGGTGTTGTTAACAAGTTTCTTACGGTTGCTATCAATGTGATGATATGGGATAAGCATGCCAGCCCCTTTGGTTTGATCTGCCTCCTAATGACAATTGCTGGTGGTGTCTTTTATCAGCAATCCGTAACTGGACCTAGCAGTTCCCCATCAAAGGGTGAATCAGTAGTGCCTAAGCAGACTCACAGTGAGAATGATGGTGATGACTTTGATGATGAAAATCAAGGAATAGCTGTTTCTGGTAAACTTGTTGTATGAGAATTCCTATCTCTGCATGATCCTTTTTTAGCTGCTTAAGAGGTATTGTATCTTTGAAGATTATCATAAAGACTGATTTAGGGGTAATATTTATATGCACAAGTATAATGTTAGTATGTTACAAATTTGATATCTTAGAGAAATACAGCTGCTTTGTCACTAGGCTCTCTGAACTACACCTTTAAAAGAGCTGCTGGTTTTCTTGAATTCAACATGTATTGTTTTGTTCTGCAATTTGTCCTGAGTACTGTATTTGGTTGTTGCTTATTAGTGTCTGTTTGCTTGGTCCGGTGGATGTTATTAGTGGGATTGAATTTTAGTTTGAATTTGAACAGAAATAAACTGAGAAGAAGAAAAGAGCTTCAATAAGTTTGTATATGTAAGAAAGATTCCGATAAGTAGCTGTCAAAGTGGTTGTTTTTGATTGAGTAGGGAGGCACAGGTCTTTTGCCTTCTAAATGGAAAAATTTGATTGCATTGCTAAGAATGATGGAAACTATATTAAAAGGAGGACAACAGCCTGATTTGCATCTCTTAGATACTTATAGCTTTTATGAGGTTAAGCTGAGTTTAGGGGTTACAATTTCAACGTTGTATCCAATGTGATTAAATGAGTACTGTGTAAATTTGATTGTGTTATTATTATTCCAAAAACCAGTTTGAATTTGTATCGAGTCTTATGAATATTTTTGGGTTCCAGTTAAGTTTTCTGGGAGTCAAATTAAGTGTTTAAGGTCTGGTCTGTGTTCTATATATTTTACTTTGCGCATAGGGTGTTAATGCAGACCTTTTGATAACTTACATTAGGTTGTAGTTGGTCATCATAAAATAAAAGTATATCAATTATTCTCTTTTGGTCACTAAAAAGAACTGCTGCTATCCAAAATTACAATTTCAGTTTTTGGTCACAAAATTTTCTAAATATTGCAAGATTGGTAGTATGAACGTCGCTGACATGCAAGTTTTAACCATATATTGTACAATATGGAATTAGAGCTTATTAATGATAAAAGTATACCGTTCAAGAAATTATGATGATTGTTGGTGTCCTGGAGTATTCTATTGGTACTTGTGTTTCTTTTGGGATGTAGTTATAAGTTATAACCATTAATTAGACCAATTGCAGCTAATAGGTAGGAAAGATAAATTTCCTAACGACTTCCAAGGGAACCAAAGTTGCAGTAGAAAGTATGGTAAAGTGTCAGATATTGTTATATAGTTGCTCTTTGGGTTTATCAAAAGTCAGGAGATGCCCAAGTTGAGGAACATGGATGCAGTGTTTGTTCAGATTAATTTCTGTATGAGTGGGTGATCTGTATTCTTAATTGAACTTAACGACTGACTTTGTATCAATTGATATTAGTAGAGCATGAGGATTTGATTGTTTGATTCCTGTGTACTCTATTTAACATTGAGTGTTTGGGAATACTGGTGTTTAAGGTTTTGAGCTGAAGATACCAAGATTGGGACTTGTGATTCAATCTCTTATCAAATCATGAGAAATTCATTTAGTCTTACGAACTAGAGAGATGTGTTCTATGAGCTATTGTTTGCTTGTGTGATTTTAAACCGAAGCTTTACTGAATCATATGGTGATACAAACAATACGGTAGCATCGTTGCGGGAATTATACACTTCCTCATACATTTCTGCTGACATGTGCACATATATTGATGATCGTATCGTTCATTTTGCATGCATCAGATGTCAGTGGTACTCTTGATGCTGCAACTGCTCTGCTTGGTATCTGCTATGGTGCTCATTATTCCATCAAGGTTCCAATAGTACGAACTTTTTGGATCTAAACATTTTGGTATAAAACTATAAATTATGGCTTCATGTTACTAGGAAATCCTATTGGTGCAGTTCTTTTCTCATTTCTTGCTGGTAATTTATACAATGAACCTCCACATGTGTAGGTGCATACTGTTTCAGGATCACATTTCCACTTTTAGCCGGTGTAGACACCGTCTTCAGAATAATATTGACAGTTAGAGTACGTATTGTTGACTAATTGCTTTATGCTGGGTTCGTTTCGTTTGCCTTCCAAGTGCAAATCACTGATGGTTGGAAATGTTATCATGTGATGACGTCGAGCCATACAGATTTTTATGGAGCTATGTTCCGCTGAAGTCCTGATAACTAGGGAACATATCTGCAGCTCATATCAGCTGCTTTAGCGTTACGCTATAAGTCCCTCCCAAGCCGGCCAGTGGCATATGTTGGTTGTGTGGGTACAGCAGATCGAGGAAAAGCTGAACACCAAGGTTTTGGGGGTTCTGATATTCATATTGATGTATTATTAGAGCTTAGGTTTGCTGAGTTCTTTTTTCATTCATCACAGTTGGTTAATTGGATGTCTTAAGGATTCTAGAATGAAATCTATTGGTAGCCAAACCTCCATCAAGAAGAGTGACACTTCGAAGAGGTAACGGGTTGTTCAGAATTAATGTCATATTCAGTAGTCTTCATCTCATATATATATATATATATATATAACAAGAACAAATATCAAGTTCTGTGATCCAAAATGATAACCTTGTTATAATCTTTTGAAAATGAAAATACATCACAAAGAAAAAAAATCTTTCTTAGGATCTTATACATAGACTTGTCATAAATTACATAAGCATTATGGAACAATTAGAAGTAAAAGGAAAACAATTTTGACATATTGCTGCTATGATCTTGTCGCCATGTTTTCCTCTCTGAAGATACAACCGAAAGAGGTGTTTGTGAAGCTTCGCCGAAAGCTCGGATATCTTTGATATATAGCAAACATACCATTCTAGCTTGCTACTATAGTCTTGCATGTATATCTAACACAGTAACTATATATCTTCAATCACACTAGACACTACTGCTTTGAATTAGAATCACAGATAAAGACGAGTCACGTACAAAAACAAAGCAGGAGACAATGTCATCACTGGACTAGACACTCGAATTTAATCTTTTGCCCAGCTTGACCCTACACTAGAAAAGCTAAACAACCCTTGTGATGAACAAAGCCAAAACTCACCCAGGGTGGAAGAACCCAAAAACCAATCTCTCACCATTAAAATTATACCATCATGGACAGATGACAACAGTGAAGAAACCACGAACAAACTGAGCAAAGCACTAGAAAAAACCTCATCAGGTAGGTTTCAAGTCTTGGAACATAGCATCCCACCTGATCTCTTCAACTCCGGTAGACCAGTAACCGTCGTCATCTGCGTCCATCTTCATCTCCTTTCGAAGATCGTACACCACCGGACTTGAAAAACCGTCGCCGTGAGCCTGCCCGGAAACCATCCGAGGACTATTAGTTCCAGCTGTACCATTGGTAAGCAACAACCTAGGCATGCCTTGTACTTGTTTGGTCACCCCAAGCTTCTTGTTCCTCTTCATCATTTCTCCTCTAAACCTCGCCCTGTAATTATTTGGCCTCGGCACGAGTGCCAGAGCTGAAGAATCCTCACTGCCTCGGCGAGTCCACCTCCGTACGAACTCAGCAAAACACCTCTTGGTCTTCTTGATCGCCACTATAAGCCTAGTCATGGTTCGAGGAGTGGCGCTTGCTAGCCTAACCTTTTCTTTTCTGGCAAGCTTGAGGATCTCTAGCCTGTGTTTGGCTATGGAGATCCCCATGCTTTGAAGAAACTCGTGGTTGAAGTAGACTATGTCTTCTTCCTCGAGCTCGTTGTGAGCAAAGCAAAGACCATACTCGTACACAAGGGAGGGCTCTAGGCCGGTTTTGGAGAGCCATGAGAACCAATCCATGATGATGTAGAGTGAGTGCGCAATTGAGTTTGTGTCTGTGTGATGATTTGCAAAATGAGAGAGAGAGAGAGAGAGTGAAGGCTAGGGGTGTATATGTATGAAGTGGGAGATGGGAAAGGGAATGCAAAATATGAAGTAGAGGCTGGGGTGGTGAAGTTGTTGAGGGTGACCGACCTAGAGTTGCTTCTGAGGTTTTGGGGTTTTCCTTATGATTTTTCTAGTAAAATGTAGGTTTAGTTGTTAGGTTGAAACTTGAGAGTGACAAAAGAAAAAAGGAAAATGTGGAGTGGGGTATCAGTGTCCATTATCATCCAAAATGGGCAAATGTGATATCTGAAACATTATTATGAGTGAGAGAGTGAGAGCCAAGGATGAATGGGAACATAGAAGGGTGCGTGGGTGTTTCTCATTACTAGGGTTTGTGCATTCATTTGAAAATTGACAAGTGCCCTGCTTTGCAAGCTAGGAGATGCAAATCCTCTATCTTCTTGAATCCAAGTGAGATATCCGACGCATTCAATGTAGATTTCTGATTTGTTATTCAACTTTGAACAAGATAATGAAAATTTTTTAGTGAAAATTTATAATACATGCACTTGTTTATTAGTTTCAACATTCTGATATTCTTATGCTTCGGAAGTTAATATTGATTAATACCTGCAAATTTAGCAACGTTTTATCAATTTCGTTGTGACTTGTAAGTTACGGATCATTTTGACAATCCGAGTGATAATAAAACTGTTTCTTGCCATCCAATTTTCAAAACCATATCCTTATAACTTAACATTCAGAATATAGATTCATGAACTTATAATATTATCTAACTTATTTGTATCATAGATTCATCACATAGTTTGGTTGAACTGAAAGCTAATCAACGTCAGAGCTGCCTAACATCAATTACATGTTAGGACTGCAATTTTTAAAACGTTGGTCCAAATTATATACGAGTGCAAAGCACCAAATAAAAATGATTAAGGACCTTTTGAAGTCATCAAATTTACACAATTCATTAAAGCGGTTGTTGTGCCATTTGATTAGTGATCATGAAATCTTGTATACAAGCAAAATGTGACGTGAGATTCTGCAAAGATCTTTTCTTTTTCTATACTAAAGAAAATACTTTCGCCAAATTTGATACAAGTTTATTGTAGTAGGCTTTGTTTTTTCTGCTGTCACCGACAGATAATAATCTAGACTGCATACTAACCAAAATGAGATTAACCAAAAAACGCAAGATTATTCTTTGGCTCTTTGCTTTAGGCACACGTTGAGCAATTTGTCATATTAGACCATATTCTCCGACGAAAATTATTCGGTACACCGGCGATGCACGTGATCTGTCCATCTCGATCATACCGTATAATTACGTTATCACCGTTAGATATATGCACTGTTTACGTTTATTTTTTCTTCTTTTTTGTCTTTATTCGATGCACCGAATACTCTCATTTTCCGATGGAACAAACATAACTATACTCTAACAATAATAATAAAAAAGAATATAACAATTACATAGGAAATACTTACAATCGAATCAATCCTATTTTAACATAATAGTTAACTGTGTATAGTATATGATGATATACGTGATACGTAACTCGAAATCATAGTAAGTTAGTCTATCAGTAATTCGAGGTCTAAAGTTGATATAAATACCATTTTATGAAACTAATTTATTTCATAAATCGATGCTTCATGCTCTACAATGTACATGCACACAACTTTCTGCAAAGTCACAGCTTGAAATAAGTCTTAGTCAAAAATGTACCTTCACTTATAATTGTCCTGCAATTATATAGATTATACCATTTAAAAGTGCTTCATAAAGTCAGTCATAGTGTGGAAGGCACTAAAACTTACCCACTGCTTTCGCCAAAAAAAAAATTACCCACTGCAGCTTTGGGTCGGCTGTCTTTTGTAGACATTTCTCCTTTAAGAAACCTCTAATATAAACAAACGAAAAAGAAAAGGAAAAAGAAGCCACTAATACTATCTTAGTACTCATTAAAACATGGACGAAGTTTATGAGATTTGGCTCCAACAAACTAGTGCCTAGCTAGCTCAACGGTTCATAATAAACAATATTGGCTGAATCCACATATGCCCCCTATCGATTCGATTACATTTACGACTAGAGAAGAGGTTCACGGGGCATATTGGATTTTAGAGTGGAGCAATGTTTCCATGTGAATGAGAAATATTCTTTGTCCTACGGCGGATTTATATTTTGTTGATGATTAAGAGCAACTGGAGTTTCTGATACAAACAAATAGAAAGAGTGAAGGTATCTCATCGATTCCGTTCTGATGAGATTGAAAATCCCATCAATTGGTATTATAAAGTGACACATGTTCATCAAACTAAGAAAATATCATCTCAAAGCGGTAGAAGAAATTCGAATAATGCCTTGCTATTTGGTGTTGTAAAATGTGGAAGCCCTTGTGGCTTGTAACTTTGGTTTATAGTCTTTTTGTATAGAAACAAAGACTAAAGAAGTTGGTGACTCTTGTTCTCATTTACTTTATACTTTCAGTTGCTTTAGTCTAAATGTATTGATTCTTGTTCTCATTACAATCACAAATGTGTGGCAGGGATTACAGACTAGCTTACTAAACTCATACATGTTGATCGAGGCTTAAGGAATTTTGTTAGGCATGCAACTTGCTTCATGTTTCATCTTTTTCTATTGAAGCTGACTGTCTTCCTTTGATATCAGCTTTGAATTCCTCATCGGAGTTGGCTTCTTGGTCTACGGCTTTTTGGCTTCGTCAGATCAAGTCCACAACAAATTCCTTTTCTTCTTATAACTGGTCTTGGATCAGTCGTGATGCTAATCAAGCAGCACACCTTGTTGCTTGCTTAGTATCAAAATCGGAGTGCCCTTTGGACTGGATTCAGAATCCTCCGATTCCATTACTTCATGTTTTATTATCTGATGCTGTTTGTGCTCCCCATGAGGGACTTGTTCATGACTCTTTGTTTCTTTGGTTTATAAAGTGTTTGTTTGTCAAAAAAAACTCATACATGTTGATCATACTGCAAATTAATAAAGCACTTGAGTTGATACTTTTTTTCAATGACTGCTGCCCTCAAGTGAACCTCAACTATTGCTATGAATTGAAACATGTACCAATTAGCAAAAGAGTACAACACAAGCAACTACATGATCCAAGAGCTGTGGCCTTGTTGAAGTGCCATTTTTAATGTTGTTCTGATGTATAAAGGTGTGTGGTTTACGTAAAGAATCTGTTACTTGTATAATGGAATCCATTTGAGTTTTTCTATTTCGAGTAATGATTATTCATGTTAAGCGGTGAAAAGTTTGACTCGTGGATCATCCGTGTACAGATATTGTCTTAATTTAACCACATTTAAGGTGTTGGGTTTTAACCACAAAAGAACTCGGTACAATTAGAAATAATTCATCTACTTATTAGTTATATTTTATTCAATAATTGACCATATTGTACTAATAATGGCTATCTGTTAACCCTTTTAAATGATTCTAAAAAGAAGATGCTCATTTGAATATAAGGTGTTATTACTTATGCCCAAATGAACAATTTTTTTTAAAGTCTTGACACACATTATTATTTAAGGACTATTTTACCCTCATTCTTTAAACATGCATAGAAAGTGAAAAAGTTGAAGAGAAATAACTTAGCTGGTAACTCATGGACTCCGGTCACCGGTTGCCGGACTCCGGTCACCGGTCGCCGGACTCCGGTCATCGGTCACCTGACTTTGGTCACCAGTGACCAGAAAATCACCGATGACCGAAAAATTGTATTTCGTCAGAATCTAAGTATATTGAGGTTGATAAACTTAAATATGAAGTATACTGGGTTAATAAACTTAGATCTAAAGTATACTAGAGTTAATAAACTTTGATCTGAAGTATACTAGGGTTAATAAACGTCGAACTGAAGTATACTGGGGTTAATAAACTTCGATCTGAAGTATACTGGGATTAATAAACTTAGATCTGAAGTATACTGAGGTTAATAAACTTTGGCAAGAAGGTGGCTAAATGGCGTTTGCAGATTCGAACACACAGATCTGGAACTTGGCATATATGTAGGCATGTAAAGGAATGAGGGATAATACTTGAAGGTAAATGATAAAGGAAAATTCCCTGAGCAAAGATACTTGAATCCGTTGAATTCATTTCAATAAAGTTCATCGTTTTGTTCTTCATGATGTGGCAGACGAGCTGCTAGAGGGTGGCCTTCTCTGCCACAGTGAGAAGTTTAATGTGGACTCAGGATTGTTGCAGGCATCAAATGTGTGTCTGAGTTACTTGCACACAATCATTCTTTGGTTACTGGGATCACTGATTCTGACTAACTAGTATAGCAATGGAAAATTTAGTAGCGAGGGCAATCATCCAAATTCAAATACACCTTTTTCTTTGAACACAATGTATCAGATGACAAACAGATATGAAACTATATGATCTAGAAAGATAATGGCTGCATCATGATATTATTCAGATTTTTACTTCATCATTCAGAAAGACGAGTACAATTTAAGGAGGTTGCGATTCTTGCTAACTTTAGCGCCTTGCTCGTTACTGCTGACCGAATACTGGCTGGGGTTGGCTATTTTATGGTTGAAAGGAGAACATTTATCTGGACAATTATCACCATTTTCCAGTACTGTTGAGAAAGGAGATATTGTCCTAACAATTTAAAACCCCAGAATTCAATAGGTAATAAGCATAGATAAAAGCCCAAAATGTTAAACATAGTATCATGACTATCATCCAAAAAGAGAATATCATAAACTATTGTGAAAACAAAGTATCACTTACAAAACAGCAAGTGCTGATCATACAGTTACAACATCATCTAACGTGGAAGAAGAAAGGGAAGAGAAAAGAAGGAACTTGGAGACCAAGAAACCATTCTGTAAAAAGTTTTGAAATCAATTGAGTATAACAAACAAGTGGTCGGAACGGCAATTTTGTGTAATTTCCTCTCAAACAAGTCCTTGAGCACTGAATTAACCTCTCATCTGAGTTCCTCGACAGTATGTAATTGCAATGAATCAAAACAAGGATCCACCCTCCCATTCCATATAACTTTCATATCAAAGGGGTCTACTCACAATGACTTGCATTTGACTGTTACAAATCAGCTAGGCAACAAAGCCATATAATAAGAGTATCTCCCCTGACTCTGTATAACCACGAAATCTGTTCATAAGCAGAAGTAAACCCCAAATGTCTGCTACAGTCTATGACTAGGATCATTCAGAATTGCTATTGAGGCTATAAATATTACCAACTACTCCAACAATGCTGACTGATATTGCCATTACCAACATGAACCATGATACAATCTTCTCTGCAGAGCTCAAAACTTCTCCTTTCCGACTTAGCTTAATTGCAATAAGAGAAGGGAATATAAATCCCAATGACACAGCTGTTGTTGCTCCTGTAAACTTAAAAGCTGTCCAAATGTTGGGAATCATGGTAGATCCTAGATAAATAAGTGCCAGCAGGATCAGCGTCAATATAAGACACCTCTTTCTACTCTCTGGCAGTGGAGCTGATCCCTCAAACACCAAAGCATCCACCGTTTGTCTCAATGAGAAATGTACAACAGGGAATACAAGAAGCAAATGAAAAATGTAACCAACTCTGACGATATAATTCAGCGCTGAGCTGTAACGGATGCCAAGGTCCTTATCAAAGTTAGTCAGCACATCAGATTCTGTATCCTTTCCAAAGAGTAGATAGCCGGATATGGCAGTTAAAGAATAGATCACGATGCAAAGTACAGTCGTGATCCTTCCAACCCGGTTCATCTTCTGAATAGACCGTCCTTCAAGCTCATTATATATAGGTTGAACATTAAAATGGCAAACATAAGCATTGGTCATGATAGGAATCACCACAAGCAGATCTAAGATGGCCATCTTCGACCCAAAATCCGGTGACATCCTAGGAGAGTCTGTTTTCCCTTCAGCAAGCTTAATAAAAGCTATCGCACAAGCAACCACAACAAACACAACTGCAAGAGCTACAGAAGCAGCTGAAGTGATGCTCAACGAATCAATCTTGTCCAATGCACAAAGGGGTGCTAAGAAAACCACCAACATAAACAAAACCAGTAGCCTTCTATGATCCCAAACCCCATGCCCCAACCACTGATCGAAAACCCCCATATGATGAAGTGAACCCGACATAACATCCCCTATAATGATCAAATACACCACCAATACGCCAGCATTGTTGCAAATTATGCAAATCTCCGAGATTATCCTCGCGGGTCTTCCCAATGCGTATTGCACAACCTCGCCATAGGAAGAGGCCTTTGACATAACCGAAAACCTCACCAACAATTCGACACTAACTTCAGACAAAAGACCCATCAAGATAATCAAAACAAACCCCCAAACGACACCAAGAACCTTCATGGTGGCAGGCAGAGCCATAATCCCAGCCCCAATGATGGTGGTGGTGAGATTAAACACGGCCCCGGAGATTCCAGACCCATCAGGCTTAGACCCATCAACAACAAGGGGATAATTCCCACCATCATAATTAAGATTATCATCAAAATCATCCCCATCAACAACAATGAAGTTATCCTCAGGAGAAGAGTTGAAATTGGCACGGGATTTGGGAGCAGTATCGTATTGGGATTGCAATTCTAAATATGAGTTCTTGCGAATAGCTGAATAGTTACTATCCATAATGAGAAGGAACAAATCAGATCTGAGAAAAGGGGAGGGAACTTACAGGAAGTCTGGGAACTCGGAAACCAGATTTGAGCCTCCAGACGTGTGTCTGAAAATCTGAGATAGATCTCAAAGGTCAACAACTTCTCTTGTTGTTTTTGTTGTCGTGCAATGGGGGAGGACGTAAATAACGTTTGTCTATTGGTTTGATTTTCAAACGTGGACTTCCCCGCCGTGGATTTTGGTTTCTTGTGCTTGTGAAAAATCAAAGTTTTTTTTTTATTTTGCTTTTGTATTTTCGAAGACACTCGAACTAATTTAAATGAACGATTTCTTACTTAAAAATAATTATCTTCATTTTTAAATTTAAATTTATCAGTTACTGACTATAAATTTATTAGTCAGTCACTGAACAGGTGAACATCATTATATTCGGTAGGACTTAATGAATAAGCAAAAAAACTTCTTCTATTGTTTTTTTATTTTTTTTATTTTCTTTTGTGTGTGCTAAAACGCCTGAAAGTTGGATAAGAATGTGAATCAAAGTAGGTGGAGAAGATAAAATCAAGTGGGGCTTTTTCCTTCTTTTCGTTTGACAAAAGAATATATTGCATGTTTTCTTTTTAAAACAATGACCATATGATTGATATCATTTTCAATGAAAAATACATGAGGAAGAACGACAAATAATGTACGATTCCACTCTTAGAGCGACATGTAAAGCATATTAGAAACATAGTTGAAGCACCCGACCTTTTCTTTCGATTTTCGACCTTTGTTTCCACCCAACTCCGCCCATAACTGTAATACTCTTTTAATTTAATGATTATCCGCCCATAACTGTAATACTCTTTTAATTTAATGATTATTCAATATTTAAAAATATGTGTGAGCATTGAAGATTTTATTGAGTTAATTGTTGTTATTTTGATTGATTACGTGTCCGTCGATATTGATAATTATTGACTAACTTTGTATTACCTTTCGTGTGACACTAAAATTATCTAGTGGATTAAAATAAGGTTTTTCGGAATATATTTTTGAACCTAGTTATCACATATTGACGGACATGTTCTTCGACACACCGACTGGGTTTGATCTTCTCCACTATTATACAATTTTATAAAGAGTAATGCGTATAAAAATTAAAAAAAATCATACGTCAATTTAATAAAAAAAAAGTCAAATGTTTATTCTAATTAAACTTATGTAAAAGATTGTTTTACCTCGATTCTTCTCCCTCATCTCTTTTACTCTCTCTCCGTATCAAAACAACTAACCCAAAAACTCGCATCCTTCTTCCATCACCCTTCTGCTCTCTCAAACCCTCACTTGAAACCCTCACCATATCGATGCAGATTGCCCAAAGAGAAGCACTACGGTATTCATCAATCTCCGGCAAATCTAGGCGGCGACGCGACCTTTGATGGGTTTATTCAGGTTCTCCTTCCTTTTCTCTTCATCTTTGTGCCTTTCTTTTCTTTGATTCGAGCCCTAATACGTTTCCCCTCTTTTCTCTTCTTTAGGGTTTCATTGTTCATCTCTGACGAGCTCATTCTTGGCGATTCTGGCGAGTTCTTAAACTCGAATGAGCCTTGTAATCTTCTTTAAGGGCCATACACGACAGGGACTAGGCTTGGAGGCACCTGTAGTGAGGTTTTGGTGAAGGTGGTGGCTGAGGCAAGAGTTGGAAACCATGGAGCTGCTACGGTTGGTCTAAGGCGAGGCAGAGCTAAGGTTTTCGGTTGAAGACCTTTTTGATTGGAAGTTTGGAGTGTTGTTGGGTGTTTCTGTGTTGTGTGGGGTTAATGCAGGTCTATGTGTGGTGCCAACTAGATGGAGGAGCTGTTGAGTTCCTGTTTTGAACAGATTAGGGGTAAATCTAGGGGTAAGTCTCTAAAGTAAGGAGGAGATGCTGGTACTAGAATTCGAACAGATTAGGGGTAAGTCTCTGGGTTTTGTGCTGTTGTGTTGTGGCTCAGGGTTGTTTGGAGATGGATGATGATTGATGTTGTTATTTTTGGTGTTCGATGGATTATTAGTCTGCTTTAGGAGGTAAAGAAGCTTTCGTGGAGCTCGGTGCAGCAGCAGAGAGGTAGCATTGGGCTTGTCTACAGTTGAGATGGTGCTACTGAAGCCTTGGTGGAGCTCAGAATAGATGGGAAGACTTTGAATTTGTTCAGCATTTTGGAGATGGTTCCCGTGCTGCTTTTCCAATGTTGTTTTTGTTTGGTCAGAGTTTTTGGTTAAACCCAGTATACTCTAGATCAAAGTTTACTAACCTCAGTATACTACAGATCTAAGTTTATTAACCCCTATATACTACAGATCTAAGTTTATTAACCCTAGTATACTTTAGATCTAAGTTTATTAACCCAGTATACTTTAGAATAAGTTTATTAACCCCAGTATACTTCAGATCTAAGTTTATTAGCCCTAGTATATTTCAGATATAAGTTTATTAACCCTAGTATACTTCAAATCGAAGTTTATTAACTCCAATATACTTTAGATTTCGGCGGAATAAAATTTTTCGGTCACCAGTAACCCAAGTCCGGCGACCGGAGTCAGGTGACCGGCAACTGGAGTCCAGAGACCGGGAACCGGAGTCCATCAGTTTCCGGCTAAATCATTTCTTTTTAATTTTTCATTTTCTATGCATGTTTAAAGAGTGAGGATAAAATAATATTTAAATAATAATGTGTGTCAAGACTTTAAAAAAAGATTTGTTCATTTGAACATAAATAATAACATCTTATATTCAAATGAGCAACCTTATTTTAAAAGGAAAATGATTTGAGGCCTCAATGAGCCACAAGATTTTATGCCTCACTCTTAGGTGTCATGTTATGTCATCAAGACACATCATCGATTTAAAATACTATATCATGTCATTATTAAATTAAAAGATGATCGTATCTTTTCTAATCCAATAACTCTATTTATTTTGTATTTCTTATATTAAAAAACAATAATGAATTCTTTTCAAAAAAATCTTTTTTTTAATTTAACTCTCTCTTTAAAAAAAATCAATTTTCTTTTCCAGGAAATCATAATTCTGTTTTTTTCAAGTACATGTGAACTCAAATGAATATGTGTATACACACAGGTATATATATATATATTGCAACATATATTGGTCCTATAAAAATATGTATATATATAATTCGTCAAAAAAATTTAGATTTTTTAATTTTTATTAGTTTTTCATGATCTATTTTGTGTTTGTGAAAGGATGGTGTGTGCCGTTCACCATGGTTAATTAATAAGAGTCACAATATATTTGATTACAAAAAAATCTTATTAATCGAAATTTGGATAAAACAAATTAAAAATGAAAATCAAGCAATAAAAATGAAAACAAAAACTTTAATTTCGTAACTCTGAGCTATAATTATGGTAAATTGATATAATATATATTAAGTTGTCTAATAAATGATAAGGTAATTGATTCTGTTGTAGGACATATAACATGTGCGTGTGTGCACTTGGTCTTATGCCATGTATATGGGCTTAGCCCATGGGCCTTATGCGTGTGGCCTAGTTGTAATAGGTTTACATTATGGATTTATTCCCAATCCATAAAGGATTGTGTCATTGTACTTAGAGTGAGTCTCTATATAAAGAGCTCCTCCATATTCATAAAGAGATTGATTCCATTCATTATCTATCAGCACATATATTCTACAAGACGTTATCAGCACGATTTGCTCTAGAAAACCCTAGCTAATATCGGCCAACCCACCACCGAAAACAAAACCCCAAAACCCAAAAATTTGTTTTCGGCAGCCCTTACCTGCGCACTGCCGCGAGCACCGACGTGCACCCCCCTGTGCACCGCCGCGCACCTACCGGACACCAACGCGCACCGCTGATTTTTCTGCTGCGCACAGCCGCTGCTCAAGCATCAAAATACAAGATCCCAAGCTTATTTGGAGAATTTATCGAAAAAGGTATGTACTTTGAAACCCTAAACTCATTCAAAGTTCACTAAACTCGGGGGGGATAAAGTCCTTTCCTCCCTTCTCCATCTCCCTTCTATGCTTGGGACGTTTGTCTTTGCAGGTACAATTTGTTAAATAAAACCCTAGAGGAGTGATTGCATATGTCTGCCATGCTGCCGCTGTGCACTGCCGAGCACCGCTGCCGGGGCCTGCCCCTGTGCGCGGGTGCACGCTGCTGCCGGCGCGCATGCGCACCTTCTGTGCACTGACGTGCACTGCTGCCGGGGATTGACCCTGTGCACGTGCACTGCTGTCAAGTACCATATGTGCACCAGATAGGCTACTGACGAGCGCTGCTGCCGGGGATTGGCCCTGTGCACGCGCACGCTGCCACCGGGCACCACACGTGCACCTACTGTGCACCTGCCGAGCACTGCTGCCGAGGTTGGGCCTTGGCACGTGCACGCGGCTGTAAACATATACATATGCACTATATATCCTCTCTAGGTCAGCATGGTGTGGTATCCATGGTTGTTTGATTTAAGAATTAAGCATCGAATCCAATTGGTCTCGAACTAACTGCTTGAATTCTTGTATGCAGAGTCAATTGACAAACACTTGCAGTTTGATCCCCTGGACGCCCAAGGCCGTGAGTATCACCGCTGGGTCCTCGACATGAGGCAGACTTTTATTGGCAAGGACTATATCTCCACCATCGATCCTCCCACGGAACCCCTTGCAGAGGGTGTTGAGCTGCCGGACAACAAAACAAAGTCCAAGGTGCTTATGTTTATCCGTCGGCACCTGGATTCCACATTGAGGTGGCAATACCAGCAAGTAGCCGATCTGCTGGAGCTATGGAACAAGCTCGCGACAAGATTTGGTAATGTTCATGTTGCGCTTCTACCAGAGCTGCAGGCTGAATGGGCTTCCATCAGGCTAATGGATTACAAATCTGTAGAGGAGTACCAGACAGACATGCTTGCACTACGTGCTCGTCTGCATTTTTGTGGAGTTGAGAAGTCCGAGGATGATCTCATAGAGAAGACATTGCTCACTTTTCCCAGGTCATCATCTACTTTGATGAAACAGTATAGGCATGACTATAAGAGTGGTCATACTCCAACGTTTGACTCTCTTATGACGTTGTTGCTAACTGAGAAAAAGGATTGTAAAATCTTGACTAAAAACACTGCTCGGCCTGTTGGGACACTCGTTGTTCCAAAGACTAATTACAACAGTGCCAGAGGCGGGAAAGTCACGAAACATAGAGCACGAGATCATTATGAACCATATCACCGTGAGCAAGGCTCTGGTAAAGGCACCCGGACTAGGAGAGGCACTAGAGGTTTTAAACGCTCTAAGGGCCAACCTAATATCCGGAAGAAGGATGATGCACCCACCCCTAGGGGCCGAGCTCCCAAGCCGGTTCAGAAATTCGCTAAGAAAAATGCTAAGGCAAATATATGCTATCGTTGTGGATCACAGGACCACTGGATGAAGCAATGCCGAGCACCTGCCGACATAATTGCTGCGTACAAGAAATATAAGGAAACAGTGGAGAGTAATGTCACTGTGGAAGTGGACAAAGTGCCGAATGCCAACCTTACGGTTGAGGATTTTCGGGAACAAACCGACTTAGATGCACCCGACTTTTAGAAGTTGTTGAGCTCTTGTTTGTTTTACCTCCATGTTTGTTGTTTTTCCTTTCAAGCATATGTAATAAGGCATGTTTATGCCATGATTAGTTCGTTTGTTTTTGAGACCTTTGGTTGTAAACCATTATGCGTATAATAAATTCGATGTTCTTAACTATTGTGTTCAATATGTTTATACAAACACTTGACAATATCCGATGCACTTGACCATTGTATGCCGCTCTAAGACTCTCCAATGGAGTTTAGAAGCATGACAACACTGTTTTGAGCCTAAGGCAAGCAGCTATTAAGCGCTGCCTAGGAGCTGCGTGCACTACACATGCTGCCGGCATGGTTGCCGAGCTGCTGTGCACTGCTGCCGAACACACGTGCACCTGGCTGCCGGCTGCCGACAGTCACGCGCCTGTTGCCGCCCAATGTGCCTGTTGCTACTCTGTACGCTACCTACTGCCCCTAGATCGTTTTTGCGCCAATTGTGTGTCAATTGCCGCCCATGTATGCCAATTGCTTCGTTTTTGTGTGAAGAATGTCATCACTTTTGTGCCAGATGTTGACAAGATTTGTGTGTCCTACACATGAACTGTCGTGCACTGTGTATGAAGTGTTGAGCACTAAGCACTAGATGTTAGCATTGGACACAAGGGCATGTGCACTGATCACCAATTGATGTGCACTTACATCAAGGACAAGCATTAAGTGAGCTACATAGCACAGAACACTCGAGGCCGCGCATAGGACACCGACTGCCGAGCACCGGGCACCAGGGCCGAGCTCTGGGTGGCATTTGCCGAAGCTCTGTGCACCTCGTACCGTGCACTAGTGATGAGCTGCCGAGCCCCCTCCTTACTGCCCCATATCGTGCGCCATGGGCGCCAAAGAGTGTGCAGCCAACGATTGTTGCCGAGTGCTCTGTGCACCGGCATGTGTGTGGCTCCTCATGCACTACCAAGTTGCCAAATGCTTAGTGCAATGGCATATATGAAGATGAAATGCGCTGCCGAACGTTGCCAAGGGCCTATGGCATTGGCATACGAGCAAGCTGCAATTCAGGGCATTCAAAAATGAAAACAGTGAATCTGCCGCTTTCGGTACAGTAACTTCCGAAGAGCTTTGTGAACAGCTCCGGATGAACTAGAACGCAAACCACATATCAGTAGAAAGCTACGTCTGTCTAGTTTCCAACGGTTTTTGCGGTTCATTCATATCCGTCCTAACGAAGGAGTTATGACCGTTTTAGTGAGCAAAGGTCAGGCTGCCAGGAATTCTGCAAAGCACACCGTTGCCTTCGATTGTTGCCTTCGGTTGTTGCCTTCGATTTTTATATCTTTTTCTCACGTATCTACCTTGTTTGATAGGTATGTCACATGGAGAAATCGAGTGCCTTGCAGACAGTGGGACGACCCACACGATCCTGAGGAATCGGCTGCTCTTTACAGAGCTGACGCCGTGTCAAACTTCCTTGAAGACTTTGATCGGTTCATCTCCTGTCATTCAAGGGCGCGAACCTGCTAGGTTCCTGCTGCCGAATGGAACCTTGATCATTGTTTCCGATGCCTTGTATGCGCCTACGGGCCTTCGAACACTACTGAGTTTCAAGGACATCCGCGCCAATGGTTTCCACTTGGAGACGCATTGTGAGAATGGACGTCTTCCCGTCGTTAGGGGGAGATGGTTTCCACATCCGCGCCTAAGGCCCGATTCGCTGATTGTCACTTTGATGAGGCCGTCTTCCCGTCGTTAGGGGGAGATGAGAGCATACATGCTCGGCGTGAACGACAGGAATTGGCCTGGTCAGTTTCAACGCTTGCTCATTATGATCCCCGTACTTCTCATGCCGAGAAGGAAGTGAGGCGAATCCTTGAGCTCCAGCAAGTGGCGGATTCGATGCCCGACTCTTTTGCTGAGATTGCTAAGGTCACGAGATCGGACATACCAGCTGCTAATGTCCCTGCAAGGCTAGAAGTCCCAAAGATGGGCATGGAAACCCCGGGTCCGAGCACCGCTGCCCCTAGTATGGGCGCTGCCGACCCTAGTGGACGGGTGGAGGCCGTGGCTCCTCAAAAGAAGAGGGGGAGGCCACTTGGTTCGAAAGATGTGCAGCCCAGGAAGAAAAGGGCTCCTCTGGCACAATCCAATCCCTTACTCATCGATACTGAAAATCCTTCTCACGAGATTGTCTCTGATTACACCTATGTCCTAGAAACGATGTCGGTGTGCTTGGGGGACGCCCCGAGACCCGAATCGGTAATCGAGAACATGGAAATCTCGATGTGTTATGAGAACACAGTATCATTGCAGGACCGATCATCCATGCATATCGATGATGTATTTGCTTATGCCGTGGCTCTTGAGATAATTGAGCACGATGATATCGAACCACGCTCCGTCAATGAATGTGAGCGTAGAGCGGATTGGCCTAAATGGAAAGTTGCTATCCAGGAGGAATTGAATTCCCTAACAAAGCGACAGGTGTTTGGACCGGCTATGCTAACGTCGCCAAGTGTAAAGCCTGTGGGACATAAATGAGTCTTTGTTAGAAAGCGTAATGAGAAGAACGAGATACTAAGGTATAAAGCTCGCCTTGTGGCGCAAGGTTTCTCACAACGCCCTGGAATAGACTACGAGGACACATATTCTCCCTTAATGGACATAATCACTTTCCGCTACCTTGTCAGTTTGGTAGTATCTGAAAAACTGGACATGCAGCTCATGGACGTGGTTACAGCATATCTCTATGGGGATCTTGATTCAGAGATATATATGAAATTACCTGATGGTTTCCAGGTGCCTAAGTCAAGTGACTCTAAACCACAGAGTGCGTACTGCATTAAGTTGCAACCCTCACTATACGGATTGAAGCAATCCGGACGGATGTGGTATACCCATCTTAGTGACTACTTGATTAGGAAGGGTTATAAGAACAATGAGTTGTGCCCTTGCGTGTTCATAAGGAAAACGAGTTCCGGATTTGCGATAGTCGCCGTTTATGTGGATGATATGAATATCATAAGGACTCTTGATGAAATCAATGAGACCGCGGCACATCTGAAGTCCGAGTTTGAGATGAAGGACATGGGGAAGACTCGGTTTTGCCTAGGCATTGAGCTAGAGCACCGAGCCTCTGGAATCTTAGTACACCAGAGTGCATATGTTCACAAGATGCTCAGGCACTTCAATGTGGATAAAATGCATCCGGTTAGCACCCCCATGGTAGTCCGGAGTTTGGATGTTAAGAAAGATCCATTCTGTCCTAAAGAGGATGGCGAGGATGTACTTGAAGCCGAGGTACCATATCTTAGTGCAATCGGTGCGCTACTATATTTGGCTCAGTGCACTCGGCCAGACATTGCTTTCTCTATAAACCTGTTAGCTAGATATAGCTCTGCGCCAATGCAACGTCATTAGACCGGTGTCAAGAACATATTTCGATACCTCAAAGGGTCAATGGACACGGGCCTGTTCTTTCCATATAAGGATTCAAGATGGACTGCAAAAGAGTGCAAAGTTCCTGAGAATCCAGGAGCTGGTCACTTAAGGAACCAAGCTGCCGGGTACGGTGCACCTTGCTGCCGTGCGCTGTGCTCAGCTGCCGAGAGCTGTGTGCACGCTGCCGAGCACAGTGCTGCCCCTGCCGAGCACCAGACACTGCCGGCTGTGCCCTGGGTGCACACTGCCGAGCACTGCATGCAGAATGCCAAGAGGTGCACGCTGCCGGCTGGGCACTGCCTGCTGCCTGCCAAGCGGTGCACGCTGGCCACCGAGCGCTGCGCTGCAGCTGCCGGGCACTATGTGCACGCTGCCGGGCACTACGTGCACGCTACTGGCACGGTGCACATGCTGCCGAGCATGATGCAGCAGCCGAGAGGGGCTGTGCACATGACTGCCGAGCGCTGTGCATGCATGCATGCTTAGATGCCGAGAAGCATTACTCTCCCAATGTACTTGGCACCGTTTGCTGCCCTTATAACGAAACACCTAATGATATCTTGGTTGGTTTCGCGGATGCTGGATACTTATCAAATCCACATAAGGGGCGCTCCCAAACTGGTTATGTCTTCACCATTGGGAATACAGCGATATCTTGGAGATCCACAAAGCAGACCTTAGTGGCGACATCCTCCAACCATGCAAAGATTATAGAGCTACATGAAGCTGTTCGCGAATGTGTTTGGCTCAGATCAATTATAGAACACATTAGAGGGACTAGTGGATTGAGCTCCACCACAGACAAGCCGACTTGTATTTATGAAGACAATGCCGCATGTATTGAACAAATGAGGCAAGGCTACATCAAGGGTGATCATACGAAGCACATCTCACCAAAGTTCTTCTATAATCAGCAACAGCAAGCCCTCCTCAACATTCAAGTGAATCAAGTGAGTTCAGAGGCAAACGTAGCGGACTTATTTACTAAATCTCTGCCCAAGTCTACTCTTGAGAAGCATATGAAGAGCATTGGAATGCGACGACTATCGAGCCTCCCTAAGTGAGCTACTTATCAGGGGGAGCCACGCTCTCGATTGAGAAGCATGGTGTGTTGTACTCTTTTTCCTTCGACCAAGGTTGTTTTTTCCCACAGGGTTTTTATTACTTGGCAAGGTTTTAACGAGGCAACATTGTAAGCACCATCCGTCATTTCGACGCGCGGCACAAGGGGGAGTGTTGTAGGACATATAACATGTGCGTGTGTGCACTTGGTCTTATGCCATGTATATGGGCTTAGCCCATGGGCCTTATGTGTGTGCCCTAGTTGTAATAGGTTTACATTATGGACTTATTCCCAATCCATAAAGGATTGTGTCATTGTACTTAGAGTGAGTCTCTATATAAAGAGCTTCTCCCTATTCATAAAGAGATTGATTCCATTCATTATCTATCAGCACATATATTCTACAAGAGATTCTCTTTAATTAGAATGTCAAAAAATCAATTACCTTAGCGTTCTAATTAAACAGAATCAATTACCTTATCATTTATTAGGACAATTTAATATATATTATATCAATTTACCATAATTATAGGTCAGAGTCACGAATTTAACATTTTTGTTTCCATTTTTATTGCTTGATTTTCATTTTCTATTTGTTTTATCCAAATTTCGATTAATTTAATTTTTTTTGTAATCAAATATATTGTGACTTTATCAACTGTGGTGAACTACGATTTATAATTTGTATATTGTTGTAGAATAATATTGAGGAAATGAATTCTCCTTCTCTTATTGATAGAATGAAACCCTTTATATAGACAAATACATGAGTCTCTTGGGCTATTACATGGGTCAATGGGCCTGTTACATGGATATGTGTAAAACCCTATTACAACATAGTTTACTACATAAAGCCCGTATACAAGGCATGGACCAAGACACACATATATTTCAAATATCATATAACACTCCCCTTTGTGTCGTGTGTCTTCATGCCGGAATGGTGTTTACGGTGTTGCCTCATCAAAATCTTGCCAAGTAATAAAAACCATGTTGGAAAACTAAACCTTGGTCTAAGGGAAAAGAGTACAACGCACCAACTACTCCATTGAGAACTTGTCATGTGATGCTCCTCCTGATGTGTACTTCAATCGGATTTTCCTGATGAATGGTGCATTCTAACATGCTTCTCAAGAGTGGTCCTCAAGAGTAGATGTGAGCCAAGACTTAAACAAGTCTGCCATGATCAACCTAAATGGGGATCAATGGTCTTAGTGGTGCATGCAATGTTACCTCGTTAAAAACCTTGTCAAGCAAAAACTAGTGGGACAAAAAGCTTAGACTAAGGGAAAAAGAGTGCAACATGGTTGACACAAATAACCACACCCTTCACATTTGATCATGACATGTATATGCGAGACTTTCTTTCAAATCTGCATCTCCCCCTGATCTTAAGATCAATCATAGGGCGATTCCGGATCCCTAGTGATCACGAAGTTGTTTTGACAACCTGGCATCTGTATGCTCTTTTAACATGTCTCAAATGTGGCATTACTTAGTGCTAGCAGCTATGTGCACCGTGTCTAACAGATGTGTGCACAGCGCTCGGCAACCGATGTGCATAAGTGCACGTATAGTGTCTGGCAGCAGTGCACACGTGTGCACAGACAGTACATAGGTAGCGCTCAGACAGTGCACAGGCAGCACCCCGACAGCACACAGGCAGTGCACACAAGCAGCATGCACAGGCAGCGTGCACAATGTTCTAAAACTCGGTCAACTCGGCCGAGTACTCGGCGAGTACTCGGTACTCGGCTGGTTACTGAGGCGATTTTGACCTACTCAGTGCCTCTACTCGGCGGGAAGAAAATCGGCCGAGTACTCGGTCCAACTCGGTCCAACTCGGCCAACTCGGGTCCAAATCGGTCAAATCGGTCAACTCGGTCAGGAAAAAAAAGAAAAAAAAGAAGCAAACGACGTCGTTTGCCTTCCACCCTGATTCATTTACTCGTCTGTCTCTCGCAGCCTCTCAGTCGCTCTCTCACTCTCTCGGACTCACTTCTCTCGCCGCCGTCGCCGGACTCTCACTCAGTCACCTCTCGCCGGACTCGCCCTCCTCGATCTCCTCCTCTCGCTGTCGTCTCTCCTCCTCTCGCCGACTCGCCCTCCTCTCGCTCTCTCTGTCTCTCAGTCGCTCTGACGCTCTCCACTCCAGGCCTCTCCCTCCCCGCCCTCTCTCTCGCCGGACTCGCCCTCCTCTCCTTCTCTCGGGTAAGATTTGGTTTGAACCGTTTGATTTTCAGTTAAAGTTGGAATCTTTGGCTTTGATTTTTGGGTTTGCTGATTTGGGGTATGGATTTTATTGATCTGTTGTTGGCTTGTTGCTGCTTGAGACTGAGATAGGAATTGCCGAATTGGATTTTGATATGTCACATTGTGTTCTTGACTTCATGTTCTTGACTCCTTGGATTTTGCCGAATTGTTCTGTACTTCTGTTATTCTGTTGAATGTTGATATGTCACAGCAAGAATTGAATTTGGTTTGCTTTTATTACTTATGTTATTGTAATGGACTAATGGTTGTTTTTATTTTTTAGACATTATTATCTCTTAAATATTGTAATATTTTATGGACTATTTATTATTTTGGACATTATATATTAGATTATATGTTTTAAAAATAATAAAAAAATCCAGAAATTAGAATCCGAGTACTCCCCGAGTACTCGGCCGAGTACTCCTCTACTCGCTACTCACCGGCCGGCCGACCGACTACCGAGTAGCGAGTTTTAGAACCTTGAGCGTGCACAGGCAGTGTGTCATATGTTCGGCAACTCGGCCACTAAACCAACCGGTGCCTAGATCATAATTCCGTTTCTGATGCATCTCGATTCATACATGGCTAGCGATGACATAGACAACAACCTTTCTCTCATGCCATAGGGATTGAATATGCCAGATACTCTTAGAGTATTCAAGTGATGTCTTTTGCCATATCATTGGCATTGCGTGGGCGCAAAGCTACTTAGCTTTATAACGAATGGAGGAGAGGTCAAGTCTTTCTTTTGATTAAACGGATCACTCTCTCTTGGAGTAAAGACCTTGACTAATCATGGGAGCATATGAAGGTTCCACTCTTCTTCAGAGGACCTAAGGCGATTGATGGAAATACATCATCAATACACAATCGATCAACATTTAGAGTTAGATTTGAGGTGGATATCTTTATCTATCTTTATGATTTTTAGACCGATACCTGCTGTCTAAATATTATGTACGTATTTTCTTTCTTAATAGGTCATATGCGGCAAAGATTTGCAGTTGTTTGAGGATCTAATCGTTTGGGGTCTGATATGTCTTGATCCGTAAGTAAAAACCCTAGTGCTCATTATATAAAGGGGCCGACGGTGAATGAAGAAAACAACATCTACTTATCAACAAACAAACATTTTGCATCCTGCAAAGCAATTTTCCCTCGAAACACCTACACAAAAAGACTCACTAGGTCTTTATTTCATCAAAGCCATATCTGTAGGCATTCTCCGTATCTACCTCATCAAATCCCGATCAGACGGTATTTCCCACAGCTACATCACTAAACCACATCCGTAAGCAAACAGTCCATCACCACTTCACAAAGACATATATGTAGGCTAATACCCGCAAAACCATTATTAGAGTGAATAACTCTAGCAAATATTTCAGTTTTATAGACAACCCTTTGGCGAACGCATTGCAGTCATGATGATAGATCTGTTCAACCACACCGATCTGAGTAAAAACTGTCTACTTCACGTGAATTGGAGAAAAATCTTAGTCTCTCCTCGACTATATCTGAGAAGAACCTAAGTGTCTTCTTGATCAGCGCCCGTACGTCAGTCGCGTGAGGAGGAAGTCAGCGAACGAGAACAAAGCATAAGGTTACATCTAACCCAAAAAGTTGACATGCTTGCAAGCTGATTGTTCGGAGTAATTTAAATTTATCCCGAACAGTTTCGAATTATTGGACAACAACCTCTGAGTTAGTGGAAGGACCAGCGGTTTGATGTATCATTTTTACTAGCAGCTCAGCTTCTTGGTACATTCCACCTCTCTGTCCCTCTGTCCCTCTCTCTCTATAGTCACTGCAGTAGCCATATTACCCTGGTTCGATGTAGAGAGTGAGTAACATCGTGGCCATGTAGCACCACTCTACCCAATGAGAGTTGGCTTAGCGTCGCCAACAGAGCCCTGAGAATTTCTTGCACGGCAATCTTATTCTAATTCGACCTCCTCAACAAAGGTCTTCTTATCTTCATGAGAAGTTTTGCTCTTAATAATATTCAATTGCCTCGACTAAGGAAGCCGTCTTACCCCATGGAAGTCGCTCATTTGCTTTTGTAGGTTCAAAAAAATTGTTGCGGCAACAAATACGTCATGAGGAGACTATTTTTGCTTATTCCAGTCTCCAAGTTTGCATTCTCCATACCACTTTTGAAGGTCGTCCCATTCGCTACGATATATTGCTTAACAATTGACGGAGTCTAATTTTGCAGCTCAAGATACACATGCGTTATTGTTAACGTAGAGCATATTATAGTCTTGTCAATCCATATTGTTCAATGTAGACTTTAGTTTCGAGTCGAGGTAAACTTGCATACCATGGAACATCAAGCGCATATCGATCCCACCTCTCCAGGCAAGTCCATTATGATCGACTTGTCTATAAGCTCATTTGAAGCTTGCTTCTCCCTAGAGTTTCTTGCCCAGCAAATTCCTTTTTTAGTCCAGAATTTGGCTACCTAGTTCATACACTCAACCTTCGGCTCGAAGTAACAGATCAATTAATCCTAACCTCTGCAACCGATCCAAGGCCCACATGTGTTCAAACAAGTCGTTTGGGTAAATATTATGGACTCCTCCATTGAACTTGCAAACTGCTCTGGACAGATTATGTTGAAAACAATATTACTCTATATTATCTTTGTCTAAATAAATAGTTTTTTGATAACTTGAATATAATTAGTGGAAACATATATTTAAACTCTATCTTGTTATCTATTGAGGTGTATGTCTCTCATTAGTTGGAGACTTATCAAGTTGATTAACCTGATCAACATTAAGTTTTTAAGATTAACCTAAAGACTTGTATTTGATAAACATTAAGTAAAACTTAGGCTCCTTATGAGATGAGGACGAGTTTGTTTTCTAGGTCTCTATATATATACCAGTAGAAAGTCCCTATGCTGGCTACGCACTTTTCATTGAGATCAAGCAGTCTCATTATGTGAGAAAAAGTAGCATAGCATAGAAGATTTTCCTTGATACTGTGTTTTGTGAAATTGCAGATTGTGTTGCTGTGTTGCAGTTAAGGATGACTACTGTGAATGGCATTCCTAACGATCCCAGTAGATATGGTAATCACCTGTTGGCTATGAACTCTTATATAGTTTTGGTTTTATATAGTATTATATTTGTGATTCATTGTGAAACGATCTTAACTTCAGTTATTATGCATTTCAGTCTTCAGGCAAATAAACATACCAATAATGGTATCAGAGCCATTGACTCTTCACAATTTTCACAAATCGATTAAGGTTTTCAATTCAGCAAAAACCAATACAGAAAATTCATAGTTCATATTTTTGGGCCTACAGCTTTGGCCTAAAACCCGAGCCCTTTTAAGAACCCGTTTTAAAACTCAACCTGGCGTCCTTCTTCTTTTATTTTAGTCGTTCTTCCTTTTGGTTTCTGATAATAGCATAGTCTCTTTTGCATATGAGGCTAATCACCTCAAATGGGATTCAAACCCAGAAGCTTAGAATCAGATTACAAATTGTTGGGTGTATGTTTTTGTTTTGCTTCTGCTGATTTTGATTGCAGATGAGTGATGCAGACGTCAAGGTAAAAATCCAAATCTCAGTTCTTATGAAATTCATCAACTCTGTGATTGAATATAGGGAGTGTGAAACTAAAATGCTGTGGTTATGATTTTGTTTTCGTGTGTGTGTGTGTGTGTGTATATATATATATATGCATCAATCATAGTTGGAATTAAATACAAATGAACGAGCAAAATTCAAATATATAATGCAAAACGATCAACTAGTATATATGAATAAGACTTAAGTTTGGGTTCTTATGAGTTTAATTGGTTCTGTGATTGAAATTTAAGAATGCGATGTTGAACCTCTGTGTTTATACTTTTTGTTTTCGTATGCCTGTATGTATATCAATCACAGCAATAACTCAATTCATATGAACTTATTAAAATTTGATCTTGTATGCAAATCTGATCAATTGCTAAATATATTTACTTCATAATGCATACAAACACAGATGCAGAATAGATAAATAAATAAAACTCCCAAAATTATAGTCTGATCTTATTACTGTGTTCATATAAGAAGTTTTGTTTCCAGATGACTGAAGCCTAAATCTAAACTTCATTGATTCATAAAACTCTTTATGTGGTATTAATTTTGTTGCGCAAAGTAACTTTTAGTATCATATTTAGAGAACTGTAGAAGAATCAAAGCTTGTGTTGTTGTTTATAAAGTTGTATTGTCTTGTGGTCTCCAAAGAGATATTTTCTGATACAATTTGGATTCAAGTAACAATGTCTTACATGATCTGTATTTTCACTCTAGGTATATTAGGACTTTTCCTTGTCCAAAGATATTGACTGTTTTCAATATACATCTGAGACTACATGACCATGATAATACATTTTAGAAATTTTGGATATTGGATTTTATGCCACAAAGGTGTTATCTAGTATGAACTTCATGGGACTCTTGAGATATGTTTCAGTAGTTAGACTAAAATGTTTACCTATATGGACTGATACATATGCTGCAGTTATGAAGTTTACACATTATATACTCATATGATTTTGAAACTCATCTGCATTGATTTCTATCATTATAGGAGGTGATGTGGTGACACTAGGACAGATTCATGTCCTTACTGGGCTCAATTTTCAGAAATGGAAGAATGAGTTCGACTTCTACATGTCCATGAATAGTATGAACGTGTGTTTTAATGAAGAGCAACCTAAGGAGTTAGATGAGATGGATAGCACTGCTGAAGAAAAGAGACTGTATAAGGAGTGGTGGAGAGCCAACCAGATGGCCAAGAAGGTGATCCGAAACACCATTTCAGATACCATAAGGAACTGTGTCATAGAGCCTGAGCTTGCCATGGATTTTATGGAAAATATAAGGCAGAAGTTTAGAGAGTCTAGCAAGGCTGAAGGTGCTAAGCTTTCAAGGGAGCTGCATGAAATGAAATTCACTGAAAGTGGGAGCATAAGAACCTGCATCATGCAGCTAGAAGAGATAAATAACAAACTCCGAGACCTGCAAATGGGAGTCAATGATGCACATGTGGTGCGCATAGCTCTTGAGTCCCTCCCAGCTGAATATGGGAAACTGAAAAGTAACTACAACTCCCAAAGGAAAAAGTGGGAAATTGATGAGCTGATTTCAATTTGCGTGAATGAGCATGACAGAATTCAGAAGAAGCAGAAAGATAAGGCTCCGGCAACCTCTGTGAATCTTATTAGAAAGTACAAAGGCAAGAGGGACATCATTCTCAAGCCAAAGAAGACCAATTTTAAGAAAAATGGCAGAAAGACCTCTGATGTTGCTGCTACTACTGCTGCTGGAAAATTACAGAAATTTAAGTGTTTCTTCTGCAAGAAAGTTGGCCATGTCAAAAAGAATTGCGATGGATTCAAGAAGTGGATGGTGAAAAAGGGTACGGGCTATAACTCTCTAATTGATTTAAGCAGTTTTTTTTGTTATTATTTTGTTTCTTTGTTTGATAAAACTGCATTTGCTCTAGAAGTGAACTTCATAAATGTAAAAGCAAACTCTTTTTGGTTGGATTCAGGCTCACCAATTTATATAACCAACTCAATGCAAGGTTTGCTAAAGAGGAGGGCACCTCAGAGGCATGAGAATACAGTATATGTGGCAAATGGCATGAAGGTGGCTGTTAAAGTCATTGGCTCTCTACAATTGGATTTAGGTTCTAATAAAATTCTTTTTCTGGAAAATGTTTTTTTATTCCTTCCTTTAAAAGGAATTTGCTTTCAGTTTATTTGCTAATTAAGTTGAGATGCAAACTTATTATTGATCATGATGGATTACAAATTTTTCAAGGTTCATAATTTCTTGAATATGGTGTTTTTGTTAATGATTATTTACAATTAAATTGTTCTGTTGCAAAACAAGATATTATGTTAATTGAAAATAATGAAAACACACTTAAGTCTAACACTACTGTTGGTGTTAAAAGATCAATATATGATGATAAGTCTGTATTTTTATGGCATAGAAGATTAGGGCATATTTCTAAAGAGACTCAAAACACTCATAAAGAATAAGACTCTACATGAACTAAACTTTTATGATCTAAATGATTGTGTGGAATGTTATAAGAGAAAATTGGCTAACAAACACAACAAAACTGCAGTAAAAAGCTAAAATCTCTTAGAACTTATACACACTGATATATGCAGACCCTTTAAACATAAAACCATATGTGGAAACACATACTTCATAACATTTACAGATGATTGTTCAAGATACTGCTATATCTATTTAATGTCAGAAAAATCACAAACACTCCAAGCCTTTAAAATTTACAAATCTGAAGTGGAGTTACAGCTTGAAAGAAAAATCAAAACAGTAAGATCTGATAGGGGAGGGGAATACTTTGGAAGATACACTAAGGCAGTCCAGCAAAAGGGACCTTTTGCTTTATAACTTCAGGAACATATCATTAAAGCCCAGTACACTAAACCTTATAATCCCCAACAAAACAGAGTAGCAGAAAGAAAAAATAGAACATTCCTAAATATGGTGAGGAGCATGATGTGCACCTCAGGTCTGCCAAAATTCTTGTGGGATGAAGCCTTAAGAACTGCAAATTACATTTGCAACAGAACACCCAGCAAGGCTGTAGAAACAACACCATTTGAGACCTGGTGTGGCAGAAAGCCAAGCCTGCACCACTTACATGTATGGGGATGCAAGGCTAAAGCTAAAATACCAAATGTTTTAACTGAAAAGTTAGGATCCAAAACAGTGAGTTGCAATTTTATAGGGTATTGTGAAAAATCAAAGGGTTATAAGTTTTATGCAGCTAAACATTCACTAAGGATTTTTGAAACAGGTCAAGCAAAATTCCTAGATGAGACTATATACAACTCAATTTTTGAAGTTCTATCTTCAGATTTTGAGGAAATCTCAAGTGATAAAACATTAGAAGCTTATCTACCCTTACTGCATAATCAAAACACAACTACAGTAAATATGCAAACTCAAAACATAGATCAAAATCCAATTATAATATAACCTGCAGAAAATGATCATGTTGCAGTTGAAAACACTGAAAACATAGAGCAAGAAGAACCAGAAATTAGAAGATCCCAAAGACAAAGAAAACCCACTTATGATGAAAACAGTGATTTCATTGTCTATTTACAAGAAACGTATGAGCTTCTTGCAGAAGAAAATGATCCAAAAACCTACAGACAAGCTATTGAAAGTGAAAATTGTCAACAATGGCAGCTGGCCATGGAAGCTGAATTACTATCCATGAGTCAAAATAAAGTGTGGACACTGGTAAAACCAGCTCCACAACATAAAGCCATAGGTTGCAAATGGGCTTTTAAAACAAAACGAGATGAAGCTGGAAATGTTGAAAGACATAAAGCTAGGCTTGTAGCTAAAGGGTTCACACAAAAAGAAGGAATAGACTATAATGAAACTTTTTCTCCTGTGTCCACTAAAGATTCATTCAGAATTATCATAGCTCTAGTGGCTCATTTTAATATGGAATTTCATCAAATGGACATTAAAACTGCATTTCTTAATGGAGAATTAGAAGAAGAAATCTATATGAAGCAAACTGAGGGTTTTTTGGAACCTGGAAAGGAAAACTATGTATGCAAACTTCAAATATCAATTTATGGACTTAAGCAAGCTTCTAGGCAGTGGCACAAGAAGTTTGATTCAGTTATTTCATCTTTTGGTTTTACAGAAAATATAGTTGATGGGTGTGTATACTTAAAGACAGTTGGGAAAAAATTTATTTTTCTCCTATTGTATGTTGATGATATCCTGTTAGCTAGCACTGATATGAAGTTGCTAAATGCTACAAAAGCTTTTCTATCTAGCAGTTTTGATATGAAAGACCGAGGTGAAACTCATTTTGTTTTGGGAATTGAAATTAAGAGGAACAGGAAACTTGGAACCTTAGGCTTATCTCAAAATGCTTACATTTCTAAGGTTCTGAAAAGTTTCAATATGGCTCCTGGTCCAGTTCCTAAGTCTAAAGGTGACAATCTCTCTAAAATCACTAAAAATGGGGGGAAGATTGAAGGTGACAAAGTTATGGACAGCAGGCCTTATGCTGGGTTAATTGGTAGCTTGATGTATGCGCAGGTCTGCACCAGACCTGACTTAGCTTTTGTCGTAGGCATTCTATCTAGGTATCAATCCAATCCTAGTCATGAGCATTGGGTTGTAGGTAAGAAAGTTTTAAGATATCAACAAAGAACTAAGTCTCACATGCTAGTCTACAGAAAAGTTAAAATCTTGAGTTAGTAGGATACACCGATTCAGATTTTGCAGGAGAATATCTTAATGACATGAAGTCAACAAGCGGCCTTGTATTTATGCTTGCAAGAGGTGCTGTGACATGGAGAACCATGAAACAAAAATTAATCACTACCTCCACAATGCAGGCTGAGTCCATAGCCATGTATGAAGGAGTCTGTGAAGGCTTATGGATTATGAATTTTTTGATACAGATTGATGCTCTAAAATTTTTAGTTCAGGGAGCACTTAAGATGTTCTGTGACAATGAAACAGCTGTCTTCTTTGCCAAGAACAGCAAAAGATCAAATAATTCCAAGCATTTATACCTTAAGTACTATAGTGTGAGACAAAGGGTTCAATTTGGTGACATAGAAGTACTCAATGTTGATACAGAAAACCAACTTGCAGATCCATTCACTAAACCTTTATCAGTTGAATGTTTTCAGAAACATGTTGAAAATCTGAGAATTCTCTCTGATTTAGATGCTTGATTTATGTGGGAGACACCTTTTAATTTTTAGGATTTTAGTTCTCTTCAGTAGATTTCTTTTCAAAGTTAGAATCATCTCATACCATTGTATTTCATGATTTGTCATTAAAAGTCATATTTTCAAAATTCATATTTTCTAAATGATTAATATATGTATATATAGATATGTGAATGTGTAAATATATTGTTGAATGAACCATTATGCAGTTTCATTATGGCAAGTGACAGGTTCAGAAATTTCAAGCTTGCTGATGAGATTCTGAGTTACTCAGGATCATACAGTGGACTTGAGCAAAAGGAAATGAAGGTAGACATAATTTTATTTTTGCTCTCTTGTTTATCTTATTATGCTTATGTGATGTGCAATATTTGTTGTTAGTGATCTTCAATTGATTTAGTCTTATGATTAAATTCAATCTTAGGTTCTGCATCAATTCTGCATATTGACCAAGTTGGATAAGTTTAAGTTATTCTTATGTTTCAATGCACACTATAGAACTAATATAATTCATTGCAGCTCAAATACTATATATAATGATAACTTAATCCAAGTGGGAGATTGTTGAAAACAATATTGGACTCTACATTATCTTTGTCTAAATAAATATTTTTTTGATAACTTGAATATAATTAGTGGAAACATATATTTAAACTCTATCTTGTTATCTATTGAGATGTATGTCTCTCATTAGAAGTTGGAGACTTATCAAGTTGATTAACCTGATCAACATTAAGTTTTTGAGATAAACCTAAAGACTTGTATTTGATAAACATTAAGTAAAACTTGGACTCCTTATGGGATGAGGACGAGTTTGTTTTCTAGGTCTCTATATATATACCAATAGAAAGTCCATATGCTAGCTACGCACTTTTCATTGAGATCAAGCAGTCACATTCTGTGAGAAAAAGTAGCATAGCATAGAAGGTTTTCCTTGGTACTGTGTTTTTGTGAAATTGCAGATTGTGTTGCTGTCAAGAATGACTACCGTGAATGACATTCCCAACGATCCCAGTAGATATGGTAATCACCTGTTGGCTATGAACTCTTATATAGTTTTAGTTTTATACAGTATTGTATTTGTGATTCATTATGAAACGATCTTAACTTCAGTTATTATACATTTCAGTAAATAAACATACCAATAGATTAGACATGAATTTTTGGTCCTTGGTCTACAGACCCGCGTATGCAGCGGAGATCGGAGAAAACAAAAATGAATCGTCTAGGACTAGAGTTTTCAAAACTTTTCCAGTCACGTACCCCTTCAATTTAATTTCTACGACTTTAACCTTCTTATATTCCGGCATTTTCAAGTACTCGAACATTCTGTTCACTTTCTTCCTCAATGAAAAATTTCAGCCTTCAATCTAGGATCTTGATCTCTTTCAACCTTTCTACGTTCCATTTGAAAGTTTCCAACTTCTTAATCATCTGAAGATTTATATTCTGAAGGTTCTTGATACCCTTCAAACGTTGATCAGTACATTCCTCATGATCATTCGCGCTAGTAGACGTACATTCAGGGACCTAGCCTCTTCGCCTTTCCAAATTTTGGTCTAGAGGAGCGAAAACTCATTATTGATCTAGCCTCGTGTAATCTGATCTTGCAGTCGCCTTTGTGAGGTACATAGATAAATGTATTAGGAAGTAGCATATTAAATTTTAGCATAGTGTCGGCTAACATGTACAAACATATTTTCACTTCTATTTTATTTTTTTAGCAAAATTGGCTCGTTCCGGCCTGTTACCGACCAGCCAGGACTGCCCGCAATCAACTTTAAATATGCAAGGCCTGTCTCGAGTTTTATGTCTGGGATGGGATACATGATTAATCCAAACACGTCCCATCTCGTCCGGGCCAAGCCCTACTTACAAGTGTCATTCTACATTTCTTCGATGGCTGGCATTAATTGAGCTCAAACATCCATCAAAGAAATATGTTCAATCCAACATTGAATATTCTCAAGATTGGAGTGTTATTTGGAAACATATATATAGTCTGATCAATTCAATTAAGAATTCTGATCGCCCGTTCTGGTTTGACAAGTTTCCATTATTTATTCGCAAATAGCACGTCTTTAATCAATCAGTCGTAGGCTCATGTATCTTGTACAAATACAATACCAAGATTTCCCGATACAAACGAGAGTCTTAATCACACACCACCCCATTTTGTCCTTTGTTGTATACATTTCTGGTCCAAATTATTCACCCAATCTCTTTCACCCATCACCTTTTCTTTTCCCTATTTTTCACAGTATTGTTCTCCTAACCTAACCTATGACCAAAAGATAAATGCCCCTATATATCATGATATTTCATTTCATGCATGAGAAATTCCCCCTAAAAAGAAAAAGGAGAGAAATTGTATGACAACTTTCAACGAAGCCTTGTCGCCTTTTCCTATTTGGATATGGACAGATAGAAAGGGGTGGCAGTGTGACACCATTTAAAATAATTGGATGGATGAGGTGAGGGTCTATAGGTGGATTGAAGCGAAACCCTTCATTCATTTAAAAATAGGGAAGAAATATCATGCTATAATTGTATTATTTATTATTTAGGCAATTTTGTAGATGATTTATATACATTATAAATATAATTTTTTAATAAAATGCTTGTGCCGCTCGCTGTTCATTAATAAAACTAACAAATATAAAAGAAACATGAAATCTGAATAACTGATTACAATGAAGTCTTAAAATAATATCTAGAATATATACATAGTACATGTACTTAAACAAGCATCTACTAGTAAAGCGTACTACACTAATAAAAACTCCATTTGTTTTAAAATAATAGTGACATAATAAAAAGATCAATTGACATATAGTTAAATGATTGAGAAATGACGTTTTTTAACTTCTTCTTTTTAAAAAAAAAAAAAAAGAAGACATTTTAGTTTGAGTAATTTTATATACACACCTCTAATCTCTTAATACACACCCCTTATTAATACACCACACATCTAAAAATTTATTATACTATTATGCTTAATACACATTCTAAACTATCGAAAATACCCTTAGTATCTAACGCTAAGAAATATTTTGTAGTTTTTTTATTATATATATATATATATATTAATAAAGTCATAAGAGATTTGACAATGAGAGGGAAATGTTAAATTTTTGAACTTCTGATTATGTTTTTGATTTATTAAAGTTCAAATCTAATAATTTAAGAAAGTATGGATAAAATGGACAATTCATGATTTTGGGAATGAGATTCCCTTTCCTATAAAAGAGAAAAAAAATGGAGATAGAATATGAATAAGTAAATTCACAAAAACATAAAAACAAGTTAACAAGCACATAATGTGGGTTAAAATACTAGTATTTATTATTTTATTTAAATTTTTTGATGTAGTTTCTTCTATTTTTTGTTAGAAATTTTTCTTATCATCGTCGGATTTTTTTCTTTTTTTAATTTTTTCGTATCAAAAGACAAAAAAGTATTGTTATATCCCAACTCAAACTATCAAATACAACAACAATCAACTAGAATATGAAGAGAATAAAATATAATTTATAAAAGTTCATATAAGAATTACAATGATTGATGATATTCGAAACTTGAAAACTATTAATTTTAAAAAAAATATATGATTATTTATACAAAATTGAATGCTTGATTTGTATTTCAATATTAATAAGTTGTCAATTTTAATTTGTTCTATATTTCAAATTTATTAGTTTCTAAAAATAAATATTTTAACTTCATTATTTCTGAAAATAATTCTTAATATTGTAATTTTTCTTATGTTTTCACATTATAAGTTTCCAAATATAAGTTCTATTTTTTTAATATTCTAATTTGTCTTGCTAATGTATTACACATGTTTTTTTGTCATTCAACATACCAATAAAATATGATTTCAAATGTCAAATAATAGGGGTGTGTATTTAGAAATTAAGGGTGTGTATTTAAAACCACTCTTTTAGTTTTAATATGTACTTTACAGTTCATATCCAGAGCGAAGCTTAGCTCTAAAATTAAAGTGTGAAATTCCTTATTTGACATATCAACCGTTCAGTTTTTAGAACATAATGCATAGATCACTCCTGCAAAATTTTATTCAAATTGATGAGTTAATCTAGATATTAGATAGATAGCTACCGTGTTAATTGATTTGCCAAACTTTCTTTATCTATATTCCTTACGTGACAATGAAACAACACTTTATAGGGTTCGCCAGCATATTGTAAAACAACCCACGGCCAGATTGATGATAGGTAAGGGGCCGAATTAGATTAAATCAATAAATGGATCATAAACATGTCTAACTAGAACTGTCTGTAATGATCATTAAATTCAATGAAACTTTGCATAAGTGATATGCATTAGGTTCTACAAACTGAAAAACTGGAGATGTGAAAATAAGACAAAAAAATTAGTCAAATAAGGAACTTCACACTTTAATTTCATAGTGAACTTTCACTTTGGATGGGAACTGTGTGTGTGTATCAAGGTCATTCCACTAATGGATCATAAATATGTCTAAACATAACTGTCTGTGTAAATATCGATTACTAAAACCCAAACGATCATCAAATTCAATGAAACTTTATAGTAGTGATCTATGCATTAGTTTCTACAAACTGAACGGTGGAGATGTGAAAATATAATAGAAAAGTTAGTTAAACAAGGAATTTGACACTTTAATTTCAGAGTAAAACTTCGTTTTGGATAAAAACTTTGTGTGTGCGTGTGTGTACAGAGTCCTTCCACTAAGCGATCTCTTATTATGATTTATATGAGTGATTGAGAATTACACCAACTTTGATCACATATCAACATCTTCACCACTCAATGTTGGAGATGAGAGATCTCACATCAGAAAAGTGACGAATAAAATATAGCATATATGTGGATGAATCATTCCTAATTGTACTAAGGCCTTTTGTAGATAAAACCCAACACCTTAAAGGTGGTTAAGTTGGGACAGTATCGGTACAAAGATGATCCACGAGTCACGCATGTCGCTCGCGTTTTGACATTGTATCAGAGCGGGTCCCTCTCTAATTGTTTCTTCCTGAGTCCGGGTGCATTCTTTCAGATGTCATGGCTCTGGTTTGGTTGAAGTTGTTTCAGAGTTTGGTTTTGAGTTCTTTCGGTTTGGAGTTTGGAGTTTGAGGTTCAGAGTTTGAAGTTCTTTCGGTTAACCATGGAGCCCAGGTTCAGTTTCTTAATCAATTTCACGTGCAGACCTAAAAGTTAGGTTGCACGTGAAGGAGAGTGTTGGAGAGAAGAGATCCTACATTAGAAAAGTGACAAATAAAAATATAACATATATGTGGGTGAATCATTTATAATTAGACCGAGGTCGTTTGTAAATAAAACCCAACACCTTAAAGATGGTTAAATTAGGATATTATCAGTATAAGGATGATCCACCGACCATTTCTATTTAAAGTAATGTGTGTGGATGGACTCATGGAAGAAGTATGTTGCTTTAAAGTAAGAAGAAAAAGAAGATTATTATTAGATGGATAGCTAGCGTGTTAATTGATTTGCCAAACTTTCTTTATCTATATTCCATACGTGACAATGAAACAACACTTTATAGGGGTGGCCAGCATATTGTAAAACAACCCACGACAAAAAGTAAAGATTGTTACAATTGTTTCATGACAATCCGATACTTCATGCACTAACATGTGCATCCTCCCAAATTTCTCATTAAGGTCCAGCCAAAAATAATAATTCTTATTAAGGTATAGGTCATATCATTTAGCTATGTATTGTATAGCTTGTAAAAGATAACTCACGAATGTGACATCTATGATAAAGATAGATGTTGGCCAAACTACGATACGGTACAGATGCATCTCTACTTTCTTGCTTTCCATTATGGTATACATAGAAATCAATTTTTCAAAAGATTCAACATCACATCATAAATCACATTTTCAAGTGGAAGACGATTTAAATCTTCTCATTATTAGTCCTTTAAATTTTAGAAAGAATAAGAACTTATTGATTATGTCATGAGGTTTAAATCTGTGATCTTAAAATTATCAGTTAAACAACTTAACCACCCAAGTTATAACACTCACTGACATATCTTTTGATGTCAACTAAGTGAAGTGTGGATGTGCTAAAGTTTGATTCCTTGAAACACATCATCATCTTGAAGAATTGTTTTTATAAACACATGTTGCGAATATAAATTTCATGAGACCACATAAGTTCAACACAACTATAGTGTGTTAATGTATCTCATGCATCAACTTTTATTTTTTATTACTATTATCACTTTATGGATATATTTTATTATTTGAGGACTAATGTTGTAACTATATTCTTTTACAATTTTAAAAACTCATGTTACAATTTTAAAAACTAATATTAATATTTTAAAAACTCATTTTATAATTTTAAGATAAAATTGATGCATGTGCATTGACATATTGTAAAATTTTATAATGAACAAATAGAGAACACTGGTGTAATAAAAAAATGGAGAACACTGATACTTGAATTGAAACGTTACGTTTTGGATTTGTCTACAACTCAATGTACAGCTTCCGTTGTTCGGTAAATTAGGATTCATTCTAGCTATTAATGAAAACAAAACAAACTGCAATACTTTAGTATCCAGTCACCGTATGCATCAGTGCCACCAGCCTCTGACCAAATCTTCCCTAAAAATGTTCGGATCATCAGATTTCGACAATAAAGTTGGTTAGAGCTGTTTCTGATTCTGATGCGGATGATTCCAGTTTTGATCATGTGGTTGAAGATATTAAGGGGGAGCTTTCTGCTCTTCCTTGAGCGTTTTTCACCTATGTATTTTTTTCGAACAATAACAAAAGTTTCATTAACGGGGATACACATCACGATCATAAGAGACAACGGTGGTGGAAATAAATTCTCCACTCTCCTTTACCTACCCGAAACCCCAACGATTACAGTGGACAAAAACCGAAATAAGTTCAACCGTAACCTAACCTAATCCAGAAGTATTGATACATCCTTACAGTCAACCTCAAGAAGAAAAAACTGTCAGGACCCACCCCGAGTTAAATCCCTTTAACTCGAAGTAAATCCTGCGGGGACCACCTCAAGGGAACTTCTTACCGAAACCCCCTTGAAATGGCCAACCCTTCCTACCTACCAACTCAGCACTTCCATGAGTATCTAACAACAATCCATAACTCATGAAGGCATCCTGCTCCCTAACCTACTTAATTAGCTAAACTGGGTTAGTCAGAGCAGTCTACAAAGATGATTACCCTAAAGAATTTCAAGCAGCAACGGATTGATAGACTATGCCTCGACTCTTGTACGCGCACGACCTCCGCTCAAGAACCCTGCACCACTGGGCATTTGAAAACGAAAGGCCCAGGGGAGAAACATTGAAAACTGTCAGGGTGAGTGGACAAAAATAAAATATAAAAGCTCTAATTCCTTTTATGTTCTCCCTCTAAGTTTTCCAAGGAAAATCCGCATGCAAGTAAAACATAAATAATGCCTTGGCTCAAATATAAACAATTATGTGGGGTGTTAACCTCATCCACGAGAAATCCGACCTGCTCTACACGCCTCGTCTATTGACCAGATCATCGGAGAGGGTCTCAAAACCTGCTCTATTCGGGAGGGTCTATTGACCAGCTACTACCGAAGAATGTTCCGACCTGCTACTATCCGGGAGGGTCTATTGACCAGCTACTACCGAAGAGGGTCCCGACCTGCTACTATCCAGAGATGGTACCTGCTCCATCTAGAGAGGGTCCATGCTAGCATGCAATATATATCCTTATCCTTTAAACCCTTTTAAAACCTGTAAAACCTCGTGGGAATAATAAATCGAAAACCAAGTCAAATCTCCCTGACTTCACCCCAAATACATTGGATTTAAAAACCTTTCCAGGAACCAAAAACCGGTTCTCTGCCTTTACTTTAAAACCCTTTAAATCCAAGAGCCAAATTTCTCCTTTTTAAACGTCCCCCTCCATAATCCCCAAAACGGTGAAAACCATTAAACCATAATCCGGAAAAATCCTTTAAAACCCCGGGAAAGGTAGGAACCTCTTTCCCGGCTCGTTTATCTTTAAAATAGTAAATCCTCATTTTTCCAAAATCACCGTAAAACATACATGGAGGAAATCATATATGCAGAAGAAATCAATTAAAGTCTATGGCATGCAATTTAATTTAAAACAAAGGTCCACTCACAGTACTCATCGCGACCTTCTTCCTGCTCGGAAAGCTCCTCGAGCGAAACCCTCGAACTAACCGCGTAGTCGGGTCTGTCTCACGTTCAACCAGAGACTGTACAAATAAACCAATATATTAGTCATACCATCGTTGACTTGGTCTTTTCCTAGTTTGACCAGGAACTCCTATTTGACCACATGTTGACCAAGTTCCTTTTTATGGCACTTTAACCTTTTTGACTTTCTTTCCTGGTTATCGACTCTTAACTCAACTTACCGGAAGTCCGACTCAGCTTTCGAACTTTCCTTTACCACTTAACTTGACGTTAGGGTGTCACATAATAATTCGTTGAATTACTATGGACACCCAACGTGTCACATTAACTAATACATTTAACCTTGAGTCGATTTACCGATTTACGTGAAACACCAACTTTAATTAACGTGGTCAACTTGACATTTTCTCAGAAATTCCAGTTAACATTTCTTTCAGATAACCATAACACTTTAACAACTTAACCAACAACTCAGCCTATACTTAAGTCCATCCTTATTATATCCTATGTCGAACGACAATTACCGGGGTAACCCTAATTACTCGGTCATTCCAATTTCTTTACCAAGACTTTCTAATTTCCCTTTTCAAACATACCTTTTACCCCAGGTAAAACCACAATTACCACCACAGTAATAAAATAATTATTCAAAATTCATGGGCAAAATGACCAAAATACCCCTTCACTGTGCAAACACAGTCGCCGGCCGGCAAGCCTCCGACCGACGATCTCCGGCCATCACTAGCACCGCCTCCTCTTCCACAACAACTTCTCTAACCACAACTCAACTCGAAACAAGGCCTAACTATCACAAATCAGCAATGAACAGTAAAAACTCCAAAAATTCATCCCGGAGCTCGATCTCCTTACCTGGCTCGTTATAGGCTGTCTCCTTACGAATGGAGCTTCCAGGGAGGGCGGCGGTCCTTCCCTTACCCACCAAACTCGGCGCGAATGTTAGAGGAGGTCGACCCAGGCGAGCTCTGACTGTAGCAGTTATTGTTGCAGGCTTTCCTCTCCCTCTCCAGCGCTCCTCTGCCACGGTTGGCCGCCCAGATCGACGGCGGAGGTGGAGCCGAGTCGACCGGGACCTGTGGTGCGTCAAGCGGTGGCCGGTGGAGGGAGAACAGGGATGAGCACAGTGCGGAAGGAAGAAGAAGTCGCGCCCGAGGAGGAAGAAGGGGAAAAGAAGAAAAGAAAGGAAAGAAAGGAAAGAGAGGAAGCCGAGGGAAAAGAAGGAAAGAAAAGGAAAGAAAAGAAAAATGGAAAGTTTCCTGAAACGGAAACTTTTCTAACTCCTTTACCATTTTTCTTTCTTCTTTAAAATAGGAAGTCGTCACCCAAATAAAATTCACCGAAATTTTTTTAATTATCTTCTCAAACTCTACTCTCTGAGAATTTAATTACCGACACTTTTCCAAAATAGATACGGTAATTTCTAATAGTAGACGGAGAAGATAACTTTTATTAACTTCAAAAGATTCGGGGTGTGACAAAAACTCTTTCAAAACTACATGCTAAAACTACCAGCATATATGCACTGATAATCTCCTCATTACATATATTGATAACAAGAACTAACCGACATTAAAATAGTCTCTGGAAACGACACCATAACCATGACTCACCTCACGACACAATCAACAACACCAACCTATCAAAACCCTACATCCTCGCTCAAAGAGAAGACCGACACCCTCGCTCAACAAGAAGGGACGACAAAACCTAAACAAACTAAATAGAAGAAAAACCTAAAAAAGCCAAAAGCCCAGGCCAGCAAGAACCCAGGCTCAACCCAAAAGACCTGATCTAACCCATATTGATCTAACAACTCAGGCCCCATAGACTTGACCCAAGATGAACCACCATGAGTCCTGATGCAGAAGTCGCCCGTGCCGACGCGTTGTCGATGTCAGCCGCCACTCAAAGAGCAGAGCAACACTGTCCTCCTCTATCCTCCAAAATCCACTACAGAACGATGCAGGAAGGTCAAACCCATATTGGGTGATCGACCTAGTAGACCTACGCTGCCACGATCTCCTCGTTCGAATCTCTCAGGCACGCCATCCCTCCTCACTCACTAGACATCACATCTCTGCATACTCGGGAAATCAACTTCTTGACCTCTGGCCATGAAACCATCCTTGTTTCAATCCACTACCACCACCTACACATACAGACCACCCATTGATCATTGTTGAAAGCCCATCCGTCAGCAAACCTAGCCACACCAACGAGGCTAGAGGCCACAGTCGGCGTAAAGGCACCGCCGGACAAGCTGTAGAACCAAAAACGAGAAAACTTTTTTCTCTCTGTTTTTGCAGAGTTGTGAGGGTTTTTTCCTAGCTTATGTGTTTAGAACATCTCCAACTGTAAAAAAACAAATTGTTATATTTAGCAAGAATTTTGAAATTTAGGTATCAATTTAACAATAATGCTTCAGCAATAGTTGTTATTTATTTTGTTTTAACAAATGTTATAGTGACACGTGGGCAAGAAAAAAGAGAAAAAATTTAGCTATTATTTAGTTATGCATCTATTGATAAATTTATTAATTTTATTTAGCAATTATCCACTTTAACAATGTTTTATGCAGAGAGCAGCTCTCCTGCGGGACACAAATAGAGGGACAAAAAGGGACGAAACGATCTCAGCCATAGGATCTTTAATGAGACAATCAAACGGACCAAGGAGGAAACCCGTTTCTGTTAGCCCAACACCTAATCACCTCTCTCTCTATTTATTTTGCCTAAATTCGACTCTCACAGCTTAATCTCCCTCCTTCTCTTCTCAACTCTGCTCTTCCCAAATCCCAGTTCCCTGCAACCCCTCTGAGACCCGATCGATCATGAACTTCTCATCGTCATAAGGCCTGTCCATATCGTCTTCGTGTTTTAAGGTAATTTTTTTCTTAGATTTAGTCTCTGTCTGTTCTGTCTCTGTCGATTTTGGGGCTTCTTTCTCTGTTCGGTTTTGGAGCTCGATCGATCTCGTGTTTTCTTTGACGATTTCATGGCTTCTGTTCTATTTCAAATCCCAGAATTGGACCAAATCGGATATTGCGAATCACTGTATATGTTATGTTTGCTTTGATTGGGAGTGGAGATTCTTGTGGTTGATCGGAGGGAAAATGGAGGAGGTGGAGTCTCTGATGGCTACCATTGACCATTGCTTTGATTGGGCGTTGGATTTCTGCCATCAGTTTGAATTCCAAGGCGTCTGGATCGAGTTCATTTTTTCACTTTGTGAAAATTTTGTGATGAATTTTTGATGTTTAAATGTGTGTTTATCAACACTGTGGTGGCGGGTTCGGCTATGTGTGTTTTCCAAGCCATGAAATCTTCTGGAAAGGAAACATTAATGGTCAATTTCGAAGGTTTGTAATATCAAGCTTTCGATTGGATTTGCTCGATTTGTTTGCCTATTTTAGCTTATTTTGTTATTCCTGTTTTGTTCTTCTTAAGTGTTTTGTTCACATTTAAGACAATGAATCGAATTGGCAATGTGCTGGGAAACACATGAACAACATTGATGGAATAAGTCATCGTTAGTAAAAGGTGTTATGATATACAACATCACTCCTTTGATACTTTCAAGTTTAATGATCCTTTGTTTTTCATCGGGGGTTAATTTCTGTTGGAAAGTAAACCAAGCTCACTTACTAGTATTTTGAGTTATCTCTAGAATATCCTAGACTATGAATTTATTCCTAAGTTGTTGATAGTTGGTTGTTGTGGTTTATTGGTAGTAGCTGGCAGTTGCAACTCCCTATAAATAGGTGAGTTTGTTTTGTTGTTGTGGCAGTACGGTAGTAGTGGAAGACTCTGTAAATTGCCTGAAAGTTATGCGTTTTTGTTTGAAGTTGGCCAATGTTTGTTTGCAGGGTGAGCTTTGTGATGGCTGTGACATTGATAAGCACAGCTACTAGCATGAGCAGAAAGCAGTCCTATGGAAGGATGGTTGGATGGCGAATGCTACCTTATCAAACAAGGAATCTATATTGGTTCAGGAAGGTCAAGTTGGAGAAGGCTTCGAGGAGGAGCAACGCAAGTTGAACACCATGTTGTAGTGGATTACATATTGTCTATGCAGTATGGATTTTGTTATTTGTAACAGTAACAGAAGTTGAAAAAGTGTGATTAATAATTCAATTTCAGTTCCAGAATCCCTGTGCAGTATACTATGGTGCATAAAACTTATAATGTGCATGTAATTGTTGGAACTTGAGTGTGGGATAGAGTCCCACATTGAAGAAGAGTTAAGTGTTAGGGTGTTTATAAGCAAATACCCATGTGCACTAATAAATAGGCAAAAGAGCTTAGAGTGGGTTTGGTGGATTTTCCTCTTAGATATCCTCTTGGAAAGTGATAAATATTTAAATATATATTTATATAAAAATCATAGATGGGTCTTGGGCCTTGGGGCTCTTGGGCTCAAAAAAATGATAATATTTTTGCTCTAAATAAAATCTGATAATATTTTTGCTCTAACAGATAAACCTGTTAACCTGTCTGAACAACTATCTGATTGTTGTAACCAATTGATCACAATCACAGGTTATAACTATATTGCAAAAAGAAGATACACATGTTCTAGCATGGGATGCATACATAAATTTAGAAGTTCCAAAAGAGTGTACATAATACAGGTTATACAGTGCGACCCAAACTCATGCATATTTGATGCACAGTGTCTCTGCTTAGTCATTGCAATTTCTTTGGATGACTTCAACCTCTTCCCACTTCCTTTAGTCTTTGATTGAGATGGTTCTTCAATGAGAATTTGATCAGGTACTCTCTTTCTTGTAACTGGAAGTTCTTCACCAAGATTTGAGAGAATTTCTTTAATTCCAAGACGAAGGGAATGGAGTCCATCCATAAGATATTTTGTTGATTCTGGTGAAAGAGATGCCTCATCAATTACATCTTGTGAAAATTGAGATAATTGAATATATCTCATCATCAATGACTTATCACCCACATCTTTCACTTCAACACCATCATCATCCCATACTCTTCCAAGTTTTGCATTTTTTGTCCACCTATCCAGAATTTATTCACTTGGCAAATGTACCACATTAATACTTCGTAAGAAGAAAATGATATGCCTGCATGCAATCCCTTCAACTTCAAAGCCTCCACAACTACATTTAGCAAAACCAGATTCTTTGTCATGAACAATTTGTCGCACTTTCCAGCCTTGTTCATCATCTGCTGCCCTTAAAACATTATACACACATTCATGTTCATCCTCCTTCAAAATTTCACATTTCAAGTAAGCAGTACTCTTGACAACCTCCGCTTGGAACCTCAAAAATATTTCTTTTGTGTACACCTCACGCATCTGCTTTTCTATTGGATAATACGTCCTTGTCTTTGGAATTTCATTACTGTCAACATGATCACGAATAAGTTCTTCATGCCTTTGATGCCTAAATCCCCTTTTAATCCTTGTAGCAAAATCCAACAAAGAGTTGTTTTCCGAAACAAATTTTTTAAAGAATGAATGGTTACTTTCAACTCTTTGACTACTTTGCATACCTGTAGGAAAGATGTTATACAAAATCCAATTAAGAATGAATGGTTTAATAGAACAAATTATTTCAAGATGTTATAACAATTTCTTTGCATACCTGCATGAAAGATGTGATTGCAAAATGCAGGGACCCATTTACTTCGTAGTCCATACATTGTCGTCAACCACTCATGACCTTCTTGTTTGCTTTGTTCCAAAGCATTCTTCCAACTAGCTTCAAATTCTTCTTTAGTCTCAGAATTATACACACTGGATCTAAAGAGTCCATAATAATCTTGAGCAATCACAGGACCAAGTTTGTCTCGAAATTTAAACATGATATGCCAAATACAAAAACGGTGTAGTGTATCTGGAAGAACTTGAGCAATGGCTTTTGCAATTGCTTGATCTTGATCAGTGATTATAACTTTTGGTGGACCACTTGGCATAGCTTTCAACCACTGTTCCAGTAACCAAATAAAGGATTCAGTTTTCTCATCACTTAAAAGTCCACAACCAAATACAATTGTCTGGCCATGATGGTTGACACCTGTGATTAGAGCAAAGATCATGTGATATTTGTTTGTGTTATACGTTGTATCAAACACAACAACATCGTTGAAGAAAAAATATGCCTTTATGGAGGTGGGATCAGCCCAAAAGCAGCGTGTCATCTTATTTTCTTCATCTCGGTCGACTTCAAAATAAAAAGATGGATTCTTCTCCTTCTCTGACTCGAAGTACTCTAGTAGCATAGTTGCATCATGTCCCTTCACTTCTTCTCTCATATCTCTTTCAAAGTTTCTCAAATCTCTAGCAATACATCCAACATTTTGTATACCACCTGCAACCGTCTCCATTATCTTGAATTGCTGACTTGTTCCGACATTAACACTACTTAACTTTTCCATAAGACACTTCTTTGCCTTTGTGAGCTTGCGGTGTGATGATACAAGATGTATTCTTTTGGGAGTTATAAGATCGTGATTATGAGTCTCCTCGAAGTCACTTACACACCATTTTTTGCTTGTCTTGTTAAAGACAATGTTCAACCTTGCTTTACAATTCGTACGTGTTATTCCACGATTTCTTTCTTCCACGGTCGATGAGTGTTGCTGCCTTGAGTTCTCATAAGTCTGATCTGGTGTTCCTGCTTTGGAACACACAAATTGTTTCCAAGTAAGTTCTCCTGTCACCTTACTTTTCTTATTTGAACCCATTCTCACACCAAAACCAACCCTCTTTGCATATATATCATTGTAAAAGTAATAGGCCTCCTCTATTGAGTCGAACTCCTGTCCAAGCTGAAGTTCTGGTGCATCTACAACAACATTCTCATTTGGTTCACCCATCATAAAAATCTGCATGTAGAATTATATTACAAATTAGATGATGAATAAAAATCCTCCATAAAAGGCAAACGTAAAAACAAGACACAATTCCAAGAACCCAGCAATATGCTATTCTAACAACAAAGCAACATATACTGATAGTTTTATGATTCCACTGCTTTCATTAAGATAATGCCTAAATTTTGATGGTGAATCTAAGAGAGAGGGACTGAATTCGCAATATCCGATTTGGTCCAATTCTGGGATTTGAAATAGAACAGAAGCCATGAAATCGTCAAAGAAAACACGAGATCGATCGAGCTCCAAAACCGAACAGAGAAAGAAGCCCCAAAATCGACAGAGACAGAACAGACAGAGACTAAATCTAAGAAAAAAATTACCTTAAAACACGAAGACGATATGGACAGGCCTTATGACGATGAGAAGTTCATGATCGATCGGGTCTCAGAGGGGTTGCAGGGAACTGGGATTTGGGAAGAGCAGAGTTGAGAAGAGAAGGAGGGAGATTAAGCTGTGAGAGTCGAATTTAGGCAAAATAAATAGAGAGAGAGGTGATTAGGTGTTGGGTTAACAGAAACGGGTTTCCTCCTTGGTCCGTTTGATTGTCTCATTAAAGATCCTATGGCTGAGATCGTTTCGTCCCTTTTTGTCCCTCTATTTGTGTCCCGCAGGAGAGCTGCTCTCGTTTTATGCATTCTGTTAGAGTATTAATTTACAAAAAAAATGACAAATTGTGAAGATAGCCTAATACATCAATGTATAGAGAAACGATACGAATCAAATTATAACTCGGCAATGCGTGTTATCCCTCCACACGAACTAAATTAGCACTTGGTTTAGATTTCTCTTCAAATGGAATGGTGCCATTACCCAGGAACTCAAAGGCTGTTTAGCCTCTATTTGTACTGGTTCCGTTTCTTCAATAATCATTCGTCTTTTTAAAAAAAATGGTTGGCGGATCTAGGATCGGTAATCGTCTTATCGTCTAGGCTAATTAATACACAAATTTTTTTCTTTCAAAAGTCAATCGTTAGGCACAGCTTGTGCTTGAGATGGACAGCATACCATGTGAATTAGAACGGATTGGAATGATATATAGAATTGGATTGGATTGTTATAAGCTGGAATTGGAGATGAACTCCCGAACTGCTCAATCTTACCCTGTTTGTTACGAAGTGTTTTGAAAAAGCCCTAGAAACTCAGATTCTCTCCCTCGCCACTTCTACTCTTAGCCACCATGGGAAGTAGAGTGGTGAAATGGGGCTAGATTTATATTGTCTCCAATTAGCGCCACTTTGGTCATAGCCACAACTCCTCTCCATCGATCTTGCTCTCACCTCCTTCCACACATGAACGCTTCATTTTGGTGGGCGAAAAACGAAGAACACGTATGCAATTGGAAAAAGTCGAGAAACTGCCAAGAAGCTAGATTGATGGATTCGAGGAATTTGTTCCTTTTAGTAATGGCCAAGCTAAGATTATGGAGGTCATAACCGAACAATACCACAGTTTTAGAAAACAGTTCTGCTAGGGTTAGGGTTTTCTTCAAGAGCCGTGTGGCGTGGCTTCCATCTCATGGCTACCATGACGACATGTGCTGCTTCCATGACAACACGACTCATCTCCAAGCTCTCTTTCAACAACAATTATGAACATGTGGATGTGAGGAACCTTCGTTGCACAAAGAGTGAGTTTATGGCTCCCTGTTTCTATTTGGTGGTACGCATGAACACTATCATGTTTGTGATCTTTGATTCATTTCGAGATGCAGTTAGATCAATGTAAAGACTCTCCAGACTTGTGAAAGTTCAACAGAGAGGTGATCACTTCCTATTCACTTTCTCCAGCATTCAGGATGTGAATCGGGTGAAGTGTGGTGGTCATTGGTCGTTTCAGCGAAACATGATCCTGTTGAACGACTATGACGACTTCTCTGACATCATGGTCGTCCCCCTGAATTTTGTATGGATCTTAGTGGAGATTTAGAACCTCCCTGCAGCCATAATCACAGCCGCGGCAGCAAGGGTTGTAGGGGACACAATCGGACCAGTCCTGCAAGTTGATGAGGGAGGAATTAGGCCAGCAAGAGTTCGAGTTCGTTTGACACTGCCTCTAGACCAACGATGTGTTTGGAAAGAAGAATTAGGGTTTCACTAGCGGACGTCCTGCTAGTCTAATACAGGTATGAACATCTCCAATGTCGTTGCAGACAATGTATGATGATCAACCATGGTAGTTTAATGTACCCCTGTGAGGCTGAAGAAGAACAAGAACCGACAAGGTCTGTGGCGACACTGATCCCTGCGCCTCTTATGATCTTCAGGGCGAACACTCATCCCACCTTGCTGGTGCCTCAACTATGCAAGCCCCAATCTTAAAGGAAAGACGTCTGGTGCAGATTCAGGAGATCTCGCCATTCTCGTTCCCTACAAAGGTCGTCGGTGTTCGACAGGAGTGTGAGGAGGAGCAAGGAAGTGGTAAGCGGCAGAGGCATACCCTGGCTATGGTCCCTCGACCACTTAACCCAAAAGATCTCAGAATGGCCATGGCTGGTGATGGTGACTTGAGCTTCATCAAAACCGGTAAGTCCCCGAAGAAGAGGAGAGGTCCGGGTTGCCCTTGTGGTAGCAAAAATAAGAAGACTCCTCCAAGGAGAGGTGACTGACTCTATGGCATCTGGTTTTGCTTCGGTTGGAGAAGACAGCCCCGAAGGTGGGGCAAAGAAAGAGTGATCCCTTTAGGAGCTAAAGAAGACCTCTATGCGAGCCTCATATTGATAGAGCTCTTCTCTAGATGGAAAGGTATACCATGAGGGTCTTAGGCCTCTAAGTCATTTGATAGTGTTGGATGATGCTTGAGAAGGTTACTTGCTTTTGTAGTTGCAAATAAGTTTGTTTAGCAGACATGTAGTATTTCTTTTTTGTTGGTTTCAGTTTGTTTAGCTTTGTTCTTTCTCTTAAAGTGTAGACACTTGTTACCCATCGATTGACATGAGTTGTCTCCAGACACTCTAGCTTGTTCATGTAAGGTCCTAGAATTAATATTAATAGATTTATTCTAACCTTCAAAATAACTAAGATTATGGAGGTTAGTAGTTGATGGTTCGTGACTGATAATAAATATATATGCATATACGTAACTATACTTTTAAACCTTTTCATTTCAGTTCAAATTCTCTAATCTTCAGCCTATACAGCCTTATGCATAGGTCTGCCCCTGGTTCTCTAAATAACAACAAGGTTTCGTAAGATGGTTCTCTAAATAACAACAAGGTTTCGTTTTCTTTGTTTTCATGCAATTGGTTCCCGTAAGCACAAGGAGGTCCTAATCATCTCACTATCTACTTTACAAAAGTCGCTGTCTAATGCACCAAATTTAGGGAAAATGAAATAAAGTTAAAAAGCCTCTGTTTAAAAAATAATTATAAAGCTTGAGGAGTAGTTGGAAGCGTAGTCAATATATATCACGATAAAATGGAGAATATTATTCATATACGTACTATTGAATCGATATCTCACATTTGTCTCGAGGGAAATAGAACATTGGATTGCTTAACGCACAATGTCGTCATGTAAAGGAATTCCCGTTTGTAATAAATGATGGGATGCCTTTTCTATAAATTAGATACTACATCTTCAGTGGTCCTTCTATTCTCCCTCTCCCTCTCCCTCTCCCTCTCCTTTATTTTTATTTTTATAATGTGTGGTCCTACTCCTGCTTTGATTATCCATACATTTTTGTCGAGGATTCATTACCAAAACAATATATATATTTTTGTCCAGGATTGGGAAGTGATGAGGTCCTCTTGTGACCCTATTTCCCATGTTATTTTAGTAAATTTGAGAAATACTAGCTCCTCCAATCTTACGATGTAGCGTAAAATTTCATTTTTACATTTTTCTTTCAGAAAATGAAAATGGGATTGAAATTCTGAAGCAACAGTAATTTTTTTCATTCTTGTAGTGTTTTTTTAATATTTTTTATTTATTTTATAATTTAAAAAATATGAGAAATGTTATAAATATTTACAATCAAGTGTTTGTCCATTCATATTCAAGCACTTACATATAATATCATAATAGTATACGACTTATCATGTAATCCCTACCTCTATAAAAAGAAGGCATATCACATAATGAGGCACTTCTTCCTCCTCCTACATTTTGCTTTTCTCTTTGCTCTCTATCTCATTCTTCAGTTTATAACAAGAACTTCTTTCAATAAACTATCGAATACATTTTCAATCATTAATGAAAATTACAATCTTAATTTTTTTGGTTTTAAATTTTTTTAAAAGTCATGCTCATAAACTATACTCCACAGTAAGCCTCTCAAAATTATTTTGGATTCCAACAAGGGCGCACCATATCAACATTAAGCAATAATGGTAGAGGGGAGCTTAAATGCCCTCACTGGTGAATTTTCACTCTTAGCTGACGGAATTTATACTGTTCCGTTGGTTATGATTTTCTTAGCTGACGGAAACAGTTCCGTCGGCTAGGCGAAAAGTTCGTTGACTAAGAACCTCTTAGCCGACGGAATACGTTCGTCGAAAATTTCCGTTGACTAAGCTTTTCTTAGCCGACGGATCTGTGATCCTGGCTATTTCCGTCGGCTAAGAAACCTCTTAGTTGACAAAAAATCTCGTATTCCGTAGGCTAAGACCTAAAAGCCTAGCCAACGGTATCTAAACTATATTTCGTCGACTAAGATCTTCATAGCTGACGGAAAAGTTTATATTTCGTCGGCTAAAATTAAAAATAATATTTACTTACAAAATTACACTACAAATATTTCATTGTTCGATTAACTATTGTGATACTAATCTAGAAGCGGAACGGGCGTACAAGTCAAACTCATTGCTAATGTCATGACATATAGGTTTTTTTGGTCATTCGAATTTGTTTAAGGCTTCAAATTTTAGTTTTTCTAAACATTTAACACATGAAAAACACCTAAATCTGCATCTATATGAGGTATGTTGGTCAAACCTTCAACACAACAAACAAACTCTCACCATGATGAGACGTAACTGCACATCTAAAAATTTTGAGACATTTACCCCTCAATGATAGGGCTCCCCATATGGATAAATAATGGTAAGTAATAGGCATGTTGTGATTCTGATCATCAAAATTCACAAACAAAAATCCAACCGTCAGATATCATCAATATATTTAAATATGTCTATGATAAAAAATTCAACTTGATCCGATAAATTTAAGGGTTTCATCCGGATGATCAATCTCGTAAGTCAAACCCCTAAATTGCATTGACCGCAACTATCGACACCGAAACTACCGGAATTACGTGATTTTTCAACCGTAGACGTATTTCATCATTCTGGTCATATCTTATTTACGACTTTTTTCGTTTGAAACTTCTACGTATAGTTTGTTTTTGAAACGGAATATTTACTTAAAACTTAGTAAAGTTATACAACATTAGTAAACATTCTGTGATTCTGATGATCAAATTTGTGAAACAAAAATTCGACCATTTGATATGATCATTATGTCAAAATATGCTTATAGGAAAAAATTCAACTTGATCCGACAACGTTAAGAGCTCGATCCTTACGGACAATCATGTAAGTCAAACCCCTTTATACACGAAAACGGTCATTTAACCGTCTAAATTACATATTTTGCCCAGACCTTCAACTGAAAATAGTTTCAAATCGATGAGACGCAACTAGTGGTATAAAAATTTTATGAAAAATAACCACCAGATATAGTGCTACCTCTAGGGAGAAAGAATGAAAAATTTCATTGACCGCAACTATCGGCATCGAGACTTTACCAGAATTACGTGATTTTTCAAACGTAGACGTATATCACTATTCCGGTCATATCTTATTTCACGACTTTTTTTGTTTGAAGCTTTGACGTATAGTTTGTTTTTGAAACAGAACATTTACTTAACACTTAGTAAACAAGTTTATACAATATTAGTAGGCATATTGTGATTCCGGTCATCAAAATTACAAAAAAATCTGACCGTCAGATATCATCATTATGTTGAAACATGTGCATGAGAAAAAATAATTCTTTCATAATTAAATAAAAAAATAAAAAAAAATAAATAATTTTTAACCCCTTAGCCAACAGAATTAAATAATTTCGTCCCCTTAACCCCTTAGTTTACGAAATTATTTAATTCCGTCGGCTAAGGGCAAAAAATCAGAACAATTTTCCCGTGTAAAATTTTAGACCAAAATTTAGAAAAAAAAAAATTCAAACACCGATGTAAGAACGATCATTATCGATGCTTTACCTTGTAGGCCTGTATGGATGCTATACATTTTGAGTGTAACCATTTACCTTAATTCAGTAAAAACTTGCTCTTGTTTACTTAAAAAAATAGTATCTGGAACTTTTGTATTTATCTAAAATATTTTAGAACTTAATTTTAAGTTGGTGGAGACAACAGGAAAGAGCCAGAAATGTATAATTCCCACGACTGGTTGGTAGATGATTAGGTGAAATGTCGGTTTTGATAGTTCTTTTTGAAATTAAAGGTAAGCATGTGATGATAAGATAGAGTAATTATTAATTTGTTTTTTAATTACTAACAAAAAAAATTTAGTTACATCTCAAAATTTAATGAGTGGTTTGATGAGCGTATCTTGTGCATCATAATATCTGGAACTTTTGTATTTATCGAAAATATTTTGGAACTTAATTTTAAGTTGATGGATATAAAAGAAGTCAACAACAGGAAAGAACCTGAAATGTATAATTCCCACAACTGATTGGTAGATGATTTGGAGAAAAAGGAATTCTTACGTGGGGGCACTCTCACCACCATCCAATTACAGATCGATTCCTGTTATAATTTTGTTGAGTCAGAGTTTGTTGGAAAAATAAAAAACAAACGTGATCAGAGGGAGTAGATCTCTGATCAAACCAAAGTACCAAACCCACGCCTTTACCATCCTTCAATCCCACCCTTGTAACATCTGAAAATGAGAAGTTACAGTTATCATGATTTTAAGCTAATAAGAAACCAACACGTCTGAATGACGTGCTGACAACTCATTAAACTAAAGTCGAAAGAGATTTAGTAGGTAAAACTAAATTTTTAAACTTCAGTAACATCACAAGAATTTCACAAAACATCTATCAGAGTTTTCTAATTTCACGAAACATGGACAATTTAAAGGGCCAATTAAAAACTTTAGCGACAACAATAAAAACATATAACATGATTAATACTTTAGGAAAACACCTTTATAATCTAGTTAAATACTCTGGAAAATAACTCGAATGGAAGAGAATGTCAAGTGATTATGGCTCGGACAAAACACTGAGTATGAAATGAGACTTCACACACATAAGCTCCCTTTATCTATCCCGTCAACATGTTGTAGGGGTGAGCGTCGTCCTCGCATGCTCACATACAAGGCCGGTCCTGAAGGATTGAGGGCCCAGTGTGAAAAGAAAAGTTGAGGCCCTTACGCCAAAGTATATAATTATATATCAAATTTTTATTTTATTTTGAAAAAGTCATCTTGTTAAGAATATTTAATAAATTTTATTGTTCATGTGGATAACTAAAATAACAAATATTATAGAAATATCGATGATCTAAGACATAGAATTTTCGACCGAAATTTTAAGAAAATATCGCAATAAAACGTCAATAAAAAGTACATAAATTAACTGGTAATATTTAAGTCTTTATATCTTTGTAATGTAATACAAATAAAACAAATATAAATAAATAATGTACCAGCTTTGTACACTGTAATTCAAATAATAAAGTGTATTTTTAAATGATAGCGACGTTAATATAGTATAAAGTGAATTAGTATAGATAGTACTTCCAGAAATTTAATTCTTCGATGTGTATTTCTAGTCTTTTTCTTGAACAAGGTGAATCTTGATGCTTTGATATATATAAATTTGGTAGTTTATTCTGATACAAAAGTATTTAAAATAATAAATTTGAGTATTTAATGTAAAATAAGCTGTTGAGAAAAAATGATGAGCAAGAATGATAAGTATAAAAATATGACATTAATAAGCAAATCTCCTTACAGTTGGGATAGTTATTCATTTTCCTTGCATTAGGACGACTACGGTTCAATTTGCCAAGAGAACATTTTTCTTGAATTTTAAGATGGATGTCCAAGTTGGTGTGTTGATGGGTCTTTTTCTGACCTTTTTCTAAATTGGGCCTAGTGCCGTCTCAGGGGCTTCCCCGGTCTCGCGCCGGCTTTGCTCACATATAGATCCATCAATGCTAGGTTTGAAATTCATAAAATCATATATATACATATAGAGAAATGTGAGCTCAAAATAAAACCATTTAGAAAATATTTACACAAAAACCATCATTTTATATCTTTGGAGGAAAACTATGCAGTATGCTAAAACATGGACCAGAGCGCTCAAAGTACATATACAGCCTGTAGGGCATCTCAAATCTTTGTGACCGATCCCAGATTGCTTATTCAGCAAACCGATGCCAACTACCTATGCATCCGAGGACGAATAGTAGCGAGAGTATCCATTTACAGCGAATTCTCAACAGATCACTAATAGTTGTACGCCACACTTACGACTCGCTTAACTCTGTACGAGGCGAGCGTAAGTGGAGAAGAATATAAACAGGGCATTGCCCCTCTAGAGGTTCACAGTCATCAACACCGTGGGATCCCTATATACTAGGTCCCGTCACTCTCAAGTCATACACCGGAAATCAGGACAACGGTGTTCACCATATCACATCATCATATAAAATCATTCTAGCCTCGGGTTTTCTTGGCCTAATCATAAATCATTTATCCCATAATATAATGAAAACTTTCCAGAAGCATTGACCATGAGCATACAAAAATAATGCACTTTTATTTAATAGGCAAAACCACTAACAAATGGGGTTTATTAGCTCTCCCTACCTAGAATTGTCGTTCTTTATATAAGATCCAAGTTCCTAAGTACCGTCTCGGTAATCCGAGGTCTCCGCGTAAGCTAACTCGTCCGATGAATCACTGTAAAATAGAGTATCTTATCAACGAAGTAACAATAACAGTCCATTTGACCTCAGCATTCCTAGTTAGACTAGGATTGACCATATTGACCAAGTTGACCAACCAATTCCTTTTATGACTCTTTAACCTTTTTAGCTTGTTTTTTTTTTCTAATTATCGACTCTTTGCTTATTTGCCGAAAGTCCGGCTTAACTTTCAAACTTTTCTTAACCATTTTTAATTTGACGTTAGGTTGTCACATAATAATTCGTCGAATTACTATGGACACCCAATGCATCACATTAACCAATATTTAACCTTGAGTCGATAAACTGATAATTCAAGTCATCCAATTTATTTAAAAGTGTCAACTTGTCACTTTCAGAATTTTAGTTATCTTCCGATAACGATTCAACATCTAACCAAATTCCATCAAATTCCAATTCCTTTTTACTAGCCACTTTCCAAAAATGGAAACATTCCCACAGTATAAAGTTTCCTAAAATTGAACGATTCCAAAATGGAAACTTTACCAAACTAGAAACTTTCCCAAAATAGGAAAGATTCTAATTACGGTTAGTTTCCGTTTTTAGCAAGTTTCCTTAAGTGTAACTTTCAGATCGCTTTAACTTTAGTTCCTTACTAACCAAACCATAACTCTTGGTCCACTTCGATTAATCCCATTTTTCGGCATTACACACATGCACAGTGAAAAATCCCTTATTAGGTCAAGAGATTCACCTTTCAATTTCCAAAAGAGACAAGCTGCACTCGGATTTACTTTCCACATCCGAGAATTTGTTCCTTAGCGCACCCACAACAAACTTGACCGCACCACCATTGCCCCAGCTGCAACTGCCCTCCACCAATTCCAAGCCAAAAATCAAACAAACCTAACTATGAATCAAACATCCAAACACGAGGAACAAGACAGAAACTCCTTACCTTCCTTATCGGATTCAATGTCTTGCTGGAAGTGATCTCTACACCCACAAAGCATCATAGTGGCCTCCTCAGCCCTGCATACACTTTCCTTCCTTACTCTTCAACTCCAAAACCACAACAACATCACAAAAACATCAAACAAGCTCAAAATTCATCAATCTGTAGAAAACCACACTCAAACCCAGAAAATCCAACTTGACCAAAATCGAACCAATTCGATGCAGGAAGAAGAGAGGCTTACCAGCGACCAAGGATGATGATATATGTGCCTAGAAGCTCGAAAAGCAACCTAGGACCTCCAGAAGACCGTCATCGGAGCTACTAGCCTCGTCGGGAATACTCACTGCCTAAAACCCACATTTTTCTAAACATCATTGATCGAGTAAAACGAATACACAAACTTGTAGAACTTGTTGAGGAGAGTATTAATCTTACAACATACAAAGAAATCGGTGGTCGGAGGCTGGAGAAATCTCGCTTGAGAGTGGAGAGGGCGAATCAGATTTCTCATGTACCTCATTGAATGCATGTTTTTCAAGCACAAGAAGGACGAGCTTGAGGAGAGGAGTCTAACAAAGCCGGTCACGCGCGCTGTGGCCTGACGACGGAGAAATCAGCAGCGAGCTGGAGGAGGGAAAACGGCGTCGTTTGGGCTCAGACCGAGGTCTAGACAAGGTCTGACCAAGGTCTGACCTGATCCCCTATATATAGAGGAGCGGATGGCCTAGATCGTCCCTCAATGAAATCCGACGACCCAAATTTGTTACCCCTATATTATTTATCTTTTTCTAAATTACCAAAAGTAATTTTCTTTTTACCAAAACTTCAGAAATTCGTAGAAAATAGACGGAAGCTCTGAAAAATATTCCAAAAATATCAGAAGACTCGTGTCGACACGTACTACAACATTGACATCTGAGATCACACATTTGACCATTTGGTAAAATCTCGATATTTTACCCTTGTACCTCAAATGAAAACTTCAAAGTGCGGTTACTATCTTTCGGTAACTTGTCAAAATCTATAAATCTTACCCGGGGTGCTATATTATTTCCCCTTAAAGAAATTTTGTCCTCGAAATTTACAGAACCGGATAGATCTAAGAACGAAGCTTTCGCTATCTAGAAAGCTTGTTGATAGACACTTCATGTCCTCATCTCATTCGTCAACCCAAAATGTCTAGCCGACTAACACTGATCGATCACCAGATGTTCAATGGGTCACTACTTATTCCCAACTTTGCTTCCACTTCTTAACTGTACAAATATCTTTCGCCTCGATATAACATCCTAAGAGGCTCTTTCCAATTCCAATTTCATTCAATCCCTTTGTTCATTCTTATTTCTTTAGCCTTCGTGGCATAACTCCGTCAATGTTTGGACTTGATGAATACGCCAATCAACCAGATATTATTCTCACTGCGAGGGCATCGCCCCCTCGCCAGTTTTGATTCCTTTTTGTCGATTTGATCATCTAACCATAGATGAGACATTCTTCATGCTCGTGATGCAGCACATGCTTCCGTAGATGCATTCTAAATGTCATCACGCTCAACAATTTCAACCACAATCAGAGGATCATGGTTGATCTGTCCAGTGGTTCCCACCTTTTGATGATCCATGCCACGCTCTGCTGGAAGCCACATACCACTCTTCATTTGATTAATTGTCACCCGTTGTCGCAAATGGGTGGGTAGACTCGACACATAACTATCTTCTACTTATTGCACATGGCGTCATTCTTCGCTGTCTTTGATTCTTTGAGTAAAGCCAAGACACATACTCGTGGATAAGACTCATGTGATCCACGTCGAACATACATCTATGGTCAAGACACATAATTCAAGTTTCCTACAGGTATGAAAGACTCGTAGGACGCTTTCGTACTTGTGCTATGATTAATCATGGTGGTGTAGAGTGTCCCAAACAGGATGGAAGAGAATACATGTTCGGCAGCAGTGCCTTCTCCGTCGTCGGTGCTTTCTCACATGGTGTTTAGGGCCAATTATGCACAAGCCCTAAAGGTGTCTGTCTCATCGACTTTGGTTGCTCTCTTCCCTAAGAAAAGAGAACTTTGCAAATTTGAGAGATTCTTGAATTTCCTTCTCCACCCAAAGTTACTGGTATCCGATGCAAAAGAGAGGACGAGGAACCTACTGAAGGCAAACCTGTTTGTCATGTCCTTGATCTAATGTCTTCAGCTCTGGTTCAGGATGAGATGGGGATGACTATTGCTGAGGGAGGTGAGCTGGTGATTTGGAGGACCGACAAGTCTTTAAAGAAGGCAATGAAGAAGATGAATGGTCCAGGAAAGATCTCAATTGAACTCTAAACCCTTCCAGGAGGGTACAGTTTTAGACTTCATGGAGCCAAGCTTATCGGTGAACTCTAAAGGAGAGAAAGACCTCGAATCCGAGGCTAGGGATAAGTGATTTCCTAATGTAACCAGGAAAGATCCCAATTGAACCCTAAATATATTCTCGACTAATCAAATTGACAAAAGGTACACCAATGAGTCTTAGGCCTCTAGTCAGAGAATGAGAGATTGGATCTAGGGTTCATCAGGTTAATTATGTTGCTTTCTAGTTGATATGTCCACTTTTTGGACGTAGTTTTGAGGATTATTTTTCAAATTCAATTTGTATTTTGGATTCAAGTTTGTCTTATTGACTTGAGTGGTTTTCAACCCTCTTATTTTGACTGTTATGGTCGTGATGATCAATGATCATGGGAAAGTCTTATGTTACCTCAAAAGTATGAGTTGGTGTGATAGATAGATTTCCTAATAAAATATATTTAAAAGGTACAATATTCCTCTGCTTATGCCAAAAATGTGTTAAGCATCGAGGGACCATAGAGATTAGTCATTATCCAACAAGTTGGAAAATATTATTTAACAGAAGATGGAAAGAGAGAAGGTTTCTAGATGAGGAGAGAGAAGCATCGAGGAGGCCGTCGTTGGTTGTGACCGGCGGACAGAGGCAATGAGATGGGACGGAGAGAGAGAGAGACGTCGATTTGAGAGTGAGAGTGGGAGAGACTGAGTTGGTAATTAATTAGGGTTGGATTACAAGAGATCTTGACTATTGGTAGAGAATGAAATGTAACAAAAAGGATGTTAGATATTGTATATATATTCACATAAATCTAATTTATAAGTAAATAAATAATGAAATGTTGAACATGAAACCAATTATTATGAACTTTGATTATCACACTTGATTGAAGAAGAATTAGAATTTGTGTAAGCGAATTGCATGTCTTAGAACACTTAGAACAAAAACACACAAAGAAGTAACTAACTTGGATGTAGGACCAGAAGAAAGTGTTGAAGTCGAGTCATGTGTTCACACACTTTCCTTAAGACAATTTATGTCTCATTTACCTGTGTAAAAAGTTTGAGACACTTGTCTCCCAGAATACAACGACTACTCGTGCTTTAGAGCTGCACTGCTGCCAAAAACACTCCGAAAAACTTGTAGTACATTCTTTCTATCACCAGAAAACTAACACTAGAAAGGAAGAGAAAGAACTCAAGAGATGAGAAGATAATTTGAGTTGGTGTTTCAAAACTCTTTAGAATGTGTTTCGAATGTTGTGAATGTGTTGACATGGCTATGCCAATTCATAAAGGATATTCCAGATGGACAAAATATGTGCATGTAATATGCATACATTGTGATAGTAAATATGCAATTGGCATGACACATAACAAGATGTTATAATGGTAAGTTAAGACAAATTAGTCAAATACATAATCTCATTATACAACTAGTCTCGACTCGAGTTATCTATATTGACTATGTGAGGACAAAGGATAATATTGCGGATCCGCTAATAAAAGGTTTAAGTAGAGAGTTAGTTGATAATCATCAAGGGGAATGTGACTAAAACTCATGAATAAAAAATATTTACAGTGAACACCTAACCTAGTTGACTGGAGATCCTAAGATCTAAGTTCAAAAGGGACAACCAAACTATAGGGACCATATCGGATCACTGTGGGGATTTTCCTCATATCCATTCCTATGATGAAAACAGTGATGCTCGTAAGGAATGAGGTTAAGCGAGAGTTTGTAATGATTCTTATGCGTCGAAAATCTGAACAGAGTAATGCGGGTTACTCTTAATTAAGAAATCACCTATGTAAGAAAGAAGTGAGACCGATTGTAAGAGAATTGTTTAGGGCACAATTCTTGTCAAACTCTTACAGAACTAGGCGCGTGTCCAGGGCCAAAAAAGTCTCAAATGAGAACTGTATGTACCAGGAAGACTCATGTGTGTGGTATGTTATCATTTACACAAATGACGAACAATTCAAAGACATCGGGTCTATTGTCTGGTTAGTAAAGTCAGCATACTACAAGAGAATATTCAAAGGGTAAAACTGACCTATACTATGCAGGTTTCGACCGTAGAAATCTATCACCAAGTCTATCGAGTATTTGGTCGCATACTTCATTCATCTGGGGAATTGTTGAAAAAATGGTGAAAATAACAATTTTATTTAACCAATTTAAATGAGAGAATTTAAATGGGTTTTAGGGTGAATAAGAAATAGTCACCCAAATATGGCTAATTACTTGAAATTATGCATTATGGACTTTGTATAGTCTATTGACTGTTTGAATTCTAAGGGTTGTAACGTAACATAATATGAAATGATGTAACCTCACGAAATGTGAAAAGTTGTAACCTCACTAATGTAAAAAGTTGTAACCACACAAAAATGTGAAAGGTTGTAGCACATAATGTCAAAGGTTGGAATGCTAAGGGTGTAACGTGTCAACCAAAATTTATAGTAATTCAAGTAGTTGATGATTTTCTCTATGTATAAATAGTGACCACTTCTGTTGTTCTAAACATTATTACATGTCAACACATTCACAACATTCGAAACACATTCTGAAGAGTTTTGAAACACATTCTGAAGAGTTTTGAAACACTAACTCAAATCATTATTTCCTCTTTTGAGTTCTTTATCTCATTTTCTAGTGTTAGTTTTTTGGTGATAAAAAATGTATTACAAGTTCGTCAGAGTGTTCTTGACAACAATACAACTCTGAAACATGAATAATCATTGTATCTTATGAGACAAGTGTCAACAAGTCTTTATATCATAAAAGAGAAATATAAATTGTTTTAAATAAATTGTGTACTGTATCCTCTACTTACGCCAAAATTTTGTTAAGCATGTATGCCTTAAGCTTCGACGGGCCGTGGAGATTAGTCATTATCCAACCTGAAAAATATTATTTAACAGAAGATGGAGAGAGAGGTCATGGAAAGAGAGGAAATAAAAGAGGACCCCCTTGGCTCTGACTACTACGTGAAGGAGGATCATACATTTACGAACGAAGGAACCTATGTGATACTGGAATCTTATTCTCGTGATATTTCCCAAAATTTTGGGTGGAGAGAAATAAGAGAGGAGAAACCGAGAAACTGGCTCATCTCGGCTTTGAGTGACACTTTGGTATTTAGTAAGGGGCAGGAAAATGACATGTTGCCAAACGCTTGTGAGAATGCGAGTAGCGCTGTCCCTGTCCACATAGGCGACGTGAAAGCCACTTCTCATATTAATCTAATGCTCAAATTTGTACCGTCTTTCAATTCATAATCACTGTTTACAGATATACGACTCTCCGTGTCTTGTTTGACGAGCAATGTTTGAAAGCTATTGAAATGGTTCGACTATGACCACCAATCCTAGCTAAGGGTGTTCCATGACTTGTTTCTAGGGTTATGACATGACCACCAATCCTTGCCCTATGAGGGAAGGTAGTCTTTGAGCTTAAACCTTTGTCGTCAAGCCTTGGGAGGAAGGAAACAATGATCTTTTTTTTGGTTACAAGGAAACAATGATCTTTAAGTCCAAGATACAGCAAACTCTGGACTACACAACAAGTACTGTACACCAAAACAGTGTGAAAACGGAAATTCAGAGAGTTGGTAAAATCAGTTTTAACTGACCACCATATTAATGAAAAAACAAAACAACCATATGATTTAACGTGGCTGAAACTCACACTACCAGAAAAAAACCTTTAGCTGACGAAATATCTAAAAACAGGTCGACGAAATTTTTTTTTCGTCTTTAGTCGACGAAATGTTTTTTCCGTCTTTAGCCGACGAAATGTTTTTTCCGTCTTTAGCCGACGAAATGTTTTTTCCGTCTTTAGCCGACGAAAAAAAATTTCGTCGGCTAAACTAATTTTTTCTTCGGCTATAGTTAAATTTTAGCCGACAAAAAAAATTTTCTTCGGCTATAGTATGTGAACTTTAGCCGACGAAATTTGAAAAGTTTAGCCGACGAAATTAGGGTATTTTGTCGGCTAAAACAACTTTTAGTTAAAAAATTGCACTACGGATATTTCGGTGTCCGATTGACTATTGTGATACCAATCTGGAAGCAGAACGACCCTACGAGTCAAACTCATCGCTAATGTCATGACATATAGGCTTTTTGGCCATCCAAGTTCGTTTAAAGCTTCAAAATGAAGTTTTAAAAAAAAACTTTACACACGAAAATGCCCATATCTACTCCTATATGAGGTATTTTGGTCGATCCTTCAACACAACAAACACTCACCATAATGAGACGCAATTGTCCATCTAAAAATTTTGAGACATTTACCCCTCGATCATAGGACTCCCCATATAGATAAATAATGGTAAATAGTATGTATGTTGTGATTCTGGTCATCAAAATTCATAAACAAAAATACGACCGTCAGATATCATCAATATGTTGAAATATATCTCTGGTAAAAAGTTCAACTTTATCCGATAAATTTAAGGACTTCATCTAGACGGACAATCTCGTAAGTCAAACCCCTAAATTGTATTGACTGCAACTATCGGCACCGAGACTTTACCGGAATTACCTGATTTTTCAACCGTAGACGTATTTCACCATTCCGGTCATATCTTATTTCACGACTTTTTTGCTTTTGAAGTTTCTACGTAGAGTTTGTTTTAGAAACGAAACATTTACTTAAAGCTTAGTAAACAAGTTATATAACATTAGTGGGTATGTTGTGATTCCAATGATCAAAGTTGAGAAACAAAATTCCGACCGTCTGATATAATCATTATGTTGAAATATGTCTATAGGAAAAAATTCAACTTAATCTGACAACGTTAAGGGCTCGATCCTTACGGTCAATCTCGTAAGTCAAACCCCTTAACGCACGAAAACGATAATTTGACCTTCTAAATTACGTATTTTGCCCGGACCTTCAACTAAAAATAGTTTCAAATCGATGAGACGCAACCAGTGGTATAAAAATTTTATGAAAAATAACTACCGGAGATAAGGCTACCTCTAAGGAGAAAGAATGGAAAATGGTGTTAACCGCAATTATCGGTACCGAGACTTTACCAGAATTACGTGATTTTCAAATCATAGACGTATTTCACCATTCCGGTCATATCTTATTTCACGACTTTTTTTCGTTTGAAGCTTCTACATATAGGGTTTAGGGTTTTAGCTGACGAAATTAGGGTAATTCGTCGGCTAAGGTTAAATAAATAAAAAAAATAACTATAGCCGACGAATTACCCTAATGTCGTCGGCTAAAGTTAAATAAATAAATAATTATAGCCAACGAAATTCGTCGGCTAAAGTTAATTAAAAATTCAAATTTTTTGGCGGAAATTTTTCGACTAAAATTTTGAATTTTAGCCGACGAAATTTCATCGGCTAAAGTTCAAAATTTTCTATATCTTTCATTTTTCTCCTCCTCCTCCTCCTCTTCATCTTCCTTCCTCCTCCTATTCTGGTGACAACAACGCACTCCTCATCCTACCTCCTCTCCTCCTCCTTCTCCTCCTCCTTCCTCCTCTAAATCCTTCTCCTCCTCCTTCTCTAAATTTTTCTCCTCCTCCTTCTCTAAATTCTCCTCCTCTCCCTCTCCTAACCTTCTCCTCTTCTTCCTCCTCCTCCTCCTCCTCCTAGCCTTGCTCTTATCCTCTTCTCCTCCTCCTCTTGTTCTTCTCCACCATCGGTGTAAAAACAAAAAAGAAGTAAAAAATTTTAATCAAAAATACAAGAAATTAAAAAAGAAAAAATATGAAAAAATATGAAAAAATAAAATAACTATAGCCGACGAATTTTAAGTTAAAAAAAAGAAAAAAAATTATAACTATAGCCGACGAATTACCCTAAAATTCGTCGGCTAAAGTTTAAAAAATAATACCTTTAGCTGACGAATTACCCTAAAATTCGTCGGCTAAAGTTTAAAAAAGAAAAAATTAAAAAAAACTTTAGCAGACGAATTTTAGGGTAATTCGTCGGCTATAGTTAAATAAATAAAAATAATAGCTATAGACGACGAAATTTTATTAAATTTTGTCGGCTAAGGTCAAAAAATTCGTCGGCTAAAGTCCAGAAATTAAGCGACGAAATTTTTTTTCGTCGGCTAAATAATTGACTTTAGCCGACGATGAACAGTAATTTCGTCGGCTAAAGTCTTGGCCGATGGCTTTTTTCAGACGACGTTTCGTCGGCTATGACTTTAGCCGACGAAATTTAGGGTTTAGCAGACGAAAAAATTTCGTCGGTTAAAGTGGTTGTTCTGGTAGTGTCATAACGCCACTAGCCCACCGCACAATGAACGTGTCATCTCCTCTTTGACATCGTCTTGAGAATTCAAAACCCAGCAATATAAACAAGAGGCTATGAACTCCATAACGCCATTACAACTATCCATAAGTCCAAACCACATTCCATTCTTTGATTATATAATCAATTCTCATTGCGGATTCAATATCCACCTCAATCTCATGAAAATCAGTATGATTACCGGAAATTTCATGTCAGGAAATTTCCATCCTTGATTGCAAGTTGGAAGGCTGCATATTCCATCGTCACGGCTCTTCAACTAAAATTGACTTCTTCCCTTCGTTTCATGAAACCACTTCTTCTGTACGACATAAACCATATCCAACCTCACTATGTTCTGCCAGCAACCCTAACTTAATCTAAACATTGGAAGAAGTTTCCATATGCGGAGAAGCTCTCTTAACCCAGTCGCGATCACTGCCAAGCTAGACCAGAAGGCGACCCATAGTTTCGTCGGCGTCTTGATCGCTGATCGGAATCCACATCAACTGAGTTCCTCCACCGCGTGTCGACCCATCGTAGCGTTCTATTATCCCCTTTTCACCCACGCCTTTTTACCAAATCCCGTCAAATAGACCGGATATCTCGTGAACTTGGAAATTCCGATCATGTCCTATAAAATTGTCTCCGCGAATGATACGCTGCCATCTGGCTTAGATCCACTCTTGTGTACGTTACTACCTTTGTAGTCTAGCGCTTTCCTCAAGATACTAGCATGTCTTAAATTTTACTTTTTCTTCCAAAAATAAAAATAAATTCTCCGTAAATATATTAATTGGGAAGCGTGTACTACACTCCATTATAACAACTCAAAGACTTAACTCGTCATCACTAACTGAGAAATAGTCACAGCCATCTTGAATGAATATGTAGGAAATTAAGTTAATTAACTCGTAACAAATTGCAACTGTAACCACACTATAAACAACTTTATCACGTTAGGCATATCTTTTTTTTCTCAAAAATGTCACCAATATTACAAATTTTGCTGACATAATTAAGTTCTCCCAACCTAACTAGCAAGTCATGAATTATAATCACACAATTGAAGACTAGCTGTTGTAATTTCAGTTGTTGTAATTAATAAATATATATTTTTGATTGGGAGTGAAATAGTCTGACACTTCGGTTACATTCGCAAGTTAGTCGTCAATATTAAGACCGAGATTCACAGGAGTATCCGATGTAATAAATATTTCTTATTTTTTTTATCTCATGTTTTATTTTCTTTATTTACAAAAAATGTAATTTTATCCAAAAACTAATGAAAAAGTCTATTGTGTAGACCTATAAGTTACCGTCATTTGTTGCCCAAAATTTCTGATTTCTTTTCAAGTTAAATCTGATCCCGGCCAAATCTATGTTGTCCCACACTTTCCGTTGGTGGATCCGAATTGTCTTGTTGTGCCCCTCTCGCGGCACCAAGTCTGCTCATCCCATGGATCGTCATGAGCACATTGAGCCTCAGAGTTCACGATTTTTCGACTGCATTTCATTTTTATTCCCTGCAATTTTATTATGTGACATGTCAACCCAAACTAGAAATTATATAATGTTCACTAGCCCTAATTTTAGATGTTTTTTCCCACTAACAAAAATAGATTCTAAAATTCTCATTAACCTTACATACTCTTAAATATATATTTCCTCTAACAGAATTTTTAACTTTTTATATTTATTTCCTGACCAAATTACCCCTATCTTATCTCTCAACCAATTTACTCTCCTTCAGATCGTCTCTCTCTCTCTTCCAACCGTCATCAACACCATGAAAGTTCCTCTGCCACCACCGAAATCACGCCCCTCCACCACAAGAGAATCACGCCGATGTAACCTTTGATGCTGCAGGTGGCTCCAAGATCGTGTATCAGCCACAACAATCTAGATCACCTTTGAACGCCGCCGCGCCTCCCGGCCTTGTCTAGAGGGGGATCACTCTTCTGACTTCGATTACCGGTAGCCTCGGGTTGATTTTCGATGTGTTCGGGCTTGGGGTGTGGATTGGGAGAGGTGTGCCAAGTCATCGGTCTCGTCGTCGATGTGAGATTCTTGAAGGGATTGCCGCCAGTCTTGACGACTCTGGAAGTGTTAAGACTGAAAAGCTTACTCATACAAGTTGGAAAACGTATCAGGTTTGTTTTTTTACAACATGGTGCACCAATCTATGGTGTATGGTTTGATCTTGCAGGTTTGAGATTATCAGTGATTGCGGAGTGAAGGCTTAGGAGCTTACTTGTCGGTGTTGAAACTCTGCTTGTAGCTGTCATTGGTTCGGTAGTAAGTTTCTTGGAGCCCGACTTAGTGAGTTATAGATTGTTGTTAAAGTTATCATGTATCGAGTTTCATTATTTTTTGGTATCATAAAATTCGGATCGTGACAAAGACCTTGGGTGGCGGTTCTGGGCGATGAGCGTGACGATGAAGCGAAGGTGATTTGGGATCTCTTTGGCAATAGAGATATCTGATCTTGAAGGATTGGAGGGAAGGTGAAGCAGAGGGATTTGTAGATCTCCAATACTCAAGGGATGAACAAGATCGATAATTTCTGGGATTTATGAGATTGATGGGGAGTAAGGAGGTTTTTACCGTGAGTTGTTTTTCTTGGTGTTGACTGAAGTCATTTATTACTTTTAGTTTGGTTCAAGTGCACCATGGTGCATCCCAGAGGCTCTTATATATATATATATATCAACCCTCTTTCAATGAGGGATCTCCTTTTCTTGACATATTTGAAGGATCAAAGATTACACTAACTTTTTGGTCACCAAATCACATCTCCACTGTACAATATATAGATTTATATATGTAGATCATCTATGCAAAATTTCATCTAATTTGGGGATCGATAAGGTACTGAAAACTGTGAATTAAAATTATAAGCATCAACGGTTCATGTTTGGCAGATTTGATGCCTCATTTGATTTTTGTTAGTTCAAAACCTTAATGATCATCAAATTGGATGAAATTTTACAGAAATGATTTACATATATGAATCTAAATATTAAACGGTGGAGATGTTGATATGTGATCGAAAAATTGGTCTAATGTTTGATCCCTCATATATGTCAAATAATGGATTTATATATATATATATATGAGACCCCTATCCAGAATGGAGCCCCACTCTAAAATTAAAGTGTGAGGCTTCTTATTTGGCTCACTTTCGAGGTCATATTTCTACAACTCCACCGTATAGTGTCTAGATTATAGTGTGTATAACATGTCTATAAAGTTCCATCTAATTTGAACATCATTTGAGCTTCTGTAATCGTGATTTACATGACGGTTTTGCTTAAACAGATTTTGTTCAATTGACTTGTTTCATCTGATTCGGTATCCAAATGCTTTCCAAATTACATGAAACCAATGTTCTAAAACCCAGTCAACTCGGCCGAGTACTCGCTACTCGGCTGCTTGCCGAGTCGATTTCGCCTACTCAGTGCCTCTAGTCGGCCGAAAGAAAATCGGCCGAGTACTCGGTCCAACTCGGTCAACTCGGTGCAACTCGATGAACTCAGTCAGTTAGAAAAAAACAAACGACGTCGTTTTCATTAAAACCTAATTCTCTAACTCTGTGTCTTGCTCTCATCTCTCAGTCTCTCACACTTTGTAGCTCTCTGACTCTCACAGTCGCACTACCTTGGATTGCCAAATTGGATTTTGATATATCACATTGTGTTCTTGTTTAGTTGTTCTATTGTTCTGTGTCACAGAAATAGATGACATGAGTTTTAAATTTGAGTCCGATTCAGAGGGAGTACTAGATGGATATAGAGAAGAAGAATTTGAGGCATAGTTACAAATGATATGTTTGAGATTGTTTGCAAGAATTGAATTTGGTATTTGTTTTTATTACTTAGAACTTATTGAGTTATTTTAATGGTTGTTTTTAATTTTTAGTCATTATTATCTCTTGAATATAGTAATGTTTTATTCACTATTTGTTATTATTTTGAACATTATATATTTTAAAAATAATAAAATTAATCCAAGTATTAAAAACTGAGTACTCTCCGACTACTCATCTACTCGCTACTTCTCGGTCGACCGACCGACTAGCGACTAGTGAGTTTTATAACCTTGAGTTTAGGGTTTATGATGAAATTTGGATTTAGGTTTAGGGTTTAAACAAATTTGGATGAAATTTTACAGAAATGATCTACATATATGACTAAATATTAAACGGTGACGATGTTGATATGTGATCGAAAAGTTGGTTTAATGCTTGATCCCTCATATATATCAAAAAAAAAATCACTTAGTAGAATGACCCTATATATATAAATACCCAAGCTTCCCATTTTATTCAACATTAGTAATAAATTAGGAGATAAAACATGATGCTAGCTTTCACACATTGTTTTAATTATCATAGTAGCGTTCAACGAAATGATGCATGAATTATCGTCTATCTATTGCTTGGGACCTTGATCAACTTTCAAAATAATCCTAGCACTCTAGCAGTACTTGATACTAACATCATTTTTAATTAACTGTGTGGCCTTTGATGAACTGAGTCGGGGAGTGCCACTTTTATGACATTGTTCTTGGTGGTCGACTATGATCGAAGCTGAGATCAACCAGATCATGATATCATTCGATGCTTCCAAGAGTTACTAGACGTCTTTGTGAAAGGTTTCTATTCGTAGGATATTATTGACAAATATTTGTCTATTTGTATATTATTGACAAATATTCGTAGGTTTCTATTCTCCAACCAAAAAAATCATCATATGGTTTGCATGAGTGCATGTTCGATCTAGTCTCGACAATCAACACTCCATTTTTATAATTAAACTAAGTCTACAAATCTTATATCATGTATTTTATCTCCAATTGAGGTCTCACAGTACTCAACTATATCATCTAACTCGCACCTATAATCAATCTCCTAGCTAGCCTCTCTTACTAGTCATTTCATTATCTTATATACTAATTGTAAATTAATACGATGCGCACACATGAGATGTGGTACTTGCCTCCGCTTCCAATTAGAGCTGCTTTTTAGACGGAAACCTGGAAACTTGAACCGGTGCGGTCCGAATTCAGACCGATTGGATCGGGTTTTGAAAGTGAATTTTTTAGGTTGGACTAAACATGGTCCGAATTAAAAACTATCAGGCCGGGTCGGGTTTCATATCTTAAAACCCGGACCGGCCCGAAAACCTAAAATGTAGGTATTACTAGCTTAGGTGTTGTATTCCTATTGGGTTACTACTAGCTAATAAATAGCAAAAAATCATATTCCTTCACTCTTCAGTCTTTACTCTTGAATTAGGAATGAATCGAATTGAAAAAAAGAGATTGGTTGACTTACAACATTACCGAGAGCGACGACATTGAGGAAAGTAAAGGTGCGGCGAGTGAAAGGGGCGGTGGAGATGTCGTCAAATTAAACATCCAACTCATGCTCATTTCTTCACCATAAAAACATCCAATTAAACCCGTTTTATAATAAAAAAATGTGTTTCGCAAACCTTATTCATTAGTAAACTTGGATTTGAACTTTGACATTTTTTTAACTCGAAAACCTAGCCCGGGCCGGCTCGAAAACTCGCGGGTTTTGACTGAAGAAAACCCGACCCGGACCGACCTGAAAATTTCGAGTTCGGGTTTTGTTTTTTCTAACCCGGACCGGCCTGAAAACAGCCGTACTTCCAATTCCAGCACTGATCAACAAACCTTTTTACTGAAAATCATAAATTCGTGTATATATTAATGTGCAAGTGAACCAATTAATTTTAGAAAATCTCAATCGTTGATAATTATACTTAATTTTTATTTAAAAAAAAATTAAATATTGTCCTGAATGAAATCTAAGCGTCTATTTAAGTTAATTTAAGTGCATTCTGGTGCACTCAAGACTCTCTAAACACTCCAAACTCTAGATAAATCAGAAGAACGACAACATGATGTTGTAGCAAAAAAGCCACCACACTTAGTTTGTGCCACAACCATATCTCTTTCTCCAGAATCGTCATCATGCCCAAGAAAGAGCGTTGCCTGGCATTAAAACTTTAGGCTTCAATTTTCATAGTTCGAAGGCACCTTCATGTTTTTTGGATTAGTATGAAGGGGAATTCCTAGAGCCAATTTTATGGATTGCCTTAGCTACAATTAGTAGTTTTTGTTTTCTGAAAAGCTTTATTATTTAGAAGAAAACAAATCACATTTTCCTTGTGAGAAGAATGGTACATCGACCCATAGGGTTTGGTCTGGTGGTTGAAGTGGAACATACCTGTTTAAGAAGGCGAATGTGTACAGTGATTCTCTCGATGTGGGAAGACACTGGTTCGATCTCTTGCTAAGTGAAAAACGTCTAATAAAGAAGAGGTTAGACCTTAACCTGCTCCAACCTCGTAGTGGTAGCCCATCATGTCTATCATTTTTGTAACAAAAAATAAAGAACGGTACATCGTTACCCTCCAAAACCTCACGTCACTGCTAGAAAAAACCTCAACTTCACTCGCCCTTTTTTATTTTAACAATATCTCTCGCTATAATATATTTCATATTATCGCCACCAATAAAACATAGCATCTCGCAATCATGACGTGTACCACTGTATCACGTGTTATTCAATGACTTTACCAGGACTGGCCTAATGGCATGCCTCGTAATTCTTCTCAAAATCCGGGGCCAACAGGTCTGAGAAAGATTGTCGTTTTTCAAAGGGAGGATAGTTTTCAGCTACATTCCAGTTTAGGCTTGGACTCGATCCTCATTGGTCAATGCTCCTCCTTACATTCCAGGTCAAACTTCTAAAATCCAGTCGCACGTCTCTGATTGGAGGAGTGTACTGGAAGCTGCCGCAGACGATTGTTCTCGGCCGTATGCATCTGCTGAGTAACAGTTGTCAGCTACAGATTCCGCGCCGGTGAACTGGACAAATGTAGCCGGCTCAGTGGGACCCGTCTCCTCCTCGAACTATTATACGCTGAATCACTTATCGAAAATAGCTATCACAGGCTATCGGGTGATAAGTCCACTAGCTTATCATCCATCATCCTCTTTTATCCGTCTCCTCCTATAAAATGCACCCATTTCTGCAAGTTCAATGTCTCCTTTCTCTTTTTTCTTTGGTCTGAACTGCTCTGTCTCTCTAGATATAAAATACAACAATTTGGTAGAGAGAGAAAGAAACAGAGTTTACTTCAAGTTTGAGGAGAGAGAAGGCTTTCTCTAAGCTCCTGTTTCTCTCTTCTTCTTCTTCTTCTTCTTCTTCTTGTTCCTGTGGTTCTGCTTCTTCTGATTTGGGTTCTCAAGGTAAGAGCTTTCTCTCTGTCTGTTTTTCTGGAATATCTTTCACTTTTGTGTTTTTTTTGTTTATGTGTAATTTTTGGTTGGTGTTTTTCTGAGGTGGGTTTTGTTCATTTCTATACCCCTTTTTCTTTTGCATCTTCGATTCGTCTTAAAGCTGCTTTCTTTGCCTATTGATCCTCAAAAAAGTTGAAAAGATTTATACTTTTACTTTTGTCTATGTTAAAATCATGAATTGTAGATATGTGGTCTAAATATATGAGAAAACGGGCAGAATGGGGTTTTAGTTTTATGATCTACCTCTGGGTATGCGCCTTTGTTTTGATTTTGAAATTTTTTGGGAGTTTTGAGCTATCTGAACTTGGTCCAATTTCATTTTTTAATGATAGAAGTTTGTGTTGTTGCAGATCTAGTTAGATTGGGAGTGATAAATCTGGGTTTGGAATCGAACAGGGCCAGACTGGGCGGTCAAGATGTCTTCTCTCAGTAGGGAGCTTGTGTTCCTGATCTTGCAGTTTCTAGATGAGGAAAAATTCAAAGAGACTGTTCACAAGTGGGGCCTGCTTCTTATTTTTTATTATTTGTTTTTTTTGGGTTTTGTATTTGCTGATTATATATCTGTAAGTGTCTCATTAATTGCATTTTGAAATCAATAGGCTTGAACAGGAATCCGGATTTTTCTTTAATATGAAGTATTTTGAGGATGAGGTGCACAATGGCAATTGGGATGAAGTGGAGAAGTACCTTTCTGGGTTCACTAAAGTTGACGATAACCGGTACTCCATGAAAATATTTTTTGAGATAAGGAAGCAAAAGTATCTCGAGGCATTGGACAAGTAAGCTTATAGTGTTTTATTTTAAGTTTATTTTCTTGTGGTAACTGCAAATTTTTGTTGGAACTTTTTACCTGCATTGAGGAATTTCATTGTAATGAGACTGTTTGGACTTTATTAGGCATGACCGGTCCAAAGCTGTGGACATTCTAGTGAAGGATTTAAAGGTGTTTGCCACATTTAATGAAGAACTGTTCAAAGAAATCACTCAGCTTATGACACTGGATAATTTTAGGTATGGTCAATGTGTTAATGACTCCGGTCTTGTTCAAAAAGAGTAGCAGGCAAATGTGCTATAAAATGGTCTCTTGCATTGCAGGGAGAATGAACAACTATCCAAATATGGAGATACAAAATCTGCCAGGGCAATTATGCTTGTTGAACTTAAGAAGCTGATTGAAGCGAATCCCTTATTCCGTGATAAATTGCAGTTCCCAAACCTCAAAAATTCTAGGCTCCGAACTCTGATTAACCAAAGGTAATTTCTCAGAAATTTCTCTTCAATTAGATAACATTAGTTGTTCACTTCAATTGTGATTTATAGCTGATATTGGAAGTGGTTATCTGATTTAATGTTGTCATGTGTTAGTTGGAATGATGTCCCCCATGTCATTCAGAATGAAAACTTCATGAAGTGTTAGTTTTAGCTAATGAGTTGTGACATTGAATGCTGTAACAGAAAAAAGAAACAACCAACATTCTAGTAAATTCAAAACAGTAAATTTTAATTCAATGACTTGGTAGCTTAAGTGAAAGGGGCCTGGTGCATGTGAGTGTATCCTGGAAAATCTACATTGACATTGGTACGCTAGTTGTGTCCAGCTTCTGATATCGGAAATTTTCAGCCACTAGTAACTACTACATGAGCACATTATGCCCTTTCTGATTAAACACAGAGAACTGATGTTTCCTTCTGTAAGTTACAGCTTAAACTGGCAGCATCAGCTTTGTAAGAATCCGAGGCCGAATCCAGATATTAAAACTCTTTTTGTGGATCACTCATGCGGACAACCCAATGGTGCTCGGGCTCCATCACCTGCAAACAATCCATTGCTTGGATCCTTACAAAAAGCTGGAGGATTTCCTCTGGTGGGTGCACATGGGGTGGGTTATCACTCTTACTGGTAGTTTAATATAAGAGGTTTAAGTAGCGTTTCTGTTCTGGAAAAGCTCTCTCTGATGTGCTTTGCCTTGTATTTTCAGCCCTTTCAACCTACACCAGCCCCGGTTCCAATACCCCTTGCAGGTTGGATGTCTAATGCTTCCACTGTTACTCATCCAGCAGTTTCTGAAGGAGGAGCTATTGGTCTTGGTGGTCCCTCGATAACAGGTACCTTATCATTTTGTTACTAGTGAAGCTCTTAGTATTACTGTACATTATGATTCTTATTGAGATATTTCATTACATTATGTAGCGGCCTTGAAACATCCAAGGACTCCTCCAACTAACCCTTCTGTAGAGTATCCGTCTGGGGATTCTGATCATGTTTCTAAGCGAACAAGACCCATGGGACTTTCCAGTGAGGTATCTACATATTCGTAGCTATCAGCTTTTGAATATTTATCGTGTTCTTCCTGGCTTATCTTTAATTTACACATTTCTTCTTCTGTACAGGTTAATCTCCCTGTTAACATATTGCCAGTGTCATTTCCGGGTCACAGTCATAGTCAGGCTTTGAATGCACCCGATGACTTGCCAAAGAATGTTGCTCGGACTTTAAATCAGGGTTCATCGCCCATGAGCATGGATTTTCATCCTGTTCAGCTGACACTGCTTCTTGGTTTGTATTTTTTTTACCACTGTCCGTTACTTAGGTTCACAGCTATCTTTCCTAATCCCTTGCTTGTTTTTTATGTTCGTAATTAATTGTCTAATGTTCTTAATATGATCCTTCAGTTGGTACCAATGTGGGGGACATAGCGGTGTGGGAAGTTGGATCCAGGGAGCGACTGGTTTTAAGGAACTTCAAAGTTTGGGATCTTAGTTCTTGTTCAATGCCACTACAGGTCTGTTCCTCTTTCCTTGCTCATGAAAAATGTTGTGCACGCTCTGTTGTTTTTGCCTTTATGGTTGTGTGTTCTGATGGACTGAAAAATATTTTTTTCTCGTATGATTCAGGCTGCTCTGGTAAAGGATCCTGGTGTATCTGTCAACCGTGTGATTTGGAGCCCTGATGGTTCTTTATTTGGTAAGCTAGGGCCATATTTAAGTATCCATGGTATGTGATCTGTGCAATAATTAAGGTGGATTGTAGATTAAACTGATGTATGTATTACTACCTAATTATAGGTGTTGCATACTCGAGGCACATTGTTCAAATCTACTCTTATCACGGAGGTGATGATATACGACAACACCTAGAGGTATATTCCCGAGGGTACTCCTTTCATCTTTTTCCACCCTACATGCTATCCTAAAAGTTCGCTGTAGTGATGATGACTCTGTCCTTACTATCGTAGATCGATGCTCATGTTGGTGGAGTAAATGATCTAGCATTCTCCCACCCCAATAAGCAGCTTTGTGTAATAACCTGTGGGGATGACAAGACAATCAAGGTTGGTTACGCTGTACAACATGTCTGCTCGTCTGATTGGAAGAAAATTTTATTTTCCTTGCTGATTTTCTTTGTAATTTTAGGTCTGGGATGCTGCAACTGGTTCAAAACAGTATACTTTTGAAGGTCATGAGGCTCCAGTTTATTCTGTCTGCCCACACTATAAGGAAAACATTCAGGTGCTCCAAATTTTCTAGCTTTTGCATGTACACCTTGCATGCCTGTCCTTGGTTTCTGACGTTCATCTTTTTGTTTTGCCTCAGTTTATCTTTTCAACAGCACTAGATGGAAGGATAAAGGCCTGGCTCTATGACAATTTGGGATCTCGAGTTGATTATGATGCTCCTGGTCGCTGGTGCACAACCATGGCATACAGTGCTGACGGCACAAGGTTAGTACACATTGCTTGTATCTTTACTCTTGACTTATGTGCCAGATTACATGATTTATCATTCTCCTTTTCCTTGGTGGTGGGTGAATTTTTGCAGGCTCTTCTCGTGTGGGACAAGTAAAGAAGGTGAGTCATATATTGTTGAATGGAATGAAAGTGAAGGAGCAGTGAAAAGAACCTATCAAGGTTTCCGCAAGCGTTCTTTTGGTGTTGTGCAATTTGATACTACGAAAAACCGGTTTTTGGCGGCTGGTGATGATTTCTCTATTAAATTCTGGGACATGGACAATGTTCAGCTTCTAACGACAGTTGATGCTGATGGAGGGCTCCCGGTAAGTTCAGACTGTTTAAGTAAATCGAATCAATTACATTCTACAAATACTATTTTCTCATTTACTTTTCCAAATATCTAGGCTAGCCCCCGTATTCGCTTTAACAAGGATGGCACTCTCTTGGCTGTATCTGCCAACGAGAATGGGATTAAAATTTTGGGCAATGCAGATGGCGTTCGGTTGTTGCGCACATTTGAGAATCTTTCTTATGATGTGCCAAGGACCTCTGAAGTTGTGACAAAGGTTATTTTTCTGATGATAAGTTATTGTGGTACTTATTCCTTCTTAAGCAACCCTTGCCTAACATTTGAGCTCTTTCAGCCTGCAATGAATCCAATTTCTGTTGCTGCGGCTGCCGCCGCCGCTGCAGCTGCTACAAGTGCTGGACTGGCTGAGAGAAGTGCATCAGCGGTTGCTATTTCTGGAATGGTTAGTTGGATATGCTTGTTCTTTTGGTTAAATATAATTATATAAAATGATGATTTTGCATTGTATGCATTTAATTTGCAATTACCTCAGTTGTGTTTTTTTCTCCTATCTTCCTTTCATATATGTTTATTAGAGTTAAAGGTCTGACTTGTGATTCTTTAATTAATCAAACTATTATCTTACCAGAATGGGGATGCTAGGAACTTGGGGGATGTGAAACCTAGAATAACTGAAGAATCCAATGACAAATCAAAGATTTGGAAACTCACTGAAATCAACGAACCGTCTCAATGTCGTTCCTTGAGGCTACCTGAAAACATGAGAGTAACCAAGGTACACTATTTACCAACTTATTTTCTTGAAAAGTTTCATGGCATGTTGATGCATTTGTGATGTCTTTCAAATACCTGCAAAGCGCAGATGTGCATTTATGAAGACATTATGACCCCCTTTATGCTCATGATGATCCTGTGTTGCTTCTAACAGTAATTTCTATGCATTTTAGTGAGTTCTGCAAGGGGCATATTTTGTATCCTATATGGTATTCTCATTAGCTTGATGTTTACAGATATCAAGATTAATCTATACAAATTCTGGTAATGCAATTCTTGCATTAGCATCAAATGCCATCCATTTGCTCTGGAAATGGCAAAGGAATGATCGCACCTCTGTTAGCAAGGTAATGCAGTAAAGTTTCCATCATCTGTTTATTCTTTCATCGCACATCTGAAAAATCAGTTTTGTAATACCCAACAATTGATTTATCCTGCAGGCAACTGCTAGTGTTTCACCTCAACTTTGGCAGCCAACAAGTGGCATTTTAATGACAAATGATGTTACTGACACAAGTCCTGAAGAAGCTGTTCCTTGCTTTGCTTTATCTAAGAATGATTCTTATGTGATGTCAGCTTCTGGTGGAAGGATTTCCCTCTTCAATATGATGACATTTAAGGTAATGCGCCTTCAATGATTAAAATCCTTTTGTTTGTCTTTGTTTTCTTCTTCGGTTTGACTAATCACTGTTTCTTGTTTGATGCAGACTATGACAACTTTCATGCCACCACCACCTGCTGCAACATTTCTTGCTTTCCATCCTCAAGATAACAATATTATAGCTATCGGCATGGACGATTCAACAATTCATATATATAATGTTCGTGTGGATGAGGTATGGTGTGGTATATGGTTAATTACCTGCAGCACACTTACTGTATTAGATGGTGTTATTTAGTTGTGATTTTCTTGATGCAGGTTAAGAGCAAGCTTAAAGGTCACTCCAAAAGGATAACTGGCCTAGCGTTTTCTCATGTATTAAATGTGCTAGTTTCATCAGGTGCAGATGCTCAGGTACACCTAATCAGATATTGTTTTGATGTAGTTTTACTCCTGGGATGGTACTCCAAATTGTAATCGGACTCCCAGATATCTTTCCTGCGAAAGATCTTTAATGTATAACTGAAGAAAGATAATATTATTTCTAACAGGTATACAAATTACTGCAACACAGATATCTTGGAATCTTAGGTCTATATACAGTTACAAGTCTTGTGCGCTCTAGTTTCCCATTCTACATGCATTTAATTACCTAATCACAATTGTTCACAGCATTTCCAGTGCCTCCCTATTGAATAGTATATTCAGTGAATTTTGAAATATGTACTTACCTTGATAAAATTATTTATCTCTATTCAGGTAGGATTGGCAAGACAAAACTAACATTCAGTTTGGTTATGATTCCTCCCCTTCAGGTTTGTGTATGGACTTCTGATGGATGGGAAAAGCAGAAGAGTAGATTCTTGCAGCTGCCAGCTGGGAGAACACCGTCTTCACAGTCAGATACTCGTGTTCAGTTTCATCAGGATCAGACACACTTCTTGGTTGTGCATGAGACTCAATTGGCCATTTTTGAAACTACAAAATTAGAATGTGTAAAGCAGGTATGTGTATTTAATTTAAGGTTTATGTATTTGAAGATTTCTCGGCTTGCTTCCATTTTATGCATTCCAACTAAAATCTTGTTCTCTTTTTAGTGGGTCCCACGTGATTCTGCTGCCCCAATCTCCCATGCAACATTCTCATGTGATAGCCAGCTTATTTATGCCAGCTTTTTAGATGCAACCGTGTGTGTCTTCAGTGCTGCAAATCTCAGATTACGATGTCGTATTAATCCTCCAGTTTATCTTCCTGCTAATGTCAGGTATATTCATTTATCTTAGTGTCCGGACTTGTTTTGAACATTAGATTTCAAAACTAAATTGTCCTACTTCTGGTTCTGCTCCCAACTTCAGCAATTCACGGGTCCAAGAGGGACAGACATGAGGCAATTCAATTCCAAGTTTCATCAGCCTAACTTGCCCTCCTGCCCTGTGCACTAAGTTTGGAGAGATGCAAAAATTCTGTGAACACAAATTTAAAATACCTAAAATGCCTAGCTAAAGCAATTGAACTTTTGACCAATTTCATTAGATGAAATAAGAAAAAACCAGCGTCGTATTTCATTTTAGGCAAAACTTGGGCTTCACATGTGTTAATTAGAGTGAAATAGTTCTCTGTATGCATTAGAAGGCTTTTCTTCAAATGGTATATGAAAAAGTTGAGTCCAGATCACTAATTCAAGCATATCTAATGACCTCTTTGAATTTAATATATTGGAGATCAATTCCATCGGGGAAAACTCTTTTGTTGATTCTGTCACTATGTTTCCTGTGTGCAGCAGTTCTAATGTACAGCCCCTTGTGATTGCGGCACATCCACAAGAACCAAACCAGTTTGCTTTGGGACTATCAGATGGTGTGGTTCATGTGTTTGAGCCGCTTGAATCAGAAGGCAAATGGGGCGTGCCTCCTCCTGCTGAAAATGGTTCAGCAAGCAGTGGGCTGGCTACTCAAGTCGGAAATTCAAGTTCTGAACAAGCTCAGAGATGATCAAGTGGCTGGCAGAGCACAATTTCTTTTACATGCTTGGCTTGCTGGTCCAGTTCCATACAGGTATGCTTTGCGTTTGATGAGTCCTTTGTTCCTTTTCTAATTTGTTAATTTAACACTTGAATTCTCAGTGGGTTGAGCATTATCAAGAGTTGTGTCTTTTACAAAACCGGTGCTTTTTTAAGGTGTGAATCGACCTTTCATGCTCACGCACTTCGGGTCACGTAATATGGTTGGTCCATTATGATGTTGAATTGACAAATAATCAAACTATATAACAATTGCATTTAGTATATCTACAATGAGCTGGTCTGGTTAGAGGGCACCCAAGTGCCTGTGTTTTCCATACAATGAGCTGGTCTGGTTAGAGGGCACCCAAGTGCCTGTGTTTTCCAGAGCATATAATCAGTTAATATAATTTGCTGTTACCCTTTATGCTTATAGATTAATTCATTTTCTTTTTGCATTTTTGCAGTTTGTGGTTCCTCATGCAAAGTAATTTACTGCAGGAATGATGTGCAGATATGTAGATTTAACTTGTTGGTTAAGAATCTCTAGGTAAATTCTGTAGGAGTATTATTGTCAGTGTATTAAATTAAGGAATGTTTTTTATGTTTATCCCTTGTTTTTATTTATTGCAGCTGAGAGATATAATTCAAGTCTGTTTTTGTTACGGTCTGTTGAGATATCTATCCCATATCGGGAATTAAAGACCTTGATTGTGGGCTTATAAGAATTTGAACTATTCTTTTCATTGCCAATTGATTTTAGAGTTGAATCTCAGTCTTACTTCGTATTTGTTCTGCTGCAGTCTTCCTAGTGACATGCATAATTTCGAAAGTTACTAGTGACATGAATAATTTCCAAAGTCTAAAAAACGCCTTCATTTTGAAATGTAAAATCAGTTGCAGCTTATATTGAAAGTCAGACTCGTCAATAGTAGCAGTTTTCACCCATCTTCTAAAGTCAGAAATTTGTATAATTACTTGTATACAAGACCGACAAATCAATGTTACCAAGCGCTTTATTAATTGATATGCTTGATTGAAATTAAAACAAAGTTCAGCGTGCAATATTCATCGTTGGCAAATTAATTTTTGAGCGAAAAATGCTTGCCAAATTAATTTTTGAGTGAAAAATCTCAAGGCAAAAAGATTCATGACTCGGGTCTAACTAAAGTCGGCAGTACGGGATGGATCATGTGTTGTCTATGAGCAGTGGCGGATCTAGGATCCGAAACCTGTCTAGGCTAATTAGATGGGTGAAAAAAAACCAGAATGGGTCACTTGTAGAACAAGAATGGTGAAAAAATGAGGTCGACGAACACCAAAGACAAAGGGTGAGTGTCTAAAGAAAACATAAGGGAAGAAGAAAACATGGGAAGAATAGAAAAATGGGGATGAACACAGAGACATGAAGGGTGAGTATCAGAAGAAGAGATAAAGGAAGAAAAAAAGACCGAAAAAGGCTTTTGAGAGCAGTTAAACTGCTGACAAAGAAGATAACCAATTAGCCACACATATTGCAACTGAACCAAACATTCATTATGCACTTAAGGGTGTTAGTATGATATATGTATTGAATTTTTGTCTGGGCTTGAGCCTAGACAGCCCACTACATAGATCCGCCTCTGTCTATGAGGCAGATTTCATGAAAATTATCTTTTCTTTTTCTGGTTCACTCTCAAATTGACATGTCTAGTTTGATCTAGTGGCCATCATAGGTTAGCTACAGTAGTGTTCACCAGTGATCAAAAGTGTAGTATTGAAGTCAAGAATCTTCTTCCCTCCTCCCAGCTGTGCCTCCTTCACACTCTTCTAAACTATCTGGTGCATGCAGCTCAAGTTGCAACAGCATTACTAACGGTAATGGTTTGCTTGTTTAGAAATTCTTCTATTCCCAAGAACTCAACTCCAAGCTTTTTCATTCTTCCAAGTTCCAACTTCTAACCATGATATTCTCAAACTTCAAGAGATGGCAATTTTCCCCCAGGAGGCTTAACTTCACAATATTCGCTGCCCTGAAGAGCAAGGCTTAAATTCACAATATCATTGCCTTGAAGAGTAAGGCTTCTCAAATTGTGTAGACACCATCCAATATGATGTACCCTCCCCCGGTGACTATGGATCATTAACATTATTCCATAGTTGAGCACCTGCAGGGGCAGAGCCAAGTAGAGCTTCGGTAGGGCTCAAGCCCAACCGAAAATTTTGAGCGAGAAAAAAAAACTAGGTGTATATATGTAGTTTTTGTGTGATATATCCATCAAACCCAACCCACTTCCACAATCTAACTCTATATTATCTTAATCTTTCTCGATAGCCTCACAGCTATCTCTAGTTCTCTCTTCCTCTCAACTAGTAGCGACTTCCAATCCCTCAATTCTTCAATTACTCAGTCTTCACTGGCTCATTTTCTCAAATTTTTCAGTTGTTCTACTCTTGTATTCCCCTTCTTACTCCATTAGTATCTTGTGTACTTTTTCTCCTAAATTTATCAAAGTTCATCTCTTGATGGCTTTCGCTTTATCTTCAAAAAATTTTTTTTGCCTTTGGCCAAAGTTAAAGCCCACCCTATCTCTAAATCATGGATCCGTCACTGAGCATCTGGATAGTTCCTGCTGTTTACTATCCGCAAACCCTAAGTCCTAGACCCTAATTTAGCTATAGCATCTGCTTGTTACTGTCTGTAACCCAAGATTCTGGAGATGAGGTAGGTGTTTCTTCACCAATTACGCCTTTTCAGCCATATTTACATCCCCCTTCCAATTTCCAAATCACTTCTGCGTAGGCTACCCTGAAGTTGGTCCATGTTTTTGAATGCTTTAAGTTCACATATTTCATACAATGTTCTTCAGCCAATTATAACATCCATTGTCTCTCTGCGTTGAGGAGCACAGCTTGAAGAGCTACAAAATGGAGGGGCTTTTTTCCCTTAAATTTGGCCTTCTTTGTCGACGACCCACGATCAGTCTCGCCTCTGATTCCCCGTGTAAAGGTGATGATAGCCAGCTTTGCCAGTAGGTTGGAAATCAATGTTTCAGCTAATGCTGGTGTTGGCTAGAAGGTGAACAAGTAAATGAAAAGCAAATGACAACTGTGGGCAACAAAGAGATTCATGGTAAGCTAATGACGACTGGACACATTGATTGGCAACGAAGCAAACTGATGAGAATTGGAAGTCAGCAAATAAACATAATGGGCGTTTACAAAGATCCATTTTTTAACATTCACACTACCGTTATATAATTTCTTTGTTAGGTAAAAGTAAAGAACCCATCAACCAGTCGCTGCTTTTCAAGTTATATTTGAATATCGAACTGAATGAACATCTTCGCTCACTTATATGTCAAAGAGGGGAAGTCATTGATAATTTTTTCAGCAGCCACGTTAAAAGATCAATTAACTATGAACAAATGATAAAAGCTTTGGCAACTAATAACATTTCACTTCTTTAAAGATCAAGAATAGAAAAGAGAGACAAATAACAACTTAGTTAAGATAAATGTATCCATGCTTTTTACAATTAAGAAAATGGGAAGCACTATAACTTCCAGCAGGCATGGACAATAGTTGTTTCAGTAGAACACTGAACCACTTGAAAAGATATAGAAGACTCGGATCATGCCTAGGAAGCTTATCCACATTTTCTCCCATGCCAAAAACCAACCATGGAAGAATGCTTCACATGAAGCACAGAGTGACCTAATCTTTAGTTCAAGAGACATTTGGAAGTCCAAATACACATCCAACCATATATACAATTTACCCAAACTCTCCCTTATGTACATATCAGTCTGTCCAAGTTGCCAGAAGCTTACAGTTACAGATTCAATTACCACCACAACTATTCAGGCCGGAAGCTTACTAGATTTGGAAGGTCTGTCATCTGAAGCTTCCTAATGTCATTCGCAGTCACCTTGCAGCCCTCCAAAGTCAGAGACTTCAAATTCTTAAGCTGCTTCAAATGACTGAGTCCTGAGTTGGTGATACGTGAATTTGAAAGGTTTAAAGAGACCAAACCTGTGAGCCCTGCATACATAATATGGTTAACTGATGAAGTTTAACAATTAATACACATTAATAACAGTAGACTATGGTTATACACAACCAAGATCCAACCAGCATTTCAGACAAATGAATGCCAATAAAAGCATTGGCCTGCCTCTGATATTTCTAAAGGCAACCAAGATCCAACCAGCATTTCAGACAAATGAATGCCAATAAAAGCATTGGCCTGCCTCTGATATTTCTAAAGGCAACCCCCATCCCTTTCTTCCATATGCCAGAGCCTTTGAAATTCCCACGTTTGGCCCTCTTTATCCTCGGGAGCTTATATTAAGTTCCATCCAACAACACAGATACAGCTGCATATGATAAATATCAATTTTATAAGCCAAAGATAAAGGATTACCTGAAATCAACTCCAAGGTCTTATCCGTTAGGTTGCAGTTTTGTGATAGATTCAATAATGTCAAGGATGAAAGATCTTTAATATTCTTTACTCCAGCATCTGTCAATCTTCCACCACATATTTCTAGGGACCTCAAGTTCTTAAAGCCTGAATCATAGACAAATACAGTCGTGAGGAATTAACAAGTTTAAGTCTTGGTAAATCCAAACTGCAACATCTTTGTTAAAAACAATTATAATGACCCAAAGACAAACTTGCATTCACATTATGGACTGACCAGACATAAGAATATAACTTGCAGAAGAAATACTATCATCAACTCATCATACACATATAGTACAGCTACGTACATTTGTTTATCATGGTAGTGTTTCATAGTTTTGCATACCCACAATACCATATATTCAAAATCATGGATAGTAACCCTACTATTAAGCAAAATCAGTTTCCTGGTCCATCTTATAAGGTAATTAAGGTAATCAAAACTAATGACTCATCAGCCTTATGGTATCCAGACTGTCCACTTTTACACACCACATTATTCCTAACAGGAAAAAAAATATGCGCAGGTTAAAGTTTGACTGGTTTAAATTACAACCTGGATTCTCCTTTATATTCTACTTATATCAGTTGTCTTTCTGAGAACAAGTAATTTACAAAGTTCGCATAACGTACTTCGCAGATCATTTGTTCCAGAATCTGTAATACGAGCTCCAAACAGATCCAGATGCATCAATCCAGTCAAACCTGTTAATGATGACGTGTCAAAATTTATTGATATACAGGCAACATGTAAACGCCCTGCACATCAGAAAGCAGTTTTCATATAAGCCTACTTACTTGTAAGAGCTGCAAGTCCAGTATCTGTTATTTTCTGGGCATCCAAATTAAGCGATTTAAGAGATGAGAGCCCAGACAGCTTTCTTAATCCACTATCACAAACCTCAGTGAAGGACAGATTTATACTTTCTAATTTAACCAATCCTTCAGGAAGCAAGTAGACAATAATTAGGTTCAAGAGATAAAAACAGACACGTGACAACTAATTAAATTTTAGAACAATGACAAGAGAGATAGATCATCAATATTTGCATTTCTTGGATAGTTGGATGGGTAGCATCAGAAAAGCTGACCACATATCTTTTTCAGTGTGTATAGCACAATTTCTATGTATGATTGTGAACCATGGGTGGATGTTAGGCATATAACCTGACAAATGGTGGAGCCCATTGCTTCCAACATCAGTATCTGACAATTCTAGGCATTTCAGATGCTTGAGACCTACAAGATGAGGCACAAATATCACCTTCATCGAAATCAAGTGTCTAGAAATAGAAGAGTTGAGGCACATATGAATTACTTTTTACTTCGTAACCACATTTAGAGTATTAAAAGCTATTAGATCAACAGTCCAGTTATGAATATACTCCTTATCCCCTTTCTTGTATCTTGCTTTTTGATCAATAAAGGATTTGCACTTCAAAAAATAAATTGAAAAAAAACAGAGACCACAATGCAAGCAAACTCCAAAAGATAAGAGATTTCACATGCTAGAAAAACCTTGTCTGCTTTCTGTCGTAAAAAAAACACTTAAAATTTGGTTTCACTACCCATTTGCAAAGATGGTCCTTTAGTCAGATAGAACAGCATTATTTTTGAGTTCCTATAATAACCGACTAGTTTGTGTTGATAGTATAATCATCAGACACTAACTATTATGAATCCTAAAAGTTATATTGATTTTCAAACCAATTACTGTAAGTGTAAAATTTTCTTTTGTTTTTTTTCTTACGTGAAAATTTTGAACATTTCTAATTAGGGAATTTTTCACATAATGACCTCACTAAAAAGCTGTAAGCATGAACTCTAACTCATTTATAACATAATGGGAATTGATAATAAAGAGATGTGGAAGTTCAAATCAGAGGGAATAATTAACTGCACATATCAGCATGGAAACTTCAAGCGTTGAAATGTAAACATTCTGGAGTCCTGAGACTTCTGATATTCTACAAGATGTACAAAAGCATGCTATTACATGATTCTTATGAATAATGCATCTGTGAACACTGACCTGTCAAGTTAACAAGCCCTCTGTCACCAATTCTACATGAATCCAGATTCAAACTCTCCAAATTTGTCAAACCTATTTGTATGAAGGCAAGAATTTCAATACTATAATATATATGCATGATATAAACACACATTGTAGGAGAAGGAAGGCTGGTTCTAATTCCATTGGAATGAAATTGCATGTAAATATGTCTGGTCAAAATCATGCCTTCCTCGTACCTTAATTCCTAAACCATTTATTTGTACCGGTTAAAAAGTAAATGTTGAAACAAATTGAATAATCAAAGTTTTAAACTCAAAACCACAAGAGCTAACCAACCTTTTAAGTGCACTAGACAGGCATCTGAGATGTCATTGAACCCCAAGTTTAGTACTTTTAAGTTTCCAAATCCTGCAGAACACAAGAGTTGCTAGAAGTTTAAACCCAACAATCATCTGTATTCCTCAACTTAACAGCATAGAACTATGTATGGCATCATATCATTTGAAAAATACTTACGAGAAAACTTCTCACATCCTCCATCAGTCAGATTACATCGGCTCAGATTCAGATATAACAGGACATCAAGAGCTGAAACATAAGCCCCGTGAAATATCAGGCCCAACAAAAGCTAGAAGGGTAATAGGTGGGGTCATAAGGTCAAAAGTCTTTATTCCACCAAGATTTCTTCCAATGAAATGAAGATATGAAGTCATACGTCACCACTTATGAATATCATTAGAAAGACAATAAGATCCTAATATATTATTGCATTTCAAGGAATTTTTTTACCACATCAATGATCCCTTTAGTAAAATCATCACGACAAAACTTTTTTCAAAGAATATATAAAGCCAGGTTAGTATGTTCAGATAAATACCAAGTCTGGCCTACTCACATTTCTAGCAAGTACGCCTACCAGACATGATACAAATGATTCATAAAATTCAAATCACATATGCAGACAGAATGTCCACATAATTTATATGCATATAACATAAATGTTCATAACTTCAATTTATAGTAATTTGTCTACCTCATGAATGAATTTGGTAGATGGAAGATAAAGATAAAACAGGAACAAATAAATGTAAACCTGAAAGAGAGTTCAAACATGCAGCAGTTACCGGGCATCCCTCCAAGTTCAGAAGAGAAAGATTGTGAAGACCTGCAACACAGCGATGATATCGATAGTTACACAAAAAGGAACAATCACATAAGCGCTAGCTAGTTAAACCATATGTCATATCCAGATATTTCTACTTGTCACCATCATAAAATTTACTAAGTGATGACATGGTTATGCAATCAAAATGAGGAAATTTCAACATCAATCACACCAAATAATCAAAAATCAAATCCTCCTTTTGGGTATTGGCTCTTGTTTGTTTTATTTTATTCTATTACGTTATTAAGCGGTTACTGGGTGAATAAAAAACGTCAAAGGAACTGCTGCTAACTTTATGTATTAGGTATAGATTAATAGTCTGTCAACATATAGAATATCCAAGTCCTGCTCATTTTGTCAAGAGAAATCTGCTTTTGGCAAGGAAAGGGGATAATTTTGTTCTTTATGGAGGGAAAGATGTAGAAGAATTTTGACAACCACAGAGATTGGAAGCTTGAGGATTTGAGGCAGATGGAAGAAATCCAATCAGCTCTTTGGGCATCTGTTTTTGGTGGCTTTCAAATACCATAGCCTTTCTTATCTTCTGTTTCTCTTGATACCTTTTCTGTTGTGGGCATCCTTTCGATATCTGTTGTCAAATTCATTTAAATTCAATACATGATGTTTCCTTTTAAATATAAAAATAATAATATTCCCACAGCCTCTCACAATTTTCAAGACTGTTTCTTTTTTACTTCTATAAATCATGAGTTCGCTGTACAATCACATAGTACAAGAACCGGAAGCTCAATCGATAAAACCTATAACAAATGATTTTACCCTTACATTTAGAGATGAAGGTTCTGAATATGAAGGATCACAAAAGCAAATACCTTTCAAATAAGTGATGCCAGAATCAGTAACCTTACTGCAGGAAATTTGTAAGCATTTCAAATTTGTGAGCCCTGATACAAAAGAACAAGTAATTCCACTATGAGAAAAACATCAAGTTAGTTCAAATTGAACATGAAAGCACTATGAATATATACAAAATGGCAAGAGAGATTTCTGCAACATGGAGGAGCATACTTTATCATCAAAGACAGATGAATATGAATAGAAATTTTGATATAATATGCACGTTCAAGACGGTATAACATATCCGAGTCTTAGTCTTAAGTCTCAATAGAATCTTTGTCATGTTTAAAATATAAGCGAGGCCCTGGAACTGTAGGTTTAAGTCGCATATTGTTTCTTTTTTTCCTTAAAAAGTTTTAAAACAACAGGTTGGCCAATTTGTAAAGTACCTGAGAGAGGCTTCATGTCAGCATCTTCTATGGAGTTGCACCATTTGATATTCAGAGACTCTAATTTTGTTAAACCTGTTAAAAGATTTGTATGAAATATGAGACATGATCAAGATTGTCATCAGTAGTGAGGAAAGTGCCATGCTAAGGAAAAATAAGAAGTTTTATGCAAGGTTAAATACACCATCCTTGTATGATATGAGATATATATATATATAGAGAGAGAGAGAGAGAGAGAGAGTCCTTCCACAGTTTGGCAGATTTGATCCATCAAATGATTTCAGTTATTTTAAAGTCTTAATGATCACCAAATTTGATGAAATTTTGCAGAAATGATCTATATATATGCATCTACATATTGAACGGTGGAGATGTGGTTATGTAATCGAAAAGTTTGTCAAATGTCTATCCCTATATATAGGGCCCTTCTATTGAGATCCATTTTTTTGACATATATGAGGGATCAAGCATTAGAATAACTTCAATCACATATCAACAACTCCACCGTTCAATACTTTGATTTATATATGTAGATCATTTCTGCAAAATTTCATCAAATTTGGTGATCGTTAAGGCTTTAAAATAACAAATCATTTAACGGATCAAATCTGCCAAACTTGAACCGTTAATGCTTAATTCGCAGTTTTGAGCACCTTATCGATCACCAAATTGGATGAAATTTTACAGAGATGATCAACATATATAAATCTATATATTAGACCGTAGAGATGTGATTTGGTGATCAAAAAGTTGGTGTAATCCTTGATCCCTCATATATGTCAAGAAAAGGGATAGCTATATATATATTGTTGAGAATGTTTGATATGATATATGATTTAACAGCTTATAGTGAATACCCAGACACACTAGACACATGTTCAATGTGACCTATTGCCTACTTTTTCCACCAACTCAACTATTAACTTGCAGTTACAGTCCCAAGTATTTTATAATTGGGTCACAAGTGAACTTACCTGTACTAAATAAGTCTTGGACTCTTGATGATCATGAATTAAAATGAATGCTCAACTCGTGCAATAACCATTTATTTGATCAAAAACATACAGCTGACATAGATGCTAAATTGTTTACACAATAGGACCAAGTCTAACTGTGCTGCATGAAAAAATAAATATATGGATGCTAAATTGTATAGACAATAAGACCAAGTCTGACTGTGCTGCATAAAACAATAAATATATGGATGCTAAATTGTATAGACAATAGGACCAAGTCTGACTGTGCTGCATGAAAAAATAAATATATGGATGCTAAATTGTATAGACAATAGGACCAAGTCTAAATAAAATGCAATGTAATAGTCCTTGTCACTGTGTTCTCCTCATGTTCAATATCATCAATTTACGTCTCCAGATCAAAATCAATGTTCAAATGAGAAACATAGTTCAGTTTTCAGATGAGTGCATAGTGGCAGATGTACCTTGAAGATGAATAAGTCCACCATGGATCCCTGGGCATTTCTCCAAGTCCAACTTGATCAAACCAAATAAACTAGATAAGGCACTCATTCCATGAGAAGTGATTGCACAGTTTCTTCTAAAACTCAAATTCGTTAAGTAAGATAGACCTGGAGGAGGTTAACATAAGTGTTATATGCTGAACCAAAACAATGGCCATGAACAGTAACAATGTTCTTCCAAATTCATGCCCAATAAAATGCAAGACTGCAATAAATCATCCCACCCCAACTACGCCATCATTCTTCCTTTTCTCATCAGAGCAGGTAAATAATTTTAGCATATAATTAAAAGACATGTGCTATTCGAACAGCTATTTTAGCTGGCCACAAATGACTAGCCAAAGTCGTGGTGAATTACATACACCTCCCCAAAAATAGATTATATCATCAAACATTCCTATCAGAAGATATATTTAGAGGCAACATAAATACCACTTATGTGTTCCAGCCCATGATCTGATATCTCATCACAATCATTAAGATTTAAGGCTTGGAGATTTTTGCAATCTTTGAGATAAATTAACCCACTGTCAGTAACATCGGAACCAGAGAGATCAAGAGAGAGTAAAGATGACCCTTGTGAGGATATGACATCCATCCAAGTATCATTCACATTAAGGTATTCTCCCAAGTAAAGATCCTGCCAAACAAATACATGAAACTCAAAAGATGAACATGGCAAACCGACATTTAAGAGAGAAGAGGCAAATGACACTAACAGAATTTCTTCAGTATAAACTAAATCTCAGAGTACCTGCAAAGCACAATCTCGGAAAGCTTCAAAAGAAACATCAGTTAGGCATCCAGAGTATACCAACTCATTAACGATATGCTGACTAATATCTCTCGGGAGCATAGAGAATGTGCTGTATTTGTTAATGTCCTGTCAACCAAAGAAGCAAACGGCATAAGCAAAGACATGCTGACCCCTTGGTCTCTCTCCTATGAAACATTCAGAAGCAAATACCTCGCATATTTTCCACGCGCACAAGTCCATGAGGGAGGGGCATCGCCCCTTGTGATGTCGATTATCTACCGATGGTCGGGAGAAGGAGGTAGCCAACCACTTCGAACTCCCACTTTTGGAATATCTTCTGGTAATCCCTCTAGCAAAATTATCTTCGTCATCTCGATGGTTTCTCTTCCTAGAACAAGCTCCCCCCATGGAGAAAATATCCAACGACTCAAGAGACACCTAGAAACTGAAGCAGAATAATACAATCAATTCGCCGCAAACTCTCATATCACACATGTACAAAGCAATTGTACCTAAAAATAAATTCGTTGAAGCTAGAAATTCGCTTGCGGCGTAAAAGAAGAAATACGATCGATTTTGGACGGAAAAAGAGAGTGATTGATCAATTCAAAACAGGAAAACAAAAAAGTGTGCGTGATTGTACCCTTGGAATGATCGAATCATTGCGGTGTGATCGTTTTTGGGATCAAAACTCCAAAAAGTCGCTGCTGATGGATTTGTAGAGAGAGTGACGGAGACTGAAAGTAGGTGTGCGGTTTAGTCTGCGGGGATGGCTCGGAGCGCGGTGGGGTCCACAACAACATCGAGCGTTATCCGTTTGGGCTTGACAACGGGCCCACATTTGGGAGATTCGTGCACGCCGATATGTTAAGACTACTTGATCATACGGTTCTGATTTTAATATAACTTTATTAATTTTGTAGTCCTCTATGTATCTTTATATTAAGCGAAGAGAGGGAGTTACTCTTTTTTTTTGATGTTTGCTTTTTAAATTATTTTATAATTTTGTCATTCAGTTTTAATTTTTTTTGATAAGTTTCGGTTATAACTTTTTTGTTGTGATTCAGTTTTAACTTTGTAAGACCATCTCCAACAGCTTCCTCAAATTCTTGGTTTTCTTAAATTTGGGGAAGATTTTGGGTGTTTTTCCCCAACAGATTCTCTATAATTTTCTCCAAAATGGGGAATGTGAGGAGAGAGAAAACCAAATTCCCCATATTTGCAGCAAACTCTAAAATTTGAAGGAAGGATTTGGGGAATGAACATAAAATCTCCAAAATAGAGAATCTGTTGGAGTTGGAGAAGAAAAATTGCTTGAAGCATTGCCTTTTGCTTCCCCATTATAGAGAAATTATGGGGAAGCTCTTGGAGATGGTCTAAGCGGTTTAGGTTTCTAGCTATGCATCAAACACAATGGTCAATGCTATCAACACAATCGATTTGAAATTCTTTTTTTTTTTTCAAGATTTTTTAGTTTTCTTGTTGATAAACTTTGAGGATCCTAAATTTGAGGTTGTAGAATGATAAATTTGACTTTTTCCCTTCAAACCTAAATCCAACATGAAAATCCAAAAATGAAAATACACTAAATCAGAGGTTAATAACCGCATCTAAAGATAGCTAGATTATATCCTCTGCAATTATACGACCGTAAACGTGATTGTCTGAGGAGAAAGCAAGAAAAACATATAAGAGATAGGAGGAGAAAATATAATATAGAGGGAAAAAAGGAAGTATTTTAGGAGTTCGAGATTGATTAAAACGCCATCCTAACTGATGCTAACACGTTTAATAATCAATCTTCATGTGTTGAGTTTGTTATGTTGGTAAAATGTAGTTTGGTCGTCAATGCAGCGTCATATTGAGTTGCTTCATATATATAGTTTATCCATTATGCTCATTTTACCTATTGCCTTGAAGCTTGATATTAGTTTTGCATTTTGTTGTTTAGTAACTTAGTGGTTTTACATCTAAATTTCACGTAAATTATAAAACATGAGATTGAAAAAAACCGCACTTCCGCACGCGCTCACGTGCGTGTACCAAGGCTAGTGTTTTTTTATACGTAGTCCATTATTTATTACATGGTTATATTACTTACCTTATTAATTCCAACAATTTGGATGGATACGGTCATAAAATGATTTCAAAATACAGTATATCATAGTGGAAAATCATAATTATTTTAGAGAGACTGGTTAAGTTTAAGCATTGTATAACGATTAGTATATACTGTAATGATTTATAATTTTATTTTTACCCCGTAAATTTTATGTTCACTTAATTATGATCATTCTAGTTAAGATTTATGGCTACGCCGCTATAAATACCCTTATAAGATGGTTATCTTGCTTTCTTGTTTTTCTGATATAGAAACATGTTCTTCTCAACTGTTTCTTCCCACAATCTTACACCCGATCAACTTTTTTTTCTTGTATTTGTCTTATAAGATAATATCCTTTTACTTATTTATAAGGGTAGATGTCACATCCTGGTCTAAAAATTCTTTTACAGTCGGTTACTTTGGTTTTTTACAATTTTAAGTAATTATTTCAACGTATAAGAACCGTAGAGTTGACCTTTTTCTATAATCAAAATTTTAGAAAAAAACTCTTAATGAAAGTCGTAGAGGGTGTTGATACGAGTTCGTGGACACGTAACACGCTCAAATCAGAGATCATATGAAGAAGTTATGGTCTAAAAAGAAAAGTTACTATTTCAGGAAACTTATTATAAATAGCAAGTTGGAGTTTCTATTTCGGGAAACTTCCAGATTGAGAAACCAAACTTCAACTTCCCCTCTATCTACCCGACCTGACCCAAACCCGAAATGGGTTTTTCGTGATTTCTCCTCCGTCTGGTGTCTGATTAACTCGTCGTCAATGGCGTTGGATTGGGCTCGTTCTCCCCGTTAGTGTTGTGGTGGTTTTGTGGCTCGAGTGGCCTCGTGGAGGACACAACAGCTCCAAAAAAATACATGAAGGGTAATTCAGTGACCCGGTTCGTCTCCTTCCTCATGCCACCAATCTAAGCAACTCAGGTATGATTTTAAATGTCTCAATTGGTATAACAATCCCCTAGAATTTGGTAGCTTGATTTGGTGTTTGTGGGGAGAATCAAAGAATTCAAGTTTTTAGGGTTTGAAATTGAGATTTTTGCATTTCGATTCAATTGACCTATTTAGGCTTAGAATTGACCTTTGACTCATTCTAGAAAGTTGTTCGAAATGTTAAGACGAATGTGTTGTCAAATTTTGATGACGATTTGAGGTGGTCGAAGTTTGGCTAGAAGTTTCTGCCGGCCGGCCGCCGACGGCGACAGAGCTGTCACTTTTTGGACAGTTTTTCATACAATTAAATTGTATAAAATAAGAGGAATTTATTGGTGTGACAATTATAATTTTCAGAGAAGTTTTGGTTAGGTTTTGGAATTTTCAAAGTTTAGTAACTATGACGGATAAGAAAATATTAATCTGGTCATCGATTATTGTTCGTTAAACTTGATGAAATATTTTTGAGACTCATAGCTAACGTTGAAGGCCGGTTAGGATGTTGTAAAAGTAGAGGAGTGAGATAAGTGAAAGGGGTCGATTTTTATATTAAGAGATATTTATTTTACCTCGAATTTAATGTGTGGTGCTAAGCATGGTTTTTGTGCCAGAGTTTAAGGAGATCGTGCTTGAGTGGCGATTCGGAGTTCGTCAGGCTAAGGACTAAAGTTGTGAGTGGACATTTGTTTTGAATTAATGCATGCATTGAGTTTATTCTAAAATCATGAATTAATCATGGAGAATTTTAAATGATGGAATTGATTTCCTTTTTATGAATTATTTTCTACGAAATTATTTTCAGAAGAATATGGCCACATTTTACTGGGAAACCTCATTATTTGGGAAGTTTTCAAAACTGAGATTTTCGACGGATTTTGTATTAAAATTGTATATGGCCATATCATGTTATAACTTTTATCATGGACGAAGGAATCATCGTTTTTAAGTTTGGAATTTCAAATATGAGATTTGGGGATTTTATTGAGTTTTATTTACACTTTGGGCTTCTCGGAAATATGATTTGGGATGATTTCGAGTTTTATTACTTTCTTTGGACAAGAGGGTCAGGAAAGATGGTTTTTACCTTTCCCGAGAATTTTGCTTGAATTTTCAGAATTTATTTTCAATTACTATTTAACATGTGGGACATGGGGGGAATTCATATTTATATTGGGAAATTATTTGATTATTATCCATTTTATTTTGAGTACGGTTGGGGAACTGTATTTGAAGCATGAGATGCTCTATTTTAATTTTCGGGGAAAAGTCTTATATAAATTACAGATTTGTTTTATTTTATTTCACCTTAAAGGGTTGTCATATATATTATTGCTAGCTACCCTTACTGCGGCCCTCATCTGATGATGAGCTCGAGGCCCAGTGTTGGTCGCTATAGAGCCTAGTAGCGGAGTGATAGTGGAGTAGTAGTATTAAAGTTCTGACCCTAGCTTAGAAGACTCATAGTATGGTGAAACCTCGTTCCCCTCTTTTGACGTACTTTAAACCAATGAGATTGGTTTTTGGCTTTTCATTCATTTTACCCTATTTTCTATTTATATATGGATTTTTTTGCCATAGGATTAATGTGATTATTGTATTTTAAACAATTGTTTCAGAAATTGCTATAAGTTGCATGCATTTGAGGTTTTTAATACACGTAATTATGAGAAAACATAAAGATACGTTTTTATTTGAGTAAATCAGTTATTTTGTCCACTCACTCTAACGTTGTGTTTTTAAATGCTTTCCCCTGGGCCCTTCGTTTTCAAATACCTAGATTTACAGGATAGTAGAGAGGAGGTCGTGCGTATAAGGAGATGAGACATATTTGAATTAATCTGTTGTCGCTAGTATTTTATTTAGGTATTATATCAGTTTAGATTGCTCTGATTACCCTGGTATAGTGTTGTTGAATTAGTTTAGTAAAGCGTAGATGAGATTGGGGAGCAGGATGACTCGAGGTATTGGGGTTGATCTATTTTGATATACAAGTGTTTGGTTGGTTTGCAGGTATGGTTATCCACTTTGGAGGAGGTTATACCTTATTTTCAGTAGAATTTTCCTTTGGAGGTGGTCCTCGCATGGTTCATCCTGAATTTCGAGAGAAAATCTAGGGTGGGTCTTGATAAGAGATTTTACAGTTCACAATTTGGTGACACTTTTTATGCCTTGTTTTATGGTAGTAGAGATTAGAGTGTATTTCTATGTTCTAACCCAATCACTCAAATCATTTTTGTACTATTTATTCAAGATATCCAAACTTTACCCATATGGTGTAGCTAAGATGAAAATCCAATGAGCTTCCAAATAGAGCCAACGCTACTTTGATACTGGTAACAGGTTGAAGGTTCGACCTTTGGATAAAAGCATCCATGAGGAGAGTCAGGCCCCGTGTCGAAGGTTAAAGCATCAGTTTTCCCTTTTGTAACCAAAAAACATTCAAACTTTTATTCTTCAATGCATTACTTCTGCTAATGATGTTTGGTACATGTAATCAGTGTTGGTAGGAAATGTAATCCATAAATTTAAGATTGTGTGGAGATTGTGATGATCAAAGTCGGGAAGAGATGAAGTAGTCGATTTTGTATTTTTTGTGTTGCAATGATTAAAACAAACGTTATCGTAAAAAGATTGTGTTGTCATACAAAGATCGCTTGCTTATGTTGTGTAGTGATTTTGAAAATAAACATTCCTAATCAAAAATGATTACTTAAGAATAGATCTGACAAATCAATGTGTCCTATCATGTCCAGATCGGATTAAGTTTCTCAAGTACACGATATCAAGACCATTTCCAAGGTGGAATAACTTTGACAGGTACATGTGGGACCCGCACGTTTTAACCGTGATTAATGGCGAGTTACTGAGGTTTAAGTCGCATTCGGTAACTTCGCGAGTGATCGACCACGTTCATTTTCGAGTTTTTCAAAGTTCTCCAAATACCTGATTTAATGACTCGATGTCATAGTACGTGTCGACACGAGTCTCCCGGTATTTTCGGATTATTTTTCGGAGATTCCGTCTATTTCCTACGAATTTCCAAAGTCCATGGTAATTTCTAAATTACTGTTTTCTGATTTTAAAACCTAACTTTTAATCTTGGCCCTTGATCTCATCTATTTTTGTGAGCCCTTGGATCGGCATTTATACAAACCAATCTCTCCCCTTTTCTCTCATTCTGTCGAGAGAAGAGAGATAAAGGCAGAGAGACCGAGAGGGAGTCTGAGGCAGTCGCGCCGTCCAACCCACCGTCACCGCCGCGTCAGGCCGCGCCTGGCCGTCGCGCCACCACCGCCTCACTCTCCTCTCTCTACCCATACCCATAAATCCAGAACACACTCACTTTTCTCTCCAATTCAAAAAGTCAACCCTTAGCCCAAATCGGTATCTTGGCCGATTCTCCCTCATCTCCGGCGAGTTCAAGCTTCCTTGAGGTAATATCTTCTTCCTCCCTTCTTTTTCGAACACCCCTAGCCCTTGAATCTAGTTAGGGATTGATTGCCTTGTTTTTCCTTCTCTTTTTCTGGGTTTTGCATCATTGCCGTCGACGTTATCTTCGACGAGCCTTCTCCCTCGGTTTTCAGCCGTAGCGACGCCGTGATAGGGAGGAGGTGGTCGGAGCAGCTGCTTGGACTCGAGGCAGCAGGGCAGGCCGAGGCCAGGTCTCGGTGAAGGAGAGAGAGAGGTTTCAATTATTCAAGGAGGCAGGGCAGCATGGTGGAGCTCGATGGTGAGGCTAGAAGCAGTGGTTTTGCAGCTGCTGGAACCTTGATTTGGGGCAGAGGTAAAAAGTAGGTTTTCTCCCTCTGAATTGTGTAATTCTTGTTGATCTGTGTTGTTTAAATTGTTGTTGGAGATTAAATCTGAGGTTGTTTTGTTGTCTTGTTGTCGAGAACTTGGTGATCGCGAAAACGGGGAAACTCCGGCGAAATTCCGGCAAGTTGACCGGAATCGGACAAAGATTCCGGTGATGCAGCGAATCCGGCAGAAATGCCGAGGAGGTAGTCTTTCGATCCCTTCAAAATGTGTTGTTTCCGTTTACAGGAATTAAGGTTAAAGTAATTGGAATTTACGTATAAGGAAACATATAAAAACGGAAACTAACCATGTTTGGAAACCTGCTAATTTGGGAAACTTTCCATTTTAGGAAAGTTTCCATTAAAGGAAAGTTTCTATTTTGAGAAAGTTACATTTTTAGAAAAATGGTTAAAGAATTGAAGTTCAACACAGCTTGGTTAAATTGGTAAAGTGTTAAATTTTTATCGGAAAATGATAACTGGAAATTATGGGAAAATGTTAAGTTGACCATGTTAAGTAAAGTTTGTGTTTCACGTAAATCGGTAAATCAACTCTTGGTAAATAAATTGATTAGTGTGACACGTTGGGTGTCCATAGTAATTCAACGAGTTATTATGTGACACCCTAACGTCAGATTAAAATGGTAAAGGAAAGTTCAGAAGCTAAGTTGGACTTCCGGTAATTGAGTAAAGAGTCGATAACCAGAAAAGAAAGTCAAAAGGTTAAAGTGCCATAAAAGGAAATTGGTTGGTTAACTTAGTCAATGTGGTCATTCCTGGTCAAACTAGGAATGCTGAGGTTTGTTGACTGTTGTTACTTCTTGGTTGCTAAGGTACTTAAATTGTGCAGTGATAATTGGACGAGGTAGCTTACGCGGTGACCTCGGTTCACCGAGGCAGCTCCTGGAAGCTTGGAGCGTACGTATGGAACGACAATTCCAGGTAGAGAATCTGAACCCCCTTGGTAGTGGTTTTATATATGTATGAGAAAGTGCATGATTTTGTGTATGCTCATGGTCGATGTCTCGGGAAAGTTTTCTTTATATTAAATGATTAAATGATTTATGATTGGGCCAAGAAAACCCGAGGCTAGACGTAAAGGATTTTTATACGTCAATGTGAGATGTGTGGAGCACAGTTGTCCTGATTTCCGGTGCGTGACCTGAGAGTGACAGGACCTAGTATCTAGCACTCCCGCAGTGTCGAGACCGTGAACCTCCGGAGGGTGGTGCCTTGTTTATTTTATTTTCCCGCTTACGCTCGTCTCGCACAGAGTTAAGCGAGTCGTAAGTGCGGTGTGTTGTTTATGGGCACTGCAGTAAATGGACACTCTCGCTACTACGCGTTTACAAGCGCATAGGTAGGTGGCCCCGGTTTGCTGTGAAGACAAACCCGGGATTCGGTCACTGAGATTCGAAGTCCTGCAGGCTGTATTTGTACATTGAGCGCTCTGGGCCCCTATGTTTTTAGCATACTGCACTGTTTTCCTAAAGGATATGAAATGATGTTTTTGTGTGCCAAAGTTTTTCTAAATGGTTTTATTACGAGCTCAAATCTATATGTATATATACGGTTTTTGGTTTTCAAACCTATCATTGGTGGGCCTATATGTGAGCACGCGAGGACGACGCTCACCCCTACAACAGATTGTTTGCAGGTACTATGACGGGAAAGATAAAGAGAGTCGTATGTGTGGAGCCTCATTCCTTCCTCGATGTTCGGTCCAAGTGTACTCCCTATTCCGGTTTTACCCTTCGGGTCATTTACCAGAGCCCTTTTCGTAAACAGTAAAGGTGTCATCCCGGTTTGTTAACTATGTTTCATATTTTTATCGTTGTCGCTAAAGTTTTTAAATTGTCCCCTTTATTTTGACCACCTTCCGCGAAATTAGAAAAACTCTGATGAATGTTTTAAGAATTTCATGTGGTGCCACTCAAAGTATTAAAGTTTAAATCTTATTTTACTCACTAAAAAGCCTACGACTTTAGGTTAATAAATTGTTGGCACGTCCTTCGGACGTGTTGGCTTCTTATTGGCTTAAATTCGTGGCTACTGTAGTTTACCCCCAGGGGTGCTACAGTACACGTCATCCGCGGCTACAAGACGATCAGTGAAAAACTAAGTGGGTAGTTGACTCAATCCAAATTAGATGCGGGTGTTTTGACTGCTCTCTAAGAGAAGAATATGATTCTTCATGATGGAGAGCAAATCATTATAGATCCTGATTCCAATTATGTGAATGATTTCAACTACTTAAAAATCTAAGACAGGAACTAGATGGATATGGAGAGTTTCGATGGACATACTCATTTCATTAACCAAGCCCCACATCAAATTCAAAGCATTTGTGCAGACAACAACTGAATTCGGTCGGTGATTGACCATAATTTTAATCAATGCAACACTAGTTTTGATGCATCAGATTGCTCCTCGTAGCACTTCTTTTTCCACCTTTGCTCTATCTAGATGAACAATCGTGTTTCATTGTCATCAAATAACCATGCAAGTCTAAGTGCAGGGGCATGAACTTAAGAGGTACCGCATGTTGGTGTGATAAAATTTTATTAAGGAGTTTGACCCACCAATAAGTTTCGGATTAGAGCGGGAGCTGGCATGTAATAAGAGAGTCTGATCGCCTCTTTGAATAAAGGAGCGGTCGAATGACTTCCTCGGATAAACCAGTTGAATGACTTCCTCGGATAAACAAGTCAGATAACTTCCTCGGATTAAGTAGTCAGATAACTTTCTCGAGTAAGATAGCCGAATAACTCTCTCGAATAAGATAGTCGGATTATTCCCTAGAATCAGGAGAGGAGGGGGTACCTGCAAAACACTCTTCAACGCTCAAGTCAGTTTCACTCTTAGTCAATAGGATTTAGATTAGCTCGGATGTCTTACCCTTTTGCTATTTCACCTATTTATAGGTCCATTCTACTTGGAGAGCAAGACGACTATTTAATCTGCTCATTATGTTTACCTTTATTACCTTGTAAATGATGATTTACTGTTGACGATTAATGCCTACCGTTACTGCTTGATAATGTTAACCGTTATCACATGATTAATATGACTGCTTCAATGTTACATTTAGGGTCTCGTCTATGACAACGGTTAAACACCATTTACTTAGACTTCTGCCTTTATGACAATAGTTAAATGTCGTTCTTTATGTCTGAATTTATTGACTACCCCTACACTGCATCATTCATGGGCACAACCTTTACTGGCGAAATTTTGAATCCAAACCACGTAATTGTATAATTGTCCTAACCCAAATCTAATTCGGTTCTAGTCTTGGTGGTTTAACATTTATCAAACACAAATCTTAAAAAAAATGGTATTTCAACCACTAGTCATTCGTTCGATTTCTAGCATCGAGGTCCTCAGCTCCCGCATAGCCTCGTTTTGCATGCTCCCCGAGTACTCATACTCATATGCAATCCAATATATTTCGGGGCCGATGAGCTCTTGACCGTACTACAATGATTGCAACCACTTTGTGATTGCTAAACCGACAATACCTTTCGCAGTGCATTTATTTTGACTCCTTTTTTATTCTTGAAGTTGTTGCCCTCACAAGATCTTTGGATATAACAATTTTTTTTGGATTACATGGCTTTCACAATGATATTATTGTGTTGGAGCACTCTCTTTTATTTGTTTACGTTCGTGAAGGTCGAGGTCCTCCTGTCAATTACAAGATAAATGATCATGACTATACAATGTAATACTGTCTAACAGATAACATATATCTTTCACGAGTCACTCTTGTTAAAACCAATCCATGTCCACACGGAGAGAAATCAAAATTTTTTGCAATGGATTAGTTCTTATTAGCTCTTTTCTTTTCCTAGTACATCGTCTTATCAAGGACTCTCAATACTCATAATTTTTGAACTTTTCAATAAAAGACTTAGAGTATGAAGTTGTTGAGGTGCCTCAAAAAGCTACAAGAAAATTTTTTACCCACCCTGGTCAAATCATTCACTCCAAGCTAAATGTTTCAGTTTCATGACTCTGTTCTTTCAAACGTAAAACCTTTGATAAAACTAACTGCATACTGGTCAAATCATTCACTCCAAGCTAAATGCTTCATTTTCATGACTTTATTCTTTCAAAAGTAAAACCTTTCATAAAACTAACTACATACTGCATATCTGCTAGCAGCAAATTTTGGACTTGCAATCTTACACAAAATTAAACTAGATATATGTAATACCCCGAAAATTAGAATATAATTTAGATTAGTATATGACTTATTAAACTTAAAAAAATATCGAATATTAGTTTAACTTTATAGCCTTTAGAAATCCAATAACAAAGACATTATACAAAACAAGTTTTAGAGAAACATTAACGGAGTGAAGCAAATGGTCCAGTGGATACTCGAGTTCAAGTCAGGTACCCCCTGGTCTTGGGTTCGAGACAACGAAACTGGATTCACAAAACATTTCATACCATATGATAATAAAACTAATGAAAATATTTTTACTAGATTAAAACTTTTAGTGGTTATAATTATATATCATTTTGGTGCTAATTGTAGTTAGTTTATATATATTTCTTACTTAAATTATATTAGTAAAACCACACATTTTCTTCACATTACCTTACCCATATTTTTTGTAATCGAATTTAAAACTAGATTTAGTCTATACTAAGGTTAAATATTACTAACACATTTACAAAATCTTAATAATGAAATACATCAAATTCCTTTACTTAATACTTTGAGTATATATATATATATGTATATATATATAATTAATTTGTGTGTATCTATAGATTCATGACAAAACAAATATAAGACTATAAATCAATAGCTGAATTTTCTTTTACCCATCTTACTATTAGGTTTTCTTTGTGAACAATCACTCTAACAAGGAGGAATTTTTCAGTGTTACCGTAGCACCGCATATCAATGTCTAATGGTATTACAGTCTAATCAGAACAAGACATGTGGATTTATTACAATTAAACTTAAAATGTGAATTTTAAATATATTGTTTAAGACCATTTTGGGTTTCTTATTATTTTTTAAATACTAAACCATATACTCAATACCCTAAACCATATACCCGATACCCTAAACTTAAACCTTAGACCCTAGTATGAACTCACTAAATATACTTGAATGTCATTTCACAAAATATAAAAAAACATTAGATTTTATTTTAATTGTAATAAATCCACATATCTTGTTCTGATTGAAATGTAGCACCATTAGGCATTGTCACATGGTGTTACGAAAACATTGAAAAATTTCTCCTCTAACAAGCTAGACTATCACTCAATATTAATGTTTGGTCTCTTAAGTCAAATAAAATTATAGGAAATTGATTTACAATATATGCTTTTTGGCCTATATATAATTGTGATTTACAACACATTTATTCACACTTCAAGATCAAATGCAAAAATAATCACAAACTCCCTTAGTTGAATAGAAAAGTTTCCCTCACCAAAATTTTCTTAGTCTTCACTTCGTTTCTCTTAACAAGTTCCCTCTTTAAGTTTTCTCCTTGTCAAAGAAGCCCAACTTTACCAAACTTCCACTTCACATTTTTATACTGCTTTGTTTTTAAGATAATCAAAATGCATACTAGGGAGAAAATGGAAAAGAATATGTTTTCTACAAATTTATAATTTTGTATCTAATTAACCTTGTCGAATTTAGAGTATTAGATTCTTCATGAAAAATGCTTATGGGTTTGGAAACGAATAAGTTATGACTAATGAAACTTTTTAACCAATAAACTTGCTGAAAATCTATTCCGACTATCCCAACTTTAAAAATTCATATCTCACTCATTTATTAACAATTTTCTACAAACTTATATCAAATTAAAGCTTAGGACCTCTACTTTTAATCTGTAAAGTTTCAAAAAGAATGATAAAATATACAGCATATAAAGACTTAGTTAGACATTAAGGGTTAGTAAAAGGATTATCGGTTTTCTGCACTGCTGCTATGTTACACCATTCATAGACTCTATCACTTCAAATTAGACTATATGTCTTATTCCATTGGATACCTTACCAAAAAATAATTTGACATGGACTCCTCACTTGCCTGATTTAGACAAAAATTGAATGAGTTATGAAAACGATAAGTTGACGGTTCTTTGGACAAGAATTTCTCTTGCTAAGAGAAATTGACTACGAATTCTTGGAATACTAACTAATATTTTCTGTTTATATTTAATTTAAAGTATATTTACTTTATTACAAAATTACCTTCAAGTTAATTAAATTGCTTATTTTGTGCATACATTGAGTTATTAACAATATTTAAAGTATATTGATATAAACTTGTATACTTTGTTGATATTGAAATAGTTATCTTATTTTGACGTAATTAAGTTTGAAGATGTGAAGCCGGGTGATTAGTACTACCCCGTGCTTAAGTTGATTACTAGTAAAAGTGTTTTGTGATTTTTGAAGTTATTCTGGGTCCTAGTCCCTACAGATAGTGCACTATTATACTCATATGAAGAAATTGTCGACCTTGAGTATACATACTCTGGTATTGTCCTCAGTATGTTGCGGTTTATCCGTGTTTTGGTATAATGGACCTAGCGTGTGATTTTTTTGTGATTATTACCAATTTCCTAAATATTCCTATGGATGAATTTATTAACGCTTGTATTTGTGTATGTGCGTGTATGTGTACAAATAAGAATCGGTATAACCAAATAAAAAATGATTCTTTGTATATTTTTACTTAGTTGTGTTTATTTGGTTTCTTATAAGACACATTATTATAAGAATGTAAGTTGTACTTACTGGGTCTGTGTTACTCATGATGCTACACCTTCTTGTTTTAAGGTAACGAATAGATGCTTAGAGAATAGGGATAAACCTACTAAATAAAAAAATATTTTCTATTGCTATTTTGAGAATAAATGTAATGTCTTATATTCTCTTGCTATAACTCTCGTATTATAAAATATATGATATTATAAAATATATGGTATTGTAAAATATTAATGTTTTCGCTTCCTAATAAAAGTATTATTCAGATATATATATATACATATATATATATATTTATTTTCATTCTAATAAATTATTCGAGAAAATTTTATTTGTTTTAGCTCACGCCTCAAATTCGGGTACTATATTTCCACGTAATACTGGTCTTGGTTTAGGGGTGTGACAATATACGCTAGTTAATGGACAAAAGCAAAGTCCTATACAAAATCAAAGTCCTTCACCTAGAGAAGGACATAGCCTCTTGGAGAATGAGCTCAATTTCCGATCGGGGTCGGAAAAACCATTTATCCTTCTTCATCTCTTCTTTCTCCTTCTCTTTTTATTTTTTATCTTGCTTCATTTTTTATTCCCTCTTATTCTCCCACTTTTTTTTTTATCTTGCTTCATTTTTTATTCCCTCTCATTCTCCCTTCTCTTCTGTCTCTTCTTCCTCATACTCTCCTTCTTAATCGGCAGCGGCAGAGAGGAAATGTCAGAGCGTAGAGGAAACGTCAGTGCCTGCGTCGGTGGTACTGCATCTAAGGACATATAGGGAGGAGCGAAACAGGTGACATGTGGCTCGACCGGATGAGGAGAAATGGAGAAAGCGGTAGGTGGTCTTGGAGGAAACGAGGTAGTGGTGGTGAAAATTGGGAGAGAAGAAGAGAAACAAGCCATAACAGAGAGAGAGGGCGGGAAAACTGGGAATCTCAATCTCAAAACTTGTTCATTGGAAGCCGATTGATATGTAGAGGAGAATTTTTGGCTTTCAGCATTTATTGCAATTTGAACAATGTAGTAGGCTTGGTAAAAGCTAAACATGAAGGATGATGACTGTCCCTTCCAGAAGGAGCTCCTCAAAACTTGTAGCTTCTCTTTTTTGACATATGACATTTTTGAAGAAACACGATTGGAGCAATTGTGAGTTGATTTGATCGGTGATTGAAGGAGTTCAAAGAAACATTCCTAATAAAAAAAATTCATTATTTAATTTCTCGCTTGAAATTTCACGTCATTTCTTTCGATTTAATTTTACGAGATTTTTTACAATTTTATTTTAAAAAATAAAAAAAATATAGCGCATATGGTGTTTGTGGGTGTGAGCAGAACAGTCCAGATTCCAGAACTACAATGTGCCGCCGTATCAGTCTCTCTCACTCTTCATGCCCCACATGATAAATCCTCTCTAAACCCCAAACCCCCCGTGTACTCTCCCATGGCTTCAATATCAGCCGCCACTCTTCTTGGCCTAACATCCCGCCACTCCGCCCGGGTCGGAGCCCCGGCGCTCTTCCCTCTCACATGGAGACCCAGGGCTTCCGCACTACGCTACTCAACTTCAACTTCAACCTCCTCGTTTCGCCAAAGACTAGTCTCCAACCCTAACCGAGCCTCAAGAAGGTTCTCTGTGGCCGCCACCACTGCCACGCCGCCTCAGAGCGACGGCTCCGACGTCTTGACGCAGATTCCTCCGGATAATCGAATCCCGGCGACCATAATTACCGGCTTCTTGGGCTCCGGGAAGGTCAGGTTTTCATTTCCGGTTGAATTCTGTTAATTTAAGGCCGTTGTGTTGAGATTGATTGCTGATATGAGTTTTGTGAATGTGGAAAATGGCAGACTACGTTGCTTAACCATATATTGACTGCGGACCACGGGAAGCGAATTGCTGTGATTGAAAATGAGGTATCCGAGTGTTTTGTTTTCCGAAATTATTGTTATTGTGTCGAATTTGGGTTGTGTATTGAAGGTGTGAGGTTTTGTTGTATATGCAGTATGGTGAAGTTGACATTGATGGTTCGTTGGTGGCTGCGAAAACCGCCGGGGCAGAAGATATTGTAATGTTGAATAATGGGTGCCTGTGCTGCACTGTGAGGGGTGATCTTGTGCGGATGATTTCAGAGTTGGTTAATAAGAAGAAAGGAAGGTTTGATCATATTGTGATAGAGACTACAGGTATGAAGTGTGTTTGGCATTAGTGTTCTCAATTTTGATAAGTTGTAGGGGATAGAAAAGCCTTTATCAACTGAATTTGGTTTGGATATGGCGGTGAGGGTTGAACTTCTTTGGTTGCTTCTCTTTTCAGGATTGGCAAATCCAGCACCGATTATTCAAACATTTTATGCTGAAGATCAGGTTTTTAATGATGTCAAGTTGGACGGGGTTGTCACGTTAGTTGATGCTAAACATGCCCGACTTCATCTGGATGAAGTGAAGCCAGAAGGAGTTGTTAATGAGGCAGTAGAGCAGATTGCTTATGCTGATCGTATCATTGTGAATAAGGTACGGATGATTACCGTGCTGTCTTTTTGCATCTTCTTTAATGGGACAATGTATGTCTTCAACCACATGAGTGCTTTGCAGGCTATTTGGTGGTGATCTGTATGCAAAAGGGTCTCGGTTCTTACAGTTTCCGTGGTTTTGTTGTTGCATTAGAAAAGTAACATAATGGTTTCATCTGCATTTCTAAAGTTGTGCATGCTGTTTTTTTGCCTTTTTCTCCATGGCCTTATTCAAACAAAGATCCAATTGAAGAATATTCTAGGATAGTTTTTTTGTTTGCTTGTTTGTTCTGATGATTGACTAAAGTATCTGTCCATTTTTTATCCAGACTGATCTTGTTGGTGAGCCAGATATTGGTTCCTTGGTGCAGCGAATAAGGGTGTGTATCCTGCTTTTTTGCTTTGTTTTTAAGAAGCCCGTAAATGGTTGTCCTATTAAACAGATATATGTTGGAAACAGAACATTAATGGCATGGCTCAACTGAAGCGTACAGAGTTTGGAAAAGTTAACCTGGATTATGTACTTGGCATCGGAGGATTTGATTTGGAGAGGTTATCTTTCTTACTCATTTCTTTGTTGTCGGGTTTAGACAGTTATGTTATTTCAGGATGTTGCCTGATTTCCTGTTTCTGGTCATTTTACATGGCCCACTTCAAATTAGTTCTTATCAATGATGAATAATGGGCATATGTATTCTGCAAGTTGCAAGAGAGAAAAGGTTGACACTATTTATCTTAGAAAAGTTTATGGAGATTCATAGTTGAATCTTTCATTCGATCTGAGGTGAGCATTTTAAGTAACATGGTTGACGGGGATACACAATTTGTAGGGTCATTAAGTAATTTAATTGGGATGCTATTGTTAGAACTCCCAGTAAGGTATCTAACAATTATTTTGTCAGTGAAAATGATAGAAGAATTGACTTTGGACATTTGGATTGTAGATCAACACATTGGAAGTGTTAAGAACTGTCCAGTTAGGATACTAATATTGTGTTGGTACTCGCTCAAATTGATCTTGGAATAATGTTCCTTTTTTCCCTTTAAATCATATTTTTGTAAGATCTTTGGAACACCTCGTTCTGTTAGATAACTGTGATATGTGAACCTTGTTGAAACCTTCATTCATATAAATGATATGATGATTCTAGGGGTATATTTTGTCTTATCTGTATTCTTTTTCTGAATTAGTGTCAATATGTTGTATAGTAGTCAAACATGGTGCCACTTCATTATCACACCAGAAATTGTGCTTGGAATGTTACATCCTGATCTTTGCTCTAATCTTGCCAGGATAGAGAGTGCTATTGATGCTGAAGGTGAGAAGGAGGATCACGATCACCATAATCATGATGACCATCACCACGATCATCATCACCATCATGATGAAGAACATGATCACAAACATGGTAAATCTATTTCATCATTGTAGCAGATGCTCATTGTGACTACACTTTGTTTAATATTTTTGTCTTACCTATGACAGTGTTCATTAATTATAGACAAGCTAACTATCTGATTATCCTCTTTCCACACTTCTACCTTCTCTTTGAAAATTCTCTTTCTACTCCTACATAAGAGTCGCCAAAATAGCATATCTCAAGTGTAACTGTCCTGCTGAAAATCTTCCTGAGCAATAGACATGCTACTGGAACACACTCCAAGCCAAACATAACCAGCAAAGCAGGCCCAATTTTCATTGGATAGTTGCAACGCCAAAAAAAGATCTACAAACAACCCATCTTCCTTATACATTACACACCTCCAAAGAGATAACTAATAAGCACAGAACATTTGACAGGTATTCAATCTCTCACGAGTCACCAAACTGGTAAAGATTTTCATCTTAGATGGAATGCCAGCCTCTGAGACTGACTTAAAATGTTTGACTAGATGACCCCTTTGGTTGATAACTTATAAGAAAGAAACTTTGCAACATTGGAGCCAATTGGTGGTAAAATTTATAATCTTTATCTACAGGCTCATTTGCAAAGAGACATTTGAACATGAGTCTAATTATTCTTGGAATCATTGAGTAAGATTAAGATACAATCTTTCTTGTGGTTTACTCATGCGGCTGCTTCATTTAAATACGTGTACTTTACTGTAGTAACTTGATTGGTTTATGAGTTAATATTCCATTAACATTATATCTTGATCTTGCTACTGCACTTTGTGCATAGTTATGAACTGATATTCATCCATTTGGAACTTGTATGCAGAACATCACAATGGCCACCACTCTCATGATCATGTTCATGATCCTGGTGTTTCTTCTGTCAGTATTGTATGTGAAGGGAACTTGGATCTTGAGAAGGTCTGGTCTTTACATAGTTTTAGCTTACTGTGCTTCGTATATGAATCTGCGTTTATGATTCTCGTAAAACATGTGGAATTTAATACTGAATTTTCTTTTCTTGACCAAATACACATTTGATGGGTAGTGGCACTGGCTATGCAGTTAGGATGTTCCTAGAAAAATTGTTCTTATGGACTTTGATATTTTTAGGCCAACATGTGGCTCGGCACACTGTTGTTGGACCGGAGTGAGGACATATATCGGATGAAAGGTCTTCTGTCTGTTCAGGGTATGGATGAGAGATTTGTCTTCCAGGTGAGATGTTCTTGCATGTCAAGTTTAGCGAAAGCTAGTTTCTTTCGTCAATTTTCTGAGCAGGTGATGCTGCTGCTAATAAAGCAGTTTAAATATATACATTCTCTGCAACTTTTGTATGTTTCTATTTCAATATATCTCGTTTGGTTGTGAAACAGGGAGTTCATGATATATTCCAAGGTTCGCCTGATCGGTTGTGGGGCCCCAACGAGCCAAGAACAAATAAGATTGTTTTCATAGGGAAAAACTTAGATGCACAAGAGTTGGAAAAAGGTTTTAAAGGCTGTTTACTGTGAGTACCAACAATTGCTCTTAATCGCTTGCGTCTCTTTTTTCTATTGAACACTGAATAAGGGATAGCCAGAGTATTATTACTGTACATGTGGTGTCTGCGGTTAAAGTGAATGAGATTCTTTTGCTAGCTTGTTCCTCTTAAAGCAGTTTATGTTTTTTTCCTTTTAAACAAAAATGTCATGGTCTTTCTTTCAAGTCACCGTCTATCTTTGGAAAACTTAATGCCTCAAAACGAGAAGACATTTATAACCCAAGATTTTTTTGGAAGAATAAGCAATGTTATCATTCATATACCAAATAGTTATCAAAGATTGAAAGGTTCAAAGAATGAAGTGCAATGTATGAGTAGAAACACCCATGAAATGCAATTATACTGCAAGTTCTCACAGAAAATTTTGTCTATAGATAAGAGTCTACAGAAGTGGGTTCCGGTTGCTGAACTAAGTTACTCTAACAGCCCGTTAGCTTTTGAGCCGCACCTAACCTAATCGGGCATAGTGTAGAATTGCAAGACCAAAATTCGAATATCCTGGTCATGCTATGAAGTTTTCTGTTTTCGTCACATACTTCAAAAGAAGCGAGGTTTACTAAGACCAACATTCTACTTTGAAGCGAGGTTTACTAACTTCAAGATTCCACCATATAATTACACAAACATAGGTGAACCTGCTAGTCAAGTTGAGTAAGAACCCCATGATGAACACATTGAAGCCTAGCAGTCGTAGACCACCATCTCAACATACATCACCACCTTCATTTAGCAGGCTTTGCACTTGAAATAACATGGAGTAAAAAAAACATACTGTTGAGCAACCCTTTCATAATAACAAAGGAATACATGGACATCGAACGGTCAGGAGACCTAACCCAGATTGTGAGGGTATGATGTCAAACCAGAAAACTTGAAGCTATATGGCTTTCCCCTCTGTAAAAATGAGAGATCAACAAAAATGCATGGACTGAATCCCCACTTGCATCATGATAAACAAACCCACAAACAGCAGGCTCAGGATTCCCTTCAGCCATGTCGTCAGTATTGAGCTTCATCCATAGAATGACTGGGGGACTCCACCAATCAGCAATGGCGCTCTCGTTGCAGATAATAATCAGCAAGTTTAACACATTCAGTTGTGAGATATGTTGGCCGGGTAAATTCCTTTGCACACTAACACCAATTGACAAATGACAAGATACATATTAGAAACCAAATGAAACTATTACCATAAAAAATTTGAAGTTTGTATGTCCTATCTCAATATTTAACCCAGAAACTATGATATACTTACTTGAGTCCTGTATCAGTAAGAATCCAAAAGTATCCTAAGCTAGCACTTTTTAACAAGGCATTGAGTTGTTACAAATTAGTTACATTACACAAATACCTAGCCCATGGTAACAGCTCCCTCTACCTATGTGTCAAAGGGAGCTGCACCTGCTGTGATTTTCAACTTTGCCACAACAGTGGGCAGTATCGAAATCCCTTCCAGGATTATGTCCATGCGACAAACATAATGAACTAAGCAAAATTCAAGTAACTTTGATATAGACGTCCCAACACAAATGTGGCTTAATGAAATTCTGTATAATAATTCAAAAGCCAGTACCATGCTACTTACAGATTGAATGCACTTGTATTTGGAGGTCTCAATCTTGACAGCATAAGGAGTGCCAGTCCTGCTGGAGCGTTATCAATGTCGTAGTGAATCCAACCCCTGGAACTTAGTGTCTGACCTCCCGAAAAGGAGCTTGCAATACTTTCGGCAATTCAATTTCATGACCATACAATATCAGTTTCTGCAAATAATTTTGCACATTATAGATTCACAGGATAGATAAATAGTGTCAAATTACCAGAACAAGAGATGAATGAGATTACCATTGGTCCATTACACAGAACGTCACAGCCGTGGCAGTCTGGGATTTAGATAAACTAAAATCCAAATCTTTAAAATTATCTTTGGAATGCGTGTCTCTAAATTTAGCTCCCAACCTACAGAGTCCATCAGGGAGACATTGCAGATAACGCCAGAGAAATCCATTGCAGGCTAACTGCCAACACCTCCACCTCCATGGCTCCATCCATGCATAAACACATATCAGCTTACCCTGTGCTGCATGGTAGCACATCTATCTTTTAACAACATTTTAACCCCCTCTTCCATTTAGTTAGCTCATGTACTTGGCAATCAGGTTTTCTGTACAAAAATACATAATTAGACGACTTGCCCATGCCATGACCTGAATTACAAGAAAACCTATTCCAAACCACTTACAGATTTTGGAACCTGCATATGCAGCCTGTTCAGTTAGTTTGAACATCTGACCTCCCACAAGTTTGGCGCTTCCACTATTTTCTTCAGTTTTCACGATGTAAATTAGATTCTGCATATAATTGACACGTTAGGTTGGTTATAGTCTCAAACCTAGAGAGTACAAAACTATGGTAAATGCAAATCTTTAACTAGAAAATAAATAAAATAGATGAGTGATTATGTATAATTACCAGAAGATGAAAGACATGTTTCAGAGGTTCCCTTGCATACTGCTGTGTTAACTTCAACTACTCCAACACCTCTGTAATCTCATCTTCTTCCTTATCATCAACCTTAGAAGCAGCTACTTTGTGAGTTTCTCGTCCCCTAGTGATACAATTGATTGTGATGCTCGAAATGTGAGAAATCTTGGACCACTCCTTCCCGCCACGTTCTCGGAGATCGTGAGTAAGAATTGGACACCAATCAATCACCAATTCATCCAGCGGTGTCTTCCACAGGAATTGAGGCAACATTTGTAGGACAGAGCATGAATTAATTCGTAATGAAGAAAGGACCGGCATGATTGTGCATCCTTCCACTCCTTCCCACTCTTCCCAATTCTGCATGACTCTGAATCTGAGTTGTTTCAAAGTTGGGAATGATACTTGATCAATATCTGTTTCTGTTCCCAAAAATTCTGCCCCAATTTTCTTCACACCATGCATCCCGGACATTTCCAGTATTTCAAGAGACAACAACTTCCCCAGAGGAGGCAAAACTTCACAGTACGTCCATTCTTCAAGAATAAGATGCCTCAAAGTCTGTAAGGGCATTGTCCAATTGGGAGGCACAGTGATGCCATGGTACTCAGCAATGTGTAAAGTTTCCACTTGACATGGTCGTAAGACATTCAGTAGTTCTGCATCCCCTTTTATCCTCTCATCCTCTTCATTGTCAAAATCTAATTCCAAACTGAGGAGGACTATGTTTTTCAGTTCTGCTTTCCTGGCCTTACTTACATCCTTCACGTTCCCCAGGCTTTTAATGGAAAGTGCATCATCTTCACCAGAACTTACATTACACTCAAGTGGTGTTAGTATCCTTGTCAGTCTCCAAATCGCCTCTTGCAAGGATTCTAACTCACGCTGCTCATCCTTAATGAGCTCTCTGACATCGACATTAACAAGTCCGGGGCACCCATCAAGGCGTAAGGTATGCAGGCTATGCAAGTTGCGCATAGTACTAGGTAATGCTTCCAAAGAAATATTTTGTGACAAATCAATATCCCTCAACCGAAACAACTTACCGATCACTTCTGGCAAGTACTGTAGCCGAGGACAACGAGAAGCATGAAGATGCCTTAAACCAATCAGTTTTCCAATGGCTTCTGGAAATTCTACAAGTTGCTCGCACCCGTTTAGGCGCAAGGTTTGCAGACCATATAAAGTACATACGAACACCGGTACTCTCAAAAACCAATTATTGGATAAGTCAAGGTACCTCAAACCCTTCAATCTACTAATCCCTTCTGGAAAGTTCTCCAGCCTATTACAACCGTCAATATGAAGATGTTTCAAATGATGAAGTTTTCCAATGGCCTCTGGGAGTGCTTCAAGTACCTCACACCCACTGAGGCGCAAGGTTTGCAGGTTGTTCAAATCACATAAACCATCTGGTAAATTTTTGAGAGAACAATTACCAGACAGATCAATGTACCTCAAGCAAGCCAGTTTACCAATCACTTCAGGCAAGGACACCAACTCCCCACAATCAGTTACATGAAGATTCCTCAAGTTGCCAAGTTTATCCATGCCCTCAGGTAGTTTCTCAAGTCGCTTACACGAAATTAGGTGCAAGGTTTGCAGATTATATAACTCACACAAAGTGGTGGGTAATTCCATGAAAATTAGATTGTGATACAAACATAGATACCTCAAATGTACCAAGCTACCGATGGATTTTGGAACTTCATGGATACGGCCACAATTCAAACTTAATGTCCTGAGGTATTTCAACTGCAAAATCAAATCTAGGTCAAGGGTAGAAATTTCTGAATCAAAAGTTGTGATGGTCCGAAGATTTCTGAAATTGGATAGCTCCGGGGTTGTTGCACATTTCAAGGTCAAATGATGGATTTTATCAGGCTGTCCGCTGTAAGCACCCTCCGCCAGAATAATACACTCATCTTTGGTGAGGAACTGCAAAAAGTAACGCACTATATCATGCATTCTGAACCATCTTATATTCCCTTCTTCATCCTTCTCAAAATCTTGGAAGAAAGACCTGATTACTAAGTCTTGGAAGTACCTCTGACCCACTGTTTCCTTTTCTTCATTTTCTTCTGAATTGAGATAGTCTTGTGACATCCACAACTCGACTAAACTATCTTTATCCATTGGAAAATCCTTTGGAAAGACAGCACAGTACAAAAGACAAGGTCTGATTGCCGGGGCCAAATCATAGTAGCTTAGTAGCAGCCCTTGGAAAACTTCTCGCTGAACCTCTTGTAAATCCCATATCTTACTATTCAAAACATCTTCCCATTCTTCAATTGTTTCCTTATAGAGCATGAGACTACCTATAATCTTTGTAAGAAGAGGCACACCTCCACACCTTCCCACAAGCATTATAGCAATATGTTCAAACACCGCTGACCGATCTTTTTCCCTGTCAAATTGTGCACAGTCAAGGAATAGAGACAAACTATAGTAGTCATTCAGTGTCGACAAACGGATCATGTATGTAGGTCCTATCATATTCCTAGCAACCACTACCGACCGTGTGGTCACTAATACCCTACTGCCAACTGCACAGCTCCGCATAGCTCCCAGTATGCTTTCCCAGTCTTCGTTCCACACATCATCCAGGACAAGGAGGAGTTTCGTATTCTCAACTTGTGTAAATATACAATGAAGTATAGTTTCCAACTCATATGATCTGCTTTGGATTACATCAAAACTCTCAAGGATCGCTCTGGCAATCTGAACCTGATTAGAAGCGTGTGAGACACCAACCCATATTCTTTTCTCAAAATGGGTCTTTACCCTGTCATTATTATAGGCTAACCGGGCAAGAGCTGTTTTCCCAATTCCTCCACCCCCAGTAATAGAGATGCCAAGGGGTTTCCCTTTCTGTTCACTTAATAACATGCTTAATAGATCTTGCAGTTCTTTCTCGCGACCAACTATCATATCTCTGTTGACGCGAGACAGGACCTTCTGTCGTTTTATCTGTCCGACCCTTTTTTCTAATTTTTGGTATCCAAAGTGAGACCCTGCCTGAGCGATGATAGTAAACTCTTGAGCGAGTTTTCTAATCCTTCTGGAGATGATTTTCAGTTTCCCCCGGCCTGAAGAAAAGGAATCAGAGAGAATGGGGATGCATACCTTCTTCTTCTTCGTAGCACCAGCAGCAGTTGCTTGTGTTTTCCTTTTGTTGACTTGGACGCTCAGCTCATCCAACACGTTGTCCATCTCGTAGCAGACTCGTTCCAGATCATCCAGCCAAAGTCTCACAGGTTTATCGCTTAGTTGCCTCGCCTCTGCATCCACAAGGTCAGATTGAACGCGTCTGAGACTGACAATGAAATTTTCAACGTCTTTCTCAACGCCCACGCCCAAGCGCAGATCTTCTACTTCTCTTTGTTGCTCAGTTAATCGTCTAAGAAGCCGGGAAACGAGTGCCTCGGCCATTGTTGGGGAGCTAGAATGGAGAGGAGGAAATAATGAATGGGTTGTGCTATCTGCTCTACCCAAGTTTTTGTGAATGTCCTCTTTCTCTTACTTTTCTATGAAAAGAAAAAAGAAAAAAGAAAAAGAAAAAACCAAAAGAATCTGCTTTGGGTGGTCAACGATAAAAGCAAAAGATAAAGAGTAATATTTTATTTGAAAGGAAGATGAAGAGTATTCTCAGGAGAGCACTGTGATCTGCCGGGGCCATTTCCGATTCAGCATTCAGAAATTTCTAAAGTGGAGGTGTGTTCTTAGTATCCCTTCCCTTTCCTTTGCTTCCTTACTGCTCATTGAACAATTAGCTTAGTTTAACTGAGTTGACTGCATATGCTTGTAGTACCAAAACATCGATTCAGATACAGTTTTGTAGGATTACAATTCATTCTGAAAATCTACTAATAAGAAATGTTTGTTTTTAATTACGTGCATGAGTTGTGATGTATGGAAACACCCAAAATGATCAGACCAGTTGAGAACTCATATCTCTGTATTCGTATTCGTTTCCACTCCAAGTCTCCAACAACCCAACATCGTATTCTCATAAACACTGTGCATCTGCTTCGCTCTCAGCCAGTTAGCTACTTGAAAAAAGGGACCTTTAATTTTTTTTATTTGTAAACTTTGCATAATTTGTGTTGCAATTGGAAGGAACAAAGCTAATGATTTTGGTGCTTCTTTGACAGAAAAGTTTTTCTTTAAATCCAGAGCCCAGTCTACTACACATTTTGAAAATGGCGACATCCATAAATCCAGAGAAATTCCTGCCCAAGTTGTTGGTACTTGTGAGTGAAGCCAATAAGGCTGTAGCAGGAACAGAGGGTGAACGCTTTGAAAATCTTAAAAAGCAGCTTGGTGTAGTGATCACTGATGGTTTGCTAACCAAAGTCAAGCTTCTGGATCAAACTCTATCAAGGCAATTCACTTCCTTAGAACGCCGCCTTGGCAAGATAATAGTGGGAGCTGGTACCACTTACAGCACAGTGGAGGCAATCAACCAAGCACTTGATTCCATGGATGAAGATGTCAAACAAATAAAACTCTGGATGCATCTAGGGAAGCTAATGCCTGCCCCTGAACCCACTCCAGAGCCTCAGGTGAAATGGGTTCCGGTTGTCCCATTGGATGTAGCTAAGGAAATGTCACAGGAGTGGTCACAACTGTGCCTGCAGGGTAGGTTTGATGACAGTTCCGCTATGGCCAATATGCGTAGGACATATGAAAATCTTGACAACTTACAATTGAAGTTGTGCCTGCTCTCTTTCTCTATCTTCCCAGAGGGTGCTGTGATAAAGAAGAGGCCGCTAATTTACTGGTGGATTGGTGAGGGCTTCATCAAAAGTACCCAACAGAAGACGGCAGAAGAGGTAGGTGAAGACATATTTCAAAATCTTGTGATGAGGAAGGGTTTGAATATTCAACCACATTTGAAGGCATCAACATCATCATCCAGTGCAGTTTCAGTGAATAGTTGTACAATTCACCCTTGGATTCGTCGCATGCTGATCTCCTTGTCCAGCGAGGCTAAGCTCTTCCATTTTGATTCAAGCTGGTCAAGGATGCCTTCTATTGATACATCTTATTGTAGGCATGCATGCTTAGTTTCTGATAACCCAATTCCTCAAGGAAATGATGGTCCAAAAGTGGACAATTTATTGACACTCTTCAATGTAAGTGTGCAGTATCTTGATATGAAAAAAGAATGGCTCAATAAATTGAAGAAGGTCAAGGTTCTTCAGCTTGGACGATGGCAGAGCTCGGCTAATTATCACATTGAAGTGGAAGATGAAACTACTCTAAAAGGTCTAGGGACTCAGAAGCACTTGAAATATCTTAGCCTTCGAGGCATATCAAGAGTTTCTCAACTCTATCCTTCTATCCTTAATCTTGTCAGCCTTCAAATTCTGGATTTGAGAGCATGCCACAACTTAGAGACATTGCCTTCAGATATCTCATCATTGAAAAATCTCACACATTTGGATTTATCAGAGTGTTACTTGCTAGAAGGCATGCCAAAGGGAATTGAGAAACTCTCTTCCCTGCAAGTGCTCAAAGGTTTTCTCATAGGCCAAAAATCTGCCTGCAGACTCGGTGATCTTGCCAAGTTGAAGAAACTCAAGCGGCTCAGCATGCACATGGGTAAGCATAAAGTGGAAGATATATGTTAGCCATTGGCATCAAGCTCAAACTTCATTCTTGCATGCGTACTCCTCCGCAAGCGCACACTTCTTTCAAGAGGGTTCTGTTAATAACATGTTTATTTCCATTGTAGGTAATGTGCTTGAAGCTGTAGTGCAAAAAGAAGAGTTCAAGAAGTTAAAGGAAATATCGTCTCTGCGCCGCCTCAAAGTATCGTGGGGAGTAGTTTCTCCATTGAAAGATAGAATTAAGAAGGAACCTTTGGAATTTTCATTTCCACCATATTTAGAAAAATTGGATCTTCAAGGCATGCCTATGGAACGTGTACCACAGTGGTTGAACCCGAGGCAGCTCAAAAATTTGAAGAAGCTGTATATAAGGGGTGGGGAACTTGTCAGCTTGGATCATGAAGAGACGGATAGATGGATGGTTGAAACTTTGCGTCTCAAATACTTGGAGAAATTGGACATTGACTTGCCGAGGTTGAGGGTTTTGTTTCCTCATCTGCAGAAATTGGACAGTGACTTGCTGAGGTTGAACTTGGAGAAAATCTAGTGTCATAGAAGGCTATTACAAGTAGGAGTTGATTGATATTATTAAATCAAAGCTCACTGAGATTACAAGTTAAAATGTTATTAAATTTTCATTCTCGCATACTGGAGCAACTGGTTAATTTTGCAATCATTTGGACATCAGACTCTTCTCTACATAATATTGATCATTTATTATAGTATCCGGCATGCATCAAGACGCATTGGCATTACAAACAGATGTCTTGCTACACAATTTATTTTCATTACTTTTACTCCCATTTAATGCGAAGCAAACATTCTTTCAAATTCCATTGGTCACTCTACTTTTGTGGGATGACATAATGGACTATCTCGAACTACTGACCTCAGGTGCCGTTTGGTAGGGCTTTTGACAGCTTTGCTTTGAAGCACCCCTAATTTTGCTTCAAAAGTCGAAAGTCTCCGCCCCCTGCTTTTGAAAGCCCAAAGCGGCTTTTATCACTGTAGCGGAGTTTTAATGAAATTTTCTCCGCCCACTTTTGCCCCTCCTCGCACAACCTACACATTTTCATCAGCCGCTCTCCTCGATTCATCAGCTCCTCTCCCTCAACTCTCTGCGTTCTCACCTTCCGCCATCACTCGAAGCCCCTCATCAGCCGCTCTCTCATCTCCTCTCCCTCAACTCTCTGTGTTCTCACCTTCCGCCATCACTGAAGCCTTTCTGGTTGCTCCCAACCCGATATCGGTCGAGTCAGCAAGAAGAAGACCCAGTCGGGTGAACCGTACAGAAAGCCAACGTTTCCATACTTCTCAAGGTCCAAGGTTAGTCCTCACATCTCCCTCTTCACTAATCTGTTCACCAAACTCTAATTTCCTATCTCAGATCTTTAGTTATATCTGTGCTTCAGTACCGACAATTTCATCTGTTGGGCTCAAATTTTCATTGGGTTTGTAAAATTTGATGATGTTAATGTTTCCTTCTGTGTCTGTTGTGATCATGTACTTATAGGTTGGATAAACAATGTGAGGTTAGGAAGAAAAAATGAAATGAATTTTTATTATTAAACTTGTTAGTATCCTTTCCCTTTCCTTTGCTTCCTTACTGCTCATTGAACAATGAGCTTAGTTTAACTGAGTTGACTGCATATGCTGGTAGTACCAAAACATCGATTCACAGCAATGGCGTCGGAGGTTGCCAAATTTCTCAGGCAAAGTTTCTTGGATTCTCTGGCGGAGGCAGAGTCTGAATTATCAGGTTCCACTCTATTCTCCTACTTCACAGCTATAAAAGATTTATTTGAGAGTAACTGGGACTCTCAAACTACAAGTCTCCTTCACGAACTCAACGACGCTTTGTCGGAGTACCGAATCTTTGAGCTTGAGTGCAAACAGCTCAACAAGAAGCTTCTTCTCTTCAACCCTTTCACATATTATTCCATCCAAAAGATGAAGAAGCAGCTGAAAGCAATTAAAGGTGAACTTGAAAAAGCTGCGGCCGCGCCGGAACGAATTGGGAATAGATTTGATCAGCAGGAGAAGTCACAGTCCATAGTTTCGTCGGACGTTTTTGGGTTTGATGAGCAGGTAGAGCATATAGAGGGTTTGCTCTTCAAAGGGGGATTTAGATTTACTTCAATTGGTGTAGTGGGTATTGCTGGAGTGGGTAAGACCACATTGGTGCAAAAGGTTTTGGAGAGGAAGAGAGTGATTGATGGGTTTAAGTCTATATTTTGGTTAGGCTTTTCGGGGATGAAGGAAGAGCAAAAACAGTACAGTAGGTTGAGCATTGAGACATGCATTGTTGATAATTTGGGGAATACTGTAGGGAGGATGGTTGGCCTTGGTGAGCTCCTGGAAAAGCTCAACCAACATTTATCAGGTGTGAGGTATTTGCTTGTGTTGGATGATATGTGGGGTCAGCATATCAACATTGTGAAGCGCTTGCAGCGCGGCTTGCCTAAGGGTAGTGGTGGTGCGGTCATCTTCACTACCAGGTTGACTGAAGTTGCTGAAAAGCTGGTGGAGCAGGATAAGGTGATTCATGTCAAGCCTTTGGACAGAGAAAGTTGCTGGAGCATATTTCAGGAGACTATGAGGAATAACGGGGAAACCTTGTACAGTTCACAAGTTGATACTTTGAATAAGATTGAAGGTGAAATTAAGGATCAATGTCATGGTCTACCATTGGTTGCTAAGGCACTGGCAAAAATCATTCCAGAACAGATCCGTGAGATTGAGTATTCTTCTCCACCTTTTGCGTTTTTCTTATCCTGTTCTGTTGTTCATGTTCTTGTCTGTGCTGTGAATTTTATCATTACTTTGAGAATGTCTGACATGTTGTATTGAATATCATGTTCATGTGAACAGTGAAGCTAAATGATGCTTTGACTTTATTAGCCATGTTCTTATCTTTCTGTCTTGAACTCTTTTCAATCACACAGATGAATATCCGTATGAACAAGGAATATAAATAAAATCATTGTGATTGTATAAAATATTGCAGACCAAACTGTGATAGTAGATTTATTTCAAAAGAACATCATATTAGATGAACTGAGGAAACTTTAAATGGAATTGTAGGTCCGAGCGCTTCTTTAAGGAGTTGTACATACCTGATGAACTTCTTAGAACTGATATAGATGCTGAACCTGCTGTTTATATACCAAAATTCCCAGTGTTAGTCTTTATTGATATGGAAAATGAACAGCTTGGAGCAAGACTTTTCAATGAATTCAGCTACCATCTAAATAAACAGCAGGTATCCCTTTTTTCAAGTATGTAATTCATTCAAAAATGGCAATTTCATACATATAAATCTGAAAAGAAATTTCTACCTTCCTAAAAGTAAAGAACGTGCCTTTCCTTTGCTAAAGCTTGTTGAGTGTGTAATTAATTCTCAGGTATATGCTGTGCTGGCTGATAATTATGATTGTAAGCATGGACAAGAAGAGAATCCTGAGGCAGTGCTAAGGGGCGTTTATGCTACCCTTGAAAAGCTTAAGGAGAAAAAGTATAGTTTTGCTTCCCAAATTCAAAAGGAGATGAGAATTATTGTGAGCAAAATCTTTTCTGTACCCATATAGGCAATGCGTGCACACCTTTTGTATTTTTTATTTTTAAATTTTAACAACCTATAAATTAGTGCAGTTATTCCCGATATACCTTATTTTTGCTTTATTTATTTTCTTTTGTTATGTTTTGGTTTGGTTTTAGTGGCTATATTTCTAACATGTATATCTTTTAAGATTGTTGGTGGGGATGCTGTGGTAAATCGGATTTTGGGAGTTATCTGTGATCTAAAACTACGAGAGGCACCTTCCATTGTTCCAATACCACAGGGAGCTGAAAATGACATCCCAGTTGCTGAAAATGACATCGCAGTTACGTTTGGATGGGTATGACATTTGAAACCTATCTGTAAATAGTTCAGTTACTACATGCATACACTGATGCACATATGAGTTTGGATACTTGTGTAAGTCACGGTACTGTTTTGATTGGACTTAATGTTGTTGTTTTCGTTAAAATTCTGCTGATGGAGATCCAAATTGGTAGATGGCTTTTGAAGGAATTATTTCACTTACTCTGTTTAAAAAACACTTTTTAACAACAACCAGTGTATGGTGGGTATTGATAATCATGCTTAATACTGGGGAACAAGGTTTATAATTTGCTTATATGTTTCTGCTGCATTTGAAAGAAACCGGAGGCAGCAGCGGCTACCCTATTATTTTTTCTCTGTTCGTCTTTTATTAATTATTACAAACACACAGACAAAGATCAACTTTACCAATAAACTCACTTTACATACTTCATTAATTTTTAGTTTGTTGTTGCTAGAATGGCATTGTATGCAGTGATAAGTTTGTGTGCTATTTGCTAATTTGCAGAAGGCGTTGAAGGCTGATCGTCAATCCGTAACAACATTTCTGAATGAAGAAGTAACAGTTGCAGAGAAGATGAAACTAGATAGGTTCGAGGTTTTATCATTGTTTTGTGTTTACTTATGGGAAACAGTTTCATCTAAAGGAAGTTACGAGAAACTATTTTTTTTTATTTTGTTTTTGTTTTTGTTACTGTTATTGGTGTTTTGCTTTTTGTAAACAGAATTGGAACCTCCAGCTCCAGATCGTGTAACAGAAAAGGGGTAGATTATTTAACGAGAAGTATTTCCAATTTAACTTGTGTATAGACTATAGGGCTGTATATATTGGGCTGATTTGGATGTGGAGAGCTTGAACCATGTTAGAAACTAACCAATAGGGAAATATTAGAGTGATGAACTAAAATTTAGGTAAATTGGGTTATATAGTTAATTGGTTTGATGAGGTACTATAGAGTATGAATCATGTTAAAATGAACCTATAGTAGCAGAACATGTATAAGGTATTAACTATATCCTTGAAATATGGTTTACCTTACTGGGGACAGTGGTTTGTTTTGGCATAACCACTCTTTCTGTGTAACTTTCAACGAGGATAAAAGACAAGACGGCAAATGACAGAAGCATGTTATTATTTTCTAAAGCTGTCCCGAGTATTTTTACTATGGGAGTCAAGTAAACCTCAACTGTTTGCTGTAAAAAGCTATAGTTGTTTGGTATTCTGTTTTTGTAGTTGTACTTGTTCTGTCAAGTGCCAACTAGAAGTTGTAGTACTTGTATTGAGCAGTGAAAAAAAAATTACATTTTGCCTTGTCATGTGTGAAATTACTCTTTATAAGAAAAAAAGAAAAACAAGAAAAAAAACCTATGGCCTTCTGGTAGATTGATAGGAGAACAGAAAGTAAGGGTCAAGTAAAGTTTTTTGGTAGAGTTGAACACAGGCGTGGGATGCGGTACTTACCATCTTGATATCTTCTGTTTTTCTCTTTGATATTTGGTATTTCATTGTGAATTGTATTTCATGCACATTTTTTTGATAATTCTGAGATGCTTATGTACTGAAGAAAAGAGATATTTTATGTGGGGGAGTGAAATTAGCACCCCCTTCTCTACAAATAACACCCTCCTTCATCATATCCTTTGAAAGATGCTCATGGAGGGGGCTGTGGTTTGAAAGAAAGAGGTGCCAATTTCACTTCCCTTTAAGTAGAAGGTATGGTCCCTAAATAAAAAGTAGAATGCTAATATATTCTCAGATCAGTTAATTGGCAGCATATGAGTCTTTTAAGTTTCAGTACTGAGTTTATCTCTTTTTTCCAGATAGCAAACTGCCTACATCTCTGGTTATGTTGCAAGGACAGAAAGTCCAGTCTATTATGTTTGTCAGACAAAATTTTGTCATTATTGATGATTTCCTTTGATCATGTACTTGTATTTTTCTAGGGAATATGTATGTTCCCTCATTCCGTAGAAGTATTCATTTTAGCAGAAATACCAATCTTGCTTATTATTCAGGCTTTAAACTTTAATAATTACTTATTTTGATAGAGCTTTCTACAATGTAAGAAATTTTATCAGTAATATATGGAAGCACTTGTTTTCCAAAGTATGTGGTTTTCTATTTTATATTATATTGTATATTATTTTGTTATTTATTGTTGCTGTTGAATGGTAATATGTTTATCTTTATTTTTAATTGATTTCAGCTGGCATATTCTCATGAAGATGAAATCCATTACAAGTTCTACAGATCAGCAAGAAATACCACCTTCTTTACATGCAGTTCGCCGTGTTTCTGAAGGGGTTAGCCAAACCACGGTATCTGCTCTATTCTTTTTCTTGTTTATTAATTCTGTTATTACATATACCACTTCATGATCTCTCTTTTCTTCCTTTTGGATGTCATCTTATATATTCATTGGCCGGAAATGCTTTTCATTTTAATAGGAAATAGAAATTTATTAAAAAGAGTGAATGTCCAGAACAGCCCAAAAAGAAATTCACTATCAGAGTACAGCTGAAAGTTAAAGAAAAGAACTCTAGCAAAAAACAAGACAATAAAGGAGTAAACTAAACAGCAAACCAACCAAATTGGAGACACTGTACAAAAGATGCTGTCAAGTATAAAAATGATCAGTTCTTATTTTCTTAGTTTCAAAGAAACTTCTGCCCATAGGTATTTCACAAAGTATCAAACTATCAATATCCTCCTTATCATCCGAATAACCCAAACATAGCCATTACAGCGCGCCTTCCTAACATCACTATCTTATATGTCCATGGGAAATTTACCTTTCTCTCATAAGGACCACGGAAGTAGTTGGAGTGGTCCAGCACAACTTAGCCTCCTGGAACTATTTTCTCAGATCCCTAAAGTCAATAGACAATGCAAAGATGGGCTGCACACAATCTACTGATGATATTCTCCACTTTTTGCTGTTTCTATCTGTTCTTTTATTTTTCTTTTTAGGATCTCACATTGTGCGGAGGAGTTTGGAACTACTTTAGCTTGGGTAAGACCGTAAGCTCTCGTTCCATTTTGTTGGTTTTTTTTGTTCTTTTGTTTTACCTTTTGTTTTGGTATGATGCTTTGCTCCCATCATATGCTCTCCCCATGTTTCATGCAGATGTATCCATGTATAACTATCCTGGAAATTATAGAAAGTCCTAGAGATGTATTTTTTTACTGTTTTGATCAAACAACTAGTAGATGATTATGAGGGCGAACTGGGGACCTTCTGCTGACAAAGGGGAGACTTATGCTACTAGACTAAATGACCATTTATAGAAAAGGGTCAAGAAATTTAACTTCACATATTTAGTGAAACCGCTGGTCATAATTTGTGAGGTAAAAATTAGCATTATGATTTACCTTGGAATGATAAAGCACTTCGACAATCTTCAGCCTAATGAGGCTTTTTAGGGACACTGCCACATAAGATTAAGATGTAGTTGAAAATAAATGACAAGAAGGCTGAAAAGATTAAATTCATTCTATTGCCACTTGATTGTTGAAGCCAAAGTAGTAGTATGAAGGTATTCAATGACTTAGCGACAGGCTATAAACAATGCAGAATTCAGAAGGTAGCTAGATTGATCTAGGTTAGAGGTTTCTACAGATTGGGAGGAGTTTTCCAATGTCGGACAGTGCTTTTAGTTGGGTCACATTGTTGTGATCAGTTAGAGTTGGAAATCAAAATATAACAAATGAGGCCCAGCACACCAAGAGAATCACACATGAACCAGAACAAAAGAACACCAAAATAATGCGGTTCAGTTAATTTGCCTACATCCGCAGGTCAGCAACCAAGATTTCCAGTTTATAAATAATGGGTCTCTCTCTCGCTCTCTCTCTCTCTCAGACTAGCTACATTGCTGTGATCAGTTAGAATTGGAAATCAAAATATAACAAATGAGGCCCAGCACACCAAGAGAATCACACATGAACCAGAACAAAAGAACACCAAAATAATGCGGTTCAGTTAATTTGCCTACATCCGCAGGTCAGCAACCAAGATTTCCAGTTTATAAATAATGGGTCTCTCTCTCGACTAGCTACATTGCATAATGAATAACTAAAACATGTATAGTCAAATACTATGTATAGAACATACAATCACTAGAAAACTCAAATTGATTGGGAAACAATTACAAACATTACTGGGATTTGTGAATGTTAATTCAAGGCACCCAGGCTTTTTAATGTCGAATCTTCATGAACAGCGGTGTCATCTAACGTATTCTCATTGACTTGTAATCTCGCTCTCTCTAACGGCTGGAGTGGTATTCTCGTACCCTCCTTATGTGGCGGAATTGCTTTCGCTTTTCACTCTCTCCCTGGATTTGAATTTGCTCCTTTTAGCCAATGAAACAAAGATCCCAGCACCATTAAGATTAAGGATATCAGAAATTTAGTTATCCCAGTCAAAACCAATTGGCAGTAGTTGGAGAGGCCCAACACACGAACAATGTCATGTAGTAAGGTCATGGACTGCTGAGATTTGAGAACTTTCTGCATAGCCAGATTTGTTTTTGGTTCTTAGGATTGTTAGGTTTTGGTGTGGTGTGTGCAATAAGCCACAACCTGGAGCTGTCTGATTGTGGGGGCTGTAAAAAAACTTTCCTTTTTCGGGTATTTGCTGCTTTGAATATTTTGTGGTGTATTTGGTTGGAACTGAACAAGAGAATATTTAGTGATAAGTTTGATATAGTAGGAGCAGTTCGGTAGAGAGTTAGACTCCATCTTGGTTATCTCTGTAACAGTTTCTTTTAGATTACATAGGGTTCATAAATTCTTTTGATATGTTAAAACCCCTCCTTTAAATTTGGAGATGGTGTGTTTCAATATTACACTTTAGTGTCTTAATAATAGAAGATAAGGACACTCTCTGAAGAAATTTATTATTTTTTATTTTACTGTAGGAGTTGATGCTCCAAGATTGTATGCACCTTACTGCTTTCATCCTAACACAAGGTAGTCATTTAACTTTTATCCTTATAGTTTTAGAAGTGTTTCTTGAAATGCTTAGATTTTATATAATGTGGTATCATTCTGATTTCCAGTTTTTCTTTCTTTTTTGGTCTGAGTGTGATTTTTACTTTTACTCAGCTTAACATTTAAAGATGAGGATATTAGAAGTGGTAATGTAGTGTTCGTGTGTAAAATGACCATAAAAATGTGATGCTGAAAATAATTCAATTATCTATTCTGTTTAAAAATAATTGCATAAAATATAATACAAATGACGTTAGGCTTAAACATTAGATTTATTAGAAAATGAATCCAGATGTATAGTAGTTACTATCATATTCTAATGCTATGCTGTGTTATTTAGTACCTTGTCTGGGGTAATACAGATACAGAAGACAAAGCCCATCAGCTTTTATAAGCCACTCTTATAGAAGCAGGCTATTTGCAGCTTCTACAAATGGCATAGGGAACTGTGAGATTGGACTATAAGTTGCGTGCTTTTGTTTTTCCAAACAGAAACAGCTGGTTAAATTATTAGACAAGTTACAATTTCATAAGCACCGGGGTCTGGGCCATAGTCAAGCTGGTAGCAAATTAATATTTCTGGCACTGTAGCTCTAAATTTTCTTATTGTATGTTTATAATCTCAACTAGTATATGTTGCATATTAAGATGGGTAGTCATGCTGATCGTATGATACACAGAGTAGTGCCAATGGTATGGTCAGTGAAGGAATAACTGACATAACAAAAACCAATATATATATATATATACGTATATATATATGCATGTATATATACATATATATATACACGTATATGTATACATATGTATGTACGTATATACATACACATATGTATGTACGTATATACATACACATATGTATGTACGTATATACATACACATATGTATGTACGTATATACATACACATATGTATGTATGTATATATATCTGTGTGTGTGTGATGGATGTCAGACCCCCACAAGTGTTTGTAATTTTGTGTTTTTGTAATGAAAAGATGCATCTAATCAACTCTAATGGGGGTTGTGGAGTTTTAGCAAGCGACTGTATAAGCTTCAATTGTTGGTTTCCCATCATTATTTTGGATATTGTTCAAGGTTCAAATAGATTTTTCTTAGACAACGTACTTAGGACCTATTTTGAGTTGACTAAGATGTAGAACACTTGATAAACACAAGTAATTAAGCATACATAACCAAAGTACTGTCTTGGGGATTTTAAAGTTGCTGTAAGCTTTCTATATCTCTCTCATCATCTGTGCTACTGTTGTTTTATTGCTGCATGTAAACTGAAATCTAGGGAGTTAGGCCAGTGGGATTCGAACTGCTTGTAACATTGTTCAGTATATTGGAAAAGCAGATTGGTATCCAATTTGAATTTGGGACCATCTTGTCTTAGGAATAAGGAACTGCGCAGCTCAAGTTGGTGATGCTGGGGGCAGTATATGTTTGCATATGCTGTTTCCCGCTTTGCCATATCTGGAGAAAAGTCTCATTGGATGAGAATTTGGAACTTAGGATTGGATTTCATGTGCATGATTGTTTCAAACATTCAATGGAAAAAGCAAACCCTGAAGCTACCATTATCTTCAATATAGAGCCGTGCATCAACATTACTGTCATGTACTTTAACCAGCTTAAGTGGACACCCTACGGGGATGCTATGGCATGTTCAATGGTACAGCTGCGAACTATGTTGTTCGTGGGGAGGTAAATACTTGAGATTTCGTCCAAAAGGGCCTAACGTTAGCGTATCTCCTCAGTTGTGCATTTTGTAACGAGGTACATGAACCAATTGCAAAACTTGCTACAGTACCTAGTACCTATACAAATATCGCAGGTGAATCAATCTTTGGGGATGAAAATGTATAATAGTTTGTGTTAGATACTTGTCCAATTATTATTTTAGTTGTTGAAATGGAAGTTAATGGGTCACACTGTTGTAAGGTCAAAAGATTCTACCCTTTTACTTCGAGTTAGGATAACCAAACTCTAGGGCCTTGATACAGTTATAATTATGTTCAGGCACGCTGGATAAATCATTCTTTTATATTTAACCTTTTATACTTATTAAAGTTTGACTCTGGTGTTTAGTTTTATTTTATCTTTTTTACCTTGTAGCATTCTTATTTGATCTTTTTTTTCCTAAAACAGGACATTAAATTCCTTTGTGAAGGTATCGATTATGGAAAATGGCTCGTGGGAATTATGTAACATCCCGAGTAGGTAATATTGTGGTTTAGTGCCCTAGGATCTCTTCTGGTATTTACTATACTTTATATAATTTAAGCAAAGCTATAGGATAGATGAACTTAAAGAACAGAGACAGCACACACCAATTTTTATAGTGGTTCAGCCAAAATCGTGGCATACGTCCACTTCGTGATCTCTCTTGATAAATCACTAGCACTATGGAGAATAACAACTTGATTACAAGTACTTATTGAAATCCCTATGCTAATCCCCAAATCCCTGCTAGATCACCCCTTGGCTCCCGGTTTTCTGTGCTATCGGTCTTAACCTTAGAAAACCCTTTGCAACTCCTATTTATATTGAATAGGGGCTGCTGATACAATTAGGTTTAAGACTCCTAAATCTAGTAGGCAAATCCTAACAGAAGCTTTAAAAGATTACTTTCCTAGAACTTATAGAAAATCCTCTTTCCTTTATGAACTTGGATTCACTTGCTGAATCCTAATGTACAAGTCATATAAATGAGCCAAAACACAACAGGTAAGCTCCGAAATTTGAATCCACCTCATTTTATTGCTCATTAGTACTGCTCACATCTTAAAATGATTACTCTATTGAGTTTCCCCAAAAAAGAACTATTTATTTGGCTTGTTAATTAATTTCCTTTCGTAGTATGATACTGTGCGGAAGCATGCTTATTCATACTCATCCTTGTGTTTTGTATGAAGACTGAAAAGATAATTTTTGGTTTTTTCTGTGCGTCTGTCAGTAATTTCCTTTTTCCGAATTTTTAATTATAAAAGTTAGTTTTCATTACTGTATCAGGTAGAGAGGAAGTGATATTGAGTTGTTTATATTTCATGAGCATGTTGTTGTACATATGGGAGGAAAGGGGAATGCTTTATAGTCTGTACAGATATATAGTAGATGGAATCTTGCTATCCTCATCGAGTACAGTGTACAGACTACAAAGCACAGCCTCTTTTAGTCACATAAGGATGAAAATATGCTAATATACTGTAAACAAGTCATATCATTCAGATATCATCATCTAGCATTCTGTATATGGACACAAGTTCTGATGTTATAATTACCAAAAGAACTAAGAATCCATCTGTCCTTTGAATCTGTTTATGATTTGTTAGGTTTTACTTGAGAAAATGGTTTAGGGTTGAAGATTCTATCATTTGATAAAGTCACCATTAGAAGTTAGGTTTATCCCAGGAAGAATACCGGGTCAGCATGAAAGAGACAGATTTAAACTCTGGCTAGATGAAATCTTATACTAATAAAAAAGCGTATGTGGAAACAGTTTGATTTCGTAATACGATAGTAGAATCAACTAAACAACTTAATTGCTAATTACCCCCTGATTTGCACCAGGAACAGTACAATTGGAAAATTAGCACCTTTTACTAGGTAAATATTGTCAATTACACTCTTAGCCAAATTAGAGATTTTAATTCATAATTTCATCAAACTAGGGGATGTTTTAAACAGATTTCTGTCAATTTACACCCTCCCCATCAAATTAGGGAAATTAAATTTCTTCAATCATTTATTTCATCTTCTAATATGTTTTGTTAACTTATTTTATTTTTGTTCATGATTTTAATTTGTAATCTTTAGTTTGCCACAATCACAAACAAATGGACCATATAAGTATCACGTCACCTACTAACAGAAATAAAGATGAAAACTGTTTAATTTGATGGAGAAGGTTTTTAGGGTTTATGCCAAGTAAGGAGTGTCAAGCTCAGTGGCTTATTTTACCGGTTATCTATAGCTGGTTCTCACAACTGCATGTCCCGGTTGAACTTTGACAATTTTAACCAAAATCAAAGGGATTTATATATAAAACATTTACACACGTGTCGTGTAAAAATGGATAGCACATGCACACACACACCAGCTTGGTACATTATTCTAAGTTAATCTATTTTTGGTGAACAGAATCAAGTCAATTATCTGTCGTAACTTACCTATATATCTTGGCGAAGCAAATCCTTTGGGAACACCAAAGATGAAGAAAGATAAAAAAGTGAGAATTTTCTTCTTTTTTTTTTCCGGTCAATTTCTAATATTTAAAGTTTCATCGTCATTGTTAATTTTTTCACTTCATCAATGAATATTATTGTTGAATATTGTACTACAGAGACTCCTGAAGACATCCATCGATGATGCGCAGCTTGAAATTTTTGGCCTGGCAGATGTTTTGTTTGCTCAGAATGAACTAATTCCCCTGGGCCAGGTCATATAACCACATTTTCCCTTTTCTTTTTGCACCTTGATTTCAATATCTGAATGCGTTTTTTGATAGGACACTAGCAATAAATATAAAACTTTGCTGTTTTGCCGTGGAGTCTTAATCAATCTAACGTGACCTTATTGCCTTGGTATATTTTTTTGATGGAGAAGGAAGGGTTGTTTGTAGAGGAGATTATATGGCAGTGTTTTGTATCTTCTGTTTGAAAAGAAAAATAACAATATATACAAATGTGAGAACATGAGCTCAGATTTCGTGCAATAGAGTCCCTTTCTGAGCATTATTATATGCTTGATTCTTATACTTTTTGCTATTTATGTGTTTTCTCCGTAGCTGTTTCTGATGCTGGATATAACCCTTTTTAAAAAAAAAAAATAGGAAGGACAATTTCTAGATATAGGGTCCAAATTGACAACCAATACCGATGTGGTAGCTAGTTGGTACTTGGTAGTGTAGCTTTATATAGTTGTCTAGTTTATTAATTCTTCTATTGAAGTCACCAAGGAATGAATTTTATGGGCAATCTTCCATCCAACTCACAGCACATGGCTAATTGATTATGCTTGGTTACCTTTCTGTTAGGTACGGGGAATTCGCTTCGACTTTATTAAGAACGTAGCAGCATCTGTAAACATAAGGATTGATGGATCACCATGGAAAAAGATTCCACTTGACGGAATCATTGAGATTAATATGTCTTACAATGGTCAAGTCAACATTTTTGCCAATGGAGATTGCCCTGCAAAAAGAAGTAATCTTCACTCCTCACAGCCATGTGCTTCTCAAGTTGAAGATGATAATGCACCCTGTCCCCATGCTTCCAAAACTGATGATACAAATGCTAAAGATAACCGTGAAGCATATAAGAGGTTTACCGCAACAAGGACATTCAAAATTTCATGATCCTACAGCCACCAACATTTTACTCATCTAACTCCCCGCTTGAGTTCACCACTTCACTGGGTAATGGAAAATATTGGCAGTGTTTGTATATGTTCACAGAGATTAGAGCCAAATATGCAATTTAATCAGTTGGAGAGATTGCCTGATTATGAGGAGCTTCTTTGAGTTAGCATTCATCAGTAGCTTGGATTCCTTGGAATCGAAATCTATTATGCAACCTGGTAGTTTTTTACACATCACCTTTTTGAAAAAAATTACATGACTGTTTTAGTGTTTATCTCCTTGACTTGACATCATGCCACGTTCACGGAAATGTTCACGAGGAGGAAGCGTGCAAGTTATTTGAAGTTCATGAGTAGGGATCACGTTTTGTGATAGAAAATATATCCACCGCTGTAGATTGACAAGACATCATTGTTTTTACTTTCAGTTAATTTTCCATTTTCAAGAGATCCTCCGCATATGAATTATTGTATGCACTTGAAAAAACCTCATGGTCATGAGCAAAAGATACCGCAATAGAAAGCAGAACATGATGTTCAAGAAGGGACCTCCTTGATGTAGATTCAAGTGAGCAATAATGATTCATTTGTTCTGAGAGCATAATGACGTCGCAAGTTAGATGTCAACCCACTAAATAAAGGGTATAACCCCTAAAAATTATGAGGTAACCTTTTTTGGGTCGGGAATATTTCTTACAAGCTAAAATAAAATCACTAGGTTCCTTTCAAACATAAAAATCAGCCAAGGAAAATGGTTTAGAAAAAAAGACGCATCTTGAGGTCAATTTTCTTGTTAATACATTTGCAGAGTGAGCTCGTCTCCTTTTAGCGTCATAGTGAAACCAAATTAAAACAGCTAGATATAGTAGAAAAATAGAATTTGGTCTACTTTATTAATAGAATAAGCTCTATTTATAGACTTATTTAACATACATTGAGTCATTTCCTTACATATTGGGATAAGCCTATATAGTTTTTCTATTACAAAGAGGTAACATAAAACTCATAGACTTGACATATGTCAAGACACACATATGGATCATATATCCTACAATACTTCCTCTTGTGTCGCGTGTCGTCATGCCGGATAGTGCATATGGTATTGCCTCATCAAAATTTTGCCAAGTAACAAAAACCCTATGGGAAAAATTCAACCTTAGTCGAAGGACAAAAATGTACAACGCACCATGCTAGAGAGTCTGCAATATAAAGCTTCCCCTAATGATTAACTTAGTCGGAGAGACTTGATGATCTTCGCATACCAAAACTCTTCACATGCTTCTTGAGAACGTCTTGAAGTTGCAGCATTGGTGGTAGCGACGGTTCCGTGAGCAGAAGGGAAGTCGTGCTCCTCAGCTATGGTGGCGGCATCTAGGTGCACAAATGTGCATAGCACTTCGGCAGTAGCATTTAACACTTGGCAGCTGCGCTCGGTAGCGCTCAGCAGTACTTAGCAGCAGCGCCAGCGCATAACGCACAACAACCCTCAGCAACAGCGCTCAACTCTTAGTAGCACTCGGCAGCTGCGCTAGACAGCGTTCAACAGCTTGGTCCTGAGACGGGCTAGTGCTGAGATCTTTAGGGACACCACACTTATTTGCGACCCTTCATGAATCTCAAGCGGTGCATGAAATGTTACCTCGTTAAAAACCTCGCCAAACAAAAACTCAGTGGGACAAAAAGCTTAGTCTAAGGGAAAAAGAGTTCAACATAGTTGACACAAACAGTCACACCTTTCACATTTGATGATGACATGTATATGCTAGACTTTCTTTCAAATCTACATCTTCCCCGATTTTAAGATCAATCATAAGGCGCTTCGGGAGCTGGTTTGACAATCTGACATATGAATGCTCTTTTATCATGTCTCAAATGTGGATTAGGCTAGATACTCAATGCTCAGCAGATGTGTGTACAGCGCCTGGCAGCTGGCATGTACCGCACGGCAGCTGTCAGCGGCACCTAGCAACTGTGTGCTCAACACTCGGTAGCTGGCGCGCTACACTCGACAACTAGCTTCCAGTGCCTGGTAGCTGCAGCGCAACACTCGACAGATGGCACTCACTACTTTGTGATAGAAGCATAATATGTCATGTTCTTAATATGTTTTCCTACCCTATTTAGTTAAGTTATTTCCTTAGTAACATCATTTCTGATATGTTTTTATTGTAGAGGCATAAATGGGCGCAAAAGGAGAAAAGAATGCTAAAACGGAAAAATTAGAGGAATCCTAATTGTTTGGGGAAACCTAACTCAACTAGGAATCAATGGAGCAAGGTGTCACAACTTATGAGTCACAAGAAAAGTCCAAGATGAGCTATGAGTCATAAGCAAAGTCCAAGATGAGTGATGAGTCATAAGCAAAGTCCAAGATAAATAAAAATTTGGACCATTGGATCAAAATTGAATCAAGGGCTAAGAACAATTCATCAACACTATATAAAGGCTCATTTGCTTCATAATTCTCCATCATTCATTCACACAAAACCTTAGAGAAATAGCATAGCGCTGTGCCAACCTCTTTCCTTCCTTTACGAAGCCTTGACGAACGTTTCTCAAGCGCGGCAGCCTTGGAGAGTCGGAGCCTTGAAGCCATAGCACCTTTTCTTCATCATCAAGCTTCTTGAAGATCATCAAAGTGTAAATTATGCCTCTATCTTTGTTTAGTTTTCTTTATAATTTTAAGAACATAGATTCAGTTTTCATTATGGGAATTGGATGTTTGTTACGATTGTTTTGTTATTAGTAAATTTCTTATCTTTGTAAATCATGTTGAAGTTATGTTTATGATGCTTTAATAAATATGTTCTTATCAGTGCATAAGTTAGAAAAAATGTGTTTTTGTTTTAGTAGCTATAAAGTTAGAATGCATTCTAACTATCGTCAGATTTCATGTTAAGCCGCGTAGGTAAGTATGAATCGCAAGTGATGAAAGCTATGTCATAGTGGCTGGAAACACAGACTATTTAATTTAATGTTGTGACGTTCATAACATGGTTTTATTCAATCTCGTTCTATAGATCTTAATGATTCATGTAGACGTTCTCATGAAATTCTTAGTTCTAGACGTTCTGTGCTAAGTATAAAAGTAGAACTAAAAGATGCAATGACCTCGTAGGCTTGTGTCTTGAGATTGTTTCTAAGGTGTGAAGTTGACAAGTTTCAGATTGTTAAGATTAAAACGTAATTTTAATATGTGCTCATAATTTGAGTTTTTCTCTCTTTGTTGATGTGTTGAATGAATCGATCATTTGTATGTATTTATAGTTTGATTTATTTTTAGTAGGAGTGATAGAAACCCAAATCAAAACCCCTAGTTTAATCCTTGTAAATATGTAAATAATCTTTGTTTTCTACTAATATTATCATGACTTTGAATGCAGGAGCCCCTCTTAAGTCTCTGGTCGTATCGACTCCTACTTACTGTTATACTATAAACGTCAAAAGAGGGTTTAGTTGTCGTGCCTTAGTTTGGGAGCGCGTCACTCTGCTGATAAGATACAGCGCTCGACAGAGCTTCACAGCGCCCTGCAATTCGCACACAGCTCTTGGCAGCTGTGTCCAGCTCATGGCAGCCTTGTGCTATATGCCCGGTAGCTCAGCCTCTAAACTGATCGGTGTCTAGATTCTTAGGTATAATGATTAACTAAACCATATCACATTATCCTCAATCTAGATCTTACGAACATTGATCTTGAGCAGGTCGCTTGAGAACTCAAAACACATTCATGCAAAGTTTCAGATTCTCAAGCAGTATGACATTTGATGACTAATTCAGCTCTAACTTCCTGTAGCAAATAGTTACGGGAAATTTGTAAACGGTTATGAAAAGTAGACATCCATACCTTTCTAACCATAGGTCACACACCTTTTGATTCAACATGAACTATCCAGAAAGCTCTATCGAAGTTAGCTAACTGTTTTGCAAAATAGATACGCGGACATATCTGTCTTCACGAGAATTGGCATAACTCACTCAATATGATACATGTGATCAAATGGTTAGTATCCTTGGAAATTAGACACATAGAAATTTCCAACGGTACTAATTTCACTATTTTCCAAGGAGTGAGCCGTCTTGTAGGTCTCGTGGAAGTTGACCCAGAAAACTTGGCAGATTCATTTGAAGGATTGAATAAGCCCAAATATGTATAAGTATTCAAGAGATGTCCATATGCCATTCTATTGGCATTGCATATGCGCAAAGCTACACTTAGTTTTACAATGAATGATGAGTTAAGTCTTTCTTTATCATATCTCTAGTGGAAACGGATCACTCTCTCATAGAATAAAGACTTTGACTAATCATGGGAGTATATACATGCTTCACTTTCATTAGTGCGCCAAAGTCATTTAATGGAAAAACATCATCAACACACAATCATCAACTCATTCGGGGTCGTGACTTTCCCAACATATTTTTTCATTCTATCATCGGATGTTGACACCTCATTATGAGTCCAGGTATATCCGGTATCAACACACAAGGGCATTATTCATCATATTCCTTCACAATCAAGGAGTTACTTGGTATGTGTTCCAACATCTTGTGCAAACACATACTCCACTCGATTTGGGCATATCTCTGATCCCATAAAGACACTATGACCACATTAATAGGTTGTATGTTCAGTTTTTGGGAAACTACCAAACTGACAAAGTAGTGGAGTGTAATGAAATTTATTACGAGAGCATTTCTCATCGTAGTTGATCCTAGTACATGTTAATGAGAAACCTTGCTCCACATGGGAATCTAAACTTTTGTTCTCACTATGCTATCCAACAAAGATATATTTGATAGGGTTTGCACTTGCAGTATCAGCATCACCTGCCCAAGGACCCATCTCTTTGTTCTGGGTCACATCTTCCCATGGACAATCACTATGTTCATCAACAATGTGTTGTTCGATAGACTCATTATCTCACGTCCTCATGTACACTAGTGTAGTTCTTGTATATAGAGATCTCTATATGGATTGGATTTGACATTGAGGTGTCCCCCAAAGATAATTACAATGTAGGCTTCATCAGACATATTTGAGTATCACTGATCAATTGACTAGGTTGTGCTAAACTCGTTTTCTCTCTAGTGCGAGTAAGTATCAAACTTAAGGGTCTCACCCTAATCTTTGGGGATCCACAAGGCCTATGACACCATGCTGCTATACTAGTGCCAGTAGCAGTTGTAGTGGATCATCAGGAGGCCAATTTGCACTGTATACATGTTACAACTACGGTCAGCCAAGGCATACTCGTTGGCATTGCCCGAACATAGATTGTGGCACAGCTTCAACATCAGGATCCTGTAGTCATGCGCAGCCACTCAGCAGCCACATGTTCAGCAGCCATACCAGCAGGCTCCTCAGCAACAGCCTTCCCAGAGTCAGGCCAACTAGGCCTCACGTGGCCGATGTCGTAGTGGTCGTAACGTCGGAGGTATGGACAGGTCTATGCATTTGCTAGAGAACAGCTAGCCTTGGACACCTCGACAACCCTTGATGGTACGATTCTTGTGTCTAATTCAGAATCTAGAGTTCTTTTTTTGATACGGGTGCTTCATATTCTCTCATTGCAATATGGTTTGTCGATGCATTGAACCTAGAGTCAGAGTTTATTGAGATTACTTATTATTTCAGCTCCGCCCTTCGAAAGGGGGTGGACACGGATATGATTTTTCGTAAGTGTCAGCTGCTAGTTAAAGATGGGAAGCTGCTAGCAGATGTATACCTATTAGATATTGAGGGGTATGATCTAATCTTTGGTATGGATTGGCTTGAGAAGTATCGAGTCCTCATTGATTGTGAGAACTCTAAGCAAGGATAGAGTTATGATGATCAAGATGGATGAGCAACTCACACAACCGAGTCCGCTCTTGCGGCCCTATTTTAATGGGAGAAGGACACTAACTTGCTACAGTATTGTGAGATCGACGAAGGAGAAATGAATCTAGTGGTGATAGGTATGTTCCGGTAGTTGATGTGTATCCTAGAGTGTTTCTTGAAGACTTACCTGGTTTGCCACCACACCGTGAGGTAGAGTTTCGGATCGACTTGGTCCTAGGAGCCGAGCCAATTTCGATTCCATCTTACCGTATGACACCAGCATAATTGCAAGAGTTGAAGTTGCAGTTGGAAGATCTTATGAGCAAGAGTTTTATCAGATATAGCTCATCACTATAGGGAACACCGATGTTGTTTAATAGAAAGCAAGATGGAACCCTACGTCTCTTTATAGACTATCAGAAGTTGAACAGTGTCACTATGAAGAATAAGTATCCACTTTCGAGAATTGATGATTTGTTCGACCAACTTGCAAGAGTTCAGTTATTTTTCAAGATTGATTTGAGGTTCGGTTATCAATAACTTCGTGTATGAGAGGGTGACATTGAGAAGACAGCTTTTTACACACGTTATAGGCACTTCGAGTTCCTTGTTATATCATTCGGATTGATGAATACCCCAGCAGTTTTCATTGATCTCATGAATCGAGTCATCCGACCTTATCTGGATCGATTTGTAATTGTCTTCATCGACGACATCCTTGTCTATTCCAAGACGGAATCTAAGCATGAGTATCATCTTCGCACCATTCTACAGACTTCATGGAACCACAAGCTTTTTGCTAAGAAGTCAAAATGTGAGTTTTGGCTTCCCGGAGTGAAGTTTCTTGGTCATGTGGTCTCAGCTTCTGGATTGTCAGTGATCTAACAAAGATCAAGGCAGTTCTAGATTGGGAACGTCCTTAGAATGTTATAGAAGTGAGAAGTTTCCTTGGCTTAGCCAGGTAATACAGTCGATTTGTTTAGGACTTCTCGAAGATTTCCACACCGCTAACTAGTCTGACGAAGAAAGGAGTGAAGTTTGAGTGAGGTGACATGTGTGGAGAAGCTTTTGCAGAGTTGAAGAGCCGTTTGACTACTTCTACAGTCCTCGTTCTCCCTAATAGTGTGGACCCATCTCAAGTTTACACAGACTCTTCAGAGACTGGTTTGGATTGTGTGCTTATACAAAATGACGGAGTTGTGTGTTATGACTCAAGGCAGTTGAAATCGCATGAGAGGAATTATCCAACTCATGATCTGGAGTTAACAGTAGTTGTTCATGCCTTGAAGATCCAGAGGTGCTATCTCTATGAAGCCACCTTCGAGATGTACACGGAGCATAAGAGTTTGCAGTAAATCTTCACTCAACGTGACCTTTACCTACGACAGCGGAGATGGATGGAGTACCTCAATCATTACGAGTTCACTCTACGATATCATCTAGGCAAAGAAAATGTTATTGTCGATGCTTTGAGCAGGAAGCCGGGGTACGAGCTTGCAAGAATTTTTCTTTCTCGCATAGAGGCTTTAGAGACACTGGAAGACTATGATTTAGAAGTGTAATTTAGGGATTCTTATAGATTATTATCAAGTGTATACTCAGGCCTTATATCCTGCAACAGGTGGGGGAAAGCTAGTGGAATAATCCAGAGAGCCACATGTTTCGAGCCCAGTTCTATGCCAGTAAGGTCGATAGCAAATGGAGTGTGAGTGGCGATGGAGTTGTCAGGTACAAGGGACGTGTTTTTGTCCCTAGTGATGAATATATCCTGAAACTTGTGATGGATGAGTCACACCAGACCAGTTTCACCATGTATCCTAGCAATACAAAGATGTATCAGGACATGAAGCGCCAGTTTTGGTGGAAAAGCATGAAGTAGAGCATTGGAGAATGTAGCTAAATGTGATGTATGTAAGCAAGTAAAGGTAGAAAACAGGCATCCGACATGACTTCTTGAGCCATTAGTAGGTCCATAGTGGAAATGAGATTACTTAACCATGGATTTCGTCACCAACTTACCCCATTCACGCGAAGGTCATGATATAATATGAGTGATCGTGGATAGATTGACCAAATGTGCTCACTTTCTTTCTGTCAAGATGTACTCGCCGACTCAGTATTTTGCCGATTTATACATTAGTGAAGTGATAAGACTGCATAGGATACCAAAGAGCATTATCTCAGATCATGATCCACGTTTCACATCCAAGCTTTGGAAGTCATTGCATAAAAGAGTTGGGCACCGAGCTACACTTGAGTTCAGCATATCATCCCTAGACGGATGGACAGTCCAATCGTATGATCCATACCTTGGAGGACATGCTTCGAGCATGCATAGTAGATTTTGATGAGAAATGGCATGAATATCTGTCACTTGCAGAGTTTGTGTATAATAATAGCTACCACCATAGCATTGGTATGACACCATTTGAGACACTTTATGGCCGACCATGCAGATCACCTACTTGTTGGGTGGACAGAGAGGACAAGGTTTTATTTGTTCCTGATGTTATATAAGAGACTTTGGAGAAAAGTTTGATTATTCACGATAGGCTTAGGGCAGCCCAGAGTATGAGTAAATCATATGCAGTTACATGTCGAACACCCCTTGAGTTTATAGTGTGAGACTTTATGTACTTGAAAGTTAGTCCCTGCAAGAGAGTTAGAAGTTTTGGGGTTAAAGGAAAGTTGACACCAAGGTTTGTTGGCCCTTCCAGATAGCTCAGAGAGTTGGATCCGTTGCTTACCTGATTCACTTGTCACCATAACTACAGCATATACATGACGTGTTCCACATCTCACAGTTACGAAAAAGCCTATCGAGAGCCCCACAAAACATTGTTTGGACTAACTTGTAGCTATGTAGTGACGCTTCTTACGAGGAGAGGTCATACCGCATCTTGGATCGTGAAGTGAGGAAACTCAGGAATCGGCAGGTTCTTGTAGTGAAGGTGCAATGCGATCATCATAGTGAAGAAGAGGCTACTTGGGAGCTTGAGTCAGTTATGCGGAAGGCTTATCCGCACCTCTTATGATGTTCAGGTAAATTTCGAGAACGAAAATTAATTTAAGTGGGGTAGAGTATGAGACCCTGATAATTTTATTTAATTTTCTGATACATCTAGAGTTTATTTCCGTTTTCTTTTCGATATGTCGTAAGTGTAGTCTAACACTTTTATATTAGAACACACGTCCCCACATGTGTAGGAGTATTTACGGAATATTTTTCGGCACTCCATGCATTTTCGTTCTATTTTATGGATTATTTTGACAATTTTTTTTAAATATATGATTTTCAGAAAATGTTATTGGTTTTTCCATTATTTTAAATTTGGTGTTTAATCATAACCGTTGATTTGATAGTTAACTCTTGACCGTTGAAAATTTAATAATAACCCCTCCCATCTCCATCTTCTACCGACACCTTATCTCCTTTCTCTCTTTCTCCCTTATCCTTTCCTTTCCTTTTCTCTCTTTTCCCTATGTTTCTTCTTCTTCTTCTTCTTCTTCTTCTTCTCTCTCTCTCTCGACACAAAGAGCGTCTCCAGATCAGAGACCACCCCCAGCCGAGCCACACTGCTGCGAGTTACACCTAACAGCCACCACCATCAGCCTCGTCTGGTCATTCTCAGTCGGACCTAGCCCTCAACAGCTCGGAGACGCCACGACAGAAGCTCAGCCGAGGAGGAGGAGTAAGCCGGTGATCTGCCAAGTAGACTTTGACGTCAAACCGGATTGAAGGAGCACTGGAGGCTTCCAGACAGCAGCAGGTAGTGTTCTAAAACTCGGCCTAGTCGGCCGAGTACTCGGCGAGTACTCGCTAGTCGGCGTCCTTCCGAGGCGATTTTACGAAAATCGGAGTACAAAGTCGGCCGGAAGAAAATCGGCCGAGTAGTCGGCTCAACTCGGTAAAAAATTGGCCCAACTCGGTAAAAAGTCGGTCCAACTCAGAAAAAATCGGCCTAACTCGAAAAAAAAATCGGCTAACTCGGAAAAAATCGGTCAAACTCGGCATTTTATTGACTATTTTTATTATTTTGGACATTATAATACCTTTAAAAAAATATATTTAATTATATGCTTTAAAAATAAAAATAAATCTAAAAATTAAAAACCGAGTACTCCCTGACTACTCCTCTACTCGTTAGTCCCCGTCCGGCCGACCGACTAGCGACTAGCGACTTTTAGAACCTTGGCAGCAGGAGCTGCCCAATGACTTGGAGGAGGAGGGAGGACGCCTAGAACACGTCGCCAGAGAAAACACCTCTTTTCCCTCGATTTTAACCTTGCTAGGTTACTGGCATGGTGTATAGCACGTATTTGTAGGAGAAGGAGCACAGTTTGGCCGAGAAAGCTTGGTTTCCGGCCAAACCAGTTGATCGGAGAAGACAGGGTAAAAACTCTGTTTTTTTTTTTCAGTAATGTTTTACTTGTTACCTTTTTACTATGAGGTGAAATTACCAAAATAACCCTACAAGATTTACTTTTAACTTTTACAGTTTTTACTTTTACAATTGACTATTTTTACTGTGTTAACTTTTACTGTTATCGTGTTGACTATTGACTTTTACTATTTCACTATTGACTATTGACTTTTACTGTTTCACTAGTGACTTTTACTGTTTCACGGTTGACTTTTACTGTTACATACTTATTTACCTTTACCTCTACAGTTGATTAATTTAAAGGTTTTATAATTACCAAAGGTTTATAACCTTTTTACCAAACCTTGTTTAAAAATATTTTAAATTAAATAGGCGATGAAACGACGTAAATACCGAATAGTTAATAATCCTGAATTCTCGCCGGTTCAAGAATCGGGGTATCAAATAATTAAACTCTAGTGTCGGAAAGATAAATGGGAAGTTTATCGAGTCTTAATTATAGATATTAAATCCTTGAGTATTTACTTGACTATATCATTTTATCTCCTAAGAGCGTGTCACTGTCAGTCTCAGGAGGATCGGGAGTTGGAGCATAGCCATCTGCTTCATCATATCAAGTAGGGGGCACACCTAATGAGTGAACCGTAACTCTCCCGGGTTAGTTTCTTTTCATTTATTTTATATATATATATATATATATATATATATATATATATATATATATATGCTACATTGATTTACTGCTTAACCACATGTTTTAAATCGCATTGGTGTGTGTGTACTTTGGATCAAAAGTAGCACCGTCGTCTTGATTTCCGGTGCGTGGCCTGAGATTGACGACACCTAGTATTTAGACTTTGATTCCCACAGTGTCGATGATTGTGAACCTTCGGAGAGGCAATGCCCTGTTTATAATTTTCCCTCGCTTACGCTAGTCTCGTTGAGAGTTAAGCGAGTCATAGGTGAGACGTCTCATCATGAGTGATATGTTAGGCATTCACTGTAAATGGACACTCTCGCTACCTATTACCCTCAGATATAATAGGTAGTTGACATCGGTTTGCAGTATAGACAAACCCGGGATATTCTCCAGAAAATCCTGCATGTGTGGTTATCATTCTTTTATTTGAGCTTAGTGTGCGTGGTCATACTGCATATGTTTTTAAACGCCCTAAACGTATACTTATATACGTATATTTACATATATAAATTATATGTTTTCACATGGGTTTTCAAACTCTAATTTGGTTGGGTTTCGGCCCCATTTGGGTTAGCGAGGACGAGTTGCTCATCTCTATATCTTTTTAGGTTTTTAGCACCTTTCCTTAGAGGAGCTGGACTAGGAGCTCATAGTACGACATCGGTCATCATGCATCTTCGTTTTTGAGGACATATCTTTTGGTGTGGATTTCATCTTCCATGATCTTCGTATTTCATTCAATAAGTTTGTCGCGTACTCTGAATTATTTGGGCTTGTTTATTTCAATACTTTCTTGTCTTGTTGCTTTTATATTTGTCTCGCTTGCTACCATTCACTACCTTCCGCTTGTGTAATAAATGATAATTAACTGTTTATACGTTTTTTCATATTTGTCCTCCTTATTATTTGTGTTGTGATTATTCTATCTTAGCCATATAGTTTTAGTCTAGAGGGTAGTCAATACATCGGATGACGTATTGGTTACTCACTAGTTCGGGATTACAACGGTTATTGTTGTATTTCATGGCTGGAAATAGTCTCAGAATGCAACACTTGACATAGACCAAAATACACATATGGATCATATATCCTACAACACTGAAAAACGACTTCTTTTGGATATTTTAGAGTTGTAAAATAAATCTTCAAAACACATTAATCTTTGAAATGTGTGATACATATATTTTAATTTTATTATATAAAGTAATATATTTATAATTAACAAGGTTGAGATTATGAGTTTAAATATCTGTCTTCATTGACAAAAGAACGCGACATTTTCAGTAAAAAGTCATATGGAGAATGGATTTATGCCTATTAACAACAGAACGTAAAAGGCTAAAATCTACTTTTCTTTGTTACGCAAACAAAACAAGTGAAGAAAGAGTATTGGTATGTTAATGGTCGTCTTTGTTTGCCCAAACAAGCTTCACTTGAAAAACAGCCGAGCATACACCTCTGGATCCCTACTAATAAACTGCGTCTGGTTTCTTATACAGTTGTGCTCAAATGGAGATGCACACTATTTCCAACGGTGCTGCTGATTTCGACAACCTTAAGTGCTCTCTGTCTGTGCAATCTTTGGTGGCGGAGACTGCTGTTCTTGCTGACAAGTCTCTTCTTTTTCTAATTTTGCTGGTACCCAATCCGATCATTTTTCACGTACTCTGATTCTGTGGGTCTTTTTACCTCGTAGCTAATAGATTTATGCAATCGAATCATGGGATCTTTTTTTTCTTTTAATACTGTGCATAGATTTCTGAGGTGACCTTAAGTTGAAGGATTTGTTAATCAATGCTTTGTTGCTGGTAGAAATTATTGGGACATCTTTGCTTGCTGCTTTTGGTAATGTTGTTAGGAGCTAAATGACTTTTGGTATCCTGTGATTAAAGTCATACTGGTTATGTTTAACGCTTCGGAAACTTGGTTTACTTAATTGGATATCCCTGCGGCGAAACAGTTGTAGACTAAGATTATAGTTATTAGGGTGATTCACAGCTAAATCGACCGTCTTACCGAGCATTAGAGCTTTAATGAGTTTCGAAGGTTACCATTTCAGAATTCAGTATCCAAATCTGGCAAGCCTTTGATATCCTTGTAGAAATATGAACACAATCAGTTATAAGATCTATCAAATAGAAAGTTATGAAGTCAAGCGAGCTTCTTGACACTAACATGGTTTTCAAATTGACCACATGTCTGTTCTATAACTGAAGCATCGAGTTGCCTTGGGAAACTACAATTGGAGCTTTGTTCCTGTAGAAACAATATAATTTTGTGGGTAACATTTATAGAAGTTATCTACTAGTGGTAATGGTTCCATACCATTATCTCATACTCTTTGAGAACTATTGATGTTAGTATGCCAGGAAAGGATGATAGTTCTCTGGTTGTGGTTCAATTAATATTGTGTTTTAGGATATAATGGTGCTCCTTCCGCCATGCTAAGTATCAGCAACTCATTTCTGGATCATGTATCTCGCAATCGCTTATTGTCTTGCTATACTGTTTGCTTCGTTTACTATATATGTGGTCAGAAACTTTTCTGCCGCATTTTACTAGAAAATTTTGTTTCCACTTCTGCATTGCTTTTGGCATCTCAGCTTGCTTGATTGCTGCTTGTTATGTTATATATGGGTTTTATTCACATTTATCATCCTTCCTCTTATGTTTGTTTTTCAACAGGTTTGGTCTTCAATTAACAAAAATAATATAGTTCCGAATTCTGTGAAAACAGAACAGAGGTAGGCAGCTCATTTTAGCTATCTGTATGGTTTATTTTGTGTAATATTTGTCAACTGTTAATAGTGTGAGGGATGGAAAGTAATTGAGCAGTGCATGTGAGACTGCATTGCAGGTTTCCAACTTCTGACCTTAATAAACTGAAAGAGCCTGATGCTGAAAACAATGATGCAGGTGAAGCAGAGGATGACAAAGACAGTGATGATGATGATGAGGACGAGGGCAAGGACAGCAACGAAGATAATGGTAATGACTCAGAAAAAGATAGTGATGATGATGAAGAGGATTCTGACGATGAGCTTGAGGCTGCTGGTTATGGAGATAGTGATGATGAGGATGACGACGAGGATGATGATGACGACAGTGATGTGGATGATGACGACAGTGACGAGGATGAGGATGAGGATGATGATCACAGTGAAGATGATGAAGAGCGATTCAAGTTACCTTCGCAAAGAAAGAAGTGAATTACCTCATTTACCTCTATTTTTGGCTGTTCCATTGGGGACTAAGGAGGCAAGTATGCAATTCTTCCTATGTCAAGTTTTGTTATGATCAGAGCCTTCAATTTGAAATACACATAAGTAATTCTTTTCCTTCTGTTAATGGAATAATATGATGATCTCTAATGGCAACTATTGTCTCTTTTAAGTACACTTGCTCACTGGCTCATATCTATATTTGTTAATGCTCCTGAGAATCTCATCTCAACTCTATCTTCTACATTATCAATCTTTATTTTGTGAGGGAAATGGGAATAGCTATAGTTTTTTGTTGGAGATGAAAAATTTCACATTAAAAAATGGACAAATAAAATATAATTTATAAGTGCATGGATCGTATTTAATTGTATCGATGTCTTTTAGTTAAAACCTAGCACCTTAAAGGTGGTTAAGTTAAGACAGTATCGGTACAATGGTGATTCACAGATCACGTTTGTCTTTGTTAAGTGTTGGATTTTTTTGGAAAGAAAAGTGTTGGCTGCATAGTGTCTTTGAAATTTTGGAAGGAAAACTCAAACTTGGCTGACCAGGTCTAACTATGCTTCGCACTGACCTAATGAGACATCATAATCAGAATCATTAGGAAAACTAGCATGCAATCCACCACATTTTGTTCTTTTGTTCATCCAAAACAAAATGTGCGGGTAATTTTCCAGGTGATGGAGAAACACCAAAGTTGCATTAATCTCAATCGCAATGACCATTGTTACAAACTCTCAATCCGGCAACTTGCCGGACTTAAGACCCCAATTTTGGAAACCTCTGAGTACTTGTACCTAATCCCATTCTCCTCCACGAACCTCTCTAGAGCCTTCTTATCTTTCTCAGGGTTCAAGCTCTCACACTCCAACTCATAACACGTCCCAAAGTCGAATTTGCTCTCGTCCAACTCCAGCTTCAACCCCTGCCCACTTGTACACGCCCCTCACATTTCTAAACCCTCCCAAGCACGCAAACCCTTGCTTCCCGACCCCGAACTCCTCCCTCTCGTGCTTTAGGAGAGTGGAGGAGCTGACGGCAGCCATGAGGCGCCAGGGTTCGGCCACGCACGCGCGTCCGAGGACGGGGTCGAATGGCTCTTCGACTTCCAAGACGCTGCTGACACCATCGGAAATGAGGAGCTTGGCCTTGAGGGAGAGGACGCAGCGTGAAACGACGTCGTAGAAACGGAGAAGGAGGATGGCGCGGTTGGTGGAGAGCTCGGCGTTGGAGCCGTCGAAGAAGATGTTCTCTTGGATTAGGGTTTCGAGGTGGAAGGGTGAGAGGAGGTCGGAGAGCTTTTGGTGCGTGACGGCGTCTGGGAGGCGGAGCTTCACTTCCACTTCCATTCTTGGTTAACTTGGTTTGGATGCCACGAAATCAACGAGTGAAGGATGTTCGATATAGTTTGAGAGTAATTATTTGCTGTGGCCCGGACACCACGTGGCTATGTACCCGAACACTAACGCGCGACACGTGGTGAGCTGCAGATCGGAGGAGGAGACGGTTTCGGCGAACTCCACTGCTGCGTCTTCCCAGCCCCGGCGAACTCCACTGCTGCGTCCTCCCAGCTCCGATGAATCACGTCCGGCCATTGTGACCTTGTCACCTAAGGCCCTAAGTGCGCGTTTGCAAGCATGACCACCACTCTACACTAGCTCCGGCCGAACAAGTTGGCCTGGCTACCTCCGAACTCGGCGCACATCTCAGACGACCCAAGATCCCTGCTCACCGGCCTCCCATCGCACCTCCGAACCCGAGCCGATCCTCCAGGCCCTATCGACCTCAATCCAAATTGGAGTTGCTAACCCAGCCAGAAGCATCTCGATCCCAATCGGGCAAACTCGATCGAACCGTCTCCTCTCCGATCTGCAGCTCGTCACGTATCACGCGTTTAGTGGTTGGATACACAAACACGTGATGTCTGGGCCACAGCAAATAACCACAAACACGTGTTAGTGGTTGGATACACAAACACGTGATTGGATACACAATCAATAATTTCTCATAGTTTGATATGATAATGGGCAAATGTGCGTAAAATTTCAGAAGAGAACAAAATTTTGTTCCTTTATTAGTTTTGAAAATAGAGTATCTTCGGTGCTTGACGTATCCACACATACATATATGACACTCATCATCCTAAACGTTAAAGAACGGGTGGTTTGGTAGTTTTCTCTACTAGTTCTTTTTTTCCTTTTGGCTCGAGGAAATGATACAGCAAAAGCAAAAGAAGCATGCACATACAATGGATACAGTAGCTTCCTTGTGGTATCCATCGATTATATATTAAGTTGAAAACCAAAAGAGTGTACTTATAAGATTCAAGGCTTTAGCAGAGATGTCAAACCGGGCAACTAGATGTTGTTTGCCCATTGGGAAGGCTTGTTCTCGTAACAAGAAGTCTATAAGCTGGAAGCACTAAACCTATGGACACATGCCCCCTTAAACCTCCCTCTATTAAACCAAGAGATCTTAAACCTCCCTCTATTAAACCAAGAGATTTCACTTCTAGTAGTGCTATGGATTTTATTTCAGGTAATGTTAGATGAACCACCTTTTTAGGTCTGACGTACAAACCTATCCATATCATTTCAGTACGTAAATGATGTGATATTGTCACATTAGTTGCCACATAAAAATGGTTTGATCATCAAACATTATTAATTTTAGAATTCACTACAGACAGGGTCTTAACTGTTGGAGAGAAAAAAAATCTCATATCAGAAAAGAGATAAATAAAATACAACATATATGTGGGTGGAGCATACCTAATTGTACCGAGGCATTTGGTGATCTACGGGCCGCGCTTGTCCTAGTTCAAGTTGGTATCAGAGCGGGTCTCTCTTCAAGTACTTCTCTCAACATAATGGGGGAAAGTCTCCTAACATAATGAGCCAAATTGGGTTCATCGAAAAGTCATTGGCTTCATATCATACCAAGTGTCTGTAGTGGGCCTTGCACCGCATATCCCAATTTCTGAAATAGAAATTGGACCAAATCATATTCTGAATCAAATTACCGATTTCCGATATGGAATTTGACCAAATCAAATTACACGTGTATATCTAAAAGTTAGGTTGCACGTGAGGGGGAGTGTTGGAGAGAAAATATCTCACATCAGAAAAGAGATAAATAAAATACAACATATATGTGGGTAGAGCATACCTAATTGTACCGAGGTTTTTTGTGATTAAAACTCAACATCTTAAAGGTGGTTAAGTTGAGACAATATTAGTACAATAGTAATCTACAGGCCACGGTTGTTCCAGTTCAGGTTATCTACACCAATCTGGCAATCTACACCATATAGATGAAACTGCATGCATCCCATCTTGCCATGAATCTTCACCATCTGTTATTAACCTGAACAGGGTGTAATTAGAGGATGCATTCATATATATATATAAGAGGTTGCACATCCGGTTACTTCTCTTTAACTTGAAATAAGAACATTTTCCGCATCATTTGGAATATATACACATGAGACTAGATAACTCCACTAAATTCGAATGCAGCTATAGATATCATAGTATACCACGGCTTCAAATTGGATAGTTCCGAAATTATTCAACATTTAAGAATCTGTATCGTTCTCATCAGAAACAGGAGGTAATAACTTGACAAGCAACTGAAAATATCGTCATGCATGACCTATTAAAAAAGAGAATATATATACGACCTATTTGACCAAAGATATCGGTCCATCCCTTAGATACAATATTTAGATGCTGATATTCACCTCAAATAAGTCTTTGAGATCAAGATGACGCGAGTAACCTTGTAAGTAATATAATTACCTCTTTGGATACCATTCTGGACGTAAATATCTTCAAAACAAAGATATTGCTTCAAAATATGACTCTCCCTTTTCTTTTTTTTTCTTTTTTTAAAACAGAGAACCATGCAAAAAAACCCAGAAACATCAAACTAAAGAAGACAAGTCCAAATTTTCCAATCAGACAAAAGAGGGGCAGCAATACACAACTAAACACAAACCTAAGGAGGAGAGGCATCAAAAAGAAGAACTCGCATAAGGAAGAGGGGCGGACCATAGAACCGATTCACATGACACATTCTGCGCAGCGCAAGAGAAGCCACCGAATCAACAGCCTCATTTGCCTTCCTACTGGCCCAACACCAGTTAACCTGTTGAAAACTAGATAGACTTTCTCGGATCTAAGCTATCATCCGAGCTGTTGTCCAATCAACAGTAGATAATGGATTTAAAAGAGTTGAAATGAGGATTAAAGAGTCTGATTCCAACTGAAAAGAAGGAAGTGATAGAGAAGAGGCTAAGCTATGACCAAGCTTAATAGTTATAGCCTCAGCAGCCATAACAGAGATTGTAGAGTCATGGATGTGCACTCCACTAACAACAAGCCCCAAGGAATTACGAGCCACAGCCGCAAGGCCGTACTCTGCCGAAGTCTTATCCCAGGCAGCATCAATATTGATTTTGACCATTCCTACCTTTGGCTTGACCCAATACAGAACTGCATTATCTGGGTCCAAGTTTGGAGCAGCCAAAGGCTTGTAAAGTTTCTAAGGAATTAGCAAAAATTCTTGTGCCAATCGAGAAGCAATAGAGGCAGTTTGTAGAGGATTGAAAGCAGACTTCTTAAAGACCATATTAAATCTCGATCGCCTTCTAGATATTCCACAAGAGAAAGGACACACATGTTTCAAAACCAGCTTCTAAATCACAAAGGTCATTCTTAGCCAAAAAGACACCATCAATCCATCTATCTAGAAAAGATATAGCTTGAGAATGAACAGAATAAGATAGAGGGTAGACACACCAGACCTGTCTGACCAGGGCACAACAATAGACAGTGCTCAATTGTTTCTGGTTCAACATCATAGAGAGGACAAAGATGATTAGTAGCCAAGTGTCTTTGATATCTCTTCTCATTTATTGCCAAGATGTTCGACACATCTCTCTAGAGAAAATGTCTGATTTTTGGCAACGTTTTAACTTTCCAAATCCATGACCACACTCTTCCAGGGACCGAGTGTGACTGATTAGGATTTGAACTCGTAGCTAACCTCATCGATACAATTTGAACTGCATAACCTGATTTGACCGAGTACTCAGCCGAGGGAAAGTGAGCCCATATTTGTATGTCTGTCTCTGAAACCAAATCAAACTGAGTTATAAGAATAGAGGGAGAAATTGCAGCAAAGTCGTAAGAATCAGAGGCTCTATTAATTATTGCTGCCACTGGGGTATAGCATATAGGATTCAAATCACAAGGGCGTAGGTTCATTGATGACAGAATGGGAATCAAATTATCCTACCAAAGGTCCACATTTGCCCCCGAACCGATATGCCAGATGAGCCCTTTCTGGAGAAGACAACCCCCTCAAGTAAGCTTGACCAAAACCACAAAGGAGAGCTCCCTCTTACTGCCTGTGACAAATCATAATTAGGAAAATACCTACTCTTCAACATTCTAGTCCATAGAGCCCCTGGCTCTGAATAAGCCTCCAACATTGTTTAGATAGTGAGGCAATGAAAAAATCCATCAAGTTTCTGAACCTCATGCCACCCATGTCACATCCCGGTCTTTAATTATTTTACGGTTTGTTACTTTTACATTTTTCTATTTTAAGTAACCGTTTTATCGTATAAGGATTTAGAGTTGACTTTTTTCTTAAGAGCATTATATTGAAAAACTTTCTTCATGAAAGTCGTAGATGATGTTAATACGAGTTCGTGGACATATGACACATTCAAATCAAAGTTCGTATGAAGAAGTAATGGTCTAAAAACGAAAGCTAATATTTCTGAAATAGGGTATAAAAGGAAACTTACTAAAGTGGAAAGTCAAAAGTCAGATTTCACTTTCCACTCCTCCCCGCGCGTGCACCCTTCCCCCTGCCGAGTTCAGCGACGCCTAGCGCCATTGTCGAACCTCCGTAGGCCGCTGCATCAATCCCATTAGCTTCGCCTACGTTTCTACTTCGTATCTAGGTAGGTTGTCGGAGCTATGTCGTCATTTGGGAGAAATCACAGCGAGAAAGTGTGACTATGTTCTACACAGTTTTGGCCGGATTTCTCCCTCCTCAAGACACCATTTAGTGAGTTTTTTATATGGTTTTGTTGGGTTTGATTAGTACAACATTCCTCTATAATTTGGTAGCTCATTTCCTTGTGTGTGAGAAGAATTGACGAATTGAAGTTTTTAGGGTTTGAAATTGTGGATTTTTACATTTTGATTTGATTGACCTATTTAGGCTTAGAATTGGTCTTCAACTTCTTCTAGAAAATTGTTCGAAATGTTGAGAGGAAGATTCTGTCTAATTTTGGTGGCAATTGGAGGTGGCAGGAGTTTTGTTGCCTGCGGCAGCGATGCTTCCACTTTTAGGCAGTTTTTCATGCTAATTAAATTTTATAAAATAAGAAGAGTTCAATGGTGTGAACTTGATAATTTTCAGAGAAGTTTTGGTTAGGTTTTGTAATTTCTCAAGTTTAGTAATTTTGGTGGATAAGAAAATATTATGCCGGCCATCGATTATTGTTGGTTAAGTTTTAAAGAATATTCTTAGGACTCTAAAGCTAACGTTGAAGGTCGGTTAGGATGTTATTAAAGTTTGAGAAAAGGGATAAGCGAAAGAGGTTCGGTATTTATGTGACGAGGTATTCATTTTTACCACAAAATTAAAGTGTGGTTTTAAGCATGGTTTTTGTGCAAGGATTTAAGAAGACCGTGCTTGAGTGGCGATTTTTGAGTTCTGTGAGTGGATTTTTATTTTGGATAAATTGCACGCAACATTTTTCCTTCAAATCTCTCTTTTTAAAATATTTGAAGATCAATTTATTTGTTGGCCATTGAGTTTATGATTTCAGACTTGAAATGAGATTTTCCTCCTTAACTGGTTTTACGGATATTTTGGTAAATCTTTGAAATGGTTTTTCTGAGTTGAGTGTCAATAGCCACAGTTTGAGATGATTGTTGGATTTAATCAATACCCTCGTATTTAACGATTTTGAGATTTTTAAAGTATTTGATTTTCAAGGATTGGATTTTTAACAATTCTTAAATATTATTTAATCTTGCTTAATTGCGGATTTGAAGATATTTTAACGTGTGAGACACGTCGAAGAGTTTTTATTTGATTTCCTAGAATTTATTTTAACTATGTTATTTGACATGTGGGACACGGGAAGAAATGTAGACTTTAATAGGAAATCTTTTGTTTATGGCTTTAATATTTTAAGTACAGTCAAGGAACCGTACCTGGGGCATAAGATGCTTTATTTTATTACCGGAGAGAGTCTTTTACGATTGACAGATTTGTTTTGTTTTATTTTCACAATAAAGGGTTGTTTGTGCATAAGATTAGTGTTGGGATAATAATCTCGTGTACTAACGAGATGTTGTTGATAGTTAGTAGCAATTAAGTAGTAGCGAGACACAAAGTTTATAGTTGTTCACCTTGACATCAGTGGGCACGACTACGTCCACTTTAATACGTACTAGGTGGTGGGATCCTTGAATGGGCCCCCACAAGTATTACAAGTGGTGTTGTCTCTTTATGATGTGTAGATGAGTGACGTGGATTCTCCTTTATAGAAAAAAGGAGGCTCCCCTTTTCAATGGTCTAAAAGGCGCTAGGCGCTAGGCGGGCGGCGACCCATAGCCTAGCGCCTTGACAGCCTAGGCGAGGACTAGGCGGAGATTAGACGATTTACTTTTTTCATATTTATTAATTAAAAATATATATTTTATGTACTACAATATTCGAAAACAGTCAAATATGGATAAATTATTCAACATAAATCTTGTTTGATATATTTATAAAATAGATTATAGCCAAAATTTAGCATAATTTCATGTACAAGTGAGCAACAACAATAATAAACACATAGACTTCTAATTCTAAAAACATCATTTACTTTTATACTCTCATGCTCCCCACAATGTAACAACCCCACCACCAAATGTAAATAAAATTAGCTGAAGAGATATAAACCCTAGGCGGCTAGGCGGCTAGGCGGCGTCTAGGCGGGCTAGACGGCGATTAAGCGGCTAGGCGGCCGCCTAATTGCCCACAGCCTGACACAAAAGCCTTGAAAAAAAGCGAGACGGCTTGTTGCAGCCTAGAGCCTAGGCATGGACTAGGCAGTGTTAGGCGGGGCCTTTTAGAACCATGTCCCCTTTACATATTCTTTAATGTGGGACTAAGAATCTTATTCTAGTCTCCATGAGCATTAAAGTGTTGGCCGCTGTAGAGATGGCCGCTGAAGCGTCGGTTGCTGAGTGTAAGAAGTTGGTGCTAGGCGCGAAAGTCCCCGACTCTCCTCGCTCGCTAAGGGAATGCTGACCACATGAGTGCAGGAAGTCTCCGGTTTGCCGCATGATAGCTGACCGATGGGCATTATCCGTATGAAATCTTGGAGTTGTTTGCATCAAAGATGAGCACTGGCCGTTGAGGCTCTGGTTTCTGGCCATCGAAGCGCTGAAGTGTTGGTCACATGACAATTGGTTAAATGAATGCTGGAGAGCTGGCCGTTGAAACATTGGTCGTTGAAGAGCTGAGTGAGTGTGAACCGCTACTTGAATGAGCATGAACTGTGGGCACTAACCACATAAGAGTTGGTCGCTGAGCCTTGATTGTTGAGTGCTAACTGCATGAAAGATGGTCGTTGACGCGCTGAGAGATGGTCGTAGAGCCGCATGAGAGATGGCCGCTGAAGCGTTAAAAGATAGTCGTTGAAACGCATGAAAGATGGACATTGAAGTGCTGAGACATGGTCGCAGAGCCAAATGAGAGATGGTTGCTGAAGCTTAAAAGATGGTTGCTGAAACGCATGAGAGATGGCCGAATGAGAGATGACATCTGAAGCGTTGAGAGATGGTCGTATGAGAGATGACCACTGAAGTCTGAGGCGCTTAGAGATATGACCGTATGAGAGATGGCAGTTGAGACCCTGAGGTGCTGACCACATGACAGTTGGCCGCATGAGTGCTTGAGCGGTTTTGCCTACCTTGGTATTCTCTTGTGCGTGTTCAACAAGAGAATACCTTGGAACTTCTTGCTCGTGTTCGGCGAGGCATCCCACACATGCTCAATGAGGTATAATTTCAGGCGTTGGCCGCTCTCTGCATAAGATTTTGAGTGGTTCTTACCTTGGTATTCTCTTGTGTGTGTTTGACTAGAGAATACCTTGGCGCTTCTCACGCGCGATCAGCGAGGCATCCCACACGCGCTCGGTGATGTATAATTTCGGGCAATCTTGTAGTTCGCCCAGTTCATGAGGTTCTCTAGAGCAGTGAGGCATGTTATTAGCGTTGATATATCGCTATAGGTTAGCGGTTGTGCTTATCAACAATGGAAACGAATAATCATCGTTGGCTTACTTACGGTTACGATCCGTGTATCTTTCCTTGGGAAGGCATCCCGCGCGGAGCGAGGAATTGTGGTAGTGGATAAACATCGCTAATCTCTCCAAGAGGAGGCATCCTGCATGGAGCGAAGAATTGTGGTAGCGGATAAACATCGCTAATCTCTTCTAGAGGAGGCATCTCGCATGGAGCGAGGCATCGTTATGTGATTCATCATATGTTCAATGATCCGCTTGCATGTGAGAGTATGAACTTAAGCGGTTCTTGCGAAATAGATCACCATATATTTGGGTCAAATGAAATCATTAGGGGATTAGCTTTATTCTTGGTTGCCAAAGGATAATAGTTGGGAGAATCACGTTTCATTTGTAGCTTGTTAGTGTCACAAAATGTGGTATGCTCTTAAAAAATTGATTTTACAAAATAGGTGCATGCATGAATATATGGCCCTTAGGGTAGTCTCCGGGCCTTAAAATGATATAAGAGCGGATCCACATGTGCCGAGTAGTCTCCGGGCTTTGAAATAATGGAGCGGATGCTCATGTGTCGGGTAGTCCCCACGCTTTAACATAGCAACGCTAACAATCGTATAAACAATGATATGAAGTATGGCAAGGTAATGATCAATGCTTAACCAAAATATGATGAAATTGTGTTGCAAATTGGGTTGTGTGAGCGGCTAGGCGTTGTGACGCTTATGGGATGAACCCTGGTCAAGTCGTGGTCATGCTCGTAACCGCTAGCAATGTCTAACCCCATCATATTTTAGTTAAAAGTTTTAATGTCACAACATCTCAAGTATGATATGGCTGGTTTACTTATATTAGTAATACGACAATAGTTTGGTAAAACATGACAAGTGTTTGTACATAAATTTGTAGCTAAACATGATTGAAAACGGTAAAAGCATATAATCATGGCATGTTATTTGTGCAAACATAATATTGAAGCTTAGTGTTTCACTTATCTCATGCACGTTTGGGCATAGGTGGAGTGTGCGGATCGAACAGACGGGCGCGCGCGGTGGTGTACAGAGGGTGCGTGTTGTGGTGCACACGGGTACGCTTTATGGTGAACTCGGGTGCGCGCTGTGGTGCATGCGGGTGAGCGTTGAGGTCCACGCAGGTGTGCGTTGAGGTGCACACAAGTGGGCGCTGGTGTGCATGCTAGGCGTGTGCTGGGGTGCTTTCTGGGAGTGCGTTGGTGTGCGCGTTGGGCTATGCGCTAGCGTGCGCTGTTATGCGTGCTGTCGTGCGCTATGGTGCACGCGGGTGCACAGGAGAGTTTGAAATCCCTTTTATCCCGCCTTTTTTTTAACTGTATGGGTTGATCTGGTTGCGGTTGATCCACATGCCTCATGGGTTGACTTGCATGAATTGATCCGCTAGGCATGCACTATTGTGCGCGCTAGCGTGCGTTGCTGTGCACTCTGGCGTGTGTTGTTGTGGGCTTGTGGTGCACGCGGGCAGGGACGTATCCAGGATCCGATTATCAGTTGGGCTAATTTTATCCGTGTTCTTTGATTTTTTTGGTGAAGCCGAAATTTTTTTCTTGTCTCGTTAACATGTGTATGAGATCAAACACAATTACATTCTAAACGGAATAAAAAAGAAGCGAAACAAGTAAAAGAAAGAATATATATGATGAAAGTTGGTAAAAGAAGAAGGAATACAAGTGAAAATAAAGAAAGAAACATAAAAAAGCCTACACCAATGCTCAAACCACCAACCTGATGTATGAAAACATCAAGGCTGACCACTGGTGTGTGAGAAACATCCTCTTATATGATGCAGCTTCGTGTATATATCTAATTCTTAGTAGGGCTATAGCCTAAGTAGCCTTCAATATGGCTACGTCCAGGCACGCGGGTGCACAGTGGAATGAAAATTTTTGCGGGAAAACATAATTTCGAATAGCCTAGGTGAGCCGCTGCGGTTTAACTTTGGTTCTCGTCGGTTCAACTTAGAGCTAGGTAGCACTCGACGTGCGGTGCGGCACAACTCGGGCTGCGGTACTGCATAATTTGGCTTGCGGAGCAGTTTGTGAGCGGGTAAGTGATGAGTCGTTGAAGTTGAGCGATTGGATTCCCACAGTGGATATCCCGGCAGCGGCGGACATCCCAGACATGCGATCAAGTGGACATCCCGAAGCGGCTGCGGTTTGTTGGCATGCGGGCTGCTGGCATGCAGATTGCTGGCATGTGGGTTGTTGGGATGCGATTGACGACGAGTAGCAGTTTGTGGATGCCAGTTGTGAGCGGTTTGCTCGAAGTGGGCGGCGGTGAGAGTTGATGAGGAGGCAGTGGGTGAAGTGTGGCGGATGAAGTGCAGCAGCTGAGTGAATGAGCAAAGGTGAACGGGTGGCCAAATCAAAATTGGGCACCTCCCCTGTTTTTCTACGGTTCAACTTCATTTGGCGCCCGGAGCCTTTTTTTACATGCTTCACTTTGTCTTTAACCAATAGAATTGGAACAACTCATCTAATTTAGACAATCATTTTGAAGCCATGTTTTCCCGCCATTTTTGAAATTACGTTCAACTTGAAAACGCCGACGGCGGTTGAGTGATGGGTGGTGACCAGTGAGCGGTTGTGATTGAATGGACGGTGAGCTACGGTTTTGTGTGAGAGGCGTACAAGTCTAAAGACCCTGGCTATGTTTCACTCATTTCGGACCACTGGGTATCCTGAGCTTGACGTCTCTTTCTATATTTTTAGGTGTCCAAAGTAAATAAGGAAACAGACACCTATTTTTTGTTTTTTTTTGTCGCCAAGACCATATCTACACCTGGTTTGTTCATAGGTGTACTTGCCCAACAAATAACGGGTCATGGGCACACTTGCCCAACCAATAGACAAGTTGAGTGTTTCGACCACCGCTAGTGGAAAGTGGTGGTTTGCTTGAGTTTGGGGAGTGCTGCTTATTGAAACTGAGATGTTGATGTACTCGACTACTCTTATTCAATGAATGTCTTGGCTATATATAGCCTTTGATACAAAACAGAAACACTGGAAATATGCCTACATTTCGGCTGCAGCCAACAAACATGAAAGCTGATGAATTCAAAAAGAAAACAAACTCTGATCCTAGAGACTAGGACTTTATTCTAACAGAAAGATGAAAAACAGTTTGGACTTGGTCTTGATCCCTTGCTGCTCAAGTATCCTTAACATACTCTCCCTTAAACTAAATCAGTGAGATGACTTAGTTTACTTCCTCGATCTTGCACATTCCAAGTCTACTTCGAAGATAGATGAAGGCTTCAGTTTTCAATGGCTTGGTCATGATGTCTGCTAGCTGTTCGTCAGTTCTGCAGTAAGTCAGTGAGAGTTCTCCTTGCTTTGTAACATCTCGAAGAAAATGGTACCTCACATCTATATGCTTGCTTCTTCCATGAAGAACAGAATTCTTTGACAATTTGATTGTTGAGCTGTTATCACACATGATACTTGTGCAAGGCTTGTCTTCATGTCCAAGTTCTTTCAGAATCTTCTTCAACCAAATAGCTTGACATGCACAGGTTGCAGCAGCTACAAATTCAGCTTCAGTGGTAGACAATGTTACTATAGGTTGTTTCTTCGAACTCCAAGACACAGCACCGGAGCTTAACATGAATACATATCCACTGGTGCTTTTCCTATCATCACTGTCCCCAGCATAATCACTATCTGTGTAACCTAGAACTTCTTCATCTTCTCCATTATTCTTGTAATAGATGCCATAGTTAATAGTCCCTTTTAAATACCTCAAAGCTCTCTTTGCGACTTGTAGATGTAATTCAGTGGGTTTACACATGTATCGGCTGAGTAAGCTTGTTACAAACATCAGGTCTGGACGAGTTGAGGTCAGATACATCATGCTACCAATCATCTGTTTGTAGAAAGTCTCATCAATTGTTATGCCTTCTTCATCCTTTGAAACTTTCGTTCCTGGTACAATTGGAGTTGCTACTGGCTTGCTCTCAAACATGCCAAACCTTTTTAACACTTCAACTGCATACTTCTTCTGACAAATGAATATACCTTGTGGCCCTTGTGAAACTTCAAGTCCAAGAAAGTATCTCAGACTCCCCATGTCAGTCATGTCAAATTCTCTCATCATAGTACACTTAAAATCAAGTAGCAAACTGTCATCATCACCAGTAAAAATTAAATCATCTACATAGAGACTTACAATGATGATTTGTCCTCTTTTGCTCCTCTTTGTGAACAATGTTTGCTCACTCACACAGTGCTGAAAACCCTTGTCAATAAAATAACTCTCAATTCGATTAAACCAAGCACGAGGTGCTTGTTTTAGTCCATACAAGGCCTTGTGTAGCTCATACACCAAATGCTCCTTATTCTTCTTCACATAACCTTGAGGTTGCTCAACAAAAATTTTCTCTGTCAGATTTCCATGAAGAAAAGCAGACTTTACATCTAACTGAAATAACTTCCATTTTCGTTGAGCTGCAAGAGAGATTATTGTTCTCACTGTGTCAAGGCGTGCAACTGGTGCAAAGACCTCAGAATAATCAATGCCATGTCTTTGTGTATACCCTTTTGCAACAAGTCGAGCCTTATGCTTGATCAAATCACCCTTCTCATCATGCTTTGTCTTAAAAATCCACTTGACACCAACTTTTCTTGCACCAGAAGGAAGCTCGACTAAAGACCAGGTTTTGTTTCGTTCGATAGCTTCAATTTCAGCATCCATAGCTTTCCTCCACTTCTCCTCCTTCACAGCATCATCAAAATATATAGGATCTTCATCTTGACAATTCATATCCTCCATCATCAAAGCCTCTTCTTCACTTAATTCATCACCACTCACATAATCCTCTCTCCAAGCTGGCAGTCTCCTTTCTCTTCCAGTGTTTGAAACAACTCGATTATGATCAGCAGAAGTTTCTCCAATGTTAGGCTCTGATGAATTTGAGTTTGTAGCTTCTCCATTTTCATTACTTCCTCCCTCATCTTCATCACCTTCACTGTCCTTGTCCTTACTATTTTCTCTATTCTCTCCCTCAAACTCAACTTCGTCTGTATTATTTCCCCATGCCAGTTCAACTTTTATTTGACTCTCATAATCTTTTCCCCAATCCCATTCTTTATTTTCTTCAAACATAACATCCTTGCTGTAAACAATTTTTCCTGCTTTAGGATCATAAAGTCTATATCCTTTCGACTCTTCACTCACACCTAAAAGTATGCATATGAAGCTTCTATTATCAAGCTTACCTCTCTTCTCTTCTGGAATGTGTACATGTGCTAGGCAGCCCCATACTCGAAAATGATCCACTGAGGGCTTCACACCACTCCAAGCTTCTTGAGGTGTGATGTCTTTCACAGCTAGTGTAGGAGATCGATTAAGTACATAGAATGTCCACATGACTGCTTCTGGCCAAAAACTCCTTGGCATATTCTTTGCATACAACATTGATCGAACTAAATTCATTACTGTTCTGTTCTTCCTCTCGGCCACACCATTTTGATGTGGTGTGTAAGCATTGGTGAGTTGTCTTCTGATACCTTGCTCCCTACAAAAATTGTTGAAAGCATAGGAAGTAAATTCTCCACCTCTGTCAGTTCTTAAACACTTGATGAACTCTCCTGCTCCTTTTTCTACAATTTTCTTGAAATCTTTGAAGTAACTCAAGGCCTCAGACTTTTCACACAGAAGATATGCCCATGCCTTACGGCTGAAATCATCAATAAAACACAGTACATACCTCTTGCCACTGCTAGAAGTTGGAGAAATTGGACCACAGATGTCAGCATGAATCAATTCAAGAACTTTATTGGCTCTCCATAGACTCCTTTTTGGCACAGCTCCTTTTGCTTGCTTCCCAATTAAACAATCTCCACATACTTCCTTTGAAGTTTCAAGTTGTGGCAACCCTTTCACCATTTTCTTGTACTGGAGAGTTCTCAATCCCTTATAGCTCAAATGTCCATATCTCTGGTGCCAGAGATAGGTTAGATCAGATGAGGCAGTTTGTAAACATTGTTCAGGCTGTTGGTTGGAAGAAATTGAACCATCTGACACAAGAATGAACATTCTATTCAAACTCATTGTAGATTGAGCAATAAGACCTCTTTGTGGATGATAGATGTTGCAGGTTCCTCCTTGAAACAGCACTGCCAATCCCTTTTCTTGCAATTGACCTATGCTCAATAAGTTATTACGCAAATCAGGAGCATAGTATACATCCTCAATTACATACCTTAAGCCATTGATGGTGAGCTTAATGTTGCCTTTGCCAGTGACACACATCTTTGAGTTATTCCCAAGTTTAACAAAATGTTGAAAATTTGTATTTAAACTCGAGAACAAACCTCTGTCACTGCACATGTGATTTGAGCATCCAGAATCCAAAAACCAGGCATCACTCCTTTTTGAATCTCCCACATAAGCCATTAAGAGCATCTCTTCTTCTTCATCTAACTCGACATAGTTGGCTCCACTATTCCATTTAGGACATTCATATTGAAAATGTCCAAGTTTATGGCACTTAAAGCATTCAATAGTTGCTCGATTCAAAACTTGTCTGCCTCTACCTCTCCCCATTTGACCTCCTCTACCTCTGCCTCTATTCCATCTTCCTCTACTGCTCCCTTCTTCATTGATGATCTTTAGAGCTTGTTCTTCCCTTAAAACTCCATTGCTTCGATTCAATCTTTGTTCATGCACCAAAAGACTACTCTGCAGCTCATCCAAAGTCATTAAATCTAGATCATTTGATTCTTCTATGGAGCATGTCACATAGTCAAATCTAGGAGTCAATGATCTCAGAATCTTTTCAACAATATCAACTTGCGACATGTTTTCTCCACCATTCATCTTTAACTTGTTCACCAAGGTAAGTGTACGAGAAATGTACTCGTCCACCTTTTCTCCTTCTCTCATTTGGAGAACTTCAAAGTCCCTCTTCAAGGCTTGTCTGTGTGCACGCTTCACTCGATTTGTGCCTTGATATTTCTGTTTCATGGAGTCCCAAATGCTTTTGGAACTCGACTTATCAAGGATGGTTTCCATGATAGTCCTGTGGATGGCTTGAAAGAGGTAGTTCTTGACTTTAAGATCATCCTCCTTTAACTGCTCTACTCTTTGACGCAGTTCTTCCTCTCTCTTCCTCTGTGCCTCAGTCTGCTGTCTTCCCTCAGTTACAACTGTGGAGAAGGTCGCAATTTGTTGGTTTACCTGTGCTGTGGTAGGAATGCCTTCATCCACAATCCTCCATAGCTTCCTTTGACGTAGGAAATTTTCCATTAACATAGACCAATGGTCATAGTATCCGTCAAAGATAGGTATGGACACAGGAGCTGAACTGCCTTCAGCTAGTAATTTCAGTTGCGCTGCACTACTCTCAGCCATTGGCTCTCTCTCGTGTTTCACTCTTCTGCACTCACACTCAGGCCCCTTTAACAGAGGCTCTGATACCAATTTATTGAAACTGAGATGTTGATGTACTCGACTACTCTTATTCAATGAATGTCTTGGCTATATATAGCCTTTGATACAAAACAGAAACACTGGAAATATGCCTACATTTCGGCTGCAGCCAACAAACATGAAAGCTGATGAATTCAAAAAGAAAACAAACTCTGATCCTAGAGACTAGGACTTTATTCTAACAGAAAGATGAAAAACAGTTTGGACTTGGTCTTGATCCCTTGCTGCTCAAGTATCCTTAACACTGCTTTCTTCGGCTTTCAAGAATGAGCAGAGATGATGTAGAATATCGACGACCATGTTGACGAGCGTATGCTGTGATGCGTTGCAATCATTGGGTGCCCAGAGCATTTCTTTGGGTTTTTGAGCAAAAAGGACAACTCTCCCCCTTTTTTGAGAACATGACATACCACTACCTCAAACTGCTGCATAATACAAATAACCTATCATTCAAAAGATTTAGACAAATAATGATAGAAGTTCAAGCCAAAAACTAATAGTAACAGGGCTAGCCCGAATTGTGACTGAACAATGTCCAAAATGTTAAGTTTTTGATACAAAAATTATGAACACTGCCATTAATTGTTCATCTTCTCCACCCATTGTTCCATACACTCATTCGATCAAACTCAAACACACACTCTCTCTCCCACAAAATTGAGCTCTGAAAAAGCCGAATTGAGCTTTAAAGTGACTAAGGTGTGAGGTGTGGGAGTTGACATCGGAGATCAAATTTGCGTAGGTGAAGAAGTGGTCGTCGTTGACAGTGAAGGTAGCTAGAAACACGGTTGGGGATGGAGACGAGGGTGTGGAGGTCACCACCGATGACCTTTGTGATGGCAATTTTGTTATGGTATTTTCTGCTAACAATTTTGTGTGTGTGAGAGAGAGTATAGATCAATATGTTGTGAAGGCAATTTTGCTGCTACTATTGAGATATATAGGAAGGATATATTTGCTACTACTGTTGAAATCTATTTGATAGTATGGGTAGATCTGTTACTATTGATGAGATAAGTATGAAGGATAGTTATGCAATTGTTCATCTGTTTGGAGGGTAATTTGATGCTATTGTTGTGTTGGAAGAGTAAACTAGTGCTACGGTCAGATCTGTTGGAAATGTATAAATTTACTGTTACTATTGAGATTTGTTTGAATGGTAGTAGCAGCAAGTAAAGATTAGCAAAAAAGGTAGTAGCAGAACTTGATGATGAAGAGCTTAGTAACATAACTTGACGAGTAGGAATGTAGTAGCAAAACTTAGTGAAGATACATGCAGTAGCAGCCAGAGGAGTGTAAGTGTAGTAGCAGGTGTGGACGAGCAAGACCGTTGTAGTGACACTATATTAGTTGAGCCACTAAAACAAGCTACGTACTGTGTTTTTCAGAAATAGTTGTTACTACACTAGTTGAGTCACTAAAATTCTGTTACTACATTTACTGGAAATAATTTTGCTAATACATTTTTGAAAGTAGTTGCTACTAAACCAGTTAAACCACTGAAAACCTGTTACTACATTTATTGGAAACAATTGCATTTACCAGAAATCGTTGCTATTACATTATCTTAGTCATTACATTTAAATAATATAGGGTTAGTTTGGTAAATTAAATCATAACACATGACAGAAATAGAAGAAATTTGTCTTTATTTGTTAAAAATTGTCCTTATTTGTTTAACAATAACACAAATGAGCTTACTTATGTTTCAAAAACTTCTGAAAAATGTATACGTGATATCATATATTTTTTAAATTAATTGCCCACGCACTACATATAATTGCCCATGCTCAAAACGGACAGCTCGGACAGCTCCCTCTCTTTTCTGCAATTAATTGCTCCGCCGCTAGTGTAATTTGGAACCATGTATAAGTGGTCCGCTCCATATGTAATGAAGAGTGATATATGTATGTATATATAAGACTAACCCATAAACAAACTCAAAAGTTCTTTTTATAGTCTTCATTGCTGTAAGAGAGAATGCAACGGTTCATGGGCATTGATCGTCACTTTAAAATTTTTGTATTTTGAATCATAAAAAAATGTTCGAGGAGACTTAGCTCATAATAGGTGACGAAACCATTTGCATCGGTTTCTCACAGACGGCGTCAATATTTGCATAAGATTATCGTTGGGATAATCTCATTTACTAACGTGATGTTGTTGATAGTTAGTAACAAGTAGTAGCGAGACACAAGATTTATAATGGTTCATCTTGTCATCGGTGGACAATGCTACGTCCACTTTAATATGTACTAGATGGTTGGAGCCTTAAATGGGCCCTGCAACTATTACAAGTGGTGTTATCTCTTTATGATGTGTCTAGATGAGTGGGGTGGAGTCTCCTTTATAGAGGAAGGAGGCTCCTCCCTTTACATATTCTTCAATGTGGAACTAAAAGTCATATTCTAGCCTCCATGAGCATATGTTGGTGAGGCTGGAAAAGTGACTTGCTGGTATGCTCTCGGTAACTTTTTGGTATCGTCTTCGTATTGCACATCATGATCGGGTCCCATCACTGCTCCTGGACTTATAAACAAGGTGTCAATTATACTTGGTGGTTTAGACATATTAGTCATAATATTGGCTACACATACAATGGTTGTTATATATTATTAATATTACTAGCTAGCCTTTATAGTGACCCTCATCTGAGTTGGACGCATAGCATGTGACACACTTATTTATTCGTGGCCCTCACTTGAAGTTGAGCTGGGCGCAACTAGAGCCTTAATAGGCTCCAACCCTAACCTGGGAGACTCAGCGTTATGGTGAAACCTCTTCTCCTATTTTATATTAACTTTTGAGCCAATGACATTGACATGGCTTTTATTCTTAAGTCATTTATTTCGTGATTTTCAATTTATTGCTTGCTTAAATTTTTTCGGAAATTTTCAAGTTAGAGCATTATTGATGATCTTGATATTTTCGAACTTCAGTACTTATTTTCAGATATATTTTTTTTGTCCACTCACTCTAACGTTTTTAAAAATGTATTCCTTGAGTCATTCAGTTTAAAATGTCCAGATTGTAAGTCAGCTTAGAAGAGATCGGTCATACAAGAGATCGAGACATGGTCAATAGTCTGTTGTCGCTTGCTCTTTTTATTTCTCGCTAAATTAGATTGCTCTAATGAGATTGGGAGTTGCTTTGGTTGATTAACATTGAGTTGAATTTAGTTTGTTGTTGGGAACTATGAAGTGTGGATGAGAAATTGAGAGCAGCATGACTCCAGGTAGTGTTTTGAATGTTTGCACGTAGTGTTGTCTATTTTAAAAAAAGGTTATGCCGAAATTTTTATAAAATTTTTTTTAGAGATGAACCATGCAAATTTCATCCCAAATTTTAAGAGGAGGTTCGGGATGGGTGTTGACAACCTACATCCTTATCATAACTTATAGACTCTCGTTTCTTCCAATGCCTCAGAATTATCCTACCAAAAGTTGGAAAGACACAAAGAAATCTGATTACGTATTGTTTTTGGGAACTTGAAAACCATTATGGGATAGGCCAACACAACAAAAGCTACTGCCTTAATCAACTTCTTTACCACCTTGAGTAAGGTAGAAGAGTTTCATCCTACAATTCTCTTGTTAATTAATCTTCTCCTTCATATACTTGAGAGCAGCCACCTTAGAATGCCCCAAACTGTTGGGAGGCCTAAATACATCACCGGATCATCCACAACCTTCATATTCAAGATTGATCTCAAAAGATGAAGTATCTCTAGTCTTGTGTTAGGGATGAAAAATAGAGGATTTATTCACATTAATAGATTGACTTGAAGCCATGCAGTAGAGATGAAATGCATCAGAAAGAGCTTCGCAATTATACAGCGTAGTCTTTAAGAAGAAGAGAGAGTTAGGGTTGGGCACATTGTACCGTAATCCCGATCCTGTTTCAGTCCCGTACCGAAAATTGGCGGGACATGACGCAATTTTAAAATGAAAGTACCGTACCGTCACGTCCCGATAGTTTGGAAACGGGACAGGACAGGATGGGACTGAGCCAACCCGAAAGTATAAATGTACTTGTATCCGATCATAACCGTCTAATTTTTAAGGTGTATAATCTTACAATGAACTTAAATACGCTCAATGGGACGCCCAAAACCTTAACATAAATTTACAATACTAGTTTCACATAGCAAGAGTTAGATAATTCATTCACATTTGGTGATGATGATCATATGAAAGATATCGGCCACCATAACGAACCTATGTAGGGATAACTGAAGCTCCATTTATTTTTCAAGCTTGCGGGTTTTATCGAGATCTTAATTAATTAGTTAGATGCAAATTACAAGTACTTAATTAATTGGATCCCCCTTCATTTTTACAATTTTTGTTCGTCTTCTACTTATATAGAGTTAGGACTTTAGAACTAGGGCAATTATACCATGAAAAAGTAACACCATAGAATATATATATATATATATAATATTATACACAATAAAACCCTCATCAATATTGGATGAGTTCACATTGACTTTATAAAAAATAGAAATATTTTTTTAAAAAAAAATTTATGATAAATTTCTCTTTTCTATGTTTTTTTAATATTTTTTTATCATTGCGGGATCCCGATCCCGGTCCCGAACGAAATCGTCCCGTACGAGATACATTTTTAAAAATACAAAATCATCTCGTCTTATTCCGATAATATATTTTTAGGACGTGATGAGATTCGCCGAATCTCTCACATGACTGACGCTAGAGAGAGTCATCCGTAACAAAATGATAACTCTCCTTCTTTGGACGTGTTCTAGTCATGCAATTAAATTAAGGAATATATCCCACCGACCCACATATGATCAGACTTATGCATGGCTGGACCGAGGCATTATGGACGTCCATGCCTTAATCACGAAGGTAAGAAACATTGATCATGCGTCTCTATGGTTTAGTATTGAGTTGTAGAGATTATAATAATTTATATTCGTCATTATATATAGAATTTTTGTTTAAAATCTCAAAATTGACTTATTTAAATCTTTTTAATTTAAATAATCACAATAATAAAAAACAAATTAAGAGTTGCTTATTTAAAACTAAATTTTTTTAAAAAAAGTTTTTAAACCACGATATCAAACTATCTCTTTGTAAGATCTTCAATATCAGATTGATGACCAATATCATCATATGCGAATATATACCAAATAAGGCAAGAAATCTTGCATGCCTCGGACTCGCAAATCTTCCATTAGGAATTAAGAAGCTTGACTCCCTTCATTGATACCCCTGCACGTTACTCATATATACCTTGATTGCCAAGGTAATCGATGCTTCCTCACGAGCATGGTATACGTCTAGGTTCTCCCTTCATATAAGATCTTCATTATTAATTTGGGTATACGTCTAGGTTCTCCCTTCATATAAGATCTTCATTATTAATTTCCAAATCTTCGATACTTTAACAACTGCCCGAATTTAGACCAAAATGGCTTGACCTCAAAGTAAGTTTGATGTAACCTTTACGGTAAATATACTCTATGATACTTGATCAAATTCTTGAAGAACCACTAAAATGGTTTAAGACATCATGCGTCTAGAAAAATTTATTTTACACCCAATCACTTTAAAGGTCCAACCATGTGCAACTTTTGGGAATACACATAGGTATCAACATATAGTTAAGAGAACAAAAAGGGAGTTTTCACTTTTGAATCAAAACAATTGGTAAACTGACAACAATTGGTAAACTAATTAAACAAATATGCAAAAGACCAGGCAGATTGCAAATGGACGTAGACAGGTTTGAAACAGTATCTGCAATAGTGGAAGCAGAAATTCTCTAAACTTCATTGTCTTATTTTCTCTTTCTTTTCCTTTATAATTCAAATCCTTTATAATTCTCTCTCTTTTATATGGGTTATATGATATGATTATCGATTAATTTTATAATGTAACTAATATCCTTAGATATGGAATTAATCCTCCCAAATAGTCCCAGTTTTAGACGAAATGCGCATCAATCAATGTAGAATGAACAAAATCCTCAATAAGGAAAAAAAAGAAAAAAAGAAAAAGGACTTATCTAACATTTTGTACAGTTCTTAAGTTTGCTTCTAAACAAACACTACCTGAAATGCAGACTTGACATAATGCAACTACAACATCGCTTCAAGACATTTAGAATTAATTACATAACACACCCTGATCGAACTATGAGATTGTTTTCAGTTTGATACCCAAGTATGAAATTTTATCTTTTAGATACCTAAACTTTGCTGCCCGTTAACAACTTATACCTCCCTATTAGAGCCTCTTTCATCTGCTGACGTGGCTGTTACGCCTGAGGGCAATTTCAACATTCAAAAAGTCAGAATCCAATTAACAAAAAATTTGCACTTCACCTGATTCAAACCAGTGTCCTCACACGCTAGACACCAACTGCCGAACACCGGGCACCAGGGTCGAGCTCTAGCTGGCATTTGCCAAAACTCTGTGCACCTCATACCGTGCACTAGTGATGAGCTGCCGAGCCCCCTCCTAACTGCCCCATATTTTGCGCCATGGGCGCCAAAGAGTGTGCAGCCAACAATTGTTGCCGAGTGCTCTGTGCACCGGCATGTGTGTGGCTCCTCATGCACTACCAAGTTGCCAAATGCTTAGTGAAATGACATATATGTAGATGCAATGCGCTGCCGAACGTTGCCAAGGGCCTATGGCATTGGCACACGAGCAAGCTGCAATTCAGGGCATTCAAAACTGAAAACAGTGAATCTGTCACTTTCAGTACAGTAACTTCCGAAGAGCTTTGTGAACAGCTCCGGATGAACTAGAACGCGAACCATATATCACTGGAAAGTTACGTCTGTCTAGTTTCCAACGGTTTTCGCGGTTCGTTCATATCCATCCTAACGAAGGAGTTATGACCATTTTAGTGAGCAAAGGTCAGGCTGCCAGGAATTCTGCAAAGCACACCGTTGCCTTCGATTGTTGCCTTTGATTTTGTATCTTTTTCTCACGTATCTACCTTGTTTGATAGGTATGTCACGTGGAGAAATCGAGTGCCTTGCAGACAGTGGGACGACTCACACGATCCTGAGGAATCGGCTGCTCTTTACATAGCTGACGCCGTGTCAAACTTCCGTGAAGACTTTGATCGGTTCATCTCTTGTCATTCAAGGGCGCGGACCTGCTAGGTTCCTGCTGTCGAATGGAACCTGGATCATTGTTTCCGATGTCTTGTATGCGCCTAAGGGCCTTCGAACACTACTGAGTTTCAAGGACATCCGCGCCAATGGTTTCCACTTGGAGACACATTGTGGGAATGGACGTGAATTCCTCTGTGTAACCTCCAATGCGTGCGGCTCTAAGCGCATCTTGGAGAAGCTAATGAGTCAATCTTGTGGTTTGTACCTCACCACCATAAGGGTTATTGAATCCTATGCGGTCGTCGAAGATGATTATTGGGACCATGACTCGTACAAGCTATGGCATGACCGTCTTGGTCACCCCGGAAGAGACATGATGATAAGGATTCTACGAAACTCGTACGGACATCATTTCTTCTGAACAAAGTGAAAAGGTTTGGGACACATGCTCCCCATAGAGGGTAGAGATGCAGTGGTCGCCAAAGTGAGCTCCCGGCCGACACATGTGTCGCCAGAGGACAGCTCCGTCGATCCTCACTCGGTCATGAGGATCCGGACCCTTCCTGATGTGTCACTGACTCTGTCTGATGCTCATAAATCATTTTGTAAAGCTTGTGCAATGGCTAAGTTGGTGGCCAAATCTTCTTATGCTAAAGCAAACACAGAGAACATCCCATTTCTCCAGCGTATCCAAGGTGATATCTGTGGACCCATCCATCTAGAATGTGGACCGTTTAGATACTTCATGGTTCTGATGGATGCATCGACACGCTGGTCGCATATCGCATTATTGTCCACAAGGAATGCTGCTTTCCCCAAACTCCTGGCACAGATTATTAAGCTGAGGGCTAACCATCCTGATCATCCAATCAAGTCGATTCGGATGGATAATGCCGGTGAGTTCACGTCAAAGACTTTTGACGACTATTGCATGTCGGTTGGAATAGAGATTGAGTATTCTGTTCCACACGTGCATACACAAAATGGTTTGGCTGAAGCTATGATAAAGAGACTTCAGTTGATAGCTAGAACACTGGTCATGGGCTCAAAGCTCCCTATTGCATCTTGGGGTTATGCTATATTGCATGCAGCCGTGTTAGTTCGTTTCCGACCCGCCTCCAACCAAGCGTTTAGTGCATACCAGTTGGTTACTGGATATGAGCCTGACATTTTGCACTTACGCACATTCGGTTGTGGAGTGTATGTGCCTATTACGCCACCACTGCGTAAGCAAATGGGTCTGCAACGACGTTTGGGTATCTATGTTGGCTATGATTCCCCAACTATTATCAGATACCTAGAGCCTTTGACAGGTGATCTCTTTAAGGCCTGATTCGCTGATTGTCACTTTAATGAGGTCGTCTTCCTGTCGTTAGGGGAGCATGCATGCTCGGCGTGAACGACAGGAATTGGCCTGGTCGGTTCCAACGCATGCTCATTATGATCCCCACACTTCTCATGCCGAGAAGGAAGTGAGGCGAATCCTTGAGCTCCAGCAAGTGGCGGATTCGATGTCCGAATCATTTGCTGAGATTGCTAAGGTCACGAGATCGGACATACCAACTGCTAATGTCCCTGCAAGGCTAGAAGTCCCAAAGATGGGTATGGACACCCCGGGTCCAAGCACCGCTGCCCCTAGTATGGGCGTTGCCGACCCTAGTGGACGGGTGGAGGCCGTGGCTCCTCAAAAGAAGAGGGGGATGCCACTTGGTTCGAAAGATGTGCAGCCCAGAAAGAAAATGGCTCCTCTGGCACAATCCAACCCCTTACTCATCGATACTGAGAATCTTTCTCACGAGATTGTCTCTGATTACACATATGTCCTAGAAACGATGTCGGTGTGCTTGGGAATGCCCCGAGACCCGAATCGGTAATCGAGAATATGGAAATCTCGATGTGTTATGAGAACACAGTATCATTATAGGACCGATCATCCATGCATATCGATGATGTATTTGCTTATGCCGTGGCTCTTGAGATAATTGAGCACGATGATATCGAACCACGCTCCTTCAATGAATGTGAACGTAGAGCGGATTGGCCTAAATGGAAAGTTGCTATCTAGGAGGAATTGAATTCCCTAACAAAGCGACAGGTGTTTGAACCGGTTATGCTAACGCCGCCAAGTGTAAAGTCTGTGGGACATAAATGGGTCTTTGTTAGAAAGCGTAATGAGAAGAACGAGATACTAAGGTATAAAGCTCGCCTTGTGGCGCAAGGTTTCTCACAACGCCCTGGAATAGACTACGAGGACACATATTTTCCCGTAATGGACATAATCACTTTCCGCTACCTTGTTAATTTGGTAGTATCTGAAAAATTAGACATGCAGCTCATGGACGTGGTTACAGCATATCTCTATGGGGATCTTGATTCAGAGATATATATGAAATTACCTGATGGTTTCCAGGTGCATAAGTCAAGTGACTCTAAACCACGGAGTGCGTACTGCATTAAGTTGCAACGCTCACTATACGGGTTGAAGCAATCCGAGCGGATGTGGTATACCCGTCTTAGTGACTACTTGATTAGGAAGAGTTATAAGAACAATGAGTTGTGCCCTTGTGTGTTCATAAGGAAAACGAGTTCCGGATTTGCGATAGTCGCCGTTTATGTGGATGATATGAATATCATAGGGACTCTTGATGAAATCAATGAGACCGCGGCACATCTGAAGTCCGAGTTTGAGATAAAGGACATGGGGAAGACTCGGTTTTGCCTAGGCATTGAGCTAGAGCACCGAGCCTCTGGAATCTTAATACACCAGAGTGCATATGTTCACAAGATGCTCAGGAGCTTCAATGTAGATAAAATGCATCCAGTTAGCACCCCTATGGTAGTCTGGAGTTTGGATGTTAAGAGAGATCCATTTTGTCCTAAAGAGGATGGCGAGGATATACTTGGAACCGAGGTACCATATCTTAGTGCAATCGGTGCACTACTATATTTGGCTCAGTGCACTCGGCCAGATATTGCTTTCTCAGTGAACTTGTTAGCTAGACATAGCTCTGCACCAACGCAACGTCATTGGACCGGTGTCAAGAACATATTTCGATACCTTAAAGGGTCAATGGACATGGGCTTGTTCTTTCCATATAAGGATTCAAGATGGACTGCAAAAGAGTGCAGAGTTCCTGAGAATCTAGGCGCTGGTCACTTAAGGAACCAAGCTGCCGGGTACGGTGCACCTTGTTGTCGTGCGCTGTGCACAGCTGTCGAGAGCTGTGTGCACTCTGCCGAGCACAGTGCTGCCCCTGCCGAGCACCAGACGATGCTGGCTGTGCACTAGGTGCACACTGCCGAGCGCTGCATGCAGAATGCCGAGCGGTGAACGCTGCCGGCTGGGCACTGCCTGCTACCTGCCGAGCGGTGCACGCTGGCCACTGAGCGCTGCGCTGCAGCTGCCGGGCACTACGTGCACGCTGCTGAGCACGGTGCACATGCTGCCGAGCATGATGCAGCAGCCGAGAGGGGCTGTGCACATGACTGCCGAGCGATGTCGAGAGGCATTACTCTCCCAATGTACTTGGCACTGCTTGCTGCCCTCATAACGAAACACCTAATGATATCTTGGTTGGTTTCGCGGATGCTGGATACTTATCAGATCCACATAAGGGACGCTCCCAAACTGGTTATGTCTTCACCATTGGGAATACAACGATATCTTGGAGGTCCACAAAGCAGACCTTAGTGGCGACATCCTCCAACCATGCAGAGATTATAACACTACATGAAGCTGTTCGCGAATGTGTTTGCAAGTCACTACATCGGCTGAGAAAACATCGAGTTTCTAGTTTAGGCAACTGCTAAGTTTTTAGTTTTCTCATTGCTGTGGTTGAAGAGTTAAAATAGGGAAAACTACAAGTAGAATACATGTGGAAATAATGACCAAGAAACTGAACGTTAACAAAACAAACAAAAGAGAGAAGAAATCTAAACAAAAATAATCAATCCAGATATAAAAGCACATCAAGAGCTGAAAACATAAACCCGGTGAAATATCAGGCCCAACAAGCTAGAAGTTTACAGATGCTAGTAGGTAGGTAGGGTCAAAAGTCTTCATTCCACCAAGAATTCTTCCAATCAAATGAAGATATGAAGTCATACATCATCACTTATGGAAGACAATAGGATCCTGATATATTATTGCATTTTATATACTAGAAAAAGGCACTCATTCCATGAGAAGTGCTTGCACAGTTTCTTCTAAACTCAAATTCGTCAAGTTAGATAGACCTGAAGGAAGCACAAGTGCTATATGCTGGCTGCACCAAAAAGACGGCGATGATCAGGCACAAAAATTTTAACGAGGTTATGCACAAAGAGGTAGGACAAGCAAAAGCAAAACAGGGGGTAACAAAGAAGAAGAAAAAAGGTAATATAGTTTGAGTGGCAAAACAAAACCATTGAGTAGTGCAAACCGTGCATATTGAATAGTTGCATGCGAGGAAAAAAATGTAAGACTGAAACAAATCGTCCCACCCCAACTATGCCCTCATACTTCTTTTTCTTTTCTTTACCCTTCTTTATGCGTATATGGTTTTAGCTTATAATTAAAAGATTTGTGGTACTCAACAGCAATTTTAGCTGGCCAAAAATGACTTGCCAAAGTCCGGGTGAATTACATATACCTCCCCCAAAAATATTTCTATGCCAGTTCCTCACAAATTGATGACATGCTGCAATGACACCAACTTTGAAAAGCCAGATGAAAATCGAGTTATGTTCCGATTATTAGACATAATCAAAATATGTTGAGAAGGCCTGAAATCAGAGATACATTTTATACGATTTAATTACCATCATTAATTGAACATCACTCTTTTTCAGTTCTTCCATTTCTCCACAACTGGTGCTTCAGTCAAACGAACACCTATATCCACAAGGAAGTTCTGGTTCCTGAATTTCACAAGGACACAAGCTATTGAAGCCAATCACAATACCACATTAGGAAAATCATATGATGCATTTTCACGCAAGTACTTTTCCACACTTCTAACGATGGAGCATGCATTGAGAAGAGGTGCATATAATATGCCATCTCTCATTTCGTGCTTCATATAAACTCTATCATCCTATCAATTTAATTAGACCGTGAGAAATGCCTTAAGAACTCCCTGTTCTTTTCAAAAAAAACTCCCTTGCCTTTCAAGGCAATGAACTAATGAACCATTTTCCTGTCATAGTTATTTAATTAAACAGCTAAACGGCTAGTATTTGTGTGTATCGTTTCAATTTTATCGGATGTCCCTGAAGGGACAACGGCTAGTATTTGTATTTGACGAAGGAAAAGGAGAAAAATGAGAAGGCGAAAATGAGAAAAAGAAAAAAGCAAAAAAGAAATTAGAAAAGAGGCGTGGTGTATTTCAAATTTCAAACCAAACTTTGAGAGAGAGACCCAATTTTCCATTTCCGGTAAAGGTCTCCCGTTTCTCGTATCGGAGATTGTCGCTGGGATCGTTTGTTGTCGGCGTATGTAAGTGGCTCTCTTTCTCTCTCCCTCTTTATGTTGGCTTGAAAATCTGGGCATCAAATTATTGGGCTCTCTCTTCTATTTGTTGCCTTGATTCCTGAGAATTGGTGTTGCCTTGGATTAGTTAGTATTGCCTTGAATTAGTTGGGTTAGTTCACGATTCTGTTGTCTCAGAAAGAGAGAGTTTGTTGCCTTAGATTAATATGATGTCTTGGATTAATTGATTATGTTTCCTCGGATTAATATTGTTGCCATTCAAGAATTTTCCTTACTCTGATGAATCATAGAATCAAACTAAAAGGGGTGTATTCAAAGTGGATTTTAATGGATTGTTTTGTATTTCGAGAATCCATTGAAATCCGGTGGTATTCAATTAAGATTTTAAAAAGTCCTTTAAAATCTTGAGGTATTCAATACAGATTTTAAAAACTACTTTTAAATCTGGTGGTATTCAAAATTCCACGGATTTTGAATGATTTGAGTAAGTGAGGGATTTTGTAGAATTCTAGGGTGCTTGGTATAAATACCAAACCACCCCAGAAATCAGACCTCCACCCCTGAGAATTTGACGTATTTCATTTTCTCTTCTCTCTCTCTCAAGAAGACGTCAAAACCTGAAGCTGCTACTATCTTCGCCCCAAAAACCAAAGCAAATCGCCGCCGTCGATTTCAGGTCACACACCTTCCACCGCCAAAACCCTAAGCAAAATCAAATCCGGCCTCCACCAATGCGTCTCTTTACCCATCACCCTCTTACACGTCTACACCAAATGCGGCCTCCTCGACGACGCCCTCCACCTGTTCGACGAAATGCCTCACCGAGACCACGTCTCATGGGCTTCACTCCTCACCGCTCTCAACCAAGCCAACCTCCCCCAACGCACTCTCTCCATGTTTAAGACAAGCTAGCCTTGTCAAGGCTTGCTCTAGCTTGGTAGCCGTTAGGCAAGGGAAGCAGGTGCACGCGCGGTTTATGTTGTCACATTTTTGTGAGGATGATGTTGTGAAGTCGTCTTTGGTTGATATGTATGCTAAATGTGGGTTGGTGGATGATGCTCGTGCGGTTTTTGATTCGAGTGGGGAGAGGAGTGTGGTTGCGTGGACTGCGTTGGTTTCCGGGTATGCTAGAAGTGGAAGGAAGACGGATGCTTTAGAGATGTTTGGGAAGATGCCGGTGAAGAGCTTGTTTTCGTGGACTGCGTTGATATCCGGATTGGTGCAGAGTGGAAATGGTGTTGATGCCTTGTATTTGTTTATTGAGATGACGAGAGAGGGTTGATATTGTACACCCGTTGGTTTTGTCGAGCACGGTTGGAGCTTGTGCTAATTTGGCTGTGTTAGAGCTTGGGAAGCAGGTTCATGGGCTGGTTATACATCTTGGGTATGGTTTGTGCTTGTTTGTTAGTAATGCACTGGTGGATATGTATGCAAAATGTAGTGATATTTTAGCTACTAGGGCTGTTTTTGGTGGAATGCAGCGAAAGGATGTGGTTTCTTGGACTTCCATAATTGTTGGGGCAGCTCAGCATGGCCGAGCTGAGGAAGCATTGACTTTATATGATGGGATGCTGGGAGCTGGAATTAAGCCTAATGAAGTTATGTTCGTTGGACTGATTTATGCTTGTAGCCATGTTGGTTTTGTCAGGAAAGGACGTGCCATTTTCAGATCCATGATTGAGGATTATGGAATTTGTCCCTGTCTGCAGCACTATACATGTTTCTTGGATCTTCTTAGTCGCTCTGGGCATCTTGGTGAAGCTTTAAATGTTATTAGTTCAATGCCGTTTGAGCCTGATGAACCAACTTGGGCAGCTTTTCTAAGTGCTTGCAAGCATCATGGTGATACCCAAATGAGTATCTGGGTTGCTGATCATCTTTTAAGCTTAAACCCAGAAGACCCTTCAAGTTATATTTGTTATCTAATGTCTATGCTGGTGCACGTATGTGGCAAAATGTAGCAAAAGTGAGGAAGTTGATGACAGAGAGAGAAGTTAAGAAGAATCCTGGTTACAGTTCCATCCATGTTGGAAAGGAAAGCCAAGTGTTTTATGCTGGAGAGACATCTCATCCTATGAAGGATGAGATATTCGGTTTGCTTAAAGAGTTGGATGCAGATACGAGGGAAAGAGGCTATGTTCCCGGCAGTAGCCTTGTTTTACATGACATGGAGCAGCAAGAGAAGGAAAGGCAGCTATTTTGGCATAGTGAGAGGTTGGTATTGGCTTATGGGCTTCTGAAGGCTGTTCCAGGGACACCTATCCGGATTGTAAAAAATCTTCGTGTTTGTGGAGATTGTCACACGGTATTGAAATTTATAAGCATTATTGTGAAGCGGGATATTATTGTTAGAGATGGCACTAGATACCACCATTTTAGGAAGGGAGATTGCTCATGCAATGACTTGGTAACAAATTATCTTTGGGTAGGAAGTCTTCTGAAGCTCCCTACTTCAGACTTTGCCACTGCTTTTGGGATTTGCTCAGGTTCTTAATAATTTCCTTTGATTTAGGACCTGTTCATTTGTCAATGAGATGGTGGTGTGATAGTTTTCAAGGGTTCATGGTTTTATGAAATCCAAACAAATCCAAACAAATCCAAACAAATCTTGTTAAAACAATACATCAAAATCTGTTTAAATCCATGACAATCTGTGGATTCTAATAAATCCATCAGAATCAATTAAAATCCATGGATTATAGTAAATCCATCAGAATCAATTAAAATCCTAATTGAATACACCCCCCTAAATGTTGAAGTACCAGCTCGGTGCTCCCTCTTTTCTAGGGGTTCAAGTACCATTTTTGAAGACTGGTATTCCCCCTGTCTTGATTCTCAGGAGTCGCATTACATGAGAATTGGGGGTACCCAGTTCATGATTTTGCTGCCTCACAGATTATTGTTGCCTTTCAAAGTTCATGATTCTGCACTTGGAAGCTTGAATTTGTTTTGAAATAGACAACTCACTGACGCTGTACTTACAATCTTCTGCCTTGAGTCTCTGGTGTCGCCCCGATTTTGACCAAATGATTGTTGCATGAGAATTGGTGGTGTCTGATTCATGATTTTGTTGCCTTTGATTAATATGTTACCTATATTCTATTTGAGTTGTGTTGGATCAATATGTTTCCTACGATTTATGAGTTTCCTTTGATTATATGTTGCCTTTGATTTATGAGTTGCCTTCGATTAATTGGTGAGATGCTCGATAGTTCATGATCCTGCTTCCTGAGATATTATTGTTGCCTTGAAAGTTTATGCTTTTACTATTAGAAACTAATAACTGATCCCTAAAGAAAAGTGTATAAACGGAGATTGTTGGAAGGAGAGATTACGGTTGCCTTTGAGATTGTTGGAAAGAGAGATTATGGTTGCCCTTATGTTTTCTAGGGGTTGAAGTACCAGTTTGGAAGATTGGTGCTCCCTCTTTTAGATTGTTGCCCTTGAGATTATTGTTGCCTTTAAGTTTTCTAGGGGTTGAAGTACCAGTTTTGAAGATTGGTGCTCCCTCTTTTAGATTGTTTCCTTTGACATTATTGTTGCCTTCAAGTTTTCTAGGGTCGAAGTACCAGTTTGGAAGATTGGTGCTCCCTCTTTTAGATTTTTGCCTTTGAGATTATTGTTGCCTTTAAGTTTTCTTGGGGTTGTAGTACCAGTTTTGAAGATTGGTGCTCCCTCTAGGAGTCCTGAAACCTCAATTGATGCGGTAAGTTTTCTAAGGGTTGAAGTACCAGTTTTGAGGATTGGTGCTCCCTCTCAACCAGTTTTGAAGATTGGTGCTCCCCTTTTCTATAGGGGTTGCGTTAACCCATAGATTGATTATATGTGTAGCAATTTTAATTAACCACTTGTTAAAATAGAGAGTTCAGTTTTATTACCCATATATTGACTACAATATATTTTAAAGACTTGATAAACATATTAATGGCATAATGTGTGAATATATATATATATATATATATATATATATATATATATATATGTGTGTGTGTGTGTATGTGTGTGCGCGCGCGCGCGCTCTGTTAGACATGAAATATATTGTCAGTACATGGATTTTTGGTTTTGGCTAAGGATTTTTTATTATCTCTCTTGGACAATAACATGGCTGTTTCCAGTACTCTAGGTTTTAAGCATATCAACTGTTGAATCTTTTAAACTCTGCTATAATCTGTTGGTTCGAATAGTAAGCGGAAGAAAATAATGTAAGAAAATTTAAATTTTAGAGGTTTAAGAAAATAATGTAAGAAAATAATTAGATGCTATAGATCAATGCTCTCATATTAAGCGTTCTCTGAAACATTGACTAGTCTTTCCCTTGTTGAAATACACAAAGTATGGTATTGAAATCAATAACAATGAGTTGCCAAAAAAAAATCAATAACATTGAGATTTCCATGATCATTGAAATTCCCTACCTTGAAGCTAAGAAGGTGAAACTCTCCCTGCCTAGAAAGCTAGGGCGCTAATAATGTTTTTTTTTCTGAGCCTGGAGTCATGTTCTATGTAGAATCAAGAATTATGTTCTGCGTAAACTTCTAAAGGGATTTGTGTGCAATTGGAAAAGACAAAAATTACAATTGAGATCTTAATTTATGTGAAATAAATGTGGTTTAAGCTTAGGATAAATTTAGATGGATCTTGGTTACCTGATGATATTTGATAAAGTAGTCTGGGGTTCAACTCTAAAACCAATTGGCAATAGAGAGAGTAGCCCAAACCCTTATAAACCCACAGGCAAGGTCACATATTCCCGATGTGGGATATATATCTCAACACGCCCCCGCACGTGTGGCGAATCTTTAAGCCTAACACGTGGACAACAACTTGGGTGGTCGTGGAGTTCGTGTGACCTTTGGGCTTCACACGTGTACGTGGGCAACCCGCTCTGATACCATGATAAAGTAGTCTGGGGTTCAACTCCAAAACCAATTGGCAATAGAGAGAGTAGCCCAAACCCTTATAAACCCACAGGCAAGGTCCCATATTCCCGATGTGGGATAGATATCTCAACAATATTAATATCATAGTTTACACTAAGTTGTGTGTTAGCCTGATATGCACCGAGTTTGCAGGTCATGGGGGTTCATAACGTGAGTCAACCCATACTTAGACTAAATGTTACCAATTGGAGGTAAAGTTCGTGGCTTTAATGGATTAGGGTCTATTACTAAGATATGGATCAATTTGAACTCCGAGATGATTTTGAAGTTGCGTTTTGTAATTAAGGTAAGACTGAATCAATGTAAGACTAAACCAAGAGCAGTAATGTTTTACTGTTAGTCTTGTTAGATTATTAGCTGACTGCTGGTGCTAGGAAATATATAACTATCTGTTTCTAAAAAATTTAATCCTAAATTCAATGAGAAAAATTGAGAGAGATGCAATTGAGAAGTGGTTCAAAATTGTTGAGTTAGATGTTTAAATGGTTTGGTACGAATCATGAACCTAGCATGAAACTTATGTGCTACTGTAAGTCTGTAACAACTTGTGTCGTAGAGTTTGCCAAGTAACATTTATGCATTTCAGATATTTGCCATTGCTTTTGATTTCTTAGCATCTAGGAGAATATGAACACAAAGTTCTTATCAATATTTGTCTCTCAATCAATTCATGTTGCCATAAGATTTATAGCTGGTCTTATAGAAATTATTGATAGGCTGATAGAAGTGATAGCTAATAACTTTATGAGAATGCATGTGTGATTGAACCTAATGGATTCTCTTTTTCAGCCATGACGCCATTTATATGAATTTTAGTGTTGTTGAAACTTTGAGTGTTAAACTTTTGAGCCAATTAACTAGGGCTCTCTGTCAATGTACTAGTCAGTTGCTTGTTTAATTTTCTAGTTGGAACATTGACAGCACTGATATATAGTCAATGATGCTCTTATTAGATGAACCAACATATGATTCTCTTTCTGAATTTATATAGTTAGTTGCTATGCATGAACATGTGCATCGATATTTTATTTGTAGTTACCAAAATCTATGTGCTACTAAATGTAGGGGCAAAATGATTGTTCAATGGCTGACTGTAGCATGAAACTTCACTACCATGATAAGCACTTTAGCCGACAAAATTTTTTCGTCGGCCTGTTCACAATTTTCGTCGGCTATAACCTTAGCCGACGACACGTCGTCGGCTATAATTCGTCGGCTATGCTTATAGCCGACGAAATAAAGTCTGTCGTCGGCTATACTCCAAACCTTAGCCGACGAAATAATATAAAAAATTCGTCGGCTATAGTCCAAACCTTAGCCGACGAAATAATATAAAAAATTCGTCTGCTATAATCCAAACCTTAGCCGACGAAATAATATAAAAAATTCGTCGGCTATAATCCAACACTTAGCCGACGAAATAATATTAAAAATTCGTCGGCTATAATCCAACACTTAGCCGACGAAATAATATTAATATTTCGTCGGCTAAAGTTTTAAAAATTAAAAATTAAATATAGAGTAGCCGACGAAATTAGCACACTTTCGTCGGCTATGATACTTTTAGCCGACGAAAGTGTGCTAATTTCGTCGGCTAAAGGTTGTTGGAAAAAAAAAAAAAAACTAGCATAGCCGACGAAATATGGTAAATTTCGTCGGCTATAGTACTTTTTATACTAGAAACCCAAACAAAATTTATACATTACCATCCAAGCAAGCTGCAAATTTCAGAAACAAATTCATAACCAACAACAACACACCATCTAAAGTAACATAAACATTCTGCATTAAATTTTCAATTCATAAATTGTTCATAAACCTAAAAAGTAAATTAATATTTGTTCATAAACCTAAAAAACTAAATAAATAATTGTTCATAAACTTAAAAAACTAAATGAAATCGATATCGTCTAAATCAATATCTGCTCCAGGATGAGGTTGTTGGGGAGGTTGGGGAGGTTGCGGCGGCTGAGGTAAGACAATAGGCGGGGGCATGGGCGGAAGCGGAAGTCCCTGCTGCTGTGCAGCTATAAAATCTTGCATGTACTGGTACATCTGCTGCTGCTGTGTCTGCTGGGCGGCATAGACTGCTACATTGTACTCCTGTAGAGCGGCAGTATATGCTGCTTGGGCGGCCTCTCTCGCGGCAGTATATGCTGCTTGGGCGGCCTCTCTCTCGGCAGTATATGTCACACCCCGAATCTTTTGAAGTTAATAAAAGTTACTTTTCACAGAGGTTTACGAGTTACCGAGGATTCTAAACTGCGATCGGTAATTCGATAAGTTATCGCTCGAGTTAATTTTCGAGTTTTTAAAAGTACTCCAAATACCTGAATCGATGACTCGATGTTGTAGTACGTGTCAACACGAGTCTCCCGGTATTTCCGGAATATTTTTCGGAGCTTCGGTTTATTTTCTATGAATTTTCGAAGTTTCCGGTAACTTTTAATTATCAATCCGGTAAATCAGTTTTACCATTTTACCTTTTACTTTTCACCTTCTTTTGATCTGAACCGTTGGATTTTTCCAAGATTAAATCTGGGCCGTTGATTTCTCTATAAATAGAGAAGAGAGGTTTGACCGAGTCAAACCCCCCATTTCGGTCAACTCGAGCTCGACCGAGCTCTCGCCTCCCCCACTGTTCTCCGCCCGGCGCCGGCGACTCCGGCCACCCCAGGCCGGCGGACTACTGTCATTCTCTCCCTCTTCTCTTCCTCTACCTAGCCCAGCCTCCACAACCACCATACACCCACCACAGCCGGAGATCGAGCGAGGGGAAGGCTCGGCTGTTTTCCGGCGAGAACTCACCGTCCAGGCGGCGATTCGGCGCGTGAGAGGTACCGTTCATCTTCTTTTCTCTTCCTCTCCCTTTCCTTGCCTCCTGATGGTTGATTCGAGGCCTTAATCAAAACCTCCATTTCACTGTTGTACTGTTTCTGGGTTTGGACAACAGGTTTCTTGACGAGGTCTGTAGCTCCGGCGACACTACTCTGAGTTGTTGAAGCTCCGTAGTTGAAGGGAGGAAGAGATGGCGTGAGGTTGAGGCTCAGATAATTTGTGAGCAGGAGAACAGTATGGTGAAGCCGAGATGGATGTTTGGAGCAACTGCTGTTGCAGTAGGGTAGGCAGTGGCAGTAGGGTGGTAGGTTACTGTCATGGTAGTGATGGAGGGAGTCTAGGGACTGGTGGTGACCGAGGCAGCATGAGGCAGGCAGCTGTGAGGCTGCTGTGGCGTCTCAGGGTACAGATCTTCGGGGAACACAGGGTAAGGTTCAGTTAACCTCTTGCCTTGTGACTGCTTCGTATGTTGAATTTTGTTGTTGAGATGTTGACTTGTTGTTTGGTGTGCTTTGGTCGATAACTTGGTGAATCGAAGGAAACGGGGAAACTCTGGCGAAATTCCGGCAAGTTATCGGGATCCGGCGAAGAGTCCGGTGACGCCGTAAACCGGCAGAATGCCGAAGAGGTAGGGATCGAATCCTGGTTAAGCTATTAGTCAAAAAGTACGGTTAATTCGTAATTGAGACATTTACGGAGAAAATGGACGTAATTAGGAAGTTTCCATATTGGGAAACCTTCCAAGTTTGGAAACCTGTTGATTTGGGAAACTTTCCACTTTTGGAAAGTTTCCATTAAGGGAAAGTTTTCATTTTGGGAAAGTTGCATTTTCAGGAAAATGGTTAAAGTATTGAAGTCCAATGAATGTGACACCTTTTGGTTAAATGGTTAAAGTGTTAAACTGTTATCGGAAATAGATAACTGGAATTTATGAGAAAATGTTAAATCGGTATATCGACTCGAGGTTATATATATTGATTAATACGTGACACCCTAATGTAAGGTTAAAGTGATAATGAAAGTTCGGAAGCTGAGTCGGACTTCCGATAAGTTGAGTAAGAGTCGATGACCGGGAAAGAAAGTCAAAAAGGTTAAAGTGTCATAAAAAGGAACTTGGTCAACTTGTGGTCAAATAGGTATTTCCTGGTCAAACTAGGAAAAGACCAAGTCAACTGTGATTGACTAATTTGATGATTTGTTGTACAGTCTCTGGTCAGACGTGAGACGGGCTCGACTACGCGGGTAGTTCGAGGGTTTCGCTCGAGGAGCTTTCCGAGCGGGAAGGTCACAATAGTACTGTGAGTGGACATATTATTTTAAATAAATGCATGCCATAATGTTTGATTTAATTGCATGGTTTTTATGATGGTTTTCGAGAAACATATTTTCCTCGGGTTCATGAATGTTTATTTGGAGAAAGTTTAGCGGGAACCTCGGTTAATGATTTTATCATGTTGAGACATTGATTTTGATGATTGAACGTATTTACATTATTACTCAATTTTCTATTTCTCCCGGAAATGGTTATAGACGGTGATGGCCGTCCTTTGAATGGATTTGAACCCGAGACTCGTTGGAAATTGCTTTTATGCATATATGACAAGGAATGGTTTTAAATAATTGTTTTGGGAAGAGAATTTGATTATTATTATGAATTTTAAGGGTTGACTAATAAATATGCTAGTTAGAGTAGCGTGAGGGCGCTACTAGAGCTCTTAGCTCCGACCCTAGCCTGAGAGGTCAGGCAACTACGTAGTGCACTATGAGGGTTGACCGTATCTTTTCATTAGAGCTCTTAGCTCCGACCCTGGTCTGAGTGGACAGACAAACCTGAGAGGTCAGGTTGATATTATAAGGGTTGACCGTATCTTTTCATTAGAGCTCTTAGCTCCGACCCTGGTCTGAGAGGTCAGACAAGCCTGAGAGGTCAGGTTGATATTATAAGGGTTGACCGTTATCATATATTCCAGAGCTCTTAGCTCCGACCCTGGTCTGAGAGGACAGACAAGCCTGAGAGGTCAGGTTGATATTATAAGGGTTGACCGTATTATTTTATCTAGCTAGCATAGCGTAGCGTGAGGGCGCTACTAGAGCTCTTAGCTCCGACCCTAGTCTGAGAGGTCAGACTTATTATGTTTGGTGAACATTTCTCTTCCCATATTCTTTGTTGGATTATCTTATCATGCATTTGCGGAAATTTAGTAATTGTGGGCATGCATAAATGATTTTTTTTAAATTGTTATACTTTGGGAGAGCATTACAGGAAATGGAGCTTTTATATTTGATTTTCGTCCACTCACTCTAACAGTTTTAAATGTTTCTCCCCTGGGCCTTTCGTTTTTAAATGCCCAGTGATGCAGGGTTCTTGAGAGGAGGTCGAGCGCGTACGAGAGTCGAGGCATAGTCGATCATTCCGTTGCTGCTTGAAATTCTGTGGGGTAACATCTCTATAGACTGCTCTGACTAACCCGGTTTAGTTAGTTGTGTAGGAAGGGTTGGCCATTTCAAGGGGGTTTCGGTAAGAAGTTCCCTTGAGGTGGTCCCCGCAGGATTTACTTCGGGTTAAAAGGGTTTAACCCGGGGTGGGTCCTGTCAATGGTATCAGAGCATTAGGTTATCGTTTCCTGTACTACCTCATATACTTGGTATCACTTAGTGTCTATAGAGTGATGGTCCGACCGCGGCGGATCCATCGGCATTTTATGCTTGGACGCTTAGTGTTTATTGAGGATATGAGTTAGTACTTCCTGATTGAGATATGGACCGAGTGGTCCTATAAACGATCGAATCTTCAAGACTATGCCTCAGTACGCGCGACCTCATAGAGAGTTCCTGTAAGGAACAAGGTAAGCTCGATACGTATTTATGTTTTTGTATTCCCCATTGATTTTTGAGATTTGAGTTGGGGATCGAGCTGTAAACTCACGTTGTTTAACGTTTGAGCATTATGTGTAAGTACTCGGTGGTGAAACAGTTAATTCACACCTGGTAGGCTGTCATGGTTGTTGACAGGGATGCTGTAGAAGCCTAAGACAAGGCTTGGGTGTTCGTGTTATGAGGCTCTTAGCAGTGAAGAGTCGTACGAGTTACTGAAATATGTTGCATCCTGTGATGGAAAAAGGAGCTGAAGTCGCCTAGCGCGATTATTCTGAGAGGATGAATAATAAGATTTGACGATTGCCACGATTTTGTTGAGGTTCGTCATTAGTGTGGTTTCAGAGAAACCAACGGACATGTGGAAGTGGAATGACTCAAGGAAAGTTGAGTGGGGTTATTTGTGATCAATGGATTTTTTCTAGTGACGAGTCCATGATGTGACACTACTGGAGAATGTTAAGGAAGTAAAGGCTGTTTGGTCACTGGATGTTTATGGGACAGCCACTGAAACTAATGGCTTGGGTCAGCTTTGGTGCTGACACTGTTGTCGTCAGTTACGACTAGATCCTCTTCGTTCCAGCCACCCATGATTGGGGTACTAGAAAGGTTTGATTTGTTGGTGAGTCCAAGCGTGATTTGAATGGTTGGTGACAATGATCATTGGACCATTTATCGTGGAGGCAGTAATTAAATTGTGTCACCAGATCTTGGGGCTCATGTTAACCATAAGGTGAGTTATCCACCTGCGGTCAAAGTGTTGTAATTAGTACACCAGTGGAGGAGTCTCCAGGTTGGCTGTATTGGAGATCGATTTTCAGATCGAGAAAGCGTTATTTGTGGTAATTAAAGTTAAGTGGTTCCGGAATTTTAAGGAATATGTTGGAAGTGGCAACAAGCCACCGGGTCTCGGACCAAGGGTGCTTGGGGTACCGGAGATAGTGATACGAGCCTTGATGGAGTTGGTATTATTGGGGTGTAGGAACCGGTAGTTGTGCAACCGGCACTGTTTGACGGCTGAAGATGTACATGGGTATACCCCACATGAGCACGTGTACCCTCCTGTTTAGGGAAGTGGTAAAGTTGAAATTTGGGTAGCACATGCTGGTAAGGCATAATTATGGTGTACAGCTGTGTGTGGTCAAAAATGACATCAGGTAAGTGACTAAGGCTGATGATGACATCATCTTAAGAATGTGTCATGAGAGTTCCATTTAGTGAGAACGGAGATTAGAGACGTTTGGTTGGAAGTTTCTGTACAAAACGTCCAGAAGATGGCCTAACCATTTAATTATATGTCGGAAGTGGGTTATTGTTAGTGGCTCCGACTTTTATGATGGTTAGCGAGATTATTACATGTCGTTGGTAGGCCCCAGTCGTCTGTTATGGCACTTGGTTTCTTCGAGGACGATTAACTGAGCTTGATGGCATGGGAATTTGTGCACTCACTGGCTGTGGTCTAATCTAGTATTGTAACCGAAAGTGTACTTAGTCGTGTTTAGGATTCATAAGCTACCTTCACTGCAGCGACAGGAAATATCCTCAATCTTGATATGGGGAATAAGGATTAAGATCTGGGAGATCAATTATTGAAGTTAATTTAAGGAAATCCTAAGAGGATTAAAGTTTAGTTGGCGTTGCTATGGTCATTGGTCATTTGAGTAGTGACCCTACTTGTTAGGAATTATTGACCTAGAGGCAATTCTTAGCGCCACAAGTGTAGAGTAGTAGCAAGAAAGGTCATTGGAGGTGACTCTCAAAATTGTCAACATTTTCGGTGAGTGTGAAAGCGGTGAAACTGAGGAAAGAGTTTCTTTGATGACTCAAAGGTGTTACGAGTCAAGGTTTTGGAAACCAAATTGTTACAAGGGTAGTAAAGTATGTTGCTAAGTTGTGCAACACTCCATCGGAAACCGTGGAGTGATTAAGCTACGTTCAGATTAAGTTATGATCTGAGAGGATGTTAACGTGTGGCAGTGGATCTTGTGATTTAAGATCTAGAGTGGTAAGCGATTGAGAATTTTGAATCTTACCGAATAGAGGTTGCGGTGGATGGTAAACCCGCAGCGCCTGGGGGACAGTTTAGTTAGAAACTGTCTAGTTGTACGAGTTGACTCTGTGATGTATACGTACCCAGTGCGGTAATGGTATTTGTTATCTTGTGCCTCGTTAACTGGATGCTCGGTGATCAACATGGTTGTGTCTGGTGAAATTAATTCCCGATCCTTTGATCAGATGTTCCTTTAGGCGGGCACCAGTGGCACTAAATTTCATGTAGATGTCTGATCTGGTTAAATGTCCAAGTTGCTGGTTATTACCGGACGATGTGGTAATGGAGGCATCTGGGAATGGAATATACTTGTTGAGCGGGTAAGGCTCTGGAATCTTTTTAATGGTAAATCTATCCCAGATTGTGATGCGGATAACGTTTATTAGACGCACGGTTGGTTGAAGTGCAAGCTCTGCACTATGCGTCATTCCAGGTTAAGGTAAGAGTTAGGGAGGCCAGGGGCATCTCATCTATGAATGGTACGGGTATGTATTACCAGTGCAAAGTATGCTGTAACCCCATAAGTGATATTTGAGCTAGCGACTCTAATGTTCGACTTGTGGGTAAAAGTCAAGATTTATCCGGTCAGAATAGCTTGGTAGGCAGTGTGAAGCCTGACAATATTGTTTTCAGCGTGTGACAGAATTTATCATCTTTTGGTGAAAAAAAAAACAATAGTGATTCTCGCGAGGATTACAGATGGTGGATCAGCATAGGCGGTGTCGTATTCCACCTCATAAATGAGATGAAGTACAGTAAGAATTCGGTGATTCAGTTAATCAATGATTCAAGAGAAAATCATTGCGATCCACGTTAAGACTTCAGATGGTTTAGTTTTGACCCGAGAAAAGTGGTCGGGTGTCAGAAAAAGAGTAAGTTTTGGAGGTTATCATCCACGTAGGAAGGACTACTATGTTGACTAGATGTGACAGGTGACAAGGTTACATGAGTTTGAGGAATGTGTTGGGTATCCTGGGGTTTTAATGGATGCCTAGTGTCACGTATGTCCATGTTGCATAAATAAGTTTATTTCCTTACACTCTATAAGAATAGCCTTCTGGTTAGTACTGGAAATTGACTTATAAGGAGGATCAGTAAGGATGTCGATCGTAAAAGACTTGTGTTTAGAGTTTTAACAATGCTATTCGTGAGGCGTCTCAGATGAGTTCTCAGAAGGAAATTGATATTGGAGAGCAATATCAGTATTTTAAGTGGTACTATTCCTCACTGTATTGGACTGGGAGTATAGAAATTTCGAGGACGAAATTTTTATAAGGTGGGGAGAATTGTCACACCCCGAATCTTTTGAAGTTAATAAAAGTTACTTTTCACAGAGGTTTACGAGTTACCGAGGATTCTAAACTGCGATCGGTAATTCGATAAGTTATCGCTCGAGTTAATTTTCGAGTTTTTAAAAGTACTCCAAATACCTGAATCGATGACTCGATGTTGTAGTACGTGTCAACACGAGTCTCCCGGTATTTCCGGAATATTTTTCGGAGCTTCGGTTTATTTTCTATGAATTTTCGAAGTTTCCGGTAACTTTTAATTATCAATCCGGTAAATCAGTTTTACCATTTTACCTTTTACTTTTCACCTTCTTTTGATCTGAACCGTTGGATTTTTCCAAGATTAAATCTGGGCCGTTGATTTCTCTATAAATAGAGAAGAGAGGTTTGACCGAGTCAAACCCCCCATTTCGGTCAACTCGAGCTCGACCGAGCTCTCGCCTCCCCCACTGTTCTCCGCCCGGCGCCGGCGACTCCGGCCACCCCAGGCCGGCGGACTACTGTCATTCTCTCCCTCTTCTCTTCCTCTACCTAGCCCAGCCTCCACAACCACCATACACCCACCACAGCCGGAGATCGAGCGAGGGGAAGGCTCGGCTGTTTTCCGGCGAGAACTCACCGTCCAGGCGGCGATTCGGCGCGTGAGAGGTACCGTTCATCTTCTTTTCTCTTCCTCTCCCTTTCCTTGCCTCCTGATGGTTGATTCGAGGCCTTAATCAAAACCTCCATTTCACTGTTGTACTGTTTCTGGGTTTGGACAACAGGTTTCTTGACGAGGTCTGTAGCTCCGGCGACACTACTCTGAGTTGTTGAAGCTCCGTAGTTGAAGGGAGGAAGAGATGGCGTGAGGTTGAGGCTCAGATAATTTGTGAGCAGGAGAACAGTATGGTGAAGCCGAGATGGATGTTTGGAGCAACTGCTGTTGCAGTAGGGTAGGCAGTGGCAGTAGGGTGGTAGGTTACTGTCATGGTAGTGATGGAGGGAGTCTAGGGACTGGTGGTGACCGAGGCAGCATGAGGCAGGCAGCTGTGAGGCTGCTGTGGCGTCTCAGGGTACAGATCTTCGGGGAACACAGGGTAAGGTTCAGTTAACCTCTTGCCTTGTGACTGCTTCGTATGTTGAATTTTGTTGTTGAGATGTTGACTTGTTGTTTGGTGTGCTTTGGTCGATAACTTGGTGAATCGAAGGAAACGGGGAAACTCTGGCGAAATTCCGGCAAGTTATCGGGATCCGGCGAAGAGTCCGGTGACGCCGTAAACCGGCAGAATGCCGAAGAGGTAGGGATCGAATCCTGGTTAAGCTATTAGTCAAAAAGTACGGTTAATTCGTAATTGAGACATTTACGGAGAAAATGGACGTAATTAGGAAGTTTCCATATTGGGAAACCTTCCAAGTTTGGAAACCTGTTGATTTGGGAAACTTTCCACTTTTGGAAAGTTTCCATTAAGGGAAAGTTTTCATTTTGGGAAAGTTGCATTTTCAGGAAAATGGTTAAAGTATTGAAGTCCAATGAATGTGACACCTTTTGGTTAAATGGTTAAAGTGTTAAACTGTTATCGGAAATAGATAACTGGAATTTATGAGAAAATGTTAAATCGGTATATCGACTCGAGGTTATATATATTGATTAATACGTGACACCCTAATGTAAGGTTAAAGTGATAATGAAAGTTCGGAAGCTGAGTCGGACTTCCGATAAGTTGAGTAAGAGTCGATGACCGGGAAAGAAAGTCAAAAAGGTTAAAGTGTCATAAAAAGGAACTTGGTCAACTTGTGGTCAAATAGGTATTTCCTGGTCAAACTAGGAAAAGACCAAGTCAACTGTGACTGACTAATTTGATGATTTGTTGTACAGTCTCTGGTCAGACGTGAGACGGGCTCGACTACGCGGGTAGTTCGAGGGTTTCGCTCGAGGAGCTTTCCGAGCGGGAAGGTCACAATAGTACTGTGAGTGGACATATTATTTTAAATAAATGCATGCCATAATGTTTGATTTAATTGCATGGTTTTTATGATGGTTTTCGAGAAACATATTTTCCTCGGGTTCATGAATGTTTATTTGGAGAAAGTTTAGCGGGAACCTCGGTTAATGATTTTATCATGTTGAGGCATTGATTTTGATGATTGAACGTATTTACATTATTACTCAATTTTCTATTTCTCCCGGAAATGGTTATAGACGGTGATGGCCGTCCTTTGAATGGATTTGAACCCGAGACTCGTTGGAAATTGCTTTTATGCATATATGACAAGGAATGGTTTTAAATAATTGTTTTGGGAAGAGAATTTGATTATTATTATGAATTTTAAGGGTTGACTAATAAATATGCTAGTTAGAGTAGCGTGAGGGCGCTACTAGAGCTCTTAGCTCCGACCCTAGCCTGAGAGGTCAGGCAACTACGTAGTGCACTATGAGGGTTGACCGTATCTTTTCATTAGAGCTCTTAGCTCCGACCCTGGTCTGAGTGGACAGACAAACCTGAGAGGTCAGGTTGATATTATAAGGGTTGACCGTATCTTTTCATTAGAGCTCTTAGCTCCGACCCTGGTCTGAGAGGTCAGACAAGCCTGAGAGGTCAGGTTGATATTATAAGGGTTGACCGTTATCATATATTCCAGAGCTCTTAGCTCCGACCCTGGTCTGAGAGGACAGACAAGCCTGAGAGGTCAGGTTGATATTATAAGGGTTGACCGTATTATTTTATCTAGCTAGCATAGCGTAGCGTGAGGGCGCTACTAGAGCTCTTAGCTCCGACCCTAGTCTGAGAGGTCAGACTTATTATGTTTGGTGAACATTTCTCTTCCCATATTCCTTGTTGGATTATCTTATCATGCATTTGCGGAAATTTAGTAATTGTGGGCATGCATAAATGATTTTTTTTAAATTGTTATACTTTGGGAGAGCATTACAGGAAATGGAGCTTTTATATTTGATTTTCGTCCACTCACTCTAACAGTTTTAAATGTTTCTCCCCTGGGCCTTTCGTTTTTAAATGCCCAGTGATGCAGGGTTCTTGAGAGGAGGTCGAGCGCGTACGAGAGTCGAGGCATAGTCGATCATTCCGTTGCTGCTTGAAATTCTGTGGGGTAACATCTCTATAGACTGCTCTGACTAACCCGGTTTAGTTAGTTGTGTAGGAAGGGTTGGCCATTTCAAGGGGGTTTCGGTAAGAAGTTCCCTTGAGGTGGTCCCCGCAGGATTTACTTCGGGTTAAAAGGGTTTAACCCGGGGTGGGTCCTGTCAGTATATGCTGCTTGGGCGGCTTGTTGTTCCCGTAACATCTGAACTTCCGCCTCAAGCTGAGTCGTTCTGCTGCTGGTCGAGGCTCCTTTTTTCTGAAACCCAGGAGTGGTTTTCAGTACCCCCTCGCCCTTCTTTCCCAGGCCCCGACAGTAGAAGTTATTTCCTCGCGGTGGGAAGGCTGTGCCCATGATCCTGGCCCCAACGCTGAGATCTGAACTGTCGATCCGGGACATGGCTTCGGACATGTCTTCCTCTTACGTGTCAGGCCATGTCTCCCTGACTATAGCAGCCATCACCTCGTCACTAGCCTGCCTCACCCTTGCCTAATTTGATAGGAAAAAAAATTAATTAACATTTTAAAAAATATATATATATATATACATATAATTTACTAAATTTTAAAACAAAAAACGACTTACAATATCCTCCTGGGAGTCAGGATATGCCTTCTCGTACGTATAGATGTACTGGTTGACCTCTGGATGTTCCCTGGCCGCCTCCTCCATCAACGATGCGAACGGTCTAGAACCAGCATGATGGTTCCTCATGTTGCGTTGCCGGTTTTGAGCGTTCACCCGGGAAACGGCCTACAAAGGAATCAAATTAGTAAAATATTTTAAAACGTATTAAATTGATACTTCGTATTTGCACACGCATCAATTAACCCTGTACACAGTCATTGTCATCGTATAAAGCAAGTAAGGGTATCGTTCTAAACCGGGGATCCAACCACAGGGTAGATCCATCTAATCTAATCAAAGATGTCGAAATAAACATAGAGTTTTAAAGATTTGGAGTTTATATTTTCGGAAAGATGCAATGAAATAAAGTCCTATATTACTTTTATACATATAAACATGTGATCGATCAACAATTACACAAACCAACACCAAACAATAATGCAAGAATATAGAAAACAATTTCTAATCTCATATCAATCTATGCCGAAATACCTAAATCATGCTAGAATCGAAACATGCACATTAGGTTCCTACGTGGTTCCTAAGCCATTAGATGCATTCGAAATCGACTACTTGTTTCATTCGAAACCTTTCACACATCCATGCTCAACGTATCAAACACGAAATCTAACATACTAATTCACTTATGCAATTACGTATCACACAAATAAACTAACATGTTCATTAGTACCATCTAAATCCAATTCTAGCATGTAATTTTCGAACACAACAAAGAACACATCAACCTATCCACTACGTGTATCAAAGTCATGTAATTCTTTGAAGGATTAACTAATGCAACATCAACTACTTGTCTTAATCACAGGTTAATATTATGGAGCAGATCGAAAATTAGTAAAACCAAACACTAGGAATTCTCGGCATAGACTTCAAATCCTTGATCAAAAACTAAAAACTATAATTCTTACATCATTCAAAAACCTAAAACAAACATCAACCATAACAAAGACATACCAATTCGAAAATAGAAGATGATTACACTTTGAAATATTCCTACGTGGTCTATTCTTCAAGTGCACGGGGATCCTAGACTACGTGCTTCAGATCAAGGGATGGAATATGAAGATCGGAATTGGGGTCTTTGAATGGTGATAGAATTTTCGGCCGAGCTTTGGCTTGAGTTTGCAATGTTGATGATGCTCCCCCCTCTTGCGATAAAAAGGCTTTTTATAGGGGAAAAAGCTAGGGTTTGGCCGGCCCTCAAGCAATCCCAAACCAAGATGGATTTGGTTATTCCCATGTGCAAGTCATGTGCTTCTCTTTTCTCCCTTCTCTTCGCCAGCCACTTTTATGAGTCTTCAGCTTGAAGTTCTCCATTAAACACATATGGATATGTCCATCAAGCCCCAAGGTCCATGATTGTCGAAATTGTAATTTAAAAGTCCAAAGAAACTTTCCTGATGCATCCAGGAAAATACTGCAACCTGAAATTTTAACACAATGTATTTCAGCAACCAAAGATTATATTCCCGAAACTCTTTAGCAACAATGTATTTTAGCACACTTTACCAAAAACTCTTCAAAACAACATTAAACTATATTATGACTCAATCTTAACCTAAATAGACTCAACAAAGCATAAACAAGGGTGTTTAGCACATAATAACGTCACCTTTTAGGCTCCTATCATAAATATAATTCAATATAATAAATAATTATTTTTAATTACCTGTTTATGTGGGTTGTTGAATTCCGATATCAGAAGCCAACGCCACTCGTACTCTCTGAACTGGAACTCAAGGGGGGTGCCGGAACGTTCGTTCCCATGTGTAGTCCAGTGGGTCCATAACTCGTTCTTCCACTCCTTGTACCTGTAATACGCAAAAAAAATATAAATATTATAAATTATACATAGTTTTTTTTTGTCCTTAACTTTGCAACGTACCTTCCCCGTGCACAACGTCCGCCCAGGTGTTCATCAGGTACTCGGGAACGTCAAACCACACCTGCATTCAAACATTTATTAGTTTAGACGTTCATAAATCTACAATGTAATAAATAATGTTAAATATGAATTTTGTTATACTTACCGACATGGCGTTGTGGACCATGTCCTTAACCTCCTGTGGGACCTCGCCCCAGTCTGACCACAACATAGGGACTCTATCCCTAATAAACGCTCCCACGCGGCCAGAGTACATCCTCGTCTTACCGCCCGATACTACGTTCCCATCCTCGTTAGTATCAATGACGATCCTTCCCGATGTACTCACTGTCTTCTCGAGAGCTTTCCCCGTGACCGGACCTCTCTTCTTCCTTGTCGGCTTGGCTCCGACGGTGCCTATCATAAATTGATGATTAGTAAATTAATTTTATTATAACATTATAACATAACAAATTACTTATATAATCATTACCTGAGGGCGTTGGGGCGGATGCGACGGACTCCGACTCTGTCGCCGACGATGATACCCTCGCAGAAATTAACTCTGTAGCAAACGGCACGAACAGATACACCGCTGATGGGGTCACCTGGGGGGGTAGTGGATAAATCGGCGCCCCTGAGTCATCGACTGCAGGTATTGCCGGTATGAAGCACGGAAGGAATAGAAGAGGCGGCGGCATCTGTACCCCGGAAGACCCACCCTCCGATGCACTAGGGCCCGGTGCCGGTGCCCTACGTATCTCAGGCATACGTGGTGCAGACACCTCTGCCTGAGTCGGAGGCCATAGCTGCCTCGAGGAGTGAGGGCCGCTAGGCTGCCTGGAGGAGCGAGGGCCGCTAGGCTGCCTGGAGGAGCGAGGGGCGTCCTGCTAGCCGGAGGAGCGAGGGGCGCTAGGCTGCCTGGAGGAGCGAGGGGCGTCCGGCTGGCCGGAGGAGCGAAGGGCGCTAGGCGGCCTGGAGGCGGGAGGGCCATCTAGCTGCCTGGAGGAATGTGTCGGCTCCAGAAGAGACGCCCGTCGGGCCGTCATTGGCCCCTGAAACGAACCTCGAGGGTTGCTAGACGTTCCCTCTGACGATTCACCCCGGCCCTTCGAACTCTTGGATCTGCTGAATAATCCTTTCATCCTAAATAAAATAATTAATATTTTGTTAAATGTATAAAATTATAAAAAATGAACAATATACCAAATAAAAAATGAACAATATACCAAATAAAATAAAAAATGAACAATATACCAAATAATATTGTAATATACCCAAATATACTAAATACACCCAAATACACTCAAATTCAGTAAATACACCCAAATACACCCAAATACACCCAAATATATTAAATATACTAAATACACCCAAATACATCCAAATACACCCAAATACACCCAAATTCAGTAAATACACCCAAATACACCCAAATATATTAAATATACTAAATACACCCAAATACATCCAAATATACTAAATACACCCAAATATATCCAAATACACCCAAATACACCCAAATATATTAAATATACTAAATACACCCAAATACATCCAAATACACCCAAATTCACCCAAATACACCCAAATACACCCAAATACACCCAAATTCACCCAAATACACCCAAATACAACCAAATATACACTCAAATTCAGTAAATACACCCAATATAATTCAACATTATCACAACATAATACAATTAAACATTATCACAATATAATTCAACACAATTCAATATAATGCAATATATTGAAAAAACAACCCAAATTTGTTCTATAATACAATATAAACATGAAATTGCATACCTAATTGGTTTGGGAGATGAGGGAGGCGGAGTGGAGGCCGGAAACCGTCGAAAATGGCGAAAGAAAATCGAGAGGAAAGGGAGAAATTCGCCGGCGGAGTGGAGAAAGTGGAGAAGTGGGGTTCTGTCTCGCTGGGTTCGAATATATAGTAAGAACTATAGCCGACGAAATAAAAAATTCGTCGGCTATAGTCCCACTTTAGCCGACGACAAAACCCTAATTTCGTCGGCTAAAGTCCAACTATAGCCGACGAAATTTTTTTAGTAATTTCGTCGGCTATAGTTCAACTTTTGCCCGACGAAATTATTACGAATGTTAGTAATTTCGTCGGCTAAAGTATATTTTATTCATATTTAGTAAGTTCATGCACAATTTATTTGTTTTATCTTGTGAAATGAAAAACCGACCGTCAGATATCATCATTATGTTGAAACATGTGTGAGTGTAAAATTTCAGCATCATCGGACACACGGTCGCGCTCGATCCGCACGGTCAATCCCGTTGGTCAAACCCCTAAACACAAAAAAACGGTGATTTGGCCACCTAAATTACGTATTCTGTCCGGACCGTCAACTACAAATTGTTTCATATCGAGGAGACGCAACTAGCGGTATAAAATTTATAAGAAAAATAACCGTCGGAGATAGGGCGTCCTCTATGGCGAACGAATAGAAAAAATGCAATGACCGCAAGTATTGGCACCGAAACTTATCGGAATTACGTGAAATTTCAACCGTAGACATATTTCATCGTTCCGGTCATATCTTATCTCACGACTTTTTTTTGTTTGAAGCATGTACGTATAGTTTGTTTTTAAAACGGAACATTTACTTAACACTTAGTCAATTAGTTATACAACATTAGTAGACATACTTTGATTGTGACAATCCATCTTGTGAAACGAAAACCCGACCATCAGATATCATCATTATGTTGAAACATGTGTGAGGGTAAAATTTCAGCATCATCGGACACACGGTCGCGCTCGATCCGCACGGTCAATCCCGTTGGTCAAACCCCTAAACACAAAAAAACGGTGATTTGGCCACCTAAATTACGTATTCTGTCCGGACCGTCAACTACAAATTGTTTCATATCGAGGAGACGCAACTAGCGGTATAAATTATTATTTTATTCATTTACCTTTAGCCGACGAAATATTAGGGTATTCGTCGGCTATACTTTAGGTTTTAGGGGTTAGGCTTTAGGGTTTAGCCGACGAATACCCTAATATTTCGTCGGCTAAAACTGTCAAATAGATAAAAAAACAGTTGGTTTAACCGTACCCATAACAATTTCCTGCATATATAACCAACATTAAGATACATTATGAATTGTAGAGCTTGTACCATATAAAACACATCAAATTGTAGTACAAATTCAAATAACTAAGAAGGCTCGTAATCAGAATCATCCGATGAGTCTTCTTCGGTGTCAGAATTAATTTCCGGTAATCTATGCATTTCTACATCACAAGAGTCGTCGTCTGTGTCTTGATTTGGATCCACATCAATAAGGCGAGCGTCTAAATCACGAATTCGAACCGAACGACCCGGTTTAAAATTATTAAGGCGAATTGTAGAGGAGTCAGGAATATCTATTGCACTGTGTTCTTGATACGCAACATTTTCTTCCTCGTCTTCGGCCTCTCCAAGTGTAGCCGCCCGGTAAATGTTTCGAGGGTGCACAAGATTGACTACTTTCCACGCGTCACCCTTAACAAGGTCATCAAGATAAAACACTTGTTTCACCGATGTCGCAAAAACAAACGGGTCATCTTCGTAACAGCTTGTGCCAGTGTTCACCGATAAAATCCCGTACTGATCAATCTTCATGCTCTACGAGCTTCTAGTATCAAACCATCTACACTTGAACAGGTGCACGGTCATGCCTTGCCCATAAACGAGTTCCACCACTGAATCAAGAACACCATAATAATCAACTCCATTCCGGCCACCATGCGCCATAACCCCAGAATTCTGTGTTCTTCGTCTGTTGTCTCTCATTTCACATATAAATTGCACGCCATTGACCTTGCACATCGGGTAAACTCTTGACATTATCGGCTTCATAGGTAGAAGTCTTAGTTCGTGAGACCAATTTGGGTGACCATCAAATTGAATATGGTTCATCTGCAACCAAAGATTCAATGTATTATAAATATGAATAATTATGCAATCAAGGAGACTTGCAACATACAAAATTGGAGAATTACATACCCAATCGCCAAAATAGTTCGCGAACTCCTTGTTGTGGTAGTCGAGATCACCTTGAATGTCTGGACAGTGTAGATGGATGTCTTTCCAGTATTCAACTTCTTGACAGTTAATCAATACCCACCAATGGGCTATGACGAGCTCATGGGGTTGCAACTTGTAGGGGACTCTGGTAAAATTCCATAAACTTCAACATCATTTGAGACTATGGAAATGTTAAACTTCGGTTCATCAACCGGCATGGTTTGTGGAGTTTCCTTCAATGCTCCTAGATACAACTTCATGTAGGTGACGCACTCGTGCGCAATATATGCTTCTGCTATACATCCTTCAGGCACGGATTTGTTAGCCACATAAGCTTTGTAGTCTCCAAGTTGTCTGTAAATAAATAAATTTGTTGTCATATGTTACGATTATACAATGAACATGTACAATAAAAACATTAGGTGTAAAAAACATACCTTTCCATAGGATACATCCAAGTATAATGTACTGGACCGGTAAGCAACAATTGCTCGGGAAGATGGATCATCAGGTGCGGCATGATGTCAAAAAAATTTGGAGGAAATATTCTCTCAAATTTACACATGATATAAATAATGTCCTGTTGCATTTCCCGGAGATCAGATTTTGTCACTTCCCTTGTGCATAACTTCTGGAAGAATCTTGACAACGCTACTAACGGCTCCACCACCTGAAGGGGAAGGAAGGGTCGAATGAAAATAGGGAAGAGACGTTGTAGCAGAATATGACAGTCATGACTCTTTAACCCGTACATTTTATTGTCCCGAATGTTTACACACCGGGCTATATTTCCTGCGTAGCCTGAAGGATACTTCACAGAACTCAACCACCTGAAAATTACGTTCTTCTGTTCAGGCTTCACGGTGTACGGAGCTTGAGGCATTTTTTCTTCCCTTCTTTCAACCACAAATGTCTTCGTATCTCCATTTTTTTAAGATCAATGCGTGCCTTCGGACCGTCTTTCGTCTTTCCCTCCAAGTTCAGCACGGTTCCCACCACACTGTCACACACATTCTTTTCTATGTGCATCACATCTAGGTAGTGCCTGATCAACAACTTACTCCAGTATGGGAGTTCCCAGAATATGCTCTTATGTGTCCAAAATTTATACCTGTCGGGTCTGTCAGGTATTGCCGCCACTATATTGGGATGATTGCTGAGCTGCCCAAAATCATACTCATTAAGCACTGCTAAAATTTCTACCCCTGTCCATCTTCTATGACGCACACCAAGTTCTACTGACAGGACCCACCCCGGGTTAAACCCCTTTAACCTGAAGTAAATCCTGCGGGGACCACCTCAAGGGAACTTCTTACCGAAACCCCCTTGAAATGGCCAACCCTTCCTACAAAACTAACTAAACCGGGTTAGTCAGAGCAGTCTACAGAGATGATTACCCCAAAGAATTTCGAGCAGCAACGGAATGATCGACTATGCCTCGACTCTCGTACGCGCTCAACCTCCTCTCAAGAACCCTGCATCACTGGGCATTTAAAAACGAAAGGTCCAGGGGAGAAACATTTAAAAACTGTTAGAGTGAGTGGACGAAAATCAAATATAAAAGCTCCATTTCCTGTAATGCTCTCCCAAAAGTATATCAATTTAAAAATCATTTATGCATGCCCACAATTACTAAATTTCCGCAAATGCATGATAAGATAAACCAGCAAGGAATATGGGAAGAGAAATGTTCACCAAACATAATAAGTCTGACCTCTCAGACTAGGGTCGGAGCTAAGAGCTCTAGTAGCGCCCTCACGCTACGCTATGCTAGCTAAATAAAATAATACGGTCAACCCTTATAATATCAACCTGACCTCTCAGGCTTGTCTGTCCTCTCAGACCAGGGTCGGAGCTAAGAGCTCTAGAATATGTGATAACGGTCAACCCTTATAATATCAACCTGACCTCTCAGGCTTGTCTGTCCACTCAGACCAGGGTCGGAGCTAAGAGCTCTAAATAAAGTGATACGGTCAACCCTCATAGTGCACTACGTAGTTTGCCTGACCTCTCAGGCTAGGGTCGGAGCTAAGAGCTCTAGTAGCGCCCTCACGCTACTCTAGCTAGCATATTTATTGGTCAACCCTTAAAATAAACATTCAACAATACATTAATCAAATTCTCTTCCCAAAACAATTAATTAAAACAATTCCTTGTCATATATGCATAAAACTAATTTCCAACGAAGTCTCGGGTTCAATTCCATTCGAAGGACGGCCCTTACCGTCTATAACCATTTTCGGAAGAAATAGAAAATTGAGTAATAATGTAAATACGTTCAAGAACCCGAGAAGGATATAATTTTCGGAAACAATCATAAACACCATGCAATTAACTCAATAATTAAGGCATGCATTTATTTAAAATAATATGTCCACTCACAGTACTATTTCGACCTTCTTCCCGCTCGGAAAGCTCCTCGAGCGAAACTCTCGAACTACCCGCGTAGTCGAGCCCGTCTCACGTCCGACCAGAGACTGTACAACAAATCATCACATTAGTCATACCACAGTTGACTTGGTCTTTTCCTAGTTTGACCAGGAAATCCTATTTGACCACATGTTGACCAAGTTCCTTTCTTATAGCACTTTAACCTTTATAACTTTCTTTCCCGGTTATCGACTCTTAACTCAATTTACCGGAAGTCCGACTCAGCTTCCGAACTTTTCTTTATTACTTTAACTTGACGTTAGGGTGTCACGTAATAAGTCGTTGAATTACTATGGACACCCATTCAACCATTTCACCAATACCTTAGGAGTCCTTAAAAATAATCCTTAAACCTTAACCGGCAATAAACGATGGTCGGAATAATATTTAATTATCCGCCAATAATACTAAACTAGAACAATTCCAAAACCTAACCAAAACACCTCCAAAAATTACCAAATTTTAACCATAGACTCCTCACAATATGTACTAATTAATGGACATGAAAAACTGCCCAAAAAGTGGCGGCACCGCCGCCAGCTCCGGCAGAAATTCCGGCCAGAATTCCGGCGACCTCGGATCGCCACCAAATTTTACCAGTAGCTTCGTCTCGTCAATTGGGACAACTTTCTAGTTCAACTCGAAGGCCAATTCGGCCTCTAACTAGGTCAAAAACTCGATGAACAGTAGACCCCGAAAAATTACACTACCAAACTTCAAATCCTCAATTCTCCCTACACACTTCAAATCAAGCTACCAAATTCTAGGGGATTGTAGTACACCTAAAACCCATCCTAAACATATAAAGAACTCAACAATTGGTGACGAGGCCGTTTGTTAACAACCTGCAATTTAAAACCCTATCGTGTAGTAACTGTAAGTAGGGATCGTTCAAGCCGGGGATACTAGGGAAGGATTATGTCTGCAAAACAGAACATTAGTAATATTCACACACTTTATACAAAAATACACAAATACATAGCATACACAATTATCTGTCACATAATATACGAGTATACACAAATGCAAAAGTATTAACATATTTACGATTTTAAATGGGGGATTTATAAGGTGTTCGAAACATAAAGAAAAGAAAACAGAAATATTTACATACATCGGTCAATCAATACTCAAGCACACAACATAACAAACACCGAAATAAGCATATAACAAATTCATGTAAGATTAAATAGTGATGCTCGCACTATCATATGTTTTCAATGATTTCAACCTCTTATGACTTCTCATGTGTTTTTAGGAACTTCAAATATGCCTGAACCTAAAACATATGTGTCACCTTGTTTAAACTATCAAATATGCCTAATCTAAACAAGATACACTTACGAACTGGAGTCGGTTGAAGACATGGTCCTAGGTATGGCGTCACTCATCCTATTCAACATGCAAATCACTCACCCTAAAAACCCTTTGCAGCAACTTAGAATCAAACTATCAAATATGCCTAACTTGATCCTAGATTACTACGGCTTATTAAACTCCCCCCTTAGAAACGTCTTGGCCTAGACTATCTTTAGGTTTGATTACATGATCAGGTGATGATTAATCAATTAACACATACTACACACAAGAACATACAGCAACTTTATCTAAATCATGAAACTAAAATATACTTAGAACGTTATACATCACACATGGTTTCAAGAAAATCACAAAGAAGAACTTAAGAACACATGCAACATATAAAACCGAAAACCATAGAATAATCTATAATAAAACTTGATAAAACACAGTAGATTTTTACACACAACCTTGATGAACTTCATACCTAGGCTACCTATATAGATCGGCTAGGCAAGAAGGTGAAATCGGCGGCGGATGGAAGCAATTGGTTGGTGCGGCGGCGGCAGCAGCTTGTGTGTTTAGGGTTTTTGGTAGAGCTTGGCTATACTAAGGCTTGAGCAATTGAAAGACACTTTTTCTACTGTATTACATGTGTATTTATAGAGACAAAACCCTAAGAAAACCTAATGAAAATCGGCAGCCCCTTGTGTTCCAAACCGGGTAGGTTTCTCTTCTTTCCTTGTTGGATTTGTCTTCCTTCTCTTTAATTTGCTGACTTGGAAAATACTTTAAAAACTTCTTTTTCTGATTTCATGGACTCTTCCTCATGTGTGGGTCGGCATTGGGCTCTCTTTCATGCTCATGGACTCTTAGGACAGCCGAAAAGCTTCCATAATCTCGGTAGACCGAGTTATCCTGTTTTGACCGGGATAACTTTCGTAGTTGTTATTTTCGACTTCTCCTTGGTGATTTCTTCGATTCTTCTTCTTCTAAACAACTTCCCATATCATCATTAAGCTCTTCATCAATCATGTGGCATGCTTGGGAAGGATTTTGGTGAAGAAACACACTCACGAACTCGGTAGACAACTTCAGCAAATTCTGTCCTGTTTCCAGCAGACTGACCTCCGGCCATTGTTTCCGGCATAACTCCTTCCTCAGACCTTGGATTGCTGCGATTCCAAAAGATTTAGAAACTAGACATCCACAGCTTTCCATCCATATATGGCACGTTCCCTAGTTCCTCCTGGATCGTCCTAGGGAAATCTTTGAAGTTGAGTTATGGTTTCTGGAAATCCTCTGTTTCTGTTCCGAATTCATGCTTTTGGCCTCTTGTCTTTCCATGCTTCTTTTGCTACCTTCCATAAGTCCGATCCACACAATTCTTGTTTTGTTATGTCCACATACATGTCACCTACACATTCAAAAGATATAATCAAGTAGTGACAATGTATCGGTTTACAGAAACTTAAGAAAATCACAAACACTTCCAATTTCAGCTTTTAACGATATTGCACATACTTTATCTATTTTACACATGTTTTAGCCAATGTTCTACAAATAATCCCTTATGCTAAATATCTACTAATACTAACAAAATAATGGATAAACAAAGCATAAATGAGGGTAAAAACATGTTAAGAACATAGCGTAAAATGCTCCTATCAATTGGTGATCTAGGGAGGGAGAAATTCAATCCCGAAAATCTACTGTACACACCAAGAACAAATCGGAATTTCTCCCGATTTACGGCGAGTTAGGTCGGAAAGCTTACCTAGGATTGAAGTAGACTCGGAGGCCGAGCTTTTGGGACCGGTGCGCCGGCGGTTGGTGGCCGGACGGCGGCGCTAGGGCGGCCGGAAGCTCGGCGCAGTTTTTCCCGATCGGAAAGGAGAAGACGCGGGGAGAGAGAAAAAGGGGCTGGGGTGAAAAATCTGATTTTTCACCTCGGTAACTCCTATATATAGCCTTTTTACCGCAAAGTAACTTTATACTTTTGTTTATAACTTTCCCATACGAACTCCGATTTGAGCGTGCTACGTGTCCATGAACTCGTAACGACGCCCTCTACAATTTTCAAGAAGGAAGTTTTCCCAAATTCTTGACTTAACGAAAAGTCAACTTCACGATCATTGTACGGTTAAACGGTCACTTTAAATGGTAAAAGACCAAAGTAACCAACCGTAAAATAATTCTATGATCGGGGTGTGACAATTCTCCCCACTTTATAAAAATTTCATCCTCGAAATTTCTATACTCAAAGTCCAACACAGAGGGGGATAGTACCACTTAAAATAATAACATTGTTCTCCAATATCCACTTCCTTCTGAGAACTCTTCTGAGACGCCTCACGAAAAGCATTGTCAAAACCTAAACACCTGCTCTTTACGATCAACATCCTTACTGTTCCTCCTTGAAAGCCAATTTCCAGTACCAACCAGAAGTCTATTGACATAGGATGTAAGGTAGTAAACTTATTTACGTAACATGGACATACGTGACACTAGGTATCCATTAACTCTAAGGATACCCAACATATTCCTCAAACTCATGTAACCTTGTCACGTGTCACATCTAGCCAACGTAGCACTCCTTCCTACGTGGATGATAACCTCCGCTACTTCCCCATTTTCTGACACCCGACCACTCTTCTTAGGTCAAAACTAAAGCATAAGGTCTTACCGTGGATCACAATGATTTTCTCTTGAATCATTGATTAACTGAATCACCGAATTCTTACTGTACTTCATCTCATTTATGAGGTGGAATACGACACCGCCTATGCTGATCCACCATCTGTAATCCTCGCGAGAATCACTATTGTTTTTTTCACCAAAAGATGATAAATTCTGTCACACGCTGAAAACATCATTTGGCAACAATTCCCTGTTGCCTAAACCGGATTATAACCATATCCTTGAAAATCCAATAATCGTCCTTACCAACCGCATGTGACGTCGTCACAATACCGCTATCAATCATTCTGATTCCAATAACCACTCGCTTGTCGTGAGTATAAATTCTTCAAGAATACTCGTATACTTTCGTGGAACCTTACATATCAGCTCACACATTCCCTATGCAGGTAATGATTATCACGCCTGAGGAGTAGGGTTCGATGTCACTAATGGATTTAAATCCTCTGGTAACACAATACCACGTGGAGCCAAATCTACTGACAACAAGTCCACGAGAAAACCATGGCGACTCGTGTTACACGAACCATCACCTCATTTGAACCAGGCTCCCTGATCTGGTTTACGCTTTCTAGAAACTATTCTGTCATGTTGTAGAGTAATTGTCTTCCCTGACTCTATCATTACTCAAACCACTTGTACACACAGGACATGAACTGCCGTGAATATTAGCGTAAATCCAAAACCATAGCCTTTAAATCGGGGAGATCCAAAAGCTCCTGACATCGAGATCCAACAATACTGACTCCTCGCATGAAAACAATATTGTCAGGCTTCACACTGCCTACCAAGCTATTCTGACCGGATAAATCTTGACTTTTACCCACAAGTCGAACATTAGAGTCGCTAGCTCAAATATCACTTGTGGGGTTACTGCATACTTTGCAACTGGTAACACATACCCGTACTACTCATAGGTGAGGTGCCACTGACCTCCCTAACTCTTACCTTAACCTGGAATGACGCATAGTGCAGAGCTTGCACTTCAACCAACCGTGCGTCTAATAAACGTTATCCGCATCATAATCTGGGATAGATTTACCATTAAAAGGATTCCAGAGCCTTACCCGCTCAACAAGTATATTCCATTCCCAGATGCCTCCATTACCACATCGTCCGGTAATAACCAGCAACTTGGACATTTAACCAGATCAGACATCTACATGAAATTTAGTGCCACTGGTGCACGCCCAAAGGAACATCTGATCAAAGCATCGGGAATTAATTTCACCAGACACAACCATGTTGATCACCGAGCATCCAGTTAACGAGGCACAAGATAACAAATACCATTACCGCACTGGGCACGTATACATCACAGAGTCAACTCGTACAACTAGACAGTTTCTAACAAAACTGTCCCCCAGGCGCTGCGGGTTTACCATCTACCGCAACCTCTATTCGGTAAGATTCAAAATTCTCAATCGCTTACCACTCTAGATCTTAAATCACAAGATCCACTGCCACACGTTAACATCCTCTCAGATCATAACTTAATCTGAACGTAGCTTAATCACTCCACGGTTTCCGATGGAGTGTTGCACAACTTAGCAACATACTTTACTACCCTTGTAACAATTTGGTTTCCAAAACCTTGACTCGTAACACCTTTGAGTCATCAAAGAAACTCTTTCCTCAGTTTCACCGCTTTCACACTCACCGAAAATGTTGACAATTTTGAGGGTCACCTCCAATGACCTTTCTTGCTACCACTCTACACTCGTGGCGCCAAGAACTGCCGTTAGGTCAAAAATTCCTAACAAGTAGGGTCACTACTCAAATGACCAATGACCATAGCAACGCCAACAAAACTTTAATCCTCTTAGGATTCCCTTAAATTAACCTCAATAATTGATCTCCCAGATCTTAATCCTTATTCCCCATATCAAGATTGAGAATATTTCCTGTCACTGCAGTGAGTGTAACTTATGAACCCCAAACACGACTAAGTACACATTCGGTTACAATAATTGATTAGACCACAACCAGTGAGTGCACAAATTCCCATGCCATCAAGCTCAGTTAATCGCCCTCGAGGAAACCAAGTGTCATAACGGACGACTTTGGTTGCAGGTTGAAGCTTGACCATCTACAACATTCTCACTCCTATTCAACGATTCAGTAAACCTTGCCTCACTGCTGTCCCTTCACCTTTTCCGTGCATTTATCTCAGAAAACATCCTTCCACCTACTAACGACATTAAACCATTTAATTGACGTTTTACACAGAAACTTCTAACCAAACGTCTTTAATCTCCGTTCTCAATGAATGAAACTCTCATGAAACCTTCTTAAAATGAAGTCATCATCAGCCTTAGTCACTTACCTGGTGTCATTTTGACCACACACAGCTGCACACGATAATTATGCCTTACATGTATGTGCTACCCAAATTTCAGCTTTACCACTTCCCTACACAGGAGGATACACGTGCTCCTGTGGGGTATTCCCATGTACAACTTCGGCCGTCGAAACAATACCGTTTGCACAATGACCGGTTCCTACACCACAATAATACAAAGTCAATCAAGGCTCGTATCCCTATCTCCGGTACCCCAAGCACTCTTGGTCCACGACCCGGTGGCTTATTGCCACTTCCAACATGTTCCTTTAAATCCTGAAACCAATTACCCTTAGCTACAACTGATAACACTCGCTCGATCTGTAAATCGGACTCTAACACAGCCAACCTGGAGACTCCTCCACAGGTGTACCAATTAAAATACTTTGATCACAGGTGGATAACCCACCTTATGGTTGACATGAGCCCCAAGATCTGGTGACACAATTTAATTACTGCCTCCACGATAAATGGTCCAATGATCATTGTCACCAACCATTCAAATCACGCTTGGACTCACCAACAAATCAAACCTTCTAGTACCCCAATCATGGGTGGCTGGAACGAAGAGAATCTGGTCGTAGCTGACGACAACAATGTCAGCACCAAGGTGACCCAAACCGTCAGTTTCAGTGGTTGTCCCTTAAAGCATCACGTGACCAATCAAACTATCACTTAATATCTTAATTATGTCACACTCGGGACTCATCACTAGATCCAGACCACAAAATAATAACACTCAATTCCCTTGAGTCTTTCCTCTTCATACGTAAGTTGGTTTTTCTGAAACCACACTAATGACGAACCTCAACAAAATCTTGGCAATCGTCAAATCTTAATATTCATCTCCTCACTGAATAATCGCGCTAGGCGACTTCAGCTCCCCTTTTTTTTTTTTATGGCAGGATGCAACATCTATCATTAACTCTTACGACTCCTCTTCTAAGAGTCTCATAACTCGAATGCTAAGGCCTCGCCTCAGGTTTCTACAACCTCCCTGCCAAACAACCATGGCAGCCTTCCAGGTGTGAATTAACCGTTTCACCACCGAGTACTCACACATAAAGCTCAAACGTTAAACAACGTGAGTTTCCGCTCGATCCCCAACTCAAATCTCAATAAATCAATGTGGAACACATAAACATATATACGTAACGAGCTTACCTTGTTCCTTACAGGAGTTCATAGTGAGGTCGGCGTACTGAGGCATAGTCTTGAAGATTCGATCGTTTATAGGACCACTCGGTCCATATCTCAATCAGGAAGTACTAACTCATATCCTCAATAAACACTAAGCGTCCAAGCATAAAATGCCGATGGATCCGCCGCGGTCGGACCATCACTCTATAGACACTAAGTGATACCAAGTATATGAGGTAGTAACAGGAAACGATAACCTAATGCTCTGATACCATTGACAGGACCCACCCCGGGTTAAACCCCTTTAACCCGAAGTAAATCCTGCGGGGACCACCTCAAGGGAACTTCTTACCGAAACCCCCTTGAAATGGCCAACCCTTCCTACAAAACTAACTAAACCGGGTTAGTCAGAGCAGTCTACATAGATGATTACCCCAAAGAATTTCGAGCAGCAACAGAATGATCGACTATGCCTCGACTCTCGTACGCGCTCGACCTCCTCTCAAGAACCCTGCATCACTGGGCATTTAAAAACGAAAGGCCCAGGGGAGAAACATTTAAAAACTGTTAGAGTGAGTGGATGAAAATCAAATATAAAAGCTCCATTTCCTGTAATGCTCTCCCAAAAGTATATCAATTTAAAAATCATTTATGCATGCCCACAATTACTAAATTTCCGCAAATGCATGATAAGATAAACCAGCAAGGAATATGGGAAGAGAAATGTTCACCAAACATAATAAGTCTGACCTCTCAGACTAGGGTCGGAGCTAAGAGCTCTAGTAGCGCCCTCACGCTACGCTATGCTAGCTAAATAAAATAATACGGTCAACCCTTATAATATCAACCTGACCTCTCAGGCTTGTCTGTCCTCTCAGACCAGGGTCGGAGCTAAGAGCTCTAGAATATGTGATAACGGTCAACCCTTATAATATCAACCTGACCTCTCAGGCTTGTCTGTCCACTCAGACCAGGGTCGGAGCTAAGAGCTCTAAATAAAGTGATACGGTCAACCCTCATAGTGCACTACGTAGTTTGCCTGACCTCTCAGGCTAGGGTCGGAGCTAAGAGCTCTAGTAGCGCCCTCACGCTACTCTAGCTAGCATATTTATTGGTCAACCCTTAAAATAAACATTCAACAATACATTAATCAAATTCTCTTCCCAAAACAATTAATTAAAACAATTCCTTGTCATATATGCATAAAACCAATTTCCAACGAAGTCTCGGGTTCAATTCCATTCGAAGGACGGCCCTTACCGTCTATAACCATTTTCGGAAGAAAAAGAAAATTGAGTAATAATGTAAATACGTTCAAGAACCCGAGAAGGATATAATTTTCGGAAACAATCATAAACACCATGCAATTAACTCAATAATTAAGGCATGCATTTATTTAAAATAATATGTCCACTCACAGTACTATTTCGACCTTCTTCCCGCTCGGAAAGCTCCTCGAGCGAAACTCTCGAACTACCCGCATAGTCGAGCCCGTCTCACGTCCGACCAGAGACTGTACAACAAATCATCACATTAGTCATACCACAGTTGACTTGGTCTTTTCCTAGTTTGACCAGGAAATCCTATTTGACCACATGTTGACCAAGTTCCTTTCTTATAGCACTTTAACCTTTATAACTTTCTTTCCCGGTTATCGACTCTTAACTCAATTTACCGGAAGTCCGACTCAGCTTCCGAACTTTTCTTTATTACTTTAACTTGACGTTAGGGTGTCACGTAATAAGTCGTTGAATTACTATGGACACACATTCAACCATTTCACCAATACCTTAGGAGTCCTTAAAAATAATCCTTAAACCTTAACCGGCAATAAACGATGGTCGGAATAATATTTAATTATCCGCCAATAATACTAAACTAGAACAATTCCAAAACCTAACCAAAACACCTCCAAAAATTACCAAATTTTAACCATAGACTCCTCAACATATGTACTAATTAATGGACATGAAAAACTGCCCAAAAAGTGGCGGCACCGCCGCCACCGGCGGCCGCCGTTAGAAATTCCGGCCAGAATTCCGGCGACCTCGGATCGCCACCAAATTTTACCAGTAGCTTCGTCTCGTCAATTGGGACAACTTTCTAGTTCAACTCGAAGGCCAATTCGGCCTCTAACTAGGTCAAAAACTCGATGAACAGTAGACCCCGAAAAATTACACTACCAAACTTCAAATCCTCAATTCTCCCTACACACTTCAAATCAAGCTACCAAATTCTAGGGGATTGTAGTACACCTAAAACCCATCCTAAACATATAAAGAACTCAACAATTGGTGATCTAGGGAGGGAGAAATTCAATCCCGAAAATCTACTGTACACACCAAGAACAAATCGGAATTTCTCCCGATTTACGGCGAGTTAGGTCGGAAAGCTTACCTAGGATTGAAGTAGACTCGGAGGCCGAGCTTTTGGGACCGGTGCGCCGGCGGTTGGTGGCCGGACGGCGGCGCTAGGGCGGCCGGAAGCTCGGCGCAGTTTTTCCCGATCGGAAAGGAGAAGACGCGGGGAGAGAGAAAAAGGGGCTGGGGTGAAAAATCTGATTTTTCACCCCGGTAACTCCTATATATAGCCTTTTTACCGCAAAGTAACTTTATACTTTTGTTTATAACTTTCCCATACGAACTCCGATTTGAGCGTGCTACGTGTCTATGAACTCGTAACGACGCCCTCTACAACTTTCAAGAAGGAAGTTTTCCCAAATTCTTGACTTAACAAAAAGTCAACTTCACGATCATTGTACGGTTAAACGGTCACTTTAAATGGTAAAAGACCAAAGTAACCAACCGTAAAATAATTCTATGATCGGGGTGTGACATCTACAGTCCCATCAAATGCCTTGTCATCGAACCGCCATTCGTGATCATACGGAAGGAGAGTACGGTGACCCAATCTACATATCTTGTTGCAATGACTACTGCTCCCCTCATCGCTTAGGCACTCTGGACAAGCCTTGTATCCCCTAACAACGTTGCCCGACAACATCCCACGAGTAGGAAAATCACTAATGGTACCAACAACCATAGCATGCATCTGGAACATCTCGTGCATGAACTTATCATAAGTGGGATGACCAACGTCCCAAAAAAACTTAAGCTCTTCAATCAAGGGTCTCAAATACACATCGAGACACTTCCCTGGATAACCGGGTCCTGGAATCAACAAACTCAACATATTGTATTCCTTCTTCATGCACATCCATGGAGGAAGATTGTATGGTACCAAAATCACCGGCCATACACTGTATTGAAGACTCATGTTGCCAAAAGGATTGAACCCGTCGGATGAGAGCCCGAGCCTCACATTTCGGACCTCAGACGCAAAATGAGGAAACTCCCTGTCTATATGCTTCCAGGCCTCCCCGTCAGCAGGGTGTATAAGGGTATCTTCGCCTTGCAATTCCCTATCAGCGTGCCATCTCATAGATTTGGCCGTGTGTGATGACATGTACAACCGTTCCAGCCTATCCCTCAACGGGAAATACCGAAGTACCTTCATCGGTTTCCTATTGCCTGCAGGAGTCAACTTATACCTGTCACTCTGACATACTGGACATGTGTCAAGGTCACCAAGGTCATTCCCTTCTGGATCTTTACCCCAGAAGAGAACACAATCATATCTGCATGCATGGATCTTGATGTAGGAAAGCCCAAGATCTTTCAGTATACATCGGACCTTATGATGAGTGGTAGGAAGACGATGACCGTGGGGCAGCATCGAAGCAGTGTACTGTAGATACTCATCAACAGCCTTCACAGTCGATTTTGTCTCAACTTTAATCTTCATAACGTCCATCACACTTTCAAGAACCGTTTTCTGACAACCGGGGTACACAGGGGTCTGTTGGAAAGCAAGTAGTTTGTCGTACCTGTCAATACCAGCAGTGTTGACAACTCTAGGGAAGGGCTGCACCGGGTCAGACATATACGGTCCTTCAGAGCATACACCCCTCTCATAAGGAAACATATCGTTGATGAAGGCCGTTGTTGGATCGTTGGATGTACTGCCCGTCTCAGAAAATTGCCCATGATCATGCGGACCTCTTGATGATGTTTCACCGTGATATATCCAACATGTGTACTTCTCCCAAAACCCATTACTTTGAAGGTGCTGCCAAACCTTGTCAATTGGAAATTGATACATATCGCTGCGACACTGACATTTAGTGCACGGACAATAGAAAATTGTATTCCCTTTAGCATTATTGATCACATATTCAATAAAACTAACAACTCCTTTAGCATATCTTTTGTCCCATTTTGGAAGCGAAATCCAACTCTTATCCATATCATGAGAAAAAAACATAATATATATGTATAGACGCTAATTAATTAAATTTACGAATCATTCAATTTATATTATATCTGAGTTAACGTACAATTAATATATATAATAATTACTAATTAATATAATCAAATTAATATATATATATATATCAACAACTTCATATATATTATCAAACCCAAATCGATCAACTCAATCACACTCAAAACACAATATAATCAACTCTAATTAAAACTCAAAATCAATGTGCATAACGAAAATAAAACTCTTAAATCAACTCAAAAACAAGATATATACATATACGTACCTATATATAGCGCCACAAACTAATTTCGGACAGATTTCGACAACACCCAACAATTTCGCCAACCCCAAAATTTTTTCTCCCGTTTTTTCTTTCAAATCAGCTACTGTCTAGATCTGGAAATATAAAGAATTTTAGCCGACGAAATTATATATATCGTCGGCCAAAGTTTTAAAATTTCGTCGGCTATAGTTCACAGACTATAGCCGACGAAAAAAACTATTTTAGCCGACGACACAACTTTTCGTCGGCTAAAGTAGACTTTTAGCCGACGAAAATTTCACTTAGGCGACGAAAGTTTTTTTCGTCGGCTAAAAGTCCACTTTAGCCGACGAAAATTTCACTTAGGCGACGAAATTAGTTTTCATCGGCTAAAATGGACTTTAGCCGACGAAAAAAAATTTCGTCGGCCTGCTAATTTTTTTTTCGTCGGCTATGATACTTATTCTGGTAGTGCTTTGCATGTATTAGTTATTGTATCTGTGCAATTTAGTGGAAGGGTATTATGGAGAGGTAAACAAAAATTAGCTTCTGAGCTCACGTCTGTTTATGTAGTACGTAGTACAACAAAAGAAAATGCAACATTTTGCTTTGAGTTTTACATTTAGAAGGAAATCATAGGTTTATTGCTTACTTGATAGCAGAAAAGATATGGTCATGCCCTCTTCTCTATTAAGCTTTGGAATTGGGTTTCTGTGGTTTTAAAATAAGGTTGTGGTTTTTCTTTTGCATGAGTTCAGTCTTCAATAGCATTACAACACAACCAATTAATGAAAATAATTTGTGTTGCATGGTTTCTCAAAATACCTGGTTATAGCCTGGTTTATCTATTCCTAGATGTTCAGGTGTGATATCTTTGTGGATGATGTATTGTCTGGGCACCACACTTGCTAAATTTCAGGATGAGCTTTATGCTTGCTAAATTAAACAACTGATTAATGAAAATAATTTGTGTTGCATGGTTTCTCAAAATACCTGGTTATAGCCTGGTTTATCTATTCCTAGATGTTCAGGTGTGATACTTTTGTGGATGTATGTATTGTCTGGGCACCACACTTGCTTGATTAAATAATAGACCTTGTATTTGTAGTGTGTATAAATAATCTCTAAGATAGATATGACCGCCTTGTTTTATTCTTATTTATTAATTTGTTTATGACCTGTTGCTGATTGAGCTGAGGTGCTTATCTTATATCTTTTTGGTTATTTTGTGTTACCATAATATTATCATGCATTATATTCTGTTGTTTTGGTATGTGCTTGCTAGATTAGGTGATTTATATTTGGTTATTATTTTAACCCTACACTTTCTGTTGGGTGTATTAAGCTGATGATTTTTGGTTCATGGAAGGAACTGGGCATTCAGGTTCCTTTCTGAGTTGTTATCGTACTCAAGTAAAAGTAATTTAGATTGTTCGCCTATGATATGTTACCCAGCAAGTTCATTTCGGAATTTGTTGTGTATGTAGTGTGTAATTCCTGGAAATTCCTGTACACAAATAAAGGTACCACTACATCTGAGATTATAGGATACATCCCTTGACCGTATGTTCTTGTGTCAAATGACTGTTATTGTACTTGTACTGCTGCTGTTATGTGGACTTTGAATGTATAGAATGATATCAGCTGTGGCAGTGCCAACTCAGTCATCTAGCATTAACACTGAATCAAAATGCTAGATTTGCATTTCCTTTCTGAGGGTTTGGAAACAAGTTTATGAATCAGTGACTTCTTAGATTGTTTTGGCAATATCAGGTTTACGAGCTCCTAAATGTAGGGAGGGCTAGTATATATTTCTAAGTAAAAGTAGCAGTGTACTTTCCTGTCTCATTTCTTGGGTCAGTTAGCTCATACATATTTATGTCACCTTTTGTTTCAGATTCAGTCAAACTCTTGTTAGGCAGACATATCATCCTTGCATAAGAAGTGCGCTTCTTGAAATTGAATCTGTAAAGTAGACCCTACGTTAACATGCACTTACGAGTTATAAAAATTGGCCTTCAAGGTGTTATAGTTCTTTCATGTCCTCTAATTCTCTTGTATCTTGTTTTGAGCTTTTGGAATGCCTTTACAACGCCATCCGGATGACGTTGCTTCAGTGGTAATAATTCTGTCTCGTATCTTTAACTTGTTTGGGGTCCGAATGGGTGTGTTTGTACCATTTTCCTTCACTGATGTATAGTAAATCTTATGCAAAAGAAGATTGCCAGTTAATTGTTTGGATAGTTAACTTGGACTAAATAAATACTGTGAGTTCAATGGATGTACTCCATCAAAAAGGTCTTTTTAACTTTCAAAGAAGCCCGATTCAACATGGTACTCACTGCCATGCTTATATTGTCCTTGTCTGTATGAATTCAATGATATGCTTGGCTCTTCTCAAGGTAGTCTAGAACTCAATTATGTTATAGTGTTTGGTCATTCATATCCCCCCAAAATAAACACATATGTAACATTCCATATACATATTCACAGAGCAGGCACTTGCATGTGGGCGTGTATATGCCTTGTCCTTATGCCCGTGAAAATTGATCTGATGTCTTTACTTTGCTCAGAGCTAATTTGTCACATTTCATAGCGAGAGTTTGATAACAAGTTGATCAGTTCTTTTCTCCATTTTCCAGTGTGAAGACCTTTTTCATGTGATATCTAAAGCCATTGATGAAGAAAGGATCCTCATAGCTTAATATTAACATTTCATATTGTTCAGGCACTGGTAAATTATTTCCAGACCCATCTGGGCCACTTGCAGATTTCTGGAGATGTATTTGAATTCTTGGATTGCTACTTTCCCATTCAAATTACTCATGTAAGCTTATCTTTTGCATGTACTTGTAGATTTTGAGTATATATTATAGGTTTATAAGTATTTGTTTTTTACTGTTCAATTACGTGTGAATCAAAACTAGTTCGTAGAAATTGGAATTGAAAAATCTGCATGTATTTTCTTTTTTGCATTCTTCTTGAGGCTACAGAACTTTGACCTCTGACATTGAGAGAGAGGAATACATAATTGCTGCTTTCTCATCTACGACATGCAATTCGTTATCATGTTTGTAGGACCTATTGACTTTAAAAGTAGGATAAAAAACAGTCTATTCTATTATAAGTTTACTTGAATAAAATTTCTATAAAATTTCAGTTTCCTCTCGAGTATGATTTTCTAGGCATATTTCAGAAATATTACTTTCTGCTCATAACTTAATCCTCATTGGTTACCAAATCTATGATCTCCCCTTGTTTGTGTCTCATCGAATCTTGTATTCAGATGATTGTTTTCTTTGACTTGGGTTATAAGTTGCCCATCTGTTTGCATTATTTAGACCCTTCCATTTCTCTACATTCTCTTGTTCTTCAATTGCATTGACATGTGATTTGTTGTTTTCTCTATGCATTCTCCAGCTGAAAGATGAGGACGCCAATGTGAAAGGGGAGGACCTCTCAAAGGCGCTAATGGTATGCCTTAACTGAGGCCGCTGCTGTCGTTTCTTCTTACTCTCTTTGCTAATGTCTTCTGTGTTATTATTCTCTATTTGGGATGGTGCTTTATTGTTGGTTTTTCTTGTAATTTTGGCGGACTGGTGCATGTCACATTGTTCTTTGAAGAATTAAAAAAAAGAACCTTGTCACTGGTTATGGCTTGATTGGACTAGCATTTTATGCCTGTGACATGCCCTTTTCCTTAAACAAGTAGGAAAAGCTGATTTTCTTTATAGTTTATGGGCAGCAGCATCCGTAACTTTGCGTTCTAAAATAAAAGCAAAAACCTCTACACTGTATACTGGTTGTGAGTAGTTTTCAGTAACTGTAATCTTGGAGTCTGGATGCACATTTTTATTATTGGAGTGAGACAAGGAATTGAGTCAATGGAACACAGAATTATTCTGTATGTTATGTGTACTGCAACTATACTTGGTGATGACCAGATTTTTCAGCTTTCTCTAATGTAGACAATTTACCAAGTTTTGAAGAATTTAACTTTGTAGTTTGGTTACCTAAATGAGAAGTAATCAATCACAAATCCACCTGCAGGGTCTTAATATATCAGTCTTAGTCTGTATAGATGCCACAGTTTTTCTCCTCTATGCTGGAACTGTGCACCTGAGGCTGCATTGATAATGCCCAGTTTTATACAAATAACATATGGCTTTAAGAAGTTTTTCTCTCTCTTAAACATGGAGAGATATGAACTGATGGAGAACAATACTTTGTGTTTGTATGATGAACATTGTCATTTATCCTGTATGTGCATTAGTTTAGTGCCGGATTCTTTCAATGAGGCAAGTGAGTAAGATAGCAACAGTGTAATGTGATATTGGAAGTTCTTTGCTATTTCTATGTAACATCATCATTTATCCCTTATCTGCGGTAGTTTATTGCCTAATCTTTACTGTTTCAAACTTTCAATACCAAAATGTTGAACCAGGATGTTTCTTTCTGCAGCTGGCATTCTCTTCCACAGCTTTGTTTGAGCCATTTGTCATTCCGTTGCTTGTTGAGAAACTTTCTTTTCTGCCATCAGCAAAGGTTTGGCCACTTTCTGTTCCTTGGGTACTAATTTTCACTGCATGTGGAAATGTTGTGTTATTAAAGTTGTCTTTTGGTTGCTTGGTCTGTATGCCTGCAGGTTGATTTCTTGAGCTCGAAGTATCTTAACTTCTGTGCATCTAGAATTTCTATTAAACAAGCAATAAGTAGTTCACTGGAATCCTTTACTTCAGAATCACTGAACATTGTAGTGATTTACAAACATGTCTGAAACAACATTCTACAGTTGATGTGCAGTAAAAATGTGACAGAAATATTTGTGCTAAACTAACTCAAGTGTGCCTTTGATGGCGGGGAAGATATGGGTTTGCAACCACCTTTTTCCAATTTTCAGGCGATCCAACCTAAAATGTTGATTGATATTGGAGCATGTTCTCTACTGGAGTAGACGCAAAGAAATTTGCATAAGCATGGCACGGTTTCAGTGTCGCTGGGACTCTCTCAAACTGGACAGATTCTAGGACTGGATACTGATGGTTGCTGCGCAAAAACACAATGGACTCAGCACTATTTTCTCATTTCCAAGATTAGATGCATTATAAAATGAAATCCATGATTAGATGCATTCTAAAATCAGGATAGTTTACTCACAAGAACGAAAACCAAGATTAGATGCATTCTAAAATCAAGCATAGTTTACTCACAACGAAAACAAACCTTTTCATTTTACTCAAGAATGACCGGAGTTGCAGCTCGGACACCGCAGCCGCACAAAATAGGAAATATAATGTGCGCTGTTGAATCTTTTGAATGACGGCCACCGGGTTCTGGAACGCCGCCGGATTTGTGGTGTACAACAGTCGATCGTTGCGAACAAACAACTGTGAAATCATCGTCTACTGGTTTATCATGTATGACGCCAGCGGCGGGAGCGTGAATCCGGCGGCTTGCCCGGAGTAAGTAGCCTCGACTCTCAATACTTTGGCGTCGGAGTTGGTTGCTGGATCAATGCGCCATCACCAGTGGCGAATGCAGGATCCGAAACTTGTATAGGTTAGTTAGAAGCATAATTTTTTACGGTTTGTAACCCCGTTGAATTCCTAACAAAAAACACCATTTTTCCTATATACTAAAGGAGGTGCAAGGTTTTCACTATCACTGTTCAAATGAAGCCGTCTTAATTCACTTAAGCCCCGGTCAGTTTGATGAAATTACAATTGTAACCCTGTTGTTTTGTTGCCCTACTGGTACCAAGTTTCGCAGCCACAGTCTCTATTGATACAAGAACAAATCAGAGAGAAGAAAAGAAGAAACCGGAGCCAAATTTTGATCTAAAGTTTTCAGCAGCCGCAGTCTCCATTGATACAAGAAGAAATCGGGGCCCAAATCTTGATCTAAAGCTTTCAGCAACCGCAGTCTCCACTGAGAGAAGAAAAAAGAAATCAGAGCCGAAATCTTCACCTCATTCTCATGGATTCAACTCTAACTATTTATCCGCATCGGAGATCATCCCAGTTCGTTCGTTTTGAATGTCTGTTTTTCTCTCCTTTCAATAATTGGCCAGACAACAAACTTTTCCTGCACTTCGAAACTGAAATCGACATTTCTAGGGTTTTAGACTGCAGTGATTTCAGAGAGGAAGCCCAGATTTATGTGCTTCGAGTTGGGCTTTATAGATTATAACCAGGATTTTAGAGGGCGGGAAATCATAACAATTCCCCTGTAGGTCCTCCAATCAAAACACGCCAAGTGGAATTTCTGAGGAAAAAGCTTCACTCCCACGTGTGGAGTGGGGTGTGACAAAGTCAGTAACCACGCGTGTGAATTTTGTTCATAATTTGTTTATGATTCTAAAGAAAGTATAACAAGAATTTAGAACATCTATCAATACCATAACTTCTACTAACAAAAAAAATTAAAGTGTGTGAGTTTATTAATAAATTTAAATAAAAAAATCTAGTTGGAGGTTACCAAAAAAAATGGGCTCGTTCTCTCATTTGTGCCCTAACCTTTGTTGGTGACGACAGGTATGGGAATGGCGGCAGCAGCGAACTCTGTGAGGACAGTCCAAATTGGCTTCAGGCATTAGGTATTCCTTCTTATTTTCCTTCATTTTCTGTTGCGAAAGTGGGGTTTCTTCCACTGCGTTTGGCTACGCTAGAGGCTCTAGGGGATCATCTCAGTTGTGGTCGTGCATGGCTTCGATGGTGGGGATCTGGTGATCCTGTGATTTTAGCGACGTTGGTTTCGGATATGGCCAAGTGGATACAAGATTGAATTTGTCTTCTAGAAGTGATGATGAAGCTGATGCTTTCATTGGGAGGACGTCGTTCACCTCTGCGATGAAGCTGGTAGTGAGCGGAGTTGATCGAATGATGGTCGCCAACGGCGATGAAGATGACTTGGGCCTCATATCCGCCTGTGGGCTAGGATTGGAGTAGAATATTTGGGTCTTGGGCCTGGGGATCTGGTGATCCTGTGATTTTAGCGACGTTGGTTTCAGATATGGCCAAGTGGATACAAGATTGAATTTGTCTTCTAGGAGTGATGATGAAGCTGATGCTTTCAGAGGGAGGACGTCATTCACCTCTGAGATGAAGCCGGTAGTGAGCGGAGTTGATCGAATGATGGTCGCCAAAGACGATGAAGATGACTTGGGCCTCATATCCGCCTATGGGCTAGGATTGGAGTAGAATATTTGGGTCTTGGGCCTAGATTTACTGGTTTCGCTTGGAACTCTTGGGCTTGGTTTAGCTCGTATTGAGTCAGTGACGGTCATCCCGGAGGTGTTAGCACACGATGAAGACGATCCCGGGGTAACCCCTTCTATGTAGGATGGTCTCAGGACTTGGAGTAGGTTAGGGTTAGGACTTGTCCTTCCCTAACTATTTTATTTTGGTTTGTTATGTTGAACTTTGTTTTCCTTTTGGTTGTTTTTCTGCTTTGGTTTAAACTCCATGGTATTTGTAAGTAGGTAGCTCTCGAGTTGCCAACATGGCTTTACTATCGAGCTCTTGAGGGTAGGTCATGTCTGTAATCACCATTATCGATTTTTGGTTTGGAATGAAATGCTTACCATACTTGATCTAAAAAAATTGAATCAATTGATCATATGTGGTAGGGCAAGACACGTAACACAGGAACAAAAATATAATTTCCTTAAATAGTTTCTTTCTTTCTATAACACAATTACCACGAGATATACTCTTGAGAACTTATTTAGCGCTAACAAACATGTCTTTTATTTTTCTCATTAGCTCATCCATTCATTGTAACTAACTAAATCTATTAACCAGTAAATTATGAAATTGCCCTTGAAACAATATTGAGGGTCTATAACATTACGTCATTTATTGAGGATCGATATCATTACACATTTTTGAGGGTCCGTACCATTACAATAAATGAAATTTACTAACCCTTAGTAGAACTAATTAAAAAACCATTGTATATATACGCACACCATTCAAATTCTTTTCATGACACTACTGAGTATTAGTAGCATTACAATATACACAATTGAATGTTAGTAGTATTATCCAATTTTTTATGTTAAGTAGCCATACGGTACATTTAAATATATGAGAACTTATGTCAAGACCCATCCTGGATTTTCCCACTGAAACCAGGATGAATCCTGCGGCGTCCATCTTAAGGGAGAGTCAAACCAAAATTTCGGCATAGCCTCCCCTAATAATGGACATCCCTTACCTGCAACTAAAACAAAACACTTCTATGACAAACTCAACTAACCTCAACTTTTGGAGCCACCCTGCTCCGGATCCCCATTAAACAAACGTCCCCCTCAAATTGAAAATAATATCTTAAAACTCACTTTCAAACATAATCAACCACAACGATATGAGTAACATTCCTCAAGAATGAGGTCGGGGTTTTACACCCCTAGCACACAACCGAAATATAACACACACCCCAAGGTTATCAGAGCTCTAGCAAAGAAGGAAGCGAGAAAATACACAGGTATGTCAAACCGGTAGCGTACTAGTGAAAAATGGAGTAGTGGTAACTATGCCTTGCCTCTTAGCTATTGCCGAGCCCATCACTACAGACTGGGCATTTAAAAACAAAGGGTCCATGAGAGAAACATTTAAAACATTAGAGTGATTGGACAAAATATGATACTAAAAAAAACTTTAAATAAACTCTTTTAGAATTCCCTTAGAATTTACAAGAAACCATTACGCACGCCCTAAAAGAGATTCTCCAAATTAAATAACAACAAGAAGTAACTCATTACGAAAACACATTGATTGAACTTATAGTAAATGAGTGGGAGGAGGGGTCTAATCATACTATGAGTGTCCATGGCTACTAATCACCATTTTTTATTTATATTTATTTCATAGTCTATGACCAGCTCAAATCCGGATGAAGGTCTAAGTGACCGGCTCGAATCTAGATGAAGGTTCACATATGTATAACTATCCGATAAATAACATTATTAAAAATAAAATCATTCCCTTGATGATGAATATACAACTCTAGTCCGAACTTATTAAGGACCCTTCTCCAGACAACAAATTTAAGCATCCCACAACCAATGTCAATCATAACAAACAAATTCGAAAATCATATCAACCTATGGGAAAAGGCATGAACCCTCATTCCCGACCTCGTGCTCAAATGAAAGATATAATAATCTCACAATCTGGAATAACTAACCACAACAATACTAATACGAAGCCAAAAACTTTCATGGCCCCATATCTCTTCAACAACAACAAAGCATCATGAACTCAAGGAAAAACAATAAGATTAAACCTCAATAAATCATGAAGTAGAATAAATTAAAGCATGTGTTTTAATTCAAATTAAAAGTCCACTCACAGTATACAACTAAGTCTGTCGTTGATCAGTAGACTCCTCAACACGAGTCTCCTCTTGTCTTGGACAAATCCGCCATCCTAATATTTATAATTGAATAGGCAAAAATAAATACGAACATGCAGCTCTCTCTCCCCTCTGGCCCATTCTATCCAACTTAGCCACCTCCTAAACGACCTTAACATTAGTTTAGAAGCTCCTACCACTTCCTAAACGTTTCCGATAATAAATCTGATGGCCACACATTAATTAAATCTCCGTTTAACATATTATTGCTCAAAAATTTGCATCCACACTAAAATGCTCCAAAATTTCCATAAACACTCCAATGAACTTATAAATTCTACAATTTAAATTACATGAAAAACCGCCTAAAAAAAGACAGCTCCGCCGCTGACGGTGGTCGGCGGCCACAAATCTGGCCACCTCCGATCACCACCAAATTTCACCAGAATGTTCATCACAACATTTCAACAACTTTATAGTTCAACACAACTCCAATTCGACCTCTAAACCGCCTAATCGAAACAAAAACCAAAAATACCAAATTATAAACCCTAAAATCACAAAACCTTTGATTCTCCTTCCACACCCCAATAATTGGCTACCAAAATTTAAAAGAATGTAGTACTAATCAAACACAATCTAAGAATATATATAATTCACCAGATGGTGGCCGGTGGAGAGAAAATTTTGGCCAAACCCGAAAACTGCACTCTCGGTCTTCTCACTGAGATTGTGGCCGGACGGCAGCACCTCTCAGCCAACCTCAAGCCCAGAAATGAACTAGGGACGGCGACAAACCTTTTGGGACCAATTTGGCGGCCTCTGATGGCTCGACCGCGGGAAGGAAGTGGCGCGCGAAAAATGGGTCGGGAGACCGGGTTTGACCGTTTTTATGCTGTTTTGACTTTTTACCAAATAGTTTCGGTAAATTCCATATTTATACCCCCTTACTGAAACAGTAACTTTACATTTTTGATAATAAGTTTCACATATGAGCTTTGATTTAAGCGTGCTACATGTCCACGAACTTGTATTAACGCCCTCTACAACTTCCATGAAGGAAGTTTCCCAAAATAACAATTCTAGAAAAAGTCAACTCTAGACCCCTTTTTAGTCAAACGATTACTAATTATGATAAAAGGCTAGAATAATGTGAAAGTAACCGATAGTAAAAGAAATTCTAGAATCAGGATGTGACAATTCACCCTTCCTTAAAACAATTTCGTCTTCAAAATTTACATACCTGTCAGACAAACAGATAAGGATAATACTGCCTCATATGAGCCTCAGGCTCCCATGTAGTCTTGCTCCTGAGCATTTGCTCCTTCCAATCAATGGATTTTCACCGGCACCTCCTCATAAGTCAAATCCTCTTGCACACTAATTTGTTGCTCTTGCAACACATGAGATGGATCAACAATATACTTGCGAAGCATGGACACATGGAAAACGTCATGTATCTTAGATAACTCGGAAGGTAGATCCAACCGATAAGCAAGTGAGCCAACCCGCTCTATAATCTCATAAGGACCTATATATCTCGGGTTAAGTTTCCCATGCTTGCCAAAACACGCCACACCTTTTCAAGCAGACAGTTTAGAGAACACTCAATCACCTACTTGAAACTCAAGATCCCTTCGGAGATTATCTGCATAACTCTTCTGTCGGCTTTGGGCCGTCTTGAGTCTATCCCTAACCACTTAGATCTTCTCATTGGTTACATGAATCAAATCAGGGCCACACAACTTTTTTTCTCTCACCTCATTCTAACATAAAGGCGTACGACATTGCCGCCCATAAACTGCCTCAAACGGAGACATACCAATGCTAGAAAGAGAACTATTGTTGTAGGCAAACTCCATCAATGCCAAGTTTTTATCCTAACTACCTGTAAATTGTATAGCACAAGGCCTCAACATATCCTCTAAGGTCTGAATAGTCTTCTCCGACTGCCCGTCAGTTTGAGGATGAAAAGCAGTGCTTAAATGCAATTGAGTGCCCAGAGCTACTTGTAAAGCTCCCTAAAATATGGAGAAAAATCTAGGGTCTCGATCTGACACTATCGACTCAGGCACACCAGAGAGTCTTACAATCTCATTTACAAACAACTCCGCCAACCTATCCAAGGAATACTTCTTGTTCACCTGCAAAAAATGTGCGGATTTAGGTAATCGATCAACTACCACCCAGATACCATCATGTCCATCACGGGTACGTGGTAAACCAAAGACAAAGTCTATGGTGATGTTATCCCACTTCCACACGGGGATAGGCAAAGGCTGAAGCAAACCGGCAGGCTTCTGTCTCTCAATCTTCACTTGTTAACAAATCAAACATCTACTCACAAAAGCTGTAATTTCTCTCTTCATGTTCGGCCACTAGTAATGATTCTTCAAGGTCTGATACATTTTCGTACTACCAGGATGTGCGACATATGAAGAACTATGAGCTTCCTCCATTATCTCATGCTGTAGCTCCTCATTTTTTTAGGGACAAAGTATATTCTTGAACAACAATGTTTCATCCCTTCTAACTGAGAAATCAACCGTTGTCCTATCAAGTGTCCTATTTATCAACCTCACAATAGATGAATCATTGTACTGCGCCTCTCGCACCTTATCAACCAAAACAGACCTTACCTGAAAACTAGCTACCAGAGCCTCAACTTCTTCTTTCCATAACTCAACACCAGTAGTTCGCAACTCATAGAGGAGTGGAACTCGAACCGCTCTCAAATGCGCCAGAGAAACGAAGGATGGTGGCTAAGAGCATCGTCCACAACATTTTCCCTTCCCGGATGATATTCAATAAAAATATCATAATCCGCAAGCAACTCTATCCACCTCCTCTGCCTCAGATTTAAGTCCATCTAAGTGAAAATATATCAAAGGCTCTTGTGATCAGTGAAAATCTGACACTTAGCTCCATAGAGATAATGTCTCTACATCTTAAGTGCGAAAACTATCGCTACAAGTACTAGATCATGAGTGGGGTAATTCCCCTCACGTGGCTTTAATTTCCTAAAGGTATAAGCAATAACTCTCTCATGTTGCATCATACCAACCAATCCTTGCCTAGAAGCATCACTGTACACCACATACTCTCCACTATCATCAGGTAGTGCCAAAACAGGAGCACTAACCAAACGACTCTTAAGCTCTTGAAAACTCTGCTCACAACTATCACTCCACTCGAACTTAACACCCTTCCTTGTCAATCTAGTAAGAGGAGCCGCAATTTTGGCTAGCTGATTATCGATTACTAGGCATCCCAGTCCCCAATTAAATGGGGGGAACTGGCCGAATTAAGGCTAGTTACTGTGGTTTTAACGTTACGTCTGTTACTTCCATCAACTCACATTTATGCCCTCGACGGTTTAGCTCGGTGGATTAATTCGACACTTATTGTCACAATTATTGTCGCATTAATTTAATAATTTGTTCCTGCATTTAGTGCTCTCGCTGTTTCAACTTCTCTTCATAACTCTTGTTTAGTTGTATTCTGCATTTATCTGTAATTAATCTAGAGACTCTTTAACGACCACTTCCATAATGTCTCCAAATTTTCTTTTGAATCCGAACCCCAATTTATCTTTTGGGGTTTGTATTTTTGCCACCTCCAGCCTGAGAGACAAAATGAGAGACCTTCAGAGGTGCAGCCCCCGCCATCACCTTTTAGGGAAAGGTTTTTCCCATAGACGACGCCAATTGTTGGTGCGGTAAAATACCGTTGAGGAGTTTGACCCACCAATAAGATTCAGGCTGGAGCGAAAGCTGACCTCAGATAATTATTCAGATAACTTTCTCTAGTAAGACAGCATAATAACTCCCACGAATTAACATAGTCATATAGTACTAATACCCTCGGATAAGATATAATTCCCTTAAATAAGATCCTCGGATAACTCTCTCAAAAAGGAGAGGATGGGTACCTGCAAAACACTCTACGATGCTCAAGTTAGAATTCTTAACAATGAAAAGAAGATTCAATCAGAGTCAGATCTCATCTGATCCCTTACCTCCTCAACATAGCTTCTATTTATAGGCATCCCAGTCCCCAAGTAAATGGGAGGCAGTAACTGGCCGAATTAAGACAACTTACTGTGGTTTTAACGTTATGTCTGTTACTTCCACAACTCACATTTATGCCCTCGACGGTTAGCTCGGTGGATTAATTCGACACTTACTGCCACATTTGTCGTCGCATTAATTTAATAATTTGTTACTGCATTTAATGCCCTCGCTGTTTCAACTTCTCTCCATAACTCTTGTTTAGCTGTTTTCTACATTTATCTGTAATTAATCAAAAGACTCTTTAACGACCACTCTCACTCCCACTCTTGGTATGGTGTTTGAGGAAGATGAGGAATTTGGTGTGAGGAAAAAGTGGGGTGGGAACGGATAGAGAGAGACAATGTGAGGATAAGTAGGAAGAGAGACGTTGAATAAAAGAATAGTAAATCTTAAAAGCTGAGTAGGGGGAAGCAAATCAACTATAGATTGTTTAGTTAATGTCCAGGTGTCGGATTGTTATTAGTGGTACAGGCTTGGCATTTCGTTTGAATTTTTTCCTAAAAGTTTGGCGGAAAAATTAAGCACATGTTCTAGGAGAAACTCTATAATGATTAGGAATAGAGAATCAGCTCCTTGTTGTTATTCATTCATATGATAGGAGCCCTTTATATAGGGACTTTACATAGTCATACTAGGACACTAGTACATGGATCATATCTCTACTAGGGCCCATAAAACCACATACATAGCATGGACCAAGGCACACATACATGTCCAATTATCCTTGAACACTCCCCTTGTGCCGCACGTCTTCATGCTAAATGATGCATCCGGTGTTGCCTCATCAAAACCTTGCCAAGTAACAAAAACCCTGTGGGAAAAACTAAACCTTGGTCGAAGGACAAAAGAGTACAACGCACCAACTGCTTCTTTGAGAATTCCACCATGTGTGACTCCCCCTGACGAATGACTTAGTCGGTGAGACTTGACAATTTCCGCATTCCAATTCTCTTCACATGCTTCTTGAGAACGTCTTGGAGTTTCAGCATAGGAGATAGCGATGGTGCCGTGAGTAGAGATGGAGATCGTGCTCAGATGCGGTGTCGACGATGGTGGTGATAGAAGCCTGGTCCCGTGACCATCTAGTGCCGAGATCCTCAGGGACATCGCACTCATTTGAGGCCCTTCTTGAACCTCAAGCGGTGTATGCAATGTTGCCTCGTTAAAAACCTTGCCACAAAAAAACCACACCCTTCACATTTGATCATGACATGTATATGTTAGACTCTCTCTCAAGTCTGCATCTCCCCCTGATTCTAACACCAATCATAGGGAGCTTCCTGATTCTTAGTAACCACGGAAGTATCGATAACTTGACATATCAATGCTCTTTAACATGTCTCCAAATGTGGCATTAGGCAATGACTATATCATGCCGTATTGTCCTCAACATGATCTCCCACTTAGACCTGGAGGAGAAGGATGCTCAAGAACTTAAAACACAAGTTCACGCAGAGATTCAGATTGTCACGCAGCATGACCTTCGAGTACAAAATCAGCTCTAACTTCATGTAGAAAATAGATACGGACAATCCGCAAACGGCTCTGGAAAGTAGACAATCATAGCTTTCCAACTTTGTGTCACTCACCCTCTGGTTCGTCCGGAGCTATCCAGAAAGCTCTATCGAAGTTAGCTGACTGTTTGAAAAAAATCAGATTCTCGGACAGATCCGTCATCCTTCACGAGAATGGCCATAACTCACTCAATATGATAGATATGATCATATGGTTGGTGTTTCTGGAAACTAGACACATAGACCTTTCCATTGATACCAATTTCACCATTTTCCAGGGAATGAGCATTCATGTAGGTCCTGTCGAAGTCGACCTAAGAAACTTGGCAGATTCTGATTTCGCTCTCAATGCATCTTTTACTCATGCATGGCAAGCAAACGCATCGATAGAATCATTCTATCATGCCGTATGCTACTCAGGGACTGAATAAGCCAAATACATTTAAGTATTCAAGGGATGTCCTTAAGCCATTCCATTGGCACTGTGTGGGCACAAAGCGACACTTAGCTTTTCAATGAATGAGAGGCAAGTCTTTCTTTATCATCTATCTTTAGACGACACGGATCACTCTCCCTTTAGAGTAAAGATCTTGACTAATCATGGGAGTATATGTAGGCCTCATAGAGCACCTATGCCGATTGATGGAAAAACATCATCAATACACAATCATCGACTCATTACAATATTGTGTCTTTCCCAAAATAATTTTCATTCTAACATCGGATGTTCAATACATGTCGGCATCTCATTTGCATCAAGACCATGTAAATCCGGAGTCCACACGCAAGGGCATTATTCATCATATCCCTTCCAAATCAAGGAGTTATATAGTAAGTATCTCAATCTCTTGCAAACGCATGCTCCACTTGATTTGGGTGAATGAAGTCTCTTCAAGACCTTCATACATATCTCTAATCCCATAGAGATGTTACTATGACCATATTCATAGGCTGCATGCTCAGTTTTTCAGAAACTACTAAACTGACAAAGTAGTGGAGTGCAATGACATCTATTACGAGAGCGTATCTCATCGTAGTCGATCTCAGTGCGTGACGGGGTTTACACTTGCGGTGTCGGCATCACCTGCCCAAGGACCTATCTCATTGTTCTGGATCAAATCTTTCCATTAGGCCAATCAACTATGTTCATCAACAAAGTGCGGTTCGATAGACTCATCATTCCACGTTCTCATGTACACTATGTACACTAGTGTAATACTTTGTAGAGTTCAGACTCCATGAGACGGATTTGAGTATCATTGATCAATGGATCAAGTCGTGCCAATCTCGCTTTCTCTCTAGTGCGAGTAGTTATCGAACCTTAGGGCCTCACCCTAACCGCTGGGGAGCCACAAGGCCTGTGACATCATGTTTCCATATTATGGCGTCACATCACCCCACCACAGTGCTCGAAAAACTGATACTCGGCAGCCGAAGCTGTACTCGGAATCAGTCCCAACACTTGGCATGATGATGGCGTCAAGACCACCTCATTTGGTCGCGCCATGTCCTCTTGATAGGACATCATTCCTTACAGACATATATGCAGCATTGATCTCGTCACTTTCCTCTAAGCAATCAAGATGAGACTTAGTGATGACAAACCACGACAATTCACGTCGTTCCACTTGAACACTGGTGTTCATATCTCCCCCTAACGGCGGGAAGACAGTCTTAAAGTGACAAAGAGATCATATGTCAAGGAGTAAACATAACCTAAATTTAGGTGGAGACTCATATCCAACCTAAGAATTTATTCATCCCACACAACTCATCATTAGGCACTATGGCGGTGCAATTTGGCACATTGTGGAGCCCAAGGCTTGGAGATCCGTTTCAATCCTTCCAAGCTCAAGGATTACAACTCCATGTCAATCCTTGCACACACTTACAAGTTGTCGTGCAATAACTTAATGATGATAAGTCGTGGACGAATGAGTAATGCTGCATACGGTATAACCTTTATGAATGTATTGGTTCACATCTACCGACCTCAAAACTATTACCGTAGTCGAGTTCCGTTGGACCAAATAGGTTATAAAACTTCTCAATGGGTAGTGAGCCCAGAAAAGTATAAGCAGCATTTAGTAGACGACGGTGTAACACGTGACCTGTGTGTTAACACTTCAACCAACACCAAAAAGCATAAGCGGTGTCCGTATGTTGGTTGTGTCTGTCTACACAATCCCTCTCTGGATTGGTTGTAAGGATGAAATGTCATCTTTTGTGTCATAGCCTAGCTTGTTTGAGTCAATGTTCCAAAATCCATCATAGGATTCGATCATTGAATCATAGTGACATATAATCCACTAGATTGACTCATGCTTCTCTTCATGATGCCCTCTCATTAGCACTCATGAGAAGTATACACAAAAGTTCACACCATTCTTACCACGTTGGCGTGTATGTTCTTAAACATATCAAGGTTCGTTTACCTCTCAACACATGGAGGACATATGTGACTTGGATCATGGTTCCATAAGGCATCAACAATTAAGTTCACCCGTGTCACCGATGATGATCCAATCATCTTATTCACAAGAGATCCCAAGACACAAAATTCGAATTAGGGCCTGCCGAATAAGGTGTTGGTTCCTAATCTCATGAATAAGTCCACTATCTGCGTTGCACTCAGTGTCTCTATGAGATGTATCCACCTTAACAAAGTAGATACAATCAAAGAGTCACCAATAATTTATTTGGGAAGATACAAAACTAGATGCAATCCCGAGTGCAATTCAATTTTCGTGCAGCATGACCTTTGTGCACTGGAACAGCCATAACTCTCACGTCAGGATGGATATAAACGAACCGCGAAAACCGTTGAAAACTAGACTCAGAGAGCTTTCCAGTGATATATGGTTTGCGTTCTAGTTCATCCGGATCTGTGCACAATGCTCAGACGAAGTTACTGCCCAGAAAGTGACAGATTTGCTGTGTTCGCAGATTTTGACATGACGAAGCTTCAAACTTCAATATGACACTGTACTCTCAGGCCAAAGGCAACGTATGGAGGCAGCAGTGAGAGGGCATCATAAGTCTAAACGTCCATGGGAAGACGACATAGGGGGGAATATGAGCCACAAACACGCGTACTCCTACGTGAGGATGCCATGCCGATGTCTCATGTCTTTGTGAAAGACATAGAGCGGCGTAGTCATGTCAAGCTTTTAAGCGTGGTGTCAAACCATAGTAGACAATGGAAGAATACTTTCAATCCAACATGAAAAATTCTTCGACATTGTGCCAACGATTTCATCGATGTCTCAAATTACATATTGCTTGGAAAGAAGATCAAACGTAGTTCCTCAATGACGTCAATGTCAGAGGCTTCCAGAGTTAGATCCGAAAACGGTGAAGTTCACGATCATTAGGATGACATTCATGTTTGATTTCCTGTACACTCTTTGTACACTCTTTGTATGCATTCACGACTTACAAATTAGCTCGACAATCCTTGAAACCGGTGATCTTGAGATCCACAACATTTTTATTGTTCTAAGCTGGCGTGATTTGTTTTGACAAGTTTGGTGTCTAGGGTTCTAGGCCGGGAACACCACCACTATGGTTGGCTGTGCCTCCCCCTCTCTTCTAGACAATGCCACAAAGTGTATCATTGACAACGTAGTCAAACCAGTGGTAATCAAGCCACGGGACTAATTGCACAACAGGACTTTATACCCGTTGGCACATGTCAATGGCGTCTCAAACCTCAAATGGGAGCGCGTGAGATGTGAAATCTCGGCATTAAGTATGTTAAAACTCAAATGAGCAGAATGTTACCTTGTTCTTGCATACAAAACCAAGCTGTGATGAGACTCGATAGAGGTCACAAAACAATGCTTTATTGGTTTGTCCTTCGGATTGATACTAACAACCCGTTTGAACGTTGTCCAACAACGCGGGTGCTAACAAGCGACCATTTTAATCAAAATAAACCCGGCGTTGGATACCAGACAACGCGGACCCAGGAACACTCTTAGTTCCGGGATTTTCAAAACCTGCACTCACCAAATACCAAACATAGAAGGAGATGGGAGAAAGGGAGGAACCGATTTTATCCTCCCCGAGGTTATTGAACTTGAAATTAAGAAAACATAAAGCTTACTTGCTAGTCTGTCAAATAGACTGCATTTATTTGAACTGCCAAATTAAGAAAACATAAAGCTGCTCCAAGCTTCCATGCTCAAGTCCATACGCGTTCGGCGATCGTTCGCGCAATTCCATCATGAATTGTCACAGGTGAAGGCCATGAAACACATGAAAATCATATGGTTAGTTAATCTTGCCAAAAAACAGTAGCAAATCATTGAAAAACATCAACCATATGAAGGATTCAAAGAGAATTTAGGAATACAACCCGTTTTCCTCAAGGAAAAGTGATTCCTATACGCGTTGAAGCCATTGCGAGGACCGGTTTACCCACTTTTACTCCGGTTCTGGGGATTTCCTTTTGTCTAATGGATCCTGACATCCTTGTGCATAACCTCTCCAAATTTCGCTGAAATCGGAGTTCCGAAAGTTCCCGAACCGGTTGCTTAAATATTTCAGCCGATCTGTGGATTCCGGCGGCTGGTTCGGTTCCTTTCCGGCTGGTTCTTGGGGTGAGACCGGCGGTGTTGGAAGCGTATGATCAATATCTTCAACTTCTCTGTTGGTGACGAAAGCCAATTCAGAAATTTTTCTGTCGATATTGGCGTTTGAAACCTGAGGCAGATTTTAGGGTTTATTGGTGCGCATGTGCACAGGGGGTGCGCGCGGTGCCCAGGGGGGTGCACAGCGGTGCCCAGAATGTGCCCAGGTGGTGCACGGTGGTGTGCGCAGCGGTGCACAGGAGGTGCGCAGTGGTGGTGTGCGGCAGTGCGCGTGCAGTGCACAGGCGGGCGCACGACAAAAATTTTTCGATGGCCTACTTGCTCTTTTTGGGGTTTAGAGCTACGTGCATGATAACATGTTCTAGGAGAAACTCTATAATGATTAGGAATAGAGAATCAGCTCCTTGTTGTTATTCATTCATATGATAGGAGCCCTTTATATAGGGACTTTACATAGTCATACTAGGAAACTAATACATGGATCATATCTCTACAAGGGCCCATAAAGCCCACATACATAGCATGGACCAAGGCACACATACATGTCCAATTATCCTTGAACAGCACCATAATTTTTGGAAAATTTTGACGGAAAATTTTTCCCATAATTTCGTGACTTGAGCAACTTAATTGTTAAATTTCATCACTTAATTCAATTCAATCAGTGATATAGAAAGGGAACTAATTTATTACTAATTGATCTACGTGTATATTTATAATTTCTTGTCGTGGATTATGAAATTGCTTTCAATGTTTGATTAGTATTAAATTTTCTTAATTATCCATAGAAATTTGAAATTAAAAAATTAATAAAGTTTAAAACTTGTTGTATGTGGAATAACATGTTTATATTGATGAAATAAGTATATTAGCGAAATCATGTTTGAACAAAACCACAGTTAGATGTAATTAGTATAAGAAAACACACACACACACATATATATATATATATAAGTATATATATATATATATATATATATATATAAGTATTTGATCAATTTGAAGTTTGGTCAGGCTTAGATCACGTTAGGTAACAATAAAACCGAAGTTCTTACAAAATAAAGACGTTCATATTTGATGAGAGGGGTTATAATGAGAATCATTAAGTTGAGCATTTCTTCATTTCACTATTTTTTTGATTACATAATCACATCTTGATCATGTAGTTTATTGCCTAAGTGACCACTTATATGTTGAAATTCAATATGGAGCTTTAGTAGACTTCTAAGGGGCTTAATAACATATGTCTTGATACTCTTTTCAAAAAAATATGTCTTGATACATTTCGTTGCCTAAATGGCACGCGGTCAAAAATATGCGGTGCGCTATAATGTATAACACATGACGTGCTAACATATGTTATCTAAATTTTGATTACATATCTAAAAAATTATGAAAAAGTGGAAATTGGTTAGAGGTGTAAATATTTAATTGAAGTGAGAATATCTAATTGAGGTGGAAGATGGTGCTCATGGCAGAAATATCTTTCGGGTAAAAAATAACGTAAGAAAAATCTTATTTCCTTCGAAGAGGATCCAAGTGACGAGAGAATCAATGATGCTCAGTAACCAAATCAAGTCCACATTCTTCTTCACTACCAGGATCACTAGTTTGACCGACGAAAATTTTTTTGTCGGCTTGTTAACCAAATACTTAGCCGACGAGTTGTTGTCAGCTAAAATGTCATCAGTTATAACATTGGCTAACGAAATAAAAGTGGTCGTCGGCTATAGTTTCACACTTAGCCGACGATTTGTTTTTATATTTTTCGTCGGCTAAAGTAAGACTAAAGCCGACGAAATCATTTTTCGTCGACCATAACCTAAGACTTTGGCTCACGAAACGTTTAATATATTCGTCGGCTAAAGTATTTAATAAAAAAAATTAAAAATAATTATAGCCGATGAAATTTATAATAATTCGTCAGATAAACATTGAAAAAAAATTAAAAAAATATAGTTGACGAATTATAGTAAATTTCATCGGCTAAATACTACTATAGCCGACGAAATGGGTCATATTTCGTCTGCTAGACCTTGAAAAATAAATAAAAATACAATAGCCGACGAATTATGGAAAATTTCATCGGATATAAGTCTATTCCAGCAAAGAAACCCCGAAATTTCTAAATTATCATTCCAAGCAACCTGCAAATTACACCAAAACAATTTCATATAACCAACAACACCATCAAAAGTGACAACACGTTTTTCATTAAAATATTTATAAATTGTTCATAAACGCATAAAACTATACAGTTATTTAATTATATAAAATCTATATTGTCTAAATTTATATCCGCGGTAGGAGGAGATTGTTGTTGAAGAGGTTGCAGCGGCTGATGTATGGGTATAGGCGTAAGCATTGGCGGAGCCTGAAGTCCCTGAAGCTGGGCAGCTGAAAACTCTTGCAAATATTGAAACATCTACTGCTGCTGTGTCTGCTGGGTGGCATATACTACGGCATTATACTTCTATAAAGCGGCAGTATAAGCTGTTTGGGCGGCTTTCTGTTCCCGTAGCATCTGAACTTCCGCCTCTAGCTGAGTCGTTTTGCTGCTGGCTGAGGCTGTTTTTTTTTAAATCCTAAAGTGGTCTTCAGGATCCCCTCGCCCTTCTTTCCTAGACCCCGGCAGTAGAAGTTGTTTCCCCGCTGTGGGAATGTTGTGCCCATAATTCTCGTTCCAACCCTCAGATCTGAAGTGTCGATCTGAGACATGGTTTCAGACATCTCTTCCTCCTGCGTGTCAGGCCATGTCTCCCTCGCTATAGGAGTCATCACCTCGTCACTAGCATGCCTCATCGCGGCCTTATTGGATAGGAAAAAAATAATAAATTAATATTTTTACATATATATAAGTAACAAAATTTGAAAACGTAAGATGACTTACAATATCCTCTTGGGCGTTAGGATATGTCTTCTCGTACGTATAGACGTACTGGTTGACTTCTGAATGTTCCCTGGCCGCCTAGTCCATCAACGATGCGCACGGTCTAGAACCGGCATGATGGTTCCTTGTATTGCGTTGCCGGTTCTGAGAGTTTGCCCGGGAAACGGTTTTCAAAGAAAAAATAATAAAATATTTGAAAATTGACGTACTTAATAACAATTTAACCAATTAATTTTAATTACTTGTTTATGAGTGTTGTTGAATTCTGATATCAGAAGCCAATGCCACTCGTGCTCCTTGAACTGGAACTCGACGGGGGTACCTGAACGTGCATTTTCATGAATAGTCCAGTAGGTCCGCAACTCGTTCTTCCACTCCTTGTACCTACAAATATCACCAAATATTAGAAATATTATTAATATCACATACAATCTTCTTCTTTGTTCATTAACTTCTCAACGTATATTCCTCCATGCACAACGTCCTCCCAAGTGTTCCACAGGTGCTGGGGAATGTCAAACCACACATGCATTTAACCGTTTATTAGTTTAGTATTTTCATAAATCAACAATATAATACATAATATTATTGAGGAATTTTGTAAACTCACAGACATCGCGTTGTCGACCATGTCTTTAACCTCCTGCGAGACCTTGCCCTAGTCTGACCACAACATAGAGACTCTCTCTCCCTAATAAGCGCTCCCACGCGGCCGGAGTATGTCATCGTCTTCATGCCTGATTCTACGTTGTCATCCTCGTGAGTATCGATGACGATACTCACGGTCTTCTCGAGAGCCTTCCCTGTGACGGGGCCTCTTTTCTTCCTTGTTAGCTTGGCGCTGACGGTGCCTATCACAAATTGATTATTAAAATTGAAGAACCGTTATTAAGACATTATAAGAAAACATTGGATCATGCTCCACCCATCTGTATCATCTTCACACACACAACAAAACACCATCAATCACAGAAAAAACACAGCGTCCCAACAAAAACAACAACATCAATAACAATAGAAGAAGAAAAAGAAGGAAAGTGGTATATACCCTGCTTTTGGGTAGATTTGGTTGAACTCAACCTGGTCAGACCCAACAGTGCGGGAATCACGATCATAGATTATGAATCTGGTACTGTTGGTTCCTTGGTCAATGGACCCAACATACACTGCCTCATTAGAAATGTCGCCCTCTTCTTCAGCTTCTTCTGATCAAAGCTCAATACTTTTGTTCTCATTTGTAAGATAAAAATGACATAACAAGAGTGACAAGTCTATAATGAAACTTCTTCTTAGGAATGTGACATATCCAATATTTCAGCAAATTCTAACCAGTTAGATAAGAGAAAGAGACAAGAAAGCCAGATATATTCGAAATAAATTACCATAAAAACACACAAAAATACAATGAATAAAGATAGACAAGGAACACTAAATTAACTATTTTTTTAAAGGAGTGTTTTATGGGTGGAAGCTATGTTTAAAAAGGCGAGCCTTGAGGCACGCCTGAGGCGAAAGGCGAGACGTAGCGAAGCCTTTTCGCTTCAAGGAGCCTCCTAAAAGGCGTTTCTCCCTTAAGCGTGCCTTATTCATTATAGCGTAAAAAGCACGCACTAGAGAGACAAGGCGAGCTGAGGCGCAGCTTTTTGTGTTTTTCTGTAGCCCTTAAGTAGCAAAATGACGTCGTTTTGCTTTGAGATTTCAGAAAAAAAAAAAAAAAAGTGGTTTCCTTTTCCTCTCGACGTTGTTCCTCACTTCCTCTCTTATGTTTCTATACAGATCGAGACCGAGAGACGCATCGCCACCTCCTAATCCAATTTTGTAGGTTGGATCGAAACCGAGATCGAAACCCACCTCTAATTCTGTAGGCGACTAGGCGGCATCAAAATCCAATTCTGAGGCGACTAGGCGACATCGAAACCGACGTTCAGGTCAATCATGTGCTTCTTTTTTCTTTGGTTTTTTTTGGAATTGAAATGGTCTAGTTTAGCTATAGTTAAGGTAAAATGAAATCCATGATTGATTACTCAGAAGCTATAGTTTAGCTTAGGAATTGAATTTGGGGATTTTTTTTTTATAATAATGCTTGTAGATTACAGAGAGGTTTTGAACTGAGTGAGATGTGTGATTTTGAATTTTTAGGTTATTTCGTGTGCGATTCGTGTTGATGCAATGTCTGTGCTTAAACTGAGTTTGTTGTTTATAGTTGGTACTTAGTTTGTTTCTTTTCTTTATACTTGAACTTCAGATTCGTTGATCATAAGTTTTTCCGCGAATGATCAACTGAGTAGTGATAGAGAAAAAGACCATGTTTGGGTCTGGGCCAAAAAAATTGAAGGGGAAAACACATATGATGTTGTTTCTGTAATCAAGTGTGTCGTGGAGGTATTACAAGGTTGAAGAAGCACTTAGCAGGAACACATAGTGGTATGAAACCTTGTCCAAAAGTTTCAAAAGAGGCCAAGGATCACTGTTATGATTCTTTGAAGAATTTTATGACTGTGAAGATGAAGCAAGATGCATTGCTTCATGAAATTGAGGAGGGTTGTGGAAGGAGCAGTGATACTGTAGATGATTGTTTGATGGATGAAATTGGTTATGTATTGTCAGGGATTGGAAAGACCACTCAGAGTTAGCCTAAGGGACCGATGAACAAATTTGTTGTTAAGAAGACTCAACAAGCAACATTGAACTCAGCTTACAAAAAAAAAGACTGTATGTTGGAAGATCAGGTGATTTTTCTACAACAATGGTATTGCTTTCAATGCTACTAGCAGCCCTTATTATATGTCTATGGTGGATGCAATTGCTGAGATTGGAAAGGGGCTAAAACCACCATCCATGTATGAGTTGAGAACTTGGATTCTCAAAGAAGAAGTTAATGATATGAATATGATATTGAAGGATCATAAACAGTATTGGGAGAAATATTGCTGCACAATCATGTCTGATGGGTGGACAGATGGAAAAGGTAGAGTTCTTATCAACTTTTTAGTTAATTGTCTTGTTGGTTGCTTTTTTCTAAAGTCTATTGATGCATCAGAATTGGTTAAAGATAGTGCAACATTGTTCAAGTGTCTAGATGAGATTGTAGAAGAAGTATGAGAGGATAATGTGGTCCAAATCATAACAGATAATGCGCCAAATTATAAGAATGCCGGAAAGAGGCTTATGGAGAAGAGGAAGAAACTTTGGTGGACACCTTGTGTTGCACACTGTATTGATCTAATGCTTGAAGACATTAGTGAGTTGAAAATATTTGCAGATTTAATTCGACTTTCTAGGCAGATTGTCAAGTTTATATATGCACACACATGGTCTTTGTCTACAATGAGAGAATTTACAAAAGGAAGGGAGCTGATTCGTCCAGATGTGACACGATTTGCAACAACATATTTAACTCTTCAAAGTCTTTACAAGTAAAAGGATAATCTTATTGCCATGTTTTCTTCTAAAAAGTGGTGTGAAGGTCCATTTGCTAAACATCCAGAAGGTATAAAAGCTCCATCAAGTGTGTTTTGGAATCATGTCTGTTTTTGCATCAAGAGTGTCATTCCACTTGTATCAGTATTAAAGGAAGTTGATTCAAAGAAAAGAGCTGCAATGAGATACGTTTATCAGTTAATGCATTCAACAAAAGAGAAAATTGCTTTTAATTGTGGTGGAGTTTAGAGGAAGTTTAAACCAATATGGATGAGGATAGATGCTTGATGGATGCCACAACTTCATAGACCATTCCACGTTGCGGGATATTATTTGAACCAACAATTAAGATATGAAGACTCTTTCTCCAACATTGAAGAAGTGAGATCTGGATTGCAAGAGTGCATGCAAAGGATGTTAAGTGAAGATGAATGTCTAGCTGTTGATGTGCAGTTAGACTCATATGATCTTGCTCTTGGTGAATGTGGATCGCCCATGGCAGTAAAATCAAGGAAAAAAGAACTCCAGGTATGTGATTTATATAAGCTGAATTGGTTTCATTATTTATGCCTTATGTACTACTCATTCACATACTCATATTTGCTTGTTTTGCTAGTAAATTGGTGGTTGCGTTTTGGAAAGAGCACACCTGAGTTGATGAACTTTGTTGTTCGAGTTCTTAGTCTTACTAGTAGTTCTTCAGGTTGTGAAAGAAATTGGAGCACATTTGAATCAGTAAGGTTCTTTTTTCTTTTTCTTTGTCTTACATGAATTAGATAGGAACAGTAGTTTTATAGCCTGAAATAATTTGTTTTCCTTGCATAAATAGATTCATACAAAGAAGAGAAACAAACTAGAGTATGAGAGACTGAATGCCTTGTTTTTGTCAAGTATAATACTGCTTTAAGAGATAGGAGTATTAGAAGGAGGGCTAGAGTTGATCCAATATTGGTAGATGAAATAGATTCTGATAATGAATGGATCACTGAAGTTGAAGAACCAGCACTACCAGAAAAAAGACTATAGCCGACGAAATATCTAAAAATAGGCCGACGAATTTTTTTTTCGTCGGCTAAGTTAAAATTTCGTCAGCTAAAAAATTTCGTCGGCTAAACTAATTTTTTCGTCGGCTATAGTTAAATTTTAGCCGACAAAAAAAATTTTCATCGGCTATAGTATGTGAACTTTAGCCGACGAAATTTGAAAAGTTTAGCCGACGAAATTAGGGTATTTCGTCGGCTAAAGTAACTTTTAGTTATAAAATTGCATTACGGATATTTCGGTGTCCGATTGACTATTGTGATACCAATCTGGAAACAGAACGGCCGTACGAGTAAAACACATTGCTTGCTATGACATACAAGCTTTTTTGGCCATCCGAGTTCGTTTAAGGCTTCAAAATGAAGTTTTTCTAAACGCTTAACACACGAAAATGTCCATATCTACACCTATATGAGGTATTTTGGCCGAACCTTCAACACAACAGACACTCACCATAATGAGACGCAACTGTCCATCTAAAAATTTTGAGACATTTACCCCTCAATGATAGGCCTCCCCATATAGATAAATAATGGTAAATAGTAGGCATGTTGTGATTCCGGTTATCAAAATTCACAAACAAAAATACGACCGTCAGATATCATCAATATGTTAAAATATATCTCTGGTAAAAAATTCAACTTTATCCGATAAATTTAAGGACTTCATCTAGACGGTCAATCTCGTAAGTCAAACCTCTATATTGTATGGACTGCAACTATCGGCACCGAGACTTTACTGGAATTACGTGATTTTTCAACCGTAGGCGTATTTCACCATTCCGGTCATATCTTATTTCACAACTTTTTTGCGTTTGAAGTTTCTACGTACAGTTTGTTTTAGAAACGAAACATTTACTTAAAGCATGGTAAACAAGTTATACAACATTAGTACGCATGTTGTGATTCCGATAATCAAAGTTGAGAAACAAAATTCCGACCGTCCGATATGATCATTATGTTGAAATATGTATATAGGAAAAAATTTAACTTAATCTGACAACGTTAAGGGCTCGATCCTTACGGTCAATCACGTAAGTCAAACCCCTTAACGCACGGAAACGGTCATTTGACTGTCTAAATTACGTATTTTGCCCGGACCTTCAACTGAAAATAGTTTCAAATCGATGAGACGCAACCAGTGGTATAAAAATTTTATGAAAAATAACTACCGGAGATAGGCCTACCTCTAGGGAGAAAGAATGGAAAATTGAGTTAACCGCAATTATCGGTACCGATATTTTACCGGAATTACGTGATTTTTCAACCATAGACGTATTTCACCATTCCGGTCATATCTTATTTCACGACTTTTTTTCGTTTGAAGCTTCTACGTATAGGGTTTAGGGTTTTAGCTGACGAAATTAGGGTAATTCGTCGGCTAAAGTTAAATAAATAAATAAAATAAATAACTATAGCCGACGAAATTAGGGTATTTCGTCGGCTAAGGTTAAATAAATTAAATAAATAAATAACTATAGCCGACGAATTACCCTAATTTCGTCGGCTAAAGTTAATTAAAAATTCAAATTTTTTGGCAGTGATTTTTAAAATTTTGAAATTTTTCGACTAAAATTTTAAACTTTAGCCGACAAAATTTCGTCGGTTAAAGTTCAAAATTTTCTATCTCTTTCATTTTTCTCCTCCTCCTCCTCCTCCTCTTCATCTTCCCTCCTCCTCCTCTTCATCTTCCTTCCTTCTCCTCCTCCTCTCCCTCTCCTAACCTTCTCCTCCTCCTTCCTCCTCTAAATCCTTCTCCTTCCTCCTTCTCTAAATTCTTCTTCTCCTCCTCCTTCCTCCCTCTCCTCCTCCTCTCCCTCTCCTAACCTTCTCCTCCTCCTCTTGTCCTTCTCCACCACCGGTGTAAAAACAAAAAACAAGTAAAAATTTTAATAAAAAATACAAGAAATTAAAAAAGAAAAAAAATATGAAAAAATTAAAATAGCTATAGCCGACGAAATTTTAATAAAATTCGTCGGCTAAAATTTTTTAAAAAAAGAAAAAAAAACTATAGCCGACGAATTACCCTAAAATTCGTCAGCTAAAGTTAAATAAATAAAAATAATTGCTATAGCCGACGAAATTTAATAAAATTCGTCGGCTAAAATTAAAAAAAAAACTATAGCCGACGAATTACCTTAAAATTCGTCGGCTAAAGTTAAATAAATAAATAAAAATAATAGCTATAGCCGACGAATTTTAATAAAATTTCGTCGGCTAAGGTCCAAAAATTCGTCGGCTAAAGTCCAAAAATTAAGCGATGAAAAATTTCTTCGTCAGCTAAATAAATGACTTTAGCCGACGATGAACAGTAATTTCGTCGGCTATAGTGTTGGCCGACGGATTTTGCCCGACGACGTGTCGTCGGCTAAGACTTTAGCCGACGAAATTTAGGGTTTAGCCGACGAAAAAATTTCCTCGTCTAAAGTGGTTGTTCTGGTAGTGCAGTTCTTCCTATAGATTTTGTGTGGCTTAATTCACAAGAGTTATTGGAAATTCCTTAGTGAATGTGCCAATTCCAACATATGAAGGTGATTCATAGAATATAGAGTCCATGTCTGCATCATTTATTTCTCATGATTTACCTCTCGTTCCTCCTCGGCCAAGTCCTATTATCCATCCTCCAATCATCAACTCATTCTTCACCTCCTACTGTTGCTGGCGGAAATTTTCCTTCTCATTTTGATGCTTGGGATGAATTTCATACCGAGGTGGAGGTGGATCTAAATGATCTTAGTGACGAGGAGGCAAGACAATGGAATGAGTGAATATTGTTATGTTGTTATGTTGGTTCAAAGTACCTTCAATATTGTCTTGAAGTTGTTATGTTGTTATGTTTATGTATTTGAAGTTCAAATGCTCTAGTAAACTTGGTTATGTTGTTATGTTTCTGCTGCTAGTTGTATTTTGAGCCAACAACTATGTTGTTATGTTTTTGTCAAATTTAAAATTTGAACATTATATTTGTAATAATTGTATTTTTAAATGTATGAATATATTTTTAATGGTTTTATATTTAATTTTATTTAAAACATTAGAATGCATGAAAGGTTTCGTCTTTTCGCCTCAAGGCTTCGAAGGCATGAGGCTTCAACTCGGCACCTCGCCTCACGCCTTCGCCTTTTTAAACATAGGGCGGAAGATTCAACAAAGCATGGGGAATAAATAGGCCAATTTTGGAGTCTACCCAGGTCCTTAATTACCTGGGTTGTCGGGGACATGTGGACTAACATGCAAACAGTGAAAGCGGTGTTTAGGGTCGCTTCCGTTAAGACACCGGGTAAATATGCGGCATACGGTGATGTATTTGGAGGTGGGGGTAAGGTGAATATGGTTGTTGAAGGGATTATAATCGAATCGATGTTATTCAAAACCTTATTCAACTGGTGAAGTTTTGTGAATATGAGAAACCTTGAAAAAGGGGGAATCTGAAGATTGAAAACTGAATGTGTCATGTCGTGTATGTTGTTATAGCGTTGTGATGGTAAGTTTGATGATTTGAGTTCAGTTTTCTCTTTTTCATCCATGATTGAGCAAATGAAATTAGCCAGGGAAAAGATTTAAAAGAACAAAGCCTTTCCATATATATTGCACTCTCATTGCAATGACTGCTGCTGAAATGTAACATGCTACTTTCTTGATCATGGTTATTTCAGGTTAAAGGCTTAGCTAAACATTTAAGGTGTGTTGGTATAGATGTTGCAAGCCCATATTCCTGAATCCAGGTATTATCATGATTCTGCCGTAATTATATGTAGAGCTTAAATCTGTTTTATGTCATCTAAATGAAAACATTAATTTAGATTCATTTGTATGCAGGGAATATATCATACAAACAGAGAGAAAAGAGTGCTCCTAACACGGGATGCTAAGCTACTCGATATGAGTACGTAATCCAGAATCAAATATATAGGGTGAAGAGTCTTCTCAATGTTAGCGTGAGTCACGGAGTTGACTTACCCGTTTTATAATTGTAATTAATGTGTGATATTCTGTAGTTGGTAGGAGTTTATTTTTTCCTTGTATGGTCGTGTTTCCTTGAATGGTCGTTATGGCCTTGTATATATAAACCTCCATATGGAGAAGAATAGAAGAGATATTCTCAGCAATATTGTCTGGTTTGAGTTGGTATCAGAGCCTCCAACTCCGATAGGTGGGACTCAGTCTTCTTATTTGCTTGTGAATAAATTGTTCACTTTCTTTCTGCTAATTTGCAGTGTTTGTTGCTGTGTTCTTTCTCTCTTTTGTGTTGTGCTCGTTTTCGGGAATTTTTAGGGTTCTGAAATCATAGAGATTTTTTCTCGTTCAAATTGGGATCCAGTATGCCGTCCGATCGTCTGAACATCAGCAAGCTTATTTCCTGTAGAGGTGAACCGATGATTTCCAGTTCTAGCTCTACACAAAAGACTATTGAGGGTCCTTCATCCCCTCAAGAGGTTGTGATTGTTCAGAATGTCAATGATAATTCCGCTGCTAATTTTGGAGTCAAGTTGGATGGCTCAAACTATCAATTGTGGCACAAGCTTATGAAAGTTCACATCAGTGGGGTTGGTAAGTGGGGTTATGTTACTAGTGCTGCTGCAAGACCTCCACCAGACAGTACCCAATTTGCTACTTAGGTTACTGCCAATGCCAATGTCATGGGGATTCTACTTAAATCCATGACATCCGAGGTAATGCAATTATTTGCTTGTTTTGATACTGCCAAAGAAATATGGGACTATGTTGCTGCCACTTATTATGATGGATCTAATTTTGCTCGCATACATGAGCTTCATGTCAAAGCTTTTCAGATGTCACAAAATGGGCAATCAGTTGCCAATTATTTTGCTAGCTTGAAAACTGTTTGGCAGGAATTGGATCAAAGGCAGCCCAATCCTATGACATGTGCTGCCGATATTAACACCTATCGTCTGGAGAAAGACATGATGCGAGTTCATGTTTTCCTGAATGGACTAGATTCCTCTCTAGATGGTGCAAAGGGGGAGCTTCTACGATTGGTACAGCCACCCACACTTGAACAAGCCTTTGCCTATGTTCGCAATGATGAGGCAAACCGGACAGCCATGAAGAGTATCCATACTGAAGTGTCAAGCTTGACCGTCAACTCCAAACTGGTGCTTTTTACACCACCCCATCAAGGCACTGCTTCTCTAATGCCTTTTCCAGCCTATAGGAAACCTCCACCTGACTTTACGGATAACCGAAAGTGTACTTATTGCAAGGAGGTTGGACATGTCAAGGAGCGTTGTTTCAATCTAATTGGTTATCCCTTATCCTGGAAGGGCGGCAACTCCAACAATTCTTCCTGGAAGGGCGGCAACTCCAACAATTCTTCTTGGAAACCTGGTCATTCTAATCACAAGAGCAAGGCGGCTGTCCAATTGGTGCAGGAACCAGACTTTTATGGTGTTGCGGGTCAGGACCACACTGGTGGTACAGGTAAAATTGGTGTTGCCTTACATGTTTCTAACTTTACTGGTAGTAATACATGGATAATTGATTCTGGTGTGTCTGACCATATGACCTTCAATTCTAGCTTGTTTACTAAAATGTCACCATCACCTATCCCTCATGTTACTAATGCAAATGGTGAGTCATTCCCTGTTTTGGGAACTGGGTCAGTTATTGTCACACCCACTATTACTCTTCACAATGTCTTATATGTTCCTGACTTGTCTCACCATCTCATATCGGTTTCCCAGTTAAATTCTCAGAACAAGTGTTCTGTAACCTTTTTTTCCATGTATGTTGTTTTCCAGGATCTTCTCACACAGGAGACTATTGGCAAGGGAGACCTGAGGGGGAGGTTATTTCATCTGGACTACATGTACGCCGGGGAGAAGCCAGCATCGACAGGCCGAAACGCTCTGACTTTGAGTTCTGATAGACTTAATGAGTTGTGGTTGTGGCATCAACGTCTAGGTCATCCTACTTTCAGTGTCATGAAAAAACGATGCCATCCTTGTTTTTGGGCATCAACGAGTCTAGTTTGCATCGTGAGACTTGTGTTTTGGCCAAAAGCCACCGTGGTAGTTATCCTCCTAGTTCCCATAATAAAAGTACTATGCCATTTGAATTAATCCATTCGGATGTTTGGGGTCCGTCCCAAGTTTCTACTATGTTTGGTATGCGTTGGTTTGTTCTTTTCATTGATGATGCTACACGATTAACCTGGATTGTGTTGTTAAAACAGAAGTCTGCTGTATTTTTCGCATTTCAAGCCTTCCATACACTTATCCAAACCCAATACAATGGCCACATCAAAGTTTTTCGGTCTGACAATGGCGGTGAATTTGTTAATCATGATTTCTCTGACTATTTTCAATCCCAGGGCATTATTCACCAGACCACTTGTCCTCAGACACCTGAACATAATGGTGTGTCTGAGCGCAAGAATCGCCACCTCTTGGACATGGCTCGTTCCCTGTTATTGAGTTCTCATATGCCTAAATATCTATGGGGTGAAGCTGTTCTTACTGCTTCTCATCTTATCAATCGTCTACCCTCCACCACTCTTCTTGGTAAGATTCCTTTTGAGGTACTTTCTACTCATGTGTCTATTCCTTCTCTCAACACTTTATCTGCCCGTGTCTTTGGTTGTGTTGTCTTTGTCCACCTCCCTAAGAACCAGCGCTCTAAACTTGATGCTCGTGCTATTAAATGTGTCTTTGTTGGTTATGGTACTCACCAGAAAGGGTATAAATGTTATCACCCTCCCACACAAAAAATTTTTGTTACCATGGATGTGTCATTTTTTTAGGATGCCTGTTATTTTGCCTCCACTGAAGCTCCTCTTCAGGGGGAGAGTGGCCATACTTATTTTGAAGAGCAGTTCAGTGGAAATATTGCAGTTGAAATTGAAAATCAGGTCCCAGACGTCCGGACGCCGCATGTTTGTCCAGACGGATCAAGGGTCAGTAGCATATCAGAAGGCTCGGATCTCCCAGCAATCCGGACGCCCGAGATTTGTCCGGACGGAGAGGACACCGGTGAAGAAAATTCAGAGGCTGTTCTTGGTTTTACAAATGTACATGCATCTCCTGCTCCTATATCTCCCCCTCACTCAGTGGTCTCTCCTCTCCAGTGCTCTCCTGAGGTACGTACTAATCCTTCACATGATATTGGGAATTTACCATTGGAAGAGTCTAGGACAGAAGTCACAAAAACAAAAGTGTTACCTGAGCGTTCAACTCGTGCCAAACCAGCAAAAATGTATGAACCGAGTTTAACAGCTAAAGCTAAATATCCAGTTGCCAACTTTGTGTCTACCCATAGGTTGTCAACATCCCATAAGAGTTTTGTGAATCAATTATCTTCTGTATCTATTCCTAGTAAAGTGCAGGATGCTCTGAAGGATCCAAAGTGGTCAAAGGCAATGAAAACAGAGATGGAAGCCCTTGAGAAGAATCATACGTGGGAGCTGGTACCATTACCTCATGGTAAGAAGACAGTAGGGTGCAAGTGGATTTACACAGTCAAGCATCATCCAAATGGATCTATTGAGCGATACAAAGCTCGATTGGTGGTGAAGGGGTTTACCCAAAAATATGGAGTAGATTATGAAGAAACTTTTGCTCCAGTTGCTAAGATCAACACCATCTGTGTGTTGATCTCTCTTGCAGCCAATTTTGATTGGCCATTACAACAATTTGATGTTAAGAATGCTTTCTTACATAGTGATCTAAATGAAGAGGTATACATGGACCTCCCTCCAGGTTATGGCACTACTAACGGCACAAGAGCAATTTGTGTAAGGAAACTAATTATTGCAGATTGATCTATTCCTGACTTGTAGGAACACAGATTGATCTGTTCCTGATTTGTAGTAACAGATCCCTAACTTGTAGGAACAAATTGTAATCACACTTGTATAAAAGAAAGAATTCAGTATCAATAAAAATCATCTCTTCTGCCTATCAGTTTCTCTTTGTTTCATGGTATCAGAGCAGGACTAGATCCTGACTCTTCTTACCTTCTCGTGTAGCCTAGTTTTCATTCCCTCATCATTCCAGCCAACATGAGCAACGGTGATATACCACTAAAAGATATCGGCAAATCAAAAGCCGATTCCTCCAATCCTCCTACATCTGAGATGACAAAATCTGACCTCTCTAATCCCTATTTCACCCATCATTCAGATCATCCTGGTTTAGTCCTAATATCTAAACCCCTGAATGGAGACAATTATTCAGGATGGAAAAGGGCTATGACTTTAGCCCTGAATTCTAAGAACAAGCTTGGGTTTGTGAACGGCACAATAAGGACTCCCTCAGAAGAAACAGACCCAGAAGGCTATGCGACTTGGTCACGCTGTAATAATATGGTTCATTCATGGATCATCAACACTGTTGATCCAGAAATCGCCGACAGTGTTATCTACTATCCCACTGCTCACGAAGTATGGGAAGATCTTCGTGAGCGATTCTCTCAGGGTAACGCTCCCCGAATCTTTGAGATCCAGCGAGAAATCGCTTGTCTCCGACAAGAACATCTGCCAGTCTCAGCTTATTATACAAAATTGAAAGGCCTATGGGATGATTTAGCTTCCTATTCAGAGATGTCTCGTGGAGCACAGGCAGAACAACAAAGACTTATGCAATTTCTAATGGGGCTGAATGATACCTTTAGTTCTGTTCGCGGAAAAGTTCTTCTGATGAATCCTTTACCCACAGTCCATCAGGCATATGCAGTGATCTCACAGGAAGAGAAACAACGTTCTCTCTGTGCTTCTCATCCCGCTGCAGACTCTTCTTCAAGCGCAGCAATGGCAGTGCGCAATTCTGGAAGACCCACTTTCCATTCAGGAAGAGCTGGATGCTTTGAAAGGAATGATCGACAGAATCAGCGCCCAGAACGCAGTTTTGCGTCCCAGGAAGGACGTCGATTTGACATCGACCGGCGACAAGGTTCCGGCAGGGGGAGACCGCACTGTACCCACTGTGGAGATCCAGGCCACTGGGTACAGACCTGCTACCAATTGATCGGTTATCCCCCAGGTCACCCTAAAGCAACGCAGAGCACCGGTTTTTTGAAGCAATCGAGAGCTCCTTCTGCAAATCAAGTCAGGCTGGGCCGAGTTGAAAATGAAAATGAAAAAGGGCCGCTGGGCCGACTTGAAAAAGAAAATGAAAATGAGCCGACGATGACACTCACTAAAGCCCAGTTTAAACAGTTTATGGCTGCTCTCAGTAATCCAACTTTGAATTCAAATGCAAGCTCGACTTCCAAGGCAAATGCCGTTACAAAACCAGGTTTGTCTAAGGTCGTTTCCCGCAATTGGATCATTGACAGCGGTGCGACCGATCATATTACTTCATCTACGCAATTATTGCATAAAAATAATAATTGCTCATTACCACCTGTTCTATTGCCTAGCGGAGAAAAAGTTGACATCGTTGCTAAAGGATCATTACCTCTGAGTACCATGTTTAATCTTCATGATGTGTTATCTGTGCCTAAATTTAAAGTCGATTTGTTATCAGTTAGTCGATTGACGAGAGGATTGAACTGTTCAATAACCTTCTTCCCATATTGGTGCATTTTGCAGGATCTGGCTACGAGGGGGATGATTGGTTTGGGTAAACAACGCAACGGATTATATTATTTGGTGGCATTAGCGACGGAAAAGTCCATGACCGGTCCTTCCTTTCCCACAAAACGCCCTGTTTGTCATCTTACCATCACCTTCACGGATCTATGGCACAACCGTTTAGGGCATGTGTCATCCTCTTGTTTCGGTTTTATTGCTAAGAATTTTTTGCATGTTTCCGTTCTGTCTAATAATGCTTGCCACATATGTCCTTTGGCCAAGCAAAGTCGCTTACCTTTTCCTACTAGTATGATTTCCTCGGTCAAACCTTTTGAAATTATTCATTGTGATATTTGGGGTCGATATCGGTTTCCTTCTCTTTCTGGTGCTCATTATTTCCTTACCATCGTTGATGACTATACAAGTTTTACTTGGATTTTTTTAATGCGTCACAAAGATGAGGCCCAATCACTCATAAAACAGTTTTTCAGCCATGTTGTTACTCAGTTTGATTCTCGTATTAAAACTTTCCGTAGTGATAACGGTAGTGAATTCCTGTCACTTCGCTCCTTTTTTAATGATACTCGGGTTATTTTTCAACATTCTTGCGTTTACACGCCTCAACAAAATGGTGTTGTGGAGCGCAAACATCGACACATTCTTCAGGTCGCTCGTGCTTTGAAGTTTCAAGCACATCTCCCTTCTCATTTTTGGGGTGAGTGTGCCCTTACCGCAGCCCACATCATTAATCGTTTACCTTCTCCCGTCATTTCTTTCAAAACACCTTTCGAACTTCTTTATTTGAAACCTCCTTCCTTCTCGCATCTACGCGTTTTTGGATGTTTAGCCTATGCTACCAACATGCACCCCTCTCATAAATTCGATCAACGTGCCATTTCGTCCGTTTTCATTGGCTATCCTGTCGGTCAAAAGGCCTACAAGTTGTTTGACCTATCGCGCAACAAGGTCTTTACTAGCCGCGACGTCAAATTTCATGAGCACATATTTCCTTATTCCAATCAGCCCCGTTCTGTTGCCTCAACCTTGGGCCACCAACCCGGCCCAATTCCCTTGCTCCCTGATCCATCCACTACCACTTCTGATATTGACTTTTCTTTTTCTCCAAACACATTGCCTTCTCCCGGTCTCCACCCTTCGTCCTCTTCTTCTCTTTCTCCCGAGGCAGCTCCCTCTCATTTACCTACATCATCTCCGTCACTATCTCCACCACCATCATCACCCCCACCCCCGCCCTCTCTTCGCACTTATTCTAGACGTCGTTCGTCACACCCTCAGGTCAACGACGTTCTTCCCGACCCGTCCTCTTCTTTGCTCCTTCCTCCTTCTTCTACGGCACTGGTTGCTCCCCCAGCGCCTCCTTCCTCGCCACCTCTACCCGCGGCGCCCGTGCCCGCTCCAGTACCCATTGCTGACTCTGATCCTCTACCCTCTCCAGGGCCGGTCCCTCTTCGTCGCTCCAGCCGCCCGATTCGTCCACCGGACCGTCTCACCTATAATGTGTACTCCACCGTTCACTCCAACCAATCGTCCTCTTTGCTGCCTGGTCCAACCAAAGGTACCCGCTACCCCTTGGCCAATTATGTTTCTTATCATCGGTATCTGCCGCAGCATCAAGCTTTCATGGCCAACCTCAGCCGGGTTACCGAGCCACGCACCTATTCTGAGGCTGCCATTCATCCTGAATGGCAAGAAGCTATGCTTTCTGAATTTCAGGCTCTACAGGCCAACAAAACTTGGACATTGACTCCCTTTCCAGCCGGTCAGGTTCCTATTGGTTGTCGTTAGGTTTATAAGGTGAAACACAAAGCTGATGGTTCTGTTGAACGGTACAAAGCCCGTCTGGTTGCTAAGGGTTTTACTCTGTTAGAAGGGGTCGATTTTCACGAGACTTTTTCCTCTACTGCCAAAATCATTACTGTTAGATGTTTGTTGGCTTTGGATGCAGCTCGTGGTTGGCAATTGCATCAATTGGATGTGGACAATGCGTTTCTCCATGGTGATTTGAAGGAGGAAATTTACATGTCTCCTCCGCCTGGTCTTCGGCGACAGGGGGAGGAGAATCTGGTGTGCCGATTACACAAGTCTTTATATGGTTTGAAGCAGGCTTCACGACAGTGATTTGAGAAATTTTCTAATGCTGTACGGTCAGCCGGATACATCCAATCTAAAGCTGATTATTCATTATTCACTAGAAAGCATGGGAATTCTTTTACAGTGTTTTTGATTTACGTTGATGACATACTGATTACCGGGAATGATTTGGAGACTATTGCTGCACTTAAAACTTTCTTACATAGTCAATTTCGTCTCAAAGATCTTGGAGACTTAAAGTATTTTCTTGGTATTGAAGTTTCGACTTCCAAACATGGGATTTTTATATGTCAACGTAAGTACGCTTTGGAGATCATTGAAGACGCAGGGTTACTAGGAGCTGCACCTGTAGATACTCCCATGGAAAAAGGTTTAAAATTGTCTGATCGTAGTGATCTGCTCAAAGACCCCGGAAAGTACAGAAGGTTAATTAGCAGGCTTATATATCTCACTGTTTCTCGGCCTGATATTACTTATTGAGTCCATGTTCTTAGCAGATTCATGAACCAACCCAGGAAAATACATTGGAAGCAGCATTGAGGGTGGTACGTTATATAAAAGGTGCTTCTGGACTAGGTCTGTTCTTCTCTTCCATTAATGATCTGAAGTTGAGAGCTTATTGTGACTCTGATTGGGCAGGGTGTCCTGTCACCAGAAGATCTACCACCGGATACTTTGTCTTTCTTGGATCTTCTTTAATTTCTTGGAGGTCAAAACGTCAAAAGACTGTTTCTTTGTCTTCAGCAGAGGCAGAATACCGTGCTATGACAGGAACATGTTGCGAGTTGACTTGGTTACGTTTCCTGCTTAGAGATCTGGGCCTATCTCTTTGTGAACCAGCCTTGCTGTTTTGTGATAACAAGGCTGCACTACACATTGCGGCCAACCCCGTATTCCATGAACGCACTAGACATATCGAGATGGATTGCCACTACATTAGAGACAAAATTCTAGATGGTTCTGTTGCCACGAGGTATGTGAATTCTACGTATCAGCTTGCCGATGTTCTTACTAAACCTTTGGGGAAAGATATCTTTGTTCCCATGATTCGCAAGTTGGGTGTGCGAGACATCCACTCTCCAACTTGAGGGGGAGTGTAAGGAAACTAATTATAGCAGATTGATCTATTCATCTCAAACAGGGTAAACGAATGAAAACCTTATCTCTCTCTCTCTGTAATATATATGTAATATATATAGTTATATATATATATATATATATATATATATATATATACTGTCTCATATATTGTTGAATGACTGGGCAATTTATATTTGAATATTATCATTGTCAAATTTTTTGAGAAAATCGTACCATAATATTTTAGGAATTTTGGATCATGGGTTTGAACTAGTACCAATTTTTTCATGCAGTTGGTGCCCGTTATGTTTGCCTTTCGAATACTCATTCATACTGATTTTTTAAAGGTTAGAATAGTTAATATCACATAGAGTTACACTTTCAGTGTCAAACTTTATTAGTAAGCATGCCATACATCTAGCATGCTTTACTATGTAATCTGAATCTAATCAATCCATAGTTGTTTACTTTTGCTTACTATTTTTCTCCCTATGCAGTAGGGAGAAAAATGGACAAGTCATGGATTGATTGGGGAACCAGATGTTGTAGGCCATACTATGACAAGTTAGATGAGTTTTTGATCTTTGCATCTGCCAGTAGGGACATGAGTTCAAGGATATATTGTCCTTGTAGGAAATGTGAGAATCGTGATTTATTTGTAACTGATATTGTGCGAGAGCATCTTCGAGATAATGGGTTTTGGAAGAAGTATAAGATATAGGACAAACATGGTGAGTCTAGGGATGATTCATTGCGTAGGGATGAAGTTTTTTAGGGTCAGATGATTATATGGATGTGGATATGGTTCAACTAGTTCAAGAAACCTGTGGAAATGTTGCAAGACTAAATGATGAGAATGATGGCAGAGAAAATCCAGATCCTCTAGCTGGGCCAAATGAATCGACCAAAGAGTTTTTGAAATTAATGAAGGGTGCAAACCAGCCACTATATCCAGGTTCTAAGAAGCATACAGCCTTGTCATTCGTTGTCCGAATTCTAGAGGCAAAGGTGACACATGGATGGAGTGACGGTTCTGTCACAGATCTATTTGACATATTTGATGAGTCTATGCCAGAAGGTGCAAACCTTCCTAAATCCTACACTGAAGCTCAGAAGTTGACTGAGGATTTAGGCTTCACTTATTACACAGTGGATGCTTGCCCTAATAGCTGTATGCTATTTCGAAATGGGTCTGATGCAAATCTTGATAATTGTTTGATATGTAATGCATCTCGCTGGAAAGATGATGATATTGATGAAGGTTTAGAGCTTGGTTTGGGGTCGAGAAAACGTCGAGCAGCAAAGCAAGCAAGATACTTTCCATTAAAACAAAGGTTGCAAAGGTTGTTTATGACCTCTAAATATGCAAAGCTCATGAGATGACATGTTGAGAAACGAGAGGATGATGGTGTGTATAGGCATCCTGCAGATTCTCCTGCGTGGAAGGATTTTGACACTAAACACCCAAGTTTCTCTGTTGATATTCGGAATGTAAGGCTTGGTTTAGCCTCAGATGGATTTAATCCATTTAGAAGTATAAATATACCTCATAGTACTTGGCCTGTCATACTGGTTCCATACAACTTGCCGCCAACATTGTTGATGAAGCAGCCTTATATCTATCTATCTATCTATCTGTGCTTATTGATGGGCCACAGGCTCCTGGTGATAAGATCGATATGTACATGCAGCCGCTAATTGATGAAATGAAGGAACTGTGGGAAAACGGAGTTCCAACTTATGATGCTTCAAGCAATCAAATGTTTCAAATGCATGCTGCATTACTGTGGACTATCAATGACTTCCCTGCTTATGCCAATTTATCAGGGTGGAGTACAAAAGGTGAATATGCATGCCCAAATTGCAACTCTGAAAAAGATTCAATGTTCTTGAATGATTCTCACAAGTGGTTTTATGGAAGCAGTAGGAGATTTACACCTAGTGATCACAAGTACCGGAGAGATGCCAAGTCCTTTTTTGGCTTACGAGAACTCAGGCAAGCTCCTCCAACATTATCTGGAGTAGATCTTCTCTCACAAATTGAATCAAATGGTGTACTTACACAGTACCGAAAGGATGATCTTCTAACAAGGCAAGAGATGGGACCAGAGAAACCAGAAAAAAGATCCTTTGAAGAAAAAGAAGCACAATTGGAAGAAGAAGAAGAGTATTTTTTATGAGCTTCCTTACTGGCAGCACAACCTCATTCGTCACAACCTTGATGTGATGCATGTAGAGAAAAATGTGTGTGACATTGTTCTTAATACCATAATGGGAGCTGCTGGAAAAACAAAGGATAATTTGAGATCTCGACGTGACCTTCAGGCTTTGGGAATTAGACATCGGTACCATGTATTGGAGAGGCCTGATGGTACTAAATACTTTGAGTGTGCTGATTTTGAGATGAAAAATGATGGGAAAGATAAGTTTCTGAAAGCCTTATCTGAGTCAAGAATGCCGGATGGTTCTGCATCTAATATTTCAAGGCGGGTACGTTTGAAGGGTCGTACCATTGGAGGTCTTAAAAGCCATGATAATCATATCCTTCTACAACAATTGATTCCCTTATGTGTACGAAGTTCCTTACCGAAGAATGTGGTTGAAGGGCTGATCGATTTGGGCAGGTTTTTCAAAGTGTTATTCTCCAAACTAAATTGTGCAGCAGATTTGGAGGAGGCGCGTTCTCGAATCATTGTAACCCTCTGTGATCTGGAGAAAATATTTCCACCATCATTTTTTGATGTAATGGAGCACTTGCCTATACATCTAGCTGAAGAAGCACTAATTGCTGGTGCGGTGCAGTTTCGGTGGATGTACCCCATTGAAAGGTATCTGCTCACATTGAAGGAATACGTGCGGCAAAGGGCACATCCTGAAGCATCAATAGCTAATGGTTATTTGATGGAAGAATGCATGAACTTCTGCTCTCAATACTTTAAAGATGTGGGATGTAAGGCAAACAGACCATTAAGAAGGAAGATTGACGATGGTAACTCCAAGAAAGGGAAGACTTTTATTCTCTTAGATGGTACTCGGACACAAATTTACAGATGGGTCTTGTTTCATACAGATGCAGTCACACCATATCTCAAGTAAGTAATACATCCAAATCATGTTTTATCATAGACCTGAAATGCTTATAATAGTTTGATTTGTTGGTATGCTACTGCCATATATATAATAGTTTCTCATTCTCTTACTATGCAGAAAACATATGTCTGCCATTAAACATCAATGTCCTAATGCCAATGATGCGGAGGTTGCACGTATTCATTTTGATGAGTTTGCAGACTGGTTTAAGGCATATGTGAGTTGTCAACAAAACATGGGTGATGTGTCCTTACCAGAAGAAATTGTGGCTTTGTCAAAGGATAATTATAGCAGATCAATGGACTGTGCTTGTGGCCTATTGGAACTCTGAGGATGCAAAGGTAAAAGTGCTATGTCATTTCCATTATATTTTGCCAAATAGGTTGACCAGTGTTTAATTTCCAACTGATTTTGTAGGCAATAGCGACTCGTAATTCAATCAATCGAGAGACACGTGGACCATCTCATAATACTGGTAGAAAGCATTTTGCCCAGTTAAGATATGAGGTAATTTTGAAAAAACTTGGACTTGACAGATGAAGAGGCGTATAGTAAGATTGATGCCTAATATATGGAGTTGGCCGAGTTGCTTACTGTTTGTACTTGGCAGATGGAATTGAGTGGAGAAACATCTGATAAATTTAGTGTGTGGAAAAAAGCACGCAAGGAATCTGATCCAGAAGTTGCCCAAGTCATTGTATGTTTCAGTTTATTGTTATGTTATTTAGAATTGTGTTTTTTTTTGTTTTTTCCCCCTTTTTGGTTTGCCTAGCTAAGTTATTTATAAATTCATGTAGAAGGAGTACAACAAGGAACTATCACTAGTTAAACCTGTGGAAGACCAACAGCTTACGGCTGTGAAAGACCGTATTTTTCATAAGCTTATAGGAGAGGATGGTCATGGTTATTGTCGTACCTATGGTTCTACCGTGCTGCCCAATTCGGTGTATACACAAGAACCATCAGTACCTGCCAGTAACAACAACGCCATTATAGCCAAAATCATTGAAGAGGTAACAAAGGAACTACAAGAGTCATTTGAGAAGAAATTTGAGAATGCTGTTAGAATGCTTCAAGCTCAAATTGCCAATAATATGGATAGCACTGGGGGGAGAAACACAAATAATGCACATGCAATGGTTAGTAATTTTTGAGATACACAACCTTGTTACTTTTTAAAAGTTTGAAATACTTTTATTTGTTGCAAATAAAGTATGATGTTTTGAGACAATTTATTGTTCTAAGTAATGAGAACCGGGTGAGTAATTTTGGAGAAACACAGCCTTGTTACTTGCTGCAAATAAAGTATGATGTTTTGAGACAATTTAATGTTCTAAGTAATGATATTGTCCTTTTTTTGTTTGACTGAATAATTTTGAAGTACGGTTTAGTATGCATTAGGGTGGAGGTGTTTGATTTACTTGAATCTGGGTTTAAGGTACCAGCTAATGCATGTATGGTCTGTTTATGCAATAGGTACCAACTGATGCAACAAGTGGCCATGAAGCTAGGAGGGAGTCCATAGGAGAGGGAGATGCTGAGCCTACTGGCCATGTTTCATCTTCTCATGATGATACAAGCAATCATGATTCAGCTGGTCATGATGCTTCTGCATGATTTAGGTTTATGGCTTTTTCTTGTTTTAGAGTGTGATGGAACAAATTCTGCTAGAATATTGCTGAACTTTTATGAAGCTATTTTTGTTGTTGAACATGGTTAATAGTTTATTTGGTTTAGGTTCTTCCATCATGTGGAATATTGTGATGTTGGACATACAATTTGGTTATGAAATTAATGTTGTCATTGTGTATATTAAGGTGTCTTGAATGCCAGTGATGGTGCCGTTAGTCTGTTGTTGCTTATGGTTGTTACTATAGATTGAATGAAATTTGAATTTTCAGATTATTGGTAAATTTGAGATTTAAACCAGGTGTTTTTGGAAAAAAATGAATGTTGCGATGGAAAGTAGCTGTCGCAAATAAATCTGCAGTTCGCGACGGCAAAGTCCCGTCGCAAAGGGTTTTGGCGGGAAAAAATTGGGCTCGATATTCAAATTTTAAAAATAATGGCGACGGCAATTTCCGTGGCCAACAAATGAAAACGCCACAGCTTTTTCAGTAGCCAGTTGCCGTAGCTAATTGAGCGACGGCATTTGCGGTCGCAGGCTGCCGTCGTTAACAATATAGCAACGGCTCGTTCCCGTCGCCGGGAGCATTGGCCACGCCACTTGTTGCGACGGTAGAAATGCCGTCGCCGTGCCGTCGCCAATGCCTTTTCGCGACGGCAGAGCGGTCTTTTGCGACGGCTTCGAGCCGTGGCTAACCGAATTAAAATTTGTAGTGACAAAAAGAAAAAGTCAATGAAGGATGAACACTAATCAAATTTCAGGCTTTCTCTAAGGACTCATTTCCTTTACTGGTTGAATTTAAGGTCCCCCTTTTAAGGGGAAGGTTGAGAATTACTATTCCTCTTTTGTTTACCTTTCATGTTCATAATTCATTATAAAGTTTACGTGACAGAGCATATTCTTCTAAGAGCACTAAAGATGCAACTGAATCTAAACTATCTAAATATGCTTGTGTACTTGAACTTTAGCAAATAACTGAGTTGAAATGTATTGATTAGCTACTGAAATAAGTGATTAAAACATACCACAACTGCCTTGGTCCTTAACAGGAGTGACAATTCCCTTCTTCCTCTAATCCAGATGGAAGGAGCATCCTTTGGCAGCTATGCTTTTGCTGCTGCATTCTCCTCGCCATTCTTTCCCTTTGCTGATTGGCATTTGAATCTATTTCGGCATATAAATCGCCCAGAACTCCTCATTGCTCAGATCGGCAAACTTGTTCAATCCAACTCTCTGAGTGTCATGCTTATTAGCTGCAGCCTTTTTCTATGCATGTTTCTCCAACACAAACCTGAGATTCGTCTTAAAATTCTCAAACCTCTTCTCATGCTCCTTAGCATGCTTATACACCTTCCTGTGTGTCTCCCTCCACAGCCTGAAGAGCTCCACCACTCTCTCTTCAGTTGGAAAGTTCACTGTTTCACTTCCCACTATGGAGTTCTCACTAGGGAGACTGTAAGACAAGCAAGCTAGTGATGCACAGATTCAATTCTGCACAGATCATGAATTTAACATTTCAAGGGTATGCAAGTTGAGACTGCTGGGCAAACAATTTAGGATAACCCAACCGGGTTTCGTTAATCAACCTCGGACGACTCGAATTCTGCACTACGCACCCAAACCATAGATTTCAATGGGAAGAGGAATCAAGACATATGCTTCAAGGAGTAGAGAAATCACGAGTTTTATCGATCGTGAACCCAGTCAAAACAAAATACGTTTTGGTAAAATAAAATACACTTGTTTCCACCCTAAAATACTTAACATTTTGAAACCCTGTACAAACAGAAACTGGGGGAGACAGTATCCCGACAGCCCACGTAATTCAGGTGGCATTCTAGGGTCGCCTAGAACGCCCATGTACTTTCACGTAGCATCTCTTTCTTGTAGTGTTGACTTGGTGTTCCTCATGCTTTCACGGACGGACGCCGGAGATGTGGCGTTTCCAACCAAAAATCCAACCTCATAAATATAAACATATATAGTCGTCATAGCATCATGAGAGGTGATATTTTCTTTTCTTTGTTTCAGAAAACGACCTTTTTTTGTATTTCGTGACCTCTGATTGATTCTTTTCTTAGGGACATAAACAGACCAATATGACTATAAACTTGATTACTTAAAGCTTTAAAAACCTCAACAATGCAGTCAATTGGGGTTGGTTCAGTTGACAAAGGACGGACTTCAGGTATAAACGCACACAGGTTTGATTCCCGTTACCAACAATCTCTTATTGGTGGATAATCTGTAAAATATCTTTGAGCCTGCTTTTTGGTGGGCCGCTGGGTGAGGGTGTGGTCTCCTAAGAGCATGTCTACGAGCCTTCAAAAAGGGTGTCACCTCTCTTCAAATGTGGGTGAAATTCCTCTCCTAATCAGAAATCTGAAAGCCTCCGAGCCTAGGTTACAGGGTTTGCCCTGGTCCTGGTAGTCTAGAAAAGCCTCCCTCTTACCTAAACTTTTATGCACAAAAAAACCTCAACAATGCAAATCCCCTAATAACTAGATCTAGATGTCTAGACTGAGGCGTATGGTTTAACTAATGTAGTTTTTAGTAGATGGTATATATCTTTGTTCTTATATATAAATTATTATAAATGTCTTAAGATTGCATCATGTACTTACTCTACCATGTTGTCTTTTAGCACACTAAGAATCAGAGATCTTTTCCTAAAAAGAGCTTTTAAAATATGGGTAAAATAGCCACACATACAAGTCATATGCCCGTATATAATGGAAAAATTGACGAAATACTGTGTGGGAAAACGTAGTGGTCGATGTACAAAATTATTCTCTTTTATACATGAAGTACCAAATTGCAAATAAACTGCTTAATCATCTTACAACATTTGCCGTACCATCCATTCTATCCAAACTAATTACTTACTCCATCTTTGAGCAGCCAAATGCATACAGGTACATGGAAAAAAAATCAGCCATGTCAATCAGGTGCTTTAGTTCCTTGCAAACAAGCAGCGCCACCATCCACTCTGAGCAACAACTCTCCCGTCTCTTTTTTAATCCCTCCCTTCTCTTCAGCATTTTTCACTACCAGAACAACCACTTTAGCCGACGAAATTTTTTCGTCGGCTAAACCTTAAATTTCGTCGGCTAAGAAGTCGTCGGGCAAAATCCGTCGACCAACACTATAGCCGACGAAATTACTGTTCATCGTCGGCTAAAGTCATTTATTTAGCCGACGAATAAATTTTTCGTCGCTTAATTTCTGGACTTTAGCCGACGAAATTTATTAAAATTCGTCGTCTATAGCTATTATTTTTATTTATTTATTTAACTTTAGCCGACGAATTTTAGGGTATTTCGTCGGCTATAGTTATTATTATTTTTTTTTTAATTTTAGCCGACGAATTTTATTAAATTTCGTCGGCTATAGCTATTATTTTTTTTATTTATTTTTTTTATTTATTTTTTTTATGCAATTATTATTTTTTAAAAAACTTTAGCCGACGAATTTTAGGGTAATTCGTCGGCTATAGTTTTTTTTTTTAATTTTTTCATATTTTTTTCTTTTTTAATTTATTGTATTTTTGATTAAAATTTTTACTTCTTTTTCATTTTTACACTGAAAAAGGAGTACGGAGGAGGAGGAGGAGAAAGTTAGGAGAGGGAGAGGAGGAGGAGAAGAGGAGAGGAAGGAGGAGGAGAAGAATTTAGAGAAGTAGGAGGAGGAGGAGAAGGTTAGGAGAGGGAGGATGAAGAGGAGGAGGGAAGATGAAGAGGAGGGAAGATGAAGAGGAGGAGGAGAAAAATGAAAGATATAGAAAATTTTGAACTTTAGCCGACGAAATTTCGTTGGCTAAAGTTCAAAATTTTAGTCGAAAAATTTTAAACTTTTAAAAATCCCAGCCAAAAAATTTGAATTTTTAATTAACTTTAGCCGACGAAATACCCTAATTTCATCGGCTATAGTTATTTATTTTATTTATTTATTAATTTAACCTTAGCCGATGAAATACCCTAATTTCGTCGGCTATAGTTATTTATTTTATTTATTTATTTAATTTTAGCCGACGAATTACCCTAATTTCGTCGGCTAAAACCCTAAACCCTATACGTAGAAGCTTCAAACGAAAAAAAGTCGTGAAATAAGATATGACCGGAATGGTGAAATACGTCTATAGTTGAAAAATCACGTAATTCCGGTAAAGTCTCGATACCGATAATTGCGGTTAACTCAATTTTTCATTCTTTCTCCCTAGAGGTAGCCCTATCTCCGGTAGTTATTTTTCATAAAATTTTTATACCACTGGTTGCGTCTCATCGATTTGAAACTATTTTCAGTTGAAGGTCTGGGCAAAATACGTAATTTAGACGGTCAAATGACCGTTTCCGTGCATTAAGGGGTTTGACTTACGTGATTGACCGTAAGAATTGAGCCCTTAACGTTGTCAGATTAAGTTAAATTTTTTCCTATATACATATTTCAACATAATGATCATATCTGACGGTCGGAATTTTGTTTCTCAACTTTGATCATCGGAATCACAACATGCGTACTAATGTTGTATAACTTGTTTACCAAGCTTTAAGTAAATGTTTCGTTTCTAAAACAAACTGTACGTAGAAACTTCAAACGCAAAAAAGTCGTGAAATAAGATATGACCGGAATGGTGAAATACGCCTACGGTTGAAAAATCACGTAATTCCAGTAAAGTCTCGGTGCCGATAGTTGCAGTCAATACAATATAGAGGTTTGACTTACGAGATTGACCGTCTAGATGAAGTCCTTAAATTTATCAGATAAAGTTGAATTTTTTACCAGAGATATATTTCAACATATTGATGATATCTGACGGTTGTATTTTTGTTTGTGAATTTTGATGACCGGAATCACAACATGCCTACTATTTACCATTATTTATCTATATGGGGAGGCCTATCATGTAGGGGTAAATGTCTCAACATTTTTAGATGGACAGTTACGATCATTATGGTGAGTGTTTGTTGTGTTGAAGGTTACCTCACATATTTCCATGCGCACAAGTCCATGAGGGAGGAGCATTGCCCTTTGTCATGTTGAATACCTACAGCAGGTCCATAGAAGGAGGTTGCTAACCACTGTGAGCTTCCACTTTTGGAATATGTTCTGGAAAAATTATCTCCATCATCTCAATGGTTTCTCTTCCTAGAACACGCTCCCCCATGGAGAAAATATCCAATAATCAAAGACTCAAGATACACCTAGAAGCTGCAGCGGAACACTACTCCATCCATTCAATCACGAAACCTGAAAACATGCACCCTGCTTCATCCTGTAAACAAAATAAGCAGGTATGTAAAAGTTAAAGCCACAGTCAAACTTCATTACAGCAGAACATTGCCCCAAAATCTAAAGTGCTACCCAACTATTATATTTAAATTGACATGGAGAGATGATTAAAATTCCACCAGAAAACAAAAACACCTTTCCAACCTTTGGAACGATAATTTTTGTTTTTTGATCGAATTTTTTACCAACTCACATACCATTCTACCAGGAGAAACTAATCATATATGTACAGACTGAAGAATGCTAATTACAAAAATCAACACTAATGGGAGAAATTTAAGTTTCCTAAACCAAACAAATTACCTTCACATATTTGAGAGAGCTCTTTCCCTTTGCTCTTCTCCATGTCGAGAATCTTAACAAATGTCTGAAGTGTCAAAAGGCTATCTGATCCAGCCTGATGGCTACTCCCGGCAACACGGCAGACACCAAGAGTGTCTGCCACCCTGTCCAAGCCTCCAAACAAATTGTCACAGTATCTCAGCATATACTTGATGTCATAAACCTTGTAACCAAAGTAAGCCTTAACATGAGACAAGAACCCATTCACATCTTCAGGCAACTCATTGCCACTGATAATCTTAACCAAGTAGCCAAAATCATAGGCACATTGAAATGTTGCCCAAGTCAAAGAGGGAAGCAAATGCACGAGGCCAGACCTGTGAATCTCATGGGCGAAATCAGCGGAACGAATACCGGTAGCTTTATTATCAGAAAAGTCAATCCCTTGCCTCTCCAACAGTTGAATGGAATCATTATTCCTCATATGCTCATCACACTCCACATCGAAGTCACAAAAGTTGAATTCCCAGCAGCAGTAGGCCCCGTCATAAACAGGCCACGGATCAGACAGAGAAAGGCCCAATTGGATTATTTTGGTCTTGTCAACATTAGCCTTCATCATCTCGTAAATAACAGACGGAGCAGATTGCGAGATCGCGTGTCTTGGAACCTTAGAGGGCACCACGGTCCCCGGAAATTCCGTGTCAAAGCTAGCCACTCCAAACCCCGTCCTCATCAGAGTCTGTATCAAGGCCAGTTCGGCCTTGAGATTGTACCGACAAAATCGCCGGACCTGTACCCTATCGGAGATCTGAACAGCAATGGGGACGCGGACAACCCGGATCACAGGGAAGAGTGGAGATGGATAAGGGCTTGGGCGGTGGTGGAGTAGATGAGTAGATCGGAGGTCGAAAGGACCTCCGACGCCGCCGCCAGCGGGACAGATCGGGAAGAGAGGAATTCCTCTCTGAGCGATCATCATCTCTAACCCTAGATCTGCAACAAAATCACACGGGATTTTTTTCGATGGAGAGAGAAGAATTAGAAACAGGAGCGTGTGATCTGAGCGCTCCGCTAGTCATATATTTATAGTTTTTCCATTAAAGTTGCGTGGCACCCACGTCATGGTTTTAAGGTTACGTGGCATACACGTCATGAATTTAAGGTTGCGTGGCATACACGTCGACTAACCGACTCCATTTTTTTCATTTTTATTTTATTTAAATATAATCTTCTTCTATTTTAAAGCCATCAAATGCTCTTTTAATATCGAAAGAAATACCAAATTGCTCAAACCTGACTCAATTAACCGACTTCATTTTTATTTTATTTTTATTTTTATTTTTTAGTCTTCAATATACTCATCTTTTTCCTCCCCTCGGCCTTTTATTTCTGCAGTTGAACTCTCCATTGCTTCAGAAACCCTAGTTTCTCGAAAAGCCAAGCTCTACTTGGGCAAGGTAATTTTATCATTCCCACAATTTACCCTTTCTCTTTCTGATTCCGTTACGATTTCTTTACTTTTAAGTTTCGGATCGTGTTAGATTCTTAATTTCTTTGTCAGCTTGTAGTTTGCGCTAGAATTTGTTCAATTCAATTGTTGGCTTGTTAACTACAAATTCAAATCTGGATTTTATATCATGAAATTTGGTTTTATTTAGTCTTAGGGTTTTATGAATTGTAGCTTTAGGTTTTCAGTGATTTCTTAGGATTGTATTTGTGTGACAGATATTTGAGCCATGAAAGAAGAAGATGATTTGTATATACCAGTGGCGAAGTGAAGAGCAATGGCGGAGAGGATTCTTAACCAGAAGGGGAATGCTGCTAGGCTTGATGAGGATTAGTAGAAATCCAAGACCAAAGAAGTGCAGCCTAGTCTTTCTGGTAAAAGCTACACAATTGAAACGTGATGCTCTTGTGATTACTCAAACCGAGCAGTTGGTGCAGTAGGAGAAGGAGATGATTGAGCATTTGTTTGATTGCAAGACTCTGATGTCGGTTCATGAGTTGGCTAGGGGAATCACTTATATGGACCCTATATACTGACGGGATGGAAGCCCCCCTTGCAGATTAGAAGGATGCCGAAGAAGCAGTGCGATTTGAATAGAAAGCCAATGACATATTATTTTTGATGGGGAAGATATTCCAGCCCCTATTAAGAATTTCAAGGATATGAGATTTCCGATTTTGAAGATGTTGAAAACGAAGGGGATTGTTCAGCCAACACTCATTCAGGTGCAAGTTATTCCGGTGATTTTGGGAGATGATTGGTATTGCATTTACTGGTTCAGGAAAGATGTTGGTTTTTGTGTTGCCGTTGATTATGATAGCGATGCAAGAGGAGATGATGATGCCAATTGATCCAGGAGAAGGGCCTTCCGGTTTTATTATTTGCCCATCCAGGGAGCTTGCAAGGCAGACTTATGTAGTGGAACAGTTTCTAGCTCCTATGAGAGAAGCTGGGTATCCGCGGAGATCAGGACTTTGCTATGCATTGGTGGGGTGGAAATGAAGTCACAGTTGGATATCGTGCGCAAGGGTGTTAATATAGTTGTTGCTACTTCTGGGAGGTTGAAAGATATGCTGGCAAAGAAAAAAAATGAACCTTGATAATTGCAGGTAATGATTTTTGTTTTCATACTTTCAGCTTCGTTTTGTATTGGGTTAGAGCCTCATTATCCCTTTTTCTGCACTAACATAGGAATTCACTTAAATATATTCATTTCTCTTTACGTTGATGGCAATCTAAACTTTAGGATTACCTTTTGGACGTTATATATCTGCAGGGAAAAAGTAGAGCTCAGTATTCTTGTTATACGATGCAATTAATGAAGAGGCACTACCAGGATAAGCACTTTAGCCGACGAAATTTTTTCGTCGGCCTGTTCACAATTTTCGTCGGCTATAACCTTAGCCGACGACACGTCGTCGGCTAAGAAGTCGTCGGCTATAATTCGTCGGCTATGCTTATAGCCGACGAAATAAAATCCGTCGTCGGCTATACTCCAAACCTTAGCCGACGAAATAATATAAAAAATTCGTCGGCTATACTCCAAACCTTAGCCGACGAAATAATATAAAAAATTTGTCGGCTATAATCCAAACCTTAGCCGACGAAATAATATTAATATTTCGTCGGCTAAAGTTTTTGAAAATTAAAAATTAAATAGAGAATAGTCGACGAAATTAGCACACTTTCGTCGGCTAAAGGTTGTTGGAAAAAAAAAAAAACAAACATAGCCGATGAAATATGGTAAATTTCGTCGGCTATAGTACTTTTTATACTAGAAACCCAAACAAAATTTATACATTACCATCCAAGCAAGCTGCAAATTACAGAAACAATTTCATAACCAACAACAACACACCATCTAAAGTAACATAAACATTTTGCATTAAATTTTCAATTCATAAATTGTTCATAAACCTAAAAAGTAAATTAATATTTGTTCATAAACCTAAAAAACTAAATAAATAATTATTCATAAACTTAAAAAACTAAATGAAATCGATATCGTCTAAATCAATATCTGCTCCAGGATGAGGTTGTTGGGGAGGTTGCGGCGGCTGAGGTAAGACAATAGGCGGGGGCATGGGCGGAAGCGGAAGTCCCTGCTGCTGTGCAGCTAAAAAATCTTGCATGTACTGGTACATCTGCTGCTGCTGTGTCTGCTGGGCTGCATGGACTGCTATAGTGTACTCCTGTAGAGCGGCAGTATATGCTGCTTGGGCGGCCTCTCTCGCGGCAGTATATGCTGCTTGGGCGGCCTCTCTCTCGGCAGTATATGCTGCTTGGGCGGCTTGTTGTTCCCGTAACATCTGAACTTCCGCCTCAAGCTGAGTCGTTCTGCTGCTGGTCGAGGCTCCTTTTTTCTGAAACCCAGGAGTGGTTTTCAGTACCCCCTCGCCCTTCTTTCCCAGGCCCCGACAGTAGAAGTTATTTCCTCGCGGTGGGAAGGCTGTGCCCATGATCCTGGCCCCAACGCTGAGATCCGAACTGTCGATCCGGGACATGGCTTCGGACATGTCTTCCTCTTGCGTGTCAGGCCATGTCTCCCTGACTATAGCAGCCATCACCTCGTCACTAGCCTGCCTCACCCTCGCCTAATTTGATAGGAAAAAAAATTAATTAACATTTTAAAATATATATATATACATATAATTTACTAAATTTTAAAACATAAAACGACTTACAATATCCTCCTAGGAGTCAGGATATGCCTTCTCGTACGTATAGACGTACTGGTTGACCTCTGGATGTTCGCTGGCCGCCTCCTCCATCAACGATGCGAACGGTCTAGAACCGGCATGATGGTTCCTCATGTTGCGTTGCCGGTTTTGAGCGTTCACCCGGGAAACGGCCTACAAAGGAATCGAATTAGTAAAATATTTTAAAACGTATTAAATATAATTCAATATAATAAATAATTATTTTTAATTACCTGTTTATGTGGGTTGTTGAATTCCGATATCAGAAACCAACGCCACTCGTACTCCCTGAACTGGAACTCAAGGGGGGTGCCGGAACGTCGTTCCCATGTGTAGTCCAGTGGGTCCGTAACTCGTTCTTCCACTCCTTGTACCTGTAATACGCCAAAAAAAATATAAATATTATAAATTAAACATAGTTTTTTTTTGTCCTTAACTTTGCAACGTACCTTCCCCCGTGCACAACGTCCGCCCAGGTGTTCCTCAGGTACTCGGGAACGTCAAACCACACCTGCATTTAAACATTTATTAGTTTAGACGTTCATAAATCTACAATGTAATAAATAATGTTAAATATGAATTTTGTTATACTTACCGACATGGCGTTGTGGACCATGTCCTTAACCTCCTGTGGGACCTCGCCCCAGTCTGACCACAACATAGGGACTCTATCCCTAATAAGCGCTCCCACGCGGCCAGAGTACATCCTCGTCTTGCCGCCCGATACTACGTTCCCATCCTCGTCAGTATCAATGACGATCTTTCCCGATGTACTCACTGTCTTCTCGAGAGCTTTCCCCGTGACCGGACCTCTCTTCTTCCTTGTCGGCTTGGCTCCGACGGTACCTATCATAAATTGATGATTAGTAAATTAATTTTATTATAACATTATAACATAACAAATTACTTATATATTCATTACCTAAGGGCGTTGGGGCGGATGCGACGGACTCCGACTCTGTCGCCGACAATGATACCCTCGCAGAAATTAACTCTGTAGCAAACGGCACGAACAAATACACCGCTGATGGGGTCACCTGGGGGGTAGTGGATAAATCGGCGCCCCTGAGTCATCGACTGCAGGTATTGCCGGTATGAAGCGCGGAAGGAAGAGAAGAGGCGCGGCATCTGTACCCCGGAAGACCCACCCTCCGATGCACTAGGGCCCGGTGCCGGTGCCCTACGTATCTCAGGCATACGTGGTGCAGACACCTCCGCCTGAGTCGGAGGCCACAGCTGCCTCGAGGAGTGAGGGACGCTGGGCTGCCCGGAGGAGCGCGGTACGCTAGGCTGCCTGGAGGAGCGAGGGGCGTCCTGCTGGCCGGAGGAGCGAGGGGCGCTAGGCTGCCTGGAGGAGCGAGGGGCGTCCAGCTGGCCGAAGGACCGAGGGGCGCTAGGCGGCCTGGAGGCGGGAGGGCCATCTGGCTGCCTGGAGGAATGTGTCGGCTCCAGAAGAGACGCCCGTCGGGCCGTCATTGGGCCCTGAAACGAACCTCGAGGGTTGCTAGACGTTCCCTCTGACGATTCACCCCGGCCCTTCGAACTCTTGGACTGCTGAATAATCCTTTCATCCTAAATAAAATAATTAATATTTTGTTAAATGTATAAAATTATAAAAAATGAACAATATACCAAATAAAAAATGAACAATATACCAAATAAAATAAAAAATGAACAATATACCAAATAATATTGTAATATACGCAAATACATCCAAATATACTAAATACACCCAAATATATTAAATATACAAAATACACCCAAATACATCCAAATACACCCAAATACACCCAAAATCAGTAAATACACCCAAATTTAGTAAATTCACCCAAATTCAGTAAATACACCCAAATACACCCAAATACATTAAATATACTAAATACACCCAAATACATCCAAATATACTAAATACACCCAAATACATCCAAATACACCCAAATACATC